>CM045498.1:52489408-53946248 GCA_024704745.1 Rosa lucieae | reverse complement strand
GATTATTTTCATGCAAAACCAATCATGCATCACAGCAGAATCAGTGAATTCATCATAAAACCCATCTTTCAATCCTAAATTTGGCTATCCACAAGATCTAAATGGCTAGTGAGACTCTTGAACCTAACTTTGAAACTTAAGATCTATTCCAGAGTTCAATACTCTCTCTTTTGGAGTTGTTCAGTCCAGTAATATTATCTTTAAGTAACCATGTCATAATCATTCCCGAGGGCCTAGGATTTTGTCTAACAAGCAGAAAGAATATACTTGGTCCAAATAAATCTCCCTGATACAGAAAAGAAAACGAAGAACAAATAATAATAGGAAGGAAGAATCTCCTTTTACCTTGTCCCTCAAATTTACCAACACTAAATGGTTGTCAGTTCCACCAGAGACAAGATCATAGCCCTTCTCTAGCAAGCTCTGCATGTTCAGAGGGCATAAAGCTATAAGAGAAAACCAGTGAGACATATACTTTCAAAACAATAATGGAAACAAAGTATTGTGTGCATTTTAGATGGCAAAAATACTCGTGAGAGCTTAATTAGAACCAACTAAACGAAAAGTATTGCTAATTAGCATAAATGTGTTGGAAAGGTGATGATCACAGACCTCTGCAAATTTTGCGGAGTTACTGAGAACTTGCTCTTGGTAAGCTTTGAACTCTGGAGTTGTGGCCTAGAATTGTAATATAATCAGCAATGCAAATTTATTAGTGGCTATTTTCTTGAAGAAAACTCAGAGACAGAAAGAGAGATTGGATAATCATTAAAGAACAAAGATGCAAGAATCTGATCATATGCAATAGATATTTCGTAAAACACAGACAAATTACCTGCTTGAGTGCAACTGCTAACCCAGATATGGTGTGATTGTGTGGACCACCTTGGAGTCCAGGAAAGACAGCCTGATTAATTTTGTCTTCATAGTCATACATAACCTGTAGAAGGAAACTTAACATTTATACTTCATTCTAGATGCAGCATTTTGGGACTTGCTAAATGTAGTACCAAAAGAACGAGAACTGACCAATGCAAACAAAATTACTAGAGTAAGACCTTTTTCTTACACTCCTCTTTCTTCTTATTTTGTCTTTCACTTCTATTCACTTAATTTTTATTAAAATTAAAAAGTATAACTCACTTCTTGCCCTTGCTTGTTTACATTTTTGACCCCCTTCCTGAAGAAGATCATAGCCCCACGAGGGCCACGAAGTGACTTGTGAGTTGTGGTTGTAACAATATCTGCATACTCAAAAGGAGATGGAATAACACCTGCCGCAACCAATCCACTGATGTGTGCCATATCAGCTAACAAAATAGCTTTCTGCTTATCACAGACCTGACAACAACACAAGAAAAATATCTCACTTAAGGATGGAGTATTATAGGTGTTTCATGATCATTGCCACAATGGCGAACCTCAAGCAAAAGCTTACCTTGCGTATACGTGCATAATCATACAAGCGTGCATAAGCACTGGCACCAGCTACTATTAATTTGGGTCTGAATAGTGTGGCACTTTTCTCCAACTGCAGATATATTTTGGAGGCATAGGTCAGCCCTCAACAAACAAAGATTAAGATTTGAAGCAAAGTAAAAGACTGAAAGTAGCTCTTGGCAAAAAGCAGGGCACTTATCCATGCAAATAAATAGTTTCAATATATTACAGTACTGTCACATGATGGTGATTCCTTACAAAAGTAGGGACTTGAAAGACAAATATTTAGGCAAACATGTACCAAAAAAAAACAAAAGAACAAGACAAATTCAAGTTTGTCCAAAGGCCAAAGCTAAATAAAGATTATGTTCCTGGTTCTAGTAATATTCCAAAGATCAGCAAGTCATGACAATTAATACTGTTGATTATTACCGGCATCTACATCATTATATACATATTTTATTAATATAATCTGCATAACAATAAACCAGACAACAACCTCTCACATCCTATTTCTGAGCCTGAATGAAAGCAAGTCATATGGAGAAGCATGCCATGATGATACAAAGTTGACTTTCCAATCCTTAGAATAAAGAAGTTAGAGAAAGGAGGAAGGGTAAGCACTGTACCTGATCATAGTCAATGTAACCTGTGGTTTCGTCCAATCTGTATGGCATTGTCTCGAAGAATATCGAGACAGCAGATATCTTTTTGGTGTCAGTCTGAAAATAAAAAAAATTATCACACAGTAGCATTTTGGTTTATGTATGATATGCTACATGGTTGCTTGAATATGTCATTTTCTTTTATTTATGATCATAGGTGGAAAAGTCTTGGAAACTATAATATAAGGCTTCTACATGGAAGGCTAATTATGCACCGACTGATAAGAGCTTTGTCTAAGCTTCTTAAGGATGGGATTGCCTACTGTCATCTATGCTTTCTGTTCTTTTGCTATACAATTTTAAGTCAGAAAATTCCTGCAACCTACGAATTTAATTCAACAGCTCAGCACCCATCAAGGTTCAATCTTTATTAAGTAGACAAAACCACTCCTGAATCCTCTTACGTAACAAACTAAACTTAAAACACATTACAAAAACTAGAACTCCATTAATATCCTCAATCTTTCTACAAATCAGTTAATATCCTACATCTGCTCATGGAAATATCTTTAATCTGGCATCTGCATGGACAGTTATACATTGTTATATCTTTCTCCAAGTTGTATGTGAACATTAACAGGTGAGACCACAGACAGTGTAATTTACTTTCCATGCCAAAAAAAACGAGAAATAAAGTCAGTAGACTATCCTTCAACTACAAAGTCATCTTTGTTAACCTCCAAAAGCAGAACATTATAGCAAAATAATCAACAGAAGATGTAGAAACCTGATAACCATGAGAAAGATGTCCACCATGAGGCAGATCAAGAGCCATGATTCTTTCATGAGGTTTCAACAATCCAGTGTACGCTTGGAAGTTAGCAGGGGATCCGGATAATGACTGGACATTCACTGAAAGAATAAAGCACGTGACATCCTCAACAGGTATTTAATATTCATTACTTTAGTAAATACGTGAAAAATTGGATCACTATTTAATATGGATCTAGAGAGTGACATGTTTCATAAGACGGTGCAGAATACAAAAAAAACTGATCACAAATAATGTTTCAAAATAATGATTGACATGTTTTACATTAACATGTTACATGAGAAGTCCTTTAATTGCATTTTCAAGGTTGCCATGTAGCAGAAGTTATACTTCTACTTCCATCCAATTCCAAAAACTAATTTTTCTTACAAAAAGACTTCCAACTTCAAGATAATATACATTAAAGGCTAAGCATTTAAAAATCAGATTTTTTGAAAGGCCTCCTCAGAAACTTCACTCAGCCATAATATTACAGCCACATGAAAGACTTAATACTAAAACAAAATTAGTCTACCCTACCCTGCTCCACTATTATATGATAATATATGGTCTAGTCTAGTTGTTTCTAGAGTCTAGCAGGCTTTCTCTAGGTTGTAGATACCCTAGCTAGGCACATTATTAATTACATCAGAATGGATAGTTGGCATTGGCTTTGATTCTTTAGCAATTTGATAATGATGGTGTAGAAAAATAGGGTTTTCTTTATTCTTGACTATTGAGTGCACTTTAGAAAAACTAGAGTGTACAAAACACTGCAAATGAAAACAATTAAAGAGTACAAAATTTACATACTGACAAAATAAAAGAATGTTGCCAATTTTTAATTCTTCCAAAAACAAATTCATAATATGGGAGAAAGAAAACAAGAGAGGAAAAAAAAACGAAGGGCTTTAGGCAATAACCGTTTAGGAACGGTAAAGAAGATGATAAAAAAAACAGCAATCAAGTTTTACCACATATATTCAAGCTCCAGCATGCCCAGTTGACCACAATCAATATGGAGCAAGACAAATCAAAAGCATTTTACTTTTTTATCGTATTAACAATTGAACTTGCAGGTTCAGTATCTTTAACTAGACATAAAAACGCCTTGCTGGACATTTAAGGAGTTCAAACTACAAAATAATATCTTTTAACAAATCAAATAAGTCAAATGGCTGTACTTGTGGAATGCTAGCAATCAATTCAAACTTGCGAAATTTCAATTTAGGAGAACCAAATGTGAAAGTGTAAGTTGAACTGATGGGCCACATGTATACTATAAGTTTTATCTCCATTACCTCCCCATTTTGCAGGATCTAACTGAAAAGCTTCTAATGCACGTTTTTGACACAGGGTCTCAGCCATGTCGATGTATCTACATTAATACATAAAAAGCAAAAGACGTCATATCAATCAAGTGTAACTCGAGAGAAACATGACCAAGAAAAAAATACAGGGACTCATATATGAGCATGCATGCATTAAGAACTCACAACCCAAAAAATAGAAGAAAAAAAAGTACAAAATAATAATAGTAAAAAAAAAAATTTGTCACTTCCTCATCAGCTTTACAAATAGCAATACTGGATTAGACAGCACGATTTTTCTCAAATGACAGGCCTAGCCCCCTTCCCACCCCCCCCCAAAACAGATTTAAAACGCCATATTTACACTGGATTGGATAAAATGACTACAAAGGAATTCGATGAAGATCCGCTTACTCATTCCCTCCATAGTATCTAGCACCGGGATATCCTTCACTGTACTTGTTGGTCATGACAGAACCAACAGCTTGCATCACCGACAGTGATGTGAAATTTTCTGAAGGAATAAGCTCAAGCCCCTATATCCAAAGCAACCACAAGCACAAAAAATCAAATTCTAAACTTGGATGCTCAACACTTCATTACTTCTCAATGCCGATTACATTCTCGAATCTACGAAACTCAATCAGTAAACAGTAAAAATACCTTCCATTGCCGAGCTTTTTCAAGCTCGATGATATCAGCAATCTCGGGATCAATAACCTCAAGCGGCTCATTCAGTTGCTTTATCCACTGAATTCAATCAAATCACAATTCCACAACATCATCAGCATCAATACGACTGAACATGAAAGAGAAATCCAGATCCAAAAGAAAACTCATAATCAAAACGATATACGATGCGAGAAAAGGAAACGATCGAAGCAAACATACAGTAGTACGAGCTTGCTCCTTTTCCTGAGCTGCTTGGCTGGACAGTGCGGACTGCAATCCAAATCAACAACAAGTCGCTGAACATAAAACACGATGAATAGATAGCCGGAGCAAAACGCACAAGTAAGATGATTACCATGTGGTAGACGGAGCCGCCATTGGCAGTGACGAAAGGTTTGGGCAGTGGCCTGTTGATGGCGCTTGAGAGCCTGCGAAGCGCCATTGCCATGAGTCAAGGTGTCTCTGTGTTTCTGGGTTTGGTGGGGAGTGGTGAGACTGAGAGAGAGAGAGAGAGGCGGTCGCACTATGACTCTATTGTTATATTGTGATATTTGCGTAGTGAGTGGGCAAGTGCGGTTGGGTTGGTGGTGACGTTGATTGTAATAAACACCACGTGGGTCCTGCGGATCGGGACCTGGGGTTTCGTCACTTAGTGGCGGCGACGTCACTAGACGATGATAAAGGGGCAGGAGTCGCCAAAAATGGTTTCATGGGACTTGAAATTTTGCTCCTCAACTAGTTACGAAAATTGGTCATGTATGCTTACACGCAGAATCTGATATGACTTTGTGCAAGTCATACGGTTTACACGCAGAATCTATTTATGGTTTACACCTGTTTGTATGTCATACATGTATATATAAAGTAAGACATTTTGATTTTCATAAGATATTATAATATCTATCCGTTTTAGGTAATGTCACTCTACATGTGAGCATGCTGTGGTCACTTGATGAATATGTGAGGTATCAGTGTTGTTTGGATGATTTTGCAGTAAAGGCATAATGAAAATGTATGTAGTGTACCAACACTACCCTCTTTTAAATACATGTAAAAACTCTTTTTCTTTTTTTTTTATCAAATTACTATTGAGTTTGTGGTTATACTCGTTTCTAATGACTTGGATTTTGGTCTGATCAGTTATATGAATTTTCTCGAGTATTTTAAAATAAAAAAATTATACTATAACAGAAATAATAAATGAATAAAAATAATTTGGATACCAAACGTTGTCACTTCACTTAAGATTGGTGCCAGCCGCAGTTGTAAGTTGTAACAGACTAAAAGAAACCCGTCCGGCTCGTAAGGAGGAAGTCAGGATTTTAGTTTCATGCCCCGGTAATTCAAAGTGAAAAATTATCCTCCAAAAGAATAATAAACGAATAGAATCAGTTGGACACAAACGATGTCGTTTGGTTCAAGAAGGGTGAGCGCGAACCCTGGTACCACAATGACCCGCCCAGCCAGCTCTCAAGTCAGAACGATCATCAATTCATTCAGATTTTACAAACTCTGACTCCCTCTCAAGCTCCATACTTTTAATCTTTCGTCAAAGGCAATGATCACTTCCTTTACCACATGGTAGGCTTTAACACTCGCATTTTCTGCAATATACTATTCGCATAACATATATAACTTGAACTCCGGCCTCTCTGTGCTATTTTCATACACCCCAATCAAGGTTGAATATTATTTCACAGTTTGAGTTTTGATCTATGATCATTTCTGTAATGAGTTATTGCCACAGTATGTAGGATCAGGCTATGAAATTTGGGCAATCTTAATCCTCAGAATGGTTTTGTGACCTTATTAATTGTCGGATTTGTGCTATTTGGAGAGAACTGATTGCACTAACAGATTTTTGAGAACCCTTTTTCGAAAACTCCCAAGAAACTAGCCCAGGCCAGCGTCTATTCAAACAAATGTAGACCCCTGTGCATCTCTTCATGATCCCATTAAGCTTTTAAAATAGGCAGCTAATACTAAGAACCTACGAATTGGCAAAACAATCCATGAACATCTCATCATTTCCAGTCAACATCTAACATCATCGACATATTTCAGACCCGCTCTCTAATAAACTTGCAAGCAAAACGTGATCAAATTTCAATTGTCTACATTTTGTACTGATTGCTTGCCCGACAGAAATATTGTTCTTGGATCGGTGTAATAGGCATGTTTTGGAGTCTAAATTGATTGCTTATCGGTATATTAAAAATGCAATATAATTGTTCCTGCGTATTCTAGATGCTCAGAAGTTGAAGGGGATATGATGGTTCTGATCGAAAACTGTGCCAAGTTATGATATGCTTTCATATACTTTTGCTGTAAAAGGGTTCTTAGAACATGGGCATGTAAATGAAGCAATGCAGATTTTGGGTATGATGGTTGGTGAGTGCTTGATTTAGTATATCGCATATTACCAACTTTGACTTTTGTGCACATGTTAAGGATTTGATATTAGGTATGCAAGCAAGTTCACAATCTAATATTGATGACTGACATAAAGCGTGATGTCTTTCGAAGCAGTGGAAGCATTGATATGTATGGAAGTGTGTGGTGGGGCTTGGAATACAGTGTAAGTTTTTGATGCTTGCAAGCTTGGAACTTGGTAAACTGGACATCAATCATGGTCACTTGTTTTCAAAATGGGTACCATGAGGAAGCATTATGTCTATTTTCCGAAAAGGAATCAACATACTTCTACCCTCTTCTCAAAAGAAAAAACCCTAACAAAGTATTCACCCTCTCAATTCATCTATACAAACAGATTTGATGGCAACGGCGGCTGCTAATTTGCTCCCATTCAAGTGGAAGCAATGCTACTCAAATCGGCTCCGTCCCCAAGCTGCACGCACTCAGTGCAACCTTCAACCAGTCAAACACAGTGCAACCTTCAACCAAATTATGCTTCAGAGCCGCTTAATCACCACCAACCCTGAAACATGTGTCAATAAATGTTAAAACAGTTATGCACATTGGAGCTTTCTCAACTATTCTCTAGTTATCTAGATTAATCTAGAACTTGTACAAATCTAGCTAGATTAATCTTTTGTTTTCATAAGAACGTCTTGATTTCAGGAGCCTTCTAGAATAAATTCCACTTTGTAAGAAACAGTGACCCATGAATATGATACTTCATTATGAAATATAGTAGAATACATAGATGGATTGCAACATAAAAAGGTTTGATTACAATTTTCTTTATTATTGGATTTGTTAGCATTTAATTGTGTTGGATTGCAACCTATAAGCCTTTCTGATTTTGGATACTTCAAATCAACCATACTTGGAGTTTCATTTTTTTTTTTTAATAAGTTTTACTTAACCCTGAGTTTTGTTGTTTTACAATTTTCTTATTTGATATATCAACATTTCTACAGGCTGTTCATTCAGATGCTGACCTTGAATCTAATTCTGAAGTTTTGGTTCCCTCAAATAGGGTAATGTTTGTGAACTAATCAAAGATTTCACTGACTATTGAACTTCCCCTTTGTTTACTGTCAAAAGTGTATTCTGAATTTCTGATGCAGTTTTGCCTAATAACTGATTCACTTTTTCCTTCTTGATCTCCAGTATCATGATTTCACAACCACTGTTTGTTATTTGTCCCCCAGACTGCAGGTAACTTTTCCTTTTTGTATTTTAAGTCAACTTATGCTGAAATCGTTCTTGTAACACTTTTCTTTTTCTTATGTGAGTGATAAAACTCTCTCTTGTTGCGCTTCAAATAATAGGAGTACCTAAATTTTGTCAAAGGTCATGGTGATGAAGTAGTGGAATATGGAGGTTATACTGTGTTACAAATCTTTAACTTTTCATGTCCCTATTAAGGAATCATTGTAAAGTTTAAAATCATGTTTCAGAAGTTACTAGAATCTCGTATTGAGCGTCGCCCTCTTCTGATCATCTCCCACAGAAGATTAAAAGATATACTGTTCCTTGATCTTGCTTTGGCTTCAGCTGTTGAAACAACCTTGGAAAGGGAACTCAGAGATCTACATTTTTCTAACCCACCGGTAACCATCAAATATGCTGTTAGCTCTAAATATCTACTCAATTATTAGAGTAATTAATGTCAAATTGTCAATAGATATGATTATGCAAACAAAAATGTACTAGGCTTTTTTAGGATACTGAAAACAGGAGATTATGTTCTTCATTTCCTTGGTGTTCAAAAATTTATGCCTGTACACAGTTAACAATGAAGATCTCATTTACTGCACCAAGGTAGGTCTCTCCATGAATGCTGTCATGCTGATCTTTTCTCGCATATCATTTAGGGAACTTCTAGTTTATGGTTTTCGTACTTGCTCTATTTCAACTTCTGGAAATGAAATGTTTAGATCCTTTTTTGTTTTTGAAATTTAAATGTCCAATGAAGTCCCTTTCTTAACTCATGCTTTTATGGTGTTGTCATTAGAACTGGTACCGTATTAGTGAACTGTATAAACCCAATAATGGTCAGTCAGCATTACAATCAAAGGCTATTTTGATTGCTTACCATTAGTACTTGCTGATAGGTCTCAGTGCTACCAAAAGAAGATCCAGCCCAGCGCAAAATATCTTGGTAATGTGTTTGGTGTTCAGAAGTCAGTGGTATGTTGTTGTTGATTGACTATTGCATCTATAGTAGACAACGAGTGAGGATTCTTTTTTATGTCTTCTCCCTGATATCAGATTGATACTTTTTCTGAGGAGTTACTAAGGGCTGGATCAGAGACTATTCTCTCTACTCTCATGAGTCTCATCAATCGCTTTGATCCTATACTTAGAAAAGTGGCTAACTTGGGCTGGTAAGATTAGATTGAAGATTCACCAATGAGATGGTAAGCCGACATTTTTTTTTTTTGCTTCAAATATATATATATATATATATATATTTTATTGATATGTACATACAGTACAATTGATGAAAACCTGCAGAGGCGTCATAAATGGAAGGAATTTCTGGAGATTCACACACCTTTAACTTTTTTTTCTTGGATACTTTTTAAGTTTGAAGTAATTTCTTCTCAAGTCTGAATAGGTGAGATTATGCATATGTTCATGTTATCTGATGATTTTCTGGAGCATAGGTTGGTGCAAAATCTTGCAACATAAGATCTTTGAGAGGAATGGTGCCAGCATGGATTAAAATTCCCATGTCAGTTGCCATACCATTTGGAGCCTTTGAAAAGGTCATATTAGAAGATGTTAATAAGGTATTGTTTACAAAAAAGACCTGCTGATTGGTGTTTTTGACCTTTTAATTTGTTATACACTGAATTTTTATTGTACATCAGTGCTATTATCATTTGATCGAATTTCAATTCTAAACAATCAGTGGGTAAATTTTTTCCTGAAAATTGAGATAGCTAGAAATTCATTCCTTATGCGCATTTGGTTCAGATAAAAGTATACTGCAAGACGCTGTTTCTAGTGCACTAAATTCAATGAGTTTCAAGTTCCTTTTGTAATCAACCGCTGGATATTATTATGGTTCTTTAGAATTGAGCACACTTCATAAATAAAAGAAGAAGAGATCATAATTTGACATGAGTGTGCTCAATTCTAAAGATCATCATACACCTAAAAATCATCATACAGTTGTTAGAATGGGCTAATTCTCATATCCCTGGTTACATTCCATAGGCCAATATTTTGTTCCATTATTATCAATCCTGAAATGGATGGAAGATTTGAGAATGAAGCTCTGAATTAGGCTTCAATTAAAGTATCTGATGGAAGATCTATTGGACATGCATTTGTAAGAAACTAAGAATACAAGACTACGGTGACTTAAGATCCATCATATGATGCTATTATGACATTTATTTCTTCCCTATTCTTGACAGGTTTGGGCTTCAAAATGGAATCAAAGATCTTTTATTAAATGTAGTAAAGCTAAACTAGATCATGAGAATATGTCCATGGATGTATTGATTCAAGAAATCATCTGTGCTGATTATACTTTTATTATTTCCATAAAGAATCCCTTATCAGGGATACTGCAGAAATTTACACAGAGGTATGACTTGTCTCTGAATTTGATATCTCTCTCCCACCCCCATCAAATGTGACCATCATTCTTATTTTTTCACGCAAATACAGAGTTAAAGGGAGGAGTAAAATACAGTCCTTTAGTGAATCTGGAGTAGCTCAATCATGTGGTGTGATGACCAACAAAATCCTGTCCTTTTGTAATCCTGATTTTTTTTCTTTATCTTCTCTACCTTGTGATTCAAAATCAAAAGTCTGAGAATGGATCCACTATATATGCTATGCGGCGCATGCATACCTGAATTCTGGTTTGATCTTTTTGCTTGACTGATTCCTAGTTGTCTCTGTTTCTAGGCCTCAGAGCTTCAATTGTGGTGAAAGTAAAAGTTAAAGAACTTCAAGGTCAATGACATTCAGTGAGTAAGTGTATGCATCACTATCAAACTCCTGAACTGCTGTAATGAAGTGTCTGTCCTTAATTCATGCTACTCAGTTTTCAGGACATTGATAAGAAGAACACTGATATTAGTCATATTACCACCGCAAAATCCTAACTGCGATTGACTAAGGTGATTGAAGAATCAAAGAATGGGATAGAAAATCGTGATATGGAAAGGAAATATTGTGTGCTAAACCTGAAGAGATAGAAGAGAAGGCATTTCTAGTTGAGGAGAACTATGAGGTAATACATGCAGAAGGTACACTTTCTTCACTGTGGTAAAAATTATACTGAGAAGATTCTGTATACCTGCTATATGATTTGTTTTGTCTTTGTGCAACTAATGAGAATGATGAGGGTCTTTTATCTTTCTGCAAACTGCCCTTATAAATCATATGGAACAGCATGTGTATTTGAGAAATATACTTGTCTTGGAACAGTGTATTGAAAATTATCACACTTCTAATACTCTAGTGTAAGGAACCAACCACATGCTTATTACCTGTTCAGATAGAAATTTATAGAATGTATGAGAACTGTTTTGTTTATCATCATGACAACACAGGTAGATCAAAAACAAATCTGGGACTGTTAGTTATAAAAGAGTATGCTACAAACTGAAAATACATGTGTTGGACTCCCTTTGAATTGCACAATATCGAGTTTTTGCAGTTGGATATAGAACTCAATTTGAGTAAAAACTCAATCTTACTATTAACTGAACTAACATCAACCATAAACTTTACAGGACATGGTTCTACTGCGAATTATAACTCAAGTTATGGCTCTCAAATGCCTGGACGTACAATTCATATGGTGGAAGTTGAGGATTATATGGTGGGGGGATGTACAGCAAGTTGCGACAGCATGTATGCTGGAGGTTCTGGTGTGCTCTACGGGGACTACATTGAGGGACCGAAGGCCACTTCTACTGGATCTTGGTAAAATGTTTGGGCACAAAAGTTCATTTGTTGAGAGATTGTTCATTGACAGAATGGTACCAGTTGCAGTGATATGGTGCCAAACTAATTACAATTTAAAATAATCCAAAATGTGATGCAGGTGTATATAGAGTTCTGGTGTACTGGGGTTTAATCTGGGAGTCACTCAACCAGATGATAGGGTTTTGGGAATCACTCACCAAAGAATAGAGAATATTCTGTTGGTAAACTTTCAATCACGTTAATCTCCCCAACAAGGCCAATATTACATGATATATATGAAAGACACAACTTAATTGAAATTCAAGTTTCAATAGGACTCTCACTATGACCAAAGATAACTTGACAGCTTTCCCATAAGCATGACTTGTTTTAGAGACAAGGAATTAAATTACTTCTTGCACTTCCAATGGATATTAATTAGATTGCAGCTGGTCCCTTAACTGATGCATCAATGTGTGCACATTATGTAAGTATCAAGCGAGGATTTTGTTGTTTCTCAAGTTTAAGATTTCCTTTATGAGCTGCCTTGAATTCCCTACATTAGAAATGCAAAACCAGATGCCTTACGGTCTCGTTGCATCTATGTGTATCATTTGTGGAATCTTGTACTGTGGCCGCTGAATTTCACACTCGGCCTAGTAGAGTGCAATATCGTTTTATCAATCTTTATCATGACCTTATTCTAGCTTAGTTCTTGCAAGCAGTACACAAAGTCACATAAGCTGTACTAAAACATAGTTGGAACAACATTCCAAAAATGACAGTTTTTTAGATGCATATATATTCCAAATGACATCTTTTGGAAGTTGAAACAAAATTTATATCTATAATCTATACCAACCATAACAAATGTGTAATAAAGGAAAACATTTAACTAGGTGTTATTTGTATTCCCAAGGGTATTGGCAGTTGAGTTGATTTATAATTAATGAATGACTACATTAAGTGACCTCTTGCTCTTCCGGACTGTTCAATTACTTCTCTATCATATTAACTAAAATCAGCCCTCCTTTTTCCAGCTTGAGAACAGATCAAACTGCAATCATGAATAAACACTAAAGCTCTAGCTAGAACTTCAACCATGACTTCTCTTCGTCCCCAAGTTGACTGCCGGCCAAGATTTCAAAACATATTCTGCCAGTATTTTTCAGAGAAAACAAAAAGAAAACTTGTAAGCCTCTTTTCTTTAAACATTATGCTTCTATATATGTCATATTCTAATACTTTACATATCGATCAGTTATAAGTTTCATCCCTACTCTATCTATAAGTTTGTCATATCCAAGCACATATGTTGTAAAGCTTAAAGAAAATACATTGGCTGTATTTTTGTGTGCAGAGGCTTCCAAGAAAGTATGTGAAGGACCATGGAGATGAGCTATCAAATCCTGCACATCTAAAGTTTCGCGGTAGAGAATGGGCAATGAAACTTAAAAGATACAAAGATGAGGCTTGGTTTGACAAGGGTTGGGAAGAGTTCTCAAGCTTTTACTCTTTTGAGTACAACGACCTCCTCATTTTTGGATATGAAGGCAATTCAACATTCCAGGTTTCCCTTTTCGATAAAATACTGAAGTTGATAGAAACTGATGCAGATGATTTTCAACCAAATCCTCTGCTTCATAGCAGAACTAGGACAAGTTCAAGTGGTGGTAAAGCAGAAGTACAAGAGGAGGCTCCAAGTCTTGAGAAATCACAAATAAAAACCAAAGTTACACATAGGTCCAGATCAGAATTGAAAAGTAAGGAATATATATGCAATTTCTTTTCTTTTTTCTTTTTTACGTTACCATGTATTGTGTGTGTTTTTTTTTTTTTTTTGCCTGCCTATGTCTATGTTCTAGCTTGTGATTATATCCTATTATAAGCTTCAACAAGGTGAAGGGATCTTCCAACAAAAAAAGATGATGGTGAAGCAGAAATTGACCTCAACTTAAGAAAGGGGATTAAGAATTCAGAAATGAAAAGTATGATTAGGCATTTTGGTTTATATTTCTGACTTCATTATTGTACACTATGCCATTCTGTTCTTGCTTATAATATGTGTCATGTTATAAACTATACTAGGGAAACAAGATTTTTATGGGAAAAAGACCAAGGGAGGCAAGTCTAACAATCAAAGGTTCCAAAGAACATCCGAGGCTATGCAGAGAGTCAAATCTGAATATCAGTTTTTTAGAATTGAAGTGCAGGCCACTGATATCCATCGAATGATATTGGTGAGATTCAACTTTTTTACACATACATCAAAACTTGCTTCCTTATATAAAGTAGAATCACAAATATTCTCTCTATAAAAATTTTCTTACTGTCCTTCCTTTTTTATTCTTTTTCTTTTGCAGTGCTTGCCATTCGAGTTTATGAGGACACATCTTGTTAATGAATCTGGTGAGGTTACCCTTCAGCTTTCGGATGGAAGAATTTGGCACGTTGAATTGAAATGTGAAAACTCAAGAGCCGAATTCCAGTCTGGTTGGTGGGATTTTATGCAAGACAATCATTTAAAAGTTGGTGATGTATGTGTTTTTATGTTGATTGACCATGCTAGACTTCTATTTGAAGTTGTCATTTTCCACAAGGACCGCACCATAGAACCTGTAAATTGCATCTTGCCAGCAGGTAACTTATGATTTTTCAATTGTTGTTTGATATAAGTGTCATAGAGACTGACTATATAGCATATCACCTCCACTCTTGGGATGGACCTGAAGACACCGATGAAGATAACGGTGATAAAGAAGACAGCAACGAAAATGATGAGGACAATGATAATGATGTTGCTGAAGACAACCCTTCTTTCAAAATTGTCATACGACCATCTTATATCAAGCGTCTCTTGGTAACCATTGTATTTATAGATCTTGTCTTAATCAACAAGAATTGAGCAACAACACTCTTTTTACACAACAGAATCACAAGTCTTTTATTTGTTTGGTCAAAATTTTCAGTGGCTGCCTTCTAAGTTTTCCCAGACACATCTTACTTTGGACACTACATATGCCACCCTTTGTGTTTCGGGAGAGAAGAGAACTTGGTCTGTTAAATTAAATAATGAAGGAGCAAGAGCTAAATTTCAGTCTGGTTGGAGTAAGTTCGTGCAAGATAATAATTTGAAAGTCGGAGACGTGTGCAAGTTTGTGATCATTGATGCTGATAGAGTCTCATTGGAAGTAGTCATAGAAGCTGGGAATACCACTCTATCCTTAGGTCAGTTATTTATTATTTTGGAATTGTTATTGATGGAAGTGCCAAAAAGACTGACTATGCTATTGTTCCTTCCATTATAACTACAACTGCAGACAATGATGATGATGATGAAAATGAAGATTCAGAATTGGTTGAAGCTTCATTAGCACAACGGCCTCACAAGAGAAAGAGAACAGGTTGTAATGTACCAACTTCGTATGGATGATTTGGGATTCCCTTACTTCATCATGTTTGATTCTGTTTTCGACATATGGGTTGGTGCTGGATCTATATCACAATTAGCTGCTGTATTTTCTTCTATTTTTCTTATTATGCAAAAGTTGGTGGCTATTACTTGGACATGAAGATGCTAGGGTTATTTGGTTTGATTACGAAACTTAGACCCAATGGCTTCTCTTGGCTGACGATGCAACTATTTATTTTCATTGCATTGTTTTTGCATTGTGAACTGTTTATCTGAAAGTTGGGAAAATTTGAAGTTCGCCATCAATTTTTTCACTTTCTTTTGTCTGTTTTTTTTTCTCATTTTTGGGATAAGGCTTATGTCCCCTTCCTTCTTTAGGTTGTATTTTATTTTATGTTATTAATAAAATTGTAATGACCTGGATTTTCGTGTATTTTATGTGAAATTAATAAATGTCCTAGTTAGTACAAATTGTGGTCTCGATACCTTGTTCTTTTGATTTATCGAGAATTAGAATTTATTTCGAACAACTCATTTTCTCTATGCTAGAAAATGGATCAAAATATATCTATGCAATGGTGGTGTGAGTATTTGAGATGGAATATAATTTCACATCTCTATGCCAAGCCTGAAATTTAAAAAAAAAAAAAAACGAGAAATAAGTAAGAGTTATAATATAGTGTGAATCGGATGAAACTTTATTATTCATTTAACAATGCAAATAAAAAACATAAAGGCAAAGTTTGAAATTACTGGAGATGTGTCATCGGCCGATGCAATATGAATTTCAAACAACACATATGATAAGTGGAATAGTTCATCCGAACAACACATATAATAAGTGGAATAGTTCATCCATGACGTTAAAAAAGGTGAAGTATTGATTCATGCCCTCCTATTTTTCATATGTAACACATATGAACTATAAATACGTTTTCTTATCAAAATGAGAAACAATAAACTAAACAAAATAAAAGCATGAAAAACACAAGAAATCAATTGGAAATTCTCTTAAACCCATCACATTAGTCTCATAAAATTATTTTCCTAATCTTTGGAACAATATATTGGTATAAAGATATGTAATTTCACTAACAAAATCAAGAAGATTATTTAGATGCATAATAGTTCAAAAGATTTGTGAAGAGAATTTACCCGTAAACCGTGGTAACACCATTTGTCTAGGAATGTGGAGGGTGCATCAATACAATCTTTCTCTATATTTCGAAAACTAGCCACTAATAATTCATCTTGCTTTGTCAATACAAGCTGAAATGCATGTCCAAATTCATGGAAAACAGTTCGTACCTGCAAAGATGTCATTATTGTGTAAATTTGTAAAATAATAAACCTACAAATTTGTGGCATCCACTATACAACCTAAATTTGTGAAGGGTACTCCATAAATTATTTTAAAAATATTGTACAAAACCATACCTGTAAAAGCCAAATATATCATGTGGCATACAATAAACGATATACTTGGATCATCTTCCCTTCATATAGCTTTATTAAAGGAGGAATTAACATTATGTAACTAAAAAAATGAAGATTGTGTTTCATTTCCCTCACATCTTTTCACGTTCAACAAAACAGTTAATACTTAAATTTCAAGTATAGGATGTTAATTCCATGAGATATCATATAGGGTGTAATTGAATTTACCTCCTCAAAAAACATGAGAAGATAATCGCTCTCCATTTCTGGCTGACCTATATTACAGAATATGTATGCCATAGGCAGCCTTTTAGAGAGTTCACATCACAATCTACACTTCTAAAAAAAAATCCACCCGTTGCTGCCCTATTCATTTTCTCATGACTAGGAAATAGATCAAAATATATGTATCCAATGGTGGTGTGAGCATTTGAGATAGAATATAATTTCACATCTCTGTGCCAAACCTGGAATAAATAAGAGTTATAATGTAGTGTGAATCGGATGAAACTTTATTATTCATATAACAATACAAATAAAAAACACAAAAGCAAAGTTTGGAATTACTAGAGCTGTATCATGAGTTGTGTCATCGGCCGATGCAATATGAATTTCAAACAACACATATAATAAGTGGAATAGTGCATCCATGACATTAGGAAAGGTGAAATATTGATTTATGTCATCCTATATATGTTTCATATGTAACACATATGGATTATAAATAAATTTTCTAAGCAAAATGAGAAACATAAACTAAACAAAATGAAAGCATGAAAAACACAAAAAAGCAATTTGTACAATTCTTGAAATGTGTTTTGTAGCCCAACACAACTCCAAAAATTGTCCAATTGATAAAATCTTCTGAAAAAAGGAAGGGGAAGCTTCATCTTGCAAATTTCAGTGGTTGCACATTTATGTAAATACTTAGATTCACCAACTATTATGAATAGACCCAAACAGATAGCTCTAGGGGTACATCATAAAAATTCAAGTTATTTATGAAGATTTGAAGCACGTTCTTGACAAATAGGTTGATCAAGCAAAAGGGTAATCGCTTAAGAAGGTAGCACACTATTTGGAGTTTCTATATAATTGGTTTGTTTGTTGACATTTGTTCTAATAGTTGAAATAGCTACTTAATTTTCCAGATTCACTCTTAAGACACGTTTAATAATTTGGAATAGTTATGGGCATGGAAGAATAGATTTCAATAGCTGAGTTCTCCTGCATTGACTAACATATACGGGTATGAGAATGAACATAAGTCTCATATCAATATTTGATTCCTAAATATCCAAGAGTGAGAGTAGTAACTATTGGAGCTCTCAAAGAAGTCTGCAAACCAGTAACATCATATGAATTTAGGTCAATGCAGAATTTGCAGGAAATTAGGTTAAAAAATGAAAGAAAAAAAAAACCTAGAAACCAGAAACCCTAATTACTAAGATCAAGGGAGAACGAGTGCCAAATATAACCACATTTTCAGCGGTAACCACATTTTCTCTCCTTCGTGGAACAGGTTCTCTCTTCAATTTGGGGATTTTCGATCGACCTTCCTTATCCTCCTCCGCTTTTGCATAAATACACCAGTCAGAAGGTACGTTTGGTACTTCACAAGGTAGTACCGTTTTTAATAATATTCTTTTTTTTTCTTCCTCATGAAAAACCTACATATATATGTTTATTTAAAATATATATATATATATATATATAAAACTCACATATATGAAGGAAAGCCTTCTAACTAGGCTATATGCCTATGGAAAATGAAAAAAGAAAAAATATTTTTTATTTTGTCAAAATAGCAAGGTGATGAAACTACTTAGGACATGTATTTCATAGTTTAGTGGGTAGTTTTAAGACCCCTTATTTTAAACGGGAAATGATAATAAAAGGTCACTTAGATGATAGCTTAGGTTAAACAAGAAATGATAATCTATTCAAGGTCACAAACTTATGCTAGTCATCCAAACCATTCTCACTATTTGAGCCGCTTGTAGTTATGTTAGATAAATTACCATTTGCATTCTCGTCAAAGAAACCGTTTGAATTATGCTCTCTTCTAGATTAAACCATCTTCATCCCGAATCTTTCCAAGGTGTTCTGATTTCTGCATAAATTTACATGAAACATTAAATGGAGATGAAGATTACGAAGAATTAATCTGGACCCATGAACAAATATAAACAAAACAAAGAATGTGAAAACATAATTCTTAAACCTACTACCATACATTACAGTAACATGGACAAGACAAATAAGTGGCTCCATCAAACATGGATTATTCCGTAAGCAAAGATTGAGGCCAACTGCTACAAGGTAACAAGGGATACTGTCAATTCCTTTCAAGTCACAATGTATCGAGGACCGGTATAAGTTTCAAAACTTTTTGACACAAGAACCCAAACTTTAAGCTGTACAGAAAGTACCAACAAAGAGTAACTAGGTACTTTATCAAAAACAAAAAGAAACTAGTGCATACTTTACTAGGTTGGAGCTGGAAAGAGATGACAAGAGGAGTACTAACTCATGTTGAACATGGTATTCACAAGAATCATATGTAATTGTAGATCTGTACAAATATAGTAGCAACAAGCAGATACTTTATACATCCGATAACAAGTGGGGGTTGGGATGAGAGGAGAGGGGAGGAGAGGAATAATAGAATCGATTCTTCTTTGTTACAATATTCACAAAAGTCATCATTTGATTTAATGAACTTACTAAGAAGGATCCAAATTCTATAGCTACAATTCAGAAAGACCCAACACCATGAGAAGGCTACGTTAAATAAGACCTACGGCATGAAAATAATAGATGTTAGAAAGTAAAAGCCTAGCGGGAATGCTATGCAAGTGCTCCAAAATGTAAAAATAGATACACAAAAGTAACGTACATGTCATTATTACCTTCAACTTCCGAGTCGGATGTTTAATGATCCAAACTACCTTCATCACGAATCTTTCGACAATGTCCAGATTTCTGCATAAACATTAGATGGATGGAGATGAAGATTACAAAGAATTAATCAGGATATATGAACAAAGATAAGCAAAAAAAATGTGGAAAGAAAATCATAAGCCTACTAACATACATTACAAAAACACAGACAAGACAATAATTGTGGCTCTATCAACATAGATTACTATGTAAGCAAAGGTTAAGGCCAACTACTAAAAGCAAACAAGGGAGGAATTGCCACAAGGTGCACTTTGTACAATTGAAGACAAATGTTACTATTGGAGCTCCCAAAGAAGTCTGCAAACCAGTATGAAATTAGGTTAATTCCCTATCCACTTAGAAATTAGGTTTAATATTGAAGAAAACCCTAGAAACCAGAAACCCTAATCACTAAGATGAAAGGGGAACGATGGCCAGATAACTTGGAGAGGGAGCCCCGTCTTACATAGGCCAAAGTGGTGCCTTGGGGCATGTGATTGGCACATATGCTGCAGCGGATGCTCACCGAAAGTATCATGCTCTTCAGTGGTAACTTCCTTGTCTCTCATTCCCCGAACCGGTAAATTCTACGACGGAATACGTGGAATCTGGGAGCAGGACTGTAGGGCTTCTCGATCAAGATATAGCAGAACTTCATCTCTAATGCTCTCTCTTTAATTTGGAGATTTTCGACCGAGTTTACCTTCCTCCTCCTCGGCGTTTGGTTTTTCTTAAGGACGATGCCGCTTTATTTTATATTTTTGGTGTCACTTTTTTAATAGTACTCTTTTTTCCTTCCTCATAAAACTCACAAATGAAAGAAACTAGCCTTGTGCAGTTATGCCCCACGCTATCCGCTCGTGTGAAGAAAAAAAAAAAAAAATTTGTCAAAATAGTGAGGTTATGAAACTTGGGACATTTATTTCATGGTTTAGTAGGTAGGGCTATCAATGGGTTGTGTTGGGTTGAGTTTATGTCTAGTCAAGGTATTTATCATGTCATAAGAGACAAATTCAAACTCATCCCATTTAATAATCGTGTCAAAAATTTAAGGATTTTTTACCATTTACCCTAATTTTAGGGATTTTTTTTTCCCCTTACACCACCCACTTATTATTATTTTTTTTTCCACTTACCCATAAAGACTCTAATAAGGTATTCCCTAATACCCAATCAAGTTGTTTTTTGTTTTATGTTTATTTTTTAGACTATTTTGCCCTCACTCCTTTATTACATAGAGAGAGAGAATGGAGGATAGAGAAGTCATAGGAGACTTCACCAGATTCCCATCACCGGCCACTGGATTCCGGTCACCAGCCACCACCCACCAGACTTTTCTGAAAACCTAACCGGAGGTGGTCGAAGATCTCATAGGTCACCGGAGTGGTTTATTGCCTCCCCCTAATAAACTTTTATTGCCCCCAATAGACCTTTATTGGAGGCAATAAAAGTTTATGAAACCTCACCGAATGTCCCCAAAGAGGTAGTCAGGGATCTCATAGGGGGCCCAAAAGGTTTATTGCCCTTCAATAGACTTTTATTGCCCCCCAAAAATATCTTTCGGTCCAGGGCGGAGCCACGTGGGGACCCAGTGGGTCCCGTGCCCCACTGACTTTTATATTTTTTTTGAATTTTTGTATATGAAAATCAAAATAAGTTGCTGAGAGTTTGTTAGCTACACAACAAGCCAACTTGGTGTGGTGGCAAGGTGTGCAGTAATTGTACAATTGTCCCCCAGGTTCGAATCACGCATGGTAGGAAGATTAGGTTTTCAATTTTCTTTTGCTTTTTTTAGGACATTAACACAATTTTTTCTTATAATTTTAAACTTAAAAATAAATTATGTCTCCATAATTAAAAAAAAAAAACTCGTCTAATATCTAAAAGCAATAAAATTTACTAATAAAATATGTAATTTAAAAAATATTAATCTTACCGTAATTTTATCTAATTTATTCTTTTTTATTAAAATTTTAGTATATATTTTTAATTTTTTTTTCTTTAAATTTCTGAGTGCCCCAGTTGATAGGAAATTCTGGCTCCGCCACTATTTCGGTCGCCAGAATGAGAATTATTTTCCATAAAATTAGACTAATAAAACTTTGATTAAGGAAAAAAAGAGAAGACTACATCAATTCAAAACATTTATTGCCCCCAATAGACCTTTATTGCCCCTAATAAAACTTTTTTTTTTCTTTCTGCCCTTCTGCCCTCATTTTACCAAAAAAAAATAATTCGACTTGGGCACCGAGAAAATGCTCTGGGCACCCACATCTTCTTCTTCTCTCATCTTCTTTAACGGTTGCAGACCTCCATTCTTCAACTTCGACGGTTGTAGCCCGGTATTGTAGCAGAAGCAGTGGAGGGAATTACGAAGGAGCAGCAGAAGCAGAGCAGTGGTCTACACCAGCCGCAAGAACCTGTTACCGGCCTCACCACCAATGATCACCTCATTGACGCTCTGCATCGAGACTATGTTTGACTCTGGCGAGGTAGCTCCGACCGGCGCTTCTTCGTCGTCTTCAAGCGTAGACGCCATCGCTGCCATGTAGTCCAAGATCGTGATGCCGGAGTTCGACGCAGTATTGGAGATCCGGGGGCTGGGATAGAGAGAGAGAGAGAGAGAGAGAGAGAGAGAGATATGAGAGTGGCATAAAATGTAATTTATTAATTAGCTTAAGAGTAAAATTGTTATTTTACTTTAAATTGTGTTGGTGGGAATAACAATTCGTTGTTGGAGTAAATAGGACAATTTTAGTTAATTTTGATGCTTTGAGTCAATGACCCAAAATTTGAACCAAAAATCAACATCAGTGCTACAAACTATGGAATCAAGAGAAAACCGAACTCATATTCAATTTCTCCCATGTTGATTTCATTACGTGTACGTCTATATCACTATTGTACTTCTCTAGTTTGCTCCCATACGACCATACAAGAAAACTATCGAACTAATGACTATTCTATTATTTCATTTTTGATTAAAAATATATATTTTTTTAATTTCAACATCACATTCTCTCATTTTCATTTCTTTCTTCCTCCATCTCTCTCGAGTTGGGGTCCAGGTAGTGATGGGAGGCCAGATTCGCCTGGATCGGTTGTCCGGTTGAACGCTGGAGGAGTACTTGCGCGGATCTAAGAGACGTTAAGGTTCCCAAATTTGTCTTTGTTTGAGTGGTCCACTGATTGATGATTGATGGCGTGGTGGAAGGGTCGACCACTGGAGTTGATGCCGACGACGGTTGCGGCAATAGCCAGGCAAGGGAGTTGGGCTTCTGGTTCTATAACTTGGTTTGGGCTTGGGCCTTTGGGCCTTTGGGCCTAGGCTCAACACGAGTCCGCAGATTTCAAAGAAAAGCAAGATGACCAACCTGTTGCCGAGGTTGTGGGTTGCTATATTCTAGTTTCTTTTGCTATTAGACATTTGGATGCAAGTCTTTTTTAGGTAGGGGTAATCTCTATGAGCTTTTGTACTGCAATTGCATGCCGGAAAATTAGACTAAATGAATGATTTTTCCTTAGAAAGCAAGGTTGTTCTTGCTTAGCTAGGCTTGCTTCATGCGAGCGTCCCCTAGAATTTAATGAGTTTAACTTGACTTAGACATGTTGTCTGGTTTATTTGTCAGATTGCTTGTTAGACTCTGACCTGTTTTATAGCTTGATTATCTAATGAAATCAACTTCTATTCAAAAAATAAAAAATAAAAAATAAACTCTCTCACTTTTATGTCTTGGACTTTTGGGAACAAGAAATATAAAATAAAATAAAAAAATTATAATTGGAGGGCTAGTAGTGTAATTTGCCTACATCCCAGCCTCCTATGACTGCAGCGGTTGGCATGGTCCCTTCCCTCCACAAATTCGTCTGAAACAGATAGAGGAGTGGATAAATACTCCACCCCAAGTTCCCCAGGATGCCATTTCTCTAGAGGATTGTTTTACTTGATTATGGCTTCTCTACCTTCAGTTGCTGTTAGTGGCAATATCAAGCTTGACCAAGAATTCAGAAAACACCCCACAACTTCTATTTCTTCCGAAAAGGTATCATTCTAGTCCTAGTCCTTCTTTCCTTTCACTTCCGTACAACTAATTCTGCACTGCTGTTGGTTTGCTTGTCTTGTTAAAGATACTATCTTCAGTTTGTTTCATCGAATCTCGATATTGGGTACTTCTTTATAGCTGAACCAGTGCAGTATTTGCTGTTTTTTCAAACCATGAAAACTAGTCATAACAGTTGTTGCTGTTTGAACAGTAGAAGAACAGTTTTCAATTCCAATAGTTACATCCATGAAACTGATTTAGAATCTGTTTTTGGTATCTCAGAGTGGAATTGCAAACGTGTCTTATCCGAAAAGTCAGACCATCGCAAATTCGGATGGAAGTTCAGAACCCAGGTCTCTGGACTTCCGAGAAGCTCTTGTGATGATTCGAGAGGGTTCTAAGGTTGAGTCCTCTTACTATGTTCCTCTCTTGCAAGAATGTATAGACCGGAATTCGGCCTCCGATGCGCAAGTTGTGCATGGCCACATCATTAAGACAGGAAGCCACCAAGATTTGTTTGTCACAACTTTCCTTGTCAATGTTTATGCAAAGTGTAGAATCATGGAAAATGCTCGTAAAGTTTTTGACAAATTGTCTAAAAGAAATGTTGTTTCGTGGACAGCTTTGATGTCGGGTTATGTTCACAATTCGCGGCCAGAACTTGCCATTCGGGTTTTCCTGGAAATGTTGGAAGCTGGGGCTTATCCTACCAATTACACTCTAGGAATTGTTTTGAATGCTTCTTCTACCTTGTACTCGATTGAGTTAGGGAAGCAATTGCATGCCTACAGCATCAAATACCAGATTGACTTTGATACCAGTATTGGAAACTCTCTTTGCAGTTTATACTCCAAATGTGGAAACTTGGAATCTGCTTTTAAAGCATTTAAGAAAATTAAGGAAAAGAATGTGATCTCTTGGACTTCAGCTATATCTGCCTGTGGTGATAATGGCGATGCTTCAAAGGGTTTGGCATTTTTCACTGAAATGCTTTCGGAGGGAATAGAGCCTAATGAGTACACCCTGACCAGTGCCTTGAGCTTGTGTTGTACAATGCTGTCTTTGGGTGCAGGGATACAGATCCATTCCTTAATCATTAAACTTGGCTATGAGTTGAACCTTCCAGTGAGAAATGCAATCATGTATTTGTACCTCAAATGTGGCATGGTAAATGAGGCTAGAAAGTTGCTTAATGGAATGGAAGCTATGAGCTTGATTACATGGAATGCAATGATTGCAGGCCATGCCCAAATTATTGATCTTGCAGAAGATGATCTTTCAGCATACCAAAGTGGAACTGAAGCACTTAACATTTTCTTGAAATTGAATCGCTCTGGGATAAAACCTGATTTATTCACCTTCTCAAGTATCTTAACTGTATGTAGTAGTATGGTGGCTTTAGAACAGGGAGAACAGGTTCATGCTCAGAGCATTAAAAGCGGGTTTCTCTCAGATATTGTAGTAGCGACTGCGCTAGTCAATATGTACAATAAATGTGGAAGCATTGAGAAAGCAAGTAAAGTTTTCATAGAGATGTCTACAAGAACGTTGATATCATGGACTAGTATGATTGCAGGTTTTGCACAGCATGGCCGGACTCAGCAAGCACTGCAGCTCTTTGAGGATATGAGAATTGCAGGAGTTAGACCAAATCAGGTTACTTTTGTGAGTGTTCTATCAGCTTGTAGCCATGCTGGAATGGTCAATGAAGCACTTGGTTACTTTGAGTCCATGAAAAAGGACTACAGGATCAAACCAGTGATGGACCATTATGCCTGCTTGATTGATATGTTCGTGAGGTTGGGTCGGTTAGATGAAGCCTTTGGTCTTGTCAAAAAAATGGATTTTGAACCGAATGAGTTTATATGGTCAACCTTGGTTGCAGGTTGTAGAACTCATGGGAATTTAGACAGGGGATTTTATGCTGCTGAACAGTTGCTCAAACTCAAACCAAAAGATACAGAGACTTATGTCATGTTGTTGAACATGTACATCTCTGCAGAAAGATGGAAGGATGTATCTAGGGTGAGAAAAATGATGAAAGAGGAGAAGCTTGGGAAGCTAGAGGAGTGGAGCTGGATTACCATTAAAGACAAGGTTCATTCATTCAAACCCAATGATAAATCTCATCCTCAAAGTGAAGATGTTCAAAAATACGTTGAAAGTTTGATTGATCAAGTCAAGAGTCTTGGATACAAGGCAGTAGAAAGTTTGGAATTAACTGATGAAGACGCAGAAACGACTTTATTCTCTTCTACATCTTTCCACAGTGAAAAGTTGGCAATTGCTTTTGGATTGTTGAACACGCCAAATGCTGCGCCAATTCGGGTCATCAAGAATATCAGTATGTGCAGGGATTGCCATAATTTTGTTAAGTTCATATCATTACTGACTTCTAGGGAAATAATCATTCGAGATAGCAAGCGCCTTCACAAGTTTGTGAATGGAAAATGTTCATGTGGGGATTTTGGAGCTCTTCTTTGATAATTTTCAGCAGCAAAAAGTGGGGCAGATCGAGTCCAGGATTCTTCCATATGTCGCTTTGTGAGATGTTTAATTCGGTCCAGAGAAAGATATCGAAAAATTCATGTTATTTCTTATCCTTCATTTGGTTTGGAGGACCTCCATCAATACTATGTTCTTATAGTCCAGTCTCAGTGACTGCTATATATACAGCAGGCTGTAAGATTGAGCTGCTGCTTCTAGCTAGAGTTCCTGTGATATTTTCTCAGAATCAAGATCCTACTTGGTAATTGCGACGCACTTTGAAACGAGTATATATGTTGTCTCTCACCCTTGGTCACATTCACCAAATTGTTTAAAGTGGTGAATGAGGCCGACAGATGTATGAATTTAGTTTTTGTTGCTAGAATGAGGCAGGATTAATTAGACCACAGCATACCCATTTGATTAAAGAAGCAATTGAATGTGCAGATGGGCAGAAAATCTGCAATAATTAATGTCATTGTACAAGGTTCATTCTATAGAGTATTGTTTTTGGCCATTTAGCTTTCTTTCTTCTTTTCATTTTCTGAACAGGAAATTACTAATTAAGGCCATTTATGTAATCATCTTGCTTCGAATTTTTTTTTTTCTTTCCTACATGACCATGGTGAGCAATATATAGAAGAAAGGAGGCAGCAGAGAGAAAGGAACACAAATGTATGAAGAACAATAATTAGAAAAAGAGAATTTCATCACATTTACAACATCAGCATAGAAACTATATAAGTTTTACACGAAGTTCGTTAGGCAACCACAAACGCTATAAAGATTATTGGTTGGTAAACCAGTGAAAGTTTAATTTGACTAGTCACTGCACATTGTTTACTATTATCTTATTTTGTTTCATTGAATAATCTTGGACTAACTCTGGTGTCATGGTCCAACGAAATCCAAAACTGAGTGATTACTCAGTTTGAATATTCCACGCTGAGGACACGAAGATAAATGATCATGTTCAGCAGTCAAGGAAGACGTGCTGCTCTTCATTCTCAGTATATATCCCAACAAACTCTTATCTTAATTACCACCTCTATTTTCTTGTGCCTCAGCTTGGAAGAAGAGTAGCCATGGCAGCCGGGTTAGTGATAACAAGTGAATACAGGCATTACAATGGCAAGTTGACCCTGATTGTGGTAATATCTTGCATGGTTGCTGCCATGGGAGGTATCATTTTCGGCTATGATATTGGAATTTCAGGTCAGTCAGCTTAGCTTTCTTCTAAAAAGTAGTACACATTTACACTATGATACTGAAAAATAAGCTAGTTCTTTTAACAAGTTCATCAACTTAAGTACTTAAATATGCAAGTGATCATGATTCATGAAGGTGGAGTGACTTCAATGGAACCATTTCTGAAGAAATTTTTCCCAGAGGTTTACAGAAAGATGAAAGAAGACACGAAAGTCAGCAACTACTGCAAATTTGATAGCCATCTTTTAACCACGTTTACATCCTCTCTCTACATAGCTGGCCTTGTAGCTTCCTTCTTTGCCTCTTCTATAACCGGAGCATTTGGCCGCAAGCCTTCGATCCTGGTAGCTGGTGCCTCATTCCTTGCTGGTTCGGCTCTAGGTGGCGCAGCTGTTAACTTGTTCATGCTAATATCTGGTCGCATCTTGCTTGGTATTGGAGTTGGCTTTGGAAACCAGGTAGCACACTCAAATATGGACGCATGTTCTGTTGTCAGACTGCTAAACAAGTGCTCAGCTAATTAGCCATAGTTCAGTTTGACGGGTTGGCAACATAACTTGACACATTGTCCAGCGTTTGTTACTTTATGCTTGAAAAAAACATTATTTTTATGTGTTCCCACGATCAAACTCCATTGCAGGCAGTCCCACTTTATCTCTCAGAAATGGCACCACCAACATTCAGAGGAGCAATCAACATAGGCTTCCAATTATGTGTTGGCATTGGAGTACTATCAGCTAACCTCATCAACTTTGGCACCGAAAAGATCAGAAGCGGCTGGGGTTGGCGAATCTCCCTAGCCATGGCAGCAGTTCCAGCTGCATTACTAACACTAGGTGCTCTTTTCCTACCAGAAACACCAAACAGCTTAATCCAACGCACAAATGACCACGAAAGGGCCAAGCTGATGCTACAACGTACACGAGGAATGGTGGATGTGCAAGCGGAACTGGATGATCTCATCGAAGCAAGTAACAAATCAAAAACAATCGATCACCCTTTCAGAAAAATTGTACAAAGAAAGTATAGGCCTCAACTTGTTATGGCATTAGCTATACCATTCTTTCAACAGCTGACTGGAATAAACGTCATCTCTTTCTATGCTCCAATCCTCTTTCGGACACTCGGTTTAAGTGAAAGCATGTCACTTTTGTCTGCAGTCATTAGCACAGGAGTGGTGGGTACTGCAGCGACCTTCCTATCAATGCTTATGGTGGACAAACTAGGACGAAGAGCTTTGTTCCAAATAGGGGGTATTCAGATGTTTTTGTCCCAAATCATAGTAGGCAGCATTATGGCAGCTAAGCTTGGTGACGTTGGTGGCTTGAGCAAAGTATATGCATATTTGGTGCTGTTCTTCGTATGTATATATGTAGCTGGGTTTGCGTGGTCATGGGGGCCTTTAGGATGGTTGATTCCGAGTGAAATTTTTCCGTTGGAGATTCGATCAGCTGGACAAAGTATTACAGTGGCAGTGAACTTTCTATTCACTTTTGGTATTGCTCAGACATTTCTTTCTATGCTTTGCTGCTTCAAGTCTGGTATCTTCTTTTTCTTTGGAGGATGGGTGATGGTAATGACTGCATTTGTGTACTTCTTGTTGCCTGAGACTACAAATATTCCTATTGAGAAAATGGATGAAGTGTGGGGAGAGCATTGGTTTTGGAAGAGGATTGTGGGTGAAGTGAGGGAGGACATTAAGCTGTAAAGATTAAGGTTAGAAGTTTGATTACTACTTTGGTTTTTATTACTGTAATATAATTTGACATGATTCGCAGAATTTTCTGGAAAAATAAATACTTCCCAACAGGGAATTGGCCTTGTTCTCTCAATGGATTTAACTTGTTTTGTAAAAACGAAGTACAAGCTCTAAAACCCCTAATTTGTCAACTGTGTAGCTACATTTCTTGAATCCGATAAAGAACTGTCAGCTTGTACAAATAGCTGTCAGCTTGTACAAATAGCACTAAAGACCGCAAGACAACACATTAACTCGATACAAACTTACACTAGAAAACCAAAATAAAGTCTCTTCCTAGTATTTCTTTCTCCTGGATCCTATTTTACAAGTACAGTAGTATCAAGATAGGTATACGGATTAGAACCTCAACTTAATGCCATGCTTCCAAAAGCGTTGTCGAGTACAAGTCGAGCAATGACCGTGGAGTGAAAGCAAATGATGTTATGTAAGAAATCAATGCTTTTTACTTTTACTCTTGCTGATTTTCGATTTGCTAGATTCAGTAGGCGGTTTCCAAATGATATCCTCAAGATTGCTACAAAAGTTCTTGTAAAACTGTAGAACAGTAGCGAATCAGAAACTAAAAGAAAATTAGCAGTGTACTATTATACTTGCAAGGAGAGACCTAATTGACATGCATGCATGCGAACACATAAAGGTGGTGCAAGTTACCTTATCATGAAATTCAAACTAAAAACTGACCTTGAGGAATTCACTAGCATCTCCAGCAGCTTTCTGAATGTCTACCATGTAATAGGTTGGAGCGAGTTCAAAGATCTTCAGCCAATAAAGAAAAGAATCAGTGATTCATTTTACTAAATTTTACAGGGTTGGCTTCAGGCTTAGCATCAGGAGGAAAGCTTACTTCGAGAATAATGGAGAAATGAGAAGTTTTATTTGCCGAAAGACCCTCCACTCGCATCTGAAATAATAACAAAACAGGCATGTATCGCTTTAGCAGTTGAGGTTTCAAGGAATGCTATCCAGGACTATCCTTTTAGGAAACAGTCACATTAGACACGTGAAAAACTAAACAAAGACCGTACATATCATGATATTGGTAGAAGAAAAAGAAATGACGCACCAAAAGTATGGAATACTGTGGAAAATCCTAGCTGTTTACCTTATAGTTACGAATGTGTGTCTTGAAACCCATTGATTGGGCAACAACTTCCATACTTGATAGTACGACCTTTGCTGGCTTTTGTGAGACAAAGCGTGTCTGATACTTCATACAATCCTATCAGTGAGGGAGGAAAATTAATACATTGTATTATTAGCAACTGACACAAGAAACTATCTCTCTCATGTAACAACATTGGATCGCATGATGTACAGAGATTAATCTCGATTCACAGTGGAATGTCATGCTTGTGTGACAGATTGAAAGAACCAGAAGACATAGAGTATAAGTTTACTAGATTAGCTAGTTTTCAGGGTGTGAATATGAAATGCACAACCATGTGATGGCCACAATATAAATGTAGAGGTATCATTTACTCAGCTGTTATAGCATAAAGAGAGAGGGAAGTAAATTATAAGCTAATGTCTTACCTTGCCACGGTCAAACATTGTTGAAAGGTTTAGGCCTTGAGATAAGATGATCAAGTCAAATGCATTAAGAACTAAAGGACTCATGTCCTCATTGCTCTGGTGCTCGCTATCCCTTTGTTCCTACATAGAGCCATATATATCAAGAAAGTTACTAGAGCTGTCAATCTCAATCAAACAAAATGCATCTTCTCAAAACCTTACCAACCTCGGTCTCATCGAAGACAGCATTTACATCATCCAGATTTACATCTTCATATTCTAATATTTTGGGAGCAACATAATTTTTCTGAAACCACTCATCATTTCTGATCTGTTCAATCGTAATACGCTGCATTGACACAAAGTCACACACAAATAAACACATATCAGAAACAACTGAATGGTTGTATAACTAAAGAAAAGTAATTCACAAGAATCCTTACAACATCACTACCAAGAATTCAATCCACAGACTTCAATTATAGTAATTAGTCTAGTTCATACTTTTTCAATAAATCATCAAGTGAATAGGGTAACGCAAGTGGGAATCAACCTTGTTAGATTGCGTATAATGGAGAAAACACAGAATTACCGAACCAAATATCCGTAATTAAGTTAAGTGGATGGTGATACTATCAGGTTCTAAAGAAAAAAGTCCATGGTTTGCATGGCTCAAACAAGGGGAGACACAGAAGAAGCACCAGTTTCCCACTATTGGGTTGATAGGGCTTCTACATTATTAAAAAACTGATCACTGATCGTTACCACCAGTACACTACAGACAATTTATACTTTGCCTTCCTGTTTCTATTTTTTGGAAAGAAAAATTTATTACAGAACTCAAAATAATTGCACAAGCCAAGCATGTGAAACTCTGAATATTGAAACAGATATTCATAAATGGTAATAACTAGTCTCCTATTCTAATTAAAAATCCAATCACCAAATTCAATTTATTAGAATTTTCTACTACATGCAAATACTAACTTAAAAAAAATTGCACGATATAAGTACTGACTTTTTCATTGTTATGTTCGCTTTCGGTGTTTCTATGGAAATTCCTAGTACCTTATTCCTTCATTTAAGCCCTATAGAAACTAGAAGGAATAGCGTCGCAAGAACGTAGACTCAGTATAACCAAATAGCCAACTGTGTTCTTCTGCATAATTATATCATACTATCATCAGACCATGGCCCCAAAACCCAGATTTGTGACTGAAAGTCGATTAATGTAGGACAAGGTATTGTGTTTAAGGTCTCAGAAGGGTTAAATTTAGGGTGATACTTTGGGAGAATGGGTGCTGTTGTTAAAGAACTGTGAGTCAATGAAAAGGAAGGGAATATAGGAAATCTGGAATCACACCAGAAGGGTCCTTGGAAATCAGACCAAGACTTCACTTCTCATGAATCAATCAAGAGATATTATATGAAATAAAACACAAGCAATTTCATTTACTGGTTCTAAGCAATACATAGTGACCCTTATATAGAGCTACAGAAGATATCAGAACCCAACATTCAATGACCCATATTAATGACTTCTTAACCTCTAATTATTACTGACTGACATAAGATACCTTAGAAAACTTTAAACATGACCCAATACAAAGAATGCATCTTAAATGAAACATCTAGAAGCATGTAACTCACAACTACAGGGACTCCAGCACATCTAAATGACTCTAGACTCTTCTAGAATTTATTTCACTTTTCCTTCATCCATTGTCAACACATATGTAAGTCCGCATCTGATCTCCATTAACTCTCCCCCACTTGGTACAGCTCATAAAGAGAAGGAGTTTAATTAACTCTTCTTTGGTTAGCCAGGTATAATCTAAAGGTAATATGCTGGTAGGGGAAGGAGAGGCATTTTTTATAGGGTGTGGATGGGTAGGCATTCGTGGTTTTGTAGTAGATCAGGCATCACAAAGGTTTCTATGTTTTTTCCTCATGGTACTAGTATAGTGTAAGGTCAAATTTAAAGGCTGAACTGATTTGAGGAACGAAGGATTTTCCAAAGGATAGGCATTGCTATAGATCTGCTTAGCCACCTTGAAAAGACACATTCTCTTTGCATGGAGATTGACATCCTCCTTAGATGCCGCAAAAACACCATCATTACATTTGCATATGCCATTATGTGGAAGACTAGTTCCTCATCGCCAGCATCATCTTCTGCAACATGGAGTTTTTATTTCATTTGGTTCTGCTCAATTATGTCCCAAGGTATTCAGCATCTACAGGTTTTTCAGTTCTCTTCAAGCTGTTCCTGAGGGCCTGGTCTTGCTTCTAATGCCTCTATCGAGATATCAAGATATGCATGTCATGCTCATATTGCTCATGTTGTCCAATTAGGACATCTAGCCTTTTGTGAGCTGCAACAATAACTCGTCTTTTTGTCTATCAGTCATCAAATCCCGTAAAAGGTAGTCCAGTGCTAGTTGTCCTTTCCTTCTCTGATACCAAATATAATATAGGACAACCTAGGAGTATTGTGTTTAAGGTCTCAGAAGGGTGAACTGTAGGGTGACACAGTATGGAAAATGGGTGTTGTTGTTAATGAACTGAGAAATAGAAATCCTAAAACTCTTATTATTAATGACTGACAAGAAATACCTTACAAAATACAAAACTAAAAACGCCACCCGAGACAAAGAATGCATCTTAAATAAAACATCTAGAAGACACATGAAAACCCTATAGCAACTAGAAGGACTCCAACAAATCTAATAGATTCTAGACTATCTATTATTCCATCCATTGTCGACACATTCGTAAGGCCATCGCATGTCAGTGATGTCACTATTACATATTGGCATGTGCAACCCATTCAAGGGTTGGTAACAAATACAAAGGACATTTGGAAAGACAATACGAGTATTTCTCTTTTTGCCATTTGCTTTATGAATTAAACAAGTATTCTTCATGTTGGATGGTTACATGTTATGTAATTCCATGGTTTGTAGTGCATATAGCAAAAGCAACATGCCCCCAAAAAAACTGACACCTACATTTCCATTTCCATAAGACATTGAAATAGTAAATGAAGCCTGATACTGTCCGCTTTACACATATAAATGAGCAAGTCTTGTAACATAGCCAATACTTACAGTTGCAGGATTTGGATCCAGAATGCTATGAATCAAGGATTTTGCTCCCACTGGAAACCAAGTTGGGCATGAGAACTGTGCTTTCTCAATCTGCAGAATAAATGACAATGGCTTATCACATTTGACATTTATATCTTATAGCACACTTTGACATCCCTCCTCACTAGTAGACATCAGATGAGGTAAAATAGTTTGAGAAAGGATTAAGATAGAGTCCAGAAAATGAAATAATCACGCCTAGAATCCTCTAACTGTACCTAAAAATTAGGTGAAAGGACTTTAAGAACGTGAAAGAACAGAGGCAGTATTTCATGCTCTTTCACATTCACAACCAAATGCAATTGTTCGGAAGACAACACGATCAGTCACTAGTCAACAATTCTTAAGAAGCATCATTCTCAAACCTATGAATTAAGTAGAATATTTACGAAAAAAGATTCACTGGTCATACAACTTTAATAGTTACCCATATTTTAACAGTTACCCATATTGATCCAAAATACCAGTTCAAAATCCTTTTACTCCAAACCATAATAATCAGAAAATATAAACATGAAAGAGGTTCATGCCTTACTATATAGTGTGGTCAGGTCAAGCTCATCAAATGGAAGATATCCAGCCATGAGAACATAAAGGATGACCCCACAGGACCAAACATCTGCCACGGCACCATCATAACCCTTGTGACTGAGGACCTAGAACATGAAATGACAAGATAAATATAAATCAAGGCAGTCGCATGCAAGAAACAAACTATTTCAGCGCCTGAGGGTATAGTCAAATACTAACTCAGAAGGTGGCTAAATGTATTGTTACCTCAGGTGCAACATAGTTAGGGGTCCCACAAGTTGTGCGAAGGAGGCTGACTCCCTGTGTGCAAAAAACATACATTACTGTGCCAACAAAAACTATAACTCTCAACTGTCAAAATGTCAACAAACGAGATGAGACCAAAATCTTACTTGTTCAGGCAATGCACTCAGACCGAAATCTGAAATTCTTAAATTTCCAAGAGAATCAAGCAAAAGATTTTCCGGCTGCACAAAAAGCAATGATGTGAATTTCTTGAGACAGCAAAAAACAATTGCAAATGCTTGCTAGTTGCATTAAAAGGAAAACCTTTAAATCTCTATGATACACTCCCTTGCTGTGGCAATAATCCACTCCATCAATAAGTTGTTGGAAGAATCTCCTGGCTTCAGCTTCGCTAAGACGTCCGTGATGAACCTTAATAACCAACCATTCTTCTCACTGTTAACATCATATGACCACTTTCCTAAAAATTTCATCGCCCATATTGAGCGGTGGGATTTGAAGTCAGAGACTACTCACGATTTTATCAAACAATTCACCACCCGTAATGAACTCCAATATTATATAAATCTTGGTCCGACTCGCTAGAACCTACACCAAACAACATCATAGAGTCAGTTAACTACATTTATCAACATTCTGCACACAACTATTTTAAAGTCAGGAGTAGATATGTCACATGCCTCGTGCAAACGAACTACATAGGGATGCCTCACAAGCTTCATTATGGATATCTCCCTCTTGATCTGCATCATAAACATCAATTTTTCAATAAGAGACACTAAAATGGAAACTGCATCAACCTCAACTCCCTAACCCAATTCAAAATTAACATAGGAAAACAAGCCAATTGAGTCCCAAGTTACAACCACCTAAATTCTCAAGTTGCAACCTTTAGAATCATTTTTCAAGCAGAAATACAAAAACGGAAACTGGGTCAAGCTCAAGTCCCTAAACCAAAACAAACCAACTAAGAAAGTTGCAAGCTTTAGAATTTCTACTCAATTCAAAACCAACATAGAAGGGGCAACAAAGTCAATAGAATAAGCTGGGCAATTTGGGTACTACCTGGTCGACCATCTTGTGCTTGATGATGGAACTCCGATCGATTATCTTCATGGCCACACTCTCACCGGTCTCAGTGTTCTGAGCAAACTTCACCTTCGCAAAGGTTCCTTCGCCGATCGTCCTCCCAATCTCATACTTACCCACTTTCCTGACCACCATTTTTCGTCTCTCAAAATCTCAGCTTGGGAGCATTTCCCTCTCATAAAACAAACCAAAAGCAGCTAAAGACTTTAACTTTCAACGTAACACTTTATGCCCAAATGTATTTAAGTGGGTTCTTATCTGATTCAGACAGCAAAAAAGAAGTAACACCAAAAGGGTCTTGGTTGTGAGAAGGATGGTTTGAATTTTCAAAAAAGCTCAATTCTTTTTATTGTTTGATTTGGGGCTTTAGTGGTTGATTGGGTTTAGAGAATATAAACAAACAAAGCCTGATTCAATATGTGTGTATTTGGCCAAGTTGACGTGCTGTGCCTTGTTGCTTTGGACAACTTTCCTATTTGTCGGATTTTTCCACTCTAACTGGCCGTTTTATTATTATTATGTTTCTTTAAGAGAAAAAAAAAACGTTACAAAGCAAAATCACACCAACAATCCCTGTAGCTGATCTCTATAGAATGGGAACACAGAAAAGAGAGACAACTAAACCAAATATAAACATCTCTATTATAAATTAGAGTTTAATTAATTATAAACATCTCTAAAGATACCTGTTCTTTGATCAATAGGGACATATATATCTGGCCAAACCTTCAAAGCCAGAGTCAACCCATGTACGTGATCGCCTCACTATATAATCGAAAATTCTTCGGTATACGGACGGTGAATGTGCACGGCGTATGTGGTGAAATCTGAGCCGTCCGATAAGTTATCCAAGTTGATCATCTGATCCAAAATATCTGGGCCCACGTAGTGTAACCAACCAGAGTTGTTGCACATGAGCCGTGTGTGTAGACGGTTGTGTACCGAAAACTCTCCGCTATATAATGGAAGCAACCATTGCACTCAAATCTTGTCATTTCGTAACCACCAGTACATACCATGTCACTACCTCAAACTCCTCCTTCTCTTCCCCAATACTTGCAAGAAATTGAGCTCAGCCAAGAAACCAGAGACCTAATATCCACGCTACCTACTGAGAAAGCTTTGATTTCAGGTAATTTGCATCAGTACAAGGGCTTTTGGTACCCCACTAGGTATATCCAAGGAGTTTTAGCCGTCCAAAAACACTTTCAAGCCCAAGATACTGATATCCTTCTTGCTACTACTCCCAAATCAGGCACCACTTGGCTCAAGGCAATTCTGTTTGCCCTAGTAAACCGAGTGCACTATCATCCAGACCCTCAGAACCAAGACCACCCCTTGCTCACAAACAATTCTCATGCTCTTGTGCCCTCCTTCGAGTCTAATCTGTACTTTAAGAAACAGATTCCTGACCTCACCTCCTATGCCCCTCCCAGGCTCTTTTCAGCTCACTTACCACTAGAGTCTCTGCCACAATCTGTTAAAGAGTCTGCTTGCAAAGTCGTCTATCTGTGTAGAAACCCCAAGGACATAATAGTTTCACTTTGGCACTACACAAACAGATTGAGACACAGGAGTATGGGAACCAATTCACTTGAAGAAGTATTCCAATACTTCTGCAGGGGAGTGAGTCCATTTGGACCTTTTTGGGATCATGTGTCGGGCTATTGGAAGGGGAGCTTGGAAAGGCCTGAAACGGTGTTCTTCATCAAATATGAGGAAATGAAAGAACAACCTGGTCTGCACTTGAGGAGGCTAGCTGAGTTCTTAGGGTGTCCATTCTCACCAGAAGAAGAGGCACAGGGAGTGGTGGACAATATCTTAAGGCTGTGTAGTTTTGAGAATTTGAGCAATTTGGATGTGAACAAAACAGGGAAATTATCGAAAACAGGGGTGGAGCATAGTGCATTCTTTCGGCGAGGGGAGGCGGGAGACTGGAGGAATTTTTTGACAGCTGAGATGGTGGAACAACTAGACCGTATCACTGAAGAGAAGTTGCAAGGTTCTGGATTAAAATTCTAAGTTTGCTTATGTGTGTTTATTTACTTTTTAGTTGTTCGTGTTTGTGTGTGTAATTTGACCTTCGTTAGTTCCAATATCAGTATCCTAAATCTCGATCATGAAATAAAATGTATGAACATACTTTGAACTTCGTTAGTTCCAACGTCAATATATGAATCTCATGAAATAAAAAGTACTGCCGATTTGTTATCCAACATTTCTGTAGCAATTAAAGACATTCATGGAATTCATATTTCGGAGTATAATCTCGAATGCCACGATCACATTGCATATAGAACCCTGTTCTGGTGGGGTATAAGCAACCCAGTGGAATGCACCTAACACGAAGGCCTGTGGTGAAGATTTACTTTGCACCACAATATTCATAGGACCGGGGACGGAAACTTCTCGCCATGAGTTAGTACTCAGGGTGAAAATCTCAACGAGAGGTGGAACGACATGTTCCTTAGAATAGAAAAGTCTTACCAGTTTGAGGTCATTGGTAATGAGGTAGTGGGTGATTGGGTTTAGAGAATATAAACAAGGCCTGATATTGAGGTTTAATATGTGTAGTTGGCCAAGTTGACGTGCTGTGCCTTGTTGCTTTGGACAACTTTCCTATTTGTCGGATTTTTCCACGCTACCTGGCCGTTTTATTATTATTATTTTTCTTTAAGAGAAAAAAAAAAGTTACAAAGCAAAATCACAACAACAATCACTGTCGCTGATATCAATAGAATAGGACAACAGAAGAGAAAGACAGGTAAACCAAGTAGAAACATCTCTAATTTATAACCCAAATCACATTAATAAGCCTTCTATATAGGGTGATTCATCAAAAAAAAAAAAAAGAGAAAATTAGATATAAATCCAAAAATTCAACCTTCTATTAGAAAAAATCTATTCATACTTTTCTTTTAATTTACACCCAAATCACATTAATAAACATTCTATATAGAGTAATTCATAACAAAAAATAAAAAAAATAAAAAAAAACCTTCCATATAAACTGTATGCCTATAATCAATATTTTTCCTTATTTTCATGTATATCTAGTTTGCCCATTTACATTCTCTCAAATAATACATGTCTAATGTACCTACTATATACGCCCCGAATTTTGAATAACCAATTCAATTCCGAAACATGAATAATTACAATTACAAATACCAATCTAAATTTTTCTTTCAGAGTAACACGCCTTACACCACTCAATATTACAATACCCAACTCCTCAATTTCTTATTACAGCACACTCTCACAAATTTCAAATTATAAAGTTCGAAAAGAACATAACGAAACTCACAATAATGCTGTGACTCGAATGCCACTGCCCAAAGCAGCCCGATCACCACCCTGTTTCTCCTGACCTGCAGGATTATCCTCTACACCGTTTGAATAATGCACCGGGATTGCACAAATTTAAATTAACAATTTCAACTCAAGCAATAGAAATTGTAGTAATATCACATCTCACAATGACCACCACAAAACCACATCACTTTCTCACTCTCATACACACACACACACACACACACACACACTTATGAGTCACAAGTAACTCCACGTTACCCTCATAAGATCACTCAACATTTGGCAGACAGACTAGAGCTCTAACTGATCGCAACCACCAGCCCGGCGCGAGAGTGTGGTTCACGAACCACCAACTCGGTACAAGAGCGTGGTTCACTAATAGATGCCATGGTCACCCCCGTGACCTATTGATCTCCGCAGATCAATATATCTCCACTGATCAACAATTTATTGTTTCTCAAACAATAAAACTCAACACCTCGCTCAATATATGGTTTCTTCAACAAAATCCAACAATACATATATATTTTTCACGTAAATAAAATATGTACATAGACATTCACACAGGAATGTCTATTAATATCAACGATAGATCTCATACAATAAAGCAATAAATTCTTTTTTTTATACTTAAAATCATTTCCTTACCTGTGAGCCGTAGCCCTATGAACCATAGTTGATTGAGTTCATATTTTTTTTCAAAACAATTATTTATTTCTAAACAATTTCCACAAAATTAAACACAAATATTTGGAACTTCGGTTCGTAAATGAACCATGTGCGATTTACTCACCTCTAATCTCGCTGCGTCTTCTTAGCAGCTCAAAATACGATTCACAATCGTCCACCAACTCAAACCGTCAAACACCTAATCAAATGTGACTTGAATTTAGCCAACAACTCATAACATAAATAAAGGACGATCTAACGGTCGGATAGAAATTAAACGATGATCCAACGGTCGGATCGAACTTAAACGATGATCCAACGGTCAGATCGAACTTAAACGATGATTCAACGGTTGGGTCGAAATTAAACGATGATCCAACGATCTGATTGAAATTAAACGATGATCCAATGGTCGGATCGAACTTAAACGATGATCCAACAGTCGGATCCTCACATATTGCCCTTAGGTTCATCCTCCCAAAATTATCACGAAGATCCAATGGTCAGATCTTCATGAATCTTCCTTACAAACATCTCCCCAAAATTTTATGAAAATCCGACGGTCGGATTCTCACGAATCTCATTCTGAATCACTATTTCACAATTATACGAAGATCCAAACGTCGGATCTTCGCCCGTGACCTCATAAAGTCATCGGAATAGTCATACGATCAACATTTTAAAATTTGAAGTAAAACCGATGGTCTGATCTCCGTAAATCGTAAACCGAAGATAAATGTAAAAACCTTAAATAGTAACGTTAAAACATAAATCCACTATTTATCAACGTTTTCTAAAATAACCTTGTAATACTCGTATGGATGCGTAGATCATCGTCCAGATAATAAGAACTAAAAAAAAAAAGGTCTGACGCGTCGCCACAAGCGTTGGTCGGACGGTGGTCAACGCCTGTCAACCACCTCCGATGCAAAAGTCGTCAACTACAAACATCTTCAAAATAAAAGGGTGATCAACTTTCATACCTGGAGCTAAGTCTAGATCAAGCTTGGAAGTTAAATTAATCTCGGATGTATGATCAGTTTCCAGATTGAATCAGGGACGTCGAAAACTTCAACTCTTGATCTTTTACTCCACACTCAAAATCGTCATGCAAGGCTTATATGGGGATGATCAGGGGGAGGAGTATATCACGAAAATGGGGAGGATCGGTCCATGAAACGCCGGAAAAATGGTTTTCCGGCCGGGTCGGGTCGCACGAATCTGAGGGGCCTTCGATCCAGGGCTGGGGGCAGCGGCAGGGAGAAGGAGCAGCACTGGGAGGTTGGGAGGGGCGGGCCGACCATGGGGAGGGCCGGGTCAGCGACGGAGGAGGCCGGAGGAGAGAGTTTCGGCCCAGTCGGGTCGCTTCTGACCCGACGGGTCTGAGGCCGAAAGAGAGAGAGAGAGAGATCGGGGGCTGGGGGGACTAAAATGCAAATTTGAAATTTTTTCGTCCTTAATGAAATAATTCGGATTTTTTTTTATATTTATAGAAATTCCTCAAATTTCAAATATTCATAACTTATTCATATGAATTCCGAATATTGTGTTCCACATATGCAAGAGATCGTATCGACGAGCTCTACAACTTTCATGAAGGAAGTTTTCCCAAATTTTGAATGTATAAAAAGTCACTTTTTGAGACCCCCTAAATAACGTTCGTTTTCGAAAATAAAATCGTTCGAACTAATTCCACAACTCCTCCAAGTTTCGTACTTTTTCCCATGACCACAAAATCATTTCCAAAAGGTCATCAGAATTTAATTTGAATTTTTCGGGGTATTACAATATGTACATGTAGTTAGGGCTTAAATAATAGAAAGGTTCAAGCTTAATAGAGATCGGCATGCAATAATATATACCACAATCATAGGTGTAACATTTTTGTTTATACAATCATAGGTATAATATAATAGAAAACCTAACAAAGAGGTATGATACAAAAAATAATAATAAATTCTAATACAGAGATGTTATACAAAACGTATTAACATTTAGGGTGTAATTGAATGTATAAACCAAAAACTAAGTCTCCTATATGTTAGATACATACCTGAAATCAAATTATCTAGGAAAAAAAAAAGTATTCTTGTTAAAGGAAAAACATATTGTGTGCCTTCGTCAAAGCAACTGACGGAGAGGGAATCAAGGAATCAGTGATTACTATCAATCAGCACAATTATAGATCAATCAGCATTCAATGTATTTAATGTAATTAATATTTCCGTTGTAACTCTATCCCTATATAAAGGGACTATGAAATGAAATGAGTAGACTATTCCAATTGTCATTTTACTTCAACACGTTATCAGCACGCTCAGAGCAAATAGCCAAGAAAAAAATCCAAACCCTAAAGAAGGAAAAGTTTTTTTTCTGCCGCTTTGAAAAAAAACTCTGCAGAAGCAGATCGAAAACCCCATCCCCCATCCTCCAAAATCCCGATTTCTTCTCCCCACCTCCTGCTCGCCCATCACTGCACCGATCCAAACATGCCAGCAGCACCGACTCGACCACCGGATCGGCCCCAACTCATCACAGTCGCTCCGGCATCCCCAGACCGGCCTCACCTCCGCCTCTCCGGCCGAGCACCACAAGCCACCACCGGGCTCCACCGAATTACTAAGGGCACCCACCGAAATCGATCACTGCGGCCTCCAGCCCTTCGCACATCCTCACCCAAGGTCTGCAACAGATCGGCCTCACCGACACAGCTCCTGCAGACCGGCCTCATCTGCTCCCCTTCACCGGCCTTTTGACCACCAGCAGCGCACGGAGCACCGATCCCAGCCCCGCACGCATAACTTCGACGACCTGCGGCTCCGCGCCCTGCCCAACCCAGCCTACCTGCTACGCAGATCCCAGCGCCTCCCGCCTCCAACCTCAGTCTTCAGGCTTGCGCGCGGCTCCGGCCCAGAAGAACAGAGCAGAGAACAGAGCAGACGCGAAGAAGAAAAAGAGAGAGAGAGAAAAGAGAAAAAAAAAAAAAAAAAAAAAAAAAAGAGAAAAAAAAAAAAAAAAGGGGGGGGACCTGGCCCAAAGAACCGGCCCAGAAAAAAAAAAAAAGGGAAACAGGCCTTGCGGCCTAAGACAAAAAAAAAAAAAAAACAGGCCTTGTGGCCCAGACAAGAACAAAAAAACAAAACAGGCCTGCGGCCCAGAGAGAAAAAAAAAAGAGAGAAAGCAATTAAAAAAAAAAAAAAACAAAAACAAAAAGGGTTTTATGGCCCATTGTTGAAAAAAAAAAGAGGAAGCAAACACAGTTTTTTCTCAAGCCCAAAAACATCGCTGCGCACGCCTGCATCAACACGCGCGTGCGCTAGGATTGTTTTATTTTTCGAAACCAAGTATGTTCTCTTTAATTTACTTAATTTCATACTATGGTAAATTCTCATTATTTATTTTCTTGAGCATGCTATATATTTTATTGTTTATGCTTTTATTATAAATTTTTTCGAGCATGCTTAGTTAGATTATATTAATTATTTTACGCATGCTTTGTCATTTATGCTTTATATAATTATCTTTAAGCCATGATTATATATTTGATTTTTGAGCATGCCATATATATCTATATATATTGTTATATATTATTTATGAAATTTTGAGCATGTTTTTATTTTATTTACGCTTATATAAATTATGTCTACGCATGCTTTGTATTTTACTATTGTTTACATTTTATTTTACGCATGCTATATTATTGCTATTATTATGTGTAGTATATAATTTGTTGTATATTTGTGAAATTTGAGCATGCCATGTAGTTTATTTTTATATGCTATATTTAAATGTAGTTTATTTTTATATGCTATATTTTTATATGCCATGTAGTTTATTTTTATATGCTATATTTAAATGTACTATGATTATTTTAATGCAACATATCAATACCATTTGGCCATGATAATGAAATTTCATGTGCATTATACACACAACATTACCGTGATAAAGTATTTTCACATAGCATCGGAAAAAAAAATGTGTGACCATTACGAATCTTGGTCTTGAAATCTAATTCACATTTTTGGAAAATAATTCACGTGGATGTCTTTATGACTGCGTAATTTATATCTTCTATCTTGTTTTATGTAGATGGCTGATCCAACTCGACCTGAGTTTGACATCTTGGACTCAGAAGGACTTGAGTACCATCGTTGGTTTTCCGATATGGAAACTGTCTTTGTGGCAAAAGACTACACTGCCACCATTACTGATCCAAAAGATGATGAACTATCTAATAAGGTGCAAGCAGATGCCTTAATTTTTCTGAGGCGACATATTGATCCTAGCCTACGCTGGGAGTACCTTCAGTTGAAGACACCCAAAGCACTGTGGGATGCCCTTAAAGGACGTTTTGGGAACATTCACGATACTTTGATCCCAGGACTGGCTGTTCAGTGGAATGGAATCTGCTTGCTTGACTATAAAAAGGTCAATGACTTCAACAAGGACATGTTGCGCTTAAAGGCACGTCTCAATTTCTGTGGAAGGGAAATCACAGAAGATGATATGATCTACAAGACTCTTACTACCTTTCCTAATTCAGCTTTTATACTAGCGAACCAGTATCAGTTGGATTATGACAACAAAAGAATCACAACCTTCAATAAGTTGATAAGCCTACTGCAAGTGGCTGAGAGACAAAATAAGATTCTCTTGAATAACAATGCCAGGCCCACTGGGACAAAGAAAATTCCCGAGGCTAATTATGGAAAAATGAAAGGTGGAAATAACTCCAATGCAAGGGGGTTTAGACGTGCTGATCCCTACCCACGTGGCAACAATGCACCACGTGGAAAGGGACATGGGGATCATGGAAACAAGATGCCAAAGGAAAGAGTTGACAATGAACCATGCTATAGGTGTGGATTCATTGGGCATTGGTACAAGAACTGCCAAGCAAACAACAGAGTAGCAGCCCATTACAAGAGGTATAGAGAGTCTAAAGAACAAGTGGCTCACTATATGGAAGAAGGAGGTCATGACCTAGACGTCAACCTTACAGTTGCAGACTCCAATGGCAAAGAGGAACTTGCTAAGTCATGGATGCTCTCAATCTTGACTGATCTGCTTTATTCATTTTATTTTCCAAAGACAGTTGTGAAGGCATAATGCCTCATTTTTAATTAGACTATTGTTTGGTCTTAAAGTTTATTTTCAATCATGGATTGATGAATAAGATTTATGAACAAGACCTTGATTTGATTATCGTTGGCTTATTAATAAATTTTGAATTTTATTCTGAAGCACTGAATTTATTCAAATTTATTTACTAAACATATTTACATGGTTCGACATAGCACTATAAAGATGTAAAGTAATACATCTAGAGAAAAATTATTAGAATGAAAAGAATACCATTCTACGCAGATAGAAATACTCTAAAGAATATGAGTTATATTTTCTAAATACCTCCTATTTATTTGTAGGAATGAATGGAGGAGAACTTGAGTGCTTAATTGATAGTGGGACTACCCACACAATATTAAGAAATAGGCAATTATTCATTGAACTAATAGCCTATAATTCCTCTGTGACTACGATGATTGGATTATCACAACTAATAAAAGGGCGAGGAACTGCCAAATTTTTGCTGCATAATGGCACAACATTTCAAGTCACAGACGCTCTATATGCACCAAGAGCTAATCGAACCTTGTTAAGTTTCAAAGATATTTGTGCCAACGGTTATCATGTAACAACACACCGTGAGAATGGAACTGAATACCTTGATATTAACTCTAATGAATGTGGAAGGAAACGCATTTTAGAGAAACTTATGAGTCAATCAGTGGACTGTACCTCACTACGATTGGATCATTGAATCCTATATTGTCACCAACAATGAAATGTGGGACCCTGACTCATACAGGCTTTTGCATGACCGCCTATGGCACCAAGGTCATGACATGATGATCCGTTTTTTTAAAAGAACTCACACGGACATCCCTTCTTTCGAGTGAAAAATGGGAGAAAAATCCGCCACACTGCAAGGTGTCGGTTCTAGTATTGCTCAAATGCAGTCATTGCCTTCTGAAGTACCAGAAGCACTACCTCCCTCCCATTATGCCTCATTGACTATTTCAAAGGCACATCACTCATTTTGCAAAGCCTGCTCTTTAGCAAAAACAGGATCGAGACCTTCCTATGCTAAAGCTACAAAACAAAACATTCCATTCTTACAAAGGATACAAAGAGATGTCTGTGGACCTATCCATCCAGAATGCGGACCATTCAAGTATTTTATGGTTCTGGTGGATGCTTCGACAATCTGGTCACATGTCGTTTTATTGTCCACAAGAAATGCTGCAATACTCCTAGCACAGATTATACGTTTAAGGGCTCACCACCCTTATCACCCTATCAAGTCTATAAGGCTTGATAATGCTGGAGAGTTTACATCAAAAGCATTTGATGATTATTGCATATCTATTTGGATCGATGTAGAGCATCCTATACCCCACGTGCATACACAAAATGGTATTGCAGAAGCCACCATCAAAAGGCTACAGATGGTGACTAGGGCATTGGTTATGCGCACCAACCTGCCTATATCTGCATGGGGTTATGCAATATTGCACACAGCTTTACTTATTCGTTTAAGACCCACAGCTAGCCAACCATTTTCTGCGTACCAGTTGGTAACTGGATATGAGCCTGACACTTCACACTCACGCATATTTGGTTGAGCAGTATATGTGCCTATTGCGCCCCCACAGCGCACCAAAATGGGTCCTCAGAGACGATTAAGTATTTATGTTGGATACGAATCCCCAACAATTATACGCTATTTGGAAACCTTGACAGGCGATCTCTCTACCGCTAAATTTGCGGATTGTCACTTTGATGAGACAGTCTTCCCGTCGTTAGGGGGAGATAGGAAAAAGGATTTTCCAAGGGAACGACAGGAATTGTCGTGGTTTGTCCCCACTCTGTCTCATCTTGATCCCCGCACTTCATAAAGTGAAAGTGAAGTGAAAAGAATAATCGATCTTCAGAACGTAGCAGATTCGATGCCTGATGCGTTTACTGATATCGTAAAAGTGACGAGATCACATATACCAGCTGCAAATGTGCCTGCAAGGTTAGAAGTCCCCAACAAGGGGCACGATGCCGCAGATAGAGGCACTACAACCGCACTTAGTGGAGGTGTGGTTGAGGCCGTGGCTCCCCAAGGAAGAGGGGGAGGTCACTTGGTTCGATTGACACTCACCCAAGGAAGAAGAGGGTGAGTAAGGCACAAACCAATCATCAATGTATAGAATCCCTCTCATGAGATTGTCTCTGATTATAGTTATGTCCATGAATCAATACTGGAGGACGCTCCGATGTTTAAAATGATTCCAGAGAACAAAGAAATCTCAGAGGATTATGAGAGTGCGTATGAGTTGATAGAAATATCTTCCATACACATTGATGATATATATACTGTTGCTCAAGGAACCATAGAGCACGATGATATCGAACCACGCTCTGTTGCAAAATGTCAACAAAGAGCATATTGGCCTAAATGGAAAGAAACAATCCAGGAAGAATTAGATTCTCTGACAAAGAGACAGGTATTTGGTCTGGTAGTGCTAACCTCACCAAGTGTAAAGCCTGTAGGACATAAATGAGTCTTTGTCAGAAAGCGTAATGAGAAGAATGAAGTCCTGAGGTACAAGGCTCGCCTTGTGGCGCAAGGTTTCTCACAACGCCCTGGAATTGACTACGAGGAGACATACTCTCCCGTAATGGACGTTATAACGTTCCGCTACTTAGTTAGCTTAGTAGTTTCCAAAGGACTGGAAATGCAGCTCATAGATGTGGTTACTACATATCTCCATGGGGATCTAGATTTAGAGATATATATGAAAAGTGCCTAATGGCATTACATTACCCAAGCCAAGTGACTCTAAACCACGGAGTGCGTTTGCAACTAGGTTGAAACGCTCACTTTACGGATTAAAACAATCCAGACGGATGTGGTATACCCGTCTAAGTGACTACTTGATTGGGAAGGGATATAAGAACGATGAATTATGCCCCTGCGTATTCATAAAGAAAACAAGTTCCGGATTTGCAAATTGTAGTAGTATATGTCCTAACTGGTACTCTTGATGAAATAAGAGAAACCGCGAGCTACTTGAAATCCGAATTTGAGATGAAGGATCTTGGGAAAACTCGATTCTATCTAGGTCTTGAACTAGAACACCGAGTTTGTGGAATATTAATCCATCAGTCTGCATATGTCCAAAAGTCAGGCGATATAACATGGACAAAGCACATCCTGCTAGCACTCCCATGATCGGTCGAAGTTTGGATGCAAGGAAAGATCCATTTCGTCCAAAGGAAGATGACGAACAAGTGTTGGGAGCTGAAATTCCCTATCTAAGTGCAATAGGCGCATTATTGTACTTAGCCCAATTTACTCGACCAGACATTGCATTCTCAGTGAACTTGTTAGCTAGATTTAGCTCAGCGCCAACGCAGCGTCACTGGAATGGTATCAAGAACATTTTCGATACCTAAAAGGAACCATTGGCTTGGGACTGTTCTTTCCCTACAGAGAGACAAGAGGGACCGCAGATGGAACTGCAATCCCTAAAGGAAATGTTGATGGCGAAAGCGCCACTCACTACACTAAAACGCCAAATGACGTTTTGGTCGGTTTTGCTGATGCTGGATACGTATCTGACCCACATATCGTTCCCAAACTGGTTATGTATTTACCAATGGGAACACAGCGATATCTTGGAGATCAACCAAGCAAACCTTTGTGGCTACCTCCTCGAACCACTCAGAGATCATTGTTCTACATGAGGCGGTTCTTGAGTGTGTATGGTTAAGAACTATCATTGCACATATTCGAGGGACTAGTGGTTTGAGTTCTACCACTGAAGAGCCTACTTGCATTTACGAACACAATGCAGCTTGCATCGAACAGATGAAGCTAGGTTATATTAAGGGTGATAACACAAAACACATATCGCCAAAGTTGTCCTACAATCAGCAACAACAGACTTCCTCAAGATTCAAATGAATCAAGTAAGGTCTGAGGAGAATGTGGCAGATTTGTTCACCAAATCATTGCCTAAGGACACATTTGAGAAACATGTGAAAAACATAGGAATGCGAAGACTTTCCAAGTTCGCTAGATTAATGTAAGTATCAGGGGGAGGTGTAGACGTCAGGGGGAGTCTAACACACACATGTCATACTCAAATATAAAAGGTGCGTTGTGCTCTTTTCCTTCGACCAAGGTGTATTTTTGTCCCACAGGGTTTTTATTGTTACTTGGCAAGGTTTTTAGTGAGGCAACAACTCATGCACCATTTCGTCTTTGACTTGGCACAAGGGGGAGTGTTAAAGGAAAAACATATTGTGTGCCTTCGTCAAAGCAACTGACGGAGAGGGAATCAAGGAATCAGTGATTACTATCAATCAGCACAATTATAGATCAATCAGCATTCAATGTATTTAATGTAATTAATATTTCCGTTGTAACTCTATCCCTATATAAAGGGACTATGAAATGAAATGAGTAGACTATTCCAATTGTCATTTTACTTCAACAATTCTAATGATCTGATACCTTTTTAGTACATACCTTACAATTAAATAGAACAACTGTATAATATGTTATTAACCTATGTTTGCTTTCCATTCAGGTGTTTATATGAAAAATATAACATACCTTTTATATAGGAAAAACATACCACAAAATAGAAATCAGATATAAACCTAGATCTAGGTATTGATTACGAGAGCTTCAATCAAGGGTCTAGTTCATCAAGCGTATTTGTTTAGAGCTTGTGGCATATTAATAAATTTTTGACAAAAACATGTTTTATGTTCTATGTTACTTAATGAGAATTTATTTATGTAACCAACCTAATCAACATATTTGGGAGTATATTAAAAAAAAATTATGGATGGGGTTAATCTAATAGGTGTAATCAAATTTGGGTGTAAAATGAAATGCCCCTTTCTCTACAAATATGCCAAAAACAAATTGAATCAAAATTCTTAGCTTGAAGGTTATTGTGTTGCACCAACGATTTGATAGGACAAGGAACTGGACCATTGCTCGTACATTATTAATGAGGACCTTCGAATCACCTTCAACCCAAACTTTTAAGTGTCAGAAAAAAATTGTAGCTTGAAGATTGTCTTGAATAGTTGTTGCCATAGCAGTTAGAGCTTCATAATGACCAATTTTTTTAGTGGCAGCAAGTAAAAATATTACCATAAACAATTCTAATCACAAAACTACAAGAATCACAGAGAGATTTGACATAACCATCAAAATTCAATTTAACAGAATTATGATTAGGGGGTTCCACATGATGCGATAAGGTTTAAATCTTTTCTCCTAATATTAATAGGACTGGCTTGATAGTTGTTGGTCCCAACAAAAGTAGCACCATAGATAGATTGAGATGGGAAGGAATAAGCTGCTGATGAAAAATTAATAAAGCTAATTAATGCAAGAAAAGAAATTATAATAATTTTCTTTAGAAGCACTTCTATATAAGAAATTCAACAATTAATGGTTTGGGAGTCCTATTTTTCGATTACATGACAGCAAATCAACCATTAGATATTTATGTATGCATGAATTATTTTCTTTCAAATTGCTAATCGTTAAGTATCGAACTAGATCGTTCAAATAAAAAAAGTACCGAACTAGATCAAATCAATGGACTAACCAAATCTATTGAACATGAACCTTTCATGTTCGGTTCATGCTCATAACTAGACCTGTAAATGGACCGGATTTTGATCCGGACCCGCTCCAGATCCGTAGCTATTAAACGGGTTTGGATCGAACATTTTGATCCGTTGATCCGTTAATGATCCGAATCCGTTAACCCGTTTAATAAACGGATCGGATTTGGATTTAGGTCGATCCGATCCGTTAATGATCCGACCCGTTTTAGTAATAAAAAAATATTATTTTTTATTAATATCTTATTATTTTTTAAAAATATAAAATATTAAATATAAAATATTAAAGATTTCTAATATTACTTTTTTGCAGAAATCTAAGAGGCAGTCTTCATAATTTTATTTTTGATAATGTAATTTTATTTTTGGTGATACTCTTCATGTAGATCATGTTATTTTAATATTTTATTAATATCTTATGAGATATTAAGATATAAATTTAATATTACTATTTAAAATTTAAAAATATTTGAAATTATAAACGGATCGGATTAGCGGATCGGGTATCCGTTAATCCGACGGATACGGATTTGGATCGAGGTATCAATGATCCGCCGGGTTAACGGAGCGGGTTTGGATCGAATTTTTTTTTTAGTAAACGGATTTGGATTTAGGTCGATCCGATCCGAACCCGGTCCATTTACAGGCCTACTCATAACTGATAAATCATGATTATGAATGCCTTAACGATTTTTAATTTGGTTGAAAAATTGCATAAATGATCTACACATGAATATCTAAGCATTTAACCGTTGATTTGCGAAAATGTGATCGAAAAGTGGGTCTCACAAAAAAATCCTCAACTAGTCCTCATTTTAGTGGTCCTCACTAGATGCTCTCCCGCTAAATTAAATAGAAACATCTCTAATTTATCAGCAATAAAATTTACCTCCCAAAAATATGTCGAAAGATGTGATAAGATTTTAAAGTTTTTTTCCTAATATTAGTAGGAGTGGCTTTGATAGTCTGGTTGCCTGGTCCTAACAAATGTAGCACCATAAATATTTTGAGATGGGAAGGAACAAGTTGTTGATGAATAACTAATTCCAAGCTAACAATAAAATATGAAGAAAGAAATCATAGTGGTTTTCTTTAGAAGCACTTCTATATAAGAAATTTAACAACCATTTCAATTCAGCGGATTCAGCTAAATAGATAGATTTTTAGTAATAGAAATCTGCATGATTTTCAAAAGAAACAATTGCCAAAAGTCTGTAAGCGTAACATAATCCATAATGGCCAACTTCCCTTCGAGAGCTAGCCAAAGAATGCAACTTTCCTAGAAAGAGTTCCAAGGAGCGGCGTATGTTGTAGGTGTTGACAGTCTGGTTCCGACTAGACCATATGCCTTGAATATGTGGTGGGTGATGGCTTTCAGTAGTGCATTGGCGATTTTCAACTGTGGTGGCAATGGTAGTTATGTTAGGGCTTCTTACAGCATTGTTAATATGAAGAGTATTTCATGGGTTTGCTCTTCCTTTTGGGTTGTGAGAAATTAAGGAGGGTGTTTTGCCATCCTTCGGGAGTACTTATTAATGTTTGGTAGTTTTTCAAGCCTACATTTTAGAGAATGTGTTCACACTTGGTTTAAGATGATCCCCGAGCACTACAATTGAGTATATTGACGAAGATATTCTTGTTTATTTTAATTTCGTGTAAGATAAAAAACTAGTATTAGTGTTGTAGGATCACTAAATAAGTGAGAAACTTTTCTACTTTTTTGATTGACAAAGAAAATGGTGGCTATGCAAAGATTTCATGATAAAAGGTGGATGAAATACATAATAGTTGCAAGTAGTAGATCATAATACTTTTGGGAAAATGAGTTTTCGAGCCTTCGTTCTTTTACAGTTAATTAAAGAAAGACTCAACTTTCATAGTAAAGTGTGCAACTGTCTATACAGTGTTCGCCAATTCAACGGTTTTTCATGGCAATCCTGTGACGATAAATTTGCTCCTAGTGTTGTTTCAAACCTTATTCAAGTAATTTATAAATCTAAGAAACTATTGGTTATGTTTATTGTGGCTACACTGAGCATGTACACACAAAATACATTGAACATGCAAGTAATTTGTATATTATGCAATTTTTATGAATATTTTTTTTTATTAGGGTGATTCCATTCAAACCTCCACATTCAATATGTGGACCTCTCTATTTTCTTTGAAAATTTCAAAATCCTATTTCACACCTTCGTCAAATCTAAAATAAAAAATCACTAGCTCCGTTCAGGATCCCTACAACTGTCACCGACATGTTTCCTCTAACATAGACTAGTAATCTATGGCTATATTTGACACTAGATTGTAACTAACAATAATATTGCTTTGAGCTTTTAATCAAAACTATCAATTTCTAGTAAGGATTTTGAAAAGGGTCGTGGATCTTTTACAGAATTCATGGTAATATCTATGGATTTTGACAAATGATTACAACACTGACTTAGATTTTAAATACTCCTCAATATGTACCTAAGTTTAATTGGAATAAGATTGATTGATGAGACCATCTCGATATAGCTATCTTTCATTTCTTTTGTCTATGAACATAGCTCTTGATAATTGCAAAAAAATAAAACCAAAATTTTTCTTTTGGATTGCATGTTTGCCTAGTAATAATGTTCCAGAGATTGTGGTATGTCACTGGAGTTTGGCAATATAAGAAGGGTGGTGGCGAAGGTTGTACAAAGAGACGAAAGTTGTTAGAGAAAATATAATGATGAAAAAATTCAAATTTTCGTGTGCACAATATGCATAAGAGGTTTACATGCTAATTTGAGAGGTATGAATAGAAACATTCTAAAATTATCATGATGAGAAGATTATTAAGAGGAACTTACCCATGATCTTCCAAATTGGATTATTTGTACTTTTAATTTTATTTGAGGGAAGTATATATGGTCTGACAAATAATCTCGAAGCATTGTAAGGGAATGGCAAATCAATTATGCATTACTTTTGGAACGCAATGCGAACATCAAACTTTTGCTCCATCTTTTCTTTTGGTGTTATAATCCTTCAGTATTCATATATTTGCAAGATTGTTTGATGACTTTTTTTTTTTTTGAATATGGAATTGGGTGGTTCTAGTTGGACCTCCAAATTTGATATTTGGACCTCCAAATTTTTTTTCCAATTATTAATAGATTTTGTCACGTCATATGAAAAGACAAATAAGGATAAAGTTAGAAAAATGAAAAGAAAAAAAAAACTCTTCTTACCTTCCTTAAATATAACATTCAATTAAATTGTTTTTTTTTTTCCGAAATTTCCTTATATTGTCATATAGTTTTATAATTTACCTAAAATAATTAAGTAAAAATAATAATTTCTATACATGGCCCACATTTAATACAAAAGTAAATTTAAAACAATCTGATTTGAAATTTCCTTAAACTATATTCATTAAATATTATGATATAGTTATTACTTGATCTTTCAACCTAAAACACAGGAAAATCCTTCTTTTAGCAAATTCAAAGGAATTCCAGGAACATATCAAAATCGAGAGCCAACATTCTGATTAATTTTGGTGGAGGAGAGAACAATATCATGTGATTTTGATTCATTCTTTTTCTCATGGTTGAATGTAGAGATAAAAAGTAGAGTAACAGATTATTGTATCTCATGTTCAAGGGCGTTTTGATAAAAATAAGGAGGTCTACTTAGCTTTTCAAGTATTCTAAAAAGTCAATTAGAGGTGTACTAAGTATAGGAGGTCCAAATAGTAAATTTGGAGGTCCAACTAGAACCACCCTATAGAATTTCATTAAATTCAATAGTGTTTACAATCACTTAGAATGACATCCCTAATACAATCGGGAGCAATAACAAATCATACTTGACTTTATAAAGAAATGGAAGCATGTTTTGTAAGGTTATGGGCTACTTATTAGCTTCTCTAGGGACATACTGCACCTTGAAATCTGGTTTTCGCCATACACAATTCCTTACCTCTTCCATTATCAGCCCCAGGCTAGAAAGATCAGTGGCCTCTCTGCTAAGAGCTTACACTAACACTAAACAGTCTGACTTAAAAATGACCGTTTCCAACTGTAAAGTTTCCGCAAACTTCAAGCCTTCCAACAAAGCTAATAACTCCGCATGGAACGGGGACGTTATCTACCATACTGGAGTGGCTGCCGCAGCCACAAACTCACCATTATCACGACGAATAACCACCCCAGAAGCTCCAACCCTCGTTGCAATGAAAGCCCCGTCCGTATTGCACTTCGTCCATCCCGGTGCCGGAGCAAACCACTTTGTATGCTGCCGGATGCTGGGCTGCTTCTCCAAAATATTTGCCTTCTTATACCCTTCTAGCCAGCCTAAACTCAACATGGTTGCCTTATGGGGTCATTGCTGCTTCCCTTCCCATAATTGTAGATTCCGGTTCTTTCAGATGACCTAAAGCACTACAAGACTCTTAGCAAATTGCCCCTTGGACTGAGCCACTGACAATGCTAGCAAAAACTCCTTGAAATCCATGTGGGTCGTATCCACTACTATATTTGCAGCAGCCCACATGTTTGCCGCATAGGTGATAGGAGCATTTTATGCAACGTGTATATGGTTAATCCCTATATTAATCTTTGTTAGTTTATTCTATTTTCTCTTTATTTATTTACTTTTGTGTTTATTAGGTTTTTTGGAGCAAATATACAAAAAGAAAATAATATTGAGGAAAGATGCGCAAATAAGGAAAAGCTGGAAGTCCTAGCCCAAGTAGAAGACCTTAACGGAATGAGAAGCCCAATCCATGGAGATATTGCAGCAAATTATGGAGATATTCGCAGAGATATTGATGATGACATGACGAATTCTCATTGGACAAAGTGATGTGGAGAAATCCTAATTCAATCAGATAATTAAGAAGGAATGAAGGAGGACTCAAGAGCACTATAAAAAGGCTAGAAAAGCTAACGAAAAGACTCTTACGCGCCAGAATCAAGCAAGAAACCCGAAGAAAGCAAATTAGCCATCCACCGACCAGTTGGCAGATCCCACCGACCAGTCGTTCTGACGACTTTTCCAACTTGATTTTTAGAGTTTTTATGTTTTACTTTGCTTATGAATTCTTTTGTGCTTCTAATTCAAACCATGTGCAACTAAATTCTAAGTAGTTTGGGCATGTTGAAGCCCCAAATCATGATTGTATGCCATGCTATGACAGTTAATTAGTTTTTGTTTATTCAATGGATGAGAACCTAATTACTATTTTTACATTGATGATTTCTTTATGTGCTTTCTTTGGTGGCCAACTTAATTAGATTGCATGTTTAGGATTCTATTGCTATGAATGATCATTTCATGTTCCTTTTAAGAAGGTTCCGTTGAAAGTTCTAGAGTAGTAAATCGTCTATAAGGCTAGTGATTAGGTTCCTAGATTAATTGAGACGTGTCGTACTCATAATGTCATGTGATGTCTCGATTTTCTTAATCTGAATGATTTCTATGTGTTAAATCTAGAGTTGCGTCTACCTAGGTTGCATTTTAGGAAATAGGTTAGGTGTAGAGCGTCTCTCACCTAGCATACAAGTATGGAAAAACAATAGGTTAATTCAGGCGTTGGGTTAGCTTGAGCATCTTCATGCTTAGGTAAATAAGACTACGTTAAACATGGTTTGCATACTTGATTGATTGGTGGTGGATACATTCCCTGACTTCTGCTTCTCTATTGATTCTCAACCGTAAGCAATTTCATTATTTGTGATCTACTTTCAATTGTTTTCACAAACTTCACAATCAACTCTTAAACTCGGGAAGTCTTACAATTAGTTCCATAAGTCCTCTGCGGGAGACCCTACTTCCTTATTGTACAATTGACATTCAAATCGGTAGTAGGAAAATTGTTGCCATAAAAATAACCGATCAATAGGGACACTGCACAAACAAATGCATTGCATCTTTAGTTTGACTCGGGCACAACAAACAGCCCATATCACCAGAATAACCTTTTCTACTTAAGGCAGCTTGTGTAGGCAGTATCACATAGCAGCTTCTCCAAGCATGCAGAGCCATTTTACCTGGCACTTTTGCACTCCAAATAGCCTTCCACGTACAAACCTTGCAAAGGATCAGGCGGTAATGGAGGAGCCAGAACCATGCCAAGAGCCACATCTTTACAACATAACAGGCACTATGAGTTTGATGACTTGATATGATTGTTTGGTTAAAAAGAAAAAATAAATAATAAATAGTAATGATTGTTCAAGGAAAACCTAATTTGTGTTTAGCCCAAACTCTAGGTTACTTGACCTAGTGGTAATAGGATTTAATTAGAAGGATCTAGAATCCTAATCAATGTAGAATTACTTTCCTTGTATGATTGAGATTCTATGCATTATAATCCTCTATATAAAGAGGCCCCTATTATCAATGAGAATACTGACTTGGATACAAATTTACGCAAGCGTACGTATCGTTGTCAAAATAGGGAAATATTATGCCCAAAGTTTATCGTACCACGGGGATTAGTGGCTAACCCACAATCCTTGGGTAATCGGAAATAAAGACACTTAGCAAACAAAGAAAAGAAATAAAAATGTTAATCTAAGGCACCAAGCCCTAGCAATGCTCGGCTTTAGTTCTCACCAAAGCCTAATCAAAACTAAGAGCCTAGTGGTGGATATGCACAAATGAGTGGAAGAGTTTAATGTTTGGGGGTTGATTTTAGATTAACAAAAAGTAATGAAATGTAAAGCAACTAATAAAAAATGCAAAGAAATTAACAAAAGTGTAAACAATATAAATGAGAATGTCGGGTGTTAGGGAGGATCCTTCACCAAATTTCATGTGTCGGAAGCTAATATAATGTAGATGCATATTTCCTATTTTGGCGGTAGTCGTATCCAAGGCGGTTCAAGGCTCAAGGACCGAAATTCCCTTTCATGGTATTCCTACTCCAGTTCAAGGGCCGTAGGGACTCACTTGGCATGAATTAGAGCCGGTTCAAGGGTCACTAATTCACATCAAGAGGCGTAGAGATCGAGGAATTAGACTACTAAGCGACCCGCCCGCACAATCACGCAACGGGTGTAAGCACCATGCTTATAACCCCTCGAATACGAAATTGAAGGTTTCTAGCTTAGGAATTAGAGGGGGTCAAGCCTCTAACTCCATCCTAGACATGCTCAAAATACACACCCTAGAGTTGACTAGGCTCCTAGACATGCATTTTAACCCAATAAAAATAGATATAACCATCCATCATATGAAAATTGCATCATTACATTAAATTAAACATCTTTTACACAAAATTTGGGTTAGGGACACAACCCTAAAACCCAACAAGAAAATTACTCACAACCCATAATCATAGACTTCAAAATTACAAAATTCAAATAGAAAAGAGTAGAGAAGTGTAGGAGAAAACAAGAAAAATCATAAATAGCTAAAAAGCTAGCATGACTAGTCTTGAATTACAACTCCCACAAAATACCCAAATATTGAATCTTGTAGAGGTTGAGCCCTTGATGAATCTTTAAAGCTTTGGGTGAGTAAATCCTTCAAATCTCAAAATAAAATAGAAAGACAAGAGGAAAAAAAATGGAGGAGAAGAGTGGTGAGTGAGAGCAGCCCAAGGCTGCCCCCAAGTGTGCTGTGCGGCGTTGTAGGTCTCTCGGGTTCTCCTCCTCTCTCATGCTCAAGGGTTAATTGAATATATATGTGGGCTGCTGAGGAGGGAAGAGTTGATGAATGGATGGCTGGGATTGAAGAATAAAATATGGTCAGTGTGGTATGTGGCTCGGATTCGTAAAGAAGAGAAAGACAATTGTGGTTGATTGATGGGTGGCTGCTATGCGTCAAGGAAGAGAGAGTGAATGAGAGGGATAAGGTCATGTGAGTGATGTCAAAAGGAAGGGAAAGAGCACGTGCTGTGCTTTGGATTTGAGAAGCATAATTAACCAATTGGTTAATTAATTGATGCACTGCCACATTTAATTAACCCTTTTTTTTCTACAAAATAAATAAAAATGAATTAATTACATATTAATTGACATGGAGATTTGCTTATTTATAGTGTTTTAGATATAATTATACGCATATAAATGCGTATAATCACACCCCCACACTTGAACTTTGCTTGTCCCCAAGCAAACTAAATGAAACATAATCTGAGAATCAACCAACTCAAACATAAGTAAAATGCGGTATTAGTCTTTCCAACCATAACCCTCAGAGAACTAATTATGTATATGACCATGAAGTTGACGAAAGCATAACATAAGATTTTTAAATTTGTAAGGCAATTAAGATGCACATGTGAAAAATGCTCAAGTATATGCATGTGTAAACCATGTGTCACATCAATCCACCATAATCAAATAGGCACATAGAAGACCCGATATAACCCACTAAACTCACAAAGGTTCACTAAATATTACCGCGCAAGTGTTTAGGGGCTATATGTGTTTCACTCAAAAGCAATTTCACAACACGTGCCGCCATATGCTTGCTCTTCAATCTCATCTCCGCTAGGTAACCCACAACATTCAAGATTAAGAGGTCTTTTATTTGGTTGTAATGGGGTTAAGGGCAAGTGGCTATAAGAAATAAAGGATAGGAAAAGACAAAGTCCATGAAAATCGGTGAAGCAACTCTCTCTTGTAGAGATATATGACTTTGCTTTCGAATGCTAAGTCACTCACTCTAATCCCAATGAACAACCCGCTAAGTAAACTATGTAATACTTTCCTTTTTTTATTTTTTTCCTTTCAAGACAACTTCTTTTTTTTTTTTTTTTTTCTTCAACTTTCTTTTTATTTTCACAACTTCTTCTTTTTTTTTTTTCTACGTAATACTCTTTTTTTTTTTCTTTACACAACCTTTTTTTTTTTTTTTTTTTTTTTTTTTTGAGCACCTTCTTTTCTAAACAAATCACTCACCCCCACACTTATTCTTTTATAATCTCACACTTTTGACTTTTCTTTTCTTTGGAAGCACTCAAACATAAAGTCATTCTCTCGAATCGCTTCACCAACTACCATGGAAGGGTAGGATAAAAGTGTATAGGCTAGGTAGGAATTTGTGGTGGTAATGAACAAAAAGGCCAAATTATAGAAATAGGCTCAAAGTGGCAATCTAGTGGTAAATATTTTTGGGCACATGCTTCTTTGGCCATGGTGGTATATAGTCCTAATGCCTCCATCCTTTCTATCATGTCGCAAGCTAAAAGTAGCCTTGAGAGGTCTCAAGCAAGTTCTAGATACACAATGTCATGAAATTGTACACACATGAAAGAATAAGTGAATGAACGATGCATACACTATAGATATAGGCACAAAAGCTCACAAATAAGGGCATGCAAGTCAATCAAATCATCTATATGCTTCTCTAATTATGATGAACCAACCTAACCATAGGCTATGTGCACACATATAGTCAAGCATAGATCACATATACACTTAATCACAAAACAAATTCATAGTCCTAGATCATGCTCAATCTATCCACAATCACAACAAGTTAAGTCCATGGCTCGTCATTGGGGTTGGAAAAGGCATTAACCACTAAAATATAATTACATAAAGCTAATCTAATTAAATTTTTTTTTTTTTAGTCGCCCGAGCCCTCACCCCCACACTTAAAACCAACATTGTCCTCAATGTTGTAAAGTGAGCTCGAAAGCTAAATCCATGTCGGATTTAGGCATGAGAGTGAAGTCCGGGCAAAAGCACAAAAATTAACTATCTAAATGAAAATCTAAATGCGGAGAAAAGATACGGAAAACCCCCTTTGTAGACCTCCATTGCTCACGACCTTCGAAGAAGACAAATATGAGACACCAACCTCAAGGCACAAGGCCTTGACTTCCTTAACATATGCTCCAAGCTAGCTCTAGGTGCTCATGAAAGATCAACTCCATTGAGAAATATATAGTGTCCAAAGAGCAATGCATCACAAATAGGCCACCAAAGAATAAGGACAAGGTCCTCCATTAAGCATATGGCCTTGACCACCTCCAAAACACCTCACAACAGCCCTACAATGGCCTCCATTGAAGAGTTGAAGTGCAAGAAGTCCAACCACCCCGAGTGAACACAAACTAGTGAGCGCAGAAAACTTCCAGCAATGACCTTTCTGTATTCAAATGCCCATATCTCATACTCAGAAAGTGATAATCAGGTGAGGCCACTTGAAATGGAAAGTAGACTCAGAGAGCTTTCTATCCATATAAAGTTATCCACCTATCTCCAATTGAAATGAAAATTAAAGCTGGTCAAACTTGCCAATCTGTCATGAAGTTTTCTGCTGACCCTCAGTGACCAAAACTGTAATATCTGAAGTTCCAGAGGTGAAAAGAGGATGAGACCAACTGGATATAAAACTAGACTCATGAAGCTACCTTTGGTTAAAATTTCACTTGAAAATCAATTATGAGTCAAAAATCGTTGGCCTCCAAACTCACTGATCTGTTCTGCAGTTTCTGCTGTGCCCTGTTTCTGACCTCTGTCACTTGGAACACAATATCTGAAGCTAGGAAGGTTCAAATCAAAAACTGTTTCTCCTGTATATAGAAGACATATGAAGACACATCTCTGAAAAATTTTAGCTCCAAATTGCTTGGGATGTAGAAGGTGTAGCTTCCCAAAGTGACTCTACAGTAGCTGTCTCTGTTTTGACCTTCACATATTGACCACCAAATAATTGAAGTTCCAGAGACTCAAAATGGTTCAAATTTTGGCACAAGATAGCAGACATATAGAAGAATAGCTCAAGAAAATTTCAGCTCAAAATAGCATGTAGAATGGAAGCGATAGTCACCCGAATCCAACTGAATTTTCAGGACAGAAACTGCTCACCGCCTCATTCATTCTTTCTCCACATTTCAAACTCCGGACACCTCCCATCCTCCAAAAAGATGGCCAAATAGCCTTATTGATGAAAAATAAACCAGGAAATTTCAAAACCACCTGGGGTTGCCTCCCTAGAAGCGCTTGTTTTTAAAGACCCCAAGCCGGTCTATAGAACATGATCGTTGTCAAGGTGGATACTTCTCAAGTACGACCACCCTATTGTTTGGGACTAAAGGACTCATCGATGTGTCATAGAGACAAGACCAAGAACTACCTAAGAATACTCCAATTGGTGGCCAAAAGTGTAGCTTTTTAGTCTTCCCCCTCTTCTCAATTTTTCTTCTAGGAGCCAACCTTGCCTTCTCCTTCTTAAGTGGATTAGAAATGATGCTCATAGGAACAATAGGTGGTTGAAGCTCTTGAGAGTGATGGGAAAGGGTGAGTGCAAGAGGTTCACTTCCTTTCCAATCCATCACCTCATTGTAGAAACATTGACCACTTAATGGTGGATTGAGAGGTGAAAGTACCTTGATCTCAATCCTCTCATTAAGAATGTAAGTGCTCAATATTCTACAATCCACCTTAGGAAGCTCATGATGGATTTCCGTGGATGTGGGAGGAGAGAAAGTCCTTGGCTCTTCAATTTCTTCATCATCACAAGGTATTGAAGGACTCTCTTTCTCCTTGGGAATATCGACCTCAACGATTAAGGGATCATGGTGTAAGTCTTCAAGCTCTACATCTTCCTCACTAGAGAAGTTATCCTCTTCTTCATAATCAACTTCATATACCTCCTCTTCATTGTGAAGATTAGATTTCCAATATTGCACCGGTTCCTCCGAAGTGTAGTCTCTCACCCCACTTGCATTGAAACTTTCATGACCAACCTCAATTTCTTGTACATCAACATCACTATCATCATTTTCAACTTGCATAAAGGATTCTTGCTCAAGATGCTCGATATACACTTCTTCTCTTGAAATAGGCTCCACTTGGTCAAAGAAAGATTCATGCTCATAAATGGTGAAGGGGGGCTCTTGTGCAAGACTAGCCTTAAGTTGCTCATTGGAATGTATAAGCATCTCTTGAGAAGCTTGCAATCTAGCTTGGGAGGCTTGCAAGAGAGCTTGAGAAGCTTGCAATTGAGCTAGTAGTCCTTCAACGAATTCCTTCCTAGGCTCATAAGCTTGATAACCTCCACCATATAAACATTCTTGCTCATATCTCCACGGGTCTTCCCATCCATAGTTCCACCGATCCATAGTTCAATGTGAGAAAAATATATGCCTATGAGTTTCCACAAGTGAGATTAGTAACCAAAAAAATTAGAAAATATAAAATTAGAAAATAAGCAAACAAAATAAACAACCAATTTTTTTTTTTTTAAATAAAGAAACAAAAATATGCTAAGGTGACCTAAAGAACCGATTCACCAAGGGATTAAGGCTATTAAACCCTAATCCCCGGCAACGGCGCCATTGACTTGGATACAAATTTACGCAAGCGTACGTATCGTTGTCAAAATAGGGAAATATTATGCCCAAAGTTTATCGTACCACGGGGATTAGTGGCTAACCCACAATCCTTGGGTAATCGGAAATAAAGACACTTAGCAAACAAAGAAAAGAAATAAAAATGTTAATCTAAGGCACCAAGCCCTAGCAATGCTCGGCTTTAGTTCTCACCAAAGCCTAATCAAAACTAAGAGCCTAGTGGTGGATATGCACAAATGAGTGGAAGAGTTTAATGTTTGGGGGTTGATTTTAGATTAACAAAAAGTAATGAAATGTAAAGCAACTAATAAAAAATGCAAAGAAATTAATAAAAGTGTAAACAATATAAATGAGAATGTCGGGTGTTAGGGAGGATCCTTCACCAAATTTCATGTGTCGGAAGCTAATATAATGTAGATGCATATTTCCTATTTTGGCGGTAGTCGTATCCAAGGCGGTTCAAGGCTCAAGGACCGAAATTCCCTTTCATGGTATTCCTACTCCGGTTCAAGGGCCGTAGGGACTCACTTGGCATGAATTAGAGCCGGTTCAAGGGTCACTAATTCACATCAAGAGGCGTAGAGATCGAGGAATTAGACTACTAAGCGACCCGCCCGCACAATCACGCAACGGGTGTAAGTCACCATGCTTATAACCCCTCGAATACGAAATTGAAGGTTTCTAGCTTAGGAATTAGAGGGGGTCAAGCCTCTAACTCCATCCTAGACATGCTCAAAATACACACCCTAGAGTTGACTAGGCTCCTAGACATGCATGTTAACCCAATAAAAATAGATATAACCATCCATCATATGAAAATTGCATCATTACATTAAATTCAGAGCCGGCCCTGAGATTTTCGGGGCTCTAGGCGGACTAAAAAAGTGGGGCTCCTTGAAATTTTCTGAGAGTTTTAGCTTGAAGCTTAGCTGCTTGAGGCTTAACCAGGCGATGAGATACGAGTCAACCACTGTATGCAAAACATCTAATTTTTTTCAATACAAGAAAGACATGTGCAAATCATTTGTTGATAACTCAAGGTTTAGATAGAGTGTATGAAAGAAATTCCCATAAAGAATGAAAAACAAAATCAGAATCAACTCATAAAGGCACCAATCCAGCTAGCCAAGATTCAGTTACAATAACAAAAGTGATCAAAAAAAGAAACACAACTAACCCAGTAAGGACAAACCCAGCAATCCAAGATTAAGATTTAAATAAAGCAATTTCAGTTAAAAAATCATGATGAACTAAAGGCATGGATTCAGGAAAATATATTTACAAAATTTGCATATATAGATCGATAATAAGAACCTAAAGAGTTTCTTTCATATGTTCATCCTTTTTAGTCAAAGATAAATTTATAAATTTAAACTAAATCCATCGTTCCTCTCCTTTAAAAAGAAAAAGTATTGTTGATTGGAAAAAAAATGTCTTGTTGCTTAGAATTGAGATTCTCCGATTCTGGAGGTGGGAGTCGGGAGGCTTGAGAAAGAACAAAAGTCGTGTAGAGTCATAAGCACGATAGCAGTGAGTCTCCAAACATATTCATTTTTTTTTTTTACATATATATAAAAGGAGATGTAAATTTTTTGGGGGCCCATGAAATTGGGGGCCTTAGGCCTGCGCCTATTGAGCCTATGCCCAGGGCCGGCTCTGATTAAATTAAACATCTTTTACACAAAATTTGGGTTAGGGACACAACCCTAAAACCCAACAAGAAAATTACTCACAACCCATAATCATAGACTTCAAAATTACAAAATTCAAATAGAAAAGAGTAGAGAAGTGTAGGAGAAAACAAGAAAAATCATAAATAGCTAAAAAGCTAGCATGACTAGTCTTGAATTACAACTCCCACAAAATACCCAAATATTGAATCTTGTAGAGGTTGAGCCCTTGATGAATCTTTAAAGCTTTGGGTGAGTAAATCCTTCAAATCTCAAAATAAAATAGAAAGACAAGAGGAAAAAAAATGGAGGAGAAGAGTGGTGAGTGAGAGCAGCCCAAGGCTGCCCCCAAGTGTGCTGTGCGGCGTTGTAGGTCTCTCGGGTTCTCCTCCTCTCTCATGCTCAAGGGTTAATTGAATATATATGTGGGCTGCTGAGGAGGGAAGAGTTGATGAATGGATGGCTGGGATTGAAGAATAAAATATGGTCAGTGTGGTATGTGGCTCGGATTCGTAAAGAAGAGAAAGACAATTGTGGTTGATTGATGGGTGGCTGCTATGCGTCAAGGAAGAGAGAGTGAATGAGAGGGATAAGGTCATGTGAGTGATGTCAAAAGGAAGGGAAAGAGCACGTGCTGTGCTTTGGATTTGAGAAGCATAATTAACCAATTGGTTAATTAATTGATGCACTGCCACATTTAATTAACCCTTTTTTTTTCTTTTTTCCTTTGCTTCCGTTGACCACAGTTGAGGGGGTTTGTCGAAAACTCCTATCATCTTTAATTTTTTTTTTTGCACCATTTTCACTAGTTTCCGCAACTCCGCTTATTTTCTACAAAATAAATAAAAATGAATTAATTACATATTAATTGACATGGAGATTTGCTTATTTATAGTGTTTTAGATATAATTATACGCATATAAATGCGTATAATCAAATACACAGCAAATTTCTCCCAAATTCAGTTTCTCTAAAACACGTTATCAGCACGAAGCCCTAAATTCGTTGCTTTCAAATCCTAGAAACCACCGCTGTCCACCTTGAAGATCTCAACCCCAGCAGTCCAGAACCGGCGGCCCCACCCCCAGAACCGGCCGGCAAACCACAGAACCGGCCACCGGAAGAAGCAAAAGTTCCCCTGCCCGGTTCAAAGCCTTCCTCACCACCTCCTGCAGCCATACTTGACCTCCTGCAGCACCTCCACCCCAGAAACCCGGAACCGGAAAATCCTCCATCGGAACCGGCCTAGAATCATCCAAACCGGCCACCAGAAAAGGTTGAAACCGAACCGGCAGAAAGAAAAAAAAAAGAAAAAAAAAAAAAAAGAGGAGAAGCAGAAGCCGCAGCCTGAAGCCCAACAACAGGACCCAGCTGACGTCATCCTTGCGTCATCCGCATCCACGTCAGCTCCAGTCAGCAAGCCACGTCGGCATCAGTGCCACGTCAGCAATCTGGTCAACGTCGGTCAACCACCGCCGGCAACTTTTCCGGCAACTTCCGGCCACTTTCCGGTCAGCTACAGTAACTCGACAGCTACAGTAAATTTCCAGCAACGACTTTTCCGACAATCTTTTAAGGAATGGATGAACTTCAATGTCTTGCGGATAGTGCGACTACGCACACCATTCTACGATATAGGCAATTATTCTTAGAGATGTTGCCTACATATTCATCTGTGACTACGATGGCTGGGCCATCAAGTTTAGTTCAAGGACATGGAATGGCCCAATTCCTTTTGCCTAATGGCACCTTGATTCAAGTCACTGAAGCTCTCTACACTCCTAAGGCGAATCGAACCTTATTGAGCTTTAAAGATATTAGAGCCAACGGATTCCATGCGGAAACGCATAGTGAGAATAGAATAGAATTCATTTGCATTACCTCTAATGATTGCGGAAGAAAGCGCATCTTAGAGAAGCTTATGTGTCAATCTAGTGGACTTTATGTCACTACCATTCGACCTATTGAATCCAATAATATCATAAGAGAAGATCTCTTGGATTCAGACACATATTGGCTTTGGCATGACCGACTAGGACATCCTGGTCGTGATATGATGCTCTGTATACTAAAGACTTCACATGGACATCCATTCTTCAGAGTGAGAAGAAGCAAGAATCGAAAATTGATTCCAGCACTTAGCAAGACCGCAACAATTGCAGCATCTGGAACTGCAGCTGTCTTGGGGCGCCACAAGGCCGCCCACGTCCCATGTGATGAAGCCATTAATGGCACCAACCATGAGCATGACGCCATGGTTGTTCCTCCTAGTGGCCATGACGCTACACACACCACTTTCCATGGCTCTAACGCCATAATAGGAGATGTAGTCACACACTTTGATTCTAATAGCGCTACGGACGCTCAGGCCCAACCAAAATCCTCATTGGTTGCTTCTAAGGCCCCTCGCCCTTTCTGCAAATCCTGTTCCTTCGGGAAATTAGGACCGAGACCGTCCTACGCAAAGGATCCCAATATACTTATTCGGTTCTTACAAAGAATCCAAGGGGATATCTGTGGACCAATTCAACCATCATGCGGACCTTTTAAATACTTTATGGTATTGGTTGATGCGTCGACACGCTGGTCACATGTCGTGTTATTGTCCACTCGGAATGCTGCTTATGCTAAACTCCTCACCCAGATTATCCGTCTACGGGCTCACTACCCTGACCACCCTATTAAGTCGATTCGACTTGATAATGCTGGGGAGTTTACATCGAAAACATTCGATGACTATTGCATGTCACTGGGGATTGATGTAGAGCATCCAGTTCCCCATGTTCATACCCAAAATGGTCTCGCAGAAGCCGCTATCAAACGACTACAGATGATAGCACGGACATTGGTTATGCGCACCAATCTCCCTGTTTCTGCTTGGGGATATGCAATATTGCATGCAGCGACGCTAATTCGTCTACGACCCACTGCCACTCAATCTTACTCTGCGTTACAGCTAGTGACTGGGTACGAGCCTGATATCTCGCACTTACGCATTTTTGGGTGTGCCATTTATGTGCCTATTACGCCGCCACAGCGTACTAAGATGGGTCCACAATGACGAATGGGCATTTATGTTGGATATGAATCTCCTACGATCGTCCGCTACCTTGAACCCTTGACAGGCGATCTCTTTACCGCTAGATTTGCGGATTGTCACTTTGATGAGAAAGTCTTCCCATCGTTAGGGGGAGATAAGAACACAGATGTTCAACAGGAACGACAAGAATTGTCGTGGTCTGTCCCCACTATGTCTCATATCGATCCCCGTACCGCACAGTCCGAACTTGAAGTGCGAAGAATAATCGAGCTCCAGAACATAGGAGACACTCTGCCTGATGCGTTTTCTGACGTTGCCAAAGTGACGAGATCACACATACCTGCTGCAAACGTGCCTGCAAGGATCGATGTCCCAAATACTGGACATCACGCCACTCCTATGACATCAGGGGATGGCGCCATTGCCCAACATGGCAATGATGTGGCATCTATGGCCGCAGGTCCCGCAAGGAAGCGCGGTAGACCAATTGGTTCGAAGGATACTGGCCCTAGAAAGAAGGCGAATGAGGCACAGATAAATCCTTTGATCATCGATACTCAAAATCCGTCCCATGAGAATGTTCCGGATTATGGTTATGTCCATGAGACATCATTGGGGGACGCCTCAATGTCAGAACCTATCCCTGAGAACGTAGAGATCTCTGTTAATTACACTAGTGTACATGGGACGTGGGAAAGAAACTCCATCATCATTGATGATGTATTCGCGTATTCAGTGGCGCGTGAGATTATTGAGACCGATGACATCGAACCACGCTCCATTGATGAATGCCAACGTAGAGCCGATTGGCCAAAGTGGAAAGATGCGATCCAGGCAGAACTTGATTCTCTAGCGAAAAGAAAGGTATTCGGACCAGTTGTGCCAATACCGCCCAACACCAAACCAGTTGGTCACAAATGGGTATTCGTTAGAAAGCGTAATGAGAAAAACGAGATTGTAAGGTACAAAGCTCGCCTTGTGGCGCAAGGTTTCTCACAACGCCCTGGAATCGACTACGAGGAGACCTATTCTCCCGTAATGGACGTCATTAAGTTCCGCTACCTTGTCAGTTTGGTAGTTTCTGAAAAACTGAATATGCAGCTTATGGATGTGGTTACTGCGTATCTATATGGGGATCTAGATACAGAGATATACATGAAGATTCCAGAAGGAATTCAATTACCCAAATCAAGTGGCTCTAAACCACGGAGAGCGTTTGCGATTAGATTGAAACGCTCACTATATGGATTGAAACAATCAGGACGAATGTGGTATAACCGTCTAAGTGACTACTTGATTGGAAAGGGATATGTCAACATTGAACTATGCCCATGTGTGTTCATAAAAAGGACAAGTTCCGGATTTGCAATAGTAGCGGTTTATGTTGATGACATGAACATAATTGGCACCCTTAAAGAATTAAGGGAAACCGCTGAACACTTGAAATCCGAGTTTGAGATGAAAGATCTTGGGAAAACACGGTTTTGTCTCGGTTTAGAACTTGAGCACCGTAGAGATGGTATCCTGATTCATCAATCAGCTTATACCCAAAAGATGCTTAGGCGTTTCAACACTGATAAGATTAAGCCTTCAAGCACCCCAATGGTCGTCCATAGTCTTGATCCAAAAAAGGATCAATTTCGTCCACAAGATGACGATGAAGATGTGCTAGAGGCGGAAGTGCCATACCTAAGTGCAAGAGGCGCATTATTGTACTTGGCACAATGCACAAGACCGGATATCTCATTCGCTGTGAACTTGCTAGCTAGATATAGCTCTGCGCCTACACGACGCCATTGGACTGGTGTTAAAGATATCTTTCGATACCTAAGTGGTACGATCGATATGGGCTTGTTCTATCCCTATAGAGAGATGATGGATTCGGACCCATCAAGTGCCAGGGACGCCACACATGGTGGACCGCGTTCCCTGTCCCCAACCCAAAACGATATAAGTGTTTTGGAAGGTTTTGCTGATGCTGGGTACCTCTCTGACCCACACAAAGGTCGCTCCCAAACTGGTTATGTTTTCACCATGGGAAATACCGCGATATCTTGGAGGTCTACAAAGCAGACCTTAGTCGCTACCTCTTCGAATCATGCAGAGATTATTGCTCTTCACGAAGCAGTCCGTGAATGTATATGGCTTCGATCCATAGTTACGCATGTTCGAAGCAATTGTGGTTTGAAGTCTACCACAGATGAGCCAACGAGCATTTATGAGGATAATGCTGCTTGCATTGAACAAATGAAGCAAGGCTACAACACCAATCATATATCGCCTAAATTCTTCTACAATCAGCAACAACATAAGCTCCTCAAGATCAAAGTGAACCAGGTCCGATCTGAGGACAATGTGGCAGACTTGTTTACTAAGTCATTGCCCAAATCCACGTTCGAGAAACATGTGGCAAGAATTGGCTTGCGGAAATTATCTGAACTCCCATGATCATAGTCATCAGGGGGAGGCGCAGACATCAGGGGGAGATGTCTACATGTTCGTCTCGAATCGTGAAGGGTGTGTTGTGCTCTTTTTCCCCTTCGACCGAGGTTATTTTTGTCCCACTGGGTTTTTTTGTTACTCGGCAAGATTTTTAATGAGGCAACGAGAGAAGCACCGCGTTTCGGCAACACAAGGGGGAGTGTTCAAGGAAAACCTAATTTGTGTTTAGCTCAAACTCTAGGTTACTTGACCTAGTGGTAATAGGATTTAATTAGAAAGATCTAGAATCCTAATCAATGTAGAATTACTTTCCTTGTATGATTGAGATTCTATGCATTGTAATCCTCTATATAAAGAGGCCCCTATTATCAATGAGAATACACAGCAAATTTCTCCCAAATTCAGTTTCTCTAAAACAATGATATAATAAAAAATTTACCTATTGAGATATTTGAAAAAAAAAAAATCATTATGCACTATTATCCTATTTTTAATGATTATTACTCAATGAGCCTAAACTTGCATCATGATTTAGAACTCTGCTCACTTAAGCCATAATGTTTAAGTAGCAATAAGGGAAAACTACATCTAACGGCTAATTATAAATGCATAATTTTAAGTTGTTATAATTTTTTGAATTTAATACATATAGACTCTTATAAAAAAAATTAATACATATGACTAAAATCTCTTATGTGAGTATGACTGTACGATATTTTTTAACAAGAACTTGTATCATTATTTAGCGACTATAATTAGGTATTCACTTTGCTGCTAAGTTGCATGAAGTGAAGAAATTCTCGTGGGTACATTCGAGCAGCTAGACACATTTTGTAGTAGTCTGTCCATGCTTTCAGCATACGTTGGGAGATCTCCTGTGTAACCATCACTTGTTGTATCCACAAAATAATGTTCTCGGTATCCAATACCATATTCATCCCCGAAGCGCTTCATACTTATGCATATTGCTATTAGGTCCATGCATAAATATTTAGGCAGCTAGATACATTTTTTGCAGTGGTTAGTCCAGACTTTCGGGATACCGAGGGAGATGTTCTAGATAACCATCCTTTGTTTTATCTGCAATACACTTTATTAATGTTATTTGCATTATCCAAAAGAATGTTATCAATATCCAGTACATCATAATCAGCCCTGAGCGCTTCATACTGAAGCATATTGCTATTAGGTCCCTGCATAAATATTGAGATTCGCAGGGGCGGCAGTGCACTGTTATAGGATTCCTCAATAAGTGTCAAAAATAAAAGGTCGTTCTTATTTTTATAGGAATTTCCCCTTTTACTTAGCTTGAGCATAATCTAGATGTCTTGAAATTAATCTCGAAGTAGAGAGAAAAAGTGGAAAAAAAAAAAAAAAAAAATTTACCATCAAAGGTAAAGTTGCAAATGACCATGTGCAAAATATCAAGTTTAGACATCCATGCAGCCACTTTAAAACACAGTGAGAACTCAAATTAAAATGAGAGTAAAAGTTATAAATACTTAAATAGTCTCTATTTGGGGTGATACTCAATACAATAGTCTATGAATAAACTACAAGCAAGAAGATCATTTCCTTGCTGATTTTGCTTGCTTTTGCTGCATCAGTGGTTGATATATATATATATATATGGACTTGTCAGGTAAACCTTGATTCTTCGACTTGTTTTATTCATCCATGTATGTTGATCTATAGTATGTGTTTATAATATTGTGGAAATGGTCTTGGTTGCTTGTTATTGTTCTTCAGTTTTACATGTAGCTGTTAGTTTGTCTGTTTTAATTTTTCTTTTTTTGTTCCCTCATTGCTGAGGTTATTGCTTTGTTAGCTTCATTAGCTACTGTTTCTTGTTGTTTGCCAGGCTTTGTTTGAAGCCTGGTTTCTTCTATATATTCATTCATTCAACAACAACAAAATGTACAAGAACTAAAGTCTTTGCATAGCTGTAATCCCATTGTTTTTTGTACATTCAGTATGTGCGTTAATCAGGTATTGGGTCAAAAGTACTAATCTACACTCAACTTTTCAAGTTTCTTTTGATCCAGTGGATGCAGCCTAAAACTTTTGATTTCTTAGACTTTCAGAATCTGTCGAAGTAATGACTGCAAGGTTTTATATAAGTGCAACTCTAGCTAACCAAAATAAGAAAGATTTAACAAATTGAAATATGACAGTTCAACGCAACGGATCCAAATGATGATTACCTGATTTTAGTGACACTGATCACATGAAGGAATTAAATAGCAGCCAACTAAGGCTTAGTTTTCTGCAATCAGTGTCAGTAAAACCTGTTTCTGTAGTCATCCCGCAAAAACTTACATCAATTCCTTATGATGTTGTGAACTTGTGATACACTGATAATAATGTACTAAATCTGTAATCCTGGTACAGCAATAACAGCAGTATGGTTGGGCTAACCCGATATGAACAGCAGAAGCCTTTTGTTCTTGATAAAGCAATTTTATTATTGATTAAGCGCGCGCACACAGAAAATTCAGGCAGATAATGTTTGGCCATCAGTGCTATAATGATGAAGCAAAACTAGCTAGCATCATCATCGGGATTTTCCAGCCAGTAGTCTTCATTATGTGCATTCATTCATTCAACAAAACAAGGCTCTCCATGTGAGTATCTACAAAATATGAGCCGGTCTTATAAGTTGGTGCATCAGAATAGCTTATATACCTGCCGAAGTGAAGATCTGTAGTCTCTTGAGTATAGGGTTCATATGATAACAGTTCACCCCGATTGCTAATCAATAGAAGTTCCCCATTGTTTCTGAAAGTGATCACCCTTCTCACTTCTTGTTCACCAATATCGATATCGAATTGCTTAGTCCAAGATTCTGCCACGCCATACTCTTTCATGATCCACACAGAGCTCGAGTAATATGAGTCTCCATAGACCTCATTATCTGGGACCAGAGAAAGTGAACCGTTCAACAAAACCACTGTCATATTCAAGTGACGCTTTGAAGCTAAACAGCTAGGAAGTGCAATTTCATAAAAAACCTCATTAGCCATATCGAATGCCACGATCAAATTGCATATAGAACCCTGTTGTGGTGGAGTATAAGCAACCCAGTGGAATGCACCTGACACAAAGGCCTGTGGTGAAGATTTACTCTGCACCACAATATACATAGGACCGGGGACGGAAACTTCTCGCCATGAGTTAGTACTGAGGGTGAAAATCTCAACAAGAGGTGGAACGACATGTTGCTTATAATAGAAAAGTCTTACCAGCTTGAGGTCATTGGTAATGGGGTCACAGCCGAGACCAAGAAGATGGTTAACAGGAAAGAATGATGGAAATCCTGTTTCAAAGGAGGTCTTCATTGTTTTGTTCAAAGAAGGGTTCCAAAAAACACACTCATTCCAGTCGATCATGCAGACTATCCCATTCATCGAGCCCACAATCGGGAAGTACTTCCCAGAGCTGTTATGTGGGTGTTTGAGTTTCAAGGTGGGATTGTGGGGGAAGGATTCATCATCCTTGTGCAAAGCAAAGCACTCTTCCTCTTTGCTAGTGATATAAGTTCGATAACCATGGTCGTCTTCACTAATAGAATCACAGGAAGAGTAGTGTCGAAACAGAATAAACTGGTGGTTGCTTCTTTCACCATGGCTAGCTTTATGATGAGCATGATTGAGGTGGGTGGTGATAAATGCAGGGCTAGAAATGAGAGAATCCCATGTTTTCGAAACGCACCTAAATCTCAACAGTGACTTCACTGGTACTCTAACCAGTATCTCCGTCAGACATTCCTTTGGGAGATAATCAGACATTCTACTCTTTTGATGTAGAACTTAGAAGCTAAACTGAACCTTTTAGAGAAGAAGACTGAAGCTTAACGGAAACAAGTGTGCACGGCACGATAACTAAAACCAAATTTATCCACATCTACTTTGAAGTTTCGTGCATAATTTAGTATAATAATACTAATGAAGATGATAATGATCATAATCAGCAAGAGAGCCACTAATTTGGACTTATTCCTTGAACTAAATGCTAGAGTATTTGCCTGTCTATTCAAAAATTTTGCAGATGACGTGTGTGAACACTCTGTTCCAATGAATAAGCAACTATGGAGCTGAAGAATTTTTCTAAATATTGGACACTTTGGATCATTAGGTAAGGCCGGCAGAATTTGGTCTTGTTCCTTGTGTCATTCACAAGCATTGTTCAGCACTTGCAGACAAATTTTATTATCGGAAGTTCCAATGTACGTAGTAAACAAAACAATAATAGAGTTGACCACAATTCGCTGCAGATTGAGTTTTGCGGTTCAGTATCTAAACAAAAACTATTTTTTTCACAAGAAGTCAATGTAGACTTTTCTTTTCATAACAAAATGATAGAATTTCACAAACACATCAAATAGTACAATCTTCCTCCTATACATCCAGAAGGAGGTGAAGGGAGAATCATCAGTCCAAACTAAACTGCCAGCAATAGAAAGGAACAAACTCTTATATCATACTAATAGAATTGAATTATTTGGCTCTACTAAAAAGAAAAACAGTTGATTCTTTCTTGACAGAACACGAGCATTGTTGACCTTGGAGTATTTTGAAAGAAGGTTAAGCAAGATATAACTTCGTCTTGTTTACCTGCTTACTCATCTAGAAGTCCATCTAAAAGTATCCAAGCGCCACTCATTGCAATGCTGATCGATGTATTTGGAACTGGATTGCTTTTTTTTCTTTTTCTCCAAAGTGCAAATGAGTCAAAAAGGAATCAGGTGCCGAATTTTCCAAAACATGCAAATGACTCAAAATAAGGATTACTTGTAGAGATATGCTCTATTGTTTGTACCATTACGGTCTATTGTTATCACCTGTTGAATTATCATCTTGAGATCTCTCTTCATATTTCAGAGATTATGTCTGGTCTATCTGGTGTAGGATGTCTCCTTTTGACTTTTCATGGTTAAACTCCAATATCTCCAGAGAAATCCCACATGAATACATTAGTAGACCAGTCTCTGATTTATAGGAAAAGAGAAAGCTCAGTGAGTTGGATCCAACACAAGCTGCAGCAAGTTTCTAACAGCTTACACTTGAAAGTTTAAAGGGATTTTGTGCTGGTCTGAGTTTCAAGTAAGAAGCTTAGACAAACCTGTGAAAGGAAACTATGACTGCAAACACATTGGTAGCTCAATATAAACCACAACCTACGAAAGTACGAAGCACTTTTTTAAAACAAAGTCAGATCACTGCCGTATTCAAATCTGCTCGACTTCTGAGCATAATCCTAATCCTCCCGAGACCTTATAGATTCAAAGCTATGTGACATGAAGACTTAATTTGGTGATAATATTGACACTAACTGAGGTACTCGGAAGGTCATGCACCACCTAAATCCATGGCTTCAATTAATGCATTGGCTGATTAAATAAATGGCTTTGATTAAGCTCTGTAGAAATGGAATTGGAATGTTTTTAGACAACTTCAGAAAAAAGAAAAGGAAGTTCCTTGCCAGACTTGGAGGAAATGAGAAGGCTCTCTGTAAGGATTCTAATGCTTATCTTCTCAACCGGAATTGTCACCTAACATAGAATTTACTGAATTTTTGGATCAGGAAGGTATCTTTCGGCATCAAAGTCTATGTTAAATGGTTATAAGAGGGACCAAGGAATATAAATTTACAACTATTATAACAAGGTCTAATATAAACTGAATCGCAGCCTTGATGAATGATCATAATGGGTCTTGAAATTGAAAAGATTGCTATGAATTACTATAAAACATCTTTTCTCTGAACACACAGCAATATGTCAGGACACTAGTTTTCCAAACCCTTTCCCTCAGTTGGGTGATAACTAGTTAGAAGATCTAATGAAGGGCATTAACATGATGGAAATGAAGAACGCTTTATCCAATATCAGGGCACTTGAAGCCCAAGGTGTTGATGGCTTCCCTGCTGGTTTCTATCAAATTCAGTTGCATATATGTGGCGGCGGAAATCTTTCATACTATCAAAACTCCACATGGTTTACACAATAACCTTATTAAATATTAACTTGACACCCAAATTTCAGAGTGCCCAATCAATGCTGCAATTCAGACCTATTTACACACTATAACGTTGCACCATCGATAATTGTCTCTACGCTCAGGAAGTTACTACCTCACTTAATAACTCCCAAATCCTAACCAAGTCAGTTCTGTGTTTGGTTGGCATATTACAGATTATGTTCTTATTTCTCCAAAATTTTAAGGTAAAAACAATGAAAAAGACGTTTCAATGCATATTTTTCCAAGGAACTCTGGTTACCAGAGTGAAGGGGATGATATAATGGAAAAGAGAGAAGTGTAGAATATCCAACTGAAGATAAGGATTTATTTTCTTTAAGTTGTTGGTGAAGTACAGTGCGCGTAATCAAATTTTAAAGTGTTAAGACAATGAGAAATAAATAACCGAGCAATAACCTTTTCCATATGAGAACTGATCTCTGAGACAACAAATCGCTAAACTTTTAGTCTTTCAATGTAATCGAGAGAAGATATCTTTCAAAACTGTGTTCAACATACTTATTGTACCAACTAGAATACAAAAAATTGTCAGAATTGAAATACCATCACAAACAAATCCAACTTTTTATTAAGACATGCTTCAGAGTTATCAATCTGCAGAATAAGAAAAGATTGAGTCGAAGTAATTGTACCTGATAGTTTGGGTTTAGATATTGACTGATCATTTGACGGTATCCTTCAGGGAAAACCTGCAACAAAGCCAAGTTGAGCAAGTAAACAAAATCTCTAACATCTTTTGAAGGGCCATCATCTGTCTTCCCAGCATCATAAAGACAAACAAAGGAGGTAGAATAACCCACGTTTTGCAGTATCAAGCATTTCTTCATCAGCTTCAATCATAACCCACTCAGGTCACGAAAGAAGGTCTACCGTTTCCCCCAGCATTCAACGAAAACCAGAAGGGTTGGAGATTAACAAGGAAGTCTGGTTCGTAAACCGTATAATGAGTTTAGATAGACATCCAAATTTGCAACAAAGTCACCTAAAATATGTCAGCCTCAACACCATCCATTATATCTATAGCACACCACCAGGATTTCCATAGAAGGGCTACCTAAAACTCTGTTGACTTGCTAAACAAGCACTAAACCACAAAAAGCATTTAGCCATATGTTGAATGATGAAATCATTAAGAGCTTCAGCCCTAATACATCAGTCTGTTGCACAAAACAGAAGTTTATCTAAATTTTGTTTTTGAAGTTCCAGAATTAAACTCATAGCCTGTTCAAAAGCGCAAGGAAAAGGTAATATATTATAGATTCTCAGATGCATTTCGAAATAGCTAGTGCCCGAGTTCTCAAATGCATTTCATCAAAAACAAAAGATATGTCAAAATGAAGACATCATTGAGAGCTCGAGCATAACATATCAGTCTGTTGCATCAAACAAAATTTTATCTAAATTTCATTTTTCAGTTAACAGAATTATACTGATACCCTGTTCAAAAGTGCAAGGAAAAGGTAACAGATTATAGATTCTCAGATGCAGTTCTAAACAAGCTAGTGCCCAATTTCTCAAATGCATTTCATCAAAAACAAAAGAACACCTAAGCACCACCACCATGAACAGAAAAGCTATGTTCCTTGGTCATATTATAAAAGAAAACGAGGAGTGATTTGAATTCTCGAGCAGATTTTGTCCCAGAGCCTTTTCAATTCTGATCCATCACGAGATCCTGTTTCACAATGGATCATAGTTGCTAGGACATAGCCACTAAAACATGCAACATGGTGGAGCTGCAGTATTTTGCCAATGTCAACTTGCAGGGTTGCTTTGCACTTGTCAACATTAATGGCACCAGCTCCCATCAATGTGGAGGCTCCCCACTGTATCAGTGTTGACTAGGAGTACTATTATTAGTATTTCTATTTTCTAGGGATTGTTTGTGTTTTACTGTTATTGCTTCTGAAACAAATTCATTGATTAGTTACATAGGTATGCACTGTGTGCTTGACTACATAGACATATAGTATAGTCCCACATCTCATCTTAGTTTCAATTCGTCTACTTTGGTGAAGTTTATCATTCTTCTGCATGGACTATTGAGATCTTAGCTTAGCTTAGCTTCATGAGCCTACTTAGATAAAGGCATATGTGTAGATTTAAGACTCTACATATAGACTGCATCAGTGTATGTTTAAATTTAGTAATTTTTCAACATAATCAAGGGTACCAAGCAAGAATTTGATCTGACTATACTATACTTTATTCTGCTTCTAGAAATTGGTTTCAGTTTTGAAATCTCCATTTGCTGATTAGAAGTACACTGGAGTACAGACACGTCATTACATGAGACCAACAATGCTTAAATTCATTTTGCTCAAGATGGATGTTGAATTCTTAAAACAGCCAAAAATAAAACTAATCTTGAAACTTACAATGAACGAAGTCATTGTCTGATTAAGATTTGAAGAAAAAGGATTAATAGTGATTCTGAAAAAAAATAAAAACCCAACCACACAAGAAAGACAGACAAAAGCAGTTGTCAATCTGTTTACTAAAGAACAAGAAACAATAACTGGGAAAATAATAGAAACAGTATTACTGAACGTACCAACAGGCTTGACAATATTAATGCACATAGTCAACTAAATTAGATATATTAGATCATATACTTGATTCAATTACAAGGTCCAACACGTCCACTAACTCGAAGTGAAGTGAAAGCACTTCTTCTATAAGGAAATACCGAATGTAGGTACAAAACAATGATAAACTTTCCTATCCCTGAGACAATGTGAGAACTATATAAAGAGGGAGCAACAACCAAATGAAGTCGACTTACTTTAGGAACATAAAAAATCTATCAAAGACCATGCTTTCACCATAGCTATGAATTAATAAGATTTTTACATCATGACACTCTTGAATCAGAACTTACATAGATGTCTAGATGTCTTCACATATACTTGGTCATGCAAGAACCAAATGCCTTGACAAGACGTCTGCTTCTATTTAATCTATACCAAATCAGATTTTACTATTCCATTTTAACTCTGACAGAGTGCTACAAAGTCAAAAAAAAAAAAAAAAAGGAAGAGGAAGAGGAAGAGCATTATTAGATATGCTTCCTCAGCTTATGAACATAGTGAAAAATCTTGATGGAGATAAGGTCCATTCAGATATAAACTTAGGGAGGTTAATAAGCTTACAAATTAAGCTCTGTTTAGAATTGTATGAGCATGAAGGTTAAAGGAAGACTATACATTAACATTCCCTTTGAGGTAGGTCCCAAATACAAAGAGTCCTGCACATCAATTCCAAACCCATGAGCAATGCATAATGATTAATTGAGTCAGTCCCTACGACGCCTATTAGCTTTTATCAAGATTAGATTACCCTTCAAGAATGTAGACAACCAAAACTTCATCAAGGACAGTTGGTATAGAGTGGAAAGTGAGATTACCCTATGCCTAAATGCCGATGTTGTAGGAAAAACAGATTGTAGAATTTAATTCTAAAAAAATGGAAAGTTATAAAATCTAAATGATAGCCATTCACTTATCATTTTCCAATACTAGAGTTTTAAACCACCCTTTCATTTGGGTATTTTAGAATCAATAACCACTGAATGCTGTTCATTATGGATGGGCAATGATCAGACAGACCATATCCATGCCTCCTCAACTTCCATTGATTCCACTAATTTCAACCTTTTTCATTAAGTTTGACTACTTCAAGAATTCAACTCAGATCAATGTTGTAACATACAATGGCCCTTCCTCAAAAAGTAATTTCCTAAACTGTAATACAAGAATTCCAGGGTTTCAAAAATGATACAATCGACTACACAGTTGGTCCATTATTCCACAGAACTAAGCCATTCATCACAATTTCAGCGGCTTCAACCATCCACCAAGGCAGACATTTCACAGAGAAACTATATTCACTTACGGGATTTCTTAGCATCCTCTTATCCACTATGTAATTTTCTCTATTTCATTTATCTGAACCTTCCATTTCAATTTTCATTTTGGAATTACTGCACCACAACTTTGTATACAGGTTGCTCTCTGTCTTAAATAATATATTGGTCAAATAAGAATGCAGGCAAAGGGAAGTCTCTAAATGATAAAAGGGATTGACCAAATTCAAGAGTAAACAACTACTGAAACTTGCAGCACTACAGAACTGTGGCTACAAGGACATCTATTTCCAATCATGATCATAAGCAATTTCAAAACCATACTGCTTGTGTAACCAAAAAAAAAAACCATACTGGTTGTTAATGTACAAACCAAAATCCCCACACACATCAATATATTACCCTCAACAAAAAGAAAAAGATTAGTGAAGAGTCCCTAACCAGAAAAGTGAACCAAAGGCTTATCATCCATCAGTGTTATTACTGATTGGCCAATCCAGAAACTTGTAACCTTCAAGTGATGGCGGTAGAAATCTCTGTTCTGCAGAGGGATTGTCAGGAGTGTATATATATCCTTTCCCATACCCAAAATCCTTCATCATCTTAGTCGGTGCATTCCTGAGATGAAGAGGCACCCCCTCATTCTGTCCAACTGAACTCCTCACCACTTCTGCTGCACTATTCATTGCTTTATAAACAGCAATCGACTTCGGAGCCAAAGCCAAGTAAGCCACACACTGTGTAAGAATCACATTGCACTCTGGCATTCCAATAAAGTGACAAGCTTGGTAACAAGCCACAGCTTGATTAAGTGCCAATGGGTCCGCCAGCCCCACATCTTCGCTGGCAAACCTTACGAGCCGGCGCGCAATGTACAGAGGCTCCTGCCCTCCCTCAAGCATCCTTGCCAGCCAATAAATAGCAGCATTGGCATCACTTCCTCTCATAGACTTGTGAAGCGCACTGATGAGGTTGTAGTGCTCTTCCCCTGCTTTGTCCGAAGCCACATGCTTGCATTGCAGTGCTTCCCTGGCATCCTCCACGGTAACACCAGCTACTGAATCCGGCGTCGAGGCTCGGGCAGCTGCTGTTGTGGCTGAGATTTCCAATGCATTGAGTGCCACTCTAGCATCTCCGTCGCAATTGGCGGAGATAAAACGAATGACTTCCTCCTCCACATCTACTTGCATCCCCACGCTCCGAGCCAATCCGATATCGGAGTTTTCTGCCGCTCGCCGGAGAAGAACCTCTATATATTGTGGGCTCAAGGGTCGAAGATCAAGAACTCGAGACCTAGACAAGAGCGGCGTGATCAAATGGAACGAAGGGTTCTCAGTGGTGGCGCCCATGAAGACTATGCTGCCGTCTTCGATCACCGGCAAGAAAGAGTCCTGCTGCGATTTGTTGAACCTGTGAACCTCGTCGATGAAGAGAACGGTCCTCTGGCCGTTCAGCTTCTTCCTCTTCCGGGCCTCGTCGATGGCGTCCCTGACGTCTTTGACGCCGGCGGTGACGGCGGAGAGCGAGACGAACCGGTAGGGCCGGGCGGCGGAGGAGGAGGCGGAGTTGATGATGGCTTTGGCGATGGAGGTCTTGCCGGTGCCGGGTGGGCCCCAGAAGACGAGGGAAGGGAGACGCTCGCATTTGATAGCGGAGCGGAGGAGGGAGTTTGGGGCGAGGAGGTGGTCTTGGCCGACGACGTCGTTTAGGGTCCTGGGCCGCATGCGCTCCGACAAGGGCTGGTGGTGGGCCGCGGCGGTTGCGGGTTTATCGGAGGTAGCGGGCGGCGGGGTTTCCGGGACGAGAAGTTTGCGGCGCTTGGGGAGTTGGGAGGTTGGGGTGGACTGTTGTTCTTCTGGTTCTTGTTTGTCTTGGGATTGTGAATTTGAGGAGGGGGTGGATTGGGAGAGGAAGAAGCGATCGAGTTTGGGTTGAGAGGTGGCGGTGGGAGTGGAGGTGGAGGTGGTGGAGGAATTGCGGTTGAGAATCCAATCGGTGGCTTTGAGAGCGGAGTTGCCGCCGGTGGCAGCGAGTGCTTCGGCGGCGAGGTCGGTGGGGAAGCCCATGCTTAACAGCTGCTCCATTTCCATCCCCTACTGTTTTCTAAGCTATTGCTCTATCACTCTAGTCGAGTTCTTAAAAACAAGAGACATTGCTTTTACGAGAAAATTTTGGGTAGTCCGGAACTACATATATCCATTGTCAGGAACAACCTGATTGGTCCGTGTGATCTTGAGGGGAAAGGGTCTTGTTCTCTTACTTTTTGTCTCATTTATACGCGACATATTTTTTTATGGATCCTTGACTAAAAGCACTAGCAACAGTCGTTGACTACTCAATTTAAATTGAAATGACAATTATGCCTTCAATTGAATTAATATATTACATCATGCCACCACACCGATCTCTCTCTCTCCCCACACCATGGCGGCTCCGACATTAAAGAACGAAGCCCACCATTGTCGGACCTTCACTGCACCCATACCTTGCCGGCCTTCACAGCGTCTAGACCCAGCCGAACCGTCTCTGCCCCTACCCCGATTGGATGAAAACAAGATTCCAGATTTGCTGCTTTCGGAGCTCATCGACGGGAACCATGGCGATCGGATCTTCCAGCTGAAACTCGAGCTCTCCTCTAGAAAGCTCTGGATTGCACCTTCCAGTTGATTCTTCGCCTCGAAGACGAGGACGTAGCTTTTGGAAGACCGGAGACGAGGACTCGAAACCCGTGATTTGGTCCAGTTTCTAACATGGGTGCCCAGAGCATTTTTCTGAGTGCCCAAATCATTTTTTTTTTTTGGGTAAAACGAGTGCAGAATTTTTTTTATTTTTTTTTTCAATGGAGCAGAAGGCCAAAAAGAAAGAAAGAAAAAGCTTTATTAGGGAGCAGTAGACGTCTATTGCGGACTATTGCTCCGCAATAGACTTATATTGGGGGACAATAAATGTTTTGAATTAATGCAATCTCCTCATTTTTTTCTTTAATCAAAGTTTTATTTGTTAATTTTACGGAGATTAGTTCCCATTCTGACGATCGAAAGTTCTATTAGGGTGCAATAGATGTCTATTTGGGGCAATAGAGGTTTTAAGAAAAATCAGGTAGGCGGCGCCCGGTGATAGGAGTCCTGCAACCGGTGACCGAAATCACGCCAAAGTTGGCCGGAAACAGGTGACGGGCTCCGACGAAGTCTCTTATGGTTTCTCTCTCTCTCTCTCTCTCTCTCTCTCTCTCTAAGTAACAAAATGGTGAGGGTAAAATGGTATTAAAAAAAAAAAAAAAAAAAAAATCTTTATTGGGTATTAGGGAAGACTTCCTTAGAGTGTTTTAGGTAAAAGGGGATTAAAAATACTTAATGGGGTAAATGGGAAAAAATCCCTAAAAATGGGGTAAATGGACAAAAACCCTTTTTAGATTGGGAGTGCCCTACCACGTGGCCGTGGGGCAATCCAATCAAGATTAAGAAAAAAATTTATATATCCCTATAATTGTTAAAGGAAAAACACATTATGTGCCTTCGTCAAAGTGATTGACGGAGAGGGAATCAAGAATTAGCAATTACCATCAATCAGCAAGGATTACGGACCAATCAGCATTTAATGTCATCATTGTAATTGATCTTTCTGTTGTAATTCTCTCCCTATATAAAGGGATTATGAAATGAAATGAGTAGACCAATTCCAATCTCAATTTTACTTTTACATGTTATCAGAACGCTTAGAGCCAATAGCCAAAAAAAGAAAAAACTTTAGCTTCGAGAAAAAAAAAAAACCAAAAGACCCTAGAAGAAAAAGTTTTTTCTTCTTTTCTGCCGCCCAATTAAAAAAAAAATATTCCTGTCCAGATCGGCCACCTCCTCTTTGGCCCTCCCTGCTTGAAATACCCTACCCTACACAGGCCTCACCTGCACAGCCCAGCCCCGCAGACCCCGCCTCCCATCTGCCCCAGCGCCGTCGCTGCTCAGCCTCCTCCCCTCCTTTCAGCAGCCCGACTCCAACACTCTGCCTAGCTTTCGCGCCCTTCTCCGCAACCCCATCGCTGCTGGCACCTAGCCAATTGCTCACCGCACCCATCTACAATTCCCATCGCTGCTTCCAGCCAAGCGACACCCAACAGCCCTAGCGTTTGCTCATCCTTCCAGTAGTCCCGCGCCCCACAGCAGCAACAGCAACAGTCCACCGCGAGCAGCAATGAAATCCCTGCATGCCTGTGACCCCTCGTCTGCGCAGATCCCCGCGCTGGCGCACCACAATCCTCCAACAAAGCCTCGCCTAGAAAACCACCGCCTCGCCTAGTCAACTGTGGTTGTCTGCAAACCAGAAAAAGAGAGAGAAGAAGAGAGAAGAAAAAAAAGGGTAACCCAACCTAGAAAAGAAAAGAGGCGGCCCGAAAAAAAAAATAGCAGGCTGCGGCCAATAAAAAAAATAAAAAAGAAGAAGAACAAAGCCCACTGTTGAAAAGAAAGAGGAAGCGGCCCGGTTTTTTTCAAGCCCAAAAACATCGATACGCACGCCTGCATCAACACGCGCGTGTGCTAGGATTGTTTTATTTTCTCAAAATCAAGTATGTTTTCTTTCTTTCATTTTATGATTTTAGCCAAGCATGTGAATTTTATTTATATTTTCTATTTTTAAGCATGCTTTATACCTTATTGTTTATGCATTTAATATATTTTGTTATTGAGCATGTTTAGTTAGATAATTTTGATCATTTCAAGCATGCCTTGTTATTTATGTTTTATATGATTATCTTTTAAGCATGATTTATAATTATGTTTAAGCATGCTTTATATTTTATTGCTTATGTTTTTATTATGAAATTTTAAGCATGTTTCGTGATTTTTATTTTACGCATGATATATTATTGCTATCATTATGTGTAGCATATATTTTGCATGCCATGTAATTTATTTTTATATATGCTATGTTTTATTCTTTGTTATGTGCTATGATTATTCCTTATTTAGAATGCTATACAAAAATTGTGTTTTGCCATGATAATGAAAATTTATGCGCATTATAAATACATACTTACCGTGATAAAGCATTTTCACGTAGCATCGAAAAAATGTGACCATTACGAATCTTGGTTTTGAAATCTAATTCATATTTTTGGAAAATAATTTACGTGGATGTCTTTATGACTGCGTAATTTATATCTTCCCTCTTGTTTATGTAAATGGCTGATCCAACTCGACCTGAATTTGACATATTAGACTCATAAGGACTTAAGTACCACCGTTGGATTTCCAATGTAGAAACTGTTTTTGTAGCAAAAGACTACACTGCCACCATTACCGACCCCAAAGACGATGTACCGTCTAATAAGGTGAAAGCAAATGCCTTAATGTTTCTAAGGCGGCATATTGATCCTAGCCTACACTAGGAGTACCTTCAGTTGAATATACCCAAAGAATTTTGGGATGCCCTTAAGGGACGTTTTGGGAACATTCACGATACTTTTCTCCTATAACTACAGTTCAGTGGAATGAAATCTGCTTGCTTGACTACAAAAGGGTCAATGACTTCAACAAGGACATGTTGTACCTAAAGGCACGTTTAAATTTCTGTGGAAAGGAACCCACAGAAGATGATATGATCCAGAAGACTCTTTCCATTTTTCTCATTTCAGCACTCATACTAGCGAATCAATATAGGCTAGAGTATGACAACAAAAGAATCACAACCTTCAATAAGCTGATCAACCTACTGCAAGTGGCTGAGAGTCATAATGAGGTTCTCTTGAACAACAATGTCAGGCCCACTGGGACAAAGAAATTTCCCAAGGCTAATTATGGAAAAATGAAAGGTGGAAAGAACCCCAATGCATAGGGGTTTGGACGTGCTGATTCCTACCCAAGTGGCAAGGGATGTGGGGGTCGTGGAGGCCCTCCCAATGTATGGCGTAGAGATGGTGGTGCTGACCCTAGTGATCATGGAAACAAGGTGCAAAGGGCACCGAAGAACCCTTCAGTCAAACAGGAAAGAGTTGATAAATTAGATTTCTGAACAAAATCTTGATTTGATTACCGTTGGCTTGTTAATAAATTTCGGATCTTATTCTAAAGCAATGAATTCGTTCGACTTTTATTTACTACACATATCTACATGGTTCGAAATAGCACTATAAAGATGTAAAGCAATACATCTAGAGAAAAATTATTAGAATGAAAAGAATATCATTCTACGCAAATAGAAATACTCTAAAGAATGTGAGACATATTTTCAAGTTAATTAATAAAACCTCCCATCTATTTGCAGGAATGAATCGAGGAGAACTTGAGTGCTTAGTTGATAGTGGGACTCCCACACCATATTAAGGAATTGGCAATTATTCATTGAATTAATAGCCTATAATTTCTTTGTGACTACGATGATTGGATCATCATAAGTAATAAAAGGGCGAGGAACTGCCAAATTTTTACTGCCTAATGGCACAACATTTAAAGTCATAGAGGCTCTATATGCACCAAGAGCTAATCGAACCTTGTTAAGTTTCAAAGATATTCGTGCCAATGGTTATCATATAGAAACACACTGTGAGAATGAAACTGAATATCTTTATATTACCTCTAATGAATGTGGAAGGAAACGCATTTTAGAGAAACTTATGAGTCAATCTAGTGGACTGTACCTCACTACGATTCGGATCATTGAATCATATGCTGTCACCAAAAATGAAATGTGGGACACTGACTCATACAGGCTTTGGCATGATCGCCTAAGGCACCCCGGTCGTGACATGATGATCCGTATTTTAAAGAACTCACACGGACATCCCATAATTTGAGTGATAAATAAAATAGAAGAAAAATCCGCCACACTGCAAGGTGTCGGTCCTAGTATTGATCAAATGCAACCATTGCCTTATGAAGTACTAGAAGCACTACCTCCCTCCCATTATGCCTCATTGACTATTTCAAAGGCACATCACTCATTTTGCAAAGCCTGCTCTTTAGCAAATACATGATCGAGACCTTCCTATGCTAAAGATACAAAACAAAACATTCCATTCTGACAAAAGATACAAGAAGATATCTGTGGACCTATCCATCCAAAATGCGGACCATTCAAGTACTTTATGGTTCTGGTGGATGCCTCGACACGTTGGTCACATGTCGTTTTATTGTCCACAAGAAATGCTGCATTTGCAAAACTCTTAGCACAGATTATACGCTTAAGGGCTCACCACCCTGATCACCCTATCAAGTCTATCAGGCTTGATAACGCTAGAGAGTTTACATCAAAAGCATTTGATGATTATTGCATGTCTATTGGGATCGATGTAGAGCATCCTCTACCCCATGTGCATACACAAAATGGTCTCGCAGAAGCCATCATCAAAAGGCTACAGATGGTGGCTAGGGCATTGGTTATGCGCACCAACCTGCCTATATCTGCATGGGATTATGCAATATTGCACGCAGCTTTACTTATTCGCTTCAGACGTACTGCTAGCCAACCATTTTCTGCGTACTAGTTGGTAACTGGAAATGAGCCTAACATTTCACACTTACGCATATTTGGTTGCGCAGTATATATGTGCCTATTGCACCCCCACAGCGCACCAAAATGGGTCCTCAGAGACGATTATGTATTTATGTTGGATACGAATCTCCAATGATTATCTGCTATTTGGAACCCTTGACAGGCGATCTCTTTACCGCTAGATTTGAGGCTTGTCACTTTGATGAGACAGTCTTCCCGTCGTTAGGGGGAGATAGGAAAAAGAATTTTCCAAGGGAACGACAGGAATTGTCGAGGTTTGTCCCCACTCTATCTCATTTTGATCCCCGCACTTCACAATGTGAAAGTGAAGTGAAAAGAATAATCGATCTTCAAAACGTAGCAGATGCGATGCCTGATGCTTTTACTGATATTGCAAAAGTGACGAGATCACATGTACCAGCTGCAAATGTGCCTGCAAGGTTAGAAGTCCCCAACAAGGGGCACAGTGCCGCAGATAGAGGCACTACAACCACACTTGGTGGAGGTGTGGTGAGGCCGTGGCTCCCCAAAGGAAGAGGGGGAGGCCACTTGGTTCGATTAACACTCACCCAAGAAAGAAGAGGGCGGGTAAGGCACAAACTGATCCATTAATCATCAATGTAGAGAATCCCTCTCATGAGATTGTCTCTAATTATAGTTATGTCCATGAATCAATACTGAAGGACGCTCCGATGTTTGAAATGATTCCAGAGAACAAAGAAATCTTAATGGATTATGAGAGTGCGTATGAGTTGATAGAAAGATCTTCCATACACATTGATGATGTGTTTGCATACACTGTTGCTCAAGAAATCGTAGAGCACGATGATATCAAACCACTCTCTGCTGCAGAATGTCAACAAAGAGCAGATTGGCCTAAATGGAAAGAAACAATCCAGGCAGAATTAGATTCTCTGACAAAGAGACAGGTATTTGGTCCGGTAGTGCTAACCCCACCAAGTGTAAAGCCTGTAGGACATAAATGGGTCTTTGTCAGAAAGCGTAGTGAGAAGAATGAAGTCCCGAGGTACAAGGCTCGCCTTGTGGCGCAAGGTTTCTCACAACGCCCTGGAATTGACTACGAGGAGACATATTCTCCCGTAATGGACGTTATAACGTTCCGCTACTTAGTTAGCTTAGTAGTTTCCGAATGACTGGAAATACAGCTCATGGATGTGGTTACTGCATATCTCTATGAGGATCTAGATTCAGAGAGAGAGAGAGAGAGAGAGATATATATATATATATATATATATATATGAGAGTGCCTGATGGACTTACATTATCCAAGTCAAGTGACTCTAAACCACGGAGTGCGTTTGCAATTAGGTTGAAACGCTCACTTTACGGATTGAAACAATCCGTGCAGATGTGGTATACCCATCTAAGTGACTACTTGATTGGGAAGAGATATAAGAACGATGAATTATGCCTCTGCATATTCATAAAGAAAACAAGTTCCGGATTTGCAATTGTAGCAATATATATCGATGATATGAACATAATAGGTACTCTTGATGAAATAAGAGAAACCACAAGCTACTTGAAATCCTAATTTGAGATGAAGGATCTTGGGAAAACTCGATTTTGTCTAGACCATGAACTAGAATACCGAGTTTGTGGAATACTAATCCACAAGTCTGCGTATGTCCAAAAGATGCTCAGGCGATTTAACATGGACAAAGCGCATCCTGCTAGCACTCCCATGATCGGTCGAAGTTTGGATGTAAAGAAATATCCATTTCGTCCAAAAGAAGATGACGAAGAGGTGTTGGGAGCTGAAATTCCCTATCTAAGTGCAATAGGCGCATTATTGTACTTAACCCAATGTACTTGACTAGACATTGCATTCTCAGTGAACTTGTTAGCTAGATTTAGCTCAGCCCCAACGCATCGTCACTGGAACTGTATCAAGAACATTTTCCGATATCTAAAAGGAACCATTGACTTGGGACTGTTCTTTCTCTACAAAGAGACAAGAGGGACCGCAGATGGAACTGCAATATCCGTCGTCAATAGGCTGTCGATCGAGTCGGTCAATTTAAGAAAGGCTTAATAACCCTATTTTTTCTCTATACAACCTTCCAAGGGCAAGGAAGTCATCGAATCGTACACTTGAGAATCCTTCCGTCAGACGTATCAGGTACATTATTTTAGGCTTCGGCTCCAAATTTCAAAAAAATCCTTCTCGAGAGGATGTGGAATAGCCTGGTCAAAGGATGAGGGGTTAACAACAATTTTTTTTTTTTTTTCTCTACAACCTTTGAAGGGCAAGACCGTCATTGGATTGTACACTTGAGAATTCTTCTGTCAGATGTGCCAAGTATATTATTTTAGGCTTCCATTCAAAAATTCAATAAAGTTGATGGCGAAAGCACCATTCACTACACCGAAACGCCAAATGACGTTTTGGTTGGTTTTGCTGATGTTGGGTACCTCTCTGACCCACATAAAGGTCGCTCCCAAACTGGTTATGTATTTATCATTGGGAACACGACAATATCTTGGAGATCAATCAAGCAAACCCTTGTGGCTACCTCTTCGAACCACTCAAAGATTATTGCTCTACATGAGGCAGTTCGTGAGTGTGTATGGTTAAAAGCTATCATCACACATATTCGAGGGACTAGTGGTTTGAGTTCTACCACTGAAGAGCCTACTTGCATTTATGAAGATAATGCAGCTTGCATTGAACAGATGAAGCTAGGATATATCAAGGGTGATAATACAAAACACATATTGCCAAAGTTTTTCTACAATTAGCAACAACATGCCCTCCTTAAGATTCAAGTGAATCAAGTAATGTCTGAGGAGAATGTGGCAGATTTGTTCACCAAATCATTGCCTAACGCCATATTTGAGAAACATTTGAAAAGCATAGGAATGCGAAGACTTTCTAAGCTCCCCTGATTAATGTAACTATCAGGTGGAGGTGTAGACGTCAGGGGGAGTCTAACACACACATGTCATACTCAAATGTAAAAGGTGCGTTGTGCTCTTTTCCTTCGACCAAGGTGTATTTTTTTGTCCCATATGGATTTTATTGTTACTTGGCAAGGTTTTTAGTGAGGCAACAACTCATGAACCATTTCGTCTTTGACTTGGCACAAGGGGGAGTGTTAAAGGAAAAACACATTATGTGCCTTCGTCAAAGTGATTGACGGAGAGGGAATCAAGGAATTAGCAATTACCATCAATCAGCAGGATTACAGACCAATCAACATTTAATGTCATCATTGTAATTGATCTTTCCGTTGTAATTCTCTCTCTATATGAAGGGGCTATGAAAGGAAATGAGTAGATCAATTCCAATCTCAATTTTACTTTTACAATAATGACCTGAATTTTCATGTTAATTTCTGGTAAATTTCTTAAAATTAAGAAAAGTCTCAGTTAGTGCAAATTATTAGGTTGGTGCCTTGTTCTTATGTTAATTGTGAAATTGAAATTATTTCAGACAATTATTCACTCGGAATGCTTCAATTCAAGAGTTGACTTTTTATACATTACGATTCTGTGAAAACTTCCTTCATGGTAATCATAGAGGGCATCGATACAAGTTCGTGGACATGCGGAACACAAAAATCGGAGTTTGTATGAAGAAGTTATGGTCAAAGGAAAAAGTCTCTAATTTTGGATAAATACCCAAGTTTCTCTCTCTCTCTCTCTCTCTCCCAGCATCGAAATCACAGGATTTCATTTTTCGGCTGATTTTCCTCCGTCCGGGCCACCAATCCGGCCTCCACCGGTCACTTTTGGACCGCCACTTCCTTCTCCATTGTTCTAGTCTGGTGTTGCAATCCATCTTGGCCTGTAGGTGGCGTAGGAAGGAAGAATCAGATTAGAGGTACGTTTTCGGGTCGCCGGCAAATTCTCACGTTTCAGCCTACCTCCGGCGCCAATTCTTGAGGGGTTTTGAAGCCTAGCATGTGATTGATTACCACATTTACACATATGACAGTGTGAAAAGTTATTGTTACAGATAACTGTGTGAATGAAATTCTTTTGCAAATTATAATTTTGTTATTACTAACGGAAATCTGTGTATAAAAAATTTACACAGATGTCAGTATGGGTAAAATATTTGATACACACCGAAATCTGTGTATTAATAATTTAGACGGATATTAGTAGTTCAGACTCCCCCACTCAATCAACCAGATTAGCTAATTAATGGATATTATATGTAAAACTATATGTGAATTACATACTCTCCAAAGTTTGATAAAGAAAAAAAAAGTCAAAAGTAATAGAAAATGATCAGATGACTAAGTAGTACAAAATGGCAATTAACTCTTATGTTTATGTACTTACTTAAGAGCAACTTCAACAACTTCCCTATATCTTGATTTTTCTCTATTTTAGGGAACAATTTAGTTGTTTTGCTCCAACAGATTCCCTATAATTATCCCTAAAATAGAGATAGTGATGAGAGAGAACAAAATTCCCTATATTTACAGCAATTTGTAAAATTTTAGGGAATGATTTAGGGAAGAATTATGAAATTTGTAAAATAGAGAATCTGTTGGAGTTGGAGCATAATTTTTTTTGGAGATTTTAATTTTTGCTTCCCTATAATAGAGAAATTATAGGGAACCTGTTGGAGATGCTCTAAGAAACCTCTCATTAAGTAATTACTGAAATTAAAAAGAATTTATTTAATGAAATTCAATAATATATATAAAGAAGAAAATCATATAGATGTATAAGAATGGACGTTACATTATGTTTATGTTTAGTATTGGTCACCATTTTTCTTTTTTTTCTTCCTATATCACATATCGGTAAGAGCTTAAGGTATTCTAGATTTTGAGCTTTATCAACTTACGATAAAAATTGAATAACTTATGAAAATGAGTTGCCAAGTGGTTGAAGCCTAAAAAAAAAGTTGTACGTTGGTAGTTAGTCATATATAATTTTCTACCATTTTATGCTTTGTACTCTTGTTTGACTATGACTCTAAAGTTATACACGACAAATGTGTATATTACTTCTATCGTTCTGTTCTGTATATTTGTATATACTACTTATTAAAAAGAAAATGAAAGATATATAGATAATAAATATATCACCCGCTCAGTTGGAAATTGACAAATATTGCATGTAAGACCTAAGAAGCGAAATTTGAATGTGCTTGATCATCAGCCACAACCGAAGATCACAACTTAACAAATATATAAGGAGCATTCAATAATTACTAATATGAAGTATATAATAAGGTCACATTGGAAGCATGCAGCTGAAAATGAGTTGCTGATCGAGAAGCTGATACAAGCTCTTATTAATTTCAATCAACTAGCCAGCTAGTTCATTCTTCCTGACTCCGATGAGCTCAATAATGGTTAGGTGGAGTTGGGGGCTTGTGCGGCGGCTTGTATGCTCTTGGCGGCTTCTTATATGGAGTCGGAGGCGGGACAACCTTTCCTTCCGGCTTGTGTTTGTGCTCAGGGTTCTTCGATGGAGGGTGTCCCGGATAGTGACCAGTAGCTGGTGTTGGCTTGTGTTGAGGTGGTGGTTTGGCGACAACAGGAGGTGGCAGAGTCGGTGATGGCTTCTTATAAGGCGGTGGACTCCTCAATTCTCTGGGAGGAACAATTGGTTTGTAATGATGGGGTGGTGGTAACTTGGTTGGAGGCTTGTTTTGTGGTGGTGTGGGCTTCTTGATCATAGGAGGCTTGTAAATTGGGGGTGGTGGTTTCTTAACGGGAGCTGATGGGGGCTTGTAAGTGGGGGTGGTGGGTGGCTTAGGTTGGTCATGGTATTCCGAGAGAGATGGAGTGATCAGAACTACAAATCCAAACAAGACCAGAAGCAACTTTGAGTAACTCATGATTTCTGGAGTTGAGAGATGGTGCAAATTATAAGGGCCTCGGGCACCTATTTATAGTAGTATGAGCACGTACTCCGTCGGTAGAAGTAGTGTCGACATCTAGTTCATTTCGGTTCATACATAAAATGTCAAAGAAAAGATTTTCAAATGGTGCACCGTGCATGTGATTGATAAATTTATTAATTAATTGTAGCTAGTAGATCTAGAAACATATACCATGACTACTACATCATGAAAAATAAGGAGCTAAACTGTGCTATTTTCCAAACAAACCATCAACAAGAGCAAGCATGTTGCGCAATATGGCTAGCAGCATTATTGCCTCTTCTTCGAACATGCTGTCAGAATCAGATACATGCAGCTCTGAAATTTTGGTAGTAAAACATCAAGAACAGTCCCTTCAACACTAAGATCATCGGAGCCATCATGAAATGTATTGATTGCCTACTCTTCACCTTCAATTACAACTTGGGTCTACTATCTTTAAACCCTAAAGTGTTAATTCTCAAACCCCAAAACCAAAAACTTTCAACATATATATACACTAGATCAACAGTACTAAAACTTATAGTTGTACGTGGATCCTATTTCTTATATTTCACAAAGAGTGTCGACTGTTTTATATTAAATTAGAGATGAGTAATTTTTTTTTTTTTTATTTGTCAATCACACGGTGTTCTCAAAGACTTCCTAGGTCCAGAGACTAATCCGTGCTCGGGAGATCTTGTCAGAACGCTTCCTCCCCCTAGCCACCAAGAATATTGAGATTTAACTCCAATAAGCGTAGGTGGGATTCGAACCCGGATGTGGGGGTTCCACACCTGGAGACTCTTACCAACTTGACCACCTGTGGTGGTTAGATGAGTAATTATCTTATTATTCTCTTAGTTTCATGTCAACTTTAAGTTAACTTGTACTTGATTGGAAAGTGGAGATTATTTGTTTCCGGGTTATGATGCGCTGTGCAAGTGGTAGATTAGTGCCAATAGTAGATATCAATCAGATCCAGATTATATGAAGTTCATATATTATTTGTAAAGTTTTGGCATTAATGATTTGGAAATTTGACCTTTTTTCCCCATCATTTAAAACTATTATTCCTGTTGTATCATGTTTCTATACTCTTATGCTATGAATACATTAACGGGTTCTTGACAGATTTCCAAATTAGTGATTTTATTATCTTTCTTTGCAAAACTAATTACATATGCGCATGGAGCAGATCCTTGCAAAGATCTTGCACTAAATTGGGGAAATACATTGTCGGTAATATTTTGTCTCCATTCCTTTTTCTTTATATGTCAAGTGTAGAGCAATGGTCATGAAAATCGTTGTTTTTCCAAGATTTGATTTTTCGTGTCTGGTTAAGTCGTCTTATGTGGTTGAAAAACCTTGTCTCGAACTGTTGAACATCTCCGTCGTTCTTGACTTCCCACATAGATTTGGTAACTTTGATGTATACTTGTGGAAAAATTAGCCATATCCTAGCATGTGATTGATCATAGCTATATATCTAACCCCTTCACAACAAAAAGGACGAGAAAAAAAGAAGAAAAAAAGAAGAAAGAGTACTTCCAAATAAATTGGACTTTGTTTTTGGGAAGAATAGAGGATGAAAGAAATTAAAGAGGGTCGGTGGCTTAGCTGACATTTTAATCCCAATTTTGGCAGAAAAAGGAAATAAAATTCAACTAAAGAGCTAAAGTTGGACCCTGAATTAGTAGAAGAAATATACCTTTAAGCATCTCCAATAATAACAATTATTTTCTTCAGTTAAATTGTCTAAAAGTTAATATAACTAGCAAATTTTCAACTTTCCCTTTAGCAGTGTTAGCTATTATAAGTTAAACTAAAAAAGTGAACATGAAAATTTTTAACTTTTTTTATTTTCACTCTCCTCTCTACCTTTTTTGGATTGAAAATGTAATCCATTATGCATTTCAGCAAGTAGTATAATAATGGCTTGCACGTAAGGGCGGTCAGAAAAATCCATCACACAAAGTACACAAAATAAGTACACCCCAACACGAGTATACCACCAAGCACACCCCTAACTTCCCTACCTTTTTGGAATAAGCTCAAAACAAGAGAACAAGCTACCCCAAGAATAAATAAAATTAACCAAGAAGGAGCTAGTCTCTTGTCAATCTTCCCCATTCAAAAAAGAAAAATGACTTGGCCTTAAAACCAAAAAACTATAGATACGCAAGCCCACACAAGGTAATCCTAAACCCGAATAAGAGGCCCAGTTTTCCAAAATATGGGAAACTACCTCTGCACCAGCATCACTTCCGATAAGGGTCATCATGGGCCGGGCTAGGGCCTGCCCTATCCTAAATTTTAGGGCTTAGGGTAGGGCTGGGTCGGGCCTAGTCAAAGTCAACAAAATTTAGGGCCGGGTAGGGTCGGGCCGGGGCTTAAATATGCTAACTCTTAACCGCCCGAAAAGCCAGAGCCACTAGGGCCGAAAGGGCCGGGTGGGGGCGGCCTTCCGAATAGGGCCAAATAGGGCCGAAATGGGCCTAAAAGGGCCTTAATTTGTTTAACAAAAAGAAATATATTACTTTTATTTTTTATCTCAAAATGTGGTTCAATGGTTATATAGGTAATACAAGACTCATTATTTTTTGTTGATCATATTTAATATAAATATATATATTGGAATTAACTTATAAGTTATAACATTTATAAATATTAGGTAAGATGATTATATTCAATTAAGTATCTCTCTAAATCTCCCAAAATTAATTGTTGTTTAACAAATGAAACAAAAACTAAAGAAAATAAAGCTTAGGAAATCAATTACAAAAAATAGATAAGTTGTATGTTATAGACTAAAGAGAAACATATTTAAAAAATAGAAAAAATAGAAAATTATTAGGGCTCAATTGGGCTGGCTTAAAGGGTCGGGCCGGGTTTGGCCCTAAAGGGCTCAAACGGGCCGGGCCGTAGGGTAGGGCCGGGCTTCATTTGCATGACCCTTACCCTACCCTATTTGAGAAAGGGTAGGGCTAGCCCGCCCTGATGCAAGGGCCGGGTAGGGCTTCGGCCCTATAGGCCGGGCGGGCTTAGGGCCAAAGGGCTAAATGATGAGGCCTAACTTCCGACTACAACACTGCTGTCAGCGCCAGAGTCACATATATCAATCCTGTCGCTGTCTGAAGCCTCGACGACAGCGTCCCTAGCCAGACCACCACCGCCAGAAAAGCCAAACAGCCAGAGACTTCAACCAGGCCAAGTCGTACCAGCCTCCAAGTGCCACAGTCACTAACTCACTAATGTCTATCCCACCATTCTCAAATCCACAGGCAATAGCCCGCAGACACACACCAAGGCCAGCCATCTCACCGCCGCCACTTCTGCTACAAGCGAAGCATCAGAAGCCTCAAACAAAAAGTAGTGCCAGTATGCGCGAACGCTGCCATAGCCGCCCAATCTGTCGAGTCCACCGATGTCAGAAGAGTCCAGATCCCCGAGAAACCTTTGGAAAACCCCACACTCACCACCATCAGCAAAATCACCTCCTCTACCCGAAGAGAGAGAGAGACAGACGATTAGGTATAACGCTGGAGCAATATAAAAAGAGAGGCAAGCGAGAAGTTTTGTCATTGCCGCTGGCCGAAAAGAGAAGCAGACGATAGTTCTTTCGAGAGAGAGTTAGAGATATAGCTAAAAAAAAAGACTTTTTTTCCGCAGTGGGTCAACAACCCTCTCTAGCTAAATTTAGCTAGGAATTATAACAAAAATTAAATTTGACTTCCACATAAGTGTTAGAGTGGTAAATTATGTCAAATTAGTCAAAAAAAAAATTAATTGAAAGAGCGACATGGATTAGTTTTGACAAAAAAAAAAAAGTACTCATGGCTTTAAAAGAAAAAAAAATTAAATGTATCAAAGTATACTTCATCCTCCGCCTAGAGTGATAGCTAGGACAAAAGTCAAAAGTAAGAAGACATGAAATAACTTTTCAATTATTCAGACTATTCACTTGAGTATATGGATGAAAGATGGGAGAAAGGAGGGAGAGATCGGGAGGACGAACACCATAGTTATAGTGTGATAAAGGTTCGTGTTGTTGTCATGATCGATCATCCTTGTGGTACATCTGGTCATCAGTTGAAGTTTATAATTGCAGAGAATCAAGGCAGTGGTAGGATGAAGAGATCAACATTATGCAGTCGGTTGGAATTTGATGCACTAGTCACTCTACCATGTCCATTCAATCTATAATAAAATGATGACAGTGAAATGTGTCATCAACATTGTCGTAGATGTCATCGCACTTCTTTTACGAGGCCGTTGTTATTGACGGATTGAACTTCTCATCAGCTTTATAATACTTAACTCGCAATTATATATCAAATTTTGTGTTGCACGTACATAAATTTAATTGCTGATTGTGTAATTATATTGGTTCTGCCCTTGGCGCTGAGCATGTTCTTTAACTAGGGTGAACCCTAGGTAACTTGCTCCGGCACTAAGGTTTATCACTTAAGTGAGTGGTCAAAACTCAAAAGTGGCTTTTGTAGGAATGAGATAAAGAAACAAGTCAAGGTAGAAGTCACGTCTTTGACCAAAAAAAAAAAAAAAAGGTCGAAGTCAAGTCAACAAAATCTATTTCACACCAGAACACGTGTCACACCATGATTACTCAGAAAGAAAATGAAGTTAGAGAAATTAGTTAGGCTAAAACAGATTCTGTTAAGCATTGCTTAGTGTGTAAGCAAATCAGTTACAATCATTTGCAATATACCTCTATAATCAGCTTTGTGTAATTATTCTCTAGCAAAAGTAATACAGATTCATCTTCGTCTTCATCTCTCTTCCTCTATCTGTTATTTCTCTTAGTCTTTATGCAAATCCCTAAATCTCAGGCTCTCAGCAGCTTTATCCACTCATGTTGAAAGGTGGGTTGGGGTATTGATTTGCTAAGGCCTGCTCATCTAAGGGACTGTTTTTAAGGGACTGTGAGAGACAAGTGAATTTGACGGCTGAAAATAAATACACAGTTTTAAGTTGTTATAATTTCTGCTTTTATATTTAATACATGTAGTTAAGATGCATTTGTCATTCACAGTCCCTTAAAACTGTCCCTTAGGGTTGATTTGCTTACTTAACTAGAATAACTGATAATATATATCTCTAATTCAATTATATATACGAATCTGATTCTAGTAGTACACATCTCCATTCTCAATAGGGTTATTGTACGTAGAACTCAATAGGGTCATTCTGTACGAACATTTTTAGCAGACTCTTTATTTTGGCTTTATAGCTATTTTGGAGATCATATTTAGTTTTTTTTTTTATCTATTTTAGCAGCTGCACCGACTCCTAAGTGATTCTCTATTATAACTTTTAGCTATCTATAGAGACTGAGATAAGTCTCTCTATAATTTAAAACATTCATTTTAAGTTATTTTATGTAACTTATAAATACATTTAAATTATTTAATTTTAATTAAAAAAATAATATAAATTCAAAACAATCTAAAATAGAAAGCACTGATACATAAATTCAAAACAATCTAAAATATGGATCTGCATAGCACTAAAACTACTATTACATCCTATATAGGTTTTCTTTTTTCTTTTACACAGTTCGTTGGCAATAGATATTACATAAGCAAGAGAAACCATTTAACAATTTTTCAACACATAATATATAATGACCTGAGCGCACTCCTTCAGTTACTAATAGTTTAGCAACCAGCTGCTAGATCTTTCACTAAAAGCAATTTTGAGTTGCGGACGACTCTTCGTTTCAGCAACCAGCCAGCTACTCTTACAATACATAAACCAGTAGTTTTCGTTCATGGCCGGATTGTGGAATTAGTTACTTACCTTTCGGTTCTGGCTTGTGCGAGTTATCCTTAAATACTGGAGGGTGTCCAGGATAAGGAGGAATAGGAGGAATAGGATAAGGTTTCGGCAACGGACCATAGTTTTCCGCCATAGCTATTGGAGCAGTACTACTAGTCATGATGAGAACCACCAGAGCCACTCCAAGCAATAGCTGCACATTGACCAGCTTCGATGAGAAAGAGTAACCCATGGTCGATCAATTTCTGGAGCTTCTATGCTTTCTGATGTGCTGCAATGCTATGCAACATGATCAGATCAAAGCACTCGATCATTTATAGGGTGGGATGGATATGACTGTAATTTTCTCATTAACTAAATATCAATTACGCGATGTATGTTGTTGTCAGTTGTCATTAATATTGGTCCCTTCCATTGATGGTGTTTGTTGACATTGTGCTTGTGGTCCGGTAATCAATCAAAGTCGATTGATTGATATATATGTTTGGCTCCAAAACCAGCTGGTGTGCAAACAGTCTCTTTTGGGCGAGTGGTTGCGCAGGCGTGCCAGCACCGCGGGGTGCAGTCGTTGGGGTAGTCCCGTGACCTGACTTCTTCTTCAAGCGCTGTGGACGAGGAGAGCACCAACCTCGTCACAGGGTTCTTTTCTTGCCTTCCGGGAAAGGACTTTTGCCTTACGGATAAGGACTTTGGTTGTGGTTTCTTCGCGTTCACCAAATCGATACTTAGTGTTGTAGACTAAGCAGAGCAATCACTGGGAAGTTGAGGGAAGCACGGGTTTGCTAAAGCGTGACTTTAGCTTCGCTGGGTTGCGAGGGCGTTACCCTTGCTTCGCTGGAAGTAACAGTGGCGGTTGTGCTCGCAGTCGGCTCCTGGGGAGACTGGGACTGGAAGTACGGTCGCCGGGTTGATCTGGTGAGGCTGACAGTCGGCTCGCGAGGAGACTAGGACTGGCGGGCGGTCACCGGGTTTCAACTGAGTTGAGGGTTTGCTCCGGGGAGGCTTTGTAATCGCTGGGATTGATTGATTCGAGAGAGGTCCCTTTCTGTATCGTCTTTAGCCTCTATATATAGGCTATTGCAGATTCACTTTCCTAACATGATTGGAATACTATATTTTGGGCCACCGTTATTGGCCAAGCAATAGCTGCACATTGACCAGCTTCGATGAGAAAGAGTAACCCATGGTCGATCAATTTCTGGAGCTTCTATGCTTTCTGATGTGCTGCAATGCTATGCAACACGATAAGATCAAAGCACTCGATCATTTATAGGGTGGGATGGATATGACTGTAATTTTCTCATTAACTAAATATCAATTACGCGATGTATGTTGTTGTCAGTTGTCATTAATATTGGTCCCTTCCATTGATGGTGTTTGTTGACATTGTGCTTGTGGTCCGGTAATCAATCAAAGTCGATTGATTGATATATACACTGCCAAGGATGCAAAGAGTAAATGCAGTGAAACTGTATGTATCACTCTACTCGTCGTAAAATTGACTGGATCAATCAGTAAAATGGTCTACACAATGCGGTAACTTGGTGGTGTCCGCCGATGTGTATACACACTCACCATGCAATTCATGATAAAATAACGACAATCATATGCGTCATCATTATGGTTGTAGACATCATCATCATAGTCAATGTTTTCTCGGAATTTAGAACATCTCCGGTGAGGTAAAGAAGTTTGTAGTTAAATTTTCGTTAAAATAGTTAGAGTGAATGTTTTAAATTCAACCTAATTAAGTAAAGAGAATTAACCTTATGAGTTTATAAAAGATCAAAAATAAAAAATAAAAAAAATTAGTGGGTTCCATAGTGTGGCAGAGTGGGACTTGCTCCCTAAATCATATGCTCCTGTAGTACTGATATCCCTAATCCATTTTTTGTTTAACAAAAAAAAAAAATTATGAGTTTATAACGTGAAGAATTTAAATTTGAATAAGACCTCATCTACGACAGTACGATGACGGAGAGAAATTCATGGAGTTCAGCAAGAGCTGTTGGAGTATTACTACTCATCATGATGAGAATTACCATAAGTGCCACTCCAAGCAATCACTGCACGTTAACCAACTTGGATGAGAGAGAGCAACTCATGGTCGATTAATTTCCCAGTTTCCATCTGATGCTGCAACGCAATGCAATATGATCAGATCGCAGGTACAGGTCTCAAAGTCTCCTTCACTGATCACTAAATATGTATTCGCAGATCAACTTTGAACTATTCAAAGTAAGAGTCCACACCACAAATCTTGTGGATGACTGTAATTAGAGGTGGCAAACGGGCCACTAAGCACGAGCACGGCACGGGCACGGCACGCTTAAAAGCGGCCCGGCACGGCCCAAGCCCGTTAGTGGCCCGGCACGACCCGAGCACGTTAGAATAACGGGTCGGGCTGGGCCTAAAAATATTGGCCCATTGGCCCGGCCCGGCACGGCCCGAGCACGATATATTGTGGGCCGGCCCGTTACAAACACAAAATTTCATTTTAAAAAAAAAATATATTAAAAAACTACAATGATGAGATTTGAATATGAGACATTTTTATTTAAAATCTCATGACAATTCCACCAATGCTTTCTTTTATATTGTCAAAATAATGAAACAAAACATTATATCCTTGTTTTGACATAAGTATTTTTTCTAAATATTAAATATATGTTTATTAATAAAGACTAATCTCATAATAATACAACTATAGAATGAAGGAAATAATAATAGATATTAAATCTTCATTATATTAATAAAGATTAATCTCACAATAATATACTAAAAACAATATATTTTGAGTTTTTTTTTTTTCTTTCTTATAGTGAAATATAAAAAATTATTAGAAATCTAATCTTAAAAAGCTAAGATTAAGAAAAACGTTGTAGAACTTAATTTATTTTAATTTTCTAAATAGTTAAATAAAATTAATTTTTATTTGTTCAAATTAAGATTTTATAATCGTGCTTTATAGTGGGTAGGCACGAGCACGGCCCGTTATTGACCCGGCACGAGCACGACCCGCCACGATGTGGGCTCGGGCCATGGGCCGGGCCGGGCTTAATGTTTAAGAAAATGGGCCGGCACGAGCCCGGCACGATAATAAATGGGCCGGCCCAAGCCCGGCACGAAGCACGACTAGGCCCGCTTAAAATGGGCCGGGCCGGGCCGGCCCGTTTGCCACCTCTAACTGTAATTGTCATGACAGGGTGGAGCTTGGCCCAGCATTAATTCTCCAAGTTTAGAAGATAGTCCAGAAAGGTGGCTGAAATTAATGTTGAAGAAAGAAGCAGAGGGATGGAGCAACAAATTCCTTTCCTTGATCTCCTTTCCTTGATCCCTCTCATTCTCCTACATTTCTTCTCATGGTCTCAATACATCGATCCTTCACCAAAACGAAAATCCCAAAAACAAAAGTATAGCTAGATAGCGACTTAAAAATTGTTTAATTTTCATTTTCTACAGATTTTCCCACCTTTCCAGGTCATTTATTTATACTTACTGTTGTCACTGTTCCCTTCCATTAGTCATTGTGCTTGTCCTTGTTTAGGCCTCATCATATGGCCCTTGGGCCCGAAGCCCGCCCGGCCTGGCCCTTCCATTAGGGCGGGCTGGCCCGACCATTTCTAAAATACGGTAGGGTATGGGTCATACAAATGAAGCCCGGCCCGATTGAGCCCGTAAGGGCTAGGCCCGACCCAACCCTAAAAGCTCGGCCCTAACCCAGCCCTAAATTTTATGCTAAATGCCTAAATTTATACCATAGAGTATAGAACTATAAAACCATTAACCATAGAAATAGAAGTGTGGGTAATCAGTAATGCATCTGTCTTTTGTCATAGTGTCATTGAATCTGACATTGAGGCCCATTTGTCTAGCAGGTCACAAGCCCAAGCCCGGGTCCAACTCCAAAGATGAGGAACAAAATAAAACTATCATGAAAAAAACTGAAAACCCTAGATACTAGACAACGCCGTTCTCTCCTCAGAGGCTCAAAGTCTCAAACACAGGAGACACAGGCGATGGAATCTAGCCTCACCTCGCCTTTATACATGAGAGTACCTGACCAATACCCAAACCCAAACCGCCGGCTCCTACTCCTCCGGCCTTGAACGCCTCCAGCAGATGGTCTCATCCTTCAAGCCTGTAGTCGCCGACCTCGCCTGGGCCCAAATCGCCGTATCTTGCTCCGCCGGCCTTGAACGCCTCTAGCAGATGGTCTCATCCTTCAAGCCCGTCATCTTCGACCTCGCCTGGGCCCAAATCACCGGATCCTGCTCCGCCTGTCTCTAACGCCTGCACCTTGGTTGGTTCCTTCGTCTACCATCTTAGATTCTTCGAAATCGAATCAGACCCTGTACCTTGGTTGGCACCTTTGTTTATGAGGTTCAGATATGGTATGGTATGTTTGTCTTCAAATTCTGTATTTTGGAAAGTGTGTGGCTGCTGTGCTTTATTTTCAGTCTATGTTGAATCACTGAATGCGTGTATATATATGTGTCCAGTTGGTATGTTGTGTTTGTGTTTTTAGTCTAGGTTGAATGTGTGTATTTATATATAATGATATGTCAAGTTGCTTACATGAAGACATGAAGTGTGAAATTGAATTGAGTTCAGAATGCTTTTTTCTTTATAAGTTGGTGTGGGTATGTTGCTGAACTGGAAGTATAAATAGTTCAAGTTATTTTGAGCTTTTGTCTCTCTATTTCATATAGACTTGAACTGAAAAATGTCTATTTATTTTGAGCTTCTGTCTCTCTAAATAGGTCTAATGCTTTAGATTTATTTATGAACTGAAATATATGTTCAGTTTCTAAATTATTTATATGGTTTTGTACAGGTACTTTGTTTGGTGAAGACTTGATACAATTGAACATTTGCAAGTGTTGAATTACATTACAACTTTTTGGGAATTGATACAATTTTTGTATCAAACATTACAACTTTTTGGGAATTGATGAGGACTTGATCAGTTCTTGTATCAAACACTTTACACTTCATCACTTTTTGTAGCCTCAATGGCTTAGTGCCTCAGTGCAATTAATCAGGGAGAATGTGAGTTTGAGATTTGAGTTTATGTGGGAATTGTAATTATTTGTAATTAACTCAGGTTCTGAAATCTCAATGCACTCAGTTTTTCTTTTTTTTTTTTTTTTTGTTAGCAAAATTTGGTTTTATGTGAGAAAAGCCCGGCCCGACCCTATTAGGAAAGGCTGGCCCAGCCCGGCCCTTTCAGCCCTTGCGGAATGGGCCTTAAGGGCGGGTAAGGGTTTGCATTTTGAAGCCTCGGCCCTGCCCGGCCTGGCCCTAATCTCTATTGACTTAGTCAAAGCCCGCGGCCCTACCCTAAGCCCTTAAATTTAGGGTAGGGCTAGTCCTAGCCCGGCCCATGATGAGGCCTAGTTCCCTATTAGGAATAGACTACAAGGGAATATATTGTTATAACTACTTACCTTGTATATGTTGTGTAGTACAGTAGTACACAATAGTTGTAGTACGTTGTAGTACGATTGTAATCTGTTTATATACACCACAGAATGGGTGTAATAATATATCAGAAAATTCATTCTCTCTATCTTGTCTTATTTGACTTGGTATCAGAACAAAGATCTGAAAGGACTTTGTCTCTTGTTCTTTCGAATTTCAGTTAGAACCCCTTTGTTAGGGTTTGTCTGCATCCTCGATGTCTGTCAAAACTTTGACTTCGGCGTCATCATCTCCACTTGTAATCCGTAGCGTCCGTCAAAGAACAATCACTTCATCTTTGACTTCGGCGTCATCTCCAGATCACTTTGCATCAGACCCGGTATCAGATCGACATTCCACGAGATCACCTCCTTCCTCGCTCAGGTCATTCTAAGTTCAGACTTGTTAGTCACATCCCAGCTCGTCACGGTCGTCCAGAGTCAGTCGCACTCCGCTGCTGTCCCCAAGTTGTCGCCGGTACTCCATCAAGTCTGCTCAGCTTCTTCCTTCGTCGCGGAACTTCGGCGCCGTCGTCCAGCCCCGACGATCCTTCTCTCTAGTTCTGATCCATCAATCACAGTTCAATTCTTCATCTCAGTTCAGAACCCAGACCCGTCCTTCTCTCCAGGTCACCAACCCGTGCAGCAAAAAAAAAAAAAAAAATTGTTGCACGGTCCATTTTTGTTACTTTTCTGTTTGATTCTCTTTTTCTTTTTTATTCCGCTGCATACTCTGTGATTTTGTGGTTTTGCTACTATATTGTTACGATGGGTGGTGATGAAGGTGGAAATTCTAAGATCAATGAGGTTCAAAAAATTGAGGTTTCTGTCCGAAATTCAGACGGTGGTTCTTTTGGGGGTCCGAAACTCAATGGTACCAATTTTCGAACCTGGAAGAAGATTATGTTTGTCCATCTTTGTGGCATACATAGGATGGGGCATGTAACTGGGACATCCAAAGCTCCTAGAGAGGAATATGCGGATGCCTATGCTAAGTGGGAGGATGATTTTATGGATCAAAGCCATGACTGAAGATGTGCTACAGTTTGGAGTTCTGATAAGCTAAGTGAAATTTGGTTGTGGCATTGTCGTTTAGGGCATCCCTCTTTTAGTCTTATGAAAAAAAACCATGCCTACTTTGTTTATTAGTGTGGATGAGTCTGTTTTACATTGTGAAACATGTGTTTTGGCCAAGAATCATCGTGCTACTTATTCTCCTAGTGTTTCTAATAAAAGTGTTATCCCTTTTGAATTGATTCATTATGATGTTTGGGGACCTTCTAAAGAGCCCACTGTATCGAGTATGCGATACTTTGTGTTGTTTATTGATGATTGTACGAGATTGTCATGGGTTGCTCTTCTTAAAACCAAAGATGAAGTCTTCCCTGCTTTTCAAACATTTCGTAATCTAGTTCAAACACAATATCATACCACCATTAAAGTCCTTCATTCTGACAATGGGGGAGAGTATGTTAACCATGTGTTCCAAGAGTTTTTTAAAACCCATGGGATTGTTCACCAAACCACGTGTCCGCAAACACCAGAACAAAATGGAGTGTCCGAAAGGAAAAACCGTCATTTACTTGATATGGTTCGTGCCCTTCTTTTTAGTGCTCATATGCCTAAGCATCTTTGGGGCGATGCTATACATGCTTCATCTTATTTTATCAATCGTCTTCCTTCCAGTGTCCTTCAGGGAAAAATTCCCTTTGAGGTTCTCACCTCTCATGTCTCCTTACCATCATTTCATAATCTTCTAGCTTGTGTTTTGGGTTGTGTTGCTTTTGTCCATGTACCAAAAAATCAGAGGTCTAAGTTGGATGCCCGGGCCCTTAAGTGTGTGTTTGTTGGCTACAGAGGCTATCAGAAAGGGCACAAGTGCTATCATCCACCAATCAGCAAGTATTATGTCACTATGGATGTTACTTTCTTTGAAGACATAAGTTATTTCTCCTCTTCAGATACAGCTCTTTAGGGGGAGAATTCATATTTTGAAGAGCTATATCATGGAGAGGGGGAGGAATCAGAAGGGGAAGGAGAAGCCACACAGCCTGGAGGTATTTTGACGGATCCGGTTAAGACTATTAGCTCGCCGCCTCCAGCAGCAGAAGCACTAGTTTCCATCACTCAGAATGAGGTTGAAGACACAACTGCCCCTCCTGCCATCGCTTCTACCCCTGACCCACAGCTTCCTGGTACTGAAGATCACCCATATGAGGTATGTCCATCCACTGATACTAGCAGTAGTGAGTCTAATGTTGAGCAATAGTGTTACCACATAGGACCCCTCGAGGTCATCAGCAAAAGATATGAACCTACTCTTACTGCCAAATCAAAATACCCAGTAGCCAACTATATGTCCACTAGGAGGTTGTCTAAGTCATATGAATCATTTGTGAATCAAATATCTGTTGTATCAGTACCTAACAAAGTGCAGGATGCATTGGGGGATCCAAAGTGGAGGAAGGCTATGGATGAAGAGATGGACGTACCATCATTTCATAATCTTCTAGCTTGTGTTTTTGGTTGTGTTGCTTTTGTCCATGTACCAAAAAATCAGAGGTCTAAGTTGGATGCCCGGGCCCTTAAGTGTGTGTTTGTTGGCTACGGAGGCTATCAGAAAGGGCACAAGTGCTATCATCCACCAATCAGCAAGTATTATGTCACTATGGATGTTACTTTCTTTGAAGACATAAGTTATTTCTCCTCTTCAGATACAGCTCTTTAGGGGGAGAATTCATATTTTGAAGAGCTATATCATGGAGAGGGGGAGGAATCAGAAGGAGAAGGAGAAGCCACACAGCCAGGAGGTATTTTGACGGATCCGGTTGAGACTATTAGCTCGCCGCCTCCAGTAGCAGAAGCACTAGTTTCCATCACTCAGAATGAGGTTGAAGACACAACTGCCCCTCCTGCCATCGCTTCTACCCCTGACCCACAGCTTCCTGGTACTGAAGATCACCCATATGAGGTATGTCCATCCACTGATACTAGCAGTAGTGAGTCTAATGTTGAGCAATATGTGTTACCACATAGGACCCCTCGAGGTCAATCAGCCAAAAGATATGAACCTACTCTTACTGCCAAATCAAAATACCCAGTAGCCAACTATATGTCCACTAGGAGGTTGTCTAAGTCATATGAATCATTTGTGAATCAAATATCTGTTGTATCAGTACCTAACAAAGTGCAGGATGCATTGGGGGATCCAAAGTGGAGGAAGGCTATGGATGAAGAGATGGACGCGTTGCAGAAGAATAATACTTGGCAACTTGTGCCTCCACCACAAGGCAAGAAGGCTGTAGGTTGTCGTTGGCTGTTTACCATGAAGCATAATGCAGATGGATCAGTGAATCGATACAAAGCACGTCTTGTAGTAAATGGATTTACTTAGACGTATGATATAGACTATGATGAAACTTTTGCTCCTGTTGCCAAGATGAATACTATTCGGGTTCTGCTCTTGTTTGCTGCTAGTTTAAACTGGCCACTCCGACAGTTTGATGTCAAGAATGCATTTCTTCATGGAGAGTTAGCCGATGAAGTGTACATGAGTCTTCCACCAGGGTATGTAGTTGCTTCTCCTGGTGAGTTTGTATGCAAATTGAGAAAATCTCTGTATGGTCTCAAACAGTCACCTCGTGCTTGGTTTGGAAGATTTTCACAGTTTATGCGGAAGGTTGGTTATAGGGAGAGCAACTCAGACCATACCTTGTTTCTCAAGCATCAACAAGGGAAGGTAACAGATCTAATTATTTATGTGGATGATATGATAATCACTGGTAATGATACTGTTGAGATGGATAGACTGCAGAGACAACTAGCCTCTGAGGTTGAGATGAAGGACTTGGGTGAGCTTAAGTACTTCTTAGGAATTGAGGTAGCCAGGGGGAGAGAAGGAATCTATCTGTGCCAGAGGAAGTATGTTCTTGACTTGTTGATAGAGACAGGTTTGTTGGATTGCAGACCTATTGACAATCCTATTTAGCAGAACCATTGTTTAGCTGAGTATCCAGATCAGGTACTTACTGATCGATCTCACTATCAGAGGTTAGTTGGGCGCTTGATTTATTTGGCTCATACTAGACCAGACGTTGCATATGCAGTAAGTGTGATGAGTCAGTTCATGCATAATCCGAGTAAGAGTCACATGGATGCTGTTATGCGAATTCTAAAGTATTTGAAGTCAGCTCCAGGAAGGGGAGTACTGTTTTCTAAACATAACAACATTCTTGAGGTTTGTGGCTTCACAGATGCAGATTGGGCTGGAAATACCACAAACAGGAGGTCGACATCAGGTTACTGTACCTTTGTGGGAGGTCATTTGGTTACATGGAAGAGTAAGAAACAGAAAGTTGTGGCACGTTCTAGTGCTGAGGCCGAGTATAGAGGTATGGCTCACGGAGTGTGTGAATTGTTGTGGCTGAGAAATCTGTTACATGATCTGGGTTTCAAACTCAAAAATTCCATGCAGTTGTATTGTGACAACAAGACAGCTATTGACATATCACATAATCTAGTACCGTATGTTCGTACTAAGCATGTGGAGGTTGATCGTCACTTTATAAAGGAGAAGCTAGTTGCCAAAATTATTAGCTTTCCTTTTGTTCCAACTGAAGAGCAACTTGCAGATGTACTTACCAAAGGAGTTTCCAGGAAGGTGTTTTATGACTCACTAAGCAAGTTGGGCATGGTTGATGTATATGCGCCAACTTGAGGGGGAGTGTTAGTGTGAGTCATCGTTCCCTATTAGGAATAGACTATAAGGGAATATATTGTTGTAACTACTTACCTTGTATATGTTTTGTAGTACAGTAGTACACAATAGTTGTAGTACGTTGTAGTACTATTGTAATCTATTTATATACACCACAGAATGGGTGTAATAATATATCAGAAAATTCATTCTCTCTATCTTGTCTTGTCTTATTTGACTCCTCCTCCCCGACTTAAAAGTTCAATGGAGCAATCTATGATTTGCCGACTTCAAGTCCGTAGCTGAATATAATTCAGAAGTTCTATTCCTCAAAACAATGTTGGGATTCTGTGGACAAGTTGTCACAGAGCAAGAGCTAATTGAGAAAACTCTCTCCACATTCCCCGTCTTAGCAATTATGCTATCAAAGCAATATCGAACAGAATACAATACTAGATGGATCACTAGGTTTCATAAGCTAATTAATGTTATGTCTGTAGCTAAAAAACATGATAATATTCTCGTGAAGAATTATAATTCAAGGCCTATCGGAACTAAGAGCGTTCAAGAGGCAAATTATAATAATACACCCAAAAGATGGTGCAAGGAGTGGAACCCTAAAAATAAGGGACACAACCGATGTTTTGGTCCATATAACCGCCCTACAAAAGAAGGTAATTGTTAGAATGAAGGACGAACACATGGCAACGTGGGAGAGGAGGCCGTGGGGCTCCAGGATGTGGTAGAGCCACCCAAGGCCGTGGGAATGGTGCCAACTCCTCTTGGGGACGCCACCCAAGTGCAAACAATGCACCTTAATTAAAAGGAGGCAATCACAATGACGTGTTCATCGATGTGGATCAAGTGAGCATTGGTTCAAGCAATGTGTCACGAGCCGCACTTAAGAGTAGTGCTATCGTGACACTTTGTGAAGGAAATGCCAAGAGGGGCCAGCCTTGGGACAAGGAGAAGCCAAGAGGGGCCAGCCTTGGAAGCCCAAGGGCGAGCTTGAAGCTAAAGTGAGGATAAGTGGCATTGTCATAATTAAGTAGAAGTTCGGGTTAAAGGTACTTCGGCTTGGAATTTGGGAAAACTCAAAACACGAGAAATGTCTGAGACGTCGAAACGAGTTCAATACACTTGACGTCATGTCATTTGAATTTTCTATGAATTAGTTATGGACAATTAGTCTCCTCGGCTATTTTGATGTTTCCTCCTGCCAGGTTCATGTAAGCAAGATATGCCCTATAGGGGGAGGCATGGTGTCAAGCTCTCCACCACCCCCGGTGCTGGCCTTCATGAGGCACTAAGTGAGCTTCTCCCTGGTACCCGTGGGGACCTAGGGAATCAGGCATGTGTCGTCAGAAAGGGGCGGCATATGTTTCCACGAGTCAGGAAGTCTCGTGGACGGTATTGGCCGAAAGGCCGATATTGCGGGTCGACGTCGGGGATGAGGTTCGTGTGAGGGTGATCCTTATGCCATCGGCGTTAGACAAACATGTGGGCTTACGGAAGAATGTTGTCTTGGAGCTGAGTGGGTGGTGCAAGAGATGCCCACGAAGTGATGAAGGTGTGCAAGCTACTAAGGAAGGACTCATGGAAGAAAGGTGAATGCCAACTTGGTCTCGATACACAGTCATGCTACTTGCTATCGACGTGCAGGACGCACGCGGGTCAGTAATGGGCTGGCTCAAGCTGGGATGACATGAAAGCCTATCGGTTGGGCGAGTGTCTTGGAAGACAACCATTACACAAGGAAGCGATCGGTTAGTCACAAGATGTGAGACTCATGCGGGAGTAGCTTTCGTTGGTAAACCTCAACAAGTAAGAGGATGATGTCGAGGGGGGGGGGTCAAGTTGACAAGAGAAGCACACAGAGAAAAAGAAAAATGGAGTATCAGGAAAGTAAGGAAGATAGGCTGGCCTTGGTTTAGAGGAACCTTAGCGCCTCACGGGCTAATTCCGCTGCGTATAAAGTCGGCCCGTGACACAATGCAATGCAATCAAACAATTAGCTATGCATTACAAGGCATATAGAGACTTTAGAGAGCATGAAGCCTATCTTGCTGAATAAGAAGAAGATGGTGATGATGCCAACTTCAATCTCACTATAGCGGACTTCAAATCTGACAAAGTATTGCACAAGGATGCTGAAGATTTTGATTAGTATAGTCCTTTATTTTTCCCAAGAATTATGTAATGGCAATATTCCTTAGTCAATAAATGACATTTTTGTATTAACTATTTCTTATGTGGCGCATCCAATGAAGTATGATCTCTAGAAAAGTAATTGAGATTAGTGGTACTTAAGAGAGCCTCGCTCCACGAACATCTCTCTCTACTTCCCTGGTTATATTTGATTGGAGTTACCAAACGGATAGAGTGACTACGATTTGTCTAAATTTGATTTTTATTTTGTATTAGACTTTGGAAACTTTGATGTAATCATTGGCTATTATTAATAAAGTATCGATTTATTTTTCAATGTCTTGGACATATTTTCATTTCGAACTTTATTATTTTTCAGTATGTTTCCCGGAGAGCTAGAATGCCTCGTGGATAGTGCAACTACATATACCATCCTTCGAAATAGGCAACTATTTCTATCGATGACGCCTTCTCGATCTTCCGTGACTACGATGGCTGGATCATCTCAATTGATTCATGGTAGAGGATCATCCCAATTTATGTTGCCAAATGGCACAACTTTAAATGTCACCGAAGCTCTTTATGCTCCTAGGGCAGGAAGAACCCTATTGAGCTTCAAAGATATAAGAGCCAATGGTTTTCATGTGGAAACACATTGTGAGAATGGACAAGAGTTCCTTTGCATCACCTCTAATGACTACGGACATAAAAGACTCTTAGAGAAACTTATGTGTCGATTTAGTGGGTTGTATGCAACCACTATTCGAATAATTGAATCCAATCATGTTATGAGAGATGATTTATGGGATTCCGACACATATAGACTTTGGCACGACCGTTTGGGACATCCATGTCGTGATATGATGATCCGTATATTAAAGACTTCACACGGACATCCATTTTTCAGAACGAAAAGAAGTAAAAATAGGATTTTGGACCCCGAAAGAGCCCCTGCGCCTCACACGCCGTTCACCCCAAAACCGGCCATCCTTGGCCTGCGCCGCCGTCCCCTTGCGGCCCAAGGGTGGCTTTGACGCCACCAATGCTCTTTCAACTCCAAATTTTACTTCTAAAGTCCATTGTGACTTCATGGCTCAACCAAAATCCTCATTGGTTGTTTCTAAAGCCTATCATTCGTTTGCAAAGCCTGCTCTTTAGCAAAATTAGGATCGAGACCATCCTATGCAAAGGATACTAAAGAAAATATATCATTCTTGCAAAGAATCCAAGGTGATATTTGTGAACCTATTCAACCACCATACAGACCATTTCGATATTTTATGGTATTGGTTGATGCATCTACACGCTGGTCACATGTCATGCTTTTGTCCACAAGGAACGCTGCATTTGCTAAACTCCTAGCATAAATTATTAAGTTAAGGGCTCACCACCCTGATCATCCTATTAAGTCTATAAAATTAGACAATGCTGGGGAGTTTACATCAAAAACTTTTTATGATTATTGCATGTCCATTGGGATTGAAGTTGAACATCCAGTTCCTTATGTTCACACTCAAAATGGTCTCGCAGAAGACGCCATTAAACGACTACAAATGGTCGCAAGGGCATTGGTAATGCGCACCAATCTCCCTATTTCTGCTTGGGGCTATGCAATATTGCATGCAACTGTGCTTCTTCGTCTGAGGCCCACTGCCACTCAATCCTTCTCTGCGTCCCAAATGGTGACTGAGTATGAGCTTGATGTCTCACACTTACGTATATTTGGGTGTGCAGTTTATATGCCAATTGCACCGCCACAGAGCACCAAAATGGGCCCTCAACGACGATTAGGCATTTATGTTACACATGATTCTCCAAAAATTGTCCGCTACTTAGAACCCTTGACAGGCGATGTCTTTACCGCTAGATTTGTGGATTGTCACTTTGATGAGACAGTCTTCCCGTCGGTAGGGGGAGATAAGAACATAAATGTTCAACAGGAACGACATGAATTGTCGTGGTCTGTCCCCACTCTGTCTCATCTTGATCTCCTAACCGCACAGTCCGAAATTGAAGTGCGGAGAATTCTCGATCTTCAAAACATAGTAGAATCGAGGCCTGATGCATTTTTTGATATCGCTAAAGTGACGAGATCATATATACCTGCTGCAAACGTGCCTGCACTGCAAGGATTGATGTCCTTAAAATTAGAGGACATGATTCCATCTCAAGGGCAACTGAGCACGGCGCCAATGTCCCCTCTTATAGTGATGGTGAAGTTGTGGCTAGGCCCATGGCTCCTGCTAGGAAGCGCAGGAGGCCCGTAGGTTCGATGGATTCTCTCCCAAGAAAGAAAGCGAGTTTGGCGCAAAATAATCCATTAATCATCGATGTAAATAATCCATCTCATGAGAATATTCCGGATTATGGTTATGTCCAAGAGACATCATTGGGGGACGCTCCAATGTCAGAAACAATTCCAGAGAATAGAGAGATCTCTATGAATTACACTAGTGTACATGAGATGATGGATAGAAATTCTATGGCTATTAATGATGCATTTGCATATCATGTTGCAAAGGGAATTATAGAATATGATGATGTCGAACCTCGCTCTGTCGAAGAATGTCAACGAAGAGCGGATTGGCCTAAATGGAAAGATGTGATCCAGGCTGAATTGGATTCACTTGCAAAGAGACAAGTATTTGGGCCTATAATGCAAACACCCCAAGATGTAAAACCTGTTGGCCATAAATGGGTCTTTGTTAGAAAGCATAATGAGAAAAATGAGGTGATTAGATATAAAGCCCACCTCGTGGCGCAAGGTTTCTCACAACGCCCTGGAATTGACTACGAGGAGACATGTTCTCCCATAATAGACGTTATAACGTTCCGCTACCTTGTCAGTTTGGTAGTTTCCGAAAAACTTGACATGCAGCTTATAAATGTGGTTACCGCATATCTCTATAGGGATCTAGATTCAAAGATATATATGAAGGTTCCAGATGGACTTCAACTACCCAAATCAAGTGGCTCTAAACCACAGAGCGCTTTTTCAATAAGATTAAAACGCTCACTATATGGATTAAAACAATCCAGACGGATGTGGTATAACCGTCTAAGTGACTACTTGATTGGAAAGGGATATATTAATAATGATATATGCCCATGCGTGTTCATTAAAAGAACAAGTTCCGAATTTGCAATCGTAGCAGTTTATGTCGATGACATGAACCTAATTGGAACTCTAGATGAGTTAAAGGATACTGCTACATATTTGAAATCCGAATTCGAGATGAAAGATCTTGGGAAAACACGGTTTTGTCTTAGTTTAGAACTCAAGCACCGTAGTGATGGGATTCTGATTCATCAATCTGCATATACTCAGAAAATTCTAAGGTGCTTTAATGAAGATAAAGCAAAGCCTGTGAGTACTCCCATGATCGACCTTAGTCTTGAGCCTGGAAAAGATCCGTTTCGTCCAAAGGATGAGGATGAAGAATCATTAGAGGCCAAAGTGCCCTATTTAAGTGCAATAGGCGCATTATTGTACTTAGCTCAATGCACAAGACCGGACATCGCATTCGCAGTGAACTTGTTCGCTCATCATACCTCTGCGCCAACACGCCGTCATTGGATTGGTGTAAAGACAATCTTTCAATACCTACGAGGTACGATTGATATGGGCCTATTCTATCCCTATAGAGAACCCCAAGAGGCAAAAAGCCACCGTCCAAGAATTGGCCGCCGGCCATGCTGCCGCAATCCATGGTGGCTGGCGTCTCCCTACTCCCCTCCATCAAAACGACAATGATGTTTTGATGGGTTTTACTGATGCAGGTTACCTCTCTGACCCTTACAAAGGTCGCTTCTAAACGGGTTATATCTTTACCATGGGAAGCACTGCGATATCTTAGAGGTCTACAAAACAGACCCTAGTTGCTACTTCCTCAAATCATGCAAAGATTATTTCTCTACATGAAGCCGTGCGTGAATGTATATGGCTAAGGTCTGTAATTAGACACATTCAAGGAAGTTGTGGTTTGAAGTCTACCACGGATGAACTTACATACATTTATGAGGATAATGCAACTTGTATTGAACAAATGAAGTTAGGTTTCATCAAGGGCGACAACACCAAGCATATATTGCCTAAATTCTTTTATAATCAGCAACAACAATCACTTCTAAAGATTGAAGTGAATCAAATCCGATCAAGGATAATGTAGTGGACCTATTCACTAAGTCGTTACCTAAATCCACCTTCGAGAAACATGTGAAGAGCATCGGATTGAGAAAGTTATCCGAACTCCCATGATTGTAGCAATCAGGGGGAGATATCAACATCAGGGGGAGTTTTGATGTCTACATGTTCGATCTCAAAGAGTAGAGGACGTGTTGTACTCTTTTTCTCCTCCTCGAGTGTGTTTTTGTCCCACAGGGTTTTTCACTCAAGCAAGGTTTTTAACGAGGCAACGGATGAAATATCATCACCAAGTTTGAGCGGCACAAGGGGGAGTATTGAAGGAAAATCATTTTTGTGTGTGCCTAATCAAACTAGGAGTAGTAATAAGAGAGAAGATTCTAGAATTCCAAGCTCTACTTAGATTAAGTTTCCTTGTAACATTAGAACATGCACTTTGTAATCCCTATATATAGGGCTCCTATTCTCAATAAAAAGATACAATTATCTCATCAATCTTTCTTGAATTCTCTTTAATTTAGTTAAACCCAAAATGCAATAATTAATGGCCAGTTGGTGGATTTCTTGCAGCCCTTTGTTTTTTTGTTTTTCTCTTTATATATCTCTAACTTTCTTCTCAAAGGAAATATCATTTTTCAACTCCAAAAGTGACCAATTACTTTGTATTCTCAGCCATGGAAGAAATCAAAACTAAGCCGAATTTTTTTTTTTTGGCTGAAGTCAAAGGTTAAGAGAGGCAGGGAGCCACCTTAACCTTTGAGAATTTATTGAAGAAGAAAGAAAAAATACAAAGGGAGGGGGAACAAAAATCAAAACCTCCCATACCAAACAGAAATCAGCTATAGGAAAAAAAAACAAACTAACAAAAATGGAAATTCAGCATTCCCAAATGGTCACTCTGACAATGTCTGTCAATGAAAGGAGGAGCTAGGTCCCACAAAGTCATATCACTAGAAGTCGCACCGTAATTCGCTAATGCATCTGAAACGCGATTCCCTTCCCGAAAGATATGTGAAGATCGGAATTGCATACATTTGAGAAATACGATATAAGCAATTACCCCACTTAATATGAAGCTGCCAAGACACTAAATCTGGGGACTGGAAAAAGTTTAGAACTAGGGAAGAGTCAACTTCTAGCCATATATGCTTCCAGTCCCTTACCCAAGCTAGCTCAATAGCCTTAATGATAGCCATTACCTAAGCCGAAATTGATTTCTCATGAAGCAACCAAAAAAGCAACCTTCAACAAGACAAAGACGAGATTGTTTAGGAAGCTGGAGGAGCTTACCACCATATGTGGGATTATTGCATGTGTTTTTATATATGATGTTACATCTAACAAGATGGATGTGTGGCCTTCTCCAGAGGTAGCATCTTATCTACTCGTGCTTGTGCTAAAGAGAGAATTGCAAGCACTAAGAAAAAAAAAGGCACTTGAAAGAAGCAGCTTTTGCGGGAATACTTGAGAGGTAAGCGTCTACATGGCTTAAGTCGTGAGAAATTGTCAGAGTTAGGCCAAGCAATTGATGAACAACTTAATGCCATCGAGAACAGAAAAGTGGTCCTTAAGGGCGGTCAAATCGATGCTGGAAAAGATTTTATTCAGATGGTCGATCTAGGTGATGAAAGTGGCGTCTCTGATAGTAATCGAGGATAATTTAGTTTCTATTTGGGAAAGAACACTGATGTTCCCATGGTCAGTAGCTGACCACGGACTATTTGCTCAACTACCGTCTGATTGAAATCGGACGGTTGACAGATATTTAGATTTTTAAGAGATGAGATCTTTCAACCGTCCGATTGAAATCAGACGGTATTTGAGCAAATAATCTCTGGTCAGTAGCTGACCAGGGAAACGGGACTCGGGAAAGAATATAAAGACCCTTAAAAATAAATGTCCTAATAAGAGATGCAAGCATTCTTCTTTGTATTTTTCCAAATGTAATTCTTGGTTTCTCATTTACTTGAATAAATGCAGTTTCTTAAATACAGGTGATTTGGATTAAGATAACTGTTGTTCGTTTTTTTTTTTTTTTGGTGGAAAGAAGAATCTTTATTAGAACAATTCCTTTGCAATGTTGTTCAGATAGTAGCTTGACCAGAAGAGCATATTTGACTAGCAGGAATTAAGATCACTAGGAAAGTCATTTTTGTGCCTGTGTTTGGAGCTTTTTTCTGAACTTCATTAGGAGATCTGATCTGATGTGGAAGTTGACCAACTTATCAAATTTAGGCTTCTAAAACCCAAAGACTTGTATGCCGTTTCAACTTAGATCAACTAAATGACGTACTGTACATAGTCAAAATAAAGAAATTAGATTGAAGATTCTACATAAATTTATTGCATCTATGTTTCATGCTCAAATGTAACAAATTTTAATTGCAAAAAAATGAAGTTCATCGCATAGTATTTGAGGAAAAAAAAAATTAATTCATTGAACCGTTACTTGTGAATTGAAAGTAGAGGACTAACCATATGTCTAAATTCAACTTTTCTTAGAAATTTGCAGATGGATTAAGCCATTAAGGATGTTCTTGGCATTAGAGTTGTACATCTATATAGATTTACATCCTCTTTTCTCTACTATTTTTGAAGAGCAGAATGATAAGATCGATCAATGGTTTTTCACTGGCTTTTGTATTAATTTTGCGAGTCCAGATGATTTGAAAGTAACTAATTTTTTTACTGAAATGATTTGAAAGTAGTTAAAACTGTGTATATTCAAAGTTCAACCAAATTGGAGTACATTTCATAAGGTATCAATGTTCCTCAAAGACTCCGTCACTCAGCTCGTGAAGCCTGGATGCACATACCTTACTAGAGTTACTTCCAAACAATTGATTTCGATCCAATTAGGCACAAAAGTGACTTCCACAGTTTCTTGCTTTACCTTATTTAAGAGATTAAAGACTTGTAACTAATTTGCTAGCTACAAACAACTTGTATGAAACAAAGAACAAATCAAACTAAGCCAATGAATGAAAAAAAAAAATTCTGAAGTTTGAGAACACTAAGAAAAGTAAGGGAGCGAAACTAAAAGGTACTGTTAGGAACTCAAAGTCTTCAGTGCAGCTTGAAGTTTCTTATCAACCAAGCATTTGTAAGTTTGTAACCCATCATTAGCTTGAAGGTGCCCCTTAAAATCTCTATCTCTACTGGCTTACTATATAAAGTAGGGATTGCATCATTCAATCTATTCAGACCCCCAAAAAAAAAAAAAAGATTGTCAAAACAAGCATGCAATTTTTCAGATATGTGCATGACAGCATGAGCTTAAAGGTCTTTTTGGCTGTCAATTCTTAAATCCCCAGCACAGCGGCAACCGGATGCCTGTCCATTCTTAATACCTTCTAGTCCAAGTCAAATTTATACTTTGGCTGTCAGTTCTTAATTCCCCAGCACAGCGGCAACCGGATGCCTCTCCATTCTTAATACCTTCTAGTCCAAGTCAAATTTATATGATAAAACAAACAATACAATGGAGAAATCTTTCATTCATGTGGTATAAGCTTAAAGATTCCCTTCTGTTTGTCAGTTCTTGAATCCCCACCTATTAAAGAACCTCCCAACCTTTAGTACGAGACTACCCTTGGCCTTGAGTAGTTGAGTAGTCAGTAGTATCTTGAGTAAATATTTCCCCTCTATCCATGCATCTGAAGCTGTCAGCCATCCAATATACACCTTTTCTTTGCTGATTGATCACCATTCATTCAGCCTAGCTACCAATTTGAATTCAGAGATACAGACGATAATACTTTGAAAAGTCTGTGTCTTTATCCCAAGGACAGAGAAAATTCTAAGAAACGCTGTTCATGTCTACAAGCTGAAAACTTTGAGTGGAAAGAGTCTGCAGGGGTACTATAAGTAAATGCCCTCAGTAGCAATAGTAATGTTATGGAGTATACACAGATCAAAACCAAAGCCAAAACCGTGACATCTTCAGCAATGTATGAAGTATGCTCTCTAGTTTGTCTTATCTTCTGTTTTCAGCTGATTCGATCACCAAACCTTGCTTTCGCTTCTGCATCGTCTACTACTGAAGTAGAAGCTCTTCTCAAATGGAAAGCCAGCTTTGGAAATCTCACCCACAATGCTCTGAACTCGTGGACTTACAATCCCAGCAATGCCACCAATTCTTCAAATGCAAGCCCATGCGCTTGGACTGGTATTTCATGCAATGCTGCAGGAAGTGTCAACAACATAACCCTTTTCTATTCCGGTTTACAAGGTACGCTGCATGAACTTTCATTCTTGTCCTTCCCGAATCTTGCTTATATCAATCTGATGCTCAATGACCTCTTTGGTGCCATCCCGCCTCAAATCTTCTACCTCTCCAAACTATTCTATCTTGACCTGTCTTATAATCAGTTGTCCGGGAAAATCCCACCAGAAATCGGTCTCCTAACAAGTCTTGAGTTCCTGTATCTAATTGAAAACCAGTTAGAAGGTCCAGTTCCTGTTTCTATGGGTAATTTGAGCAGCCTGACTTCTTTGTATCTCCCTGGCAATCATCTTTCTGACTCCATTCCACCAGAAATGGGAAAGCTCTCTAACTTGGTTAGACTGCATATGCAGAACAACTCTTTTACCGGGTCCATCCCTCCAAATTTGGGTAACTTGAAAAAGCTAAAGACGTTGAACCTTTTTCAGAATAAGCTTTCTGGCACTATTCCAAAAGAGATAGGGAACTTGAAATCTATGGAGATTCTAAGTTTCTGTGAGAATCAACTTAATGGTTCAATCCCCGTGTCTCTAGGAAATCTCAGTAACATGACCGAGTTCTCTCTAGCTACCAATAATCTTTCTGGTATAATTCCCAAAGAGATGGGAAACTTGAAATCTGTAGTGGATTTAAATTTGGGAGAGAATCAACTCAATGGTTCAATCCCACTTCCTCTGTTTGATTTAAGTAACCTTGTCAGTCTCAATCTTGTTTCCAATAATCTTTCGGGCACTATACCAAAGGAGATAGGAAACTTGAAATCTCTTAAGATCATAGTTTTGAACAATAATACACTTACTGGTTCAATCCCGTCATCTATGGGTGATTTGAGAAACCTTACTCATCTCTATCTCGCTGCTAATAAACTTTCTGGTGCAATTCCTAAGGAGTTGGGGAACTTAAAGTCCCTGGTGTTTCTTTATTTGAGTGTGAATCAACTCAGTGGTTCAATTCCAGCATCTCTTGGTGATCCGAGTAACCTTACCCATCTTTATCTTAATGAGAATGAACTTTATGGCACTATTCCTAGAGAGATAGGGAAGTTGAAGTCCCTTGTGGAGATGGATATGAGCCAGAATCAACTTAGTGGTTCAATTCCAGCTTCATTTGGTGACTTGAGTAACTTGGAAATCTTATTCCTTCGTGATAACAGACTTTCCGGCTCCATCCCCAAAGAGATAGAGAACCTCAAGAAGTTGCTTAAACTGCATTTGGATACTAACCAACTTTCTGGTTCTTTGCCCCAAAATATTTGCTATGGTGGATCACTCACAAACTTTTCAGTAAACAGCAACAATTTGGTTGGTCCAATCCCCAGAAGCTTGAAAACCTGCACAAGTTTATTCAGAGTGAGTCTTCAGGGGAACAAATTGACAGGCAACATTTCTGAAGACTTTGGTGTGTATCCAAAACTTCAATATATTGATCTCAGCCACAATGACTTGTATGGTGAAATCACAAGCAAATGGGGACAGTGCCCGCAACTGACAACCCTGAAAATTGCGGGAAACAAGGTAACTGGTAGTATACCACCTGAAATTGGCAAAGCAGCTGAAATTCATGAACTCGATCTTTCTTCAAACAGTTTAGTTGGGATGATTCCAAAGGAACTTGGGAGATTGACTTCTTTGCTTGAGCTGAGGTTGGATGGAAATCAGCTTTTCGGTGGTATCCCTTCAGAATTTGGATCATTGACTAATCTTGAATATCTTGATCTGTCCACAAACAAATTCAATGGGTCAATTCCAAGCATTTTAGGGGCCTTTCTCCAATTAACCCACTTGAATTTGAGCAACAACAAGTTCGGACAAGGAATTCCATTTCAGTTGGGGAAGTTAGATCACCTGTCCGAACTAGATTTAAGTCACAACTTGCTTGAAGGTAAGATACCATCAGAGTTGAGCAGTATGGGGAGTTTAGAGAAGCTAAACCTTTCCCACAACAATCTTTCTGGTTCCATTCCCACAAGTTTTGAAAGGATGAGTTGGTTGACTTCCATTGACCTATCCAACAATGACTTGGAAGGGCCCCTTCCCAACTGCACTGCATTTCAAAAGGCTAGCCCAGAAGCACTTCAAGGGAACAAAGGATTGTGTGGCAATGTTGGAGCTCTGCCGCCTTGCAAACAGAACTCCAAAAAGGACCACAAGCTCATATTTTTCATTCTGTTCCCTCTGCTGGGAGCACTTGCACTTCTGGCTGCCTTCTTTCTATGTGTCTTTGCGAGAGAAAGAAAAAAGAAAGAGGAGACTGTAAGCCAAGACACCAAGCCCCGTCATGAAGGAATTTTTATTTCGTCAATACTAAATTTTGATGGAAAAGTGATGTATGAGGAAATCATAAAAGCCACAGAAGATTTTGATTCCAAATATTGCATTGGGAAGGGAGGACATGGGAGCGTCTATGTAGCAAAATTGCCATCTGCCAACAGAGTTGCTGTAAAGAAACTCCACCAGCTATGCAACGATGAGCAGAATCTTCAAAAGGAATTCTTGAATGAAGTAAGGGCACTAACACAGATACGACACCGAAACATCGTGAAGCTTCATGGTTTCTGTTCACATACACGACACTCATTTCTGGTGTATGAGTACCTAGAAAAGGGTAGCATGGAATCATTGTTAAGCAATGATCATGAAGCTAAAGAATTAGATTGGAGTAGAAGGGTGGTTATTGTGAAGGGTGTAGCTCATGCCTTGAGTTACATGCACCACGACTGCGTGCCACCAATTGTGCATCGAGACATATCAAGCAAGAACATTTTGCTGGATTCTGAATATGAGGCCTGTGTCTCAGACTTTGGCACTGCAAAGTTTTTAAACCCAGACTCAGCCAATTGGACTGCCCTTGCAGGCACATATGGGTATGTAGCACCAGGTAATATTGTTGTTCCCTGTTCTCTGTATTTAACAGTTTTAGATTTTAGGCCATACTTGATTCATTTTCATGCGTGGTTAACCACACACTTTTCAATCAATTTATTATAAAATTGACTGTTGTGTTCTTAATTTAAACTTCTTTGTGATATAAGATATGCAAAAGGAGGTTAATGTATTTGCAAAACTAGTAGAAGGGTTTATGTAATGAGTATTAAAATATCTACATGAAAACACAGTACAAGAAAGAAGTTCATGCTCGAGCAAAAGTCTTAGCATAGAGGTTTCTTGTCCTAAACTAATTTCTTTAAAATAAAAATAAAAATAAATAAATAAATAAAACAAGAATTTATAAAAGAGCAAAAACTGTATAACTTGTTACAGTTTTTAATCGTCCCATAATCCATAGTGTAAATGATGTAAAGGAATTGTTCGGTTATGGTTTTTGATATACAGTTATATACTTATATGCAAGATATACTGCTCTTGAAACGTACTTTTTCATTGAATATTTATCTACATACGACTAATGCCAGTTATATGGTTTCTCTGTGCAGAGCTGGCTTATACAATGGAAGTGAATGAGAAATGTGATGTGTACAGCTTTGGAGTACTAGCATTGGAAATTATTATGGGAAGGCATCCAGGAGATCTTATCTCATTTTATCATCAGGGCCATCATCCTCCTCTACACCACTACCTGCCCATCAAATGCCAATTGTGGATGTTCTGGACCAACGCATTTCCTCTCCTACTGATGAAGTACCAAAGGAAGTGGTCTCTGTTGTGAAGATTGCGTGTGCATGTCTGCATGCACATCCACAATCTCGCCCGACAATGAAACAAGTATCTCAAAACCTCTCAACTCAAAGGCTGGAATTATCAAAGCCATTGCATAGCATAACATGGGGTGATTTGCTTACCCTCGATGCTTTGGCTACTTGAGAATGTGCTTCTTTCCTATATATCACTCTGTCAGAATAAGAGTTCTTCAAACTTTTCTTAGATGTTACAATTTCATGGCCACTACTTGTATGCTCAGGGTGCTGTGTGTTCAGTTTTATTCATAGCATGGCTACTATATGACAGAATTTCTCCTTTGTAAGTGATATATGAAATTTAATTTACTGTTGAACACGTAGATATTTCTAAAATCACTTAAATGTTCATATTTATGTTCTCCCAGTTTGGGGTTTCTAAGTTTGAACAGAATCAAGACCGAGCATGACAGGTTCCAGTTTCCTCTGTGATGTATGTAATACACTCCAAAGGAAAAAACAAGTTTTATCAGCCAAATTGCATGAAAATTTTAACAGAATCAAACAACCAAAAGAGAATTTGGTAAAGAACATGTCAACAAACTAAGTGGTCGATCCTACGTAGCCTCTGCTCTACCAGACAGAGTGAGCCTGCTGAATTTCTGAGCATGTCTAGTGACTGTGATATCTATCTACTCCTCTGTATCCCGATAGAGCTTAGGTATACACTATGAAGGTAACTAAGGAATTGTGTCGGACAAATAGCTTCCACCGCCTACAACTCATGTTGAGGATGACTGATAACCATTCAAAGCCTAGCCACTGCATGCTCACAAAGGCCAACAATGCAGATGATTTTTCAGCTGTTATCATCCCTATTCCAAACTGCATATAGTTAAGATAGCCAGACAGTGGACTTAAACATGTAACAAGGACAAGAACTGCCTGTTATCTATTTATCCACGGCAAGTGGGGATTGATTCAAGTTAATGTTGTGGGGTACGAAGCATGGCAGCTATGTTTGGCTCTCTGTTGGGCCACGCCAATTTCTTCACCATACATACTGCATGCACATGGTTCAAACTTGTCCTTTCTCAAAGTCTCATTTTCTTTTTTTTTTTTTTCACTCTGGAACTTTTCAAAGTGCTAAAAGCTGGGTTATTGGTGGGATGAGACTGATAAACAACTTCTGAGCCTTTAAAAGAGGTTACTCTAACATAATAAATTTTCTTTTCGAAGACGGGTATTAATTGTATGTTGGCTTTCTGAACCAAAACAAGGAGTCTACAACCTGCATTCAGTTTGCCTATGTTTGATGTGCATCAAGTGAGTCAACAGTAGAAGAGAAGAGAACCATTATTTTCCCAAAATCGCAAGTTATGAGAACAACTCCACAAGGTGCAACAAATGATCTAGCTTAGTTTGTTGGAGCTGAATGATCTTTCATGAACATGACTGGTTCTTTAACCTTACAAATAAGTTTGATGAAGACCGCCTTAGACTTTGAAGTTCTAGGTAAGCATCGTGTAGAGAATGAACAATAAGTTTCATATAGAAAGTGAATCACCAATTCTTATGTAAATATTCTTGGTTCAGGTAAAAAGAAATTAAAAAATCAAGTCTGAAACCACTGCCCTAGACAAAACCGAACAAAACTTATGACATTCAGCTATCGAAATCTCAACAGATCCCTAGGAAAAGGAGGTGCCTTTGCTCAATGTGAAATTGAGATTCCTAGAGGTAATTTCCCTTCTTTACTCTTATAGCAAAATCCTCAGAAAAAGGTGATTCTAGCTAAAAAAATTTGATGAACAGATGGCCGTTATTTCCTGGGATGAATGGGATCACATCAGCTTTTATACTTTCAGTGTTTTGACAAATGAAGGCTATGATGCTTTCACTTCTACCAGTGCAGCAAAGCAACCAGAATTTATGCAGAATTATTTGAAGGATGCTGCTGGTATTAAGCTCAATGAAAGAAAAAAAAAATCTATTTGGGCACTGCAAGAGAGAAAATGAAATTTGAAGAGGATACTGAGGGTTCAATGAATGCGAGGCCCTTGTAAAAGGTGGTTCATGTACCGACTAAAATGTGGCAAATGTATTTCTAGTTGTGGCAGAAAATGAATTTCTGATTCAATGCCATCCTAAGTTGTGGTTTTGCCATGAGACAGTTGATGCATAAGATCATATAAAGTTCTGTATATAACCCTAGGCCATCTGAATAGCCTACTCCTTCTCACCAAATCAGGGGTTCAGGGTTCTCCATGTAGGAGGCTTCTCTACAGCTCTAAAATCTGATGTTTTCTTTCTTAAATCCAGTTCTTGTTGTAACCAATTTTGAAAGAAAAATAGGGGTGCTCACTAGTGACATATGCATTACAAATTTAAAAATACTGTTCACATACCAAGTTCAAATCTCTGATGTGATAATGAACCACATGTGTCCATATCAGGAGTAATAGTGAGTTGCATTGATAGTGAAGTTATTATATAGAATTGCAACCATATGCTTCCTATCAAAACATGCTTTTGATGAAGGGAGCAAACTTCATAAAAAAAGAGCAGAGGTACAGCAAAACTTGCTAAGTCTTTTGTCATGCTGGAGACATGTTTTGTGGTTTAATGCTTGCTTGCTTGTTATCCATGGAGCTCTGCACCAATATGTGGTGAAGGAGTAAAAGATTGAAAACTACCAAGTAGTTCTTTCAGAGAGAAACTAATATATATATATATATATATATATATTTGTCATAAGTACTATTTCACATTCCTATACCTATATTTCATTTTCCTAATATTAATATATCTGATGCACACCAAGGCCGAAAACAAGTATGGAAGACTGATGAATCAAATAGCAACCAGAAATAAAACAACCAAAAGAGTATTAATTTTATAGAACATGTCAACAAACTGAATGGTTGATCCTACGTACCTCAGCAAGCAGAGATGTCATAGCCTCTGCTTTGCCACACAGATTGTGCCTGCTGACTTTCTGAGCAACTCTAGTGAGTGTGACATCTTCCTGAGCACACAATGAAGGTAACTGAAGAATTGTGTTGGACGAATGGCTTCCACCGCCAACACCTCATGTTGAGGATGAACTGATAACCGTTCCCAGGCAAGCTATTGCATGATCACAAAGACCAACAATGAAAATTGTTTTTCAGGTGTTTATCACCCCCATGCCAAACTGCATATAGTTAAGATAGCCAGACATTAGACTTGAACAAACCCACAAGACATGAACTAAGTAGCTAGGACAGAACTTATAGTACTTTAGAATTTGAAATTAAGAAAAGATTTTATAGGGTTTAGGACATTATAACAAACAAAATGTGGGCATTGGGGTTAATACCTAGAGTACATAAGATTTTATAGGTTAAATACATTTGCAAACTTATCTCGGGACATTTTGTCAAACACATGGTGGGCATTGGGATAAATACCCATAGTACATAAAACAAAGAGTTTAATGATTCGAAGTAATCCCATTAGAAGTCTGTATGATTAAAATTAGTGTGGTTTGCTTGTTTTGCTAGTAGTGATACATATATATAAATAGCATAATTTAATCACAACAGCACAAAATGAAAACTTTCGAAAGTTTTCATTTACCTGTGTTGGTAATTCTCATGCTTAAGCTTGGCCTTGGTTGATGAACGTGAAAATGTGAGTATGTGACAACAACAAAAATTGGTTTATTTATAACACCTATGTAAAATGGTCGATTCACATCTTTGTTCCGTCCTCATGGTTTGGTCTAATTTTCTTTTTTACCCCAATTTTTATAACTTTTGGTCAAAAAAATTCATCATGGGTACTCGACGCAACCCTATCCAGCGGGTTTGCAAGGACGGTTCAAGAGTAGAAGTTACCCCTGGGTATGAGAAACTAATCAGTATGAGTGACCGATAGCGTTACAATTAGAAGCGGTAAATTACCAACACCACTTGAATCTAATTGGGATTGATTCTACTTGTGGCTACCAGATTGGTTTTTCACACAATTTGACCATGAACACCAAAACAATCCCAAGCAACTTATTCCTCTTCGAAAGCATGTCTTCAATTTTCCCACCAGAACCGTCCATTTCTAGGAAAAACAGCAAAAGGTGTGAGTACTCACACAATTGAAGCAAAGATGGATGGCTCCCTGGTCTATAATTTGGCATGATAATTTTCACCTATAAATAATTAAATATCAAACGTAGCAACCTCCTAAACAATCACATTGGAATTCAAAAGCACACAGAAGAGCAGCATTTGATATTTATAAACTCATAACCTGGTAATAAACTTAAAACCCTGCTTGACAAAATTGAAAGCGTGAAGTGTAACTTGTTTCTTGCTTACTTGGTTGATGGGGTACTTTCTTTTTCTTTTTAGTGAGGAATGGAGATGAAGCAACGAGTAGAGTGGGCTGAAGCTCAGAAGATTGTGCTAAGCAAAGACCTTGTGGCTGCAGCCAAACAACAGCTGCAATTTCTAGCAGTCGTTGATCGAAATCGGCAACTCTATGAAGGCCCTGCTTTGTACAAGGCCATTTATTACAGGTACGCAAGTTAACTAGAGACTGCATTGCTCATCACATGTGGAGTTTGCTCTTTTCAGTTTTTCTCAGCGCAACTGCTAAGCCTTGTTTTGCAACCATTTTTGCTTACTTATTCTGCCAAGTTCGGGTACAAATATTGTTGGCTTCCCTTGCTTGCCAAACATACTAAATCTGAGGTTACAGAAAATCCTCTAGTTGATTGTGAATGGATTTGGCACTGTCATAGGCTCAATCCGGTAGACTTCTCAGATAAAATCTCATTCAACCTTTCTGTGTTCTAGTGTGAGTTCTACACATTCGGTCACAATACCAAGCTACATTACTTTGATGGTTTTTCAGGTGTGTTATGTAACTGATTGTGAAACTCTCTACGAGAGAATCCTCGACAACCAGAATGTTGTATCCTCCATTCGGGGAACTTACACAAAGAAAACTGAACAAATCTGGAACAAATTATATCCCCATGAGCCATATGAACTTCAAAACAACAGCTTCTACTCAGATGACGCTGCTATAAATCTTCAGAGAGTTTCAGAAAGCACCAAGTATGATCTAGTTTCAGCTGTCAAAAGGCACCAAGTATGACCTTGTGTCTCATTTATAACATGTACAACAATACATCAGGTATCCGGAGCTTGCGTGAAAGACGACCTTTTCCTCAAGGAAGCTGTGGCCAGATATAAAGGGTTTCTGCATTTGATCAAGAGAAACAGGCAGTTTTCTATTAAGCGCTTTTGTGTTCCGACTTATGACATTGACCTCATCTGGCATTGTCACCAACTGCATCCTGCTGCTTACTGCAAAGATCTTAAGGCAATAAGAGGCAAGGTGTTAGAGCATGATGACACAGATTCTGACCGAACCAAGGGTAACAAGATAGATGTTGGGTTTTCAGAGACCACCAAACAATGGGAAGAAACATTTGGTTCAAGGTACTGGAGAGCTGAAGCAATGTTCCGAGGCAGTACTCAATCTTCCCTTACCATCAATCTCAGCCAACTAGAAATAGCGAGAAAGAAAGTAGTTGTACCAGCTGACTAATATTCAGCTTCCTAAAAGAATGCTTGTAGAGGTAAGCTCCAGTATCTCCTTCATCTGCCACATTTGTTTTGAATTTGCTTGCATTGAAAGATAAACTCTTACTTTTTTATTTTTTTTGCGTCCTGATTCTCGTTCAGGTTATGCTGGAAGTAGTTGCGGTGAGAAACTTACCAACCGAGCATAAAGGCAGCCTCTTTGTCTCTCTTAGTAAGAAACAGCCAGACTTTTTCTTCAGTACCAGGAGAACAATTGACATTTCTTCTGACTCAGAGGAGAAAGAGGTTTCTGTTTTTCAAAGCCAACCTACCGGAGAGCTTCTATTCGAACTTATGTCACATTCCTCTTCAATACTGCCCATATCAAAGTCTCCTATATTACTGGGAACTTCTGAAATTACTCTAGACAACCTCTTCAACCCACTTTCTACACTGCAAGTGAAGAAGTGGTTAGAGCTCATGCCAAATTCTGGTTTCCTGGTTTTGAATCCCATCAGCCTATGCATCGCTCTCTCTTGGACCACTCCAATTCCATCACTATACATACTGCACATTCCTTCTCGAAGCCTAGTTTCTTTTCACTCTCTGGAAGGTTTCAAAATGCTAAACACTGGTCATGCTTGATGTATTAGGCTGATAATGAGCTGATGAAGTGATGAGCATTCAAATGAGGTAAACCTAAGCATACAAAGTTTTGATTTCTAATACTAGTATCACTTTCAGAAAGTTGAAGTTTTACAAACTAAAGTGTAGATCCTATGTACACTGCTGCATTCAGTTTTCTGTATGTTTGATGTGATCACAGGGAGTTGATGGTAGAAACAAGTAACAATTGTCTTCCCAAAAAGGAAGTGATTGATTCAAAATTGTCTGCGTGTTTGTATGCTAATAACTTGAAAATATGCATTACTGCTGCATAGAAACCCACATAACAGAATGGATCAAGTGATAAAGACAAAGAAGCAGCCAGCAATACCTAAAAACACAAGATAGTGTTCTCAGAAATTGTGTTGCTGATCTTGTGAGAACCTCCCACAATTTAATCATGGAGATGGATTAAAACCAAATTTAGGAAGAAAGAAAAGAAAAGAAAAGAAAAAGTTACGAAAAGCTGCAATATTTCTGTACAGATATCAAGATATCTACCAGAAATGAAATGTTATACTAATTCAAACCAAAGACAGAACTTAAAACACAAACTATACTCAAGTGTCACACAAGTATGAATGTATAGCTACTTACATTCATCAGGACCTTTCCAGCAAGTGAAGGAAAGTGCAGTGGTAAATGATGAATCTTCACAAATAAATTGGCCAATGAACATGGCAATGGAGGAACAAGGTTCATTGCAGCAAGCCACCATAACTTCAGTAAAGCAATTTGTATGCCAACAACCAAAACTCAGATAATTATGCACTTCGGCATACCACCTTCATCATTTACTTGGTCAATCAGAGAAAATGACAATCAGCTTGAATGCTTGATATCATTTTTTCTCTCTTTTTAGTAAGACAATATTTACCCCCCTGCACAAGCGCTTGCTCCACTATTTGGAAGGAGACCATCCTTGGCCATTTCACCAAGGACATTAAAAACTGCATCCATATTTCCTTCTTTATGGTTTGTTTCAACAAGTAGCTTTGCAAGCTCAGCATCAGTAAGCTCACAGCTCCTCAGAGTGTTCTCTATGACTTGACTCAGTTCATTGTTCATTCCCTCAGTGAAAAGTTCTTTAATCAGCGAAATTATGAGGAAGAAAACCAGAAAGCAACATTTCCTTGTACAGATTCAATGCCTTCTGAACATTTCCTTCCCTACAATGACCATGTATGATAATGTCATAAACTGCTCCTTTAGGTTTGTATTTCCTCTTGATCACTGTTTCAAAAACTTGATCTGCTTCTTTCATCAAACCCTTCATGCAGAATCCCTTTACAAGGGCTACCACACTCTTAAATTCAACATTCGTGCAGCTCTCTATTAGAGTATTGTATGTGACATCATCTGGGACAGAGTTATCATAGAACAACTTGAGTAGAAGCTTCTTTGCTTCTCTTGTCCGAGCTAATTGTTTGTTAAGTCCATTGATAAGCACACTGTAGGTCACAACATCAGGTAGGAAACCTTTCTTTATCATTTCATCATTCAACTGAAGAGCCTATTCAAATCCCCTTCCTTGCAGTAAGCATTGATCAAGGTTGTGTATGTGAATTCATCAGGACGCAAACCCACACTTATCATTTCTTGGAAGAGATCACAAGCGTCAACTAATCTCCCTTGCTGACAGACACCTTGAATTAGTGATGAATAGGTAACCCTTCTCCACCATCTCCATCTTCATTTGGAATGCACTCTCCAGTTCTTGATGCCGACAAAACCCAGTGATAATAGTACCATAACTTACTACATCAGGGGATAACCCTTTCGCTACCATATCTTGTACAATTCCCATTGCCTCTTCCATCCTGCCTAGCAAGTCACAACTGAAGGAGAAAATCCACCCCCAACCATTTCATTCAGAAGACCGTAAGCTTCATTTAAGAACCCTTGTTGGGCGAATCCATCTATCAATGTAGTATACGTCCCCTCATTTGGACGAAGTCCTCTAACACGAAACTCCATTGATTGATTCAAATTCTTAGCCTTACACATGGCATTGATCAACGCTGTATAAGTGACAACATTCGGAGACAAGCCATTCCTCCGCATCTCCTCTTGCAACACAAGTGCTTGGTGAAAATTACCTTGCTTGCAATACCCACTAATCAGTGTATTATTCGTCACCTCATCAGGAACAAAACCCTTTCTTTTCATCTCGTCAACAACCTGACTAGTCTCACTCAACGTCCCTTCAATGCCATCGATCTCAACAATCCGAACGCATCATCCATCCTCTTCAACTTACAATAAGCATCGATCAATGTATTATACGTAACCACATTCGGCAAACACCCATTTCACTCCAAAAATTCAGCACCATTTCCAAATTCCCCGCCGCGCTGAAACCCCTAATCAAAATGTTATTGTATACACATTCTGCGAAACCCCATTTCTAATCATCTCACTAAAAACCTCCTCAGCAAACTGAACAGACCCTCTAGACCTAATCACTGCATCCAAAATCGCATTATACGAAAGCACACCGGGCATAAATCCATGAGCTTTAGCTAAGTTAACAATGTTAATAGCTTTATCAACGACATTCAAATGAGAGCAAGACTTCACCTCCAAGTCGAAAACCGCCGAGCTGGAATTGCAGACCTGCAGCGAGTCAATGAGGCACTGAAAGACCAAATTGCCCTTGTCGTCGACGGTGTTCACGGCGACGTCCTCGGCAAGGGCCTGGGCGGACTTGTAGAGCTTGAAGCGGGTGAGGAACTTTAGGGTTAGGGTTTGGTCGAATTGGGTTGAAGCGGAAGGAGGACTGGGTTGGAATATGGGGTCTTGGGAGGGGCATTTCGGTAATAATGGGTTGGTTGATCGGAGCCCAGAAGAAGCACGGCGGGAACTAACAGAGAAGATGAACCTCCCTGTAACTAGAGAGTACCGGACACAGAGTAGAGGATAGTTTGGTCTTTTCAAATTTTGGGACTATGTGTCTGTTCCTTTTTATGGGCCGGGTCGGGCGGAGCCGATCCAACCGGTAGATTGCAGGAAAAACAAAGTTTTGGCCCGGACCTTAGGTAGCTACCCTAAATCAAAAAGGAGAAGGAAAAAAAAAAAAACACTAGAATAGCAGGATTTGCTTTGCCAAATAAAAGGCACTATTATGCGGAACAACATGTCCCAAATTAATGAATTATGGAAGGTTGATTTTAAACGTAAGTTCTTTTATAACACCGTACATTAAAATTATCTACAAAGTAAGTAAACATAAAATAATAGATGAACGAACTAAAAATACATCAAGACTACTTTTCTTAGACTCCTAGTATATTTCAACTACTTGAACATGCAGATTCTCTCTCGATCAACAGTTTATCTCCATATGGTGTTCAAATTAAGTGGGCTAAAAGAATCGCTATGCCCACTTTTTGGAGATGGACGCATCGGGGCTGGCGGGCACGTAACTTGCTCTGGTGGAGGTGGTTTGGATCCTTTGTCTTTTGGGGTTTTTGAAGATGTTCCCTTGTTGGCATCCGTAGCTTCATACACTTGTGAATTATTTGAAGAACTCATCTTTTCAGAAAAAATATTGACTAAAATTCTAAATCGAAAGATGTTGAGAATAAATTGACGAGATTAACAGGACCAAAGGCCCTCTATATATAGGGCTTGTTTTTCCTTTCCAAATACGAGAGGAATTTTAATTGAGTAATCTTTTCAAAACACAATAGAAAATTAAAATAACTTAATCCAAAAAGGAAAAGGGAAAAATTTTAACATATCTATTCACCTAATGGACTGTAAGGGGAATTAATCAAGCCTATCTCTCTCGCTGTGTATGATGTCAATGTCAATGACGAAGAAGGAGGAGGAACAAGAGGAGAGGTGGTCGAATGGACTTCCAGAACATATCTTGCAGTTGATACCACAAAGGCTATGCATATCAGATTACCAAGTGTTTCACCACCAATTGGCGAGCCGCGGTTGATATAGGCATCGCCACCAAGACTTGCCCTCCCGCTCCGGAACTCCCATGGAAGAAAACTCGAATATGAAACCAGAAGCTGCTCCAAGCAGGAAACTGAACAAAACTTCATGACAGCTATTGAAATCTCCACTGAGTATCCCTATGGAAAAGCAGTGGCTTTGCTCAATGTGACATCGGGATTCCTAGAGGTAATGGGACCTGCTTATTCTAGTACAATGATCCTTGGAAAAAGATGATTCTAGCTTAAGTTGTTTCATGAACAGATCAAGGAAGAGTGGCTGTTATTGCCTTGGATCACATCAGCTTTCATACTTTCGGATGTTATGTCCAATGACGGTTATGATGGTTTCAGAAACTACCAGTGGAGAGAAGCAATCAGAAATTAATACTCAACAGACGTTGTTAACATTAAGCGCAATGAGAATGAAAAAAGAGCCAATTTGTTCACTGCCTCGGAAAAAATGAAACTTGAGGGGGATAATGAGAGTTTAAACATATGGGAGGCCCTGGAAAAAGGTGGCTCATGTGGCCTTTATGAAGCTGGCTAGCCCCTACAATATGACAAAAGGTAGCCATTGCGGAAGAAGATGTGGCAGCTGTAGCGGTGGTTGTGGCCAGTGCCGGGGTGGTCAGTGTGGGGGAGGCAAATGCAGTTCTAGTTGCGGTAGCAGATGACTGATGTATGCTATCACAAGACTTATGGCCAGTACATGCGGGGCTTGGTGCACAAGATCAAGTATCGTTCTGAATTTGATCTGGGCGTATCTAAAATAAGCTACTGCATCACATGCAGGGCTTCTCCATGCAGAAGAGCTCCAAAATCTTATGTACGTCTTTATTAAATCAAGTTTCTGTTGTAACCAAGTTGTGAGAACATTGAAAAGGTATTATCTACTGAAGCGTGCTTATTTATTAGCTTAGCTTGCCTCCTGGAACCTAGCGTATGTAATACTCAATATAGGTATTATCTACCAAGGCATGTTCCCGAATGAGGCTAAACAAGGCTTAGGTAGTAGCTTATTAGCTTGCATCCTGAACTTAAACCCCTCCGTGCGTAATACTCAAATAAGGTTTATCTACCAAGGCATGTTCCCAAATTAGGCTAAAACATGGTTGGTTAGTAGATTAGCTTGCCTCTTGGACTTATACCCTAGCGTATGTAATACTTTGATATTTGATCTAGCATGGTCATTTGAATATAAATTCACTCCGCTAAAAATAGTTGAAATAATATTGGGCATGGTGACCGGACTATATAAAAGAATCTTGTTCCCTAACCAAGTGCAAATCTATGTGAAATACAAACATTCCAGTGTATATAAGGGAAACAGTTATAGTACGTACATTTACTGGTCGATACATCAAGGATAGACAAACTGTCAACAACAACAATGAACAATAGACCAACTTCATACAGTCATAAACTAGCTCGAAATCATGTTTGAGCATCCATGCATGGTGCACGCACTTCTGCATCAAGCTAATCTACTTTTACTTGATACACTAGCGAACCAGAGACAACACCCCATATCACAAGTGGCAATGAGTTATATTATAGTAAATTATAAAATGTAATGGTAAGCAGATGGTCCCTATCAAAACATGCTTTTGATGAAAGGGACAAACTTCATGAAAGTAGAAAAGGTTATCATGCTTCAGACATGTTTTCTTGTTTAGTATTTTTATCCACGCATCTCTGAACCAATGTTTGGTAAAGGCATAATAAGTTGAAAACTACAAAAGCTCGGAAGAGGAAAAGAATAGAAGGAATTAGGCAATACTATACAAATTTTTCCAAAAGTGCATTCTGTTGCTGGACCAATATGGGACAAGAAGAAGAATTTCAATTAATTAAAAAATTAAAAAAATTCCTACAACCCAATGAATAGCTTTTCATTTTCCCTCTGTATTAGTCTATATAACAATTTTTCATTAGAAGACTATCTATATTATTATTTAAGAGGACTGTATTAATATATGTCTATACTATCATCTTTATTAATTAAGCCAATTCTGTAGAGAATGGTTAAATTTTTGAAGTACCTGTAATGCCCATAGTTTATTAATATGAAGAATAACAACATTTTCATCATGAGAGGGTGAAATTGATATAACCATAAAACTGAAAATAACTACCCACTATCCATTTATTTTCTTTTTTGTTTTCAATCTTTTATTATTCATAAATTTTCAAAAATAAACGGCCAAATGGCACGCACAGAGTGCGTGTCAAGAGGCTAGTTATAATTAGCCAAGGCTTATGGTTAAATTTTAAAAACCCACAATTTACCCTTCTTTAATTATAGTCTAAAATATAATTTAACACATGAAGGCTAAAATAGTAAATATAACAGTGAACTGAATTGAAGAAATTACAAAAAAAAAAAAAAAAGGATCTTAGACTTTTTGTTAACTACAATGGCAATTTAATTTTTTTTTTTTTTGGAGTTGGCGGTTTAAATAAAAAAATTGCTTATTAAACAAAAAGTTATTCTTTTTTTTTTTGTTGAAGAAAAAAAAAGTTATTCATAATTTCATAAAAAATAAACATTTTTTAGATAAATTATGAAAACAAACTCTTTTTTTAGAAATATTAATAAAAACTCAAACAAAATATTATAGACACAAATAAAGTATAAAAAAAAAAAAAAAAAAACAAATTGATACACGCTCACTGTGTTAAGAGGCTAGTTTATTATTTAAGAGAAAATAATATGTCGACATATTGACATATGCCACAATCTTATCAAATTACTCGGTATATGAAGAAAGTCATCAACAGACTCGTCTTAACGCAGCTTGGCTTCCGTCAATTCTCTTACGCCAGATAATTAACAGGGTAAAAAGTCAGATTACAACAGCCGGAAGGAGAAAAAATAAAAATAAAAAACCAGCTGCTAGACCAGCCCCCATAGTCATCAGGTGGGGATTTCTAATATAAACTTAACTATGTCAACGAACTACCCATATGCTGCCGCTCTATGACAAATGAACACCTGGGCACTGCTGACTAAATAATTAGCCAAAATAAGCGCCGAATCTTGTATTACTGAATCCTATTATAATTATGATCATATAAAACCCAGCAGTAGCCATGATCTATGCAGTTAACTATCATTTGGGTCAGCTCTGAATCTGTGACATCATATATATTTCTCGCCCTCTTTTGACCGCAAGAGAAATACAAGGCTAATTAGATGCAAAGTAAGCAACTGATAGACATCAAACAATCCTAACTTATATATAGATCTGGGAAAATAGCCATGATCCATACATAAAAATGAAGATAGAACAAAATCCACTATTGATGCTAAGGGTAAGTAAGATTATATATATATCAATCTAAAGAAACATAGGAAACCCAGATCCCAAATAAAAAATAGGGTTCCCCACTTCCAAATTAGCAGTATTCGGCACAACATCTGTCCAGTGACTTAAAAACATTTATAAGTTGCCTATTGAAGTATCTGATACGATGTCTTTTAACATTCTTTTACAATATATTGGCCATAAGGTTTGGACATAAGAACATTCCAGTTGGGATAAAATTTTAGTGAATTTTAAATTAATAAATTGATTGAGCAAGAGAGATCATAGGGTGATTTAGAACCGACCCTTCTTCTGCAGAGATGGTCACAGTTTCTTACTGTAGCCCTCCTGCTCTTCACCTAGCACCTAACAAGAGAGAACAAAAGAGAGATGAAAGGAAATCCGACAAAATTGGAAGGATTAGCATAATATTCACAAATGACAAAGAGGTTTTCATTTTTCATTGTCTTCATATATAAGTCTAGGAATATGCTTAGAACAAACCAGATCCTTCACGTCTATACTTTTCCTTGTGCTTAGCACAATAATTCTAAAGATAATTATTGCTCATTTTCTTCTATTCTAAGCTTCACCTACTTCTAGACGCATACTTGACAGGAAAAAGACGAAAAGAAATAGTGAAAATTGTCAACTATCAATCCGGAAAATCCTGGATGCAAACACCAATACGCATTAGAAAGTTTGTTTATGCCCGTGTTGCACATTAGAGTTAACAAAATAGTCTTCAGTTCACAAAAAGAGATGAATTTAATAGTCCACTTGGATAGCTATGGCAGAAAGAATCATGTGATAATCTAAACAAATCCAGGCTGGAAACAACTGAAAGACTAATATTAATGAATAAAGAGTGTAAATTGCTGCACTTAGATTGCAACTGACCTTTCATCAATCATATACACAAGAAACAGTGTCAATTGTCAAAACCAAAAACGTTTCCGTTTTCAAGACCAACAACATCCAAACTATCCCAAATAAACAAATGCTTCATTCTTATTATTCAACTTAAAACCATATCAAGAGTAAAATTAACAACTAAAGGCAAACAAAAACAAAAAATACACATTTATGTAATTTTCTATCTGTCATATAGCAGAGGCTTGGGCAGCCATGGAGGCAACAACCTTACCGTCTTGAATTTGATTCAAAGCGCCACCACCACCACCTTGTCTTGCATCAACAGCAACCGGTACTGGCGCCACAGTCTGGTAAGATGAAGCCACCGCGCCTCCGGCTGTAGTGTAGTACACTTGCCTCCCGGAATTGTCATAACCCACTTGTGTAAACCCTTCACTGTAAGCAGCCACCTTTGCTTGCTGCTGCTGCTGCTGCTGTTGTTGCTGCTGCTGCTGAGCTGCCACTGCCGTATTGTATGCCTGTGCGTCACGGTACACCTCGGGAACCATTCTCTGCGGCACACCATAGTAAGCCTGCCCGACTGGTCCAGTGGCCGGTCTATGAGCCGGAGCCTGGTATACACCAGCTGGTGTGGAAATGAGGTACACAGGCTGCTCGCCTCCACCGGGAGCCGCCGCCACCTGATAACTTCCAGTGTTTATGTGCCTTTCCGGCATATAAGAAGTCGGAAATTGCATGTGTGCCGGCATTGGAACAGGAGCGGCTCCCGGTGGCGCCGGAGCAGCTATGTTTGTCATAACCCACTTGTGTAAACCCTTCACTGTAAGCAGCCACCTTTGCTTGCTGCTGCTGCTGCTGCTGTGTGTTGTTGCTGCTGCTGGAGCTGCCACTGCCGTATTGTGCCTGTGCGTCACGGTACACCTCGGGAACCATTCTCTGCGGTACACCATAGGTAAGCCTGCCCGACTGGTCCAGTGGCCGGTCTATGAGCCGGAGCCTGGTATACGCCAGCTGGTGTGGAAATGAGGTACACAGGCTGCTCGCCTCCACCGGGAGCCGCCGCCACCTGATAACTTCCAGTGTTTATGTGCCTTTCCGGCATATAAGAAGTGGGAAATTGCATGTGTGCCGGCATTGGAACAGGAGCGGCTCCCGGTGGCGCCGGAGCAGCTATGTTTTCTGGAAGCTTCTGAGAGTAATAATCAGCTGTGTAAGCCCGAGGGTTCGGAACCTCATCGTTTTTCCTCTGATAGATAGTCGGCTCGTGACCGGCGGCAATTTGCATTCTGTGTAGCTCCTGAATCTGCCTCTGAATCTCGAATTGGGACAGCGTCGGCTCCGAGACCAATTCCGGTCCGGCGGCGAGCGTGTTCTTCACAAGCGAATCAGGAACAGTCGGAGGCGCGACGGAATCAGGCAATTTCGCGACGGGAGCGGCGGCGGCGGCGGCGTATCCCTTGTCGAATCCGAAGAGGAAATCGGGGTTGGTGGAGGAGGCGGAGACCGGCGCGGTGGGAGAGGAGCCTTCCGGGGACTGGATCTGAACGGAATTCAAGGCGTCGACGAACCACTGGCGCTCGGACTTGGACTCGTTGGAGCCGAAGCTGGCCGGAGCGGAAGGGTTGATCGGGAAGAGGAAGAGCCTGAGACGCGCGGGCTTAGCGGAGGCGCGGTAGAGGCGGTCGTACTCGATCATCATGTGGTCGAGGTCCTCGTCGTTGGTGACGGAGATGAGGGCGTCGAGATCCTCGCCGGGGAGCTGGTACTTGAAGCAGACGGCGCCGTCGGGGGTTTCGCAGAGGGAGGAGAGCTTGGAAATGAAGGCGGAGAGCTTGATGCTGCGATCGACGGCGAGGATTTTGGTGTCGCCGCCGACGTAGGCGAGCTGGTTGTCGTGGGGCCGGGGCTGGATTTTGCCGCCGTAGCTGCACATGAGCTTGACCTTGTAGGTGGTGGCGGCGGAGGCGGCGGCGGCGGAGGAGGGAGGCTGATCGTCCCAGGAGGGAGTGTCGCAGTCGATTTCGCGGGAGCGTGGGGACGACTCGCGGGAGTCCGGGTAGGAGTAGTTCTCCATTGTGGAAAGCTCGGCAAAGGGTGTGGAGTGGAAACGAGACTCACGAGAGAGAGAGAGAGAGAGAGAGGTAGTAGTGGCGAGTGGGGACGTTTTACGGGTTTGGAGTCATTTGGGAAAATAGAAGCGTGACACACAAGGCTCTCGGATTCGCTGGAATATATGATTGCTCATATTCTATTCGGACCCAAAAATAACGAAGTGACGTAAATTACTCATATTTTTTCAAAAGAGAAGTCTCTGATCTTACCAGAGTAAAGTTCTCTCTTTTTTTTTTTTTTTTAGACCAAAAAAAAAGGTTACGAGGATAAGGTCAGAGTTCTCGAACATGTCACACGGGTTTTTTGATCCATTCATTGACCTGCTAACTAAACGGATCAGACTGTTGGGTTTATAATGGTTGTGGTCAGACTGTTGCTTAAATTGCTGTTATGTAGAAGATGTGAAGGTGGAGGTCTTGGAGTGAGGAGGATGGTGATGAATGAATGAATAGGTGGTGGTGGTGGTGGTGGGTTTGACATGGCTAATCTAGTCCAAGTCGTTGAGATAGGATTGAGGGAGACATAGGCTATCATTGGAAGGGTGGAAGATGAGGTAAGGTCTGGTGGGTGGTTGTTGTGGTTGCGATTGGTGGAGCAAAGATGTCAATTACACGGTGAGAAGGTGAGCAGCCATCTGGTTTTGGAAAAAAAGTGTTGACTCTGTGAGAGATATGTCAGGGACTGAAGGAGGTCCTCGTTCTGGGCTTGCAGTATATCTCTACCTTGTTTTGATACCTTTTCTTTTGTTAAGTTGCTCAGTCTCTTCGACTCAACACATTAAAACCACTTCCTTGTATATATTGCTCTATTGGGTTTGCTAGGCTTCCACAAGACCAGACACATTTTCCCTTCCACAAAACTTACACAACGTCTTTCTCTTCTCCTTTCACATATAAGCCACTTCATTCCAACCCAAACCAAATTCATTTTTTGCACAGAGATGATTATATGCAGTGTTCGGTTCACTATTCCAGCTTCCTTTCTTGGATGGATGGGTATGATAATCCTCTATATGTTTGAGACTGAAAAGTTATCATGAGATTAATGTGAAAATATATCTAGAAAGAAGAAGAAAGTAATCTAAGAACAAGATATGTACCTTACAATAAGAAATACTTAGCGTAGGGTGGTGGTTCTAAAGCAGGAGGTGGACGTTGAGAGGACTGAGCATGCAACCCATATTTCTAGGGAGCATTGTGTGGTGCAAACTACACTGATTATATTATGTCATGTACCTAAACATACTTATTTACCGATTATTTGGACGGTAATCAATTAAGAATCTAACATTTTAGGGCTAAATACTGGTAACTACCATGTGGTTTAGGTCCAAAATCAATTCAGTTCATGGACTTCTAATTTCATCAAAAACACCCCTGTACTTTCAATTTGATCTAATAGGTCTAATTCGTTAATATTCTACTATGGGTTCAACTTATAGTTGAATTATTTGATGAAAAACTTTTTATTTGATAGATTTCTAATAGTGAGACCCACTCCTAAATTGACTATGCATGCCATCTCAATACCACGTCATAAAACATAGGTCATATATAAGCCACGTCAACAAGTTAAATGACTCAATTATCGGAAGACTAACAGATTGGACCTATTAGATCAAAATTTGAAACTGCAGGGGTGTTTTTGATAAAATTAGAAGTACATGGACTGAATTGATTTTGGACCTAAACGACAGGGTAGTAACCAGTATTTAGCCCTGCATTTTAGTTTCGTCTCGATCCTTTAAGAGATCAAAAGTTGACTTTTGTTTCAGCTTAAATTTTGAGGAAACTTCTTCACGAAAGTTGTAGATGACGTTAAACCGTAATAGCCCGAAAATTAGTGTCAGCTGTAGAGCACTATATTATTCATTACATTTATAAAATCTTACTTTGTTTTGAACATTTTTCTTTTAGAAGCCAAAGGCACTATTTTGCAGTACTTACGAAATAGTGAGTTGGTTGTAAATTGTTGTTAAGTTTGACGTTAAACCGTAATAGCCCGAAAATTAGTATCAGCTGTAGAGCACTATATTATTCATTACATTTATAAAATCTTACTTTGTTTTGAACATTTTTCTTTTAGAAGCCAAAGGCACCATTTTGCAATACTTACGAAATAGTGAGTTGGTTGTATATTGTTTTTAAGTTTGAGATTATTATTTGTTTTTGTTTTTCTCATGCGTTTTTTTTTTTTTTTTGTGCTAATTATTGCCAACACATACTTGCATTTAATAAAGAAATACCAATTTGAGGTACAAATATATATCATATATACACACACACACTCACACAATCAAAATGTCAATACGTATATGTAGCTAGCTGATTTCTTTTCAAACCCTTTTACTATTTGTTTTTCCTTGTGAACAATCACCCTAACTAGCTAGACTATCAACTCACTTTAATGTATGGTTTTGGAAGTCAAACAAGATGGTCGACAATTGATTTCTAGTGCATGTTTCTAGCCTATATAAACATATGATCTGTATCATATTTCTTCAAACTTCAAAATCAAGTGCAAAGCTGATCGGAAGCTTCCTTAGTTGAAAAGAAAACTCAACTCAAGCTTTTCACACAAATCCTTCATCCTTTTTTCTTAAGAAGTTCCCTTTTTGTCAAAAAAGTCCAAGCTTGAATCCAAGACCAAAATCTTCACTTCACTTCTGATTTTCTTAAGCAAGTACATGAATGCATTTATATACTCTTTTGCCTTTAAGATTTATCAAAATGCATAACCGATGATAAAATGGAAAAGAATCTACTTTGCTGCATATCTATATTTTCATACATTTGTCAAAAGTAATCAAATTATTAAATTCCTAATGAAAAGTGCTTCAGTTTAGGCTTTTGAATCACTAGAAAAGGTTAAGAAATGAAGAAGTTATGGCTAATCAAAGTTTTCAAAAAATTCATTGTCTCCCACATTTCTTAACCATTTTCTACAAAATTTATATCAATTTGAAGCTTAGGATCTCTACTTTTATTCTGCAAAGTCTGAGAAGCAATAGAAAAATATACAGTAGATAAAAATTTAGATATCAAAGGTTAATGTTAAGAATATCAGTTTCTGCTTTGTTCTGGGTTTTCACCATTTCTGGACTCTATCACTTCGAATTGGATTACATGACTTATTCCAGTAGATTTCTTACAAAAAAAATCCCTTGACATAGTATCCTCATTTGCTATCCTCACTTGCCTATTTCGGACATAAATTGAACAAGTTATAAAAACGGAGAGTTGACGGTACTTGGTACTATTATTTTGATAGATGAATAGACATTTTGGACTAAAAAATCCAATACTATGGGAAAAAGGGCTACTAATTCTTTGACAACTATCTAATATTCTCTTGCTATTTTTAATTTACATGCAGTACCTTTATTTTATTGCACGTTAACTTTCAAGTTTAATTGTGAGTCTGTGTGTATATTAATTTGATCACTCTAATTGTGTATTGACAGTGTTCAATTGTATTTACTTATGTAAGCTTGCTTATATGCTTTGTTAGTATTTAAGTAATTGTCTTATTTACTACTTAAAACTTGCTTTATTGACGTAATTATGCTTGGAGATGTGAAACTGGGTGATTAGTACTACCCCATGCTTAATTGAATTACTGGTAAAAATGTTTTGTGATATGTGAAGTTAGCCTGGGCACTAGTCCCTACAGATAGTGCACTATTATACTCATAGGAAGGAAGTGTCGACCTTGAGTATACCTACTTTGTTAGTTTCCTCGGTATGTTGCGGCTTACCCGTGCTTTGGTGTTATGGATCCTAACACGTGGATCTATGAATTGTTATCAGTTAATCTGAAATATTCACTGATAGACTCATAATTTCATACATTTTTATACCCTTAAATGTAGGATTCTAGGCTTAGTTCTTATTATTTTTGAGTCATTTACTTTGCGTTTGTGTTTTGTAGGTTAAACTGGAGAAAAGAAAGATTTGGAGCTTAAAGTCAGACGCTGGATTGAAAGGGTGCTTACTATCCTGAGTGTCCAGAATTGTCTCTGCTTTGCGTCAACTTCACAGATTAAATTGTACCTTCTCACAAGGAATTAGCAAGCGAGCCTTATACCACTGGAAAGATACGAATGTTAGCTTTCTGAGGAATTTTACCGAAGTGGATTTGCATTCTTGTGGAGCAAGTTATGATGATTTTAGCGAACCTAGTTCGGGATGGCAGAATCTGACGGATTTTCGGAATCTGACTTGTGAGGCCCAAGTCCGTTGTACTTAGCACTTGAATGGAACAAGGCTGAACGTGTCTGACATATTTGGAGTAATTTCTTGCATTGACTTTAATAACCCTGCGTTTCTTTGGAGAGAAGAAAGCTATTCCAAGTTGGACTAGAAGACCTAAGAAGCCCAAGTCAAGTAGGATTGAGAGAAACATACAAGGCAGAAAACTTAGCATGTCTAGAGACACAAGAGGCAGCATATTCCACAGAGAACAAGGAGAAGAGAAGCTCGATCTCACCATCGCTGGTTCCGAGTTCCTTAATTCTTCCATTGTTTGTTTCATGTTTTCTTTGATTCTAGTCATGTTTTTCATAGTTGTGGATTGCTCAACTTCTAAGCTAGGGCTGAGATGAAGCCCCTAGTATGACTATTCTAATTATTTAGTTGGTTTGCTATTGAATTTCTGGATTTCTATGTTAAACTCTTAATCACCGTTTCAATATAACTTTTATTCAAAATCTTTGCTCGGGATCAATAAGACCTAGGTTTTGTTTATGAGCTATTTGGTTGGAGAACATGATGCTTGATCAATGAGTAGATGTTTTCTAGGGTGCCAAAAGATAATTCAATCTTGTGATTAAAGAGTTGTGAATTGAGAATACAAGTGTGTTAATGCTTGGATCCGTGGGATCTTATTAACGATAAATAAAAGAGAGGGAGAGAGAGAGTGACACAAGCGAAGTATAGTGGTTCGCCTCCGCATGAGCGGGAGACTACGTCCACTTGAAAGCTATACTAGTGTGTCGAGCCTTGCGGCCTAACAAGATTACAAGAGATGTAATGAATGTGTTGAGTTGTGGGAGGAGGCATTCCTTTTATAGATGAAGGAATGCTTCTCATTTACTTGTTCTTCGATGTGGGACAAGCAAAGTTACTATTCTAGTCTATTTAACATGTAGAAAGCTATGTTATGGGGGCATCTTGGCAAGGGCGGAAAGGTGGCTTCCCGGTGGCGGATTTGCGACTTCCGGATACCGCCGCGTAGCCTGAACATAGGGCTACACGATGCATGTCTCGGTTGGGCCTTGCCATGTCTTGTGGATGTCCCAAAGTAGGTGTTACTTATGCTTGGTGATGTAGTAAATACTCCATATTATTGGAGGTATGTACAAGTCCCCGAAGTCCCCGAGTAAGAGTAGCTTCTTGGTTGGGGAGTTCAAATCATGAAGTCATCAAGCATAAGTAACCGGGCGGTACGGAGCCCCTACAAGTCCCCGAACTCCGTAAGCAAGAAGAGACTCGTCAATCTGCACAACAAAGACAAAAAACAGGCATATGTAGAATGCTCGTTGCATTGATATGCATTGGCATATACGAATGTATGAGGTGCGTGATACATGTTTGATGTATATACTGGAATGGCGCCGAGTACGATCGCATATACAAACTCGAGAACGCGTATGGTCGTGTGAGCATATGGATTGCATATGATAAATGTAAGTTGCATGAGCGTTGCGGAGGTAAGCGTTTGTAATTCGTGAGTGTTGAATGCTTGAACGCTTGTGTTAGTTTGGTTGTCGGTCGTATTAATGGAACGCGAAAAGAATTTGATTTGTCGCCATCGGTAAACGACAAATGGTAGAAAAATTCAATGTTCCATTAACGTGTGGTGTGTCGACTAGACATGAGCATAAAGCTCGAGGATTGCCGGGAAGGCATGAGCGGAAAGCTCGTGAGCGAGAAACTCGGGGTTGCCGGGAAGGCATGAGCGGGGAGCTCGTGGGTTTGCTGGGAAGGCATGAGCGGGAAGCTCGTGAGCGGAAGCTCAAGGGTTGCCGGGGAGGCATGAGCGGAAAGCTCGGGGTGCCGGGAAGGCATGAGCGGGAAGCTCGTGAGCGGAAGCTCAAGGGTTGCCGGGGAGGCATGAGCGGAAGCTCGGGGTGCCGGGAAGGCATGAGCGGAAGCTCGGGGGTGCCGGGAAGGCATGAGAGGGAAGCTCGGGGGTGCCGGGAAGGCATGAGCGGGAAGCTCGGGGGTGCCGGGAAGGCATGAGCGGGAAGCTCGTGAGCGGAAGCTCAAGGGTTGCCGGGGAGGCATGAGCGGAAAGCTCGGGGTGCCGGGAAGGCATGAGCGGGAAGCTCGTGAGCGGAAGCTCAAGGGTTGCCGGGGAGGCATGAGCGGAAAGCTCGGGGTGCCGGGAAGGCATGAGAGGGAAGCTCGTGAGCGGAAGCTCAAGGGTTGCCGGGGAGGCATGAGCGGAAGCTCGGGGTGCCGGGAAGGCATGAGCGGAAGCTCGGGGGTGCCGGGAAGGCATGAGCGGGAAGCTCGGGGGTGCCGGGAAGGCATGAGCGGGGAGCTCGGGGGTGCCGGGAAGGCATGAGCGGGGAGCTCGGGGGTGCCGGGAAGGCATGAGCGGGAAGCTCGGGGGTGCCGGGAAGGCATGAGCGGGAAGCTCGTGAGCGGAAGCTCAAGGGTTGCAGGGAAGGCATGAGCGGAAAGCTCGGGGTGCCGGGAAGGCATGAGCGGGAAGCTCGTGAGCGGAAGCTCAAGGGTGCCGCGAAGGCGTGAGCGGGGAGCTCATGAGCGGAAGCTCAAGGGTGCCGCGAAGGCGTGAGCGTGAAAGCCTGGCGGTGCCGCTGAGGCACAAGCGCGAGAGTCTGGCGGTGCCGCTGAGGTACGAGCGCGAGAGTCTGGCGGTGCCGCTGAGGTACGAGCGCGAAAGCTCAAAGGTTACCGCTGAGGCACGAGCGCGAAAAGCTCGGCGGTGCCGCTGAGGCACATGAGCGGACGCGGAAGCCTGGCGGGGCCGCTGGGGCACGTGCTCGGAAGCCTGTCGTTGCCATGAGGCATTAACGGGTAGCTCGATGGTGATGCCCTGGGGCATGAGCGTGGCCGTTGCTAATTATGCTGGGCTGTATGTACAAGTCCCCGAAGTCCCCAGTCAAGGAGGGTGTTCTTGCGGGTTGATACCAAAGCGTAGCTTTGTGCCGTATATGAAGCATAATTAGTGCGAGTGCGTCGTCCATCTAGAATTGGTTGGAGCGAACGCTTTTGCCCTTTCGGGTGGGCCCCTACTAGGCCCTGCGAGGAGTCCCCCACTCCTGGCTATAGACCTCCGGATGGTCGGAAAATTGTTTGATGAGGGGAGCTGCGCGGAGCAGAGGGTGTTGGGTAGCGAGCCCAATCTTTGGTACCCAAGCGTCGGGGTTAACTGCCGGATCAATGGCTGCCGTGGGCTGTGTTAACTAGTCCCTTGCTATTTTCTCGAAGGAGAAAAGCTTGACTGCAATGCCGCGTAGCGGTCATTGTCATTATGAGGCGTTGCCTTACCGCTTGGCGGTTGGTTGTCGATGAAAAACGATAAACACATAGGGCAAGTAATAATATTTTGTTCGAGTGCCCCATGTTTATTTAATTGAGTTGCAATTAAAATAGAAGCATGGCATATGTGTATAGCACGTACTTGTAATGTGGATGCTAATGACGTTATGTATTATTGTAAACTTGCTTAGAGATCGTTTGAGATCGGTATGTGAAGCATGGCATATCTAGTATGTGAGATCTAGAAAGTGTTGCCAAATCTACGAAATGTTGTAGGCATGCTTAAAAGTTTATGGAAGCATGTAAAGATATATCAAGTGTGATATTCTATAAGCATGCTTAGAAGTAGTAAAAGCATGGTATTGGCATGGCGGTAGCTCAAATTGAAAGAGCGTAAAAAATAAGATATAATGACTTATCTTGTGTCGAATTGGAGGCTAGCGGAATTATCCGAGAATGACACTCCATTGTTCCGACAAAGTACCTTAGTCGAAAGGTGATGATTTCGCTAATTGGAAATATGATCGGTGATTATATCTCCTTGAAACAAAATAGGTGATTAGTACATGAGTACGTAAAATCAACACAAATAATTTACATATGTACTTTGATAAGATATTAAGCAAAGTAAGCGAGCAATGTAGTAGTTGACGACTAATCCACTAATTATACACATCTATTTTTTCTTTCAAAGTGCCCGGGGGACAATACTAAATTTTATTATCATGGATAATAGAAATTGACACGTGCATGGCGGCTATGTCATGGGTATAGACAATAAGATGCTGTACGATATGGCATTAATTGCATAGCCATTGGATATACACAAATGCAGCAACTATTTGTGTTTTAGTGGCAGTACGTATTAGATATTATCATGCACTTACATAATGAAGTAAGGCGAATTAAACTTTTAGAAGTAAAGTCATGCTGACAAGTTTGTGCATATATACTTTTAAATAACCACGCAAGGTAAGGTGAATCACAATAATGGTATTGTGTAAAGTAAATATAAATGTGCTGTATGTTTATCAATTTATTGATAAGAGGCACAGAATAAGCAAGTGGTGTCCACAGCTCCATATATATCTCAATAAGCAAAGTAAAATGAGAGGCAAGAGAGCTCAGCAGACAAGTGTGATGTTGCTTATATGTGGCAGTGAATTAGAGTATAGCATACCATGTATTCACTGAGAATATGACAAGTAGGAAGCCCAGATCAAGTTTGTAAAGCTATGCACTGATGCTTAATTGTAACTATAATAGAATAGTTGGAGCAAGCAAATAAGTTAAGTGCCAGCTAGCTTTGTGTGTGAGAGTTGATTGATGAATACGTTCAATTAACCAATATGGCAGACAGATTATGCAAGTAGCAGAGCGCATTCAAACCAACTGGTACGTGTTTGCTGTAGGTGTGCAGAAACAAGCAAATATACGGTCTCGTGTCATTAAGTTGGAGCAAGCAAATAACATGCATGTTTTAACCCATGACAAGTGTATATAAAACATGCTTTGACTTTGTGCAGTTGCGAGGAAAGGTTGAAAACTTATCTCGTTCTTTTGGCCAAAAGCCTTGACGTGCAGCTGCATCAGAAGATCGAGTTGGAAGCTTATGTATATTTGAAGAAGGGTACGAGAATAGCCCAGGTGAATCTCGGGCGGAGAAGCAAGGAAGACGAGCAAGCTCTGTAGCTGCCTGGCGGAAGCTGGGCTAGAGGGTCAACAGAGCTGTGGCCAGCAGTTCAGCGGATCTGTTGCTTAGCGGTGAACAGTCCAGCGGAGCTCGTAGCGGGGGACTGAACACCGGTGCTGCCAAAGGAGTTTGGCGTAGCGGAGATGGGTGCCCAGCGGCGCTGCAGAAGTCCGGCGGAGCGGAGGCGCTGATGCTGCTCTAGCCTGGCGGTAGAGCTGGTGGTGCCGCTGAGGATGTTGGGCGGTGGTGGCTCCGCTGAGGATGTTGGGCAGTGGTGGTCGGAGGTGAGTCGCTGGCGGATGTTTGGCGTTCACCTGGAGCTTGGCGGAGACCACGGAGCTCAGCAGACCTGGAGCTCCTAGTTCGGCGGTGCAGGAGGAGCGTCATTGGTGGTGGTGTCCAGCGGAGCACTCGACAGAGCGCTGTAGCGAGTGCGCAGTCCGGCGGAGCAGGGGGAGCAGTACTGCAGCGGAGGATCTCAGGCGGAGCTTCGACGAAGCCCTGCAGAGCATGAAGAATAGAGCTGCTGCAGTTCGCTGGGCGGGGCAGCGGAGCACTGGGCGGAGGAGCTCCTGGGTTGCAGTGAGCGGGGGAATTGGGCAGAGCTGTTCGGCGGTGCCTTGGTGTCCTGGCCGAAGCTTGACGTCGGCGGAGATGGAAGTTGGGCGGAGCGGAGATGAAGTCTGGCGGGAAAAGCTAGCGCTGAAGACTTTGAAAATGGTTCTGGGTGCCCAGAGGGATTTTCTGGGTGTCCTGAGAAATTTTTGGCCACCCAGATTTTTTTTTTTTTTTTTTTTTTTTGGTGGTGCCAGCGTTGACTTTCATGGGTTGGGTGTTGACCAACCTTGACTGGCGTTGACCAACCCCGCTGGGCGTTGACCGACTCCGCCGGGCGTTGACCGGACCCGCCGGGCGTTGACCAACTCCGCCGGGCGTTGACCAGCCATGATTTGATGTTGAATGAGCGTCGACTCGACATTTTCGGGTCAAAGTTCGTGGTAGGTGACGAAGCTTTTGTGTTGGCTTCCCACAGACGGCGCCAATGTTAATGCTTGGATCCGTGGGATCTTATTAACGATAAATAAAAGAGAGGGAGAGAGAGAGTGACACAAGCGAAGTATAGTGGTTCGCCTCCGCATGAGCGGGAGACTACGTCCACTTGAAAGCTATACTAGTGTGTCGAGCCTTGCGGCCTAACAAGATTACAAGAGATGTAATGAATGTGTTGAGTTGTGGGAGGAGGCATTCCTTTTATAGATGAAGGAATGCTTCTCATTTACTTGTTCTTCGATGTGGGACAAGCAAAGTTACTATTCTAGTCTATTTAACATGTAGAAAGCTATGTTATGGGGGCATCTTGGCAAGGGCGGAAAGGTGGCTTCCCGGTGGCGGATTTGCGACTTCCGGATACCGCCGCGTAGCCTGAACATAGGGCTACACGATGCATGTCTCGGTTGGGCCTTGCCATGTCTTGTGGATGTCCCAAAGTAGGTGTTACTTATGCTTGGTGATGTAGTAAATACTCCATATTATTGGAGGTATGTACAAAGTGCTTGATCATAGTCGATATTCTTGTTTGCATGATTTCCTAGTTCTTTTGTGCTTAATGGAGTTGAACATGTTTGCTTCAACCTGATCATTAAGTGGAGTGAATTATAGTTTGGCTACTTGAGTTCTATACAAGATCCATAAGTTGGAATTCATAGGTTAGAAGAACTTTGGCATATGTCTGGGATCAAAAAGGCTTATGTACGGAAATCTTTAGCATGATATCTAGGGAATTCAATTGTTATCAACTAGAGAATAGGATAGGAGTATTAGGTGGTGGATTCAATGCTGTAGCATCTTCATAATATGTTCTCAAACTCTAAAAAAATCTCATTGCTCATTCTTTTCTTTAATTTCAGTTTTTCTTTCTTTAATTTTTTGTTGAACCCTCAATCACATCATAAAAATCAGTTTGTTTCACTTAAGTATAGCACATTTGTCATAACAAAATTGTCTCAATCAGTCCTTGAGGGAATGACCTCGTGCTTGCACATTTATTCTACAATTGATTCATGCACTTGCGAGTACTAAATTAAAATTGACAACATTCACTAAGAAGAGAAGTATAAGTATATTATTTTGATCAAATATATGTTTGCGATATATTATTAATATGTTACGATGTTAACTGAAAAGAGAATCGAGCATACATTGTTTTCAGGTTATTTCACCTATTAATGCTACAACAATGTCAAATGGTAATCACAAATGGCTTACTACCTCTATGATTTGGTAGGGTCCCTCCCAAGTTGGGCGAAGTGCTTTTGGCAGTGGTATGACTTCTTTCATGACCCAATCGCCAAGTTGTAGATTTATGGCCTTCACAGGATTGTTGTAAAAACGCGACAATCTCTGCTTGTTTTGCAAGTTATGCAGGTGGGCTTTGTCTCGTCTTTCCTCTAATAGGTCCTTGTCGAGATTGACGCCGGCAACATTTGTTGCGGTGTCATGCCCGTCAACCTTAGCTGTTGGTTGGGTTACCTCAATGGGGAGGACTGCTTATGTGCCAAATATCATGCAAAATGGGGTTTCTCCGTTGGTGGATGTTGGTGTTGTCCATATGGCCCAAAGAACTTCTGGGAGTTTTTCAGCCCATAAGCCTTTCTTGTCTTCCAATTTCTTTTTTAGCAGATTCTTGATAATTTTGTTGGCGGATTCCACCTGGCCATTGGTCTAAGGGTGTGCCACCGAAGCGAAACACATCTTGGTGCCTAGTTTGGCGGTGAAGTTGATGAGTTCTTCGTTGTTGAATTGCGTTCCGTTATTTGTAATGATTGTATCGGGCATTCCATATCGATAGTAGATATTTTTTCATAAGAAATGCTGGACCTTGGTGGTGGTGAGGGTCGTTAACGGTTCAGCCTCGACCCATTTGCTGTCATAATTGATGGCTACGATTATGTATTTGAACTTACCTTTGGCAGTTGGGAGCTTTCCGACAATATCCTGCCACCACATGGAGTGAATCCAGGGTGTGATAATGATGGATAACGGCTCTTCTGGAGCATGTGGAAGGTCTGCGTACTGCTAGCATTTGTGGCATGCTCTTGATGTTTCTTTGGCGTCCTCTCCCAATGTCAGTCAAAAATATCCTTGGCACATGGTGCGGTTGGCTAATAATCTAGCTCCTGAGTGATTACCGCATTCTCCAGCGTGTATCCATGCCAGGACTTGCTTTCCCTCTTCTGGCATTAAGCATTTCAAATTGGGATGTGTGAACCCTTGGTGGTAGAGCTTGCTATTTTGGATATTGTAACGTATTTCCCTTCGCACCAGTCATCTTGCTTTGACTTTGTCGGATGGCAATGTGTCGTCACGCTTGTAGTTGAGTATTTCATTCATCCAATTTGGGCCTATGTCGATGGTGTAGACTTCCGCCAGAGTTTTAGTGATGCTAGGCTTATCGAGGGTCTCCACCCTAGTATTGGCGGGACTTTGATGTGGCTGAGCTGATGCCATGCGTGCAAGGGAGTCGGCTTGTGCATTCTTTTTGCGGGGTATTTGTGTGATGTTGAAGAAACTGAACCAACCGAGCAGTGTTTTAGCGTACCCTAGATATGCCGCCAGTTGTTTGTCTTTGACCTGAAAAATGTCATTGACTTGATTGACCACCAGCTGTGAGTCACTGAAGATATTGACACTTTCTGCTCCACAATCGATGGCTAGCAATAACCCTGCCATAAGTGCCTCGTACTCCGCCATATTGTTGGAGGCTTTGAAGTTAAACTTTAGGGCGTACTCTACGTTAAGTCCCCCTGGCCCTGTGAGGATTATTCTGACTCCGCAAGCCTTGGAGCATGCTAAACCGTCTACATAGAGGTCCCACTGCGATTGTGTCTTTGCCTGTGCCACCTCAAGTTGCCGAATGCTGTTCTCCGACATTATATCGATGGTATGCTCAAGCTGTGGTTCCGTTAACTCTACTATGAAGTCAGCAACAGCCTGTCCCCTGATGGCGGTTCTTGGCTTGTAATCGATGTCGAACTCGCTTAGTTCTATTGCCCATTTGCTAAGTCGTCCTGAGTGTTCCGGACTTTGGAGAACTTGCTTTAGCGGTTGATTTGTGAGAACATTGTAACATCCCGAACCTAAATTTACCAGTTAGTTGGACAGTAAACGATAATTTGTTTTACTTTTACTCTTTTTCGGTAACTTAAGTGGCCCTAAAAGTCGACTTTTTGTTCGGATCAGAATTTGAGAAATTTTTCTTCACGGAAGTTGTAGATGACGTTAAACCAAGCGCGTGCATATGTGGTACGTAAAAATCGGAGCTCGTATAAGAAAGTTATAAGCAAAAATGTGAACGTTACTGTTCATGGTAACTTTCTATATATATAGAAAGTTACTGTGGTAGATTTCCATCTCTCCTCTCCCCCGTACTCTCTTCTTTCCCTTTCGGGTCCTTCTTCCTCCCTTCGATTCCGCGCATTCCGGCCACCACAAGAGCTCCTCCCTCCCCTCTGCACCCTAGTAGCCTTAGGTTGTGGCGATTGGGCCGAGAAACCTTGAATCGAAGCAAAGTTCCTCATAGGTGCAGTTTAGCTTTTTCCGGCAAATCTTCCATTTCCGGCCGTTTCCGACCACCAAATTGGGACCGTAGGAGCGCCTTGAGCCGGCGAACGTTTCCCCTAATGCCTCTTGCTCCGATTTGCATCGTGGAGGTCGAATCAACGAAGAACATCCTAGGGTCCGAAGCTTGATTTCTGGGTTTTCTTCATCGGCTTAATCCGAGCTCTTAAAGGTAAAATTGGGACTCGTTGCAGTTGAGAAATTTGTTGGGTTTGTTGTTTTGCAGCTACTGTCAATTTTTGGTGGCCATCCGAGGTGGTGGCCGCCGGCGCGTGGGCCACTGTGGGTGGCGCGTGGAGGCGTGTTGGGCTGTGTTTTAATTCCAGTTTTTAGCCCATTAAATCCTATAAATATTGTAGAGTTTGTATATGAAATTTGGTGAATTTTGGAGAAGCTTGGAATTAATTATGAAATTTTGAAGTTTAGGGTTTCGATTATCAAATTACGAGAATCCGGCCGTCCGATATCTCTCGGTTCTGCCTTGGAACATTTAAATTAATGAATTAGTATTAGTGGTATAATTTGGGTTGCATCCGAGGAGAAGTGGAGATATAATTATGAGGATTTGATTTTAGGAATCGTATTAAATTGTTGAGTAATTATTCACGGAATATAATAGTGTACAAGATGTCGTACTGAGCTCTGGCTCGATGAAGGAACTCGTATACGTGATCGTCGGAATAGTACTGTGAGTGGACTTTTGTTTTAAATAATGATGCATGCGTTTATTTTCTTGAATTAATGCTTTATTTAATTAACATATTACTTTCCGAGCATATGAATTGATTTCGGAATTTGATTTCGATTTATCTCGTGGATTTGCTTTCAATTATGATTTTCATGAAGTATTTATGATTTATACCAGTTGTGAATTACGGATATTAATTTGTTATGCTCGGATTCGAATTTATAATTGATGTTGATTTTCGACGAATTATTTCTGAGGTGATTTCCGGAATTATGCTATTTATATTATATTTATATTCGTCGATTTGGGATTTTAAAGAGATTTTCGAAATGAGATTTCGATGGAGTTAGTCTTCATATTTATTTATTTATCGACTTTCGGTTTTGGCATTGGGAATGCCTCGATGATGATTCTTGGAATTGGTTTTGTTTCGATTTATGGAGATTATGTTTTATTTTTATTTATCTCCTATTTATTTTTGAACTTGAGATTATCTTGGCGTGTGGGACACGTCATTGGAAATTCTTGTGCGAGAGTTGGGGAAACCTTATGTATTTATGGATTTATATGGTTATGGATTACCCTTTTGCCATACTTTGGGTGGACTATTATCATTGCTAGCATTGATCTTCCGCCTTTGTGGCGAGGTGATGGGATCACCGAAGCCCTCCGCCTTTGTGGCGCTGGTTACTATCTCTGTGACAGTAATTCTGAAGCCCAGTATCCTATCGCTACACTTAGTGGCGTAAGGGTATATTACGGGAGTAATGGGAGTACTTTAGCCTGGGAGGCTATCACCCGAGCCTGAGAGGCTCATTCGTATGGCTATCATCTTCCCCTACTCATTGTATTATTGCTGGGCTAGCGGGGTCTAGTCCGATTTTCACTGTAGCCAGCAGGGCTGGTCTTATTTCTTTTCTTGAGAAACGAGATTTCTGTTTTTCATTATAATTTTCGAATGTTGTGACTAGCGAGGCTAGTCAGTGTATCATTTTGAAATTCTTGGTTTTAAAGCTAAATGTGTTTTCTATTGTTGCATGCATCGGGAATTTTTTTAAAAAGAATTAAATGTGGGAAAGTATAAAATCCATTTGGTTTAAAATTGTTTATTTTTGTCCACTCACACTAACGTTTTTATGTACTTTCCCCTGGGCCCTTCGGTTTCAAATGCCCAGTTTGCAGGCGAATTAGTGGAGGTCGGGCGTACATGACATTTGAGGCATAATTGTCACCACTTCCGCATTGTAGGATCCCTTGATCCTTTACTCTACTTTTTATTTCCTTGTGAATTAGTATTGCTCTGATAACCTTTGGGATTGGTATTGTCAAGTTGAGTTTTGTGTTTTGCGAGTTGGGGGATGTTGTTTGGGGGAGCAGGGTGGCTCCAGAAGAATAAGGATAGGTGATTTAGAAGTGTAAATTTTCTTTCTACAGGTTTTGGGTCGTCCACTTTAGGGGAAGTTTTGCCAAATTTTTGGCAAAATTTCTTCTAAGGTGGGCCCCGCAGGTCCACTTCGGATTTCATGGTGAAATCCAGGGCGGGTCCTATCAAACATGGATTGTTTGTGCTTGGAAATATTGACGTAACCTCCTGGCAGTCATTATAAGTGTTAGCGCCAGTTGCTCAAGTGGCGGGTATCTTGTTTCTGCTCCATTCATCCTCTTGCCGGCATAGAATACTGACAATTCTTCTGTTGCCTCCCTGCGGACAATTGTGCAGCTGATGGCGGATTTGGATACTACTAGGTAGATGTATAGTGTTTCACCAAGTACCGGAGTTGAGAGTAGTGGAATAGAGGCCAAATATTCTTTGAGGTTTTGAAATGCTGCCTCACAATCAGGCATCCAGTCGACCACTTTGTAATGGGACCGATTCATTGCCTTGAAGAAGGGTAGGAATTTGTCGGTTAGCCTAGAGAAGAATCGGGAGAGAGCTGTCAACTTTCCCTGCAGACTTTGTACCTCAACTTTTTTCTCTAGAGATTTCATGTTTATGACTGCCTGTACTTTGTATGGGTTAGCCTCTATTCCCCGTTACTATATATCCGAGGAACTTGCTGGCGGTTATGCCAAAGAAACACTTCTTAGGATTCAGACGCATTCCATATGCTAGTAATATGGCAAAGATGATGCGGAGGTTGGCTACATAACCGCTAGCTTTAACGTTTTTGACCAGCATGTCGTCGACATATACCTCAATGATCTCCACAAACATTGCGTTCATTAACCGTTGGTACGTGGCTCCGACATTCTTGAGGCCGAAAGGCATAACATTGTAGCAATATAAACCCTTTTCAATGGTGAATGTCATGCATTCCTAGTCGTTGTGGTGCATCTTTATCTGGTTGTAGCCAGAAAGGGCATCCATCATGCTGAGGAGCTCATGCCCTGCTGTTGCGTCAACCAGTTGGTCGATGCGAGGTAGCGAGGTAGTGGGAAGCTATCCTTGGGACATGCCTTATTTAAACCTTTGAAGTCGACACACATCCGCCACTTTCTGTTAGGTTTCTTTACCATCACCACGTTGGAGATCCATTGTGGATAATGCACTTGACCAATAAAGTCTATGTCGCGCAACTTGTTACTTCTTCCCTGATGGCCCGATATCTCTCTTCATTGAATGCCCGTCGCTTCTGCTTGACAGGGTCAAAGGATGGCTTGATGCCAAGTTTATGCTGAATTATATCGGGAGAGATTCCCGGCATGTCAGCATACGACCATGCAAAGACTGCAGAGTTTTCTTTGAGAAACTGGGTGAGTTCAGCCGCTATCTCTAGGGAGAGTTAGGCTTCACTACTAACAGTCCTCTGTAGATGTTCGTCAGAGGTGCTTATAGTGCGGAGCGATGTCTCTAGGTTGACTGGCTCTTTTTTGTAGTACTTCTTATCTTTTTTATCCCTGGGGTCATCAATTTTGTCCGTCAACTGCGGTGTGTTGGCTACTATTAAAATTTCATGGCGACCTCTTGACCTTGACACCGTTTGTGGAGTAGTATTCTCGTGCAATTGATTGGCTTCCCCTGATAGATCCTGTGCCGTTAGGTGTTGGGAACTTCATGAGTAGCATGTATCCGGCTATAATGCATTTGAGTTTGTTGAGAGCTAGACGACCGATAATGGCATTGTATGAGCTGAAGCAGTCTACTACAATGAATCCAGTATGAATTTCCGCCGTGCAAGGGACTGTTTCGACCGACAAGCACATATAATCTGACCCCATAGGTTGGGTCACGTCACCGAAAAAACTGAGTAGCTGCTGGTGGTCCTGCAGAAGCTTGTTTTTGTGTTGTAATTGTTTGTAACAGCTGTTAAAAATGACGTTCACAGCTAATCCGCTATCTACCAGTACCCTTCCTACTGACCACTTGTCGAGGACTGCATCGATCATAAATGGATCATCATGCGGTGAATGAATACTGCGCTCCTCCTCCTCGGAGAAAGTGATTGGTTCCCAACCAGTTTTGGCCATCTTGGTTGATCTGTCATAGCGAATATTGAATACCTCCCTTGGGTGGTTAGCACGCTCATAACGCTTTCTTGCTCTATGTGATAAGCTGCCTATGAAAGCATCGCCATCAATGGTGTTAATCCGTCGCATTGGCTCGATGTTGGCGACAACTGGAGGTTGTTGATGGACCTTATATTGCTCCAGCTTTCCGTCACGGTATAATGACTCAATTGCAGTCTTGAGTGCATTGCAATCGTTAGTGTTATGAGCGCTATCTTTATGGTGTTTGCACCATTTGCTGATGTTTCTAGGTTTTCCTACTCTGGGGTATTTTCTTGGGGGTGGTGGTGGGATTTGATCTTTGCACTGATCATATATTTCTTCATATGAAGCTGTTAAGACTGTAAATACCTCAAATTTTTGAGCATTTGTGGCCGGCTTATTGTGGGGGTTGTCGGGATTGTCGCGGCGATCATTGTGAAAAGATCTGTTGCCCTTGTTATGATATTGTTGATCCTTTTGCCGCTTGTCCTGGTAATTACCCTGCTGCCATTCCGTTTTTTTTGTCATTGGGCGATGTGATTAGGTTTGGAGTGGTGGTGGTGTTTCCATGTCGGAATGTGGCTGGTTGGGGGGTTTTTAAGTGGAGTTTGTGGTGGTGGTGGTGTGGTGCCATAGGTGCTGTATTCTGCTTGGTCATGTAGGACTGCCTCATTCATGACGTAGTCATATGTGGCATTTGGACAATTGCAGTTGAGGTGATATTGAAAACTTGCCTTGTGGAGTCCCTGCTTGAAGGTCGCCAGCGCCATGGTTTTGTCAAGATCCCAACATCTCTATGTGGCGGCTCTCCACCTTATGACATACGACTTTAACGACTCATTGATACCTTGGTTGATGCTGAATAATTGGCTGGAGTTGTGGTAACCGTCCATCATGAGGATGAATCTTGACAGAAATGCGTTTGACAGAGCTAAGAATGAGTCCATGGAACCTAGTGGGCATTCGAAAAACCAATTCATTGCCTCGCCATCCAACGTTTCGCTGAATAGGTGACAAAGCATTGCGTCATCAAATCCCTTGTTATTTGTCACCTTGTTGAAAGTATCCATTTGCACGAATGGATCTGTTGAGCCGCCAAATTGGGCTATCTTGGGTGTTTTGGCATATGTGGGTCTGACGGTTTGCAAAGTTATGGCTGTGAATGGACCAGGTCGTGCCGCAATGAGTGGATTCTGCGTTAGTGGTTGAGTGCCAGCCTCAGCTCTGAGTAAACTTTCCTCTAGCTCCCGCATTTTTTCCAGTATCAAGGCGGTGGCATCGACAGTCGGTCTAGGCATGTGTTGGGTTTGTGCCATGATCTGTTGTCATGGTGCCAGCATGTTTCCAGTTCCTCTTTGTTGACCGGCGCTGAATGAATTATCATATTGCGACTGTGAGTTCGCTATCTGCTCTTGTGCCAACTGCAGTGGTCGCATGGGTCCTAATCCCGCCAATTCAGCTGGGTTTAGAGTGACACCCATTGAGATTACCAGTATCAATGTTTCCCTTGTCCATGTGCTTGGACTAAGCCTTGCGCTTTGGGAGTGCTCGCTCTAGGTTGGTCGTGCATTTGTTCCCAGTGCTTTCTTTAGCTCGTCAAATTTTGACAATTGCGTCGCCACCTAGTTTTGAGCTTCCGCCTTCTCCTTTCGCTCCTTTTTCCGTTCTCTGTTTGCATTGTGCAAGTCTGCCAAGGCTGTCTCTAACATAGCAGCAAGGTCCCGGCCTTGTGTCTAACGGCTTGTGCTGGTTTGGTTTTCTACGACAGATTGTGTTGGGAGTGCCTCGGGGGTGTTGATATTTTGACTGTCTACGTTACCTGGTATGGTAAATAATTCACGGTTGACGGTTGATGGGTTGGTAGGGTTGGGCTGAGGGTCGGCGGCCTGATTCGCTTGGTCTCCGACGCCCTCGCCGCTTTCGCTAGCCATGGTAGGTTGATGGGAAATGACTCTTAGTTCAAAGATTCCCACAGACGGCGCCAAATGTTAATGCTCAGAATACCGCCACCTGATGTCGGTTTCCGATAACGTGGACGGGGGTCCAATCTTCCGATATGTGTATGGTTCGTGAAATCCCGCTATCTGTCAAGAGAAATACAACGACGTCAAGAGGGGAGACCGCGGTTCGCGGTCTTCGATCCTCTGATGCTAAAGTTAAACGATGTATTTGTATTGACAAATGCAGCGGTAAATAGCTATTGAATGCGTAATCAATGAAGAGAGAGAAGTGGACCTTTTATAGGTGAAATAGTGAGTTACCTCACTATTATTTTCGATGTGGGACTGATACCTTTTAGTTTGCTAAGTTTTGGTTCTTTCTGCAGAGACAACTTTGGGTGGCACGTGTCAGCGCGTCAAGGCATGTTTTGGCCTGGAGTTGGCTTGCCGGTGGAGGTTGTCTTAGTGTGTTTTCAGAGATCACTCCACTAAGGTCGTTCCGCCAAGGTGACATGGTTAAGTATGAGTGTTAATTATGGCTGGCAGTTGCCATGTATGTACAGTATTAAATCACTCACCTTTGAATAGAAAAACTGAATAGCCGTACGGAAAGTCTAATTTCACAATGCTAACCAACTATCCATAAAATCCTCACCTTCTCTGTCATTACGTGATCATGGAACCATGATCCCACTATTCTGCACTGTTCTGGTTTGTTCTAGTTGTTTGACATGCCATCGAACACCATTTGCATTATAGATCGCGTAGGTACCAACACTATCCTCTAGACCAAATGGTAATGCATATAATTCTTTGGTCACATCACTTTATCCCATGTTATATAATTTTGTAATATGAGTCTTGAACCATGCAATAAACTGATCTCTTTGTCTCTCTTCTAGTTTGACTAGACTATCTTTTCAAAATTTCATAATGTTGACTACATACACATCAATTAAAAGGGTTATTAAATATATAATCAAAACATAAAGTTGATAATAAATAAAAAATTAATCGCTCACTTTTTAAAGGGTTCAACTTCATCACAATTGTCCAAGATATACCAATAAGTAGGTTCTTTCTCTTCATCTGACCAATCAACCATTTTTTACCCACTAAGTGATCGTACATTCTGAGCAAAAACTGACAAAGTTGCATTGTTTCACCCCCATCATAATTTCGTTCAGGTTGAGTGAAAATTGTCTCAATATCGTTTAGATACATTGGGGAAAAGATTAGTGACTCTTCTGCAATACAATCCTCAACAATTGAACCTTCGGGTCGAGCTCTATTACGTACGTAATCCTATAAATCCCCAAGCTTCCTACCACGCAGATAGTAATGTGATAGTAAATAAATATTCGAACAAATCAATAAAAAAATAAACAAGAATAATCTTTATTACCTTGTGGCAAATGCACATCTACTTGGATCATGATGTCAAAGAATGCAGGCGGGAATATCTGCTCAAGCTTGCATAAAATAACCACAATGTCATGCTGCAATCTCTCTAAATTTGCTACCTTTAATGTTTTTGCACATATTTGTTTAAAGAAAATTGCTAATTCAACTATAGGATTACAAACATCTTTCCTCAAACATTCTAACTGGGAGTAGCCGTTGTAGCAACACATGACAATCATGAGTCTTTAAACTCATGATTTTCCCATCTTTAACATTTCGAGATATATTGGATATATACCCATCAGGAAATGTTGTAGTGCTCATCCATTCACAGAATTGTAGTTTTTGTGGTGGAGTTATAGTATAGTAGGCAAGATGCTTCTTAACTTTTCACCGTGCTTCTCTAGATGCAAGTTCTCACGTATTCCCATGTCTTGCAAATCTAATCGAGTTTTTCAATGTGCATTACATCTAGGTTGTGTCTAATTTTCAACTTGGACCAATACTCCAACTCAAAAAATATACTTTTCTTTGTCCAATTCAGTTTAGCTACTATTTGCTTCCTATTCTTATCAGGGATATCTTTGTGCTTATCAGGCCTACAAGGTTGAAGCTAAGTAAGCTAAAGCAATATGTCATCACTAGACAACTTTTTTGGGGTATTCTTATCTCAACTTCATTATTGAATAATTTTGGAAGTTTGCGCCATGGATGATTTTTTCTTAGCCAGGAACGATGCACCATGTAACAAATTTTACTCCTTAGAGGCTGAGATTTGGTATCTTTATCACACACAGGACATGCCAGGAAACTCTTAGTGCTCCAACCAGATAAATTGGCATAAACTGGAAAGTCATTAATGATCCACAGCACAGCAGCTTTTAAGATAAAACTAGAATCGGTATATTTATCATAAGTTTGAACACCAATTTCCCACAACTCCTTAAATTCATCGATCAAGGGACGCAAAAAGACATCAATGTCTTTACCTGGTGCGTTCGGCAGTAGAATTAGCAAAGTCATCATTGAGAATTGGTTTTTCATACACATCCAAGGCGGTAAATTATATGGAACTACTATCATTGTCCACATACTATAAGAAAGACTCATGTTCTCAATCTGATTAAATTAATCAGTTGCAAGGCCTAATCTAACATTTTATGGCTCTCCTGAAAGTTGGGATACATTCTATCAAATTCCTTTTATGCAATAGAATCCGTCAGATGGCTCATAGTACCAGTTATATCTTTCATTTTATCACTGTGCCACCTCATATTAGTAGCCATATGTTTGGACAAAAACAATTATGTCACGAAGATCTAGGATTACAGTTCTTTCAAACAAGGTGAAGCACAATGCCAGTAAACAATTCATAAACTACTCAAAAGTCAATTGATCAAGCCATATTAGTATTACCAGATATATGACCGAATCCGAGGAAACTTGCTGCAATACTACAAAGAAAACAAAAATCAACAATACCAAAAGTTAAAAAAGTATTGATCTATATTCTCTTGCAAAAATGAAAAATTCTAATTCAAAAGGCTAGGCAAAAGGAAACTAAGAGAGAAGAGGGATTACATGATGGAGACCTTGTTGCTTGGAGGTTTTGGTGTTTGGAGGTTTGTATAGAGAAGATGCAGAGTGGTACTAATGCCATGATCAATATTCGGCGTGAATAGGGAAACAGAATAAACGGTCTCCTACTTATAGAGACTAAAATGATAATACTCTTTTTTCTTGCTAAGCCTTAATAACTTTCGTTGAATCCTTCAAAAAAAAAAAAACGTAAGTAAAACAAAATACTTATTAACTTTTGCTAAATCCTGCCCAAAAAAATTTAGGTAAAACAAAAATATCGCCAACATAATTAAAAAATTGGGAAAATGATCATTTACCCAATTTTAACAACAAAATTGCCCACTTGTTCCACTAACAGTTTTTTAACCTCATTTACCCAAAACACTCTAAGGGATTATTTCCCTACTACCCAATTAATTCTTTTTTTATTCTTTTTATTTATTTTTAGGACTTTTTTGCCCTCTCCTTCTTTCTCACTTAGAGAGAAAAGTCATCCTCCACCATGCTGTGCTCCAGTGACTAGTGGCCGGCAGCGGACTCCAGCGATCGGAATCCGGGTACTGATGATCGAAATCTGGCGATCGATTGACCGGAATCTGGAGACCAATGACCAGAATCCTGCTATCGGTCACCAGAATCTGGAATCAGGCTACCGGACTGGTGTCGGGATTCCGGCGTCTGAATTTATTGCCCCCCAATAATACCCAATAACCATATTATTGCCCCCCAGTAATCATATTATTGTCCCCCAGTAATCATATTATTGCCTCCCAAAAATCATATTATTGCCTCCAATAATGATATTATTTTCGTCCAGTGAATTGTATGAACTCCCGAAACCAAAATGAATACACTACAGACACAATTGATCATATTATTGCCCCCCAGTAATCATATTATTGCCCCCCAATACTCATATTATTGGCTCCTAATAATCATATTATTACCCTCCAATAATCATATTATTGCCCTCAAGTGAACCAAAATGAATAAATAACAGATACAAAAAAAATAAAAAATCTCAGGATACAAAAAAAAAAAAAAACTCTGGGCACCCACCGGAGTGTGAGGCCGATGCAGGAGTGGTTAACTTCACTGACCATCTCCATTGTTCATCATCATCTTCTAGTTCGATTGGAAGGAGGCAGAGCCGAAGCGCATAGGAGTTGCAGGATCGAGGGTACCCGGGCGACGTCGTAGGCCTGGATCGAATCGGATCGGACTGATCCGATCTGGACTGGGTTTCACAGATGCCTCACTGTACTCATCGGCATAATGGCTTGAAGGTGCAGGTTCGAGTTTTGCCAGGCGACGTCGAATCTGTGGCGGCCTGGATCGCATCGGATCAGACTGATCCGATCTGGACTGGGTTCACAGATCCAAGCTAGGGATCGATTTGCTTGGAGGAGGCGGCACTTTTATTTGGCGCGACGGGGATGACGGAATGACGGCGTTGCCGGATTCGGGGGATGGAGGAGAGAAATCGGTGGGGGGAGAGAGAGAGAGTCGACGAGGAGAGAGAAATTGGTGGGGGGAGAGAGAGAGTCTGAGAGAGAGAGAGAGAGAGAGAGAGAGAGATCAGTGTAATTCATTAATTAAAATGAGGGCAATACTGTCACTAGAGATTATATTGGGTAAATGGGGTTAAAAAAACTCTTAGTAGAGTAAGTGTGCAATTTTTAGGCTAAAATTGGGTAAGTGGTCACGGCTCCTAAAAAATTTCGTCCCTATTTCTTTTCATCCAAAAATTTAGCATAATTCACCGCTCAAATTTTTACCAATTATTTACAAAATAAAAAGGCATAGGAGACCAAATTAAATCTCATCCCCAATTAAATTTTGAGACAAATATTTTTTTGTCCCCAATTGAAATTTATTTGTCTCTAATAGCGTTGAATTAATAGACAATTCTGAAAAACAAAACTTTTAGGGACAAAATAAAAAAATTTGTCCCTAATTATATGTTTGGGGAACAAAAAATTGGTCCGTTCCAAAAAATTTTGTCCCTAAATGGGTTTTCTCTAGTAGTGCTTCAAATTCAGGCCAAATTGGAAGGGGAGACCAACTGGGCTTTATTCATATGGAGATTCTTTCCATACTCTCCAAGTTTCAAAACTCAATTCAACGTGAGGAAGAGGAACGAAGAATTGAAAGATTTTAAGTGCCGAAATATTTTGAGGTAAATTCCGGTCATTTCGTTTCAAATTGGACTTTATGCTAGTTGTAAAAGTTGTTGGAAATGTTGTATGGAAGATTTTGGCATAGATCTTGAACCACGATGTGATGGTCGGAGGTTGAAACACGTGAGGGCGCGTGCTGCCTTTTCTAACCATTAGATAAAACTAATTGATATGAACATGTCGATATAGTTTTTGTTGAATTTGGTGAACATTGTGTAAACGATCGGAATTTTTGAAGTTTAGTGATTTTGGGGTATTATTCGTGTCAATCTGACCGTTGGATCGACAACAATTTTTATTAGATTGTTAGAATTATCAAGTCGATCAACGTGATCTATGAAATATAAAATTGTTTCGATGAAAATTTGGACGTTTGACGAATTATTGTTAAGAGGTTTCGATTTCATTTTATTTTCAAATTTAACTTTTGATACTCAAATTAATAGTTATAAATTATCGTATTGCTCGGAACGACATGTTCCAGTTGCTAAATCTGAATGTCCTTAAAAAAAAATATATTCGAGTTGCTACTCTATTTGATATGTGGCTAGAGTTGCATAATCTAAATGAAGATGATCTCTGTATTAAAGAGCTCTATAAACTAAACACTAGGAGTCTAGCTAATCTTGTAGATAAAAGGTTTGCATTACTGACTTGTAGATATGTTAATCTTAATTCGTACAATATTTGTACTGTTGTTTTCCTTTAACTTATAGTTGTCCCGTGACAAGTTCTTATGCATACTTGCTATTGCTAATGACATAAATTGCTATGCGTAGCTGAAAAAGTCTATTCTATATGATAACTAATATATGTTTTTGTCATAATCTACCAGGGAGGTGAAGATGGAGGCGGATGGATACTACAGACCTACAGTCAATATTTTATTACTCAACATGGTTTGTTTAGAGAGCTGGCCATCTACCTCTCAAAAGAAGTCAAGAAGGAAAACGATAGAGAAAAACTGATAATAGAGATATGCGGAGAGAAACATCCCAAGTGGTAGAGGAAACATAAGTGTCAAACCATGCAAGCTCGCCTACTATCGATATCAACTGGTTGTCCAATCTCTCAATCTCTTTAGCAATTATATTCACATATTAATACTGATCTAGTGTATCACTCATTTATTTCTCTCCACGCTAACGATACATATATGCATATCATGTTTTTTGCAGATGAAAAGTTCTCAATGGAATGACCCAACATCTAGCTACCAAAATCAAAGGTTCTCGTCTTGTTTTTTCAAGCACAGGACTATGTCTTGCCCGAATTTGTGGAGAGAATGCTTAACTTAAAGGTGTTGGTAATCACATGTGATGGTTCCTATGTTTTCTACTTGTTTGTTGCTTCTCAAGAACTGGTTCAATTACCAGTCTTCTAATTTGGTCTTAAACAAGGAAATCAAACGGGTCTTGATCTAAAAGAAAAGATGATGAGAAGGGAAAAAAATTTGGTTCACAAATTTTGATGATGGCAAGATGTGTTCATTGGGAAATATTTAACTTTTGAAGGAAAAGTTTGACAAATTGTCAGATTTAACGCTTTGGGTGGGCTCAGCTGAGCAAAATTGACCAGCACTGCAAGGTCCGGTCAACATTTAATGTCCAATTTGGACAGAGAACCAAACATTGAATACAGCTTATCAAAATTGTAAGTACCGGGGGTAATCTTGATGAAATTAGAAGAAGAAAGACTAAGATGAAAATGGACCTAAAGTTGGAGTAGGTAAATTGAAATTAATTCTTAATTTTTTTTTTGGACAATTGTACAAGTACTTTATTGATTGACCTAAATGATCATTTTTGCTTTGATTCAAATTTACCAATCAATATTAATTACAGTAAAATTATGTACTCTTTGATTGAACATCCCGTTCTTTAATTCCATAATATATACATCGTTTGTAACTCGATCATCACTTGCACGGTTATCTTCCACCACCAACACTCAGTTGCCATAGGGTAACTCAACCATCCGCCCTAGTGAACAAAGCATCATCACCTGGATGCTAGAGGTCCTCAATCTCGCAATTAGGAAAGGTTAAGATACTTAGTTCAAAAACGATCTTGTTGACAGAAAAAAAAAGACTGGTGTAGAAACAAATATGGTAATAACATATGGCTTTCACAATTTTGTTAAAAGAATGTTTCACAGAAGTCTCATAATCTTAATTACAACTTTTTACTTTTGAACAATCGAGGTGTTTATTCAACATATTAACTAATCTCTCTCTTACTTACGAACATGGTTAAGAACATCACTGTTCTCTTTGGAAAACTTTACAACTGTTCGAGAAAATGATCACTCGTCAACAAGACCAAATTTTCTCAACACTTTATCCTCCACTTGTTATTAAAAATATTTTATGATAAAAATTTAAGCCAATTACATATGGGGCTATTTGTGAATGTTACATTACCCATAGGGCCACCATCTCTTTGTTTTTTTTCCTCATAAAGCCATAGAAGCAAACACTATGCCAAAAAGTGCATCAGACGACATAACTGTTCTGTCGTCTGAACGAACAAAAATGTGTCGTCTAGTACGGTGTCGTCTCTTGGGGGCATCAGACGACAGAAGTGTTTTGTCGTCTGATTTTTCAGACGACATAAAAAAATAAAAGTCTTGTGTCGTCTGATGAGTTTTGCATTTTGAGAACATTGTGATCTGTTTCTTTAAAAGCATTCAAACAACAGTTTTGTATTGTCTGATAAACAAAACAACCACAGTATTTTTTAAATACTATTGTGTGAAGCATATTTGCAAGACTTATTTGTGTAGTCTGAATGCCCTTAAATAAGAAATATGAAGACTCTTATGTAGTGTCTTCTCTCATACAACAGCATTTAAAGGTTGTGCTAATTTACTTTAAACGACAATTATATGTGGTCGTAAAGAGCATCAGAGGACAATTAAGTGTCGTTCTAGGGTACATACATACGACACTTAAGTGTTGTGTGAAAGGTCTTTTATGAGGTCTTTTTATATTGTCTGTGATTGATTCCAACCACACTTATTTGTTGTTATTATATGTTTTAGCCAACACTTTCATCTAACTTATGTTGTTGTTTTGCCCTTTAGACTACAATTTTCTGTCGTCCCAATGCCAAAAAGACAATAGACTTCTATTTGATTTTTTTGTTGTTTTTATTTAGCTGCAACCGCACATTTTGGTGTGCTTTTGTTGTAGCTTGCAATTTGAGATAACACATATTAGTAGTCCCCTGTTACAATTGGTATGCATGCATTCTAAAAATTAAAATTGCCCATTCATAAAAGTATGAAACTATAAAATCCACATCCAAAATCATTCATTGCAATTTCCATTAATCCACCATTGTCTCATGTACACAAACCTAATAATGAACATCAGTTCAAAATGACCCATATCTACTAATCTGGATCTGCAGACAAGTCCAAATGCTTAATGAAGGAAGAATTTCCACTAGACACAAGTTAATAAAGGAACTAGCTAGCTGTACTGCTGTACTAGTTTCACAATCTTATCAGAGCTTTTTACCTACTCGGAGCAATCATTGTAGTATTTTCTGCTTGCTTCATGACCTCGTGAGTACACAGGTATATGAGAAGAATTGCATTGAGATATGCCTGATTCATCAAATGTTATAAAATTAACTTCTTCATAAGAATCATATTCAAACATGAAACTAAGGAATTAAAAAGTGACTGATACTCGAAAGAAAATAGGATAACAACATTAATAATGCAATACCTTTATGTCTAGTACCAAATAATTTGAAATGTTTCTATCAACCGGTTATGCAGCATTGAACTGAACCACCAGAATAACAGCAAAAGTATTCCTAGATGCATCACACTCCTGCAGACCACCTGATCGACAACAGAGAAGAACATCTTAACTCCCACATAAACAGAACAAATTGATGTTAACCTTTACTTAAAACTTCCAACTAAGAAGAAAAACACAAGGCAGTAAAATGAGTAAGAAAATGAAACATCAAAATCTATAAAATAGATAAACTCACAGGGGACAATGATAGACCAAGTATAGCAGCCAAAAAGATATATACATGCAACTTCACTAATATTTGAAGAGATCAAATATCTGATGAATGTGACATAATATAACAATTTTGCTTAATTTCTAAGACAAGCAACCAAAAACGGATGTATATTGTACAGTAGTTTCTTCAAGGTTTCATACATCACACACCAGTAAACAAGAAAGTGCACATTGTAGCTCCAAGAGATCATTTGACACTAAGGTGGTGAAATCATCAAAGCCATATAAAATCAACTACCCTTTCTAATGAGTGATCGAGTGTTTTGTCACTCTTTTCACTCCCTCTTTTTCTACCACCTAATAACAAAAGCAAATACAACATGAACCAGGGAAATTGTGAAATAGAAGCAAAGAACCAGAAAGGCAAATAACAACTAATACCAATTGTCCTCTCAATATTGCAATTCAAACAAGATGATGCCAACCTCCAGATGAAGTTGACATCGAGTCCTTAAAGAACTTGGGCTAGTAGTAAAATAATTACTGCTGTCGATACATGAGTACGGTCACCGGTTGGCCCTTCTCTAGCAAGCTCGAAGTCTGAGAGCTTTGGCTTAAAGTCCTCATGCAAGAGCACGTTGGAGGATTTGAAATCTCGATATATCACCTATTCAAACAATGTAACAAAAAAGGTTCAACAAAGTATATAAAAATTCTTGTCTTCAAACAAATAAAGAGTTACCATCTGAGGTAAGCCATTATCTACCATCCTTAAATACACTCTTTAGCATTTGGATATTGATGGCCAGAAGCAAAAATAGAAGATGACTTTTGTTTCAAGCTCACAAGCAAAGCTGAACCAAATCTATGATGTAGTATTATAACATTAACATTAAAGCACAGAGATTATTTTTAAGCAGCGAGAATTAATATTTTTCTCCTTAATTGATTTTCAGCCACAAAAATGGAAGAACAAGATCAAGGGACTAATGTGTTGAAGTAAACAGGGGGTACATATTAACAAGAACTGCAGTTTCAGGCTCAGTTTCAACACTAAACTTACTGCGAGCTTCCTGCATTTAAAATTTATACATGACAACTGACAAAAAGCTGAAAACGTCAAAGTACAGTAGCCAAATTGAAAGTAAGATGGTAAAATTCATTAGAAAACAGTAACTAAATTGGAGTTAACAAGCTTGTGTGGTTTGAATTAGAAGAGGGACATGGACCTTTGAAAAATGATATTCTTAAATGATGATAACAAGTTTTGAAATGTGTCGAAGTGTTATAATACCAGGAGATAATAAAATTCCAGAAGGCTGTGCAAATGATATGCTTGAAGAGCTATCCTAGTGAAAGATCAAAAGGACCAAATCAAGTCTGGAATTACATAATAGCAGAAAAATGTTCATATTGACATTAGCATCTTCAAATTATCAATTACCTTGATCCATTCAGATTTCTTTCATAACCATCACCAATAAATGCTCTAGTAATACCATCAGCTGTATCAAGTTGCCAAATTTGATGTTGGCCAGCCATGGCAATATAAACTTTCTCATTGACTGGATGAAAGCAGACATCCCATGGAGAGTTGAGTAGCTGAATAATATAACCAGATTCTTTAATAAAATAGAGATGTATATCCAAGAATTTTGTAATTCAATTAAAATAAGAGATATCACCAAAAATTCATTATTCCTAATAAAAAAAGGTTTACATACTCAAACTCAAGGTATTTCTAATCTTATCTGAGTGCTTCCTTTTCCTCCTCTGTAATCAGGGCCTTTGGTTACAGTTCTAGCTAGAGTACGCCTGTTTCGTTAACAAAGTCAATCTCCCTACAATTTCAAAGCTATATTATGACAGGAACTCATTTATAAAATGTCAGCAGATGGGTTACTACCACATCAATCATTATGGTTATGAACCAAAAGATAACAACAGAAATGAGGCCACTTTGAACTTTTGCATACGATATGAACTAGATATAATGCCCGCGCTTTGCTGCGGGATTTCTTATTGTTAACCATATTGTATGCAAGGTTTTTTGATAAAATGTAATAGATTACAATATAAATTTGGGAACAAACAATTATAAATTCCGGGTTAAGCAAACGATGACCGATTTGTAAACATATAAAATAACAAAAATAAAAATCTAGTTATAAATGTTCAAATGCTGCCAAGGATTTCCTATTTGTGAACGTTTTAGATGTAAAAAGGAATCACAATGGTCATCAACATAACCCAAAAGGAGGTGATATTTGACCAAAGTGATAAAACACTATATACCACACATCAACCTAATCAGATATACATATGGAGTAAAAAAACAAAAACAAAAAAAATTAATAGCAACCAACAGCCTAAATTACATAAATATACACAAAAACAAAGCTCAGGACCATACAGTCAAGCTCAAAAAATAGGATCATGCTTTTACTTTGTCACACACTCACCCCATTACTTGCAAACAAAAATAGAAGGAAATAGTGAAATTAAGTGTGAACTAGGTATCTAAATGGAAAATCTACACGAAGTCATGGACTAAACTATAAGTGTGCAGTTTTATTTTGGAGATTGAAGTACTTCACTGTTTTATTCACACTTCATAAGAATTAGGGGAAATAAATTTGTGTGTTTATAGCTTAAAGTGTTAAATTAAAGTGTTAAATTTCTAGTATAGATGAATCCTTACTATTATCTTTCTTTCATTGACGTCAAAGCCTTTCACAGATTTTACCAACAACAAATCACAACATTGCTCAATCCAAGCTGAACAGTATTAAGCATACTATGTTAATATTACAGAAGGTTCACCTTTGTTACCTAACTTGTAGAACTTTTCTTCTCTGAAAACAATGACAAAAATTTGAGACTAACCTTCTCTGTTTCTTTGATATGATGCCTGACCAAATGAACACGAAGATTGACCTGAATGTAAAATTTGGCAAACATTAATTAGATAGTTGATAAGAACAATCATTTCAAAAGCTTAAAATAACTTTAATATTAAATCAACTGCAAAAGTTACCTGCTGCATTTGTATTGCATGTATTAACATTTCCATCTGCAAACAAACTCTGGCCTTGCATGACAGTAAGATCTTTCTGATTATTTCTCACTCGTTTGTCACGATGCTCATCCAGATTGTTTGCTACTTCATCACTTTTGAGTATGCTGACTATTTTTTGTGATTGCTGGTTCAGATGCTATAAAAAGAGAAATAAAAGAACATCAGTTGGTTTTATTTTGTAAATGAAAACATAAATTCAATTGAAACTGTTAACTCAAATTAACAGTCCAAATTCAATAACGTGTGCTTACTTTGTTTCCAGCTTCTTGATCGAATTTTGGAATTTGTTCCTCTAGTAGAAAAAGTCCTTTCAGCTTCAATTACTGAGGCAGAAAAACTATTACCATTGCAGACCTCTTCCATTCTTTTTTCAGTACCTTGACCTTCATCATGATTTTCTTCTAACAACCTTTTTGTTCTTGTCCATTGGATTCTCGGTGCCATAATTACATTCAAAAGTATAACAGAATTACAATTACAAATCAAACAGAAACATTTATATAACCATTCAGCTTATTTAAAGCTAATAAAATCTGGCCATAAACAATAATAGAAATACACTGAATTTGTCTTTAAAGAACTATACAAAATACACTTGAACAGAAGACAGTTAAACTATCTAGTAACACACTATTCCCAAAATCTGTAAAATGAAACAGCGAGACTTAAAATTTTATACTGAAAACCAATAAGAACAACTTCCTACATTCTATTTTTGAACAACCATACTCTCCAGCCCACAGTTCTTCTCTCTCAAACTGAGAAGCAAGAAGCTGATCGAAATAGGTTTGCTAGACTATCTATCAGACAATTTCACAATATTCTGATCCATTCTTCAGTCATATTCATACATCAGTTGCTAACTATAAAGTATATACAACTTGTAACTCACAAAATCACTTATCAGCAGAAGAAAATATTTTACTCATGCAAGCCAGTGACAATCACTAAACAATAACAAAGATGAGTAAGATTAAAAACAAAACCTATTCCATTTCTTTTCAACCCAATCCTTTTCACTCAGAATCTTCGAAAAAACGTTGGATTTGAAACTATTGAAAAGTTAAAAACCTAGACTACCAAACAAAACCAAAACCATATACTGGTAACCCCAAAACCATATAGCTAAAACTTGTCCTGATCTATGGTTTCCCTTTCTAAAGCATTAAGACAAACAAAACAACAGGTGCAAGAAAGAAATATAAAACAAAATGCCTCACCCTTGACTTTAAACTCTGGAGCTTTGACACTTTAGCTAACATTCTGTTTTAAACCTGCACAAAAGAGGTTAGTTAGCTACAACCTTTAGTATTCTGTAATACAATTGGGCTGCAGTGTCTTTATGTTCACAAAGAAATCAAAAGTATTTTGTGAACTAAACAAAAAAGAATGAATGAGTGGTGTCATTGCAGATTAAAAGGGGAAATCCAATTAAATGTACTGCTATTTAATCATTTGCAGTAGCCAACCAAAAAAAAAAAGAGCTGAAGAAGAGAAGTCGTTAGCGGTGGCATCCATGTCTAAATATGAAAGGTCAAGAACGCAATTCCAAAAGCAGAAACAGAGAAGAAAAAAAATGTTCTGATAGTTTAATTTGAAGCTATATCCACATGTTCTGATAGTTTAATTTTAACAAATACTAGTCTTACCTATAAACAAGTCAATTTCATTATTTGATAGACTATATATATCGAAGAAAGATCAGAATAAATAATAGCAAAGGTTGAATGGGAACAGATAGTGGAAAGGGATGGAGGAGTAATTAAGTACCTGAAACAGTGGGAGAGTGTAGGAATGTCGGGAGGAGACTTGGAATGAATGATAGAGCGAAATGACGAGATTCTAAGAGCAGACAAGGATTTGAGAGAGTGTCGTACTCGTAGCCCAGCAATTCGAGTACCCAATCCAAAGCCAAAGACGAACCCAAAACCAAGTTGGGGTTGGTGGCGGCGGCGAAGGTCGCGGTCTCGCAGCTGTAGGTGATTCGAGACACAAGAGCCACCACCACTAAACATTATTTGCAATTCGCTCACTCCCTCAAAATTCAATCCATTCACTCCTAAGTCACAACTCACAACAAAACGTTTTCAACATTCGTCCCCCTCAAATTGGACTGCGGGGAGGGTGTGAGGGTGGCGGAATTGGACAGCGGAGATGATGGGTGGGGAGAATCGGTGGTGGGGAGTGGGGGAGAAGTGAGGGAGCGGAAGAGAGAGGGGAGATGAGAGAAGAAAAGATTGGCTTCTAAGAGATAGACACGAATACAGAGGACTGATTTCACAGGCCAGTCTCACGCTCCTTTTCAGTCCTCTGATTTCACTAATGGTGTTATTTCAACTGATTTCACGGTTCCGAGGACTGGATCTGAACAAAATTTCCGAATTGAGAGATTCTAGGGATTTTAGGTTTCGGGGAAGCAAACGAGATGTGGAGAGAGAAAATGGGGATTTTATGTGGCTGAAAGAGTGAGCCGAGATGGGAAGGAGTAAATGTGTAGTAATGCCAAAAACGACTGGGGAAAAAAAAAGTGAAACTCATCTTCTTCACACAACACAATTGTGTTGTCTGAGTATCACTCCCATTGACTAGTCAGCTAGGGTCTCAGCATTTTGAGAGGGAAAGGGCTATAACTTTTTGGAGGGAATTCCAAATATTCTCTTAGGGTTAGATTTGAAATTTCCCCATATTTTACAACAACATATAAGTGTTGTCTGTATCTAACCATATTTTCAAAATGAAAACGATCTTTGAGATAGGAAATCATCATCTTTTACAACTACACAAATGTGTCGTCTGAATGCTCACCATTTTTTCAAATTGAACGAGTATGGTTTTAGTCTATATTCAGACAACACAAACAAAAATAATGTCGTCTGAAAAACTCAGACGACATAAAACAAAACTTATGTCGTCTGAAGTGTGTCGTCTGAAGCACATTTTGGCATAGTGAAATGGTTTGTTAAAATGGATTATATAACAAGAGAGTTATGACGGTTTTTCACGTTGGAGATATATTGGTCATTTTTTATCTAACTTTTTAAATAGTGGAATGAATCAACCATTTGAACACGTCCTCCTTGTTGTAGCCACGACCTCACCGTCATTAATGCCAATTGAGGTGGTTTCCAGTAGTTTACAGCTATAATATTGGTATAAATCTCTTCCTCTTATCGTGGGCTTCCTATTAATATAAGTCTCACTTATTTTTATCACTTGTGCATGACAAACCGAAGGAGAGAAGCTTGACTATTGTGCCTTTAGATGTGGATGATGGTTTTGATCTGCCTAATACAAATGATGTGGTGCACATCTCTTTGAATAAGATGAAAGAACAGCGGCCAAATGTTAGCAAGAATGTCTCTAAGACTTTAACTAGGTGTCCTAAAATAAGGAAGAAGAGGTTTCCTCGAAAATAGGCTGATATGTAATCGAGGAGGGGGCTGCGGTGACTAGAGATGTGGTAGTTGTAGATGAGGTATTGGAAGTCAAGAGGTGGTTGATGGAGGTGCTTCTATGCATATTTGAGTTTTGCGTAGATAATGTTGTGTATTTTTGGATATGTTTCATTGTTGGTTAAAATGGTTGCACTGCTTAGGTAACGAATCTTTCTGATAACCCTACTAGGTGGGTCAATATGTGTAATTTTGTTGATCTATAAACGAGTTGACAGTAAAAAAAAAAAAAAAAAAACCATAATGTACATTTAGTTAATTAGTTAGTTTCATTCTACTTTTTTATTTAATGGTCCTTAACCAAAAGCACCAAAATGAATAAAAATGATCCCACTTACCCCAGAAGTCTATTAGGGGGCAATATGCGCCTATTGGGGGGCAATACATGGCTGATAGTCGTCTATTGGGGGACAATAGACTATCGGGGCAATAGATGTCTATTGGGGGCAAAAAAGGCGGCGGCCGGTGACCGGGCTCCAAAGAACTCTCCTCTGGTTTCTCTCTCTCTCTCTAAGTTTCAAAGGGGTGAGGGTAAAATGGTATTAAAAAAAATTAAAAAAAAAAAAAAATCTTAATGGGATATTAGGGAAGACCTCCTTAGAGTGTTTTGGGTAAGAGAGAATTAAAAAAACTTAATAGGGTAAGTGGGAAAAAAATCTCTAAAAATGGGGTAAATGGACAAAAATCCATTCTAAATATCATATATGGAGGAAGCACTTGGTGTGTTTGGGCCATTTTAGTAAGTATAGACATTGGGGAAGCGCCCTTTGCGTAGGGTGGTCCTAGGTGTTTTCTAATAAGTTAGGGCGAACTCTGGTCCATCACCCTAACATTGTTGTGATTACTCTGGTTCTGGTGTTGATTTTAGGGTATCGACATTTATGTAGCTCTAGGGTTATCTTGCATGGCTCAATATTGATGTAGCCTGCGAGGATGAGTCATGTTTGTATTGTTACCTACATTCTTGGTATATTAATGGATTGTGTTTGGCTCCAAAACCAGTTGGCGTGCAAACTGTCTCTTTTGAGCATGTGCTCGGGCGTGCCAGCACCGTGGGGTGCAGTCGTCGGGGGAATCCTTGACCTGACTTCTTCTTCAAGCGTTGTGGATGAGGAGAGCACCAACCTCGCCACAAGGTTCTTCTCTAGCCTTCCGAGAAAGGACTTTTTGCCTTACGGATAAGAACTTTGGATGTGATCTCTTCGTGTCACCGAATCGATACTCAACGTTGTAGGCTGAGCAGAGCAATCACTGGGAAGTTTGGAGAAAGCACGGGTTTCGCTAAAGAGTGACTTTAGCTTCGCTGGGTTGCGAGGGCGTTACCCTTGCTTCGCTGGTTGAGAGAGTCTCGATGGCAATGGTACTGGCAGTCGGCTCTTGGGGAGATTAGGACTGGAAGTACGGTCGCCGGGTTGATCTGGTGATGCTGACAATCGGCTCTTGGAGAGACTAGGACTGGTGCGCGGTCACCGAGTTTCAACGAAGTTGAAGGTTTGCTCCGGAGAGGCTTTGTAATCACTGGGATTGATTGATTTGAGAGAGGTCCTTTGCTGTGTCGTCTTTATCCTCTATATATAGGCTACTGCATATTTACTTTCCAAATAGGAATGAAATACTATATTTTAGGCCACAGTTATTGGCCTTGAATCAAATCAAAACTTTTAATAGTTTTGATATCTATCGTAAGCAATAAGAGAATGACTCTGTCATAGCAATCTTTTAGACAAGGTTAATTACCTTTTGGAGTCCTGGACGTAATCTTCTTGGCTGCGAGCTGTTGGATATGCACGTAAGATATATGTCTTCGCGAGCACTCGTCGCGGGGATCCCGTAGGTCGCGGCACACACACACACACACACACACACACACACACACACACATATATATATGTGTGTGTGTATATGTATATAACCCACTGAGCCATGCAGCTTGCATAATTAACTTGTATATATATCTTCTGTTGATTACCATCAAGCATGATTATGCCTTTCCTTTCTTGCTCCGCCATAAGACTTAATTGCATGGACAATTATATATATATATATACCTTCCTTGATATTCGCGAGCTAGCATGATTGTTCAGCACCATAATTCCTTGCATATATATATATATATAAATATATATATTAGCAGCAAATAGCTGATGGCCCACCATACTATGCCTTAATCATCTTCTGCCTCTTTCATGCAATTAAGGAGAATCAAGGGATGATCCACCTTCCTTAATTGATTAAGGCTATGATATGCACGTAACCAGGACAACCATGAATCCCAGTCAAATACAACCATGAGGCCATCTTTAATGCAAAGATCTTCCATATGCTCCATCTTCGTAACCAAGTAAACCACTATATCTTGATTATTAATAGTAAACCGATAAGATCATGATTCGCCTTAACATTACTTAATCTTCAAGTAGGCTTTATTTAGCCTTTAAATAATATATTCTGAATTTGTCGAAAATATATAGCTTGGGCCACGGATATTGGCCCGGATTTCGTCGAGTCCCCCTTGTCGGGAAAAAATGTTATTTTGGATTCAAACAGATTGTTCAAAAGAAAAAAAAAAAAAAACTATTTTACCGATTTATTAAAGTTGCTGTCTGGGTACCTTGGTTTGCTGAGAATTGATCAATTTCATGACTAGGTTTTTTTCACTATTTCATTACTGAGAATTGAATCAATTTCATGACTGAGAATTGATCAATTTTTCTTTTTATTATTTTACTATTTTACTTTTTAGAGTCAGGAAATATAGGATAAATATTTAAAATGCCGGTTACACTAGAAATTTGCTGGGTTTAAATAGCCAACACCCAATGTGAGTCAAAGTTTTAAAAGTTGACTAGTGAACAAAAACTCGAACCCCTCCGCTGAAGAAGCTCAGACCAGTAATGGTGAAAGCAGTGATCGGAGAGGAAACCCAGCTCAAACTAGCCGAGGCTCGCCTCGAGCAATCCTCTTCTACCCCCGCCCAGGTTCCCTCTCTCTCTCTTTCTCTACCAATACAATCAATCATCCACACGATTCTCAAATTCACCGTCTTTTTCTGTTTGTTGTGCGATTCAGGTGGGGCTGGTCATAGGCAAGCTCAGCTCTACCCTCGACCGAGGCTTCGTCTTTGATTTGGTCCCGACTCCGCCTAACGACGCCGGAGCTCCGCCTTGTTCCCTCGTCGAGCCCGATAAGAGAAAGGGCCCCAAGCCCAAATCTCAGTCCTCTGATTCCCACTCTCTCTCAATTGACAAGGATTGGGTCGCCGAACATGCTCGTCAGGTCTGTCTACATGATGTTCCTATATGCATACATGCATTGCTAATTTGTTATCTTGTTTGCATTTAACGAATCCAGAATTTGATCTCATTTTCGGGGTTTCGACGATTTTTCTTTTGTGTCTGTAACCAGGGTTTTGACTGCATTTTTTGTTTATTGATATTGTAGGTGTCAAGAATGTTGGTGGGCGGCATGAAGGTGGTTGGGATTTACATTTGGATTAGCGATAATGCATTCAAGAATTCAAACATTGTGCTTTGCCAGGTAGTATTTTGGCCCTGGATTGGACAGTGATGTTTTCTTAGTATATATGTATGTTGTTTAACAGGTTGTGAGTACCGATCTTCATAGGCTGTATGTACTTTTTGATGTAGATAATATGTTTGTGAAGCAATGCTGTACCGGAGAGTCACTCGATGAGCTTTCTTTGTGTGATTAGTTACTGTGGAAGTATGTAGGAAGAGAGGAGATTGCTAGGTTGAATGTTGTTTAGCTCTTCAATGTTGGATTTTGATATGTTGTTTAAGACCTATCAAATCCCATCCATGAAATTTGCTAAGTTAACTTCTGGTTTTAGTTGGCACACCCTTTTCATCTCTAAAACCTAATATAATAGAAAATCTGACCACATATAATCTGTGTAGAATTCATTTGGTGATCAAATCCTTGCTGGCTTAGTGCTAGCTAAGGTTCTGAATTTATAATTATGAAAACCTGATGGAGAGATTGTTCCTGGCTTATTTGTTACAAATAATACATTGGATATATGGACTCCAATATTCATTTGAAATATATCCCATGCTTGTTCTGAACGAAAAGAAAATTATTTTTGTCTTCATTAATGAAAAGGCCCTTGCAGACTGTAATGGGAGTTGCCAAAGCTGCGCCGCTCTCTGAGAGTGATTGGGATGAGAGACTTCTTATTCACATTTGCTATAGTCCAAGGAGGTATCTTTCCTATCTGAACTCAAGTATTGTTTCTCGTTCCAATATGCTCTCTTAATATTGTTGAAGGCTATTGCAGGCTCACTAACAAGTTTATTTGTGTAGATGGACATGTCGAAATTGTATGGTGACTTCAAATATTACATCAAGCAGCCTAAGACCTTGTGACTTCAAAATGGGAAGGGTCCTAACTTCCCTTCAAAGATTTAGGTGCCTGTACAACTTTGATATTAGGTATGGTATTTTTCTAAAATTGATATGTCTTTATATTTAACTTAAAAATTGCTTCTGAAAAGATGTATTATCATTGTCATTGCACCATGAAGCCAGAATTTATTATCTCTTTCTACTGTTTCTGGGTGAAGATTAGGGGGAACTATGATAGTTTCTTTGCATTTGAATGACCTATATGAAAATGAGTAGCCTAGGTTCCTGAAAGTTTTATCTATCAGAAATCATCTGCTATATTTATTGCGCTATAATCACATTTATCTAGATCTTAGAATTCATTGTTTTTCTTCAATGAAAGATGATTATGAAATCCCTTCCATCATGGGTCCTACAAAACAGAGGCATAGAAAAATCAATGAAGTTGAAAGGAAAAAGTAAAAACAACTTTTGAAACGCCTCGTGCAGTCGTGCCATTCCCCCCCTTCTCAGTGGAAACACTCATTTGACTGGTTGATAGAATTCACTAATGTAAAAGTAACCTGCATGCTGATGATTTGACTATCAATATAAATGTCTAACTAAAATTATGTTGGAGTCCTTTATCATTTACAAGTATTGATCATATACAAGTTCAGCCACAGACCTTATAAATTTGTCATTTCAGTTGATTTTTTATGCATTATGGAGGCATATCCAAAGTCGACATTGGAGTTGATCCTCTATTCTTTCCTTGTCTGTTGTACTATATTTGGCTTGGTTATATCAGGCTTATACCTGAGCCACTTGATATGATCTCATAGGACTGAGAATAATATCTTAGTAAATAATAGGATCTGTATTTCCTTTAGTGATACCTCATTGACTAGCTCTAGAATGTGGTCTCATGGTAGAGTTATGTATTCCAGGTTACCTATATCTCACAAGAATTCATCAAATGTTCAGACTATGAGTGAAGCTCTTCGTCATGAAATTTCAATTCATGCTAAATATTTAAAAAGTGCAAAAGCCATGCTGGATGGAAATTTGGTAAGTAGTTTATTGTCATGATGAGCAACGTTTGAAATTGGTTTATTTATCTCCTCCACTTGTTACAGTTCTCTGCACAATTTTTTTTTTTTCTTTTCCTAAAACACTTATGTGAATATGGAAAAGCTGCAACCTGCCCATGTTTGTTGATGCGCTGGATGACCTTATTCTGTCATATGTTGATGTCTCTGATGGTACAATGATTTACCAAACATATAATTTGGAGTCGAAAAGATGTTATCTCAACCTCAGTTGTTTTCTTCTTTAGAAGAAAGAACTTTCTAACATATTTCGATTAATATGGAATCTTTTGGTGTGGAGTTAATTTATTTCACCTCCAGTTTGAATTGATGCATTCTAAATCAGTAAGTGTCAGTTTAGTAATTTTTTTTTCTTTTCGTTTTCCGTTTTTATTTTGTAGGTTAGTGACTAGGCAATATTAGGAAAATGGATGGAGAAAAAGCAGAGGGAGGGAGAGAAAATGTATGTAGAATGGTACATAAAGTTGACAGTAAAAACAACTTGAAGTAGACTACGTTTTTTTCCTTCATTTTTTGTTGTTTCATAGATTGTCCTTCATATTTCCTTTCTGGTCCCCTTTTCTCCCTTGTTTCAGTCTTGTATTTTCCTTTGTCTCTAACTAACAGTTGAAATCTAGAACCAAAATCAAAAGTGTGAGAAACTGGTCTCTAATTTTTTACCTTAGGCGTTAATTAATTATTGTGCTTTTTCCCTTGCCAGAATCATCTGTCATCAATTTCTAGGTTCACTTTTCTAACCTCAACTCTTATACATGTGTTTCTGTCTTGCATAAAATTTTAGGTTGTACACAATGATCTATGCACATCAGATGGTTTGCATGAAGTAGAATTGCTGTTACCATTTGTGGAAGATACTGAAGGTATGTTTATATATCCCTTAATTTGTTTAGTTTTCATTTTTCTTTTTCTTTTTGTGATGTCATTACAACTTTAAGTTTTTATTCTAACATTTGTCTATATCGCGTAAAGTATGCAGCCAAAAAGATGCGCTTGGTGTTCTTGCTTTTAGTGGTTCTGTTTGTTCCTTTGCATACTTAAATATTCGAGAACCAATTTCACAAGCTGTTGCTGATATAAAGGTACAGAATAGGAAATAACTATTTATTCTTTGGTCTTGATTTTAAGAATGAGATGATTTATTGATTTAGTTTTCCAAGGTAATTTAAATTCACAGTTATCATCACACAAAAGGCTGTCACTTTTGATTTTACAATGATTCTTTTAATATAAGGGTATACAGCAGGCCATTACTTTAGATTCTTTGATCTTGATTTTAGAATGAAATTAGTTATTGGTTTAGTTTCTCAAGTTAATTTGATTTCACATTATCAACAGTTAACTATAATGCATATTCCTTTGGTAAAGTGCGCATGCTTGTTAGAAGCAAGAATCATGTAGGACTGGACTGTATTTTACAAATATATATTCAATGGATGAAATAAATAAAAATCTATTCTTTCATTTAATTGATCACATCTTTATGTGCCTTGCACTACATTTACTTCTAGGACCAACAGGGACTAGTAGGAATGGTCAGGCCCATGGTTTGCTCAACCCAATCTCCCCAACCCACTTTTCAGACCCAGGTTCGATACTGGGGCTCCTGATAAACCCTACAATCTTTAGGAGATAGGAAACTCTAGCTAATAGCTATTTACATTTAGGGGGATAGAAGCTCAGACCACATGGGAGGTTCTGGGTATTGAAAAAAAGAAAAAGAACAAGTACATTCACTTCTAGTGGATGGTGTCCAGGATATATTTTGAAACACTTGAGCACCCTTAATGGTTCATAATTATGTAAGCTTTGTTTCTTAAACTAACTTTTTAATGTATTCAATTTAATTTGCTAGATAAAGTTGTTGGGGTGTGCAAATTCAAGTGTCATATTTGCAGTTTTGTTGCCAAACCATAAGATTACTAGGTTTGGCTAAGTAGGGTTTGGGAGCAAAATTTCTCTCACATGCATATTGGTTTCAGCTGTCAATCAAAAGGGGTAATACCACGGAAGCCTTTAAACATCAAGAGAAGCTGTGTTATATATTATATTTTAATTCCAATCTACTGAAACTAATAGGTGGATGGGACGATTGAATCAATTATTTATTATTAGACTTCAGCATAAAGCCAGAAATATATTGCAATGTACTGCATATATGCCAATATGCTGTAATAAAATAAATTTTAATTTCACTGCATTGAAACCAGTAGGTAGATTGACAATTGAAGCAATTCGCTGTATCAAATAGGTACAAATGTACTAGTGGAGATCTTAGGGTCCATATAAATAAGGAGTGTTTCTTTTCTATGATATTCAAATATACTCAAAGCTTTGTTTGCTTTTGATGAAGCATTCTTGCATGTTGGAGATGGTCACGCGGACAGATTGACTTCAGATATAGTAAAAGTAGAACTTCTGCAATGCAGTGTAAAATTTAAATTATATTAATACATAACATTGCTCTTTAGTTATGACTAAATTTTTGTTTTGCACCGACCTTGATATTTCTTTGATACTGTATTTTGTTAGTTTTACTCCTCATGGCCATTCCTCACCTACTGTAGAATCTTGAATTTCTTATATATTTTTGCAGGATGATATTATCACAAGTCTGCAAAGTAGACTAGATATCATCTGTGATGAGGCAGATGGAGAGACAGGTCCAATTGACACTGGCATCGAGAAAGCAAGAGATGATGCTGATAGCCAGGAAGTAGGAGATGGGATATCCAGTGGGACACCCGTATCCCAAATTGTACTTCAATCATTAAGGTTTGTTATGCTTATTTAATTCAGTAAAACAAGATCCTTCGCAATGAACTTGATAATATGTTGTGTCATTTTTATTCACTTTATTATACATATTTTCTGTACATTACATTACAGAAAAATGCTTCATTTATTTTCTTTTAATAAAACTGAAGCAGGTCACTGTCTCATCTTTTTCATATGTTGCACAATCTCCCCGCATCCACTCATTAGGTGTAGTTTATATAAAACAGGGAAATACCAAAGTACTTTCTTTTAAGATTATATACTACGTTTCCCTTGAAGGTGCAACTCATTTTTCTTGCACTATCACCTTACTTTGATATTGTTTGTGGGTTATTTGTTTCATGTAGCAAAATATTGAAATCAGTTAAGGCTAAGAGCATCTCCAACGGTGCTCCCCTCCCTATTTTTTCATCATTTTTATTAAAAAAATAGCTAAGATTTATATTAGGAGCTACTTTTAGGGAACCAAAAAATCTTGCTCCAAATTATAAGAAGCCACAATTTACTATTCTCTTTTTAAGTTTAATATTTATACTTCATAATTGTGGCAAACAAATCATAAAATAAAAAAATTGGAAATTTAAATAGGGAATTAATGCACTAGGGAGCCATTCTCTCTCTCCTCAGATTTAGGAGCACCTAGTGATTCCCCTATTTAAGGAGCACACATACAGATCATGGTTGGAGCTTTTTTTTTTCCCTGGCTTTCCCTAAATTTTGTGTAAGGAGCTCAATTAGGGAGCGCATTGGACATGCTGTAAAGTATATGTTAGACTGGTAGCAAGGTTCCTTTCGTTGGAAGCATCAGGCAGATATGGATGGTGAACTTGTCTTCCCTCTTATCTTTGATATTTCCCGACTACCATCCATATGTCCCCGAAATACCAGAGATTATTCAGGAATTTGCTCATTTTGAGAAGTAAGATGAGGAAGAAGATTTATTGTCACCATCTGTGACCCTTCTTTCATTCTGCTAGCTCTGTTCTATAATATGATTGGGAGAATTGAGTTCTTTTTCTTCTGATGCGTGATTTGTAAAAATAGCTGGGTGAGTCTGGGTTTTCATAAAGTAAGCTGAGTCACTGACTGTTCAGTATCTACAATTGTTTGAGCTAGATGGTTTAGACTTCTAGTTGTTTGGACTGTTTCTAGATGGACCCCTCTTGGGGCCTCTTTTATTTATATTTTTGGTTATGGCTACTCTGATCTGTTTTTAGTACAGGCATTTATGGTTGTAATGGCCTACTCTGATTTCTTATTTCCTTTTGGTCTGTATTACTTTGGTTTCTGATGTAATGGGTGTTTTCTTTCTGTACTGATGTTATGGGCTCTTTTTTTGTCGCAAAAAAGTGGGGTCACAGTTTATTAATTACAAGGGTTCAATGGTTTAATTTTACGATTTTCTTCATAATTCTAGTTAATCTCTAACGGTTTTCTCAAGTAAACTCACTTTTAAACCTAGGACTGTTTTGTAAATATAAATGGATTTGTCATCTGTGTTTTGTACCCCCAATGTTGAAAGTAAATTATGCACAAATCATCCTTTATAAAAGTAACTCCCGACATTTTCTTGATATCAGTGTATCTGTCAAGATATCCTTAAATTTTAGTGTGATTTATTTGTCACAGCCATTTTGTATATTGATTGTTAGTGAATTGTAACTGCACTCTGTCAAACTGACCACATTTGTTATGCATTTGAAACAGAAAAGCATGCGGTCTTTCACTTCCTCGTCGAGTCTTTATTCCTTGGTTGGCTGGCACATTTGTGTGTGACTACCTACAACCATCCGAGACATTTGAGGTTTGTGGTTCTGACTTGATCACTACTTCTGCTTATACCAAAATAAAAGAAAAACATCACTACGCTAAAGATAACGGATTTACAAGGGGTCTCCATAGAATTTATGCTTCTTGATTTATTTTTATCCATAACGGATTTTCTAAATTAGAACTTTAATGCTAAAGATAAAACACCACATTTTCTTTGGTGTTTTTGAACTTGGCCATTGAGATTGAATGCGTTTTCGGGATTTTGAACCGGAGGATGGGGTTTGGATGCATTTGAGGGCTTTGGAATCAGGGTAGTTTTGAGAGAGTGACTTGGCCTTATGGTTCTGGCCTTCTGGGAGATGGAGAAAATCTGAAAAAGGAAGAAGAGGACTGGTTGCAGAAGAGTTCATAAGGGAAGGATGATGTAAAACAAAGTGAACTTTGGTGCTAAGACAAGATTGATGATCCATAAAAGTGAGTTGATCTTGTGCAGTCCTAGTTTGAGGTCTAAACAACTAGTAAAACCTGCCAAAATTATTTGAAGTCCACTCCTTGTAAGCTATCAAGAGCTGCTGAAGTGAATATATTGCGCAGATGAAATAGAATCAACACATGCAATTAGAGAGAGCTATGCCACGAAGTGGAACAAGCGAACTATTGCTCTAACTAAATAATGAAAGAAAACCTACTTCTGCAGTGAGTGTGTTTTCCATTATTATTTTGATTGATTTATTTATTTATATTTTGAAATTAAGAATAAAAGCACTGGAGCTTAATGTTTCCATTTTAAAAGGGAAGATCAATTCTCTGTTAATTCCCTCTCTGGAAAATAAAAGGTTTATGGTTATTGCCACTGCTGGGGAACAAAGATTAGGGCATGGTATATATTATTCTATTCACTTGTAAATCTGCACCTTCTGCTAAGTTTTGTCTTACCTTAATATCTCTGGCTACACTCCAGGATCTCAGTCTTTCTTGAATTAGATTTGAACCCTTGAATTGCACTCTCCAAAATTCTAGTTTACATCCATTTTGAGTGATTTGATCTTTTGTGGCATTCATTATATGTCATTTTAATCTCCAATTTATATAGATGTTTATTCTCTTTTCAGACAATCTCGTATTTCTATTGCGGGAATGTCAGTTTGAAACAGATTTGCTTGAATCTGAAGTTTAAATTCACAGATTGGCAACATGTCCCATTTAGGTATTAAAGGATACGTATGTTTGGAGTCTTGACTGCCACTGAAAGCTGGTATTTTCATATACCCTATATAAATCCGTGTGAGAAGCTTGTAAATTTTGTAATATCAGTTTGTGGAGTTGTTGCGGGTTAAGGAAAAAACATTACAGCAGTACCATTTTCTGGTTCTGAATAGGCAGAATAGCTCTCCTCTGGACTAGGTTTTAATTAATATGAACTTTTTATTCCCTTTTCAGTTGATTCTAGTACAAACTCCTCTCATAGTTCTGACCTATGATTTTCATGCTCACTTAGGTTCTAAAAGATCGTTGCGTGGAGTTGTTATCTATGGAAGTTCCAACAGATGCCTCAAAAATCTTGGAACCAGAAAGAGAAGCCCCCTCTGCAGTCACCAAATCCTTTTGGGATGTGGCGGTGCCTCTTTCCACAGCATCTAGCTCCTGTTTGGAAAAGGGTGGACTTGACGCATCAAGGGGTGAAAGTAGCCAAAAATCAACCGACACCACCGATGCCAAAATCACTCCTAACATCATAGCTGCTGCTGTATTCCTTATCGTGGCTATCATTGTAGGATACATTCTAGTATCTATCAAGTCATAGGTCAATCGAAGCCTTGGTTTGTACAAATTTGGTACTTTTTGTTATCCTATGAAAGTGATTAATTTCTTTTTACTGAGAACTGTAGTGAGTAGCCTTGCATAAAGAACAATTCTCAGGTTCATCCCTTGGGGTGAAGCAGCATATTCACCCTCTCTTATGATTAATGCATAATAACTTTTTCATTTTCTAATCCAACCATTCAAGTTGTATAATGTAATACAAAGATTAGTTCTGTAAAAAATTAATCAAATTGAAAACCTTTTAATTATTCATTTATATGAAATACATGGACAGTTCATCATAATAGCAATAAGTGTAGTTAGAACCGTCCATTTATTTGATTCAATTAGATAATTAAACGATTTCTGATTCGATTGATTTTTTACAGAGATGATCTTTAAATGCTAATTTAAGATATGGACCGTTGGATTATAAATTTATTAAGTAAAAGTGAGTTAATCGATAACAGGGGTGAATATGCTTGTTCACCCAGGGGTGAACCTAAGAATTGTTCTTGCATAAATGATACTAGCAAAACACACCCGATGTGTGTGAATAATTAATTAAATGGATGTGAGAAAATTTATCAAAAAAAGTGGGAGTTATTACAAATAGTGGAAAGTTTTTTCATGAGTGAAATGCACAGTGGAAATTAACATTACATTAATGTTGGGAGGTAATTAACACATGTAAGTAGTAGAGTTTGACGTACCTTAACCTCTTTCCAAATTCCTTCCATCACATCATCACCACGATGTACTTTTAGTTCTAGGCTTGCTAGTTTAGTAGGCGTCAATGTTTGTTGAATGTTTAATGAGTGATGCTATCTTATGTACCATCCTTTCTTATCTGCCTATAGTTGGTAGAGAATAGGTGTGTTATGTGGTTTTCTGGCTTGAGATCAATGACAACGGGATATGATTCCTTATTCAAAAAAACTTTCGTACAATCTGAAGCAATTGTGATTTAAGCTGGCCTATCCTTTCCCCATCATCTGGAAATTTTCTTGATTAAATTGAATGTGTACTTTGACATTTGTATTCCATTATGGAATGCCATTGCTCTGTCCTCGTGTGACTTTACTCATTTGCTTATTGACTTGCTCTTCCATTATTTATGATGCTACCACCTTTATCAAGTGGGGTTGCCCTTCTAACCCGAAGGGCTTAGGGGCGTCTTCACCGAAGTGAAGAAACCAAGCCAACAACTGCATCATTTAGATATCACATGCTCTTCCATTATTTAGATATCACATTAACATAATAAAATGTTATGAGGAAGTTTAACAATACTTCCTAGGCATTGAGGTGGCTAGATCAGAGGAAGGCATTTTCCTATCTAAAAGGAAATATGTCTTAGACCTACTCACGCTTGCATACAAAAGTTAGCAGAATATCACAATCAAGTGCCTACCAATCAAGAGATATCAAATACTAGTTGGCGGACTCATCTATCTCTCTCACACTTGTCCTGATATTGCATATGCTGTGAGTGTGGTGAGCCATTTCTTGCATGCTCCAAGTGAAAAACCACATGAATGCAGTATATGGTATTCTCGGTTAATTGGCAAAGGAATCATATTTTCTAAAAATAATCATTTGGAGGTGGCTAGATACACTGATGCAGATTGGGCTGGATGTATCACTGATAGAAGATCAACCTTAAGATACTTCACATTTGTGGAAGGTAACCTTGTTACATGAAGGAGTAAGAAACCAAAAGTAGTTGCCAGATCTAGTCCGAAGGCAAAAAAGAATGGCCTAAGGTGTATGTGAAATATTATAGCTATGTAATTTACTAAAGGATTTAGGGTTCAAGCCTAAACGGGCTATGAATCTATTTTGTGACAACAAGGCAGCCCATCAATATTGCACATAATCATGTTGAAGTGGATAGACACATTATCAAAGAAAAGCTGGATTCAGAGATCATTAATATACCCCATGCGAAGACCAAAGATCAACTTGTAGATATTCTAACAAAGTTGTTTCTAGTAAGGTATTCCACAGCTCAATTGACAAGTGGGCATTCAAGATATCTATGCACCAACTTGAGGAGGAGTTTTGACATGAGCTGTATCAATTAACTTTATTATGATTATTTTGTGTATCAATTAGCATTAGTTTCATAGTTAACTTAGATACGGATGTAATACTATATAAACCTCCTTGAGAGATGAAAAGAGATATCACATTATCCCCAAGGCATAATTGCTAAAATACCCCCTAAACTTAGCAATAATTGTCAATTTACATCCTCAACTTGCAATTGTGAAAATTAACACCCCAAACTTGGCGAAAACTGCCAATTTGCACCCCTCCGTCAAATTCAACGTTTTCCATCAAAATATGAGGTGTAATAGTCATTTTATATTTATTTCTTTGAACAATAAAAATAAATGAAAAATAATTCTTTAGAGGGAGATTCCTGCCCTTCCATCTACTTATTTATTTAATTTTTTGTACAATTTCATTCATGACTTATTTACTCCTTCATTCAAGACTTTTTTTTTTTTTTTGCAAAATTATGTCATTTTATTATTTCAGTAAGAAAATTAAGTGGAAAAATAAAAAATTTAGCAATGAATCGAATTGATGAACTTTTTTTTTTGCAATTAACATAGTCAATCTTTATAAACCAAAATAAAGTAGTTCATCAATTCGATTCGTGCTAAATTTTTATTTCTCCACTTAATTTCTCTTATTGAAATAATAAAATGCAAGCATAATTTTGCAAAAAAAAAAAGAAGAAGTCATGAATGAATGAGTAAATAAGTTGATGGAAGGGCATAATCCCCCTTTAAAAAATTAATTTTCATTTATTTTTATTATTGAAAGAAATAAATTAAAATTACAAAAAAAATATAAATTGACCATATTAGCCCTCATATTTGGATGGAAAACTTTGAATTTGACAGAGGGGGTGCAAATCGGCAGTTTTCACCAAGTTGAGGGAGTTAATTCTCGCAATTGCAAGTTTGGAGTGTAAATTGATAATTATTGCTAAGTTTAGGAAGTATTATGGCAATTATGCATATTCCCAAATACCTTTTGATACTTTTAACTCTAGTTATTGCTTATGAAATCTAAGAAGACTATTTCAATCTGTAACTACATATTATAGTGAAACTTCAACCCTAAGCTATTGAAAACATGAAAAACTAAAATTTGGGTTAGATATACAACTTCGTACTTTGAGACAAACTGATGATCATAAATATTTTTCTTGCTAGCTATCTATTTGAACTTTCTTTTCGATTACTTGCTAAGAACATTATTAGGGTTGTGCATTTGGGGACTTTGAGTGTTGAGTTACATGATGAAAAGGGTTGGTGTTCATAAGAAACTTGCCATATAAGTAACAGGCCTGTGTGAAAGGATACAAATCTAGTCTCTAGTCTATGTATACTAATTAAGCAAAGATATAATTGTTCAAGGAAGAATAGTTTAAACATATATGATAAATGTACTCAACATTGCTACACCCATATTCACATTATTTTCATTTCTAGTATACTAAGTGGATTGGTACCCTAGCTGCCTACCTCACGTAATTTTAAAACTGAGGAAAAAGTGGAACCCTAATTTTAAAAGCTTGCAATTCAACTCTTACTAGCTAGCTAGAAGGGTGCTTGTTCATTTGGGTTGGAGCTATTTAGATTGATATCCTAATTTTCTCAGATAAAATTAAAACACTATCTCTAGCTATGTATACCTCAGTGCAAAGTGTATGAATAATAATCAGGTCATACAAGATACAACTAGTTAACCGTATATATAGTCTGTACCAATGATCGATGATGGTTCATGGTTGTCGATCATTAACCAATGCAAACTGGTTGTGATTAACTCACCCTGTTTCAGGCAAATAGATATATATAAGATCAATACCTATTTTTGGCTATATATGTATATATCATCCTCGTGATTTAATTTATTCAGCCTTTATTAGTGTCCTTAATCCTTAACAGAGGTTCGATTGTTGCGATGTCATATATATTAGGTCATGAAAGTTCCATAACAAAATGAAGGAGCTAGCTAGCATGATTAGCTAGTGAAATTAAGGGAGACAACCAGAAGATATGAGAGATGGCATGCATGGGAAGGGATATGGAGTTGCCTTGAGTGATGATTAATTGAGGCAGGAATTGCAGGCTGTCTACCAAGCATTTGCCGATGAAAAAAATCAAAAAATCGTACCAGCAGCTGACAAAACTTACACCTACACCCAGCTCGAGCAAGCTATTGGAAAACGATTTGGCAGTAATTGGAAGGTTGTCATTCTTTGCAGAAAGGTGAATCTCTCACCTGGTGGTCGTGGACCAAAACAAATTCTACTTCTTTTGCATGAAATCGTATTCTGTTTCGATAACAAAGCAACGGAGAAGAAGAGTTGCAACAGAAAAACAAATTGTGAGAACGCGAAAACTATAACCTTCATAAATTTAGTGGTGGAGTTATAAATAAAGTGTAAGCCCCTCGGCATAAGAATACTATATTATTGGTCAAAATTAAAACAGAGAATTTTAAATATGTTATTGTATCTATGGTATCGTCCTACATTTCAATGAGAAGATTGAGTTAAAAGTATGGTTATTATAACTTATTGCAATGCTAGAATCCATTATATTCATCAAGAATGAAGGAAAGAGAAAAGAGTTACACACTAGGAAACTGAATTGGGATACAATCTGAGGCATTCAAACAAATCAGGAGGACTGTAATACCAAAGCAGGCCTATACCAAACTTCTCGGTGATTCTTTTAGGAAAAAACAGAACAGAACTCCCACTTTTCCAGATTAGAAATCCAATGTAAAGTATATCAACAGGGTCCAAAAAGTATAGATCCATACATAGAAGATTTAAATGAACCTAACCAAGGTACAAGATAGTAATCTGAATGCATGATAAATGGGGTGACCAGAGCCAAAGAAATTTCAAATTTTAAGAATTCAGCAAGTCTGGTGGTTTGACAATATTGAGGATTAATCTCATCAACAAATCCTTATATTGGTCTCATGTAAACGTCGTTTTAACTCTCCATGAAGAAAAGCACTCTCACATCCAGATGCCTTTTAGTTTCCAGACACTTGTAGCTGCAAGAGCCAGAACCAACCCTACTGTGGTAGGTCTTACAATAGGACTGAATGTGTCATCCAAGTCCCTGCTATTGACTAAACCCTTGAGCTAGTAACATAGTTTCATATCTTGGCACTGACCCATCTGGATTCAAAGAAAAACAGTATAAGATTTAATGGACTCGAAGAAAAGAACAAGGAAAACATTGAATCTAAAGACAAATATCTTATTCTTGATCAAATGAGAGACCCTAACTATTAAGAGTATTATATTACAACAGAAGCTATAATAATAGCCGTACGTGTACTAAATGCACGTACCAATCGAATAAGAGGGGGTATTCAGCAATCTTCTCCCAAGATTTGAAAGTTGTATCTTTGTAGTCAATTTTGTACAGTGCGAGTCGAGTTATGGGGAAGCTCATGCTAGTAATGCTTTCATCCAGAATATTGACTTTTTCTTCAGCTTTTCTCTTCTCTTCTTCGGTCAGATACCCATAAAGGAGGCTCAAATGTGGCCTAACTCCTGCAGAGAACAGACAATGGCATTCTATTCAATAGTCCATTCTTTTATTAGTAATAAGAGGAGAAGAATAACATTTATAGTCCGATGATCAGTAGATTATGCTTCAATTCGGCAGACAAAGATCAACGTTGGCAATCTAATCTTCACTCTCTATATGCTCAGCAAACCCATAACAAGAATTGGCATCTATGATATCTTATTTTACCAAGGAGATCTAATTGGTTGATTCATATACTTCATATCATACATCTATAACCTTAACAAACTACAGTTAATTTAGGTTATGCAGTACTTTGTATGTAAGAGCACTTAGATGCTTCAAGATGCTGAATCAGTAATATATCCTTTTCAATTCAAACCGAGGTCAACTGAAGAAAGATTCTCAACTTGTTGAAGTTTCGAAGATTCTGATTTGCATGACAAAAGCCAAATTACAACCATAACCACTTGCAGCACATGTGAAATGAAACGAATTGTGAAAAGAACATATATACAATGAAGGACTTACGATTCAGGAACCAAATATTTGGTTGCAGTTTAGAGCTCTTTGCGTTATCTGAGGACAATAAAAAACTGATACAAGTCATTATAATACACCAGAAAATACATATCGACTAAATCAAGACAAAGTAAGAGATTAAAATGATACATATCACCCGAAAAAAGAAGTTCAAACTGATAGAAAGAAATGGGAAAATTAAATACCTCATAGTTCTTGCATGGCAATGATGAATCAACAAGGAGAGAAACACACTGGTAATAAGAACTCGTAAAAACCACCCGACTAACTTTAGCTATGTACCCTGAAATTACACGAGACTGCAGATAATTCTTAAACTCGTTGAGCACATCCTCATGTGCCATACGAATGGACCCCACAACGGTGGGGCTCGATCTCCGGGCCACCAAACTCGGCCCGGAGGCCCTCCATCACCTTCTTGACTCTGATAGACACTTCATCTGGTGGAATTGCCCAGACTGAATATGACTGAGTCTTTTCCAAAATCGAGTGACTCAATGGAGAAGAAGTGTACTTGGAGTGAGAAATTTCAGCCTGCAAAATAGCATGAAGCATCTATAATTTGCATGGTACTACTTCCTTGAACCAAAATTAGAATTTCAGCGTCCTTATTGATACAAAGATTAGTAAGCATTAATTAAGAGATAAGAAACGGAGTAAGAAAGTGTACATTGCTAGAATCATCTCTCCTCCCAGGCTTTATAGTCATCACCTCGTACGTACACTTTGAATGGGCAGGTGGTTGAGCTTTTTGGTACTCAGATTATAAAAAATTACATGTCCATTTGTGTCCTCTGTGTCCGCCAAAAGAATCTCATCGCTGTTCAAAAATGCAAATGGCTTTTCGGTAAGCTCGAATGCTATGTGTTTAGTCCTCAGTCCTCTGTGTCCTCCGGATAATCTGCTTCATATGCATGCAATTCCTTATGTTGCTCCTGTCCCGTCCAATAACACACATTCTTGAAGTACATCTGGAAAGTTTCGGGCTGTTCAGCGTCCCTTGTGTCCTTACAGACTGAACGCTTCAAAAGGACGCTAGTTGTAGAGAGATTGTTGTGCATGGAATTGGAGAGGTGCTTAGCTACGAACCTGGGGTCGGTGATCAGAGCATACCACCTTTTAGAGACGCACTTGAATCGGATCGGAGTTTTGGGAGGCAGAGTTGATAGGATTTGCTTCACCACATCTTCAACAATATTTTTGCCACACTCTGCCATTCCCTTCTCGTTTTCTATCTCCATTTACACCCAAGAAAAATTGACACCAGGTCAATATCAAATGCTATTTGTAAATGTTCAGACTAAATTAAGCAGTAGAAGAGCTCGTGGAGTTACCCGAGTCCTCAGAGAACAAAGGGACAGATAGAGATGGATATAGGATGGTATTAGGAATTGAGAATTGGGACGCAGATGGGATGATCAGAGTAGACTGAGTAGATTATTGTGTTCTCGTTTGAGGTCGTGTAGCAGCAAATCTAGGCTTCTCCGAGTCTATTCCTCTGTTCTGAGTTCAGCTGATCTTAAGGGTTTCTATTCATCGAAAATTTTACGATGCGTTGGATGTATTCCATTATATTATCTTAGTCATTGATATTATACCTAAGGTGCTAATCTTTTTTTTTTTTCAGTTGAATGGTGTTAGATTTTATTGATAACTAATAAACAGGTTAAGGAATACATTTCTCAGCTTCTATTACATCTTGAATGAAGGAAGGAATATTAGACCAAAAGAAAGCTTGATCAAAATCTGCAGCATGAGCTGCCAATTTGTGCGCAGCTATGTTTGCCTCTCTTCTAGCATGAATAATTCTAACTTGGTTCACCTCTTTCAAATCTTGTATGAGGTCCTCATATAACCTTACAAGAATAGAATAATTTTGCAGCTCCTCCTGACACACTTGTTGCTTCAAAACCAAACAATCAGTCTCCAATATTACTGGACATAGACCATATTCCATCACATAACCAAATGCTTCCTTACAAGCCAAGAGCTCGACATGTTCAGCAGACTGAACTCGAGTAACTACTTTCCCCACTGCTCCCAAAAAAGTCCCTTGAGAGTCACGGACTAAGAAACCAATTGCTGCTTTGCCAGAGCTCGGACTAAAAGCTCCATGAAAATTCACCTTCAACCAACCCACAGGAGGGCACTGCCACTTCAAAATTTTCCTAGTTCCCTGAGAACCATGTAATTTTGTATTGTGAAAAATAAAGTTACTCAGTCTGACAAAAGACATGAGAGCTATATCACGAGCTAAAGTGATTTTGTTTTCCCATACCCTATCATTCCTTTCTTTCCAAATTCCCCAAATAAAATGCAACAGTTGATCAAAGTCTATTTTTGATAACTTCCCAGCACACAAATTCAACCAATTAAGAGCATCCATAGGATCAGAATCCCCCCCAAAACAACTGCTAGCAATTTGCAAATTGGTAGACAACACTTCTCTAGTGAAAGCACAATCTCTAGTAAGATGAATAATTGTCTCCACCTCATTGCAAAAAACACACCTATGAGATTCTAAAATAGCATTCTTTGATGCCAATCTGTCTAGAGTAGGCAGAATATTATGACAAATCCTCCAAGCAATAACCTTTGCAGTGCTAGAGATTTTGGCATGCCAAATGTTCTTCCACACTCTTTGATTACTCACAACAGAAGGAGAAAGAGTAGATGCAGTTTTAGAGAAAGCATGATGATATGCAGATTTGACAGTAAACATACCTTGTTTCCCCAAATGCCAAGTCAACCTATCATCCGGACTTCTAGCACTCAAAGAAATTGCTAGAATAGCTTCTGCATTTGAGTATATAAAAGTGGAACGAATTTTATACTCATCCCAAGAATTAGGAGGAATAATCAACTCACTCACCTTGGCCAAATTATCTTGCACCGGTCCCAACGGCTGTGGTTTATGAGTAATAGTATTAGGAATCCAAGAATCATGCAACATGAGAACATTATTTCCATTCCCAATTTGCCAATGAGCACCTTCAATCAATAAATTTCAAGTAGGAAAAATGCTACGCCAAGAATAAGAAGGAGTAGCATGTTCTTCTGCATTCCAAAAAGAACCATTAGGATAATATCTAGCTTTGTACAATTGTACCACAAGAGTATCCGAGTTAGAGACAACCCGCCAAGCTTGCTTTGCCAACATCGAAGAATTAAATTCTGATAAGCTCCGGAAACCCAAGCCACCCTCTTCCTTGGCATGACACAAATCATCCCATTTCTTCCAATGTATTTTACGTTTATCATCTGTACTCCCCCACCAAAATCTAGCACACACATCTGCTCAAGATCTTCACAAAAATTCTTTGTCAATTGAAACACACTCATAGCATAATTAGGGAGAGCTTGAGCCACCACCCTGATCAAAATATCCTTACCAGCACCACTCAACATCTTGCCTTGCCAATGCTCCAGTTTTTCACCACTCATAGCATAAAGGAAGGTAGCTGTTTTCTTGCGTCCTATGTAAGTAGGAAGACCTAAGTATCTCTCATGGGACTCCACCACTTCAACACCCAACAGATTAGCCATTCTATCTTGCTCACAATTTGCAACATTCTTACTAAACATAACAGAGCATTTATGAAAGTTAACCACCTGACCCGAAGCCCTTCCATATGTCTGTATAACATCTTTGATATGAAAACAAGCTTTCGGACTAGCTTGAGCATATAGCATACTATCGTCTGCAAATAACAAATGATTGACAGATGGTGCTCCTGAGCAAATAGCAATACCAGGTAATAACCCCAACCGTTGCTTTTGTTGTAACAATGCCGAGAAGCCTTCTGCATCAATAAGAAACAGATAGGGTGATAAGGGATCCCCTTGTCTCAAACCCCTAGTTGGAATAACCAGGCCTCTAGGCTTCCCTCTAACCAGAAAAGAGTACCTTACAGAGCAAACACATTGCATAACAACATCTATCCATGTAGAAGCAAAGCCAAATCTCTCCAAAACCTTGCGCAAAAATACCCATTCCATACTATCATAGGCCTTACTCAAATCAACTTCAAAGCAATATACCCAACTTGACCTTCCCTTTTATTATGGACAAAATGAGCTACTTCATTAGCCACTAGGATATTATCCGTGATCAGTCTTCTAGGCAAAATGCACTCTGAAAAGGAGAAATAATAGATGGCAAGAAAACCTTCAGTCTATTTGCAATTACTTTAGAACAAAGTTTGTAAATAACATTACAAAGTGCAATAGGTCTTAAGTCTGCCATACTCTTAGGATTCTGCACCTTTGGTATCAAACAAATGTGAGTAAAATTTGTCTGTTTTAACAAAGAACCAGTGTGCAGAGTACTGCCTCAGTAACATCTTTCCCAATATCCTCCCAATAATGTTGAAAAAACAATGGAGGCATACCATCAGGGCCAGGAGATTTCGTCGGGTACATCTGAAATAAAGCACACTTGACATCTTCTTCTGAATACGGGGAACATAGCTTTTGATTCATATCACTAGTAACACACGGTTGAATTGCCACTAAGGTCAGATTAATTGCGTCAACATCAAGATCAGTGGCAATAAAATTTTTTGAAAAATTTGAAGTCACAATATTCTCCATACCTTCATCATCATCTTCCCACTGCCCCTCATGATCAAACAGTCCCAACAAATTATTTTTGCGCTTCCGATTAGTTGCCTTCCTGTGAAAGAAACCCGAATTTCTATCACCCTCTTGCAACCAAGTAACCTTGGCCAGTTGCTTCCAAAATGCCTCTTCCTGCGACAGAATATCCTGTAAAGAAATCATTAAAACTTTCTTCTCATTGCAAACTGCCTCAGACATCGATCGGCTCATTCATAAGCACTTCCAATCTGCTCCGAATATCCACCATCTGATTTTGACGTAGTCTAAATGTATCACGCTGCCAAGATTCCAAGGCACATCTCGTGTTAATGATCTTTCTTATTAGTACAAACATAGGAATACCTCCATCTTCTGCTTTCTAATTAGATAACACAAGAGGATCACACTCTCGGTGCTACAACCAAAAGGACACGAATTTAAACCTGTACCGCTTAGGATGCTTGGGCAGAGGTACAGAACTAGCTTGTAACAGAATGGGAACGTGGTCAGAATTCCACCAGGACATCTTTGCACCCTGAAACCCTAGATCAGCAAGATCACCATATCCCAATGCATCACGGAAACCCCGCATCTGTCTTTTACTACGCAAAGGTCCTCCTAACTTCTCACTATTGTTCAGTATTTCATTAAAGTCGCCGATTATCACCCAAGGAAGAGAATCTAAATCAGCCAAATCACGGAGAAGCTGCCAAGAATCCCCACGATCTCCTGTCCTTGTATGACCATAGAACCCTGTTATTCTCCACCACGGTTCACCTGGTGCACCCCTAATTTCTGCGTCAATGTGATGCGCAGAGACAGTACGCACATGCATATCAACATTCTCTGTCCAGAATAACGCTAGGCCTCCCGCCTAACCAACGCTCAAGACCTCCTTCGAGTGGGCAAACCCTAGATCCTTGTGCAACGCTTTGAAATCCCTCAAAGTACTGATTTTTGTTTCACAGAGAAAGACAATTTGAGGCTGATTCTGTGTGATCAAATCCCTCAGCGCCCTTGTAGTAGTTGTGTTGCAGATTCCCCTGCAATTCCAACTCAAGACATCCATGGAAGTGGACGGAAGATTAATCTCCCAAAGATTGAGAGTAAACCCTAACGTGCGGCTAGATCAGAGAGAAAAAGAAAACTTAAATGTGCGTAGAAGTTAAAAGATTATATAGTAGACGAAGATTGAACACTTTGTAGTTATGTATGCAGATCTCTCATTTGTTGATGTAAATTACCAGAAACAGTAAAATTCCAATTCCTGGCCTTCAAAGGCATTCATCTTAGCAACGAAGCTTTCTACACCATTACCCAAAGGTTCTAATCTTTAAACCCATTACATAGACTTTTAGTTTGCAGAATTATTTTATTTAGTCTCAAAGTAAAAAAGAAAACTAAAAAGTCAAACTATGAACCAACTTAATTGATGGCTCAACCTCAACCTGGTTGAAATTATAATTTGCCATATGAACGAGGAAACTAACGGAAATATTATATTTGGTAACGGTACATAGTTGAGGTAGTATTTGGGATAAAAAAAAAAATGTAGGTACCAAAGAGATACCTTTTGCAATACTTCAGGTACCTTTTGGAGTATTAAGAGCAACTTTAGTAGACTCTTTATTGTGGCTCCTTAACTATTTGAGAGAGCATGTTTAACTTTTTATCTATTTTAGCAGCTGCACCAGACTCCTAAGTGATAATAACTTTTAGCTATCTCGCTCCTCAATATAAAGAGCGGGATGAAGCTCTCTATAATTTAAAACATTCATTTTAAGTTATTCTATGTAATTTATAAATACATTTAAACTATTTAATATTTATTTAAAAAATAATATAAATTCAAAACTAACTAAAATAAAGAGCATTGATGCAGACGTAATTCTAAAGTGGCTAGCTAAAATGACTTTTTAGCTAAAATTTGACTCAAAAATGGCTAGTATTGCTAAATATACTCTAACTCTTTAACAATTACCAATTGCTAAAAATATCACAACAATGATGTACTACTAAAGATAACTTTTATTACGTTACCAAACATCGGAATTGACTTTCAGGAAATTTCTTTTCCCACAAGAAAGACAAAGAAATTACTTTAATTTCCGTGAACCAAACGAGACTTATAATGACACTCTCCTAAAAAAAAAAAACTCTTATGGTGACACTTATTTAAAATAAAATAAAAAGAAAAGAAAAATTATTTTATTGGACGATGTAGACGTGATGTAGTTGAGTATGGAAGGAGGAAAGAGGGTAAAGTCTGAGAGCATCAGAAGGAGCTGCGCAAGAGGAAGGGCCATGCCAATTGGCATACGTCTCTCTGTGTCTCTCTAGCTGGTCCAAAATATCATTGAACCTGTTAACATGCGGCATGTGCTCGTGCATAGTCATACATGCTCAAAGATATTATTATACCCAAAAAGCCTTCACGTAATTTCAGGTCTCCTTCGGCTTCACACAGCCACCCTTCCCAACCATGACCGTTTCCATTTCCTCTATATATACCCCCCACATCTCACATATTCCCCTCTCTGTCCCCACTCAGTTTTCAAAGTTGCCAAAATCTAACCATTCAATCCTCGTCTGCTTCTCTTCTCCACCAGGTACTCTAATCCTCATCTCTGTTTCCTCATTCCATTGACGCCTTCTCAATCTTCCTCTTTGTAATTAGTGTCTATCTGGCTTTAGGGAATTGTTGTTCTCAGATCAATACATGCTTTGTGGGCTTTGCTCTTGAATTACTTGATATCATCATCAAATAAAGTTTAAAGCTTTATGATTTCCTTTTGGGTATTTGGGGAGATTTGTTTAGTTGAGAATATGGGTGATCGTTTTATTGCTTGTTAAGATCTTCAATAGTCAAAATGTGAAATCTTTTTTTTAGATGTAAAGAAAAGTATATACCTTTATGCTAATTTTGTGCCCCCAGGTTGTTCTGGGACAAAATGTGAGAACCGTTTGGGTTATAAAAGCATAAGATCCTCTTTTAGTGTACATGAACCTTGGGCCCAGATTGTGGCGTTGGGTTTCGTTGTACCCTATACACCTTTAGCGTATGCTCATGCTCTTTTGTTTTGGGTTTCTTTTTGTTTTCCTTCTTCTTCATTGTTTGGGGTGGTTGATGCAGATATGGATGCCGCAGGTGCCACAACTCTCTACCCTTTGCACCGGTCGAAAACTATTCACCTGGTTTGTGTCAAACTCTGGTTCTTAGTTCCTCAGTTTATCTTTTCTGGGAAAAGAAATGCATTTCAGTAGTTATTGGACTAAGCGATTACGTTCACAGGTGAGGCATGCACAAGGGATTCACAATGTGGAAGGAGAAAAGGACCATTCGGCTTACATGTCTTTTGATCTTTTTGATGCACATCTTACCCCTCTTGGCTGGCAACAGGTACTCAATAACTAATGAAAATGTCTTGTATAACAGTGTGATATTATGTTTTATTTATAGTGAAACTTTGGGTTCCTTTGGTAAATGTCAGTTGCACTAATTTAATCGCATTGTACAATCAATACTGTATTCTTGTTTGAACTTGCTGTAAGTTTTATTATGTTGAAATTGGAATTGGACTTAGGGACCCATATCATCAAAATCCAAACAAGAGCATAAGTGAGGATTAAGGCCCATTTTCAGTTTCTGTTGTTATATGACATTGGATTGTAATGTACAATTGATTGGGAACAGATATTGTGTATTGATATGATAATAGCTAATATAACTAGTCCTCTATAACAGACGGTCTTAAACAAGGAAAATAAGCTTCAAGTATAGCCAAAACAGGGTACTAAGTAACAAAATAATCAAGGTACTGCCAGGCAGGATAACTTTATTTGATTCTTTCTCCTTAAAGTTTGTTTCTGGTTCTATGTGTTCTTTTTCCAAAACAAATCAACAAATTCTGCAGAATGATCTTTTGGTCTCATGACAGGTTGATAATCTGCACAAGCATGTTCGAGCATGTGGACTTGCAAAAAAAATTGATTTAGTGATCACATCTCCTTTGCTAAGGTATTCCCTATTTTCAGATTTTATATTTTCTAAATTTTCTAATTATGATCATGCGCTGTTTTGGAGCCATTTATTCATGTATAACGAACCAGTGGACCTTATATTGTCATTTACAGTTGTCAACTTGTGTGTTTATTTGTGAATCTTTTTCCCTTTATTTTCCATTTGGAGCTTTTAGAATGTTTATATTTAGGATCAAACATGAGAAAAGAATTGTCTGGTTCTCTCGTACTCAGACTCACATAAACACTTCAGGTTGGGAAAAATTATATTCAGTAGAAATATATGACAAAATTCTAGAAACAAGACACTGTTTCATGCACTATTTTAAATTAGTAGCGAACAGTCTTGGTTGGGTCAGACAACCATAGAAATGTACACCTTGTCGTCTTTGACTTCCTCCTTAGCTTACTGTTTTTACTAGGAAATAAAGAAATGAATGTTTCAGGTACAATGTGATTGAAAATTTTTAGAATGATTATTCTCAGCGTGTTTGTGAAGATAAGATTAACCAATCCTTGTAATTTGTAGAATATAAAATTGAGTAAGTGGGAACCATTTCTGATTTAATTTCTTGGGTGAACAATTGGCTGCTTTAGAATTAGAGGAATATATAAATAATAATGTTCTAAAAAACGGCCTAGACGCTAGGCGGTAAGGAACCGATCGAATTTTGGCCTAGGCATTGCCCTTAGGCGCTGGGCTACTAGGCGTCCGCCTAGGCGGGCTAGGTGGGGATTTGGCGGGCTAGGCGGTGCCGCTTGGGTGGTGCTAGGCGGGGACTAGGCGGCCCTAATCCCTAATTTATTCTATATTTTGACTATTTTTATATTTATAATTAATTTTTAGACTTTAAATATTTTTATTTATATTATTATAGGTCATAAAAATAATTTAAAAATTAGAAAAATAAAAACCGCCTAGACCCCGCCTAGGCGCTAGTCCCCGGGTCACCACCCGACTAGCGGCTAGCGTTTTTTAGAACCTTCATAAATAACAACTCAATTTCTCTAAATCAGAATGGATAAACAGTTTATATTGTTACCATTGTTCTAGAGATTCTGATGCTGCAGACCTTTGAGTCATGAGGGATCACTACCTTTCTATTGATTCATGGGCTGTTTTCTTTCATCGATCAGTAAGAAATAGTTATAGCTGTTTTTTTTTTGGTTTGGCTTTTTATTGTTGTTGGGAGGTTAGCATGTTGAGTTAATTTGTCAGGACATAGGATTACCATGTTTAGTCTTAAACCTGAGGTATTTTTAATATGTGCTATTTGGAGTTATTACTTTTTCGGGAAGTTTTAGAAAGCGGTGATGGATATCTTTCAAGAATATAAACTGGAAGTACATGCATAAGTTATAAACATCATATTCTATTATTGTATGAGGTTCAACCTACAGTGGGACTTTTCTAATAATCTAAATGGTTATGAGAGAATTGCTTCACTGCATACAGGCTCGAGCTAATATAATGTTAATCGTAAATTTAAATTTTCCTATGTATGAGCCCAACTTCGAAGGCTGCTTATATTAGCCCACATTAGTCTTGCTTATAATTGTCTTTAAAAAGGGATTATAGCTTTGAGTTTCTGAGGTTCATGAAATTGAGTTAATGTTCATTTTTGATTGTCTTGAATAACTGAATGACTGATGGGTTGATACAAAAAAGAAATGATAGGTTGATATGTTCCTCGAAACAGTGGGCTACTATTTGTCAAGCCACCTTTTTCTTTTGGATATTATGTAATTACCAAAAAAATTAAGAACAAAAGTGTATCAGTTGCTAGAAGTTGAAAAACTAACAACCTCTTTTGATCAATGTTTGCATTGTAGGACCATGCAGACAGCAGTGGGTGTCTTTGGTGGTGAAGCATACACAGATGGGATAAATGTACCCCCTCTAATGGTTGAAAATGCTGGGAACAGCAGCCATGCTGCAATTTCAAGTCTAAACTGCCCACCATTTGTAGCAGTTGAACTATGCCGGGAACATTTGGTATGTCATATTAAAGTTTAATATCAGCAATATATATATATATATAAATGTTTATATAGAGAGAGTGATATAGAGAGTCCTGCTTCATATATAGAGAGTACTGGTTTGCTTTGTATCTTATACCATGCCCTATTTGACTTCACTGACAGTATTTAATAATGTCCAATTATTTGATGTACTTAGTCATATCGTAGCTTTGTTTGGTTTCATCTAAGTCTTTTATTTTCTGCCAAATGTGCTGGATTCTATGTCTGTATTCTTGCATTATGTATATGACTACAAAGTGAAGTAGAATCTTGCTTCATCAAAGTAAACATTCACCTGCTTTAGCTATTTGCTTGGGCGACTCATATGGTAGTTTTTCTTTCTATTGGTAGCAAATGCAAGTTTAAGCTTTGTCATATGATCTCCTGTATGGATGGCGGGTATATGCCTTGGGGTTTATTTACCTTTGCCAAATTGTTCCTCTTATTTGTTTTTTGACCCTCAGCACCAAGATACCCTCACCTTTATCAAATTCTTTCATCAAGGACACTTAGTGAACAGTAAAGGGTCTATGTAGCACATTTCTGGAATACATATACGGCAGTAATGATTGCACAATAGGGGAAAGTAGAGCAAAATCCTAGTTAACTTTCATGGGGAATAAGATTAAGATTAATCATTTGGCATGTCAGGCAATTGTTACCTGTGCGTTTAGATTTTGAGTACATTTATGATAGTACCACTCTAATATCTGTACTGTATACAAAGCTCTGCACAGGCTCTCCTCCTCATAAAGTCACAGGATTCTTCTAAGATCTCTGTTTTGAACATATTTCATGCCTGTTCATCTGAATTGCATATCAATGATCAAAGAATTTATATGGAATCCCCCCACCCCCTTCTGTGCTTTCCACAATGAGTTGGTTTTAATTGAAGGTTGCACTGCTGTATGTTTCCTCTTTTGCTGCAGGGTGTTCATCCATGTGATAAGAGAAGAAGCATTAGCGAGTATAGGCCTCTTTTCCCTGCAATTGATTTCTCACTGGCAAGTAATTTATTGTAATTTTTTAATTGACAAAAAAAAGAAGAAGAAGCTGTGACTGTCATACTCTTGTCACTCTTAGTTTTGGTTGCTAGCCTATCTATGAACTTAGATTGATTAGAATCTTTTCTTGATTCAACTTTTGTTTAGATAGAGAATAATGATGACATTTTGTGGACGCCTGACATAAGAGAGAAGAATGAAGAAGTTGCAGCTAGAGGACTGAAGTTTTTGAACTGGTGACCTTTAATTAACATATGTTTTTCATTTACCTTTTTCTATGTTTTTTTTTTTCCTTTTCTTTTATCGGTTTGTAACTGCATCTTTTTAGTTGTTCAGGATAAATGACAGTATCTTGTAGGAAAAGAAAAGTGAGTAGAAGGGTATGGCAGTTAGCATACTAGAATGATATCCATTCAACGGAAGTTGTTGGTGTCATGCTTTTGTAAAAACTGTTTGGCCATTCATGCATATCAGTAGTCATAATGTATGTGTTACAGTATAACTCTTTATAGTTGTGCTCACTGCTTATAGAAACATCGTGTTGTGGGTATGTCGCATCAATCCATGGTTTTGAAGGTGTTTGCATGCTGTATAACCCAAGTATCTTCACAAGTTGAGTTTGTAGATTATACTGTATACTTTTCATGATGTATTCTTACCTCTAGCACGTCAGGATTTAATTTATCAATCACATTTTTGTATAGTGGGTCTTTCTTGAAGATTTGAACCTCTACACAATTTCAGTTTAATGAGGTGTCTGGGATTGTTGCATCTGTTCATAGTTCAGAGGTGTTGACCCAAGTACCATCTCTTTTATTTCCTTAGTATGCTCTATAGGCTAGTTGTTGACCCTTGTGAATAAAACACCACTTGGTTGAGTTTTGCATGCATCTTAACATCTACATTCTTAGTATCTAGACATGTTCCTTTATTTTCATTTCGGAGATTTGTTTCTGAAATTGGACGGAAAGATAATGGAATTATGTTGATCCACAATAAATTACTATGCCATTTGACTAGATGTTGAATTAATTATAATTAATTTTGTGGAAATGCAATGGATCTGGGTTTGTCATTCTTTATCCGCTCCTGTATTGGAAATATCAAAAGTTTTTAATTTGGTATTCTATTTTCTCACTCTGAATTGGTGCAGGTTGTGGACACGTAAAGAAAAGAATATTGCAATTGTTACCCATAGTGGATTCTTGTACCACACCTTGAGTGCTTTTGGAAATGATTGCCATTCATCCATTAAGAGTGAAATATCCACGCAGTAAGTTCTCCTTTTTCTTGCTTTATTCAACAGCAAGAATCTTTTTGGTCGAATCAGGTTTGAATCTTTTATTGTAATTATAAACACTATGAAATTGAGTGAGAAGCTCTCCACTGCAATTTCAAGCTCTGTTCTTGCGAAATGTTGCATATTGTGATATTTGGATCTGGTGGTGTCCCTTACCTGGTCATTACTTTTTTCTAAATTGTTGCATGCATGCACATTAGGAAGCAATTAGCCTATTACATATCACAGCACCGTAAATGTTATATTTGTATCAGTAGAGATGACATTCAAAATGGCTTGATTTTCTAGACTTTGTAGTTTGTACCAAGCACAGCCATATTTTTTCTTTTTCTTATTTTGGATGAATATTAAGCATAAGAGTGGCGTTTTGTTATGCAGCTTTGCCAATTGCGAGCTCCGTTCCATGGTAATTGTTGATAGGGGGTAAGCTTTGTTGTCTGAAAACCCTTATGCATTTTTTTCTTTTCTTTTACTTTGATTTTGATCTTGATGTTTTTGTCATTATATTCACAGTTTGATAGGGTCAAATTCCACCTCAGCAACTAATTATCCTGGAAAAATTCCTCCTGGGCTTGATCTTCCTAGCGATGTCGCAGATGAGAAGCATCCAGTTTCCAAGTAATCGTATCCCATAATGATGGATTGACAGCTACATACCTAAAATGGCTGTTCTGGTGCCTGATTTTCAGTGGCCGGTGGAGATAACCTTTTCTTGATTATTTATATAGGGAAAACAAGGAATTTAGTGTCTTTAAGGCTGCGTAGTCTGTTAGGCAATTTGAAGATTAACTTTTGGAGTCTTATAGATTTGAAGCCTGTTGAAAGGGTTATAACTCACGCATATGGTTTAACTGGAATGGTGATTATTGATGGGTTCACAATGTTATTGTTATCCATACCTTTGATGATTTATCAGGAGTTGGTGAAGAGATGCACCAAATGTTACATTAATAGCAGGCAATGCTCATTCAATTGTGTTTCTGCCCTTTTCTTTCCTACTCTTTTGGATGCCACTAGAAAATAGCTTTTTCTTCATTTGCATTGAATCTAAGTTTAAAGGAATTAAAAGTAAAAAAATGCCTCCCACTGACAGCTCCGGGCATTCACAGAATCTTCCACCGGAGATTCTGTGGTATATTTTTGGTGCGCATGTTGGTGAATGGTTTTGGCGGTTCTTTGAGTGTGCGGTTTCTCTATATTCACTTGGACAGAACCTAGCTTTCACTTTTGTTTTTACCATGTTTATTGTAACACATGCCATTTGTTCTTCCTGTACAACTTAAAAATCCACATGAAAACCTATACAAGCAAGAGATGGAGAAGTAGAAAATGAGTTTTCATCTTCCTCAAGCTTGAAGATGTTAACACTTGACACTCGGTGCATCGGGCAAAAACACCAGAAAGGGTAATCTCGGGCAGTTAGTCAAGTCATGCAATGAACATGAAAGTCTTAACTTGGCCTGCAGACTCTATACAAGATTACCACCAGTACAGACAACTAGTGATTTAACGATTAAACATCCTTCTCTTATATATAAAAGTTAGAACATGAATATCAGAATTATGCAGATCAAAATTAAAAGCGCGGTAAGCTACTAGCCAAGAGGTTTGATAAACAAGGGTAGCTTTGCTTTCATGGATGACAAAGTTAGTCTACCTTGTAGTCCAGATTCTCTTTCAAGATGACATAGCGTTCACGTATGGAAGAAGCGATGTATAGAACCGTCGCCAACTCTGCTCTATCACCAGCATCAAGAAGAACTGGTGTTGAGTGGGTCTGGAAACCAGTAGTTGATTGTTTTGGGATGACCAGCCGACAACATCCACAGGTTGCCCCACTCAAAAAGAGCCGTCTACTGTCAACAACATCGTTGGCGGTTTAAGAAAGCAGAGAACAGAATGATACTCCCCAAAACCATGGCTTCTGTATCAAGACATGCGTGTAGCATGGTTATGATTACACCAAGTGCTAGCTGCTGGTGATAGCAAGAAGCGGCTAGAATAATATGGATTCAGAGTAGATAAACCCTTTCCCAAATGTCCAAGACCTTCAGCAATTCGCACACAGAAGAAAAAGTTGGCGTCTCTGTAGTATCTGTTGGAAATTTAGGTCGATAGTTGTTATTTTCGCCGTTCGAAGTCGTCCTCCTGCGAAATTTCACAAATATAATATTTTATTAGTAAATAAATATAATCACATTGATGCCATATGAGTACATGAGAGCTTTAGCAAAACTCTCTCTAAACCCTAGCCGCCGCTGGCAAGGAATTCCATGGCGATTTTTATCGCAAATCAACCCTTCTAACGACGCTATCTCTTCCTCTATTGAAGGAAAGATGGTGCACCGCCCGGTTGACGTCAAGTTTTGGTCTCCAAGAACAAGCATTGTGCGTTGCCCCTCAAATGGATCGCGTCTTCAATCTGCTCCCTCTCCCACCTCCTGTGACCTCTCGGGGTGGCGGTGGATGGCCAGTTTCTTGGCTCACCATCGATCTACGCCTGCAACAGGGGACATCTCTCTGGACTATGGGTGGCTCAGACCACCTAGGGGACGCCTCAAGGTCAGTCGACCTGATTGTGATCGAAGTTTGAGCAATGATCGTGCCGGTGGTGATGAATGGCGCGATCTAAGTAAGTTGGGTGTCACTGGTTGGTCACTACAGGTGGCGAAGCAATATGAGGACCGGGCGTTGTGGCTTGCTTTCTGTACCCAGGTGGGAGCTTTAATCCGGAATGCAGAAGAGGAAGCGGAAGGTGCGACCGGGTCTGGGAATCTGGTGACTAGACCGGATTGGTTTGAAGGGCTGTTGTGTCCGTCGGTGGAGTTGGAGAAAAAACGCTCTGCATATCAGTTGCAGCGAGTGGTGGCGGGGATGTCTGCGGCAGCCTCCTTCAATGGCAAAGGTGGAGGGGTGCTCCCCTCTCGGTGGGTGCCCAGATCACTTGGGTGGCCTAAGTCTCAGTGGAGGCCAAACCCAGATTGGGTGCAGCTATTAGTTGGGTGGCCTAGACCAACTTGGAGGCCCAAATCTGTTGGGTTACCTGGTGTGGATTGGGTGTCCAAAGAAATTGGGAAGGATATGGGGGTTATTGCCCAGGTTGGTACCCAACTGTTGGCCTCGAGTTCTCTAGGGTTTCGTATTTGGGATTCCGGAGGATTATTCCAAATAACTATGCTTAAGTGGTTTTTTAACCTGCAGATTATGATGTTTTTTTTACATCTTGATAATGGAAGCTTCTGGAGCACCACAATTGAGTGCATTGGCAAAAGAAATTTTCATTCAAAATTATCTCTTTGTAGGGTAATATTGTAGTTTGTTAGGCTCCTTGTTTATGGGAGCTTCAATGTCTTAAGCGAATGGAGCATGAATTCCCATTTTTTGGGAAATTTGTAAGTGCCGTTCTGGCATTCGATTATCAATGCAATCTTCAATTCTTCATTTACTCAAAAAAAAAAAAATCACATTGATGTCATTATAAGATGAAAATCATATAAAATCAAACACTTGTCTTTTAGATTTGTAAGCCACCACCAAACGGTTGAGGCGTGTAAATACTGTACACTGCCCTTAAAAGTAAATTTCGCCTCTTAGAGACAATGTGTCGGTGTAGTAGGTTTGTGGTGCCCCCTGTAAGGTACAACAACCTTTAATCCTTATAAGTGTACACTCGCAAACTTAGATCCTAGAGTTGCTTGATTCTTCCCTTTGGCAGAATGTAAAATAGTAAAATTCTTAAAACTTTACGACACATAATAATTCAATAGAGAGAGAGAGAGAGAGAGAGAGAGAGAGATGATGATGAAGGATAAAGAATACGTTTAACTCTATGGAGCAAATTGTGTTTTGTAGTGCCACGTGGTGGTTCAAGCCAATAATATCACTTGAATGTGGTGGGGACCATGCAGAGGGTGAAAAAAAAAATTAATTTAAGAGACCAATCAGAAATCACTACGAGTCACATGACCCAATAACATCACCTCGGACCACCACGTGTACCATGATCCGGGACCATGTAATAATTTCCCTGACTTATATAGGAGTTGCTAGCTTGTATAATTATACAAGTTTTAAAGAGATTGAATGACAATAGAGGGGTTACAAAATTGATAAACGTTATAAACCCCCATATATGAAACAATTATTAGGTAAGTTATGATCTATAATATGAGCCAATTCTTAGTTTATAATTCCTGATAAAGGCTCTAAAATCAACATGAAAATTCCCAACTCCAAAATTTAAAATAAGACAAATACCTTCCACAATAATAGTGTATTTTGAAATATCAACTAAATTCCAACAGTATCAACTTGAAAGATTGTGAAGCACGGTGGCTATCCTGGCCCTATCAAACCTAAGTAAATCACTGTAGCCATTGCTACTTTTGAATCAGTATCATGGCTAAATCTGCTTAATAAATGTTTCCATAACATTGACCTTGGATTTGATATGCAAAGCAGACTAAGGGCCAAAGGAACAGCCTTACAGCTACTTTGCTGTCCATACTAATGAAGATGAGCTAAACAACTAATTGCCATTTCTAGCCTCAAATCTTCTGCCACTGCAATTCTGAGCATGTCAGATCCTTGGTGAGTTTCACCCTACTCAAGACGTTGAGAACATTGGCCGAGAAGGCTTTGAACCTTGAGAACATCTCCAATTCCTGCATAAGCACAAGAAAGTAAAACTTAGGCAGTGAGCCAGTGACTTGGACGTTTTTCCTACTTCCCGAGGCACAGAAGACCAAGACTGAGGGGAATTAGGCGAGCAAGGGGCTCCTCAAATTTGGCATCACTTTGGTCTATTAGTGCAAGTATGATCGTTTGTTGAGAATGTGAATCCTATGTACGTTGAAAAATGGAGACCTCGCAAATGTGTTTATAAAGATTTAAATTAACTTTTTCAGTTATTGTCAATTGGTTTTGGTTGTGAAATATAAGGTACTTTATCATGATAGAGTGAGTTAAGCTATGTGTGAATGTCTCGTAGCCTCACATGCTCCATATTAGGGTTGGCATTTTGAGCCACGCGAATCAAACTAGCCTGGAACCTGACCGGTCTGAATCGGGAAAATCGGTAACCGACGTTTCGATTCAGTTAAACCGAACCGGTTCACGCACCTTGGTTCGGCTGCGGTTTTGAATTCTCCCAGATCACAGTTCATCGAACCGAACCGGATATAGAAAAATCTGAAATAAACTTCAAACTTTGAGGTTTGGGAGACTCAAACTTACTCCAACACATATGCAAATGAAAGCCCCAACCACCCAACCACTTGCATGGTATCGATATATTGCAAACAAAAGTAATATATATCTATATAATTGTATATATTTAGTTTAAAAACACTTTGTCATCATCCTTCTCGTGTTTTGCAATGTCTGAAACTATTTCTTTCTCTTTCTTTCTTCTTCATTCCAGATTTCTAGCCACAAAGTTTCTTACTATTAATTTTTCTTTGTAAGTTGCAAATATCAGTAGCCCAAAGTCTCAATTGTTCCTTCTTCGATTCTTCTGTTTCTTCTTTCTTTTCCTCTGTTTTCTTCATCTCCTTTCTTCTCCTCCAGATCTGTTAATCCTCTAGTTGTTTCATCCTCCTTTTCTTTTTCCTTCCTCTCATATATTTCTCCGTCTCTCCATCATCTGCATCATCTGCATCATCCTCATCTCCAATATCAGATTGAATACATCCACTCCACCATCAAATCTGAATCTTCAATACTCGACTACCTCCTAGCGTTTTTAGAACATTGGTTAAGTCTCATTTACTTGTTTCTAGATGCAAAAAGGTTTAGATTATTATTATGTAACTAAACTAATTTTATGTGTGGGTGATTTTAATTCATGCAAACAATAATTACTGAGCTATGGCTCTCATATGCCATTGGTTAGGCGTACTTGACCGGCTGGGCTCTAAAGTAATATGCTATCAAACCATTTTAGTACCCTCCAATACCTCAAATGAATTGTACATGCCATAAGAGCAATTTCATATATCGACTAGATATGTGCCCAATATCAATTTGATTGAATAAACCAATCAATCAATTATAAAAAACAATACAATTATACCTTTCAGGAGTTTCAGCTAACTCTTTAAATTATCTATCCAAGTAATTTTGCCATGAGTGACTCTCAGGGACAGTGTGAGGAAAGGGATTCACACCTCTTCTCACCTTGGAAATAAGTTGTGAATCTGATGCATGCACTGTTGATATATCTTCCTGATTTCTACACATTAACTTCACAATGTAATTATTCCAAAAAAATAAAAAATAAAAAACTCCCCATTAATTGCTTTCAACAAGTGACTTAATTAATCTTTTTGGCTCGTCGTGCTGCATGAAATTAAATTAAAGACATCGTACTGTACGTCTGAATCTGTTAGGATGGAGATCGACATACTCTACTATTTCTGATGGAAATTCTCAGAAAAATGAGGGCAGCAGGCCCTTTATTGATCATAAATGGTGCATCGATCTGTTGGTGTTCAGATATATGCAGATTAATGCATGGAAATAACTTGGCATCTTCCTAGATACTGTTTGGAAATGTCTCAGTTCCTTCTCTTTCCCTTTTGTTACAATTACCATTGTAAAGCATTCATTATTGGACCTTCTATCTTCTTTAGGTCATTTCAAAAGATTCTCAACTGTTACAGTGGGCAAAGTGAGTTGAGGATCATGTCAATGCAAATCTAGCTAGACCCCTTTGGGAGTATGAATGATCAAGAATAAAAGGAATTAATGATCAAGAAAAAGGAATATATGGTGGGACAAGACCGAGATAGATTTCACTACTGAAAGAAAAAGTTAGCACAATTACTTGTTGTTCATTCTTTTGGGGGCTATATATATGCTTTTAAGCCTAAGGTGGTCCGGCTGATTGATTAGTATATATAGGTTGCATTTTGCATGTGGGTAGACCTTCCGTTGCCTTGAAGTTTCTAAAAAGATCTTTGTTGATGAAAATCTTGCATAAAATAGGAGAGAGTAGAATCTCTACCTCACAATAACTGATCACCCTTGATCGATCAAAGAATACGCCTGACAAGCTAGTGATGCCAATATGTGAGAGGTTATTGTGAGATGAATGCTACATGCGCTAGGTGAATGCGAGAATGTTTTCCTTCACAGCTATAAATCTCCTAACTGCTACTACTTGCTTTTCTGTGCTAACACAAGATGGTATTACTGCAAGTGTCACTTGGCCTTAAAAAGAAAGAGACTACAACTGAATTATTTCAGAATCATCAAGGTCCGGCCAGCCCTAAAAGGTGTCGGTGTACTTGTTGTTTCTCTCAAGGTACCATAAAAGGGTCATGAAAATACGAATCTAGTTTGCACTAGACTTGGAAACAGGGCTACCCAAATATGACTAAGCGCGCAGATTGTGAATAAATACAGGCATTTTAATTCAGTTTCATGAGCAAATAGAGTGCTTGTATACTTGTATTGGAAGTTGTTGCTGCTTGTTTTTGTTTACTAACCTTTAAATTCTGTGCTCATTATGTGGTCCTGCTTTCCTTTTCGTATAATCTATGTCATGAATTCAGAAATTAGAAAAGTTACTGAACTAGTTTCACCAGTATACTACACTGTGAAAAGAATGTTTTGTACCTTTAACTGATGTAGAAGTGTAAAACAATAACTACTACCCTGGCCACCTCATTTATTACCCTATTCAAACAAAAAGAAAATGCCAAACAATGCTAGAAATTGAAAATAGTAAGAACAATCTATCACCATCTGTTCTTTATATGCAAAATATGTCCATATAAATATATGATCTCATAGGACAGAAACCACATCCATAGAAAGCTTTCTTACAGCATCATACCCTGCTCTCCATCCAATTTTATTTGAAATCAACAACCGCTAATCACCAAAGAGATTTTTGGTTTATTATTGACTAATTTGAGCATTTTCTTGGATACCTAAATATAAAAAACACAAATTCTTCTTTTGGAATGTTGGATAAAAAATAGACTTTACACTGTTGAACTTCTCCTACTGAAGCAGCAAATGTTCCTCCACAAACATACATTATTATTTAAGGAACAAAGAAAATTAGATCCTCCATCTCAATTGCAACTGTCATTGAACTTCCACAGACTAGCAAAAAGCCATCTCCCCAAAACACTTTTACCACAAAGTTCTTACTTTTCCTTTTTCCACTCCCATTTATTCTTGGCATTAGTCAATTACAAACACCTTCCTCCATATCCTGCATTTCTAAACAGTGCTTGCTTCATGTCCTCAGAAGTTACTAGTGTTCTCTGATCCAAACCCTGTTTACATGACATCAATAAAACAAGAAGACATGAGAGCATGCCCAACTAAACAAACACATATTGATACCATTATGATATCTGAAGAATAAAATAATTAAAAAACCAATATATAGTTTGAGACATACCTCTGAACAAGAAGCTTGCATTGCAAAATCATTAAAGCAGCTAATAACACACTGTTGAATCTCAAGGCCTAATGCTTCCAAGGTAGTAACTGTGGATAGTAATAACCCTGGCTTTCCTGCACAGCAAATCTCAATCCTTGTGTCCACATTCCTCCTTTGAACATCAAACTGCATGTACCAAACAGAGATTAATCTCCCAATTCAGAAATTGGGTTTCGAAATTGGCTTTAGTATGCAGAGAAACATACCTTGGGTGAGTTCCTCACTAGCATTTCATTTGGTTTCATATCCTTGAAAAGTCTCATCACATTCAACTGATCTGAACCACTTTCTTCAATTTCATGCTGCAAGTTGTTGATTCTGTCCAGGAGTTCTTTCATGTAATCTATGGTGTCTCCAAGTATAGATGTTCTGTCCATCTAACCAAACCACCATAACCAAGAAAATTAGACTTCACACAAGCAACTAATCAAAAACAGAGTACAAAATTTCCACAGCAGTTTAACTCGACTTGCCTTACTTATCTTGGGAACAATTGATCTTAGCATCGAAAGGCGGTCATTTAACCGCTTTCTTCTTCTTCTCTCAGCCATTAGATTCTTAGATGGCTGCCCCTGCGACTTCTTGCTAGTTCTGCTGCTTCTTTCTACACACATACCCATGTTGAAGACAGGAGCTGCTTCAGGGGAGGAGGAGGAATGAGTCGGCTCCACTTTACAAGCAGCAGCCTGAGTCTCCAAGTTGTGTATTTCATCTCCAAGTAAACTCAGCTCTTCTTCTTCGAGCATGGACCATGGATTGTTGTCTTCCTGAACAGGAAACGGCGGCGTATCACCGAGTGTGTTGTAAGACGAATCAGTGGTGACCTGTGGAGCTGAAAGCAGTTCGTCAGTACCAAAGCCTAAGGGATAGTACACTTCATTGAAAGTGGTATTGTTGTGGTAGTTGTTCAAGTTTGGTTCAAATGGAGGTGAGAATTCTTGGCCGGAAGAAGACTGGGGCAAAAATGGTGGTGGGTTTTGATTATCGAAGTAATCGAAACTACTCCAGGTGCTACTAGACAAGAACTCATTCATTTCGGGGGGAATGGTTTCCCATGAACTGTCTCTTCTAAGAGCTAACAGCTCCTCTAAGAAACTATGTTCATTGAGCTCCATCTCTCTCTAGCTCTCTCTTTTTCTCTTTCCCTGTATCTTTCTCTTGGGAATGTTAATGCTAAAGTTCCCTGATAACAAGAAGATGCACCAAGTGGAAGTTTATATAGGAACAAGCTTATAAGCCTAGTTCCATTATTTTATGAACTAATCAGTGTGTACTATGTTATACTTATAAATAAATTCCCTCTAATACGTGTTCTCTGTAAAACGTTGCTCTAGAAAAAGCTTATTAATTACTACCGCAAGAACAAGTCTTAGTTACAGGCAGGGGTGACATATTTTCCCTTGGATTCTCATAACTTCAACCCTTTTTAAAATATCTACGTAATATGGAGCTATAAAAAATGAACCAAAACGAAAATCCTGAGAATTACCGGATAGTAAACGCTGTTTTACTCTAATTGTAGTGGAGTTTTGTCAAATATTGTGATTAATTATATGAAGCCATGTATTAGCCACTTCAATATGATTTATATTCTAAATTATGAATGATAACTCTGAGAAAGTAATTGATAGTTTGATAGCCAATGATCTAAGAATGAAATCAAAGCATTTATTTAGGGCACTACCAAGTCTCTAAGCCTATAGGATTAAGATGGAATCTGTCTTCCTTTTACTCCATCTCTCCCTGTCTTTTGTATGGGAGGGATTTCATGTCTTTTTCACCGAAATCTCTGCAATCAAACAAACACAATATTCAAATTATACACTAGTCGACTAGGGAAAATTTGACCCGCACTTTCTGTCTCAACGTAAAGGATGAGGTTAGCATCATAGACCCTGGCAGGTTCCTTGTATGCTTAAGCTCACTAATACTACTTTTCACCCATGAACACCATAGACGCATAGACCCCCCCTCTCTCTCTCTCTCTCTCTCTCTCTGTGAGAAAAATGGCTGATCGATCGAGACTTGGGTCCCCATATATCAAATGCCTCCAAAATTTGGCTGAGCTCACAAATTCAAACGAGTTGGGGGGCCTAGCGCGTTTGTTTGTCTATGCTCCTAAGCTTTATCAGTTTGTAATGAATAACCTAATTAATTATATGAATTCTATTCCTTTTTCGTTTTAGGATTAGGTATAATTATGATGGTCGGTTTTTGATTCTTGATTCTTGCGTGAAGAGGTAGGAAAATAGGGATCGATTAGTTTCTACCGTACTGTATCTGACGACCAAAGTGTAGCGTAGCAGAACAAAAACATTATGTGCATGCCTTTTGATAACGATCGTTGTAAATAGCGTATTTTTTTCCAATGATCTAATGATGAGAAGCGTACATAAAAATTGACTGAATCTTGAACTCATTCTTGAAAAGAAGATTATGAGGAAAAGAAATGCAATTCTTGTCTAATAAATTGAGTTGGTAACTTGGTTTGACAGTAATTGTGGTTGCTCAAGTTCGACTCTCACTAATTTCAAAAAGGTCAACACTCATGTAGTGGCACTAGTAGATTTTAGTTGGTATGATAATGGTTAGATGAGCGTAAACTCAGACATCATCTGATCAAATCTGTGCTAGCTAGCTATGTGAATTTTAATTTACTTATTGCACGAGTTATGGGCTGGTTCGTGTGACCAAGATTTGTCTTCTTTCTTATATGGTGTACACCAACTATGGGGTTGCATAAAAGTGCAAAATTGTTATGCACATATCCTGACGGTGGATATAAAGACCTATATTTGTTAAGGAGGCGGCCACCATATGTTTTTTTTTTCAGTGAACATGATGAATCTCAAAATCCTCAAAGCTCCTTTGGTAGATTTTGCAACATCACCAAATAGTTTATTAGGAAGCTTCAAGTGAGATTAGGGTTCAAAGTTTTAGGATTTAGGAGGAAAAAAAAAACAACAACAATCTTCATCTAAAAAAAAAAAAAAAACTAGAAATCTCTCCTACTGGGTATAATAAATTAAGAAATTCTAAAACAAATTATGAAAATTATGCAATGGAATTAAAAGTAATCAATTTTTCCTTCATATAAATGTCTTGAGTAAAGACATTCGATTATTAGACTCTTAGATCGAATAATTGTTTAATTATCACCCTTATATTTTCATTTCCACAAAAATGAGGACATCTGATCGAACTCTTGCTTAGTCTACCTAAAGTCCCATTTTGGCCTCCTCCATGATTCCCTCTTTTCTTTTCTAAAACTTCATAAAATATACAATGCGTACGTACGAGGCATGTATTTTTCTGTGTGGCTGTTCTGGCTCATACGACCAATGCATTAATTATCATTACATATATGGGCATGCATATATATATTGATATTGTGCATGTAGGGTTCCCATTGCCCTAATACAAAGGTAGTGTCGTTAATTGGTTCTTCAGCAGTTGTCGACTACTCTAGCTAGCTAGCTACTTGATTGATTTAAGAAGCAGACAAATTAGGGTTTTATTTATTTATCTATCAGTTGGTTGTTACATTTATCACCGTTGTTTGTATTAGGAATTTTTCCTGGTTGGTAAGCTCGGAATCTGAACAGAAATGAAAACTCGAGGGTGGCGACATACAGCCCCATCCAAAATGGTTATACAGGGTTTGACTTCTCAGCTGTTGTGACATGTTTTATCTTTGTTTCCAAGTCTAATAATGGTGCCACCTTATATATGTAAAACACACACGGCCGCAGAGCTATATGGGGTAGTTAACCGGCCACTTTATCTGTGTTTTATTTGATCGTTAGTAGGCATATCAAAAGGTAAAGATTCTCGATCTTTAGCTGCATGATACATGTAATTTAAGGTACACGGTTGCCTAGTTAGGGTTTTCTTCGTATAAGGAAACTTTTAGGAAACAAGATATGTCTATATAGACCTTGTTAATCTAAACTATGTATATTTATATTGTCCAAAAGCATAATATATCGCACTTATCAAATAGGACTATGGATGACCTTGCTTAGCCACTTAATTAATTACTAGCATTCTCATTTCACTTTCTTTAACATAATGTATTTATATGCACCTTGCAAATGATCGAAAAAAGTCTAAAATTATCTCTTCTCAGGGAATCTCAGCAAAAAAAAGAGAGTCAATTTTATCTCTTTTTGCTAATATATCTAAATAATTAGGAAAATTCTAATACGTTAATATATGAAATACATATAATTACAACTTTTAAGATTTAATTACTCAAATGAGAACTTACTATAATTACTATGTTTAGATCTTAATTACTCAAATGAGAACCTACTTTACTCAAATGAGAGTAAACTTTTTTTTTAGTTACATATTTTACTCTCATGAGCACCTTATTTATCTTAATGAAGACTTTTTTTTAAGTTACTATACGAGTCCACAAAGTGGTAACATGAGTCCTCATAGTGGTAAATATTACATGAAATAGAACATGCATAAAAAATGTTAATGTACCCTAGCTTCACCTAATTATCGGTCCAAATAAATGTCTCTAAAACAAGCGCCCACTCTGTGTGTGTCTATATATATATATATATATATATATATATATATATATATAGAGAGAGGTTCCAAAGAGGACGTCCGCACTGTTGCTAAAGTGCGGACGTCGACGTAGCAGCCTCGATCAAGCTTCGACTATCACTAAAGTGAGGACGTCGACGCTGTAACAGCTTCCAGGCGGCGACGGCTGCTCGGGGCTTGGCGGACGGAGGCCGAAGGCATCCCAGACGGTTCTGGGCAGCGATCGAGATAGGAGGAGGTCGAGGTTACAAGTTCTGGGCAGCGACTCGACCTGCAACTGCAACTTTCTGGGCAGAGCTGCAACCTCGTCGCCGGCGACTCCACCTGACTGCAGACCGGTCCGTCCTACCCCTGGCCTCCGTCCGGCAAGCGGCGCGGCGCCGTCGCGGCCTCAGTGGAGCAGAAGCATCAATGTTCGCGCTTTAGCGATAGTGCGGATGTCCGCTTCCGAACAGTTTCCTCTTATATATATATATATATATATTTTTTTTTTTTCGTAGCAGCTACTTTAAAATATAATTCTCTCATTACGTTCCACACCACGTTTAGCTTTTTTTTTTTTTTTTTGAAAAGGGTTTTGGAACTCAGCTTAGCTGGGAGGCTCAGCCCCATACCCGGTTTCATTTATTATATTAATATTATAATTTTGCAACCGGAGGGGGGAACATAAAATTAACCTGAACTCCGTGCTACAGAAGAACTATGACAATAATTCTCATAGAGTATATCTTGAATAATTATAGGAGTCTCATCTAACCAATCAACACTAGCAAGGTGAGCAAGCCTATATGCAACACCATTTGCTTCACAGTAGATATGCCGAATTCTAACTGATTGAAAAGCAGATAGGTAATCTTTACAATCATCCAAAACTCGACTTACCTCCGAATAATTCACCTTCTTGCTATTGAGAGCAGCAATCAAAATGGCAGAGTCGCTTTCAATGTCAATTTCCATCCAACCTTGGTGTATACCAAGAAGAAGACCAGCTCTACACGCCTCCGCTTCCATATCGATAACCTAGTCTGGAAGGGTGGTAATTTTCAACCCATGCATATGATCCTGTGGTGTAGATAGCAATTGGAGGACTTTCAGCTATACCATCCAAAAGCTTAAACGAAAAAGAAAGGACCTTCGACGAAATGGGAATGTCCTCCTTCAGGAAGACTGAAAATTAATGTTGACGGGGCTTTCAGAGCAGATTGTGGAAGTGGTGGTATTGGGGTGGTGGTCAGACATGTGCAGCTATTTTTTCTCAGTGGAGTGTTTGCAAATGGGTAGGACTGCAAACTTGCAGAGTAGCCATGCAAGGGCCAATTATTCTTTATTTTCGACTTTTGTCCAGTTTTTTTTTTTTTTTTATACACACAGCCAGTGTACGTCGGAGTATGTTTGGAAAGAATTTAAATTATTCCATAATCCTATAGCTGGTTTTAAGCTTAAACAAGGATAAAGCCTACATACTAAAAAAAAAAAAAAAAAAATTCAGGCAAGGCTCAGTTGTATCGAACTGTGAGCTAGCTGCAACCAGAGTTTTTTTGGTTTTTTCTTCTAAGCAATTACAGACAAATTTTGGGTGTGCTAAACTAATCAAGTTTAATTAGGAAAAGTTAACCTAAGACCCTATCTGATCTGAGCGTTTTGTTCTCTTAATTAATCAGGTTGTATGAACCCAAAAGGCTATTAAGAATCTAAGCCACATGCTACTCATACAATATGACAAACAAATGTTGAAAAGAAAAATTCTAGACACGTGGAAGAGTCTGGCTAAGCTAGTAACCCCGTAATTGTGCAGCTGGTTGTTCTTAAGCTAAAGATTAATTATGATTTAATTGGATCAACCAGCTCTTTTTATATTAAGAAATGGAGAAAATAATACGGGAAGGTAATTCTCTTGCCTGGAAAGTTTTTAATTATATAAAAAGTACTAAGATGTACGCGGTTTGCATTGAAACAGGACCATGAGGAAAGGGAGAGGTGTGACATTTGGTTTTTGATTGAAGTTTGAGCCTAGCTACCTTTGTTGATGATGGAACATCTGGCAAATAATAGAAATGATTATATATATATAATGATGATATGACTAAAACTATGTTTAAGATTAATGTGTAACATTATTGAAAGGAGACGTGACTGATAGAGATGAAAAAGTAAAGAATTCTATCGAAGATATCTGATCTACAATACTGGATAAATCAGTCGAAGCATTTGGACCTTTGACGCCCTTGAGGCTTAATCATGCCATAACAGATTGTTCCTCTCTTTCCATGTAAGAGGACCATGAGCGATGCAAACTTATTTGATAATCAAACACTATCGCCGAGTTACTCTTGAAAAGAAGCATTCGGGGTTACAAATAAGAGGGTTGGAAGAATGACCTTAAGACTTCACATAGGTGTTAAAAAATGCATTCCTATGGCTCGGGAACCTGTCTATGACCAAGCCATTCTCTAGTTAGAGGATACCATGAAAGGCCTCTCAAAGTACAGATTTTGACTTCTATTTTTTTTTTTTTTGTCAACTTACAGATTTTGACTTTACCCGACATCTTAGCAAACCATAACAAGCCTTTCAATTGCAAATTGTGGTTTATGCACTAAAATGATGCATATGATGTCTATGGAATCAAGGTGCTTGCGCTATCGAAGCGAAACCCCAGCAGAGATAGCTAATGCCCTTCAAACTATCTACATTTATTCCTCTATAACCTTACTAATTCTATATAAAATTATCTAATTAATTCTGGAACATTATGTATGCGTTTCTTTGCTTTCGAAAATTGAGGATTAAATTAAGAGTCCAATTGGACATTGAAAACGACAGTTATTCATACATGATATATGTGACATTATAATGAATAATGTGCCAACATTTTTTTGTTTCAATAGTTAGGAGAATTACATGTATATATGACATAAACTCTCCTATTGAGACCTCTAAATCTGCTCATTTGACCTCACTTTATTATGAGTTATTAAATGACATATATAACCTACTATAAATTGACTATTAAGGATAATAATTATACCCAAAAATATTATATTTATTTTATGTAGACTTTCCAATTCAACAATATTAGATTGTATTCCTTATGATTTTCCTTATCTATTTTCATTTTTCAATTTCACTACATACTCATTAAAGCATTCATATATATTTAATGAGAATTAAAAATATGATTAATATCATGTGACATAAAAATGTATGATATATATGTTGAACGCATATTGTTGAGGGTAATGCTCTTATGATTTATGACATAAATCTAAGTCAATCCATTAAATTTGCAAATAAATAAATAATCATGTGGTACAAAAAATACAGAAAAAAACATTAAAAAACGAATGATTTTTTTTTTTAGAATAAAAACAAATGCTTTTTTTTTTGCACAGCCAAAATAGAAAAAAAAAAAAAAATAGTTCATGGCATTTTCTTATTGATTAGACATTAATTTTTGAAACTCAAGTTTGATTAAGAAATGTATTATTAGTTAAGATTTATAGAGTGATTAAATCATTGAAATGACTAAATTTTTTATTTTAAAGATAATAATTTGTTTGCAAATTATATGAGTGAGGTTATTTGAGGAAGTTTAGTGAGTAAATTTAGTATTTGAAAATTTGATAAGAGGTGTAAAAAGCATAGATGTCAAGTGAGTAAATTTAGAGGTTCTAATAGAAAATGACCATTTAATTTTTTAAAATTCAAATTACTCAATTAATAAACACTTTGTCTTAATTTAATAGTTACTTTATCAGTACTTTTATCTTTAAGGAAATACATTCATTAAAAAGATTTTCCTTAAAGATAAAAAGAAAAAGAAGCCACTGTTTGGGATTACTTCTTTTTTGCTCCGAGAAAATAGGCGACTAAATCAGGGTTTGGAAAAAGCAAAGGAGACTATGCGGCCTGTCCAGCAGCGCCTCCACGTTGATCGTGGCTCCTTGCCTCATCAACTATTGGCGGGTGTTGTCGGACGGGTTCCTGGCTTTGGCCTCTCTTCATCTGTCTGGGCTGGGAAAGTCTCTTCTCTCCTCTCAAGCGACGACGTAGGTGTGGGTAATTGGCGATCAGCGATTTGTGGCGGCTCAGGTGTGGAGCAGGTGGTCAGTGGCCAAATCATGGCGGCAGTATGCCATGGATCGTATGGCGTTGATTGCTTCTCTATGGTGGGTCACTGGACGAAGATTGCAGCGGTGGTTTTGGGCTCCGAAACTGAGGGACACAGACGGGTGGAGGTCCTCCCCTCTGAGGTGGCAGGATATGGTGATTTCCAATCGGTTTCTTGACACTCTTGTGGTGGTGAGCTACCAGCAAAGCACTTAAGGAGAGGGAGGAGGAGTATGTCGGTTCCTTTTTGTTTTTGTTTTTTATTAGTGTCATTTTTTTGGTTAGGCTTTTTTTGTCATTAGAATGTCCCTAGTCTTGTGAGCTAAGTCTGGGTCAAATTGGGGTGCCATGGATATGGTGTTATTCCTGGGGACGAGTTGGTTTATATTTGGTTTTATTTTATGGTCAATGTGCTGACGAGCGATCTTTGCACATGGTCTGGTATTATTGGGACACAGTGTGGAAGAGGGAGTTGATTTTTCAGGTGGTTGTCTATGAGGTGTTATTGAGATTCTTGGGATTCTCTGTAGCCTGAGAGGTTGGGCGATATGGTGGGTTAGGGGTTGGGCCCTTTTGGCTCATGGAAGTCATTCATAATGACGGACCCGTAATTGGTTTAGGTTTTAGGGAGGAGAGTGGAGAGTTCTTGTCTTCCACCGGTCATTCCTGTGTTATGTAATTTTTGGTTATTTTAATAAAAATTTCTTCTTCTAAAAAAGAAGGAAATACATTCATTTATTTTCTTAAAAAAGAAAAATTTGATGCATCTTAGTGAGGCAAGAGAGAAAGAGTCACTGTCTAAGTAACTTCACCTTCTCGTACTAGTGATAGTCCAAAGAAAAACAGTAAATAGAAAGAACCACCAAGCTGGAGTACGGTAGGGGTAGAAGGAATTTCAGGTGGAGCAATGAAATGCGTAGAGATCAGAAAGAATTCCAACAGCTTAAAAGACGTACCACGTAGCTTAAAAGTCCAGAAGATTGAAATAAAAGAAAGGAGAGTGAAATCCATTTTGGAACTACTTCCTCATGTTTAATTTGGTGGGATTTGGCTAAGCCTATCATTCATAATTTCTGTAATCGGGACCGAATGAGTCTTTCTAATTAATTCCCATTTTTGTTGATGTTGTCAAAAGATTTGGTATAGCAGAAAATAAAACTGAGTTAAGTATATGTAATTAGTAAAAGATTTGATAACAATCGACATATAAACGAGAGTTTAAAGCTTGTGGTATTCACTTGACGCCATTAGGAGGTCGAATATCTATTTTAATTGTATTGAATCAATTGGTGTGAGATTAAAAATCTTTGAATGCGTATGCATCGAACAAGTTAATCAAAACAAAGTTAACATCAAGAAAAGTACATATATGAGAAGATTTGAAAGGGATTAATTAACACCAAGTAGAAGAGTGTAGACAGATTAAGTTTTAATTATAAGCTAATTAATCAAAGCATAAATGACACGACTCTGCGGCCACGAGAGGTACAGGCGCATAGTGATTAAGTTAGGAGCAATGGATTAATGGCTGGTGTGCCGTGTGCGAGAGAAAACCGCGGCCAGCTTCTCCCCACCACCCCGACACAAAGCGGTTTCCCAAAGGCGGTTTTCCCAGAAAAGCAGTTTCATCTCTCTCCGTCTCTCAGTCTCTCTCCATGCACATCACGCACAGAATACAATACAACTTAGACAGCCCACAATATCCCAAATGTGGTGGTGAGATCATCTCCCAAAACCACTTTTGATTCTCTCTCTCTCTCTCTAGGTTTTGTCCTTTTATGGCTTGTTTGGTACGTAGCACCATTCAAAGGGTCAGAGAGAGAGAGGAGAGAGACCAACCCGATTGCTACAGTAAACTGCGGCTGCATAGTGCTTTAGTTTTTTGCTTCTAGGTAATAGAACAGGTGAGGTCGTCATTTTTCCCATTTAGAAGCACAAGCTGCTTCTTCTCCTATGTATGACTCCTATGTGTGATTTGTAGTAGAGTATGCGAGTATAGACCCATGTGAAAGTGAAGGAGTACCGTGTCCATTATTACTGTGGCAAACTAATGAATTTATTCAAGCAGTGTGATTTCTAGGGTTTTTCTTTTATGCTGATAATTAATCTGGGCAAGTTATATCGTTTTCTAGCATGACATTAATCTGTAATAATAAATGGAGGGTAAGGATTTATCTCTATCTTCAAACTGTCAAAGTGATCTAACTCTTACAAGAAATTAGTCGAGAATGCATAGGGGTTATTCAAGTGATGAGGGAGCGTGGTTAGTGATTCGGTCAACTCCCGAGTAAAAAAATAATGATAACACAAGACGACTTATATATATTTCTTTCAAATCACAACCCTCTGCAACAAATTTAATGCCCAAAATATCGATATAATATCATGATAAATCAAAATTTTTACCATATAATCTCTCATATTATCATGTAATTTGTGGGTCAGACATGACATTTTGTAAGTCGAACCCATGCACCAAATACCTTCTCATGTAACTATTGTTATGTGAAGGTTTCAGTTAAACTAAACTCAATAGCCAAATTCTTTGGGAATTCTCTACCAGGAATCTAAAATGTTTGGGTGATGCTTTTAGACTCCTACAATTCGCAGTTTTACCGGCGGGAGGGCAATCTGTAACTTATCACGACATCAATTGGCAGTCGTTGCATAATTGATAAAGATATTTTAATTTCCTGTAAAAAAAATTTAGAGACGAAAGTTGAAACTTAAACCTTTTAGTATACACATGAATTAGTTACTCCGTTGCCTCCTATTAGCTTAATTTAGTTGAATCCTGAATAGTTGTACTCCAATAACTTTTACCTTTCTTTTTTTTGTTCTCAAAAGTCAAAACAACGATCATAGGATTAGAAGTGATCACAAACTCGAATTCCTGCAATACCAAAACCTTCCCCACTTGAGATGAATTCCACATACATATATATTAAACTCTAATTTTCTGAAGACACAGTAGTACTGAACCAACAACTCTATCAGATATTCAGAACCAAGTATATTACTTAACCTACCATTACTACTTTTACTATTATATATTTTCTGCATAAAAGTTGAAGCACAGTAATGCATGCTTTAAAAGTTGTGTAACTTTAGATCCAGAAGAGAATAGTGACTAGTGAGTGATGAGAAAAGCATTTACCTAAAGAGGGTCAGTCAATCGTTCACGAGTCCTTTCTCGGCAAGAAAACAAGTTCATTTGCATGGCATCGACCGGCAACCCCACCAATTAACCAACTATGCATTATTCAGTTTCAGTTTCACTACTGACTCACTGATTCACACAAATATTGATCATGAAAAGCCGAGTCTGGTACACTTATTCCTATATTTGATACTTCTGCACTGTTCTGCATATGTTAAATTCGATGGCTGCATCGTCGGTTTAAGTAAAACCCATAAAGGATCCTCCTACGCCTTCCAATTGTCCATACTTTGCTTCTGTAATCTTTGGTTTCAACAACCGTAGTTACTTTTAGCCTTCTTGTTCATCTGAAACTCGGAAACCCTAGTTCATAACGTAATGGTTTTTTGTTGGTTAACTATGATTAAATTTGCATAACTTAGAATTACCCAGTCTTCAAAAACGACCCACCACAAGGTCCACAACTACAACTTAAAAGTGAAAAGTACATGGCATGTTCTTGTTTGTCACCTAGTAAAATTATAGACGCTGCAGTTAAAAGAGGAGAAATTATTGAGTGGTACTTGTTAACTTTTGCTGGAGGAAAAGATGTTGTCAGGTTTAACCACTTCAGAACATATGCACTCTACCAGCTGAGCTCTGGATTCTTGATGAAAGTATTAGAAGCACACTGTGGACATTTTTAATTTCTTCATTTTATTTGAGATTCTTGATGAAGTTGGTATATTTTGATTAAGAAATGGAAGCATGCACAGAGCTATCTATAAGCAAAATCTATATGGCAGATGATGCGTGGAAGATTACACCAGAAATTATCAAACAAGAGCATGCATCATATAATACTGGAAGGTGCATGTTCATTATTCCTTCTTGTTTTGTTTTTAGAAAATATGAGGAACTAAAACTATAATCCTTCTGTTCATAATGGGCGACAAAAGGCCAAAATAATTAGTATAATTGAACAAATAATTTAGGCAGTAAGTCAAACTTTCTCCAACATTAGTGCGGGGACAAATTCATATTAATTAACTTTGGTAAGATCTATAAACTTGTTCATCCTTATGAGGCTATTAAAATAGATCTATGAACAATTATGCAATTTTTAAGGGTATTTCTACCTTCGTATAAATCTAAAGTAGGTCTACATTTCTATATTCGATGCGTTAATGCACCTTTAAATGTTTATTGTTTGAAGGTCACTAGGTTAGTGAAAATTTCCAATCAACTGCATAGAGCCACTTTTTTTTTTTTTTTTTTAAGATAAACTTTCATTGAAACTTTAACGAGAACACTCGTTTAAAATGACATCCCTTAGAAATTTGGGAGCGGTTACAAACCATACCTGATTATCACTGTAGCAAGTGTAAATATGCATGGAGCCCTAACTAATGAAGGTAGCAAGACAAGTTTCGTGCAAGACTAACAAACGTAGACAATTTTCAAAAAACAGATCAACTGAGGCATCCTATGTAATCAGACGAACAGTGGGTTAGGGTAACTAATTCATCAAAATTTCTTAGTCATTGTCAACTTTTGATTGAAATTGATTAAGTTGTTGTTGTGCGATATTCTATTTTGTCAGATTGCTCCTAGTCATGATCTTTTGATAAATATTGTATGAAAACGATGACTACCCTTTCCAAACCACTTGATAATTTCTATTACCCAAAAAATAAAACACCACTTGATAATTTCCCATGTAGGAAAGAGTACTAAAGTTAACAGATTCATTGTATGGAGATAGGTTTTTATTGCATGTAAGCACACATCTTTCTATGTAGTTATTTTATATACCGTTCGTTTCTTTTAGATGGGGTAACAGTTTGTTTTGATCGATCTTCTTTTTTTCTTTCTTTTTGGTTGTATTGATCGATCTTCTTTAGTATTGACTAATGAAACGTCCCCTACATACAATGTGTACAGCAGTACAGATACAGTAACGATATAGAAGATTAAATAAATATATAGTAGACTCTGAAATTTTTAGCATATGCATGCAAGTGAATATCATTGCTAGAATCTATTGCAATTTTATTCACTATATGATATGGATCCGGATCCTCTAAAGTTAGAAAGCGTAATTTACGTGAATTTCATAAAATCTGTGCCACATATATAATCAAATGATTCACAATGTGCCACATCATATGCTTGTTTAAGAATAAGAGATTCGAGAGATTGGTGAGAGAATTGTGTGTTCAATTATTGAGAATAGGAGCTCTATATATAGGGATTACAAAGTACATGTTCTAATGATACAAGGAAAACTATTCCGAATAAGACTAGAAATTCTAGAACCTTCTCTCTTATTACAATCATAGAACTAATCCTAGTTTGATAAGGCACACAAAATTCAATTTCTTTCAACACTCCCCCTTGTGCCGCTCAAACTTGGTGGTGACGCTTCATCCGTTGCCTCGTTAAAAACCTTGCTCGAGTGAAAAACTATCTGAGAAAAAAACAAGATCGAGGAGGAGAAAAAGAGTACAACACGTCATTCACTCTTCTAGATCGAACACGTAGACATCATAACTCCCCTTGATGTTGATATCTCCCCCTGATTGCTACAATCGTGGGAGTTCGGTTAACTTTCTTAATCCGATGTGCTTCACATGTTTCTCGAAGGTGGATTTAGGTGACAACTTAGTGAATAAGTCCACTACATTATCCTCTTATCGGATTTTGTTGACTTCAATATTTAGAAGCGATTGTTGTTGCTCATTATAAAAGAACTTAGGCGATATATGCTTGGTGTTGTCGCCATTGATGAAACCTAACTTCATTTGCTCAATACAAGATGCATTATCTTCATAAATGCATGTAGTTTCATCCGTGGTAGACTTCAAACCACAACTTCCTCGAATATGTCTAATTACAGACCTTATCAATATACATTCACGCACGGCTTCATGTGGAGCAATAATCTCTGCATGATTTGAGGAAGTAGCAACAAGGGTCTGTTTTGTAGACCTCCAAGATATCACAGTGCTTCTCATGGTAAAGACATAATCTGTTTGGGAGCGACCTTTGTGAGGGTCAGAGAGGTACCCTGTATTAGTAAAACCCATCAAAATATCATTGTCGTTATGATGGAGGGAAGGAGGAGAAAGCCGGCCACCTTGGATAGCGCCGGCGGCCGTAGCATGGCTGGAGGTCATGCTATGGACGGTGGCAATTTGCCTCTTGGGGTCCAGTCCCAATTTTCCGTCATTCCTTTTCTCTTTGTAGGGATAAAATAGACTCATATCAATCGTACCTCTTAAGTATCGAAAGATTGTCTTTACACCAATCCAATGACGGCGTGTTGGCGTAGAGCTTTGTCGAGCTAACAAGTTTACTGCTAATGAGATGTCCGGTCTTGTGCATTGAGCTAAGTACAATAATGTGCCTATAGCACTTAAATAGGGCACTTCGGCATCTAATAACTCTTCATCCTCATCCTTTGGACGAAACGGATCTTTTCCGGGCTCAAGACTTCGGCCATCCATGGGAGTACTCACAGGCTTTACTTTATCTTCATTAAAGCGCCTTAGAATTTTCTGAGTATATGCAGACTGATAGATCAAAATCCCATCACTATGGTGCTCGAGTTCTAAACCGAGACAAAACCGTGTTTTCCCAAGATCTTTCATCTCAAAATCGGATTTCAAATATTTAGCAATTTCGTTTAACTCATCTAGAGTTCCAATTAGGTTCATGTCATCGGCATAAAATGCTACAATTGCAAATCCGAAACTTGTTCTTTTAATGAACATGCATGGGCATATTTCATTGTTAATATATCCCTTTCCAATCAAGTAGTCACTTAGACGGTTATATCAAATCTGTCCAGATTGTTTTGATCCATATAGTGAGCATTTTAATCTTATTGAAAACGCGCTCCGTGGTTTAGAGCCACTTGATTTAGGTAACAGAAGTCCCTCTGGAACCTTCATATATATCTCTGAATCTAGATCCCCATAGAGATATGTTGTAACCACATCCATAAGTTACATGTCAAGTTTTTCAGAAACTACCAAACTGACAAGGTAACGGAGCGTTATAACGTCCATTACGGAAGAATATGTCTCCTCGTAGTCGATTCAAGAGCGTTGTGAGAAACCTTGAGCCACGAGGCTGGCTTTATATCTAACCACCTCATTTTTCTTATTACGCTTTCTAACAAAGACCCATTTATGGCCAACAGGCTTTACATATGGAGGTGTCTGCGTTATAGGCCCAAATACCTGTCTCTTTGCCAGTGATTCTAATTCAGCCTAGATCACATCTTTCCATTTAGGTCAATCCGCTCTTTGTTGACATTCTTCGATAGAGCGAGGTTCGATATCATCATATTCTATAATTCCTTTTGCAACATGATATGCAAATGCATCATCAATAGCAATAGAATTTCTATCCATCATCTCATATACACTAGTGTAATTCATGGAGATCTCCCTGTTCTCTGGAATTGGTTCTGATATTGGAGCATCCCCTAATGATGACTTTTGGACATAACCATAATTCGGAATATTCTCATGAGATGGGTTATTTACATCAATGATTAACAGATTATTTTGTGCCAAACTCGCTTTCTTTCTTCGGCGAGAATCCATCGAACCTTTGGGCCTCCTGCGCCTCCTGGCAAGAGCAGTGAGCCTAGCCACAATGTCATCATAGGGTGGGACGTTGGCGCCATGCTCAGGTTCCCTTGAGATGGCGTCATGTCCTCTAATTTTAGGGACATCAATCCTTGCAGGCACATTTGCAGCAGGTATGTGTGATCTCGTTACTTTAGCGATATCAGAAAATACATCAGGCATCGATTCTGTTACGTTTTGAAGATCGAGAATTCTCCGCACTTCAATTTCGGACTGTGCGGTTTGGGGATCAAGATGAGACAAAGTGGGGGACAGACCACGACAATTCTTGTCGTTCCTGTTGAACATTTATGTTCTTATCTCCCCCTAACAACGAGAATACTGTCTCATCAAATTGACAATCAGCAAATGTAGCGATAAAGAGATCGCCTGTCAAGGGTTCTAAGTAGCGGACAATAGTTGGAGAGTCATATCCAACATAAATGCCTAATCGTCTTTGATGACCCATTTTTGTGCGTTGTGGCGGCGCAATTGCACATAAACTGCACACCCAAATATGCATAAGTGTGAGACATCGGGCTCATACCCAATCACCATCTAGGACGCAGAAAAGGGTTGAGTGACAGTGGGCCTTAAACGAATAAGTACAGTTGCATGCAATATTGCATAATCCCAAGCAGAAATAGAGAGATTGGTGCGCATTACCAATGCTCTAGCAACCGTTTGTAGTCGTTTAATGGCGGCTTCTACCAGACCATATTGGGTGTGAATATTAGGAACTGGATGTTGAACTGCAATCGCAATGGACATGCAATTATCATCAAAAGTTTTTTATGTAAACTCCTCAGCATTGTCAAGTTTTATAGACTTAACAGGATGATCGGGGTAGTGAGCCCTTAAATTAATAATTTGTGCTAGGAGTTTAGCAAATGCAACGTTCCTAGTGGACAAAACTATGACATGTGACCAGCATGTTGATGCATCAACCAACACCATAAAATATCTAAATGGTACGATTCAATAATTCGAATAGTGGTTGCATACAACCCACTAGATCGACACATAGGTTTCTCTAATACTCTTTTATATCCATAGTCATTAGAGGTGATACAAACGAACTCTTCTCCATTATCACAATGTGTTTTCACATGAAAACCATTGTCTCTTGTATCTTTGAAGTAATAAAGTTCGAAAAATATGTCCAAGACATGAGATAAAACAAATCGACACTTTATTAATGATAGCCAATGATTACATCAAAGTTTCTTGATCAAAATCTAATCCAAAATAAAAATCAAACTTTAGACAAATTGTAGTCACTCAATCCGTTTGGTAACTCCAATTTGGTTGAGACCAGGTAAGGTAAGGCGAGATTTTGGTGGAGCAGTGCTCACTTTTAAAACCATTCTCTCAGTTCAAACCTTTCCTAGACATCACAATTACTCTTAGATGAGCCTAGTGAGAAAGAGTTAATACAATAAGTCATTTTATTGATTAAGACATAATTGCCATTACATAATTCTTGGAAAAATAAAAGACTATTCTAGATAAAAATATGCGGCATTTTGTCTACATCACCAGATTTAAAGTCTTTTCGAACTCGATGTCTTGATCACCATGATGCGGCTACCTTCTTAGGTACATCGCAAAGTCCAGTCCATTGATCAGACGTTCCATATCAAAAATAGACACCATAAAGAGGATTCTCCCTTGATTGAGGTGCATTGGCGCAATGTGCATGGTCCCTAGGACCGGTGGTGTTGGAGAATGATGACCATGGCCAACGTTGGCTCCATGGTTTCCAACCCTTCTTCCCTCAAAGTCACGGCTCCTACAGTCGCGTGATTGTCGCCTTGGGCGATTTCCTTCTTGAGCATTTCTATCGTATGGATTACAATGTCGATGACGACTTTCTCTATCCATGGGACGATGCTCTTGATGGCTATCTTGAGGCCTATCAATTTCTCTGTTCACAAGTTCGTTGCCATGTCTTTTAGCAGTGACTATAGCTTCAATAAGTTGTTGAAGACTTGTGATCCGTCTTGCATTTACATGAGTCCAGACTAAATCTGAGGACCTCATAGCATAGACAGGGAAGGTATTGAGAGTTTTCTCAATCAATTGGTCTTCTGTGATAGTCTTGCCATAGAGGCGCATCATTGATCTAATGAGGAGAGCTTCCGAAAAAAATTGCATGGCTGTGTCAAATTCAGAGAAGCAAAGATCATTCCATTATGCTTCTATATTCGGAAGGATGGAGTCACGAACATTGCCATAACGTTCACGAAGCGCTTGCCAAAGCTTTATAGCGTTATCCTCATTTATGAACTCAAACTGGAGGTCACTATCCATGTGACGTTTCATGAAGGCGAGTGTCCTAGAATTATCAGTCTCAGCTTGAGGGTCTGGAGCTATTTCTATAGGACAAACCTCTTGGATTGTATGCAATAAATCACGGGCAATAAGGTGGATCTCGACATCAACGGCACATATTAAGTACCTTTTGCCTGCATAATCCAATGGAACAAAATCGAGTTTGTTCGTGTTTGACATCCTGAAAGATGAAATAAGAACAAGTTAGTTTCGGAGTCAATGCATCCATAAAAACTAATAATAATGAGACTTCCGAGCTATGCTACTAAGAAATCGATTTCCAAGAATTTTTGGATTAGACTGAAACAATGATATTTATATGGTCATAAATCGATGCTTACGGACGCTCTTAGTCTGAAGCTTACGAACACTCTTAGTTCATGGTTTACGAACGCTCTTAGTTCGTATAGCGTGAATCCCCACAATTCCGTTTTTTAAAGAATCGAACCCACGTTACAGAAAGGTGGGATGTAGATGAAGGGAGGTTGCAAGTCCCTGAGAAAAGAAAAGAAATTTAAATTTCAGAAAGCAGGAACTTTAATTTAAAACTTACTTGGTTATTTCGTAGCTTGAAAACTTGAGTTCTTGAGTTCTTGAAGTTGGAAGACGACGTAGGTCGAGTTGGTGTGGATGGAGCGCCTTGGGGAGCACACAGGTGTCTGGTAGATGAGGATGAGGCCAAGAGCAGTTCAAGGCGGAGTAAAGGAGGCGTGTGGCAAGTCGTGGCCGGGTTGGTTCGAGGTGAGGTGCGGCCAAGAGTATGGCTGAGTTGGCCGGGCAGCAGGGATGACCGAGAGGACTACAGGGGCAGGCTGGGACTTGCGGCAGTGATGCAGGGGCAGCAGGCGTGCGACAAGGCTAGCGTTGGCTAGGTGCTCCAGTAGTGAAGCTAGTGGTGAAGAAGGTTTTTAGATTTTAGATTTTTTTTTTAGGGTTAGGGCTCATGCTAATATAACGTGTTTAAGAATAAGAGATTCAAGAGAGATTGATGAGAGAGTTGTGTGTTCCATTATTGAGAATAGGAGCCCTATATATATGGACTACAAATTAAATGTTCTAATGATACAAGGAAAACTATTCCGAATAGGACTAGGAATTCTAGAACCTTCTCTCCTATTACAATCATAGAACTAATCCTAGTTTGATAAGGCACACAAAAGTCGATTTCCTTCAACAATGCCTTCATTTTTCTTATATTTTTTATAACTGAAAATACTTAACACCGTCAAGTCACCCCATCTCCTATTTTACTTGGTTTTTCTTCTCACTGTTCGTACCATTTGCAAATAGATTGAAAGGAAGCAACACCAAATTCTTGACTAAATCCATCTACAGAATACAAAAACAACCTAGAGACTCAGGGAGAAATTGATTTGGGGACTACGTATTTACGAATGTTGTGTTGTGGGATTATATGATAAAGTGGTAGAAGATAGGCTACTTCAATCTTGGTTAAATAGATTTTAAGATTCAGAATTTAGTCTTCTTCCTCATCTAATTTTCTGATCAAGTTCTGAAAAAAATACCCGTAAATGTGAGATGTCATTTTATGTGATGAAAAGTGAAAATCATAACAATCGATTAAGAAAATATGCCTTCACAGATTGAAGAGTGCTCCTAAACATGAAACAAATTTGAGTAAGAAGTTCATAACCCATACCACTACACAAATCTAGGATTAAAGCATTCTTCCATTCTCATTATGAAAATACTGTTTAGAAACATCCAAAAGTGATTAGAACCCAAACAATTTAGAGTCGACAACTCCCTCCTTAGAACCCAGCAATATACAAGAAAATCAATTTTTCTGGATAAATTTGGAGATAAAGCAAGGGAGAGAAAAGTGTTGACGACAAGAGTTGCAGACTTGCCATCAATGGTGAAAATGGTATGCAAGATGATGTGGCATAGTTCTAAACCATTGGATTCCATTGATGGCGCATATTTTATGAAATTCATAAAAACCGCAGAAAAGTCACTACTGAGGAGCTCTATCCATATGATATACCAAGTAGAGAATTATTGATAACATACTCTCGAAGTTAATTTACATACTTATATTTGTATTTTTTTTTATCAAATTGAGACATACCAATAGTATGCTCCGTTCATAGATTAAGAAATAGTACAAAGACTACTCCAATAAAACAATCATGCTCTGAGTAGTCTATGCCACATACAAACACCTCGCCTTGTAGTCAATTTATTCTACCTAGTCTCACACGCCAAGCACGCAATTGTGGTACGCTAAAACTAAGTACTTCCATAAGACTCATAGAGGTATCTCTACCAGCATAGACAATAATAACTAGGATCAACCTATCAAACAACTATTGGCTCCTTACCATTTGATGGGTTGGAACCATAAACTGCCTCCACCACGGTGAATTCCGGTAGTCCATTCACCAATTTCTCCTCCTTCCTAGGAGTCTTGAGCTTCTTTGTCGATGACTTCTTCATAGGTGAAGCATGCACAACCTTAAGTTCCTTTGCCTTATTCTTTGCCCCTTTTAGCCTTCCCGGCCTCTTCTTGTATACTTCTGCACAACTTTCACAGAACACAATCCCATTATTATAACATCCAAGTTTGTGCTGCCCACTGCTAGACTCAACCGCAGCTTCTTTGGAGAGATGCCATCTTCATCCACACATTTCCTACTCATACCACAACTAGGAGCTGCCTCCATCAACTCCTTCTCAATAGAACTACCACTCTCAATTAGCTCCTGCCCTGAACCTCCAGGAGATGTTTCATTACCATTCTCCACCTGCTCGTTCAGAGGTGCAATGTGCACCCCAGAACTTCCTTCACCACCGCCGGTAGCAAGCTTAAGCTTGATTTCCTTCCTCCCCTTTGGTTTAGGTGCTGGCAGGAATCTATCCAGCTCAACTTGTGGACTCGGCTATGCTCCAAACACCATCGGCTATCCAATATGAGGAGACAACTCCACACGGTTCAACACCCTTTCAAGATTTTTCCATGCCGGCGATTGTTCAGTCCTGGCCTCTACCGGCAGTAGCATCCTAGCATATGGTAAGCCCACATGAGTAATCAAACCACACTCCTGACATCTGCCTTAGAGATTTTCAAAGAAAAAGTCCAGATCCACATCAACCCCATCATCCACCGTGAAGCTCCATCGGAAAATTACAGGCTGCAGAAGATCCATCTCAACTCGGATTCAAATCCTTCCTTCTCCAAACTCTGTTGTGTCTTTCTGCACATACCGTCCCAAGGCGCTGCCAATTCTTCTCAAGCAACGATCAGTATGGAAATCTGGTGCCACGTACCTTGATCTAGAAAGCTAAGGTAGAGAGCGGAACATCCTTGATCGCTCCACCCCATCATACGATGCTAGGACAACCGGAGCTCTATCAAAACCCCAAGGACCACCTCGAAGGATCCGGTTATGATCTGTTGGATCCGTCAAGGTGAACAGAAAGCGATCTCTATGTTCCTGAGCGATGTATCTTCCATTCCACCTCCATGCCCGCCGGAATATGCCCATGAATGATCTTTTGTCGAAAGCCCTAGCTGTCAACAACTTCCCCACCAGATACGTCTGAGAACGACACAAACCCTCTCCACTAGCCGGACGAAGATTCATCAGCTTGCAAACATCCGCTAGTCCAAGAGAAGCAGGCAGTCGAACAGTCATCTCATCCACCTCCTCCATGCCGTCAAACTTAGAGATTTTCGAAGGTAGGATTTTTCTTCCCTCTCTCTCTCGCGTCAGCGGCTAGGTTTTTTTATTTATTCGAAATACATAAAGCTAGTGTTCCAGTATGCAAAGTAAATTAAGCTTATTTTCCTCCATCTTCATGAGATCCTAGAGATAAGGCATAAATCCCGATTAAAGCATCTCTACTTAGTTAAAAGATGAAAGTATTATCGATCCCTTGAAAAAGAGTTTGGAAAAATTAATGTCCTGGTATTATTTATACTTATATTTGTATTGTTTGTATAGATTATGCATAATACCCTTTAATGCAATGATGATTTTCAAAATATGAAGAGATTATTGTCAATTTATACAATAAAGACGGGGTCGTTTAAGGTACCTTGATGTATGTCATACCCTTACTTTTTTTAGTTTTAATAAATTAATGTAGTGGAAATCTATTGAACCGGTTAATATGTTACCCACTTAAATGTTGACATGTGTCATTTTTAAAATAAAATTTACTATATTAACAATACATTATTTCCTGATATGTAATATTGTTCAAAAACATGTAACAAATATTGTCAAAATAATAAATTACACCTAGTAGAACAAAAATTACGATTTATGACCACACTTATTATCATTATTGTAATTGAGTGGTCAAAGATGTAAATATCATATTTGTTTGTCTAATATTAATTTTACCATGTTCACAACACAAATGTTGTCGGAATTGTAAAATAGTTGATAATCTTGTAAATGATGTAGTTTTTAAAGTAATTACTACAAATAGAACAAAAGTTACCGCTTTTACATTAATTGTTGTGGGTTGTGGTAAAATGTGTAATCTTTATGATAAAAACATAAAGATTTACCACTGTGACAACAAATTTGTTGTCACACTCGTTAAATTTATCCATAAACTAGTACATTAGTTTAGATAGAGTAATTACTATAAATAGAACAAAAATTACCGTTTTTACATCAATTGCTGTGGATTGTGGTAAAATGCATGGTCATTGCAGTAATTATTTTATTAATGATAAAAACATAAAGATTTACCACTCTGACAACAAATTGGATGTCACACTTGTTAAATTGTCCATAAACTAGTACATAGGTTATATGTGGAATAATTATTACAATTAGAATAAAATTGATCGTTTTTACATCAGTTGTTGTAGTTTGTGGTAAATTACATCGATTGAAAGTAATTAGAACTTCAATGATGGAAATTACACAATATATTACTTAAATTATGCAAGGGAGAACTTCATTTCACCAATGAAGACATACGTGGGTTTAGTCAAAATATAATGGTCTACCTATATGATAACACATTGTGGTAACATTTGTAAATTAGTTCAAAAAGCAATAATAACAAGTTGCGTGAAGTAGTTACTACATCTAATGATCTAAAACAAAGATTATCTATTTTTACATTAATTATTGTGGTTGACAAATGCATGTAAAAAGAATTATATTTGGTTAAGAAAACTACTAATGCTATAATTAATTAGTAATAAAGACTATTTAACTAATACTAATTCCGTGAGCCTAGATTAGAAGGTTTTTGTTTTTAATAAGGAGAAAACATTATTGTCAATTGTGTAATTGTTAATTGATAATCAAGCATTAGTCAAACATTAATTGGCTAATGATAAAATTAATTAGTAATAAATACTATTTAACTAATAATAATTGGTTAAGGGGTCAAGTGTTACCAAAGTTTCAATATTTTGGATCATTGGATATATTACTAATTCAGTGATCCAAAATATTTAACAAAATATGTGTATGACAAATATCCGGGTACCCAAGTGTGTTTACAATATTTTTTTTCTGAAGTTTTTTTAATTTTGTTTCTGTGGAAAGTTTCTTTCTACCTAGCCTTTTGATAGAGATGGTAGCTATTAATACCAGGACATGGGAGGCTAGCGCCAGATTCTTGGAGGTGAGAAGCTGATCGTAGCAGTTCATTTACTTTATTTTTTTTAGTTTTATTAGGCCGGGTTGAGGGTTTTGTTATTTGCATTTTGGTTTGTTCAAATAATTTTCTAGTCAGTTGAACTAGAATTTAGTTTTATTGCAGAGTCATAGTTATGAATTTATGATACCATTTAGAGATTAGTAACCGTATGTTTTTGTTGTCAGCATGTCGACGAGCGACCTCGCACATATAATCCTGTACTTCTGTGAGACTATGCGAAAGAGGGAGCAGTGTTTGCTGCTCTTGACTGTGAGTATTCGTCACTCTCCGATGGAGTTTTCCTTTTAACATTTTGCATCCCCTAAGGTGACACACTGCTCCAACATCGAGAAAATTCTTGAACAACAGCCAATCGCAATCCCAGCCCTAACAAATTAATGTATTGAAATTCGAGTAATTAGTATACATGCTGCGCGCCTAGGGTTAGTGTAGGTATCTAGCTGGGTTGATGGAAATATATCAAAGAAATGGGTGCAGGCAAGATTTAGTTGTTCAAGTAGCGAGCTGAATTGGAATGGATATAATTATTTAAGCTAAATAGACTCCCCCACTTGTGGAAACAAATTGATCGAGAAAGGGATTCAAATGCAATGTAACATTACTGTATACATATGCTCAGGTGCGTAGGTTTTCAAAATATCTGGTCCAACTGATTAGTTGGCCACAGTTATAATTAAACACAAGCATTGGATGCCGCAAAGAAATTGTCAAATGGGCGGCTCAGGAGAGTCCTACAGAGAGAGAAATTTAAGTCCCGACAGTTTTGTACCTTATTAACCAACTGTCTATAACACATATTCATTACCAGGTTCACGGAAAATAAACTGGACATATCGACAACAATATCTCATATTCTTCAATCTTCCTCAAGAAGTTCCATTAGGAGAATGGCATACAGCAGACTATGTAATTTATTTGATTAAAATGCTATAAATGCGAGCATGCCACTTGAGGTTCAAGATTTAGCTCAATCAAGTGATTCAAGCTTATGATACGTTGTAGCCATATTTGTAATATTTTATTGATAATTTTTAAAGAAAATTTGTGTTTTTTCATTAACTCTAAGTTATTTTCCTATAACCATAACTACATCAATACAAAGCGATTCAAGTCTATCATACTCTAAGTTAATTGAACCACACATAAATTTTGTGTGGTTCAATTAACTTTAAATCAAGTTCAAAGGTCTATCTACATATAAGACCATCAACGCACACCATCGAAACTAAGCTGTAAAGTCTCATGAAATTATATACAAAATTTACATGGTTTAGGATTCAACTATTATAGGGTTTTTCATGAGATCGACCACAAAGTGCATATCTTCTATGTGGCTCTCGGAAAGTCATTTTTATAATATAAGAATCTGATCGAAGGCCTAAAGGTATATATGCTTAACATGTAAAAGGAGACGTTGCATAATATGTAAAAGGGTATATAGAAAACACACTTTTTACTTAAAATTGAGAGATATTAAGATACTAATATGATAAAACGGCACTTAGCATGCACCTGGGACTTGGTTTACTATATATGTATATATCAACAGGTTTAGCCAACAACTGTTTATGGAAAATGATTGACAATGGCAATCAAATGCTTGCCAACGCAATTTTTCCTAAAGCCTTCTGTACATCATAGGGATACAGGACATGCATATTCATATTTTTAACCATCCCATATGGAATTAAAGGGTTTCTAATCGAGACTCCTACTCTTTTAACAACTCCTTCATATTTGTAACAACATATTTAAGTGCTTTAAGAATGCATATGTATATGGTATTACAGAAGCAAGAAATCAACTCAGAATATTATTGAAAGGGATTAAAAATGTAGGATAATATAGGGGTTGGTTAAGATCGATCATTCTATCATATTGACTGTTGACCATAAAATCTTTATTTGTCCTTAGCTATAACATGCGGATTGCGTGATCATTCCGGTCTCTAGCTACCTCTTCCTTCTTGCTCAAATTAGTATTCAACGTCTGCATATATATAAGCTATACTTTATACCCAGATGCACTTTGTTTATATAGCTCAAATATCTTGGGGACGTTTAATTATACAAGCATTTCATAGATATGATCCAGCTTCTTAAGCAACAAAGAATGTACGTACTTATCATAATCTTTATTCCATGCCTCAACAAAAATAGATGATATATATTGTGGTCCTTCATATCTTATTGGAAACTTAATTATTTAATGTAATCTTGAATAGTCTTTCTTTCATGAGCTAAGATTCTCATAATTGGACCATCCATATACTTATAAAATGGTTGATCATCACCTCAAAAATCATTCTGGGTTTTAACAACAAACAGCAAGATCATATATTAGCAAATTGAGCAGCTGTCTGCTGGGCAGTCACACTACAATGAAATCTAATCTCTTCTGTCAAAGATTGAAAATACAAACCAGGAAGCATACAACCTTTAGTTTATATCAAAGGTACTGTACATACAGCATCGTATTTACAAATTCTTTCTATATTCCGTCCTTACAAATGGATTAGTTATTCCACACACTGCATAATTATCTAACTTTAACAGTTTCTTAAACTGATGCATCAAGAGGTTTGCAGCTATATGCCTTTATATCATACTAGACAGTAGACAACCACTGAACCCTAGGATCATAATACAAGTTTGGGTTAAGAATATATATGGGTAGTATATAAACTGACTTGATGTATTTATGCATAAATCAAAAGCTTTTGGATTGAATATTTACATCAAACTAGGGCTAAGTAGGATCTGTATATGAATATCTGTAGTTTTGGGCTCTAAATTAATGAACTTCAATACGCGTTGCAGTTAATTAACAACTGGTGGAGTGAGCTTGATGAAGTAGACTTGAAAAGAAGATAAAAAATGGCATATATTTCCTGCATTCCCAGTACGTGATCGATCCATCTTATTCGACCATAATCTGTCTACTACATTTAAGCTGGCTATGATCAAACTGTTCTTCAGTCAAATCATAGCCTTATAGCTAGGTGGGGCCGTTCTGAAACTAAAACAAGAAAAAATATTAATTAAGATCGAAGGTTGATTTAGGATCCAGTTTGATATATACTTCCTTAGCCATGGAAGTTAAGAAAATACAAACATGTATATATATATATATATATATATATATATATGTATATTTATATATATAAAATCCAACTTGTGCATATTACTAAATAAACTTGGGGACAGAAAATTGCAACGCGTTTGATTAAGGTGACTAATGTGTTTTAATTGTGGTATATTCAACAGACATTGCCAGAAAATCATTCTTCCTATGATACACTTAATAAGTTAATATAGTGTGTTAGCTGTCTTCAAAGAAAGTATGCATAGCAGCTAGGTAACCCGATTACTTGGGAAGTGTTACATCAAATTAGACTTGCTAAGACATACGTACTGATCTCTTTGAAGATGTTAGAGTTATGCATAATGGCCTCACACTCTGATCAAAAGATTTATTTAGTCCTAAAAATAAATTCAAGCTATAGGTTTAGGCTGCGTTTTAATGAACAACAGTGTCAAGCCCGATTTTTACATACAAATAAAAATTAATAAATAATTTCATAATTATACATGCGTGATGGTTCAGCCATCAATATAAAATATATGAATTTTTTTTCCTTTTAAACCAAGTATATACTGATGTCCTGAACCCACAATATGAATATATACTCGCTCCGCAGAGTCATATATTACACAAGTTTACGAATTAAATTGCCACAACAAAATAATAAGTAATTGCACCTCAGAGCTTACTACAAGCGGAAGTCTTAACAACAGTAAAGTCACAAAATTAGTTTCCTACCATAAAGCTGTAACTATCAGAACCAGCTTCAGCCACGATTATCCTGACAAGCAGGATTAACCCCTACACCATCGAATAGTGCACTGGGTTGTCACACGACAAACTCGGTAAGCTTATAAAAGCTCATATGAGTAACTTAAAAACATAACTCATCTAACTCTCACCAAAACAAGGAAAACCTTTCAACTCGAGAAAAAGGAACACATACCATGCTTTTCCAAAAACAACATTCTTTTCTCCAAAAGAAAACAACAAAAGTCACTCCGTGACAAAATCATATTAATTGAAACTCTGACAATTAAAATATGTCTTTCCCAAAGAAACAACAAAAGTCACCCCGTGACAAAATCATATTAATTGAAACTCTGACAATTAAATATGCCCTTCTCCAAAGAACCAACAAAAGTCACCTCGTGACAAAATCATATTAATTGAAACTCTGACAATTAAATATGACCACAAGTCCCACCCTGGACATCTAAAAAAAAAAGAATCCCTGAAACTCCCTTTTAAAACACGTACTCATGAGCATCAAGTAGCTCCCGGCTACTTCCCATGATGAACAATGGCAACAGACTAGAGCTTTAACTGATTGTATCCACTCACCTGTCCAAAGGCATGAAGTCCTGATATATATGCCTGAGGTCACTCCCAGCGACCCCGAATCCTCAAGTTCTCGACTTTCAGATCAAAACATTTAAAAGCGGTCACTTAGAACCAAATGTTACTCAACTCTCAAAAGGAGATGTCATCCCGTGACCTCTGATCATCAGACCTCCCCGGTCGCTAGAGCAAAACATTAAGCAAGTCACTCTGGACCAAAAATGTTAAATCAACTCAAAAGGAGATGTCACTCTGTGACCTCTGATCATCAGACCTCCCCGGTCGCCAGATCAAAACAGTCAAATCTCATTAAAGCAACTCACACCAAATCTTGATAGTTTTCAAACAATAGAAATTCTTAATTCCCAAAGCAATGTATCCCGAAAAGTCAAGCCTCAAAATAATAGAATGAAACCCATCATACATATTGCTTAAATCACCCATCAACCCATAAGAATATACATATTTCATGTGTGTGTATATATATATATATATTCGTGGTCATACACTTAGGAATGCCACTAATACCAACTATAATTTATAGTTAACTAAATAACTCTAAAAAAGATAAAGGTAACTCTTTTTTTCCTTCCTTTTATCTCTTTCTTCTTCCTTCTTCCGGGCTCACTCCCTCGCTTCCAACGCCGCCTTCCTCACCTCGCATAATAGGAAAAAAAAATGATTCGAGTCATTTATAAACGAAGGAAAAAAAAATAACAGAAAAAAATTATTTAAAAAAAAAGAACTGAGGGCATAATGGACATTTTGGTGTCAAAAATTGACGTCATGTACTGATAGTGGGTCGAGTTTCAGATTTCGTGTACCGAAATGTTTGGTTTGAAACTTTGTGTATAAGAATTATTAGTGGCCTTTACTTGGTGTACTATTTGCGAAATTTTCCCTTGTGAGATTACTCACCTCAGAATCTCGCTGTGTCTTCTATACAGAGCAGAGTAGCACAACCACAAAATATCCACCCAAGAATACTTTGTCAAGTACCTAATCACATACGGTCTCAACTTAGTACACAAATCACAAGCGATTAAAGTCTGAAACCCCCGTTTTGAACTAAAATCCCCAAAAGTAATGCCAATCGAGGCGAAACCTCATCAGATTACTCAAAGTCTCCGGAACGCTTCTACGATTGCTATATCAAAACCACAAGTCGATCGGACAATCGAATCCCCACGGATCGAAAATTGAACAGTTCGAAATCACAAAAACCCTAACATGCTCATACGATCTCCAAAAATTACATATTATATATCGAAATGCTCGTATCGACGAGTAGATGATAAATAACACAAACAACTACTCCTTACATGGCCGGAACACCATCACAGTGCAGCCACAGTCAGTTGCAAACCCACCACAACCACCGCCTTCCAAAAATTCAAACTACATTAATCCAACCGTCCAAAATGTCAAGAATACTAAGTAGATAAACTTTAATACCTGTGGTTCAAGCTAACTCAGCCTAGATCACCGCCAATTGCCTTCCAAAGTCCAATATTTACTGTTCACCATGAATTGCAACTCCACAACGATAATCGAGCAAAACCACCACTAGGGATCTACAGAGGAGGTTGTTGCGAACTCAAAAAGGTTAGTTTCACCTTCCGCCGTTGCCGGAGCTGCAATTTCCGATCGGTTCGACTGCTTCTAACTTGGCGCCTTGCAGCGCCGCCGTGAGTGTGAATCGCCACTGGAGGATGCCATCGGGAGGAGCGCACGGAGGAGGCGAAACGATCTGGGCTCATCCGGTGGCCTGCTGTCACCGGAGCTGTGAGTTCTAGCCAGGTTGGAAATGCAGGTTTGGGTCGGGTCGATCGCATTTCAGGAGAGGGAAGAGAGCGTTTCTGGGTTTCTGAAAATGGCAACTTTCCAAAAATGAAAAATATGATTTTCTAATTTCAAAAAACTCTATTTATAGTAATTTGAAAACTAGTAGAAACTTCCGTTGAGCATAACTTTCTAGTACAAGCTTCAATTTTCGCGTTCCATATGTCCACAAACTCATATCGACGCGGTCTATGACTTTCGTGAAGAAAGTCTTCGGAGAAACCCAACTTGTAAAAAGTCAATCTTTGTGTGCCAACCCCCCCCCCCCCCCCTAATGCATGACACTTCCTGAATAATTATTCGTCCGAAAATAATTCCACTCCATTCCCAAACCACATACTCGTACCAATAATCACTAAATTGATTTCGAAAAATCCTCAGAAATACGAATTTCCGGGGCATCATAGTTAGCAACAGTCTGCTTAAATGGGAGTTCCTAACCCAATTGGCAACCCAGCATAGCTGAAAACTTCGACCAGTAACTTTCACTCTGGTCCACAATGACATTTCCCTTCAACGAAAAGGCATCATAGACCCACTTAATTTCTTGATAACTTTGAAGAATCTAATTTTGGCGTGTCTATTTAGTGGGGTGGTAAAACAATGGGTTCGCATTTATGAGGTCATGTGTTCAAGCCCCATCAAGGATCATGACCAACTGAAAAGAAAAATATATTTAATCCTCAAACAAACTAAAATACAGCTTGCAAAAGCATTTGAGCGTTGATCTAGGCTCTCAAGTATTCAAACCTTCCTCTGTAATCAAACACAGCGTTTAAGTATTAAGAAGACATGCAATGCATTCAAAAAAGAGCTGTAATGAACAAAAGATACGAGTCCGTGCATGTCCCATCTCTTCCACACACAATATGCTTTTGACTAAAGCTCAAAGCCAAACTCATCTTCCTTGGCAGACAGAAATGTATCCAATGTGATGCGACTAGTTTAAAGAGTTAGCTAGCTAGTTGGTTTTAATTCATGGGTTTGTTCAATGCACTTGGTATTAATGGGAGTTGTTCTTGTTTTCATCATCACCGATCTATTATATTCATCGAGGTGTTGGAGTGTACTAAAAGTTTATTAAATATGATTAGAGGGAACAATAACGTACAGTGAAGCTCATATTTTGGCATGTAGTCCATCACCAAAACCAACTGTGATTGAATCTTGTAAGGGTGTGCGGTAGTAAGATTGTTCGCATTAGAAGTCATATGAAGTGTGCCTCCATGTCAAGAACCCTTGCATCTTTATTGGAAAAATCATGTGGTGGACTCTGTGCCAATTTGTGAACTGATGATGCAAATTGACAACATATATAATTTACTCTGTGCACAGTCACATAGTTAACAGTACATAGTTACATAGTTAAAACATGCCTATTCTGATCGCATATCTGACACTCAACAATACTACTTGTGGGTTGATAGGTTGTAGTAATATGCACTCTCATATTGAAAATTTTACATCCAACCACACCATTTGCATTCTTATTGAATCGAATGAATGCGTAAATTGTTAAGATTGTATGAAGCTTGAAGACGAAGAAGGAAATTTACAGATAATATTGTTTTGATATATTTCCACAAAATGTAAAGACTAAAGACTAGACTACGATGTTTAGGAAATGGAGCGGGATCTCGAGCGGAACGACCACATCTCCAAATTAGAGCAGGACATAGCTCTGCTGAAGGATCAAGTGGTGGCAAAGGCCAAGAAAGTTGAGATTCTTCAGCGGGAGTCTGCTGCCAAATCTGTGGAGGTGAAAAGGTTGGAGGGCGAGGTTGCCCGGCTCGAGACTGAAAGAGCCGTTATGAGGCTGCCGCCGTGGAAGCGTTTAAACAATTTGCGGAATATAAGCGAGCCATGATGGTTGCAGCAAAGGCTGGTGCTGCCGCCAACTTGGACATGTTGAAGCAGAAGGGCGCCATCGACTGGGTTAAAGCATCCCAACCCGCCGGGTCATCTGGTCAGCGGGAGCCCGCAAGCAGTGCGGTTCCTACCCTAGCTGAGGGTGCCTGCTTAGGTAGCGGAAAGAATGGTGAGAGTCCGGCAGACGATTCTTAGCGGACTCCACCTCCCACTCAATCCGACATCTCCTGTGCTAATTTCATGGCCGCCAATACCCGAGCGGATGGCACCTTGGTGACGCCGAGCCCTATCGCTCTTGGATCTGATCAGACGAGCCGCTTGGCTAGGCCACCCCTACCGCTGGAGGGTGAAGAGGTTGTCGCTGCTCCCGAGAATTAGTGACGAATACTCCGTAGCTTTTGTAATGCCGCTGAGGCTTGTTTATTTTTGTAATGTGACTACTTTTGGGTGGGGAGTCCCGACCCTGAATATACGAAGTATTTTGCTTTTGAAATATTCGAAGTGTGGGATTCCTTTCGATGATTGTTGTTTGAATGTTGTTTTACCGCTAGAGTTTTGACTTGTGCTTTTACTAATCAACGAAACATTAAAGGAATTAAAATTGTTCCAAGTGCACGATGCAGCGGACGTGGTCAGCCGAATATTGTTGGCATTGCCAGTTAACTCTTGTGCTTGGACTTGGAGACAATGGTTTGAATAATTCCTCGTTTCATTGATAGCTGATAGGTCAGCGTTTACAAAAGCGGGGTTGTACCCGTTGGGTAGCTTCCCTTAGCTAAATATTGAACAAAAATTTAGATAAGTCAAGATGCTCTTGGGTAGCGGCATGACTATTTGTAGTAATACCGAAGGTGCTCGGTATTCCAAGGGTGGGTCGTTGTGACGCCATCCTTGTCCATTAAGTATAAGGTGCCGAGGCTAATGACTTCTACTATTTTGTACGATCCTTCCCAAGTTGGGCGGAGTGCTGTTGGTGGTGGAATGACTTCCTTCATTACCCAGTCCCCTAGTTGGAGGTTGCGGGCTTTGACTTTGGCGTTGTAGAAACGTGATACCCGCTGCTTGTTTTGCAAGTTGTGCAAATGGGCCTTGTGGTGTCCTTCTTCGAGGAGGTCCTTGTTGAGGTTGATGCATTCGCCGTTGGTCTCGCAGTAGTAGCCCTTGACCCTAGCGGTAGGTTGGGTGACCTCAACTGGTAGGATGACTTTATTGTCGAACATAATGCAGAATGGTGTTTCACCAGTGGCGGAAGTGGGGGTAGTCCTGATGCCCCAAAGTACTTCCGGGAGTTTCTCCGCCCATAATCCCTTAGCGTCGTCGAGCTTCTTTTTTAGCAGCTTCTTGATTATCTTGTTTGCTGCTTTGACTTGGCCGTTGGTTTGGGGGTGAGTGACAGATACAAAACTAAACTTGGTGCCCAGGTTGGCGATGAAAGATATGAGTTCCTTGTTGTTGAACTGTGTGCCGTTGTCTGTGATGATTGTATAGGGGACGCCATAGCGGCAGTAGATGTTCTTTTAGAGGAAGTGGCTTACCTTGGAGGTAGTTATGGCCGTTAGCAGCTCTGTCTCTATCCACTTACTGTTGTAGTCGATGGCGATGATGATGTATTTGAATGGGCCCTTGGTGGTGTTGAGTCACAAATTACTTATGTAATTGTGCCCCATAATTATGAAAACTGATTTGTCTTCCATTCTATTTTAGCCTTTTTAATCCATTTCCTTTTATTTGTAGGAAACCTTGCATTGAGAATAAAATGACTATATGAGGCTTAAAATGCGGAGATTTGAAGCTAGGGGAAGAATACAAGGAGATTGGAAGAAAATTGCAAATCAACTTTTCCGGCGACTTTTCTGCAACCTTTTCCAGCGAGCCGCCACTCATGGAGGGTCCTTTATCCAGCAAAGGAGAACCTGGTTGTGAGAATCTCCCATCACTTGAAATTCAAATATCTCCCTACACCTTGTCCTTTTGTCACCTTGCCAATTTGGGACCATCTAGGGGACAATGGTGTAAGAGCATCTCTTGCACACTTTGGGACCAAAGAGGACACACATAGCTGATCAAAGAGAGGCCAAAGACCAAATTTTCAGCATTCTTGACTCCATTCAATCATCTTCATCCTATCCAAGATCCATTTTTCTCTCTAGAGAAAACACCACCATTTCCACCACTAAAACCACAATTTCCACCACTACAACCTCCATTTCCTCTACCACTCAACACCACAACTCACCTTAGAGATCCCAAACTTCACTATTCTTACCAATATCAAGAGCTTGGAGCAAGGAGAAGGAGGTGACTACCACCACATCATGTTCTTGGAGACCCATCTCCACCACCTCTTCCTGCATCATCAATAGTCACCCTTTACTCTCTATCTCTTTATGTATTTGATGTTTAATGGAATGTTAAAGCTTGTGTATCTAGCTATGTGTGAGTAGTGAACTAGTTGGGGCTCTGGTTGAAAGCCCTAGCTAAACTTGCTTGTATTGATGCTTTTGTTTATAAATTAATGCAAATTCATGTTGTCATTCTCACATGCTAAGTCAATAGTTGAAGGCATTACTTAGACCTAATCAATTTGAGTTATGTGTTTGCCATGACATGAAGTTTTTCCTAGAGATTGATTACCTTTAGGAAAAAAGGGAGCATGAAAGCACACCATGTGTGCATGTGAGGGTAGTGAGCTAAAATCACCTAGAGATAGGATTGGTTTGCTTGCTTGGTTACCTAAACTCTAAGCTTTATACATTTAGGGGCAAAGAATTGAGACCTATCCGGTAATTGAATTTGTCTGTAGGTAGTTAGCTCTAGACTTATCCGGTTAGAGTTAATAAAATGAAAGGGGTTTAAGCCTTAGTAGTCCTATCCGGATGCTAAGAGGGTAGTTGGAATTAGCTTTGCATCATTCATATTCGATTGCTTTAATGCTTACAAGGGAGGCAAAAGGTGAAACCCGATGCCCTAACTCCCATCCATTTGACAACAACTTGTTTAGTTTTGCTTAGTTTATTTTATTTGCTTTCATTGTTTCAATTTGAATAGAAATCAATCTCAAAATCAAATCTCTACACACCATCTTGCACATACTCACCATGAACTTTGGTTCACTTATGAACCTTTGTTTGTGACTGTACATTTGCATATTCTTCTAGTTTTTTTTAGGTTTTCCCTAGCTAGGAAAAAATTTACCAATCCTCATGGGTTCGACATCCTTACTTAAGCCCCTATTCTATAACTTGTACCTCTTGCACTTGAGGGTGGCTTCAATGCTGACAGGCAGTTGGGAGTTTCCCAAGCAAGTCCAGGCCCTACATGGAGTGGATCCATGGCTAATTATGATCGACAGGGACTCCGCCGGGGCATGGGGAAGGTCATCGTATTGTTGACACTTATGGCAGGACCTGGAGACCTTCCTAGTGTCGTCGCCGAGCTTGGGCCAAAAGTAACCTTGTCACATTGTACGATTGGCCAAAGACCTGGCCCTCGAGTGGTATCCACATTCCCCAGCGTGTATCATTGCCAGAACTGCCTTTCCCTATTCTGGGGACAGACACCGGAGGTTGGGATGGGTGAACCCTTGGCGGTAAAGCTTGCAATTCTGGATGTTATAGCGGGTTGCCCTCCGCTTAAGCTGCCTTGCTTCAACCTTGTCGGTGGGTAGTGTTCCATTGCTCTTGTACTCTATGATTTCATCCATCCAGCTGGGATTGACCTCAATGTTGAAGATTTCTGCCAGGGTTTTGGTGAAGCTTGGCTTGTCAAGGCACTCCACCCTTGTGTCCGCTGGACTTTGGTGTGGTTAAGAGGTTGCTAGTCTTGCCAGTGAATCAACCTTGGCATTTTTTTCCCTGGGAATCTATGTGATGTTGTGAAATTTGAATTTTTTGAGTAGTGTCTTACCCCAAGTATGTCGCTAACTGCTGGTCTTTGGCCAGGAAGCTGTCGTTGACCTGGTTAACGACTAGTTGAGAGTTGCTGAATATGTTGACACTATCAGCTCCTGAATCGATGGTGATGAGTAAGCCGGCAATGAGCGCTTCATACTCTGCCATGTTGTTTGAGGCTTTGAAATTGAATTTTAACGTATATTCCACGTTTAGTCCCCTTGGTCCTGTCAAGATGACTCCAGCACCGCAGGCCTTGGCGTAGGAGGAACCGTTTACGTGGAGGTTCCAGTCTAACTGCTGCTGGGGAGCTGGTTCCCCAATGGTTACCATTTCTGTGTTGGCCTCTTATGCCCCTAGGTTGGGTTCATCTTGACGCTCGGTGAGTTTAGCGATGAAATCAATGTCGAACTCGCTGAGCTCGATGGCCCACTTGCTGAGGCTCCCGGAGTGCTTAAGGTTCTGCATTATTTGCCTCAGCGGTTGGTTTGTTAGGACATGAATTGTGTGAGCCTGAAAGTATTGGTGGAGGCGCCTAGCGGTGACAATGAGTGCGAGAGCGAGCTTCTCCAGAGGGGGATATCTCATCTCCGCCCCATTCATGCCCTGCCGGAGTAGAATACTGGGAGCTCCTCCTGGCTTTCTCGTTGTACTATGGCGCAGCTTACTGCTGATAAGGATACCGCTAGGTTGATGTATAGTGTCTCACCCTGTACCGGAATGGAAAGAAGTGAGACTGCTGCCAAGTATTCCTTCAAGCTCTGGAATGCCGCCTCACACTCTAGGGTCCAGTCAATTACTTTCTTGTGTGTGTTTTTTAGCACTCCGAAAAATGGGAGACATCTGTCGGTGAGTCTGGTTAGCTTTCCCTGGAGGCTCTGAACGTGTACCTTCCACTCCAGGGCTTTCATGTTGAGGATGGCTTGCACCTTGTTAGGATTGGCCTCTATGCCCGGTTCGTTGACTATGTAGCCCAGAAATTTGCTGGCAGTAACGCCAAAGAAACATTTTTCTGGGTTGAAGCGTATACCATAAGCCAAGAGAATGGCGAATATGATTATGAGGTTTGCCACGTGTCTGCTGGCCTTGATACTTTTTACCAACATGTCGTCCACGTATACCTTTATTATCTTGCCGAGGTGCTCAGCAAACATGGCATTCATCAACCGTTGATAGGTTGCACCAGCGTTCTTCAAACCGAAGGGCATGACATTGTAATAGTATAGGTCCTTGTCGGTGGTGAAAGCGATGCACTCTTGGTTGCCGGGGTGCATCTTGATCTGATTGTAGCTGAATAAGGCGTCTATCATGCTGAGTAGCTAGTGTCCAGCGGTTGCATCGATCAACTGATCTATGCGAGGTTGCGAGAAGCTATCCTTGGGGCATGCCTTGTTGAGGCCCTTGAAGTCGACAGACATTCGCCACTTTCCGCTAGGTTTCTTGACTATGACCAGGTTGGAAATCCGCTGAGGGTAATTGACTAGGCGGATGAACCTAATGTTCTAGAGTTTGGCGACTTCCTCTCCTATTGCCCGATACCTCTCTTCATCAAAGGCCCTTTGCCGCTGCTTGACATGATAGAAGGATGGTTTGATGCTCAACTTGTGTGTGATGATCTCAGGGGAGATCCCTGGCATGTCAGTGTAGGACCATGAAAAGACGGCGACATTGTCACGTAGAAACTGGGTGAGTTCAGCCGCTACCTCTGGGTCTAGCTGGGCACCGATGCGGACTGTCCGCTCAGGGTGTTCGTCAGAGATGCTGATAACTTTCAAGGATGTTTCTGGGTTGACAGATTCCTTTTTGACATATTTCTTCTCGGCATCCCTAGGGTCTTCAAAGATATTGGCCGCTGGTATATGGTTTCCTACTGTTAGGATCTCATGGAAACGTGCTGATCGTGCGACCGTTGTTGAGTAACATTCTCGTACCAACTGCTGGCTTCATTTCACACATCATGTCCCGTTGGCTGTGGGGAACTTCATGAGAAGCATGTACCTGGCTATGATGCACTTGAGGTTGTTAAGTGCTGGTCGACCGATAATGGCGTTATATGAATTGAAGCAATCGACCACGATAAGCTCCGTATGTATCTCTGTTGTACATGGACTAGAGCCGATAAGTAGTCGCATATAGTTAGAACCCAACGGTTGTGTGACATCACCAGAGAAGCAGAGTAGCGGCTCGTGGTCCTGGAGCAATTTTTTATTCCGCTGGAGTTGGTTGTAGCAGCCATTGAAGATGACATTGACAGCGGATCCGCTGTCAACAAGGACTCTTCCCACTGACCATTTGTTAAGTATTGCGTCGATCAATAATGGATCATCGTGGGGTCGTGGGGCAGATGTACTCCGTCCTCTTCCTCCTCCGAGAAGGTGATGGGTTCCCAGCCAGATCTTAGGAGTTTAGCGGATCTCTTATAGCCGATGTTGCAAACTTCTTTAGGGTGGTTAGCGCGTGCATAGTGCTTTCTTGCCCTATGAGGCATGTTGGTGATTGGAGCTCCGCCGTCGATGGTGTTGATTCGGCGTATGGGTTCGATGTTGGCAACCATAGGTGGCAGTTGGCGCACTTTGAATTGTTCCAGCTTACCATCACCGTACAGAGTCTCAATAGCTGTTTTGAAAGCATTGTAATTGTTGGTGTTGTGACCGATGTCCTCGTGGTATTTGCACCACCTGTCGGTGTTCTTGGGCTTCCCCACCCTTGGGTATTTTCTTGGTGGTGGTGGTGGAACCTGGTCCTTGCACTGGTCGTATATCTCCTCATATGAAGCTGTGAGGACTGTAAACACTGCGTACCACTGAGAGGACTCCATCGGTTCTTTACGTTTATCTCCATGGGATGAGCGGTTGCCCTTGTTATAATGTTGGTCCTTCTGCCGCTTACTCTGGTAGTTGCCATGTTGCCACTCTATTCTTATCAGTTGGCGGTGTAACAGAGGTTTTGTTAGCGGTTTCCTGCTGGCTCGAGGAGGGCTGAGCGGACTTTGCCGGTGTTGGCGGCGATGGTGGGGTTTCTCCGTATGTGATGAATTCTGCCTGTGCATGGATGACTACCTTGCCCATGACGTGGTCATACGTGACATTTGGGTGATTGTAATTGAAGTGGTAGAGAAATGGCCCCTTAAGGAGTCCTTGCTTGGAGGCTGCCAAAGCCACTATTTTGTCCAGATCGCGGCACTGAGATGCTGCCGCCCGACACCTGGTAACAAATGCCTTCAACGCCTCCTCAGCTCCCTGTTTTACATTGAACAACTGACTTGTGCGGTGATGTCCGGCGGCTAGAAGCATGAATCGAGAGAGGAAAGCATTTGATAGTGCCTGAAATGAGTCGTTGGATCTCGGTGGGCACTCAAAGAACCAACTTATCGCCTCACTATCTAATGTTTTGCTGAACAAGTGGCAGAGGGTGGCGTCATCAAATCCCTTGTTGTTAGTGACCTTCTTGAAGGTGTCCATGTGGATGAAGGGGTTAGTCATACCGCTGTAGTGTGACATCTTTGGTGTCTTTGCATATGCTGGTCTGACTGCCTGCAAGATCCTGGCGGTGAATGGTCTTGGTCTGGATGCAAAGAGCTGATTTGGGATTGGCGCTGGGGCGCTTGCCTCTAATTTCTCTAATTGCTTCATTCTTTCTAAGATTAGGGCAGTTGTGTCGCCAGCAGGCCTTGCCTGGAGATTCCGCTGAACCAGCTCCCACCTAGGGACAGGTGGATTACCCTCTGTCCTGGCCCTAGCTGCCGAGCGGTTGGTGTGCGGCTGTGACTCCGCTTCCTGTTCCATCATTAGGAGGGGTAGGGGAGGTGGGCCTATTCCCAATAGTTCTGGTGGGTTCGTGCGGCTATGATTGGTACGGGTACCAATCCGCCGGTATTGGGTCGACTGTGTCTGGTGCTCCGTGATTGCTCGCTCTGCGTTGGGTTAGCGTTTGCCTCCAGCGCCCTTTTCAGCTCGTCGAATTTTGACATCAGCGTGGCCACCTGCTTTTGGGCCTCGGCCTTCTCTCTAAGCTCTTGTTCGTGCTCTCTATTTGTCTTATGGAGGTCTGCCAATACCAGCTCATACATAGCGGTGAGATCCCGGTCTAGTGGGCGACTGCTGCTTGGTCATGCCTCCGCTGCAGTCTGAGTCAGCGACACCTGGGATGAGCCTTGGGGTTCCATACTAGGGTTGACCAGAGTGTTGAATAGTGCTCGGTTAACATTAACTGCTGGGTTAATGTTAGCCGCTGGGTTGGTGGGATGGGGGTTGGCAGATTAATCCGCTTGCTCCTCAGCGTTTCCCTCACTACCGTTAGTCATGGTGATTGTTGTGGTGGGATGGCCTTTTGTTCAATGGTTCCCACAAACGGCGCTAATGTTAATGTTTAAGATTGAGCGGTGGCCCAAGTCTTTATTAACGCTGGTCCGATGAGCGGACCGCTACTTGCAGTGTTTTTAGAGCTTCCGCTACCTATCAAGTAAAATATAAAGCAGCATCAGATGGAAACCGCCGAGCGCGGTCTTCTCTTCTCCGATGTCTAAGTTAGTTAATGTATTTATGTTGATAGAATAACAGTAGGGAAATAGTGAATGCGTAATTAATGAGGAGAGAGGAGAGATCCTTTTATAGGTGGGGAAGAGGCTGAGCTATTCCATGTTTTCGATATGGTACTGATGTGCTTCACTTCCCAGCTTTTGGAGTTTCTGATGCTAACTTGGCGCGGCGCGTCAGCGGTGATCTGGGGGTGAGCCGGGGCTCAGGTGGTAGCCTGTTTGGCTGTGTTTCCGTACGTCACACAGTTGGCAGTGGTTGGTACCGCTGGCCATATCATAAGCGTGGCTCATTATAGATAATTATGCTTGCAAATGCTTATGTAAGTACAAAATATCTCCCTACACCTTGTTCTTTTGTCACCTTGCCAATTTGGGACCATTTGGGGGACAATGGTGTAAGAGCATCTCTTGCACACTTTGGGACCAAAGAGGACACACATAGTTGATAAAAGAGAGGCCAAAGACCAATTCTTCAGCATTCTTGACTCCATTCAATCATCTTCATCTTATCCAAGATCCATTTTCTCTCTAGAGAAGACACCACCATTTCGAACACTAAAACCACCATCTCCACCTCTAAAACCTCCATTTCCACCACTACAACCTCCATTTCCTCCACCATTCAACACCACAACTCACCTTAGAGATTCCAAATTTCACTTTTCTTACCAATATCAAGAGTTTGGAGCAAGAAGAAGGAGGTGACTACCACCACATCATGTTCTTGGAGACCCATCTCCACCACCTCTTCCAGCATCATCAATAGTCACTCTTTACTCCCTATCTCTTTATGTATTACATGTTTAATAGAATGTTGAAGCTTGTGTATCTAGCTATGTGTGAGTAGTGAACTAGTTGGAGCTAGGGTTGAAAGCCCTAGCCAAACTTGCTTGGATTTATGCTTTTGTTTATTAATTGATGCAAATTCATGTTGTCATTCTCACATACTAAGTCAATAGTTGAATGCATTACTTAGACCTAATCAATTTGAGTTATGCGTTTTCCATGACATGAAGTTTTTCCTAGAGATTGATTACCTTTAGGCAAAAAGGGAGCATGAAAGCACACCCTGTGTGCATGTGAGGGTAGTGAGCTAAAACCACCTAGAGATAGGATTGGTTTGCTTGCTTGGTTACCTAACCTCTAAGCTTTATGCATTTAGGGGCAAAGGATTGAGACCTATCCGGTAATTGAATTTGTCTCTAGGTAGTTAGCTCTAGACTTATCCGGTTAGAGTTAATAAAATGAAAGGGGTTTAATTCTTAGTAGTCCTATCCGGATGCTAAGAGGGTAGTTGGACAATTAGCTTTGCATCATTCATATTCAATTACTTTAATACTTGCAAGGGAGGTAAAAGGTGAAACCCGATGCCCTAACTCCCATCCATTTGATAACAACTTGTTTAGTTTATTAGCTTAGTTTATTTTACTTGATTTCACTGTTTCAATTTGAATAGAAACCAATCTCAATATCAAATCTCTGCACACCATCTTGCATATACTCACCAACAACTTTAGTTCACCTGTGAGCCTTTGTTTGTGATTGTACATTTGCATATTCTTCTAGTTTTTCCTTAGGTTTTCCCTAGCTAGGAAATGATTTACCAATTCTCATGGGTTCAACATCCTTACTTAATCCCCTATTCTATAACTTGTACCTCTTGCACTTGAGGGTGGCTTCAATGCTAATATTTCCAAAGTCTAATTAATCCAAAATAAAAAAAATCAAACTTAGACAAATCGTAGTCACTCAATCTGTTTGGTAACTCCAATCAAATATGACCAGGGAAGTAGAGATATATGTCGGTGGAGCGAGGCTCTTTTAAGTACCACTAATCTCAATTACTTTCCTAGACATCATACTTCATTGGATGCGCCACATGAAAAAGAGTTAATACAATTGTCATTTATTGACTAAGGCATATTGCCATCACATAATTCTTGGAAATAAAAAGGATTATTCTAATCAAAGTCTGCGGCATCCTTGTGCACTTCATTTCCAGCTTTGAAGTCCTCTATGGTAAGATTGACTTTTGCAACGTAAACTTCTTGCTCCCTCAGATCTCTATACTCCTTGTAGCGTGCAGCTAGTTGGGCGCTTGCCTTGCATTTCTTGAACCAATGCTCACTTGATCCACATCGATGACACACGTCATTGTGTTTGCCTCCCTTCAATTGAGGTGCACGTTGTGGACGCTCCCTAGGAGGGTCGGCGCCACCACCACGGCCTGGTGTTGCCATGTCCACCTCTCCCACGTGTGGCATTGTCACCACGTGTATCTGATCGGTTATTTTTATGCCAACAATTTTCCTACCATCGATTTGAATGTCAATTGTAGAATAAGGAAGTAGGGTCTCCCGCAGAGGACTTATGAAACTAATTGTAAGACTTCCCGAGTTTAAGAGTTGATTGTGAAGTTTGTGAAAACAATTGAAAGTAAATAACAAATAATGAAATTGCTTAAGGTTAAGAATCAATAGAGAAGCAGAAGTCATGGAATATATCCACCACCAATCAATTAAGTATGCAAACCATGTTTAACAGCTAGTCTTATTTACCTAAGGATGAAGATGCTCAAGTTAACCCAACGCCTGAATTAACCTATTGTTTTTCCTTACTTGTATGCTAGGTGAGAGATGCTCTACACCTCACCTATTTCCTAAAATTCAATCTAGGTTAACGCAACTCTAGATTTAACACATAGAAATCATTAAGATTAAGAAAAATCAGACATCACAAGACATCATGAGTACGATGCATCTCAATTAATCTAGGAACCTAATCACTCGCCTTATAGACGATTTACTACTCTAGAACTTTCAACGGAACCTTCTTAAAAGGAACATGCAATGATCATTCAAAGCAATAGAATCCTAAACGTGCAATGTAAGTTGGCCACCAAAGAAAGCACATAAAGAAATCATCAATGTAAAAATAGTAATTAGGTTCTCATCCATTGAATAAACAAAAACTAATTAAATGTCATAGCATGGCATACAATCATGATTTGGGGCTTCAACATGCCCTAACTACTTAGAATTTAGTTGCACATGGTTGAATTGGAAGCACAAAAGAATTCATAAGCAGTAAAACAGAAAAACCCTAAAAATCAAGTTGGAAAAGTCGTCAGAACGACTGGTCGGTGGATGGCTGATATGCTTTCTTCTACTCGGGTTTCTTGCTTGATTCTCGTGCGTAAGAGTCTTTTCGTTAGCTTTTCTAACCTTTTTATAGTGTTCTTGAGTCCTCCTTCATTCCTTTTTGGTTTGAGAGTCTTTAAAGTGTAGAGAAAATCAACTTCTTAATTCTTTGATTGAATTAGGATTTCTCCACATCAGTTTGTCCAATGAGAATTTGTCATGTCATCATCAATATCTCTGCGAATATCTCCATAATTTGCTGCAATATCTCCATGGATTGGGCTTCTCGTTCCGTCAAGGTCTTTTGCTTGGGCTAGGACATCAAGCTTTTCCTTATTTGCGCATCTTTCCTCAATATTATCTTCTTTTTCTATATTTGCTCCGAAAAACCTAATAAACACAAAAGCAAATAAATAAAGAGAAAATAGAATAAGCTAACAAAGATTAATATAGGGATTAACCATATACACGTTGCATAAAATGCTCCTATCAATTGCGTCTCAATTAATCTAAGAACCTAATCACTCGCCTTATAGATGATTTACTGCTCTAGAACTTTCAACGGAACCTTCTTAAAAAGAACAAGCAATGATCATTCATAGCAATAAAATCATAAACATTCAATCAAAGTTGGCCACCAAAGAAAGCACATAAAGAAATCATCAATGTAAAAATAGTAATTAGGTTCTCATCCACTGAATAAACAAAAACTAATTAAATGTCATAGCATGGCATACAATCATGATTTGGGGCTTCAACATGCCCTAACTACTTAGAATTTGGTTGCACATGGTTTGAATTGGAAGCACAAAAGAATTCATAAGCAAAGTAAAACAGAAAAACCCTAAAAATCAAGTTGGAAAAGTCGTCAGATTTACTGGTCGGTGGGATCTGCCGGCTGGTCGGTGTATGGCTGATCTACTTTCTTATGCTCGGGTTTCTTGCTTGATTTTCGTGCGTAAGAGTCTTTTCGTTAGCATTTCTAACCTTTTTATAGTGCTCTTGAGTCCTCCTTCATTCCTTTTTGGTTTGAGAGTCTTTAAAGTGTAGAGAAAATCAACTTCTTAATTCTTTGATTGAATTAGGATTTCTTCACATCACTTTGTCCAATGAGAATTTGTCATGTCATCATCAATAACTCTGCGAATATCTCCATAATTTGCTGCAATATCTCCATGGATTGGGCTTCTCGTTCTGTCAAGGTCTTCTGCTTGGGCTAGGACTTCATGCTTTTCCTTATTTGAGCATCTTTCCTCAATATTATCTTCTTTTTCTATATTTGCTCCGAAAAACCTAATAAACACAAAAGTAAATAAATAAAGAGAAAATAGAATAAACTAACAAAGATTAATATAGGGATTAACCATATACACGTCGCATAAAATGCTCCTATCAGTATCCGCACCAAGCTTGCGGTTTCCTTCCTTGTTAGGGCGGCTATATGGACCCATACGTCCCTTATTCTTAGGGTTCCGCTCCTTGTGCCCTACTTTGGGTGCATTATAATTCGCCTCACAAGCGCTCTTAGTTCCAATGGGCCTTGAATTATAATTCTTCACGAGTATGTTATCATGTTTCTCAGCTACAGACATAACATTGATAAGTTGATGAAACCTCATGATTCGTCCAGCATTGACCTTGGTACGATATTTCTTTGAGACTAAAATTGCTAAAACGGGGAAGGTGGAGAGAGTTTTCTCAATTAGCTCTTGCTCTGTTATGGGTTGTCCACAAAATCTCAACATGGATTGTAGACAAAGAGCTTCTGAATTATATTCAGCAACAGACTTGAAGTCGGCGAAGAGCAGATTGTTCCATTGAACCTTCAAGTCAGGGAGGAGGGAATCTTGGACATTGCCAAAGTGCTCTTCTAGCGTCACCCATAGCTCTCTTGCATCTTTGATCGCCATGTACTCCAATCTAAGTGATTTGTCCATATGACGTTGCATCAAGATAACTGCTTGAGCATGCTTTGTAGGTGTTCGTGTGGACACGAGATCCTGGTTAGGTGCTTGGATTATGGGTAATATCCCCTTTGAAGTGAGGTGGCTCTCAACATCGGTTACCCAGCTATGGTAATCCGAGCCAGTTGAGTCAAGCATGGGAAAGTCGAGTCTTGGTTCATTCGACATCCTGAAAAAAAAGAAGAGAAGATATATTAGTTTCATAGTTAAATTTCCACGAAAACTAAAATAATAAGATTTCTGAGCTATGCTATCAAGAAATCAATTTCCAAGAATATTTGGATTAGACCAAACAATGATGTTTAATATGGTCACAATTTGATGCTTGCAGACGCTCTTAGTCCAAATATTATGAACACTCTTAGTTCATTGATTACAAATGCTCTTAGTTCGAATATTATGAACACTCTTAGTTCATTGATTACAAATGCTCTTAGTTCATTTAGCGTGAATCCCCACAATTCCGCTTATTAAATAATCGAACCCATGTTCGTATATGGTAAATCCTGAATCAAATAAAGAAATTTAAAAGACAAGAAAGCAGGAACTTTAATCACAAAAGCTTACTTAATGAATCGGGGCTTGAGAACATGTAAGTGTTGGAGCAGGCATGTTAGGGCAGCAGCTAGGCTTTCGGCAGATGTGCAGGGACGTTGGTAGGTAGCAGCGCGCAGGTATGGTGGGGAAGGATGCGTGCAGGGGTAGCAGTGAGCGCAGGGGCGCGTAGCACAGGGGCGCACGCGGGGAGTAGGCAGTAGTCTTGCGAGGGGTTGGCGAGCTGGGTTGGGCTGCAGTGCAAGAAGGCAAGGCTGCAGTGCAAGAAGGCAAGGCTGCAGTGCGGAGGCTAGCGCGAGGTAGGTTGGTAGGCTAGTGCGCAGGTTGCGGTAGGTTGGCGGGCTGGTACATGGGTTGCGGTAGGCTGGTAGGTATGCTGCAGGGGTAGTAGGGGCTAGACGCGAACACGGGGTAGCAGGCGGCAGTGGGGAGGCTTGCTCATGCTAGGGCTTACGGCAGTTTTGGTGAGGACAGTTAGGGTTTTGTTTTTTTTTCTTTTAGGGCTAGGGTTAGGGCTTAACATGTTGTAGTAAATCGAAATTGTAGAGAGAATTGTGTTTTATTATTGATAATAGGAGCCCTTTATATAGGGATTTACAGAGTACACAAAAGGTAATAAAATCCGAACATAACTAGGAAATCTAGAAACTTCTCCTATTACAACTCTAGGACTAAACCCTAGTTTGAAGAGGCACACATGATGTCGACTTCCTTCAACATAATCATTTTAGTTGTTAGGATATGAACAGAAAGCCAAATCACAAATCCAACATTAGCAAGTAGCTATCAGTTTTGATCAATCACCATGCTAAATAGTTTCATTTCTTATAGGCCATGTTTGTTTGCCCGGTTAAGCAGCCTGATAAGGATTAAAAATTTCCTGTCTAGCTGTTTTACCTGTTTGGCAATCTGGATTTCTATAGATTGGAAATTTCAATTCCTATAAGAGTAGGATATCTAATCTTGTTGAATAGGTGGGATAAGAAGTGGATATAAAATTTGATAGACACCGACCTTATCGCGAAACATATACGCGCCAACAACAACTACTAGCCTTCATCTTCATCACATCTTTGTCAACCAATTCCACTTAATTCTGGCCATATCCGGCAGAACCCAGACATCTGCGGCCAAGTCCGGCGACGTCTTCCTCCTCTTGCATCTCAACTATTGGTTCCTAAAACATCATCACGTCCTCATAGGGAACCTCAGAATGATTGGTTGATTGTGAATTCGATCTCTACAATTTTTGTTTCCAGCTAGAACTCTTCGGCTAACAATCAGCAATCTCCGGGCAATTTTTGGCCATCTCTGACCTCCATTATAGTAGATTATGGTTGTGTTATTCTTCTCTGGCCATCTTCGGTTGCCGATGTAAAGCTTAAGCTCATGCTTCATTAATGAATAGATGCAATCTCCTTTTCTTCGTCTCCATTTGTTTTTTTCTTCTTCTAAAATGAATAGAGTTCTAGTTCCAATCCAATTCAAAATCTAGTGTAACAAACGAAGTATAAGGTTAAGAATTTCTTCTCCAATCTAATCTTTTTTTTTTTTAATCAATCCATCAATGATTGTATTACTCAAAACTCAAGCCAGAATGACCATTACATACCCCTCCGCTACCATTCACAGATAGGCAAGAGGTTGTGGAGGTAACACATGGTACATAGTGCTAGACCATTCATTAGACATTTGGTGCTCACTTATTAAAGTAAGCCTATTAACTATGATAAAACTAGGACATAGTAATAGGCATAGCTCATAACAAAACTAAACTTTCTCCTTACCCTTATTGCTCGGGCTAGGAGATTTCTGGGAGTACAAGAGACTCAATACTTCCTCAGCAGGGACCTTTTTATTAGATGGTTTTTTTTTTTGAGCCAAGAGCGACACCCCTTTTCTTCTTGTGCCTACTGTTCTCCATCTTGGCAGCTTCACTTGATATTGTTGCAATAGGCATCAACACCTATTTTGGAACCAGCATGCCCCCGGAGTCTCAATGAGTCCCAGAGATTTAGCCGTAATCTTGGAAGAAAACTCAGGTACCTTGACTTTCTTGATTGCTGCCTCCAGTTCTCTGTTGCTTTGTAGCTCCTCAAAGAAGAACTTTTATTCTGCATCAGTTATGCATGCTTGATGACAAGAGGCCGACAACCTTTAGGGGTGTCCATGTTACCAAATAGGTTTATGGCAACCGGAGGCATATGCAGTTGAGATCCCTGAAACTTAAACATTCCATGAGTAGAAAAATGCTCCTTGAAGCCAGTAAAAGGGCTTACCAAGCATGGAGGAGCAGTAGTGGAGGGATCAGTTTTTGGTGGAGTAGCCACCAAGCAACTCCCATTTGCATGGAAGATCATATTGCATTTGCGACATCTGCCAATTAGGTTTTCAAAGAAGAAGGCTATTTCTTCAACCACACCCTGTGCCAACTTGAGGATCTTCTTGAGAATGAATGGTTTTGTGATCTCATGGGCGACATGCACTTGAATTTTGCCAGAAGTGTTAAACAGTTTCTGATAGAGTTCAAGAAAATGACCTGCAATAGACGCCACATTGATAATAGTTTTCCTAACCTCTAAAGCCGGTGGAATGTTCGTGATCTTCACCCAGAAGAATAGGTTTTCCATCTTGATGGCCTGGATCGATGACAATTCGTCATAATCTTGCAAAATCATCAATGCTTTATTGAAATACCATGGTCCTCCTTTGAGCACCTTGTTCTTATCCTTTATGAGATCGAAGGAGATCACAAAACGATTCGAAGGTCTGTCCTGGATCTTAAAACCTTGTTGCAACACCCAGACGCGTCGGAAATATCTTTGCAGGTCGGCACCATCGAATGGTTTTGCCGTCAGGGGTTGCGCTAACAGATATGCCTGGGATCCTCTTCGCACCCCGGCTCCTGTCATGTGAGAAAGGTTTACCACGTCGCTGCCGACAATGGCTAGAGACGCAGCAAAGCTGGAGGTGACATCGTCAATGGCTGACATGATTGGACGAGGTCGAAATTGTGGCATAATGCCTTAGGGTTTTAGAGAGCGGCAGCTTTCTCCTTAGTTTTTTTTTTCTCCAATCTAATCCGTTTATATATCCCAATCCATTCCTATCTTGGTTGCCAAACGTGGCAATAAGTCATTACTATTGGTCTTCATTACTAACATACATATTATACATTATATATATGCTTCTCGGTGATTAATTTGGATAGGAGATGAGATACTTATAAATTTAAGAGTTTAATAACAAATGTACTTCTTTTATTGATATCTAAAAGTTAATGTTCTTTCCTGGAATAACATTTGTTTCTCTTTATTCGGATTGCATTGTTTAAATTTGATGTCATTCGTTTTGTTCTTCACGAAGGATTTGGTTGTTGTGCGTCATTACTAGATTAAATTGTACTTCATTTTTATTTCAATAAATTTGGGGTCAGAGAGCACTATGCTCTTCCCAGCTCCTGTTTTAACCACACAAAAAATAAAAAATAAAAAAAATAAAATCAACATAATTCAATTTATCCTATTCGCCTAACCCCTTAAATAATTAAACAGCACAAAATTTCAATGATATGGTCGAGTTTTTGTGAAAGGCCAGGTGATATAGTTCACTAGTTCCATTTGGTGATATATGTAACATTCATCTCACAATAACAATCCCTCACATGATGGTTTCGATCACTCGTACGTTATATGCATGTGTTGGTCATGCAAGTGACCAATTATTATGAGAGACTGATTCTATGCTCTTGTTGTACGAAAGAATTTTGTTGCCAAAGACCTGTTAAGAAACTTCAAGGCAGCGGAAGGTCTGTATGCAATACTCAAGACCAACTTAATCTTACACTAATCAGCCTATCCCCTTGGGATTAAAGCATATATATACACATTAGTGCCACCAAAAGAATGAACAGCCAGTAATTGTGCTAACTTTTACTTATAATCGTCAAATCAATCTCGGTCTTGTTCGACCATACCCTTTTCCTTGATGATTAATGTGTAGCTTTTTTTTATTTTTTATTTTATTTTTTATCATTTAGATTCTCAAAGAGAGGCTTGATGTGCATTTACATGATCCTCCATCACCTCCCTGTGCTCATTGTAACAGTAGATCGAGAATCTTTTGAAAATAACAAAACGAGAAGGATATAATCGAGACATTTCCAAATAGTATCTAGGACAACGCCACAATATTTCTATGCATATGCATTAATCTGCTATATCTGAACGTACAGCAACAGATACACTCGTTCATCAATGTGAAAAAACCATCACAAATAGTAGAGCAGGACTCCCTCAATATTAGAGATTCCTACGAATCGCGCGATGTCCTGTTCAAGTGACGTGACAAACCAAACAAGTGAGTTATGTATCATACTGAATGATGTGGTCCTGTAGAGCGCTTATATATAGGAGCCGAGACCAACCATAAGTCCATAACACAGTCGAATTTCTCGTCGATATATATGAAACTATAGTCAAGCATACATATAGTCAAATATAGATCACATATACACTTAATCACAAAACAAATTCAAAGTTCTATATCATGCTCAATCACAACAAGTTAAGTCCATAGCTCATCATTGGGGTTGGAAAAATGCATTAACCCCTAAAATATAATTACAAAAAGCTAATCTAATTTTTTTTTTTATTTTTTTTATTTTTTTTTATAGGGGTACCCGAACTCTCACCCCCACACTTAAAACCAACATTGTCCTCAATGTTGCAAAGTGAGCTTGAAAGTCAAAATCCGTGTTGGATTTAGGTATGAGAGTGAAGTCCGAGCAAATATACAAAAATTAACTATCTAAATGAAAATCTAAATGCAGAGAAAAGATGCGAAAAACCTCCTTTGTAGACACCCATTGCTCATGACCTTCGAAGAAGACAAATATGAGACACCAACCTCAAGACACAAGGCCTTGACTTCCTTAGCGTATGCTCCATAATAGCACAAGATGCTCAAGAAAATATCAACTCCATATAGAACATATGAACGTCCAAAGACCAATGCGTCACAAATAGACCGTTAAAGAATAAAGACAAGGGTCCTCCATTAAGCTCATGGCCTTTGCCACCTCCAACACACCCAAAAATAAAAAATGAAATGAAGTGCAAAGAAGTCCAACCAATCCGAGTGAACAAAACCAGTGAGTGTAGAGAACTTCCAGCAATGACCTTTCTATCTTCAAATGCCCATATCTCATAATCAGAAAGAGATAAGTAAGTGGGACCATTTGGAATAGAAAATAGACTCAGAGAGCTTTCTATTCATGTAAACTAAGCCACCTATCTCCAACTGAGATGAAAACCAAAGATGGTCAAAATTGCCAATCTGTCATGAAGACTTCTGATGACCCTCAGTCACCAAAACTGCAATAAGTTGGGCTCCAGAGGTGCAAAGATGGTGAGACTAATGAGATATGAAACTATACTCATAAGGCTACCTGATGGTAAAATTTCACTGAAATATAAATTCTGAGTCAAAAATCGTTGGCCTCCAAACTCACTAAACTGTTATGCAGTTTCTGCTGTACCCTGTTTTTGGCCCCTGTTGCTTGGAACATCATATGTCAAGCTAGAGAGGCACAAATGAAAAACTGCTTTACCAACATATAGAGAATATGTGAAGATACATCTTTGAAAAATTGGAGCTCCAAATAACTTAATATGCAAAGGCTGTAGCTTCCCAAAATCACTATATAGTAGTTGTCTATGTTCTGACCTCCATGCATTTACCATTGAATAACTAGAGTTCCAAGGACTCAAAAAGGCTGAAATTTTGATAGTACATAGTACACATACAGAGAAATATCTCCAAAAAGTTTTGGATAAAAATATTATACAGATTGGAAACTCTAGCAACCCAAAATCAACTGAATTTTCTTGACAGAAACTGCACATCACGACATTCTTGCTTTCTTCACACTTCCAACTCCAAACACCTCCTATCATCCAAATAACTTAATTAGGGTAATTCCTCCAAACCGGGATTGTATGTGGGTGAGTAAGGATCATTTATAGGGTGCCCACGATAAGAATTCATGGCCTTTACTTGCTCTTGAACAAAATCCGGATAATTAGGAGCATGATGACACTCACTAGTAGCATGTGTAGGTGAATCACATAGAAGACATAGAAGCGGCCTTAACATGATGTGTAGAAGAACCACGCTTTTGAGCTTGAAGTAAATCAAGCTTCCTTTCAAGCTTTCTATAGTCAGCACTAGAGCTCTCTTGGGCAACCCTTGTCTCATGAGTACTCTTGGTATCATAATATGGATCTTTCCTCAATCTTTCCCTCCTAGAGTCATGATCATCCCATTGCCTCGATTGTCGACCCAAGTGCTCAAATATATCCCATACCTCGGTTTGACCATGACTATGAAGAGAACCTTGTGCGGCAACATCAACCCTCCTCCTCTCTTGTTTGACTTGATACACATTTACGCAAGTGTACGTATTATTGTCAAGATAGGGAAGTATTAAGCCCAAAATTATCGTACCATGGGGATTAGTGGCTAATCCACAATCCTTGGGTAGTAGGAACTAAAGTCACAAGAAAATAAAGGAAAGTAAAATAAATAAAAAGGCTAATCTAAGGCACCAAGCCTTAACAATGCTCGGTTTTGGTTCTCACCAAAGCCTAATCACAACTAAGAGCCTAGTGATGATTATCTATAATGAGTCGAAATTCAATATTTTGAGAGATGATTTTGAGAGATGATTTTAGATTAACAAAATGTACTGAAATGTAAAGCAATTAATAAAAATGCAAAGAAATTAATAAAAGTGTAACCAAATAAATGGGAATGTCGGGTGCTCTAGGGAGGTTGCTTTACCAAATTTCATGTGTCGGAAGATAATCTAATGTAGATGCAAATTTCCTATTTTGGCGGTGCTCGTATCCAAGGCGGTTCAAGGCTGAAGGATTGAAATTCCCTTTCATGGTTGTAGATACCTCTACTAGCAAGGCTAGTTTGCTACCTCACCAAGCATAAGTAACACCCTCTTTAGGAGCCCACAAGCCATGATGGGACCCAACTGCGACTTGCATCTTGTAACCTGATGTTCAGGCTACGCTACGGTAGTTGGAAGCGGCCAATACCTCGCCGGAAAGCCACCTTCCCGGCCTTGCCAAGTTGCCTCCATAATAGGCCCTTCTAACACTAGAATAGTAGGTTTGCATCCCACATTGAAGAACATGTAAATGAGAGGGGTTCCCTTATCTATAAAAGGGACCCCTCCTCACACTTAGAGGCCATCCAATTACATCTCTTGTAATCCCTTTGGGCCGCAAGGCCCAAACACACTAGTTAAACTTTCAAGTGGACGTAGCGGGAGACGAACCACTATACTTCTTGTGTCTCGCTCTCTCTCTCTCTCTACATTAATTAGAGTCACCGATTCTAAACATTAACATTGGCGCCGTCTGTGGGAAACCAACACAAAGGCTTCGTCACCTACCACGAACTTTGACCCGTAAACGTCGAGTCAACACTTGGTCAACATCAAATCGGGGCTGGTCAACTCAGGTCAACGACCATCTAAAAAAGTCAATGCTAGTTGACGCCCATCACCTGTGGTCAAAGCTAAAAAAAAAAAAAATGGTACCAACTTACTTTGGACACCAAAAAATCTACCATCGACACTTTAGCACAAGCTTCAGTCATCATTAGCGCCTCTGTTGATCTCCAAGCACAAGTTTCACTCATCATCAGCGCCTCCGTTGAGCTCGAAGCACAAGCTTCACTCTTCATCAACGCCTCTTCTAAGGTTAAGCACTAAAGTTCAATCATCATCAGCGCCTCCGCTGAGCTCCAAGCACCAAGCCTCCTCCGCCGAGCCCCCTCATGATTGCTGCCAGTGCTTTAGCACCAGCGCCGCTAGCTCCGTCAGCGGTAATCAGCTCCACTAATGACAGCCAGCCACCTTCTCCCGCTAGCAAGCCTAGCCCGCTAGCGAGGCTATAGGCCCAAGCCCCAGGGCGCCAGCGAGCCTTCCGCCAGAGAATCTTCCCCCGACGAGCCTTCGGTCAAACCGCTAGCCAAAAGCTTCTCTGCTGACCATCATCACCGCTTGGTGTCATCCGCCAAGGGCCCTTCGTCAGCCACCACAGCGAGCAAGCCATGCTTCGCTACTGTACACCACTAGCAAGCCATCCTCCGTTAACTTAACGAACAGCGCCACCGTCACCAAGCTAGAGGCAGCACCAGCAAGTCACTGCTGGCAGATCATCATCATGCGTCAGCAGCAAACTTCCAGCGGCTATCTGATCATCAATATGAGATTCGATCATCTCCCTCCGCCAGACGCTGCCTCTGACCATAACCGCTAATCACACACCAATGATCATGATACGTCGGATGCAAAGCCAGTGACCGCTAGCCGTCTACCGCTGATCTGGATGTTGAGAAGCTGATCCAAATCCACCCACCTCTTATGTCCTTCTGCGAGCATCACACTCTCACCCACTGCGATTCACCGAAGAATCAGAAGCCGGATTCAAAATCAGAACCTCAGAGCCCAGAACTTTGCTCGACGCGGTTGTGACCAATGAGATAAGAAATTCAATTATTTATATTAAGCATTCAATTACTTGCAAAATGATACCTCAACTACAAGTTGATGTACATTATTGGAGCACTTTATCAGCCAAAGCAATAGAGCATCATGCTTAGACAACTCCAACATGATTTGGGTACTTATATCAATTCCAACGCCAATTCACTCCAAATCGGCATAAGATAAGTAACTATATTTTATGTTTTACGCTCCTACAACTAGAGCTATTGCCATGCCTATGCCACGCTTCATATATTTTAAATGACTTTTCAAGCATGCTTATACAATACATATCAAATTTTAGTAGCACACCTACTAGGCTTACATACTATAGCCATGTTTCAAATGTCTCTATGATCCTTAGGCATGTTTACAAAATACACAAATGTTATTAGCAAACTTTACTACAAGTACATGCTATACACATGCCATGCTTAAATCAATTTAATATGACACTCAAACAACCTATGCCATGTCTAGAAGCTTGTGGACACTTGTGACTTAATTAAACATGCTCGTATAAACACTTGCAACGGTTACGACTTGCTTGGGTATCGAGCATGGCCACGCCTTTCTTGGGTCATGCCCTGCATGCTCGCACAGTGCTTATCCACTTAAACTACACCCAACTTGCTCGAACACAACCTAACTCGCTCAAAACATATCGAACATGCTTTAGTTAAGCTCTAGGTTCACAATGCTTCATAGCTTTCATCGGAAGCTACTCTCAAAATTTTATATGGACACCCATCACACTTTCCACTATCTATTATGCATGTCACATGGCCATAAGATCCATATATTATTACTTGCTATACTTATTTGTCATTGTTCATACAATTACAAACTTTACATATACTCTATATATAAACATATGGCCTAGCCTCTGGACACCATACTCTGTCAAACTCTCTCCACGGGAAATAGACCTAAACGGGTCTAGACTCCACTAGTCTATAGCCTACGACCAACCGCCAAGCGGTAAGACAACACCTCATAATGACGATGACCGCTACGCAGCATTACAGTCAAGATTTTCTCCTCCGGGAAAGAGTAAAGGGACCGATTAACATAGCCCACGGCAGCCATTGATCCGGCCGTTAACCCCGATGCTTGGGTATCAAAGATTAGGTTCGCTACCAAATGCCCACCCCCTCAGCGGCACCCCCGAGCTCCGCTCTCACTAGCTCTAAGGCTCACGAGCTTCCGCCCACGCCTTCGCGGCAACCCCGAGCTTCCACTCAAGCCTTCGCTGCAACCCCGAGCTTCCACTCACGCCTTCGCGACACTCCTGAGCTTCCACTCACTCCTTCGCGGCACCCCCGAGCTTCCCACTCACGAGCTTCAGCTCACACCTTCGCGGCAACCCCGATTTTCCACTCACGCCTTCGCGGCACCCCGAACTTCCCGCTCACGAGCTTCCGCTCACTCCTTCACGGCAACCCTGAGCTTCCTCTCACCCCTTCGCGGCACTCCGGAGCTTCCGCTCAAGCCTTCACGACAACCCCGAGCATCAGCTCACGCCTTCGCGTCACCCCCGAGCTTCCGCTCACGCCTTCGCGGCAAACCCCGATCTTCCGCTCACACCTTCGCGGCAACCCCCAAGCTTCCCTCTCACGAGCTTCCGCTCACGCCTTCGCGGCAACCCAGAGCTTCCACTCATGCCTTCCCGGCACCCCTAAGCTTCCCGTTCACGCCTTCCCGACAACCTCGAGCTTCCCGCTCATGCCTTCTCTGAAACCCCCTAGCTTCCTGCTCACACTTTCCCGGCAACCCTGAGCCTTCACAATATTGCCTTTCCGCATTCCCCAGCTTTGCACTCACATCCCCTTGACGTAATACACATTAATGGAACATTGAATTCTTCTACCATTTGTCGTTTGAACAAATCGAATTCTTTTCGCGTTCCATTAATACGAGCGAAAACCAAACAAACACAAGCATTCGTGTATTCATCGTTCACGAATTACAAACGCTTGCCTTCATGGCACTCATGAAACTTACACCAAGCGTAACCTTGTTAACTCGACCTCGTTCGTTCTGCTGCGAGCACCACGCGCATCGTATACAATTCATATGCTTACTCATGATATAGTCACACAACTATATGCGTTCTCGAATTTATACGTCATAACAGATTATACTCGGTGCCATTCACATGTATACATCAATATGTATCATGCACCTCGTACATTCATATATGCCAATGCATGTCAAATGCAACTCACATACGTTGCTCAATACAACAAGCATTCTCCATATTCATATTTTTGTCTTTGTTGTGCAGGTTAATGAGTCCCTTCTTACTTGCAGAGTTCAGGGACTTGTAGGGGCTCCGTGCCACCCAGTTGCTTATGCTTGATGACTTCATGATTATAACTCCCCAACCAAGAAGCTCTTCTTACTTGGGGACATTAGGGACTTGTAGATACCTCTACTAGCAAGGCTAGTTTGCTATCTCACCAAGCATAAGTAACACCCTCTTTGGGGGGCCACAAGCCAATGTGGGACCTCACCGCGACTTGCATCTTGTAGCCCAATGTCCAGGCTACTCCACGGTAGTCGGAAGAGGCCAATACATTGTCAAGTTGCCTCCATAATAGGCCCTTCTACACTAGAATAGTGGGTGTGCATCCCACATTGAAGAACATGTAAATGAGAGGGGTTCCCTTATCTATAAAAGGGACCCCTCCTCACACGTAGAGGCCATCCCATTACATCTCTTGTAATCCCTTTGGGCCGCAAGGCCTAAACACACTAGTTAAGCTTTCAAGTGGACGTAGTCTCCCGCTAAGGTGGGAGACGAACCACTATACTTCTTGTGTCTCACTCACTCTCTCTCTCTCTCTCTCTCTCTCTCTCTCTCTCTCTCATTCTTTACATTAATAAGAGTCACCGATTCTAAACATTAACAATGGTATTCCTACTCCGGTTCAAAGGTCGTAGGAACTCACTTGGTATGAATTAGACGCGGTTCAAGGGTCACTAATTCACCTCAAGAGGCGTAGAGATCGAGAAATTAGACTACTAAGCGACCTGCCGGCGCAATCATGCAACGAGTATAAATCACCATGCTTATAACCCCTCGAATACGAAATTGTAAGTTTCTAGCTTAGGAATTAGAGGAGATCAAGCATCTAACTCCGTCATAGACATGCTCAAAATCCACCCTAGAGTTGACTAGGCTCCTAGACATGCATTTTAACCCAACAAAAATAGATATAAGCATCCATCATATGAAAATTGCATCATTACATTAAATTAAACATATTTTACACAAAATTTGAGTTAGGGATACAACCCTAACCCCTAACAAGAAAATTACTCACAACCCATAATTATGAACATCAAAGATACAAAATTTAAAGGGAAAACAGTAGAGAAGTGTAGGAGAAAACAAGAATAATCACAAATAGCTAAAAAGCTAGCATGACTAGTCTTGAATTACAACTCCCACAATTACCCCAAGTCTTGAATCTTGTAGAGGTAGAGGCCTTTGATGAATCCTTGAAAATTTGGGTGAGTAATTATTTAATTCTCTAAAATAAAACTAACAAAAATCTGGAAAATGGAGAAGAAGGAGAGGAAAGAGAGCAGCCCAAAGGGCTGCCTCTGTTTTGGTGGGGCGCTATAGCTCTAGTGTGAGTGTCTTCTCTCTTCGGTGTGCAAGCAAGGGATGTATATATATGTGGCTGGTGTGTGTGCAATAGAGCCAGAGGAGTAGAATGGGTAAGATGATTGATAGGGTCGCTGCGCACATGAGGTTATGAAAGAGAGAGATGAGTTAGTTGGCTGGTCTTCTCTTTTGTGAGAAAGGAGGAAAGGGATAAATAATAAACTGCCACATGGCAGCATGCTAGTAACTAGAGAGAAAAGAAAAAAAATTAAAATAAAATAAAACATAAGCTAAATGAAAATGAAAGAGGAGTACGTGGGTGCGGCTGTGAGTAGGCCTCACCATTTGGCCCTTCGGCCCTAAACCTACCCTAAGCCCGCCCGGCCCGTAGGGCCGAAGCCCTACCCTACCCTTGCATTAGGGCGGGCCGGCCCGACCCTTTTTAAAATAGGGTAGGGTATGGGTTATGTAAATGAAGCCCGGCCCTACCCTACGGCCCGGCCCAATTGAGCCCGTAAGGCCCAAGCCCGGCCCGGCCCTAAAAGCCCGGCCCTAAAATTTATATTTTATTTTTGTTATTTTCTATTACATGTGTTATATGTATAAAACTATGGAAGTGTAGAAAATTATTTCAATTTGCCATATTAGGAAATGAGTCTTTTAAATTGAGCCACATTTTGAGAAGAAAAAAATAATTTTTTTTAAAGAATTAACCGTTAATTAGGCAAAAACGCCGCCATTTTAATATAATCTTATGGGTATTTTAATATTTACCAATAATTATTGTTAACTAATTAACTGTAATAATTACAAAGCTATTATTTCAAATTGGACAATATATTCATGTAATACCAATTTTGAAATAAATCAAGTAATCAACATAACTAAAAATAATCAATTGGTTGAGTTGAAACCATTTTACCAATGTAATGTTAACTTCTTAATGAGCAAAATGGGGGACGAAATGGAATTTTTTAAAATGCACCGCTGGATGTTATTTTCATATGAATATATGTTAGTGGTAGAAATTTCAACAATTTCCGCCTTCGTTTGGACCTCGATCTACCCGGTCAACTCAATACCCTAAATAGAACATAAAACAAATATTCTCTTAACCGGTCCTTGGCAATTCACTTTTTTCGATTTTCAGCTCCCACACTCTCATGGGTAGGGGGTCTACTTATGGATGTCAAAATTCCGCAACATTTGTCCGCGCATGATGCCGCTCCCCTTAGGGAAGTTTGCTTGTGCAAAGCGTTGACCGCTCCGTTAGGTGCCTTATTCACGGCGGATCAGCCTAATTTCTTTACACAATACCTATCACTATTGTATAAACATATAAGAATTTTCCGATTTATCGATTTTCATTTTAAAATTTTTGGATCGCACATAATCCTTATATGTCTTGTAATGTAGTATAACTAGTTTATTAGGCTTGTTACCCTCCATGAGCAAAATAGGGGACGAAATAGAATTTTTTAAAATGAACCGCTGGATGTTGTTTGCATATGAATATATGTTAGTGGTAGAAATTTCAACAATTTCCGCATTCGGTTGGACCTCGATCTACCCGGTCAACTCAATACCCTAAATAGAACATAAAATAAATATGCTCTTAACCGGTCCTTGGCAATTCACTTTTTTCGATCTTTCAGCTCCCACACTCTCATGGATAGGGGGTCTACTTATGGATGTCAAAATTCCGCAACGTTTGTCCGCGCATGGTGCCGCTCCCCTTAGGGAAGTTTGCTTGTGCAAAGCGTTGACCGCTCCGTTAGGTGCCTTATTCACGGCAGATCAGCCTAATTTCTTTACACAATACCTATCACTATTGTATAAACATATAAGAATTTTCCGATTGATTGATTTTCATTTCAAAATTTTTGGATCGCACATAATCCTTATATGTCTTGTAATGTAGTATAACTAGTTTATTAGGCTTGTTACCCTCCATGAGCAAAATAGGGGACGAAATGGAATTTTTTAAAATGAACCGCTGGATGTTGTTTGCATATGAATATATGTTAGTGGTAGAAATTTCAACAATTTCCGCATTCGGTTGGACCTCGATCTACCCGGTCAACTCAATACCCTAAATAGAACATAAAATAAATATGCTCTTAACCGGTCCTTGGCAATTCACTTTTTTCGATCTTTCAGCTCCCACACTCTCATGGATAGGGGGTCTACTTATGGATGTCAAAATTCCGCAACGTTTGTCCGCGCATGGTGCCGCTCCCCTTAGGGAAGTTTGCTTGTGCAAAGCGTTGACCGCTCCGTTAGGTGCCTTATTCACGGCAGATCAGCCTAATTTCTTTACACAATACCTATCACTATTGTATAAACATATAAGAATTTTCCGATTGATCGATTTTCATTTCAAAATTTTTGGATCGCACATAATCCTTATATGTCTTGTAATGTAGTATAACTAGTTTATTAGGCTTGTTACCCTCCATGAGCAAAATAGGGGACGAAATGGAATTTTTTAAAATGAACCGTTGGATGTTGTTTGCATATGAATATATGTTAGTGGTAGAAATTTCAACAATTTCCGCATTCGTTTGGACCTCGATCTACCCGGTCAACTCAATACCCTAAATAGAACATAAAACAAATATGCTCTTAACCGGTCCTTGGCAATTCACTTTTCGATCTTTCAGCTCCCACACTCTCATGGCTAGGGGGTCTACTTATGGATGTCAAAATTCCGCAACGTTTGTCCGCGCATGGTGCCGCTCCCCTTAGGGAAGTTTGCTTGTGCAAAGCGTTGACCGCTACATTGGGCTCCTTATTCATGGTAGATTGGCCTAATTTTTTTACACAATACCTATCAATGTTGTATAAACATATGAGAATTTTCAGATTGGTCGATTTCCATTTCAGAATTTTTGGATCACATATAATCCTTATATGCCTATTAATGTAGTATACTCGTTTTTTTTATTTTTTCTATTTTTTACTTATGTTTCTCTTTTTTCTATAGTATGCAATTTATTTATTTCTTTGTAATTGATTTCATAAGTTTTGTTTTCTTTAATTTCTATTTTCTTTGTTACACAACAATTAATATTGAGAGATTTATATAGATAGTTAATTGAATATAACCACCTTAACTAATATTAATAAATGTTATAAGTTACAAGTGTGTGTGTGTGTATTAAATATGTTCAATAAAAAACAATGAGTCTTTTATTACCAATATATACCATTAAGCCATATTTTGAGAAGAAAAAAATAATGTTTTTTTTTGTTAAACAAAATAAGGCCCTTTTTTGGCCCATTTCGGCCCTATTTGGCCCTATTTGAGGGCCGGCCCGACTCTGCCCTTTCGGCCCTAACGGATCGGGCTTTTCGGGCGGGTAAGGGTTAGCATATTTAAGCCCTGGCCCGACCCTACCCGGCCCTAAATTTTGTTGACTTTGACTAGGCCCGACCCGACCCTACCCTAAGCCCTAAAATTTAGGGTAGGGCCGGCCCTAGCCCGGCCCATGATGACCCCTAGCTGTGAGCATGATTAATCAATCAAATGATTTAATTAATAAATCAAACCAAATGATTAATTAACCCAATTTATATTTTTCTTTTCTTTTCATTGACCACAAAAGATTGCGTCGATTATTTGGTCCCTTTGCTGAAAACTTCCATTTATTCCAATTTCGTATCAGTTTCTCTTAGTTTCCGCAACTCCGCTTCTTATCTACAAAATAAATAAAAATGGATCAATTACATAATAATTGACTTAAAGATTAGCTTAATTCTAGTATTTAGAGTGCAATTACGCGTATAAAAATGCGTGTAATCATCCGGACAGATCGATCGAGATCCAGAAACATTGAACTCAACCAATTTGACGTGCAGAAAAACAGATTGAGATAGATTGTATTGATATATTTTCACAGAATGGAGTAAAGACTAGATTACAATGCTTAAGAAAATATTTGGGTTTTTGTCCATTTACCCCATTTTTAGAGATTTTTTTCTCACTTACCCCATTAAGTTTTTTTAATTCCCTCTTACTCAAAACACTTTAAGGAGGTCTTCCCTAATACCCCATTAAGATTTTTTTTTTATTTTTAATTTTTTTTAATACCATTTTACCCTCACCCCTTACTTAGAGAGAGAGAGAGAAAGAGAGAAACCATAGGAGACTTCACCGGAATCCGGCCAACTTTCTCGAGATTCCGGTTACCGGTCGCCTGATTCAGGTCACCGGCAGCCGGAATCCCATCACCGGCTGCCGCCCACCGGAATTTACTGAAAATCTCACCGGAATTTTTTTTTTTTGCCCCCAATAGACATTTATTGCCCCCTAATAGAGTTGCCCCGCAATAGACGTCTATTGCCCTCCAATAGGACTTTCAGTCGCCAGAATGGAAACTAATCTTCTTAAATTTAGACAAATAAAACTTTGAGTACAAAAAAAAAAGGAAAAAAAAAGGAGATTGGATCAATTCAAAATGTCTATTGCCCTCTAATAGAACTTTCGGTAGCCGGAATGGGAACTAATTATCCTAAAATTAGACAAAAAATAACTTTGATTAAAAAAAAAAACAAAGAGATTATATCAATTTTAAAACATCTATTGCTTTCCAATAGACGTCTATTGGCCCCTAATATACATTTAAAACTTTTTTTCTTTTCCTTAAAAAAAAAAAAACTGATTTGGGCACCCATGTCCTCTTCTCCCATCTTTCCGGCTGCAGACTCGGGACCAGAAGTAGTCTTCTGGCGAGGCAGGGGTCGTGGATGATGTCGGTGACGTCCTCCGGGAGCTTGAGCCTAAGCCTCCTCGAAACCAGATCTGATTGTTCGACCATGTCCTCCTTCTCAACGACACCATCTCCTCCGGTTGGAAGCTCTGGCTACTAGATCATGCTGGGGACAGCTTCGTGTGCTTCGTGCGCTACTCGGAAACACCAGAATAGCTTTAGGAGGATAGAGGCGAATCTGTGGATGTGATGAGCAACAGAGACGACAAGGAGTTCCGATTTTCCGTTCTTGCAAGTCGCAGCTATGGCCTGACGTTTGGATTAGAGATGACCGGACTCTGCTTCCTATTGTCGCTGGTCTGCAGAGAGAGAGTGATATCACCTAATCGGAGAGAGATGAGAGCGCTGGCCGAGAGAGAGAGGGAGAGGGAGAGGAGAGGGAGAAGGTGAAGGATGATGAGTGGCAGATGGTAATTTTTTAATTGGATTGAGGGTAATATAGTCATTTTATTTTAGAACGGGTTGGTGGGAATAAAAATCTCTTGTTGGGGTAAGTGGGATGATTTTTGCCTATTTTGGTGCTTTGGGTCAAGGACCCGTAATATTTTAGGGTTGTTGACCAAAAGCACCAAAATGAGTAAAACTTTTCTCACTTACCCCAGTAACATTTTTTAATTCTCACTAACCCAATTCAGAGTACAATGACTAATATACCCTCAGTCTAATTAAACAACCACATTTTATGTCATTCTCTCATATTTCTCTCTCCAGCACGATTCTCTCTCTCTCTCTCTGTATCCATATCCAGTACAGATCACCAGCCACCTTAGCCGGAGAAAGTTTCACGGCGACATGGAAAGCTATTCTTCCCGGACAACGACTTATTCAACCGCGGAGGCGAAGCAGAAGACCTATGGCCCTACACTGTTCGACGCCGTCCGATTTGGACAAGACGATTTGCTGAACGACGGTAGGGATCTGACGACGTCGCTCCCGGCCTCGTCATCGTTGCTGCTGCCGAGAGGTAGCTTAAGTCTGACTCGCGACTTCGTCGAGGAGGTCATCACCTGCTTCGATTAGATCGATTTCCACAGCTCGACCCGAGGACCCGATCTGGCTAGGACCTCAGCTCCGTTTTGCAGAACCACCAGCTGCCGTCGTTTTAGCCTCTTGCTCCGGCGAACTGTCACGACAAGTTTGGATTTTTTTTGGTGACCGGTCGGAGTCGATTTCGATTCAGGCCTCGTCTCCAATTGGATCTCTAGTGATGATGGAGCCTCAATCAGGTACTGGAAGAGTAACATGAATAATGTGCTAGTCAATGAATCTGCTCACCAAGAATCGGTTCGGGACTTGAGCTTCTATTGGAGTAATTTGAAGTTTTGTTCATGTTCGGATGATACTACTGTTAAAATCTGGGATTTTGAATGGTGCCAACAAGAACAGACATTGACCGGCCATGGTTGGAATGCGAAGAGTGTTGATTGGCTCTTATTTCCTCTGCTCATCTTCTACTTGTTATTCAATCTCTCCTGTGCAGCTGAAGCTGAAGATGAAAAAAATGTCACCAACATTGGAGCAATCATTGATGTTAATTCCCGTATCGGCAAAGAACAAAAAGCTGCTATGGAAATTGCAGCAGAAAACTTCAACAAACAGTCAGACACTCATGAGCTAATCCTTCATTTTCGAGATTCTGGCCGCGACCCTTTTCTTGCTGCTTATGCTGGTATAGTTAACTTACATGCTTCATGAACATGATAGTGATCAATGATCACCATGCAATTAAGTGCATAATTTAATTTGTACCTATGGATTTCTTTAATTTTATAGCAGCTAAACATTTGATAAAGGAACAAAAGGTACAAGTGATAATTGGCATGGACACTTGGCAGGAGGCTATTACAGCTGACGTAGTCCATAACCTACTTGAAAAATTCTAGTCATTTCCTTTGCAGCACCAACCAAAACCCCTCCGCTAATACAAAAATTCTGGTTATTATATTGCCATGATAATTTTTATTCTATTGCCATGATAGTTGTATAGGTTGGTGTATAACTGATTTGAAACAGTTATTAAAAGTTCTATTGGGGGGCAATAGACATCTATTGGGAGGCAATATATGTTTTGAATTGATGTAATTACCTAATTTTTTTCTTTAATCAAAGTTTTATTTGTCTAATCTTAGAAAGATTAGTTCTCATTCCAGCTACCGAAAGTTCTATTAGGGGGCAATAGACGTCTATTGGGGGGCAATACATGGTTGAAAGACGTCTATTAGGGGGCAATAGACGTCTATTGCCACTCTGTTGGGGGGCAATATACGTTTATTAGAGGCTAATAGACCTCTATTGCCCCCCTCCAATAGAGGTTTTCAGAAAAATACGGTGGGCGGCGGCCGGTGACCGGAATCTGGAGAAAGTTGGCCTGAATCTGGCTACCGGTGACCGGATTCCGGTGGACGGTGACGAGCTCCGGCAAAGTCTGTTATGGTTTCTCTCTCTTCCATTCTCTCTCTCTAAGTAAATTATGGTTTCTCTCTCTTCCATTCTCTCTCTTTCTCTCTCTCTCTCTAAGTAAATAAGGGGTGAGGGGTAAAATGGTATTAAAAAAATTAAAAACAAAAAAAAAATCTTAATGAGGTATTAGGGAAGATTCCCTTAGAGTGTATTGGGTAAGAGAGAATTAAAAAAAACTTAATGGGGTTAGTGGGAAAAAAATCTCTAGAAATTGGGTAAATGGACAAAAACCCAATATTTTATATGCTTGAGAATTGGCTAATTACTTAACCATCTGTAACCTTCATCAGTCATTTAACAAACTCCAACTACTCAATTGGGCTGTTGCCACGTATGCAATTTGCTAGCACTGCTAATAAACTCTAATTACGCTGTGGAGGTTGATCTAGTTGCAGTCACATGATTCGTTTACTATAGGCTTAACATAAATACAATGATAATCAACCTTGCATCAGGTTCACAACTTATCACAACAATCATTAATATGAGGTGATAAGACGTGCAAATTCCTTTCTATCAATTTTTGGCGCCGTTAATACGCTAAAAATAAGCGCACAATTTAACCCTGCAAAATGGCGCCGTTGATAAGCTAAAAGTAAGTGCGTAATTTAACCCTGCAAAATGTAGTTGTCAGTATAGGATAAGCAAGGATCGTTCAGTCCGGAGATTGTAGGGTACACCTAAACAAAAAGGTCAATTTAAATTAGTAATTAATAAAACAAGTATTAACAAGTATTTATCTACAAATTTACACAAGAAACAACCATAAAAAGGGGGATTCAACTTTTGGTTTCTAAGTTCCTACGAAATAAAACAAAAAGATAAATATATACATGTGATCGACTTCTTCACACTCAAATCAGAATTTCCAAATCATATCAACATGCAATGAATTATTTCAATCTAAACAACCTAAAATCGTGCCAAAACTAAATATCAGAAATGAATTCGAAGTACAAGTCTGAAGAGATCGAGTACCACTTTAATTCTTCTTTAATCTCCTAAGTTGGGAAAAGTCCATAACTTAAAATATTTCATATAAAACATCACGTTAATATTGAAGAGCATCTGTCAACATTAAATATGAATCATTAAGTGCAGTTAGAATTCTGAATTCAAACATGAATGCATCCATAAGAAGTTACAAACACACAAACATGTAGCATATAATGTCGACCATTGTACATAGCCTTTACCACTTCAATTTATGCCCCAAAACGATTAGGTGAATCAGAACACAAATTTGGCTTTATTAACCTGCAGATTAACATCATTGTTCAACCAAAATCATATGCTTAAAGATATAAAAGGATGGCACAAAATTAGATTATAAAGATATCACAAACAAATCAAGAACATAAAGAAACGAATCTGAAAATTACTAACATAAACTCATTCTTAACAAAAATTCAATTCCAATGATAAAGTTCATAATCAAAATCTGAAATTCAAAACTAAAGAGCATGAAAACATAAATAAGGGCCATGGATTACACTTTTTGATCTTCAAGGAAGCTTGGAGAACGTCAAGAGAACACAAGGCTTGGCCTTTAAGAACACGAACAACCTTTGAGAAGTCTTCACAACAAGAGGCTTTTTCTAAATTTTGGAGAGGGTTTTGGAGAGAAGAGAGCTAAGCTAATGAACTGAATTTTGTGTGAAGAAGTGATGATTTTGGAGTAGAGAATGACTGCTATTTATAGTGGAATTCTCATCTCTTGTGATGCAATCATGGCCAATCATCTTGAGGTGATTTCTCCTCCAAATTTGCTTGATTTTCTCATGACAAAGTCTTGATTTTTCTTATCTCTTTTCCCCTTAATGACTCATTGTATATTCCTTGAATAGTGACCAGATACATCCCTTATTCATCTCCTTTAAATTGCACTAATATCTTCTTCCAATTGTGCACATAATGAACTCCTACAATCAAGAAAAAATCAGAATTTAATTAGTGTTATAAGCAATAGAAAATAAGATAATTAACATAATTAGAATAAATATTGAATATAACACTCCATTTTATCTCCTTGAATTCTTCTTGATTTATCCAAGTTTTCTTTTCTTTTAAGTTTTCCTTGATTTCATCAGTCAAGAGTTCTTAATGTGATGGACTCCTAAATTCTCTCTTTAAAACAAGAAAATCAGAAATAGGAAAGTTCAAATGAAGAAAGTTTCCCTAAAACAAAATAGGAAATATTTCCTAAAATGAAAAAGGAAAGTTTATAAAATGACTTGTCCTTAATTTACACTCATTTATGCTCTTTTTCACCTGTTTTGTCCATTTCCATCCTTGAAGTACCTAAAAACAAAAACTATGTTATAATTATTAATTTTAAGAGAATAACTCAACCAAATGAGGGAAAATACATATTAAAAACGTCACACTCTATGCTCCTATCAAGCCCTTTGGGCTGCTCTCTCTCCTCCTTCTCCATTTTCCAGATTTTTGTTAGTTTTATTTTAGAGAATTAAATAATTACTCACCCAAAGCTTCAAGGATTCATTAAAGGCCTCTACCTCCATGTTGAGTCACAAATTACTTATGTAATTGTACCCCATAATTATGAAAATTGATTTGTCTTCCATGCTATTTTACCCTTTTTAATCCATTTCCTTTTATTTGTAGGAAACCTTGCATTGAGAATAAAATGACTATTTGAGGCTTGAAATGTGGAGATTTGAAGCTAGGGGAAGAAGACACGGAGATTGGAAGAAAATTGCAAATCGACTTTTCCGGCGAGCCGCCACTAATGGAGGGTCTTTTCTCTAGAAAAGGAGGACCATGGTGGTGAGAATCTCCCATCACTTGAAATTTAAATATCTCCCTACACCTTGTCCTTCTATCACCTTGCCAATTTGAGATCATTTGGGGGACAATGGTGTAAGAGCATTTCTTGCACACTTGGGGACCAAAGATGACACACCTAGCTGATCAAAAAGAGGCCAAAGACCAATTATTCATAATTCTTGACTCCATTGAATCATCTTCATCCTATCCAAGATCCATGTTCTCTCTAGAGAGGACACCACCATTTCCACCACTAAAACCACCATCTCCACCTCTAACACCTCCTTTTTGCTCCACTACAACCTCCATTTCTTTCACCACTCAACACCACAACTCATCTTAGAGATCCCAAATTTCACTTTTCTTACCAATATCACGAGCTTGGAGCAAGGAGAAGGAGGTGACTACCACCACATCATGTTCTTGGAGACCCATCTCCACCACCTTTTCCAACATCATCAATAGTCACCCTTTACTCTCTATCTCTTTATGTATTTGATATTTAATAGAATGTTGAAGCTTGTTTATCTAACTATATGTGAGTAGTGAACTAGTTGGGGATAGGCTTGAAAGCCCTAGCCAAACTTGCTTGTATTGATGCTTTTGTTTATAAATTGATGCATATTCATGTTGTCATTCTCACATGCTAAGTCAATAGTTGAATGCATTACTTAGACCTAATCAATTTGAGTTATGTGTTTGCCATGACATGAAGTTTCCCTAGAGATTGATTGATTACCTTTAGGCAAAAAGGGAGCATGAAAGCACACCATGTGTGCATGTGAGGGTAGTGAGCTAAAATTACCTAGAGATAGGATTGGTTTTCTTGCTTGGTTACCTAAACTCTAACCTTTATGTATTTAGGGGCAAAGGATTGAGACCTATTCGGTAATTGAATTTGTCTCTAGGTAGTTAGCTCTAGACTTATCCGGATAGAGTTAATAAAATGAAAGGGGTTTAAGCCTTAGTAGTCCTATCCGGATGCTAAGAGCGTAGTTGGACAATTAGCTTTGCATCATTCATATTCAATTGCTTTAATGCTTGCAAGGGAGACAAAAGGTGAAACCCGATACCCTAACTCCCATCCATTTGATAACAACTTGTTTTGTTTAGCTTCGTTTATATTACTTGCTTTCATTGTTTCAATTTGAATAGAAACTAATCTCAAAATCAAAATCAAATCTCTATACACCATCTTGCACATACTCACCATGAACTTTGGTTCACTTGTGAGCCTTTGTTTGTGATTGTACATTTGCATATTCTTCTAGTTTTTCCTTAGGTTTTCCCTAACTAGGAAAGGATTTACCAATCCTCGTGGGTTTGACATCCTTACTTAATCCCCTATTCTATAACTTGTACCTCTTGCACTTGAGGGTGGCTTTAATGCTAACACTCTACAAGATTCAAGACTTGGGTAATTGTGGGAGTTGTAATTCAAGACTAATCATGCTAGCTTTTTAGCTATTTGTGATTTTTCTTATTTTCTCCTACACTTCTCTACTCTTTTTCCTATGAATTTTGTATCTTTGATGTTCATAATTATGGGTTTTGAGTAATTTTCTTGTTAGGGGTTAGGGTTGTGTCCCTAACCCAAATTTTGTGTAAAAGATGTTTAATTTAATGTAATGATGCGCGCAATTTTCATATGATGAATGCTTATATCAATTATTGTTGGGTTGAAATGTATGTCTAGGAGCCTAGTCAACTCAAGGGTGTGTATTTTGAGTATGTCTAGGATGGAGTTAGAGGTTTGACCCCCTCTAATCCCTAAGCTAGAAACCTTCAACTTCGTATTCGAGGGGTTATAAGCATGGTGATTTACACCCGTTGAGTGATTGCGAGGGCAGGTTGCTTAGTAGTCTAATTCCTCGATCTCTACGCCTCTTGATGTGAATTAGTGACCCTTGAACCGGCTCTAATTCATGCCAAGTGCATTTCTACGGCCCTTGAACCGGAGTAGGAATACCATGAAATGGAATTTCGGTCATTGAGCCTTGAACTGCCTTGGATACGATTACCGCCAAAGTAGGAATTTGCCTCTACATTAGATTAGCTTCCGACACATAGAATTTGGGTGAAGGAAGCTCCCTAGCACCCGACATTCTCATTTTTATGGTTTACATTTCATTTTTATTTTTATTTCTTTACATTCATTATCTTTTTGTTAAGTTGAAATCAACTCCCAAATATTGAACTCTTCCACTCATTTGTGCATATCCACCACTACGCTCTTAGTTTTGATTAGGGTTTGGTGAAAATCAAAACCGAGCATTGTTAAGGCTTGACGCCTTAGATTAGACTTTTTATTTATTTTTATTCTCCTTTATTTGCTTGGTGACTTTAGCTCCGACTACCCAAGGATTATGGGTTAGCCACTAATCCCTGTGGTACGATAACTTTGGACACAATATTTCCCTATCTTGACAACGATACGTACGCTTGCGTAAATGTGTATCAAGTCACATAGCTTCCCCTTCCAACAGAATCTCATCGTTTCCCAGAATTCAAGTACATGAGACGAAAGGATTATGCCGTCTAAGTTCATGACGGAGCGGAGGGGGGTTCAGCGCCAGTGGCTGCCCATGCGGCATCACCTAGCGTCGGTGGCTAATGAGGATTCAAAGGTAGGATGGCTAATGTTTGCTGTGTTACTATTACCCAATTCCTCTTCTTCTAAGAGCACCAAAGTCTCTGTGGATTTGTACTACGAAACCCTTTGTCCTGATTGCTCTGATTTCATTGTTAAACATCTGATCAAGCTCTTCGACATCGGACTCATCTCCGCTGTTGACTTGAATCTCGTCCCCTAAGGCAAAGCCAAGCTCGGAACCAACGACACCATCACTTGCCAGGTTCAAATTTCCTTTCTTTCTTCCTTTCCTCTATATAAAAATTGAATCTTTTGCTTTCACAGTTTCACAAAAAGAATGAATTTTCTATGTTTCTAGCTAGTTCTAGCTCTTGGGTAATTTTTAAATTGTACTTGGTTTCTGGTTTTCATTGTTGTTGCTGGGTCGAGTGATGGTGGTAGCATGGCGAGGCGGTGACCGGAAGTCAAAGAAAACCTGAGAGCAGAGGTGTTGAAGATTTGAGGTGAGCTTGTGGAGGCTAGGATCTATGCCATGCATCAATCCTGCCTGGACTTGAGTCACCGTTGACCCGTCTTTCATTTGGTGGTGGCGGTGTTTTGGGTGGCAGCCAGTCGCCCCACCTTCCGGAGTAGACCCTTTTTTTTTTCCTGATCTTCAATCCCGGGTTACCAGTCGAGTTGGAGAGGTTGGGGTGGAGCCAACTTCAGGAGCAGCTTGTTGAGAGAGAGAGAGAGAGAGAGAGAATAAATAAAAAAAGGGAATGAAAAAATAAAAAGAGAAAAATTAAAAAAAGAAAAGAAAAATAATATAAAAAAGAAAGTGAGGGGTATAATAGTCATTTTAGACTTGTTGTGGACTTGTTATGTGAGAAATAGATAGAATAAGGACTAAATTGTTTAATTTAAAAGGTGAGGGACTGAACTGTTTCTAGAGAAAGTACAGGGAGTAACAAGTATTTAATCCTAAAAAAAAATATTTGAAGGGCTAAAATTTAGCCCAAGCCAATATAGGCCCTCCCATGCCAATTTAGCTGGAGATGGCCTAATTTTTTTCTTTCTGTTTAAAGAGGATGAAAGGATTTTACTCTTACTCCCATGGTGACTCGAACCTAGGACCTCGATCCTAGGTAGTGGGTGCTCTAACCACTTAGCTAACACCATATCGCCAGCTAGAGTTGGATTAAGAGAGTGAAGGAAGAATATGAAGATAGGCTAGTCTCAATTCAGAGAAATCTTGGCACAACACAAGCAAGTTTCATTACATGAAAAGTCGGCTCGTGACACAGGGTCAACAGGCAGATTTTACGCAGATTCTAGAGATTGAAATGAATAGATTGTAAACATTCTGAAAAACTGCAAGATCAAAAATCTTAATAAGATGGTTGCTGGAGACTTACTTGGTTACTATATCCAAATTAAAAACAAGTATATTATTGTTCACACACACATTCCCACCTCCTTATCAATCTGATTGTTAGTAGAAGGCAAATTGACAAAGATTTAAGAAGAAACTAAGGGAGTTGCAGTTATAAAGCATTGATTGCAACAAAAAAAACCATGTACAATAGGTCAAAGAGAAGTAAGGTTGGAAAAATGAAATAAAATGCTATGAAGAAATTCAAGTTTACATTAAGCGACTTGAATTAACAATTATATGATCACTTCCTTCATCACAATATGCATGTGACTAGCTACATATATTCCATTGGAACACATTTTCTATTGAAGATGTATAGAAATGTGTACTATGTTGTATCCATGATTCCATTCCAAAACTAAAAATGAAAAAAGTATTATTTAATATACCTAGTTACTATATATAGAGAGGACAATAAGGGCTGTTGTTAATTAACAAGTGTTGACACCCAAAAATCCAGTTAACAAGCCCAATTCATGCTTTAAGCCCAATTCATATTTCAAGACGAATTACACCCGCAGCCATCACGCCACACACATGGACCCAAGCCACATTCATGCACTTGGGGCTTACAAGAATGGGTGTGGTGTGGAAGGTAACAGAATTGCATGAGGCCCGTTAATAGTTTTAGGCTCGTTGATAATTTTGGACTTGGGACCAAAATTCATGCCCAACAGCCTAACTCTTAATACGGGTAAGTGAAGAAGAGATAACCCAAAACTTCTAGGCCTTATTTATCAATCATAAACTAGAAATCTCTTTACCAATAATTATCTTATAACCTGAAACTAAACAACCAAGCATCTTTTTTTATACAACAATAACTTATTGTCACATGCGTAACAGAAAGCCTAAATTACAGCAGCAATTCCTGCCTAAATCATGGCAGAAAATCTGCGAAACCTATTCCACAATCTCACAGCCTTAGACACAACCTGACAAATCAAAACACATTGCAAAACCCAATACACACATTTAACCAAAGCCATCTCTTTTCCCAGTAGTAGTAACTTCCAACCAAGATTCTTCTAGCTGTTGGACTTGAATATAAATAGTTATTGCTATAACTAAAGGGGGATCAGAATGGCGTATGCTAGCAAGCTCTCTAGCATTCTTCTTTTGCCATGCTTCATCTCTCCCAAATTCACCCTTAGATTTCCATCCTTCATGTTAATGCTTAAAGTTCAACGGTAGCTAAACCTTTGTTAACGCTGGTCCGATAGGCGGACCACTACCTATGATACTCAGAGTTTCTGCTACCTGTCAAGTGAAATACAGAGAGCGTCAGAGGGTGACCAGGCTAGGCGGTCTTCTCTTCTCCGATGCCTAAGTTAGTCAATGTATTTGTATTGACAAAGTAACAATAGGTAAGTATTAAATGAGTAATTAATGAGGAGAGAGGAGAGAACATTTTATAGGTAAGGAGAGAGCTGATCTTCTCCATGTTTTCAATGTGGGACTGATATGCTTCAATCCCCAGCTTCTGGAGCTTCTGATGCTGTCTTGGCACGGTGTGTGGCGGTGCGTCAACGGTGATCTGGGGGCAAGCCGGGGCTCAGGCGGTAGCCTGTGTTCCCGTAGGTCACTCCTTTGGTAGGAGTTGGTACCGCTAGTGGTAGCATGAGCGTGGCTCGTTATAGCTAGTGGTACACTTCCCAATTCATCTACTATCCAAATCTCTTATTCTATATGCCTAAACTAATATGCCATCACTGCTGAGAGCTCTTCTTCTGAAATTCATGCTTTTCTAGCTCCCATGCCATGCACATCTTGCTAAGCCCTCCATTGAAAGTAACAAACAACCAGTTCACTACCATGAATGAGTATTGAGCTATTGGAAGGAACACAATAGCAAGCTTCCTAGGATTCTCAGCCTTCGAAGTTTGCTAGGCCTAGTCTTCACTTACTCAGACAAAGGGAACAAGATTTTGGGCTTGGCCATGTTGATTTCACTGCCGTACAACCCTGATAAAAAATGCCTCTACATTTTGGCGACTTCACTGGGGACTAGGTTGTGTTTCCACCTCAGCTTCCTTAACTTTACTCCAGAAATTTTCCATGCTCACTTTAAACCACTCATGCTTTACCACTGACAATATGTATCAAATGTAATCAATGGGAGCTCTCTTGATGGAAATGCTAATATTCATTGCAATACAAGCTTATTACTTGTTGCTTATTGCATTGACTATGAGACTTTAATCCATGAGTTTCTGTTACAGGAATCATTAAAGTTGTCAAAATCAAATTTATTCACTCATTATTCAAGTTTCAATATTGAGTGAACAAATTAAGAGCCCTGTTACTCAATCTATAAAAAGCTATCTCACCTTGAGTCTTCTACAAAACCAAATAAGCCACCACAAATAACCTCATCACCAGTTGATACATTTCTTCCAGATCTGATAAGGTTGAACCTTTTGCCTGGGAACTAGGCCATGATTCCAGCGGCTAACTTGTTCCTTGCTGAACATATGTCACGCTGAATCTTGACTACCACTGCTGGGAGAAATATATAGACACCCTGCAAGCATTACGACCATTAGCGCCACAAAACTATCCTACCTTTGTTTAGCCACTTTTCAAGCATTTCGAGCCTATTTACCAGATTTTTCATAAACCTTACCAACTGCATGGAAGACAAAATATAAGTCTTTATTTATGCTAATAATAGGCCTAATTCAGCTCAGTATACTCTATCCCAAAGCTATCCTTTTCTGCAAAAGTAATTTCAATCATCAAGCAAGAATACTTGGGGGCTTTGCTTAATGAAGTACAAAAAAACATGTTGTGATTTAACCACAGCTCCCTCAATTTCATAGCAGTGCTCTATGCTTTTATATATATATATATATATATATATATATCATGCTCTTATTCCATTGCAGGATGATAATTTTCTTCAAAATATCCATGCTTTTGCTATCGCAACAGCACTAGATATAATCAAGCAAAACAACAACAAAGTTCAAAATGATACAAACAATCTTATGGTCATTAGCACAAGCTCCTCACATTTTTTTAAGTGATATTCCTGCCGGAAAACATTCTAGTAAAGTCAAATCTTGTACTTTCAATCAGGCACACTTGGGGGCTAATGATTTAGTTTATGTTAAATTACCTGTTAAATTACCTTTAACAGCAGCTCATCCACTCCAAAATTTTGAGCCTCATATTCATGCATCAAGCTAATCCTATCTGAAAGAAAAAAAAATTCAAATTAGGCTAAATCATTACCTTTACATACCATAACCAGCACCAAATTATATCGATGAAAATCAACATCCATATCCCTACAACACCTCAAGCATATCCGCTCTCAACAACCATACCATTTCAATCTATTACATAACTCAAGCATACTAATTTAAACTAGAATCAAGATATCAAGCATAGGCACTCTTATAATCAGGCTTTTACCATATCTATTGCATCACTCAAGAATACCCTTCCAGATCCATACACCAGAGCTAATCAACAATAAGCAATTTTGAAGAAAAGAAGAATTACTAGATTACTGACGGATCTCAACCATATTCTTATCAGGCACACACATACAAAATTTACAATCTTAGTTTGAAAAATAAATCTTTCAAGCATACAGAAGAAGTGGAAAGAAATTTCAAGCACAACTTTCACTCTGTTGAAAAAAAAAATTTAAGATTATAAGTCTGTTTCCTTGCATCGGCAAAGCAAAAGCAATTCAAACTTATCAAAAAAAAAAAGGTTCATATATGAAGATGGGAGATTAAGCATCATGCAACTCAAGCAATGTCCCAAGAAATTTAAGCAATTCAAGCTGCTTAAATGAGTAGACAACTTAAAATGAAAAGAAAAGTTCTCTGCTGGAACAAAGCCAAGCTCGTGCTCATGCTCGAGCCAAGTGGATCCACAGCCAAGAGTAAAAAGCTAATACTTAAACAAGCTTATGCCAAGCAAAAATATTTTTAAGCATATAAGCATACAAACACCAATCATGCCAAGTTTCTCTCTAAGGTCGTGCATCCATTAAAGAACTAACAAGAAGCATGCACAAGTCACTCCAAGCTCTTATCTTGCAAGATCATATATGCATCGAAAATCAAATGAGAGTCACACCAAGCCAATACATCCAAGCTCATGCTTGCTAATGCTAATGCACTATCATTTGGCCATTAAAGAAACTTGAGGAAGTCACAATCTCATACCATCAAAGCACTAGCCAAAGACATGCCCAGGCATAACGATCACTGTTAATGTTTAAAGTTCAGCGGTAGCTAAATCTTTACTAACGCTGGTCCTATGGGCAGACCGCTATCAACGATACTCAGAGTTCCCGCTACCTGTCAAGTAAAATACAGGGGCGTCAGAGGGAACAACGTTGGGCGGTCTTCTCTTCTCCGATGCCTAAGTTAGTCAATGTATTTATGTTGACAAAGTAACAATAGGTAAGTATTAATTCCGTAATCAATTAGGAGAGAGGAGAGAACCTTTTATAGGTGAGGAGGGAACTTATCTTCTCCATGTTTTCGATGTGGGACTGATATGCTTCAGTCCCCAGCTTCTGAAGCTACTTATGCCAACTTGACGAGGCGCATGGCAGAGCGTCAGCAGTGATATGGAGGCGAACCAGGGCTCAGGCGATAGCCTGTTTGGTTGTGTTTCTGTGGGTCACTCATTTGGCGGGAGTTGGTACCGCTAGTTGTAGCATAAGCGTGGCTCATTATAACTAATTATGCTTGTGAATGTCTATGTAAGTACAAGTCCCCTAAGTCCCCAGTCAAGGAGGGTAATCTTGGTTGGGGAGTTGCCTAACGGTTCGAAGCGTTGGTTTCGCCAGTCTTGCAAAGCATAATTAGCGTCAGTGCGTTGTCAACCATGGACTTACTGAGCAAAAGCTTTACATCCTTCCGGGTGGGCCCCTGCTAGGCCCACTAGGGAGTCCCCCACTCCCCGGCTAAGATAGACCTCGTTTTGGCTGGCGTATTGTTTGTTGAGGGGAGCTGCATTGAGCAGAGTGTGTTGGGTAGCAAACCCAATGTGTGATACCCAAGTGGCGGGGGTCAACGTGCCTAATCAGGGCCGTTGGAGACTATTGACGCATCCCCTTACCTGTCCTGGAGGATCATGTTTTGACTGCAACGCAACGTTGCCGTCGTTGTCAAAGTGAGTCGTTGCCTCGGGAATCACAGCTTGCGGAAGTCCCTCAGCTGATGATAAGTGGCCGCACTAGGACCTACCTAGCGGTAGCCTGGTGCATGGCATTGTGGTCAGCGGCGACTGTCTTCCCAGGTGTTGAGGGAGGAGTCTTGCTTGTAAGATGGAAAGGGAGAAGTTCCGCTAGCAGAGTTGCGCTTAGCGGAGACTATCTCGCTTGCGAGACGGAAAGGCCGAAGTTCCGCTAGCGGAGTTGCACTTAGCCGAGACTGTCTCACTTGCAAGATGGAAAGGGAGAAGTTCCGCTAGCGAGGTTACACTTAGCGGAGACTGTCTCGCTTGCAAGATGGGAAGGGAGAAGTTCCTCTAGCGGAGACTATCTCTCTTGCAAGATGGAAAGGGAGAAGTTTCACTAGCGGAGTTGCGCTTAGCGAAGACTATTTCGCTTGCAAGATGGGAAGGGAAAAGTTCTGCTAGCGAAGTTGGGCGTAGAGGAGACTATCTCGCTTGCAAGATGGAAATGGAGAAGTTCCGCTAGCGGAGTTGCACCTAGCGGAGACTATCTCGCCAAGTGTTCTGATGATTTATTTTCTTTTTTCGATAGTTATCTTGGATAGACGCTTCGTGTGATAGTGCCTGACACGTGGCGTACATGTATTGGATTAGCGTGTGCGATAACGTCTTTTTAGCACTCCCGTCACCTCGTCTTTAATACGAGTAATTATTGATTTTGTAACCGAAGCGTCGCCTCAGTTAATCCGGAGAGTAAGTGCGCTTGTGGGGCACATGTATGGTTGTGGTGCGATGTCGTTTTTCAGCGGATGGCTGAGATTAACTTGATGTGGACATAAAATGGGGGGAAATCTGTAGGTTTGACACTGTAACCTTTGCTTATTATCGTCATCTTCAAGCTTGGCCCTATGTTCTGTTAAGCAGACTGCCAGTACTTCGTGAAGTTGTCGATCGTCAAAGCATGAACGTTATCTGAAGAGGAGACACACCTTTGTTTTCGCCACAGCCTTCATCTTTAAGGTTGGTACCCCAAATCTCACCCCTGTTCCATTGAATTTGTGTTTGGTTTCGTTGATTTTTTTGGGTTTTCGATTTGGGGTGCTCTGTTCTTTTTGACATGGTATGAGGGTGTGAGGTGGGTTGTGGGGGTGATTTTTGGTGTTTGATATCGAGATGGGGTTTTAGGGATTTCCTAAATGGTCGAATCTGGGCTGACTGTACGAATGGGTTGTGTTCTTGTTTTGGTAATTTCTGGGAAATTGTTCTTGATGTTCTTAGGTACCACTGACATAGGGATAGCCTAGATCTTGTATGCACTGACTAGCATTGGGTTTTAGGGATTGGGATGGCTAACGTCGTAGAGATTTCAAGCAGTGAGGAATCCGTGTCTAACGTGTCGCTCAACGTGACGGATAGGGTGTTTATTGACTCATTGCGTTCATCTAACCCTGCAGGAATCTCACTATCAGAACCGCTAGACATCGTGCCTCTACAGACCATACCCCGGGAAGTTGGCATGGGTCGCACTGGTCACCCCGAGAGTTCTAGGGTGAGAGAGGATGTCGCCACTCGTGACAAGGGGGAGGAGAGGCTGGCGAGCAACAGTGCTGCGAGCGGTTCCGGTGGTGGGATGAAGGACACTGGTGGGGAAGAAGTTGAGTCTGCGTGGGTTCTCAGTGACGGCACAGCAGTCGATGAGGCTGGAGGACCGATGAAGGTGGCCGCCGTCCACAGAGTGAAGCGGGTGTTCCGCCTGCCCGGTGTGGTGAAGCTGCGACCACCTCTGAAGGATGAGCGAGCGTCGATCCTACCTGCGGGGCATGCCGCCATGAATAAGGCGATCTTCCGCCAGGGCGTGACATTCCCGCTATTGCCCAACCTCCAAATCTTGGTTTGCTAGTTTGGCCTCGCCTTTGGGAAAATTTGCTCTAACATGTGGCAGTTGTTGATGACACTCAACTCGCTATGGCACCTGAGTGGTTGCGAGGGTCCCACTGTGGCGGAGGTGCTGCACATCTATGAGTTGGTGTATGTGAAGCGTTAAGGATGCAGTAGGCAAGTGAATGTGAGCCGCCGCCAGGGGGTACCGAAGCAAATCGAAAATTTAAAGGATTCCATATCGCCCTAGCTGGGGACTTATTGTGTTGCCACTGTCGGATGGGAATACCAGGCCCGGGTCGAACAATGGAGAGCCTACCTTCAGGATTAAGTCAGAATTCCAACCTATCCGAGGTTGTCAGTCTGCCGCCGGCTAGAGTTGATTTTTGTTTGCATAACTATTATATTGACCACTTGGTTTTTTTTTTTTTTGTAGCGGGGCTACGCTATAATCTGACGCTCGAAGAGGAGTGTCGCTTGGTAAGGATCCGCGGCTGCTGGCAGAACGATAACTTGCTAGATCTCCGCCTACTTACCGGTTGGGAGCTGCTGGTCTATCAACAGTTGACACGAGCCCTTGGTAAGTACCTTCCACTGACGAGTGTTTTAGTCTGGTTGCCGTCGGGCTGACTCGCTTTGTTTTTTTTTTTTTTAGATTCTCCGCCGGGCAACAAAGCTAGTCTTGAGGCATTCGAGAAAGCCATGGACCGTGCTGAGATGAATAATTTTCTGGAGAGCATGTATGCCTCTAGGCTGGCGGCCCATCATACAGTTATGGATCTGGAGACATTGGCGGTGAGCCGGTCCGAGACGCCGGTGGTGTTACCGATGCTGCTTCACTCCCACCTCGGCCTTGGTGCAGGCAGGAGCTGGTGGAAGCAATGTCTCTGCTGCGCCAGTGCAGCAGAAGGAGAGGATGTCAGCCATTAGGCGTGGGTTGCGGAAGGAGAGGGTGGCGCCCTCCAAGGAGCCAGTGACAATTACGGGGCTAAAGCCACAGATGGGAGCGTTCCCTGTCGCCGCCTGTGTGACACGGTTGGTACCGCAAGGGAAGCGGCGACAAAACGACCCAGTCGACATGGACGATGCGGCCGATGAGGATACTATTGGGGTCCGCCAGTAGAAGAAGGCAAGGCAAGCCCCTTTGAAGGCAACTGTGGCTGCTGAGCTGGAGGTGCAAGCGAGTGACCTCGACTCGTTTGCCACATATGCTGAATTCCTTACGGAGCTTGAGCGAGAGTTTATCTTCTACCTCTGCCAACGGTTGGGTTTCGGCGGTCTGGAGGGAATCGTGCGCTCAACCGCCATTGAACATTCACCCTATAGCTCAACCTTCGGGCACTTATTCGTTGAGCTACATGAGATGTTCTTGGCAGCCTCCAAGCAGCCCCTGGTAGAATGGCAGCTCAGGGAGGAGATTGAGGGTCTCCAGAGGGAGCTGGCGGAGACTAAGGACAGTTTGGGTGATGCGGAGCGGCGCCTGACCAAGGTAGAGTGTGATGCCGCTGATGCCCACGACAACCTCTCTGTGGTCGTTGCACTGGACGTTGAGCGGAATGACCATGTCTCTAAGCTAGGGCAAGACATGGCCCTGCTGAAGGATCAGGTGGCGGCCAAGGCAAAGAAAGTTGAGATCCTTCAGCTGGAATCTGCCGCCAAGTCTACTGAGGTGAAGAGGCTGGAGGATGAGGCTGGCCATCTGGGAGCGGAGGGGAAGTGTGCAGCGTTTGCCGCTGTGGAAAAGTTCAAGCAGTCGGAGGAATACAAGAAAGCCATGACCGAGGCGGCGAAGGCCGGTGCCATGGCCAATATGGAACTGCTGAATCAGAAGGGAGCTATCGATTGGGTGAAGGCATCCCAGCCTGTCGGGCCGTCAAGTCAGAATCCACAGCCCGTGAGGGATGTGGTTCCCGCCGAGGCTGAAGGTGCCCGCTCGGGTAGCGGTGATAGTGGTATGCGTCCAGCGGAAGATTCTCAGCAGACTCGTCCACCTACTCAGTCCGAGGTCTCCCGCGCTGGCTTTTTGGCTGCCCACACCCGAGAAGACGGTACCATTTTAACACTGAGTCCTACCGCCCGTGGGTCAGACCAGACTAGCCGTTAGTCAGACCAACAACAGCTGCCAGAGGGCGGAGCTGCCGCTGATACCCCTCAGCCATGAAGATGACTCCAGTACCTGAAGCTGTGCCACTGAGGCTTTTGTCTCTTCTTTTTTTTGCTCCACTAAGGTCTATTGTAATTGCACAATATTCTTGGGCGGGGAGTCCCGACCCCTAATATAAAGTTTGTACTGCTTGAGATTTTTTCAAGTGTGGATACCTTTGCTGATTGTATTGTTTGCATACTTATGAACCGCTAGAGTTTTGACTTGTTTTTTGCCACAATGAAACATTAAAGGGATTAAAATTGTTTCAAGTGCACGTTGTAACGGACGGAGTCGGCCGAATATTGTTGGCCTTGCCAATTGATTCTTGTGCTTGGACTTGGAGACAATGGTTTGAATAATTCCTCGTTTCATTGATAGCTGATATGTCGGCGTTTACAAAAAGCGGGGTTGTACCCGTTGGGTAGCTTCCCTTAGCTAAATATTAAGTCAAAAATTTAGCTAAGTCAAGATGCTCTAGGGTAGCAGCATGACTATTTATAGTAATACCGAAGGTGTTCGATATTCCAAGGGTGGGTCGTTGTGACGCCATCCTTGTCCATCATGTAGAATGTGCCGGGGCTAGCGATTTCCACTATTTTGTATGGCCCCTCCCAATTTGGGCGGAGTGCCGTTGGCGGTGGAATGACTTCCTTCATTACCCAGTCCCCCAGTTGGAGGTTCCGAGCCTTGACCCTGGCATTATAGAAATGCGATACCCGCTGCTTGTTTTGCAGATTGTGCAAATGGGCCTTGTGTCGTTTTTCTTCTAGGAGGTCTCTGTAAGAGGTTGACGCCCTTGCCGTTGGTCTTGGGACAGTAGCCTTCGACTCTGGCGGTAGGTTGAGTTACCTTAATGGGTAGGACGGCTTCAGTTCCAAACATCATGCAGAATGGTGTTTCACCAATGGCGGAAGTTGGGGTAGTTCTGATGGCCCATAGAACTTCCGGCAGTTTTTCCGCCCATAAACCTTTGGCGTTGTCGACTTTCTTTTTAGCAGTTTCTTGATTATCTTATTTGCTGCTTTGACTTGGCCGTTGGTTTGGGGGTGAGCGACAGATGCGAAACTCATCTTGGTGCTCAACCTAGCGGTGAAATATATGAGTTCCTTGTTATTGAACTGCGTGCCGTTATCTGTGATGATGGTGTGGGGGACCCCATAGCGGCAGTAGATGTTCTTCCAGAGGAAATGAATTACCTTAGCGGTGGTTATTGCCGTTAGTGGTTCTGCCTCAATCCACTTGCTATTGTAGTCAATGGCAACAATGGTATACTTGAACTGGCCTTTGGCGGTTTGGAATTTTCTCATCAAGTCAAGACCCCATGTCGAGTGAATCCATGGGCCAATGATGATCGACAATGGTTCCGCCGGGGTATGTGGGAGATCAGCATATTGTTGACATTTGTGGTAAGATTTTGATATCCTCCTGGTGTCGTCGTAGAGTATGGGCCAAAAGTAGCCTTGTCGCATTGTGCGGTTGGCCAAGGACCTGGCGCTCAAGTGGTTGCCACATTCTCTGCCGTGTATCATTGTCAGCACGACCTTTCCCTCCTCTGGGTTTAGACACCAAAGGTTGGGGTGGGTGAACCCCTGGCGGTAAAGCTTGCCATGTTAGATGTTGTAGAGGGTTGCTCTCCGCTTGAGCTATCGGGCTTCGACCTTGTCCTCTGGCAATGTTCCATTGCGCTTGTACTCAATGATCTCTTTCATCCAACCAGGATTGACCTCAATGTTGAAGATTTCCGCTAGGATTTTTGTTATGCTAGGCCTGTCAAGACACTCCACCCTTGTGTCCGCTGGACTCTGGTGTGGCTGAGCGGTTGCTAGTCTTGCCAGTGAATCAGTCTTGGCATTCTTTTCCCTGGGGATTTGTGTGATGGTGTGAAATTTGAATTTTTTTGGGAGCGTCTTGACGTATTCCAAGTATGCTGCCAACTGTTGGTCCTTGGCCTGGAAACTGTCGTTGACCTGGTTAACGACAAGCTGAGAGTCACTGAATATATTGACGCTGTCAGCTCTTGAGTCTATGGCGAGGAGTAAGCCAGCAATGAGGGCTTCGTACTCCGCCATGTTGTTTAAGGCTTTGAAATTGAACTGTCTATTCCCCCTGTTCCTGTCAGGATAACCCCGGCGCCGCTGGCCTTGGTGCAAGCAGAGCCGTCCACGTGTAGGTTCCGGTCTAATTGTTGGGGGGCTGGTTCTTCGGCAATTATCATTGCTGTGCTGGGCTCTGCCTCTACGTTGGGTTCATCCTGGCGCTTAGTGAGCTCAGCAATGAAGTCCTCCACCGCCTGGCCCTTCATGGCTGTTCTTGGTTTGTAATCAATGTCGAACTCGCTTAGCTCGATGGCCCATTTACTGAGATGCCCCGAGTGTTCAGGGTTCTGCATTACCTGCCGCAGCGGTTGATTCGTTAAGACATGAATTGTGTGGGCCTGAAAGTACTGGCGGAGGCGCCTAGCGGCAACGATGAGTGCAAGAGCGAGCTGTTCCAGGGGTGGATATCTTGTTTCGGCCCCGTTCATGCCTCTGTCGGCGTAGAATACAGGGAGCTCATCCTAGCCTTACCGCCTGACAATGGCGCAGCTTACCGCTGTCTGTGATACTGCTAGGTATATGTATATTATCTCCCCCTGTACAGGAATGGAGAGGAGTGGTACTGCCGCCAAGTACTCCTTTAAGCTTTGGAATGCTGCCTCACAGTCCGGGTTCCAATCGATGACCTTCTTATGGGTTGTCCTCAAGACTTTGAAAAATGGGAGACATCTGTCAGTGAGTCTGGAGATAAACCGAGGGAGAGCGGTTAATTTGCCCCGGAGACTCTGAACGTGTTTCTTCCATTTTGGAGCCTTCATGTTGAGGATAGCTTGTACCTTGTCAGGGTTGGCCTTTATGCCCCGCTCACTGACAATGTAACCTAGAAATTTGCTGAAGGTGACGCCGAAGAAGCATTTTTCTAGGTTGAGGCGCATACTGTAGGCCAAGAGAATGACGAATATAATTATGAGGTTTGCGACATGTCCGCTGGCCTTTATGCTTTTTACCAACATATCGTCCACGTAGACCTCGATGATTTTGCCTAGATGTTCAGCAAACATAGCATTCATCAGCCGCTGGTAAGTTGCCCCGGTGTTCTTCAAACCGAACGACATGACATTGTAGCAGTATAGACCCTTGTCAGTGGTGAATGAGGTATACTCTTGGTCACCAGGGTGCATCTTGATCTGATTGTAGCCGGAGAAGGCATCCATCATGCTGAGTAGTTGCATTGACCAGTTGGTCTATGCAAGGTAGTGGGAAACTGTCCTTGGGGCATGCCTTGTTGAGGCCCTTGAAGTCGACACACATTCGCCACTTTCCGTTGGGTTTTTTGACCATGACCAAGTTGGAAATACTTTGCGGGTAATTTACCTAGCGGATGAATCCAATGCTCTAGAGCTTGGTAACCTCCTCTCCTATAGCACGATATCTTTCTTCATCATAGGCCTCCGCTGCTGCTTATGAGTGATGATCTCGGGGGAGATGCCTAGCATGTCAGCGTAGGACTATGCAAAGACGGTAGCGTTGTCACGTAGAAACTGGGTGAGTTCAGCCGCTACCTCTGGGTCGAGCTAAGCACCGATGCAGACTGTTCGCTCAGGGTGCTCGTCAGAGATGCTGATAACCCTTAAGGATGTCTCCGGGTTGACAAGCTCCTTTTTGACATACTTCTTCTCGTCATCTCTGGGGTCTTCGAATATATCTGGCGCCGCTGCATGATTTCCCAATGTTAAGGTTTCATGGCGGCGTGCTGATCGTGCCACGGTTGTGGAATAGCACTCTAGTGCCAGTTGTTGGCTTCCCCTCACACAGCTTGTTCCTTTGGGAGTGGGGAACTTCATGAGGAGCATGTACCCGGCGATGATGCACTTGAATTTGTTAAGTGCCGGTCGACCGATGATGGCATTGTATGAACTGAAACAGTCCACAATGATGAATTTCGTGTGTATTTCCGCCGTTCATGGACTAGCGTCGATAACCAGTCGCATATAGTCAGAGCCCAATGGCTGCATGACGTCACTGGAGAAGCTAAGCAATGGCTCATGATCCTGCAGTAGTTTTCTGTGCCGCTAGAGTTTGTGGTAGCACCTGTTGAAGATGACGTTTACAGCGGACCCGCTGTCAACAAGGATCCTTCCCACTGACCATTTATCGAGTATGGCATCGATCAAGAATGGATCGTCGTGGGGCAGATGTACTCCGCACTCCTCCTCCTTTGAGAAGGTAATGTGCTCCCAACCAGATTTGGGGAGCTTCGCAGACCTCTCATAGCGGATATCACACACCTCCTTGGGGTGGTTGGCACTTACGTAGCGCTTCTTTACCCTGTGAGACATACTGGTGATTGGAGCACCACCGTCGATGGTGTTGATGTGGCCCAAGGGCTCAATGTTAGAGATCACAGGTGGTGGCTGGTGTACCTTAAATTGCTCTATTTTACCGTCTTGGTATAAGGTTTCAATAGCTGTTTTGAGGGTGTTACAATTGTTGGTGTTGTGGCTGCTGTCCTCGTGATATTTGCACCACTTACCGGTATTTCTGGGCTTTCCCACCCATGGGTATTTTCTTGGGGGTGGTGGTAGAATCATTTTTGCACTGATCGTATATTTCCTCATATGAGGCCTTGAGGACAGTGAACACTGCGTATCGCTGGGATGACTCCATTGGTTTATTACGGTTATCACCTTAGAATGAGCAGTTACCCTTAGTGTAATGTTGATCCTTCTGCCGCTTGCCATGGTGGCCGCTCTGTTGCCACTCCCTCTTCTTATCATTTGGCGGAGCAGCAGAGGTTTTATTAGCGGTTTCTTGATGGCTGGATGAGGGTTGGGTGGATTTTACAGGTGTTGGTGGTGATGGAGGGGGTTTCTCCATATGTGATGAATTCTACCTATGCATGGATGACAGCCTCGCTCATGACATGGTTGTAAGCGGTGTTGGGATGATTGTAATTGAGGTGATAGAGAAATGGCCCCTTGAGGAGTCCCTGCTTGAAAGCTGCCAGTGCCACTATCTTGTCGAGATCGCGGCACTGGGATGTTGCCGCTCACCACCTGGTGACAAATGCCTTCAATGTTTCCTCCGCCCCTTGTTTGAGGCTGAAAATCTTAGTTGTATTGTGGTGGCCGGCAGCCAATAGAATGAACCGCGAAAGGAAAGCATTTGATAGGGCATGAAATGAGTCAATGGATCCCAGCGGGCACTCAAAAAACCAACTCATCGCTTCACTATCAAGCGTTTCGCTAAACAAGTGGCAGAGGGTGGCGTCATCAAACCCCTTGTTATTGGTGACTTTTTTGAAGGTGTCCATATGGACAAAGGAGTCAGTCATGCCGCCATAATGTGACATTTTTTGTGTTTTTGCGTGTGCCTGGCGGATGGCATGCAGGATCCTGGCAGTGAGTGGTTCTGGTCTGGACGCAAAGAGTGGATTTGGTATTAGCGCTCGGGTGCCTGCCTAGGCCCGAATTAGCCTTTGTTCTAGTTGTTGCATCCGCTCCAGTATTATGGAGTTTTTGTGTCTCCATCTGGTCCCTTCTGGATGCTCCGCTGAACCAGCCCTCGCCTAGGGACATGTATATTACCCTCGGTTCTAGCCCTGATTGTCGAGCGGCTGGTATGCGGCTGTGACTCCGCCTCCTGCTCCAACATTAGCCGGGGTTCAAGAGGTGGTCCTATTCCCCGTAGCTCTGGTGGGTTCAACGGTACTTGCATCTGTATGATTGGTCCGTGTACTAACCTACCGGTGATGGGCTGACTGCTCCTAGTGCTCTGCGACTGCTCGCTTTGTGCTGGGTTAGCATTCTCTTCCAGCGCTTTCTTCAGCTCGTCAAATTTTGACATCAGCGTGGCTACCTGCTTTTGGGCCTCAGCCTTTTCTCTGCGCTCCTGTTCGCGCTCTCTATTCGCTTTGTGGAGGTCCGCTAGTGCCAATTCGTACATAGCGGCGAGGTCCTGCAAAGGGGGGCGGCTGCCGCTTAGCTGAGCTTCCACTGTAGTTTGAGTTGGCGGGGTCTGGTAACTGGCCTGGGGTTCCCCGGTGGGGTTGGTCAGTGTGCTAAATAGTGCACGGTTAACGTTAACCGCTGGATTAACGTTGATCGTGGGGTTGGTGGGGTGGGGATTGGCGGGTTGATCCACTTGCTCCTCGGCGTTTCCCCCACTACTATTAGTCATGGTGGATGTGGTGGGATGGCGATGGCCTTTTGTTCAAGGATTCCCACAGACTGCACCAATGTTAATGTTTAAAGTTCAGCGGTAGCTAAATCTTTACTGACGTTGGTCCGATGGGTGGACCGCTATCAACGATACTCAGAGTTCCCGCTACCTGTCAAGTAAAATACAGGGGGCGTCAGAGGGAGACCAAGTTGGGCGGTCTTCTCTTCTCCGATGCCAAAGTTAGTCAATGTATTTACGTTGACAAAGTAACAGTAGGTAAGTATTAATTGCGTAATCAATAAGGAGAGAGGAGAGAACCTTTTATAGGTGAGGAGGGAACTGATCTTCTCCATGTTTCGATTTGAGACTGCTGTGCTTCAGTCCCCAGCTTCTGAAGCTACTAATGCCAACTTGGCGTGGCGTGTGGCGATGTGTCAACAGCCATCTAGAGGAGAGCCGGGGCTCAGGCGATAGCCTGTTTGGCTGTGTTCCTGTGGGTCACTCCTTTGACGTGAGTTGGTACCGCTAGTGGTAGCATGAGCGTGGCTCATTATAGCTAATTATGCTTGTGAATGCCTATGTAAGTAGAATCACTAATTGAATAAATTCAAACTAAAACATGCAAGTGGAGATCATACAAACTCATTCTCTTACCAAGCCAAATCCTTTACATGACAACAAATTAATCAAGACATATATGCCTGGAGAGTCAAGCAAGACAATGCGAAAAACTAAATTGCAAAACGCTGCTGTAAAAGCAACATGAAGCACTGCCATGCCATATTATTCAGATCAGTAGTCTTTTCCAAACCATTTTGTGATAATCTTACTTCGCTAAACCAGCACGCTAACATATTTTTAACCTTATCCAAACCAAATTTTTTCTAAACAATCTCTTGCTGTTGTGACAACCTCTTATCATGCTAGCTAGACCAAATCTCGATTCTTCTTAAAATGACCAGATCAAATTTCAATAACCAAACACACCTTCTTGTCAAACAACAAATACTTCAGGCCAACTATGCCAAGCATACAAACTTCTCTCGTTCAAACTAGTGCATCCATGTTAGCATTAAAGCCACCCTCAAGTGCAAGAGGTACAAGTTATAGAATATGGGATTAAGTAAGGATGTCAAACCCACGAGCATTGGTAAATCCTTTCCTAGCTAGGGAAAACTTAAGGAAAAACTAGAATAATATGCAAATGTACAATCACAAACAAAGGCTCACAAGTGAACCAAAGTTCATGGTGAGTATGTGAAAGATGGTGTGTAGAGATTTGATTTTGATTTTGAGATTGGTTTCTATTCAAATTGAAACAATGAAAGCAAGTAATATCAACTAAGCTAAACAAAACAAGTTGTTATCAAATGGATGGGAGTTAGGGCATCGGGTTTCACCTTTTGCCTCCCTTGCAAGCATTAAAACAATTGAATATGAATGATGCAAAGCTAATTGTCCAACTACCCTCTTAGCATCCGGATAGGACTACTAAGGCTTAAACCCCTTTCATTTTATTAACTCTAACCAGATAAGTCTAGAGCTAACTACCTAGAGACAAATTCAATTACCGGATAGGTCTCAATCATTTGCCCCTAAATGCATAAAGCTCAGAGTTTAGGTAACCAAGCAAGCAAACCAATCCTATCTCTAGGTGATTTTAGCTCACTACCCTCACATGCACACATGGTGTGCTTTCATGCTCCCTTTTTGCCTAAAGGTAATCAATCTCTAGGAAAAACTTCATGTCATGACAAACACATAACTCAAATTGATTAGGTCTAAGTAATGCATTCAACTATTGACTTAGCATGTGAGAATGACAACATGAATTTGCATCAATTTATAAACAAAAGCATCAATACAAGCAAGTTTGGCTAGGGCTTTCAACCCTAGCCCCAACTAGTTCACTACTTACACATAGCTAGAAACACAAGCTTCAACATTCTATTAAACATCAAGTACATAAAGAGATAGGGAGTAAAGGGTGACTATTGATGATGCCGGAAGAGGTGGTGGAGATGGGTTTCCAAGAACATGATGTGGTGGTAGTCACCTCCTTCTCCTTGCTCCAAGCTCTTGATATTGGTAAGAATGATGAAATTTGGAATCTCTAAGGTGAGTTGTGGTGTTGAGTGGTGGAGGAAATGGAGGTTGTAGTGGTGGAAATGGAGGTTTTAGAGGTGGAGATGGTGGTTTTAGTGGTGGAAATGGTGGTGTAGATACCTCTACTAGCAAGGCTAGTTTGCTACCTCACCAAGCATAAACAACACCCTCATGGGATCCAACCGCTACTTGCATCATGTAGCCCTATGTTCAAGCTACGCTACCGTATCCGGAAGTCGCAAATCCGTCGCCGGTAAGCCACCTTTCCGGCCTTGCCAACATGCCCTCACAAATAGGCTTTCTAGACTAGAAATGGTGGTTGCTTGTCCCACATCGAAAACAATGTAAAGGAGAAGCATTCCTTCACCTATAAAAGGAATGCCTAATCCCACTTAAATGGAATCCCATTACATCTCTTGTAATCTTGTTAGGCCGCAAGGCTTGACACACTAGTGCACATTCAAGTGGACGTAGTTTCCCGCTAAGGCGGGAAACGAACCACTATACGTCTCGTGTCAATCTCTCTCTCTCATTCTTTACGTTAATTAGATCCCCAACGGATCCAAACGTTAACATTGGCGCCGTCTGTGGGAAGCCGACACACAAAGGATTCGTCACCTACCACGAACTTTGACCCATCTGGGTCGATCAACACTCGGTCAACGCCAGTCAAGGCTGGTCAACGCCCAACTCAAAAAAGTCAACGCTGGCAAAAAAAAAAAAAAATTGCAGGTGCCAATTTACTCTGGACACCCATTCCATCTGCAATCGTCACCTCCGCTCCGCTGAGCTTCTGAGCTTTCTCCTCCGCTCCGCTCCGCCGGCCTTCGCTGAGTTCCAGGATCACCGCTAGCCACTTCTGCCGGCAGCCTCCGCCAAGCAACATTGCTGGACTATCTCTGTCAAGCAACCACTGCTACGCTACACCGCCCAACTTCCTCAGCTGGGAACCAAGCGGAACCACCTCCCAACTCAACAGCTCAGCTAAGCCCATCAGCGGCACTTTCTTCCGCTGATCTCCATGAGCGGCAATTTCTTCCGCTGAGCTCTACCCGTAGCACTTTCTTCCGCTGAGCTCCATGAGCATCTCCAATGACACCGCTAGCCTCCACCAGCGGCAAACCCAACTGGCGGACACTCACCGCTGGCATCACCGCTGAACACACCGCTACAGCCCACCGCCGGCCAAGTTCCGCTCAGCAAGCTTCACGGCCACCGCCAGCAGGCCTACCGCCGAGCTAGCTTTGCTAGCCAAGGCTTCACCGCTCCGCTAGGCACTGCCAGCAAGCTTGACTGCTACCACCAGTAGGCCATCCTCCGCCGGAAACGGACCGCTAGCAACCTCCGCCGGAAAATCTTCCGCCACACTGTACACCGCCACTTTCAACCGCTAGACTAGGCTACCGCTGACCAAAATTTCTTCCGCTAGTCGTACGCCGCTAGCACACCAAAGCGCCAGCAGCACCAGCAACCTCCATAGGCCATCACCTCTAGCCAGCCCCGCTAACCTCAGCGGCTCCGCCAAGCACCGTCAGCGGCAACTCTCTTCCGCCAGGACCCATTCTGGCAATCAGTCTCTTGAACAAATCAACTCACCCAGGGGAGCTTAGTCATCATCAGCACCCAAAAGATTACTCTGGCACCCAGTGAAATCATCCCCCAACTAGAGCACCGCCCTTCATGAGTCACCGTCATGCTCCACCCTCTCTCAGCGATCATTGTGCCTGGTCCAAATCTGATTTGGACACCCAACCTTGCTCTTGCACTGCACCAGCTGCTGGCATCTCTGGTGCTCACAATTGTTCGATCAACGTCGGCCATTTCTCTCACTCCTTCAGTAATGGCTTCAAAACCTTCGACCTTAAAACTCCTTTCCAGTCAAAAGAGCCAATGAGCTAAGTCTCTGTTCTCTCTATGTTCATTTATCTCTATTGATAAGCATGAATTAGAATCATTCTAGTGGCACACCACGTGCGCTTGCGTGCAAGCATAAGCATGAATCCTGATGTGATGCCACCTATCAGTAACATTATATACTTAATCTTTATTTGCACTTATTATAATCTTCTCAAATTCTAAACCACATGTCTTCATATGCTATTATTTAAGTATATAACCTCCTGACACATACCTTGATTCTTGATGCACTACCACTATCATCTATTTGATTACGTTAGTTTGCTATACTCTGACGCACATATCACTCCATATATTTATCTAATGGTACACATTCATATGCTCGTTGCGTCGCTCACTATTAGCTTTCAAATTAAACACAAAACATCAATGGCCACTCTCTGTCCTCTTCTATAGAATAGCTGTTGTGTATGCATCAAAGACTAGCTCATTATTCACGCTTCAACTAGCATTACACATCTGTTTTGAATTATCCTTGATAATTGGTGATGTTTGGTCACAGATCTTGATGTCACGGTACATCAGGATTTTTGTTTCACATGATTCAAATAGAGCACAAATTTGCACATGGGCATGCTTATGAAATTCAAGCATATAATTGTAAATTAACGTTGTGCGTATATGTGAGATAGCAATTGTGTAGAATTGTAGCATTTTTAACATCGTAACACGAGGCTACATATACACATGTTTAATCAATTAAACTACATGGATTAGTTACTAATCATTTCTCTTATGTTAAGGAGGCACAACCACCGTTTCAGTTAATGAAATCATTAGCTTTCTACTATGGTGCTTCACCGGAGCAATGGACCGCCATGCTCTGCCAACTCCGCTAGCCTCCAAATCGGCATAAGATAAGTACCTCTATCTTATCCTTTACGCTCTTGCAATTAGAGCCATGGCTATGCTTTTACTACTTTTCAAAGCATGCCTACAACATTTCTTACATTTGGCAACACTTTCTAGGCCTTACATGCTAGATATGCCATGCTTCAAATATCGATCTTAATGATCTCTAAAGCATGTTTACAACAAATACAAAATGTTATTAGCAACTTTACCACAAGTACATGCTACACACATACATGCTTAAATGCACTTTCATGTGACATGCATCTAGAAGCTTGTGACACTTACGACTTAATTAAACATGCTCGGATAAACGACTTGCTCGGGTTACGACTCGCTTGGGTATCGAGTATGGCCACGACTTGCGCTTGGGCCACGCCTCGCATGCTCGCACAACGCCTACACACTCAACTCACCCAACTTGCTCGAACAACCCTACTTGCTCGATCATGTCCAACATGTTTTACTTAAGCCCCGAGTTCACAAACACTTCATTCTATGCCACCGGGACTACTCCCACAAAACTACTTTGGACACCCATTACACTTGCCACTATCTATTGTGCGTGTTATATGGCCACGATCCACATACACAACTACCAATATTTTACATGTTCATACACATTAATGGAATATTGAATTCTTCTACCATTTGGTATTCGCTACAAATCGAATTCTTTTCGCATTCCATTAATACGAGCGGTAACCAATACAACAAGCATTCTACATATGCGCGTTTTTTTCATTGTGTAGGTTAAAAGAGTCCCTTCTTGCTTACGGAGCTCGGGGACTTGTAGGGGCTAGGCGCCTCTCGGACATTGTTTATGCTTGATGACTCCATGATTATAACTCCCCAACCAAGAAGCTCCTCTTACTCGGGGACTTCGGGGACTTGTAGATACCTCTACTAGCAAGGCTAGTTTGCTACCTCACCAAGCATAAACAACACCCTCATGGGATCCAACCGCTACTTGCATCATGTAGCCCTATGTTCAAGCTACGCTACGGTATCCGGAAGTCGCAAATCCATCGCCGGGAAGCCACCTTTCCGGCCTTGCCAACATGCCCTCACAAATAGGCTTTCTAGACTAGAAATGGTGGTTGCTTGTCCCACATCGAAAACAATGTAAAGGAGAAGCATTCCTTCACCTATAAAAGGAATGCCTAATCCCACTTAAATGGATTCCCATTACATCTCTTGTAATCTTGTTAGGCCGCAAGGCTTGACACACTAGTGCACATTCAAGTGGACGTACGAACCACTATACGTCTCGTGTCAATCTCTCTCTCTCATTCTTTACGTTAATTAGATCCCCAACGGATCCAAACGTTAACAGGTGGTGTCTTTTCTAGAGAGAAAATGGATCTTGGATAGGATGAAGATGATTGAATGGAGTCAAGAATGCTGAATAATTGGTCTTTGGCCTCTTTTTGATAAGCTAAGTGTGTCATTTTTGGTCCCCAAGTGTGCAAGAGATGCTCTTACACCATTGTCCCCAAAATGGTCCCAAATTGGCAAGGTGCTAAAAGGACAAGGTGTAGGGAGATATTTGAATTTCAAGTGATGGGAGATTCTCACCACCATGGTCCTCCTTTGCTGGAGGAAAGACCCTCCATGAGTGGCAGCTCGCCAGACAAGTTCGCCCGAAAAATCACCCGAAAAGTCGATTTGCAATTTTCTTCCAATCTCCGTGTCTTCTTCGCCTAGCTTCAAATCTCCACATTCAAGCCACAAATAGTCATTTTATTCTCAATGTAGGGTTTCCTACAAATAAAAGGAAATGGATTAAAAATGGTAAACTAGCATGGAAGACAAATCAATTTTCATAATTATGGGGCACAATTGCATAAGTAATTAATTTGTGACTCAACAATCCACCAAGTAACCATGTGAGAACCATGCAAAACAACTGAACTCATTATTTTCAATGTCAATGTGCTTTCCCTTGATAACTGAAATAATCATGCAGCTGCTACCTCAAGCCATCAAAAGCTCAAGCCTCGAACATGCCCAAGCATGACTATCACAAGTTCAATCGAAACAAAAGCCAAGTCAAGCAAAGATATTTTTGTTTTACAATACCATGCTACATCAATCATTTTCACAATTATAGCAGTAAAATAGAAAATGCTCACAAACGGCTATAAAAAAAAGGGGCTAACAAAGGCATGTTACATCACAATCCCAGCAATAAAACAAAGTATAGCATGTGATAACTGCAACAATTAAAACAAGCCACAGCAAAAGATGTCGTGCAAATTCATTTTATAATACTATTAAATTCAATTCTTGACAAGCAATATCCATATTTATATATTGTCAATCAATCATTATGATTATTAAGCAAATTCAAATCCCAACAGCAAGCATAAAGAGTTCACCACTAGGAGAAAAGATCAACCGATGTTTCAATTGTATTCAAGAGTACAACTTTAAACATCAAATGCAAGCATATCTCATGAGAAAAATTCTTCTATTGATGCTCACCTGGATATCATGATGAACCACAATGCAGCGATTTAACCCTAGTATGCTAATTCCAAGCAGCCAATCAATACAACTACAAAGCTAGCACCACCACAATAAAGTCAAAGCTATGTGTGGTCAGTGTGTTGCCACATCTACCATAAATCATACAAATTCACAGAGAGTATGCTCAAATAAGTAAGCAAGCCAAAACCAAAGCCAAAGCCAAGCCACAAAGAAATCCTATACAAATGAAAGTTCTATGGGAGAGCATTTATTGATCTGGAAGATAACACCAAGCAAGATATAGCAAAAAAAAAAAAAAAGTGTATGACTCATGTATGCTAGTCAAGCACATGATCATGCAAATCTATGATGACTAGGCAGGCTAGGGAAAATCACTCTTATGGTAGTCATGCATCCAAACAAGCTATTCAAATTCAGTCATAGTAATCAAGTTAAACCCACTTCATTGCTGTGTTAAAGCTGTCACCATTTACTTACATCTAGTTTATCATCGGAATTGAGGCTTTCATATCCCACCATCAGCTTCCACTACTCCACTACTGAAACGAAAGCTGCCGTAATCAATTTTATCAAGTCAAAGCTTAAGCATAAAGTATCCCATCCGAAGCAAAAAATGTGGAAAAGTCATCAGTGCATGCATGTACAATCCAACAAGCATTATACAAGCTTTCACATGCTATGATTTCAACATCATATGTATATACCTACTCTTAACTCAAATTCCAACCTGTCATAAATTTTTTCTCCAACACCAATATATATACAGGTCCCAAATATTACTAACCATACAAGATTCAGCAACCAAAGTCATATTCTAAGTCTTCACCAGTCTACACAAGCATCTACAACCATACTTTAACATCAAGCATCTATATATCAAATCTATCACCAAATTTTGTGCCCGTTCTTCACATCAATTATTACCATCTAAATGTCTTGTATATATCAAGTTCTAATTAAAGACCCAAAATCTTGAATCCAAGCTATTAATTTCTCCCTCAAAGTATCACAAAGAAAATCATACCTAATTTTCTCGAAGAAAAATCAATGCTAAGATGGATCTATAAGGTCTAGAGACAAACAAGAAATCAATGAAATCTGAGCCCAAATATGTCTAAACCCTATATAAGGTAGCAATCACGAGAAATTTCATGCTTAATATATGGCATATTAATCTAACTCTATGAATAAATATATCATGCCAAGTCCATGCAATGCCAAGCTTGTGCTCATGTTAAACAGCAACAAGTGTAGCCCGTGGTCTACCATTGTACCGATATCGTTCCAACTTAACCACCTGTTAGGTGTTGGGTTTTAATCACAAAAGGTCTTAATACAATTGGGTGTGATCCACCCACTTATAAGTTAGATTTTATTTGTCACTTTTCCAATGTGGGATCTCTTCTCTCCAACAGCTCATGCCACTCAAACATCATGCCAAGCACTTGCTCATGCTAAGCTCATGCTCAAGCCAAGAAGATCCACGACCAAGAGAGACACGCCAATACTTAAACAAGCTTATGCCAAGCAAAAGTAATTTAAGCATACAAGCATCAGACATGCATATACAAGCCATGCCAAGCTCCTCTCTTAAGGTCGTGCATCTACCATAGAACATATGAGGGACATGCCAAGCAACTAAGCTCATTCTTTTTAATACTGACTCCCTCTAAAAATACTTAAGATGGCCACAAGCTCAAGCTACCAAAGCACATGCCCAAGCAAAGCTACTACATGCTTCTAAGCAAGCAAAACTAAAACAAAAATCAAAGCCATGCAAAGAAAGACTTTATGCTAACTTGAAGCTGTATTAAAAAAAAAAAATTATTGTCGGGTTACGGTAGAAGATAAGGACAGACTTATATCAAGGCAAAAGCCATAGGCCGAGCAAGTCAGGCAATTCATCCTTTGTATTGTTAAACAAAGTCAATGATAATCAAATATGATTTTTATACATGCCAAACTACATGCCATTCATACTCCAAGCAAACAACCAAGCAAAACTAAAACCATTAAATTACCATGGCCAAGCCAAGCTAAGAAACACAATTTATAGGGTAAACCAAGTCAATTAATACTATGCTGCACCATGCTTTATTGTAATCATGGTATTAAAAAATACCAGCCACAGCAAAGCATACTATACAAAGTGATGCCTATAATCAAAGTCAAGCAATTTAGCCATACATAAGAGTGAAATGAACCAGCATAATGTTAGAGGAAGCATAAAATTTCTGAATTTCCAACTAACCAGTTCACAGTTTTTTTCCAAGATGGTATATTTAAGTGGTAGGGCTTGATGACAAGAAATTCAAATGTAGTATCAAGAGTTATTCTCATTCAATCAGTTGCCAACATTGTTGACCAAATTCACATCATAGCAGCAAATCAATATCCTTGAGCAACCAGCAATCACGGCAGCAAATTGATGCAAAAACCAAAATACGCGAAACGCAGCAAATCAATCACAGCAACAAATCAATGTCGCTGAAGCAGAAAGCAAGCATGGTAGCAAATTGATAACGCGAGAACCAAAATATGCTATAGCACAGCTATTGTCATTGCTAAAATAGAAAAAGGGAGAAAGATAAAGATAGCAGAGGAAGGAGATGCCTATACCAAGTAATAGAGAGTTCAACCCAGCAAGCCTATAGAGCAATCTTCATTCCATTCCTTTCTCTCAGGCATATAATCTAATCAGGAAGCCTAGAATTACTCTACCATATGCTTGAAGAAATCAATCTATTCTACAAGAGAATAAAGAGGTCGTGAACATGATTTCTCATACAAAAGACTGTGAAGGAAGACGAGCTCCTTTGCCTCAAAACTGACTCTTGAGAAAAATACATCTCGCGAAACCAAAAGATGAGAAAAGCATAATGGATTTTACAGGCCAAGACCGCTTTCCTAAAAGAAAGGTGATTGGAGATTGGACTCTTTCTTTTTAGGAGTCCAATGATACTAGCATTTATTTTTCAAGCTTAATAAGTCGTAGCATGCAATAAGTCTTCGAAATTGATTATGTAGCCAGTGACATGTTCACACGACCTACATAATCAAGGGGGCTAATGTTGACACCCAAAATTCCACCTAACAAGCCCAATTCATGCTTTAAGTCCAATTCATATCTCAAGGCGAATTACACCTGCAACCATCACGCCACGCACGTGGACCCAAGCCACATTCACACACTTGGGGCTTACAAGAATGGGTGTGCTGTGGAAGGTAACAGAATTGCATGAGCCCGTTAATAGTTTTAGGCTCGTTGATAATTGTGGACTTGGGACCAAAATTCATACCCAACGGCCTAACTCTTAATACAGGTAAGTGAAGAAGAGATAACCCAAAACTTCTAAGCCTTATTTATCAATCATAATTACAAATCTCTTTACCAATAATTCTCTTATAACCTCAAACCAAACAACCAAGCATCCTTTTTTACACAGCAATAACTTATTGTCACATGAGTAACAGAAAGCCTAAATTACAGCAACAAATTCTGCCTAAATCATGGCAGAAAATCTGCCAAACCTATTCCACAATCTCACAGCCTTAGACACAACCTGACAAACCAAAACACATTGCAAAATCCAATACACACATTTAACCAAAGCCATCTCTTTACCCAGCAGTAGTAACTTCCAACCAAGATTCTTCTAGCTGTTGGAATTGAATATAAATAGCTACTGCTATAACTAAAGGGGGATCAGAATGGGGTATGCTAGCAAGCTCTCTAGCATTCTTTTTTTTTTTTCCATGCTTCATCTCTCCCAAATCCACCCTTAGTTTTCCATCCTTCCCATTTCATCTCCTGTCCAAATCTCTTATTCTATATACTTAAACCAATATGCCATCACTGCTGAGATCTCTTCTTCTGAAACTCATGCTTTTCTAGCTCCCACGCCATGTCTTGCTAAGCCCTCCATTGAAAGTAACAAACAACCAGTTTACTGCCATGAATGAGTATTGAGTTGCTTTTCTAGCTCCCACGCCATGCACATCTTGCTAAGCCCTCTATTGAAAGTACCAAACAACCAGCTTACTGCCATGAATGAGTATTGAGCTGCTGGGAGGAACACAACAGCAAGATTCCTAGGATTCTCAGTCCTTCAAAGTTTGTTGGGCCTAGTCTTCACTTACTCAGACAAAGGGAACAAGATTTTGGGCTCGGCCATAGTGATTTCACTGCCATACAACCCTGATCAAAAGTGCCTCTACAACAAGTAATACCTAAGTGTTTAAGGACACCTAGTTTGTGTGTTTGGCCCAAACTATGATTACTTGTCTATGTTGGAATAGGGTTAGTTTTACAGATATTCTCATAGATATCTTATTCATTGTATGATCCAGTTTTCTTATAAGACTCATATTCTCTTGTTGTAGTCCTCTATATAAAGAGGCCCTTATTATCGATGAAAACACAACTCATTCTCTCACAATTTCTGATTCCTTGAAACACGTTATCAGCACGAAGCCTTAACCCTGAAACCCTAAAATCGTAACCTTCAAACCCAAACTTCCCCCGCTACGCACCTTGAAGCCCTCGAACCTAGGAGTCCAGAACTGGTCGAAAAACTCCCGAACCGGCATGGTAGACTCGCTCTGCCTCTACTAGCTTCACCTGCACAAGCGTCCCTGCGCGTCTGATACGCTAAAAGTAAGCGTACAATTTAACCCTATAAAATATCATCATTAGTATACGGTAAATAAGGATCATTCAAATCCGCGGATTAAGGGTACACATGTCATTGTAAAACAAGTAAAGAATTAAAATAAGTACAAAATATAATATTTACAAAAATATACAACGAAACCAAGGGGGGTTTTAGATAGATTTTCAAAAATTAAAATAAATAAAACAAAGAAAATGTAAAAACACATGTACAAGAATGAAACGTAAGAAACAAAGATCAAAACCAATTCCATATGGTTAAACTCAATTCAAATCCTATAATTGATCATCTAAGTCATGAGAAAGAAGTTGATCATGTGAAACATTCAAAGCAAATGATTTCCCATATTTTACTTTCCTTTACTAATTAACCTAAGTGAAAGCACCTAGATCAATCCTATTAAACATGCAATCAAAGTCTAGAAAGCTAACTAATCAAGACATGTTCAATGCAAGAAGCATAGAGAAAGGTTATCAACTTAAGTGCACAACCTAGTATGAATAAGTTCATCTATTTGCAATCCTTTTCAATTGAATTCGACTTTTGTCCAAAACCTTTACTACTTTTGATTTAAGTTCACAAAACTATTAGGTGAATCATTTACCTAAATCTAGCACCAATTATATGCAAACCCTAAAAGTTTCGAACCAATTAAGATAAACATATAACAGATATCAATCACACAAATTCAATTGATCAAACTCACATAAGCAACTTAGAATTTCAATCATAGAATTCGAAAACTTTATTCAATCATAGAAATTGGGCTTAAACTTTTCCCTAAACGTTATATGTTAACTAGAACATGTTCATACGAATTCAAACAAGGAAAAATCAAAAGTGATTACAAGGAAAAAGAATGAATTACACCGTGAGTGGAGATGGAGATGGAGAGTTTGAACGTTGGACTTGAATCTTGGAAGCAAGCTTTAACTCTTCACGACTTCAATGATGGATGGTGGATGCTAGGTCTTCACGGCTCCTTCTTCTTCCTCCTCTCCTTACTTGAAAACGCATAAATTGAACTAGACAATGGAGAGAGAGAGAGCTTTGATGTTTTGTGGGAATTTTCTGAATGAATGAATGCGTAGAACGTCAAGCCTAGGGGGGAGTATATATAGGGGATGTGAACTTGGTCTCCAAGCTTCATGAATCTTCTTTTATTTTCCCAAAGATTTATTCAATAATTCCACACAGCTTTGACCAATCATGTAGCGCCATGTCAGCTTTGTTGTGTCACCCAACCAATCAAAAAGCTCTTAAATAAATCCATAATCCTTTAATATATATTTTTTCCAAAATATTTAGAGATTTTCTCTTTAATTTCGGCCAAAATACCTTTAGGGAATGTAGGAACAAATCTAGACTTGTTTTGAACCTTTTTCTTGTTGCACACAGTTCACCATCCCTTAAAACTCTCCCTAGAATAATATCTCTAACGTCATCTTCATGATCTTTTCTTGAATTTCACGTTGTCCCATAATTCTCTCTTGATAATTCACGGCAATTAAAGATTTATTCTCCAAAAATCCCTCTTTAACGTCACAAAACCCTAAATCCAATGGGCTTTTATCATTTTGCCAAACATCCAAATTAACCTAGAGAATTCTTGGGCCTCCATGTGTCATCTTCAAGCCATGATGTCTCCTAGTGCCTTCAGGACTCTTCTCTCAACTTCATTTTCCTTCATTATTTTGATCATGCTTCCTGGTTGGCTCAGGAGTCTTGCTTGACAAAGTTTCCTCTTCTGAACAGGATTTCCTGGTTGGACCAGGGAAACTTCATTTCTTTGCTTCAGCTCATTTATGCAGCCCTTTGTGCCTTGTCTCAGCTCCCTCCAACGTTTTCTAGCTCCTCTTTCCTCTTTTGAGCTCATTTCAGCTTTGTTTGCTCTAAGGACCTGAAAATAGAAACTATTACTAAAAATAGAAACTTCCTAAAAATAGAAACTTTCTGAAAGTAGAAACTTTCCTAAACAAGAAGGATTCATTTAAGGCAATAACCAAGTAAATATGAGGAAATAACAATTAAAACGTCGCATTAAAATGCTCCTATCAGCGTCAACATTTTCAGCTAGCCTCATTAGCGCCTTCTGGTTAGTCTTGCTTTAGGTCGCTTTAAGTTAGCCTCACTTCACTCCGCCAAGCAGCCCTCGCCCTGTAAGCTAAACTCGCTAGCTGATAAGCTCGCCTCACCTCTACACAAGCTAGACTGGCCTCGACAGCAGCCTGCCCTACCTCCCCCGCGCACACCAGCCTGCTGCCCAGCACCACTGTACCATTGGTTAGCCTCGCTAGCCTCGTTTGAGCGACACAAGGGGGAGTGTTTAAGGACACCTAGTTTGTGTGTTTGGCCGAAACTCTGATTACTTGTTTGAGTTGTAATAGGGTTAGTCTTACAGATATTCTTGGAGATATCTTATTCATTGTATGATTTAGTTTTCTTGTTAGACTCATATTCTCTTGTTATAATCTTCTATTTAAAGATACCCCTATTATCAATTAAGACACAACTCATTCTCTCCCAATTTCTGATTTCCTAAAACACTAAGTTAGTTATGTATTAAGGTATTTGAGGTATTTGGCGACCAAATTCTGAAGGTGGAGTCCACCACCTTGGTGCAAGTCATCCAAACCTATGCAAAAACCAAGCAGCTAAACAAAGGCAAAGAGCTCCACGCTCACCTCCTACGCACCCATTACCCATTATGCATTTTCCTCACCAACCACCTCCTCAAAATGTACTCCAAATGCGGGCACGTCGACTATGCCCTCAAGGTTTTCGACCAAATGCCTCCCCAAAACTTGGTTTCTTGGATTGCAATGGTAACTGGGTTTTCTCAGAACTTGAGGTTATCGGAGAGTTTCAAGGCCTTTTCCCATATGAGAAGTGCTGGGGAGAGCCCGAACCAGTTTGCATTTGCAAGTGTCATCAGAGCTTGTGTGGTTCTTGGGTCGGTTGAGGTTGGGAGACAGCTACATTCTTTTGCTTTGAAATTGGGCTAGGCTTGAGAGCTGTTTGTGGGTAGTAACTTGGCGGATATGTATTCGAAATGTGGGTTCATGGTTGATGCTTGTAAGGTTTTCGAGGAAATACCGAGTAAGGATGCTGTGTCATGGACTTCGATGATTGATGGGTATGCAAAGAGTGGGGATTTTGAGGCAGCTTCACAGAGTTGTAAGAGGATGATTAATGATGGGATTGGTATAGATAAACATGTTGTTTGTAGTGTATTGAGTGCTTGTTCTGCACTGAAGGCTTGTCAGTTTGGCATTGGAAGTAGAGGTTGCTGTGGGAAATGCTCTGGTTGATATGTACTCAAAATCAAGAGATATGGAGAGTGCCTTACATGTGTTTCGGTTGAGCCTGAGTGTAGAAATATTGTGTCGTATTCTTCTCTCATCAATGGTTATGTCAAGATGGATGAAAACAAGAAGGCTTTTAGTGTGTTTGTTGACTTACAGAGGGGGTGGATGTGGGGTGAGAGTTAAGCCTAATCAGTTCACTTTTTCTAGCTTGGTCAAGGCTTGTACCAGCCAAGCTGCACTTGAACAAGGGATTCAACTTCATGCTCAGGTGGTCAAGTTTAATTTTGATAGAGACAATTTTGTGTCTTGTGTTCTTGTTGATATGTATGGTAAATGTGGGTTACTTGATCATTCAATACAAGTGTTTGACGAGGCCACCCCGACTGAAGTTGCATGGAATTCATTGCTAAGTGTATTTGCAGTTCATGGCTTAGGAAATGACACCTTGAAAACTTTTAATATAATGGTCCAGGCAGGAGTGAAACCAAATGCAATAACATTTATCAGTCTTTTAACAGGATGTAGCCATTCTGGATTGGTAGAGGAATGTTAAAAGCACTTTTACTCTCTGGAGAAAACATATGGAATAGTACCTAGAGCTCGACATTACTCTTGCATTATTGATTTACTTGGCCGGGCTGGAAGGCGTGAAGAGGCCGAAGATTTTATTAACAGCATGTGAATCCAGCCAGATACTTTTGGGTGGTGCTTGCACAATTCATGGTGATAAAGAGGGGGGGACAAATTGGAGGAGAAATTGATACAGTTTGAACCTGAGAATAATGGAGCAGATGTTTTGCTTTCAACTCTACATGCAAATAAGCAAAAATGGGAAGATCTCAGAAGTGTGAGGAAGATGATGAGAGACAGCAGCATGAAGAAATTTCCCGGTTATAGTTGGGTTGATGTTGGAAACAAAACACACACGTCTGGAGCCGAAGATTGGTGTCATCCATAGAAGAAAGAAATATATGAGAAAATTGATGGTCTTCTTTATGAGATAAAGAAAGCTGGATATGTTCCAAATACAGTTCTTGTTCTACATGATATGCACAACAATTCAAAGGTAGAACTTCTTCACCATCATAGTGGGAGGATAGCGATTGCATTTGCAATGATAAGTATGCCTGCCGAGAAGCCAATCATTGTGAAGAAAAATTTAAGGGTGTGCTTGGATTGCCATTCTGCAATCAAGTACATCTCCTTGGTTGTTGGAAGAAAGATTATAGTTAGGGTGTGCTTGGTTGTTGCAATCAAGTACATCTGCTGTGTTCATGTGGAGATTACTGGTAATAGTTTTGAAGGCCAAAGTTTTGTAAAGGAATACATGCAAAAGTCATCTACCTGGTTGCTTCGGACAAATATTTTGTGAGCCGACTAGGTGATTAAGAATGAGCAAGGGGCTTTTAGGCTTTAACTCAAAAGCATGTAAGAAGATGAATAACCTGAGAGCTTTTGTCTTGCACGTGGAAGAGGCGATTGTATTTCTTCATCCATTGGATTATTAGCTCAATTGGTTTATAGTGTAACAAGAAGTGATCAAGTGATTGTTTGGTAGCCATTCTCAGGTGATATACGATGAGATTCTTCATCAAGATTCATATATCCAGGTTTGAGGGCATGTGGAGACAGGAACCAGTCACATTTATTCTTCTCCTTCGTGAAGGACACAAGAATCATGGACTAAGAAAAAAGAGTTTTTTACTTCAACAGTGTCTGAACTCTTCGAGGACTTTTGAAATGATACCTGAACTTTCAAAGTTATCAATGTGATACCTGAACTCATTTTTTTGTATCAACGTCGTACCTGCGGTCGATTTCTGTCACAGAACCGTTAACTATGACCACGTGCCCAGCACATGAGGCACAAAATAAGGGTAAAAATGACCTTTCCCACTTCCTTTTGTTCTTCATGGGGTTTTACTTCAACAGTGTCTGAACTCTTCGAGGACTTTTGAAATGATACCTGAACTTTCAAAGTTATCAATGTGATACCTGGACTCATTTTTTCGTATCAACGTCGTACCTATGGTTGATTTCAGTCACAGAACCGTTAACTATAACCATGTGCCCAGCACGTGAGGCACTTAATGAGGTTAAAAGACTAATTTACCCTCAAAAGTATTGTTTATTTATTTTTTTTGCTTTCTTTCTTTCTTTTTTTCTTTCTTGTTTTTCTTTTTCAACGTCTTCTTCCCTCTGATTTGTCCCCTCCGATTGGAAGCCATGGCCATAAATCAGATCTCACCTTCTCTCTCAACCACCCAACCCTTTCCAAGCGCTACCTGACTACAACCACACTGAACTGAGCTAGATTAATATGGCTACCTTGCAAAAAATTCAAGCTCCTCGCCACTCAATGCCCCGTCGTCGCTTGAAGCCCCACGCGCAGCCCATCCGCCAGCCCCGTCATCGACCTCCGTCGCCGTAAAACCCTCAGATTGTTCCTCACCCGCCTCGACAGCCGCCGATTGCCTCGCTGGAGTACCTCGTCCGATGCTCCCACTAAATACTGATATTACAGCCGCAAATAACCAAAGCCCGGTTCTTTTTTGGACAAATTGATTAGAAGTTGGAATCATTGAAATGATCATTGCCCCATTGTTCGATAAATCATATACAAATAGATATAGTTATACGCAGACACGCAGTAGCGGAAAAAAACAATTTTGGGTTTTCTCCCATCATCACCATCCTTCGCCTTTTCGCCGTTGTTGAGAGAGAGAAAGAGAGTTGCAAAGAGAGAAAGACAGAGACTCTCAGTCTCCTTCACTTTTGCAGATTTTGATTCAATTACAAAGACAAGGACTATTTTTGAAATTCATGAACTTATGCTGTGATGTTAGTTGTGGTGAGGAAGCTGAGTGCCACGACGGCGTGGCCCGCCTCCGTCATATCTCCGGCAAGCTGCACAAGAAGGTCTGGATTGCCGCCGGTCATGTTCTCTCTCTCTCTCTCTCTCTCTGATCCCTTTGTCTGAAATCTCGGGTAAATTCCAAGTCTCAAATCTGGAGGTCAAGAGCTGTGAAACCGTCTACACCGCTCCAGCCTGCAATAAATTCAGAGAAGCAAAGCCGTCAAGCAAGTTATGCTTGGAGAACTCTGACGAGATGGAGTCCCCGGTGGTGTCCGTCCATCAGAGAATTGGATTCAAGTTTTGCTTTGGGTTTTGCATTTTGCTAGGAAATGTCATCATCCCATCTGATTGCATTTTGCAGATGAAAAAGGAATAGAAATGGAGAAGAAGAACTGAAGGTACGACGGGACACGTGAAGAACTAAAGGAAGTGGGAAAGGTAATTTTTACCCTTATTTTGTCCTCACTTGCTGGGCACATGGTAGTTAACGGTTCTGTGACGGAAATCGACAGCAAGTATGACGTTGATACGAAAAAATAAGTTCATGTATCACATTGATAACTTTAAAAGTTCAGATATCATTTCAAAAGTCTTTGAATAGTTCAGACACTGTTGAAGTATATACTTTTGAGGGTAAATTAGTCTTTTAACCTCATTAAGTGCCTCACGTGTTGGGCACGTGGTCATAGTTAACGATTCTGTGATGGAAATCGACCACAGGTACGACGTTGTTACTAAAAAATGAGTCCAGGTATCACATTGATAACTTTGAAAGTTCAGGTATCATTTCAAAAGTCCTCGAATAGTTCAGACACTGTTAAAGTAAAAAACCCAAGAAAAAATGTTGAATGTTTACCCATCAATTTATTTTGCTTTACAGAAATGTATGTGGCTTCTATATCTAAGAAGATAATAAAATAAAGCTGAAATTAAAAAAATATATATATATAAAAAGAAGGTATTTGAGGAATATAGGACGTAAATAGTTTTTTTTTTTAAAAGGGGGTTTGGAACGTAGCTTAACTGGGAGGCTCAGCCCCACGCCGGTTATTTATATTATTAAATAAGTTTTGCTGCATCTAGGGGGATGTAATACCTGAACCCCGAGCAAGCATAACTGTGTTACAATTACCTTAACGACGTAAATAGTTTATGAATCTTCATATTTGAGATCTAGAGCGAGTCAGCTCGATAGAGAAATTATGATTGATCTTCCTTTCATCGTAAAATATCAGCACAATTTAGCCTCATCACTGCTGCAAGATCAATTCATCTATCGGTACTTGGGATCTTTTAGATCTTTATTTATTGCTGGTGTTTCTCTTGTTGCCAAATGCCCTTTAAATGTTTTGTATATGCGGACATCAAAATGGGGAAATGTATATGAAGCGTACGGGACCAGTGTCATGTGAGGATACAACTTATGGATGATATGGTGCAATTTGTTGACGAGTCTCTACGTTGACTCATGGTCAAGGCTGGCTGCTTATGGTGCTAGCAGAAAGGTGTTGATGTGGCATAGTTTGTTGAATGCCTAGCTGGATTTACAGGCTGTAATAAGTTTGTTAGAGTATTCTAGTGGTAACTATAAATACTGTTGGCTTGTAATTTTGGGGTTTGCGGTTTGATTGTAAAAATAAACCTCCTGCTACTTTTCTGAAATTCTCTCTAGCTCTGCTTCTTCTTCTTCGTTTATCTTTATCTTACACTGTGCTCAAGCATCTATGGCAGCCATGTTATCATGGTATCAGAGCTATGGCTCTTGATCCTGTGGACTATTTCCGACTGTAGAAGTGTTCGTTTACTTCTAGCTTCCGCATTTGTGCTTCATTGTTCTTCATCAGGTGAAAAGCCCTAGATCTGCAATTTCTGATATGCAATTTCTGCTTTGTTTCTGTGAATCAAGCTTATTGATTTCATCCTAAGCTTCATTTTAGTCATGTCTTCTACTGGCATGGTGAGCTCAATTCTCACTACAGATCGCCTATTTCACTTTGATATTCTGGATCTGAGCACTATAGTTGTTCCTTGCTGTTCATGCAGCATTTGGTTCTTTAATCTGTGAAGTTGTGATGATATATTAGCTCATAAGCTGTGGAATTTGTGATAACATAGTAGATTTGATAACAAATTGGCTCCACTGTACATATTTGATTTTGGATATGTATTCTGGAGGCTTGATTGTCTGATTTTTCATGTTGAAGAGGACTGTTATTCTATCAGACTTATCATCAACCATCTTCCAGACAAAGTATATTTCAGTCATTCTCTTTTTGTGGCTTGCAAATTCACGGTTTTATCTTTTCAATTCACATTATTTACTGGTATTTGGGGTATCTACAATGTTGTACATGTGTCTTGTTGTTGGATTCTTCCTACATATGATGGATGCTGCTATGACCGAAAACTTGCATTGATCTATGAAGCGCTGAAACTTTTGGAATAGTAAACAGAGTTATGATGATTGGTGATGGAACTGAGGGTTGGATGGTGATGCTTAATGACAAAGTCTTGAATAAAACAAACCAAGTCATGTTGCAAGCCATACGGTGGCTTTGAAAACAGAGTTTTCATAAAGTTTGGTGGTTGTCAAAAACAAACAAAATTTGGTGATTAGTGATTGGAATTTCATTGATTCTTTTTTGGCGTGGGATAATTTGATAGAGTTACTTTGGTGTCAGCAAACTCTGGTTAAAGCATATATGGCCACTAGTCAAACTCCATTTCAGATTTATATGTTGCTTAGTATGATGACGAGAAGATTGGATGACAATAATTTCATTACTTGGAGCTACCAATTTCAAACTCTTTTGGAAGGACAGGATCTCTACGGTTATATTGATGACAATACTCTTTGTCCTACAAAGTATGTGATCACTGATGATGAAGGAGTAACAGGTGAGATAAATGCAACTTGCAAAGAGTGGAAGAAGACTAACAAGGCCATATTAAGCCTTCTAATTGCCACACTTTCTTTTGATACAATGGATTATGTGGTGGACAGCATGACATCAAGAGAAGCATGGATGAGGTTGAATGAAAGATATGCAACAGTTTCGAGATCACATGTCATACAATTAAAAACTGATCTATATACAATTACAAAGGGAATGGATCAGTTGAGAAATATTTGATGAAAATCACACGTGCAAGGAACCAACTGGATGCGTTGGGAGTAAGGATGGAAGACGAGGATATTGTTGTGGTTTTACTCAATGGTTTGCCTGCAGAATTTAATCTCATAAAAGCAATTATTTGGGCAAGGAAAACCCCAATTACAATGCAAGAATTGAGGATTCAATTACTAGCTGTTGAAAGAGACATTACAAATAGGGCTATTATGAATATAATACCAGCCTTCTCTGCTACAAGAACAAAGAACAATGTGTCTCAGAAGTGTCTGAATGGCAATGGGAATAACATTAGCAACAGGTCTGAAAATGGCCGAGGCTACAGGAATAATTTTAGGTCTCCAGAGTGTCAAATCTGTAGGAAGAAAGGTCACACTGCTGTAGACTGCTTCTACAGGAATGACATCCCTCCTAATCATCTCTCTAACTCAGTGATCATTTGTCAAATTTGTGGTCTGAAGGGACATGCAGCCTTGGACTGCCATCACAGGTTAAACTATGCATTTCAAGGATCCGAACCACCTTCTACTCTTACTGCAATGATTGCACGTAATACCAATGGAGCTAGTTCTTCTGATGCTTCTACTTCTGCACATGGTTTTTCATATCTTGTACGATCTGTTGGTACCAGTTCTCCTTGTCCTTCTTCTGCTACTCTACCCAGCATGATGCCTGTTTTTGGTTCGGATAAGTTACAAGGTATTCTTCCAATCAATTCTGCTTCGAGTAACTCTCTTGACACCCACATTGGAGTCTCTCCTGCTGTGGTTGAGGGGGGAGAACAGAATGGGATAAATAATGATCACAGAATGTGGCCACAGCGATGTACTGTGAATAGTTTCATGTGTGATAAATCATCAGTAGGGATACCTTTGCACTCATTTAGCATGGACAAGCGTGCAGCGGGAGTTCCTCCTACTCCATCTGATTCTTCATTACAAGTGTGTTCTGTCAGAGTTGGTGCATCATCTATGCCATGGCAGGATCCAGTGAATAAATCCTTTAGTTTAGCTAGTTCTATTACAGCACCCAAGCTCGTGTCAGGATCATTCAACATCAGTAGTGGTTCTAAACAATTCTACAGAGTAGTACATGAACCAGATGGTAGGGATAATGACCAAACAACACAAACAACCTTTGTCAATAGCAAGTTTCAAGATATGGGATTATCTAGTGCTATAAAAGCAAGTTCTATTACTGTGGAAGATGCCTCCTCTACAAGAAATCTAACAGGATTGCCCTCTTCGACAAGAGCTTCATCAATTCTAGATTCTGGTTGGTGGCCTCGTAGGGTGTTGGTTGCACACTTGCAAGAGCACCGGTCCGCTGTAAATGGCATAGCCATATCAATTGATCATAGCTTCTTTGTGAGTGCATCTGATGATTCCACTGTCAAGGTATGGGATTCAAGAAAGTTGGAAAAAGACATCTCGTTTAGGTCAAGATGGACTTATCATCTGGGGGGTTGCACTCAAGTTGTAGTTGGAGCATGTGATGCCAAGATACATATGTTTTCTGTTGATTACATTTCCAGAGGTCTCGGTAATATAGTTGAGAATTATTCATGTGTTACTGTTATCAAGGAGAATGACACTAAAGAAGGGGCAATACGTAGCCTTTTGAATTTCTCTGCTGACAACTATGCAAGTCAAATGGTTATGTACAACACCCAAAATTGTGGGATCCATCTTTGGGATGTAAGAACAAATTCAGATTCTTGGACATTGAAAGCAACTCCGGAAGAGGGCCCTTGTGAAAATTGGTTTGTGTCAGGATCTTTGAGAGGTTGCAATGAAGTCTCTTTTTGGAATGCAGAAAATGGCACCTGCCACCAGGTGTTGAGGTTGCGAGTTATGAAAGTGATACTGAAATTTCTGAGGTGCCTTGGGCCTTGGCAAGATCATCAACTAAAAATTCCAAAGCGGATATGAGACTGAATGTCAATCCTCATTACAGAGTTGATGAACTGAATGAACCACTCATGCTGACCAGGGCCATAAATGAAACTGTCAAGAAGCTGACATTTCAACCATTTCAAGATTTTTGTGCTTTAATTCATAGCACTGGTATGGATACATCAAGAGCTGATATGCAAATCATTTTCACGTGGTTAGAGAAAGAGTGTAAAGGTATCATCTGTTACCTCAATATGTTCCTCCTTCTGAGCACACTGCAGCTTCTGAGCATACTACAAATATTCTTACAAAAGGTTTACACAAGCTCAGTATTCTGGACACATTGCTCCAATCTCAGTTTGGTTAACCCCAACTGAGATTGAGGGGAGGTGTTGACGAGTCTCTACGTTGACTCATGGTCAAGGCTGGCTGCTTATGGTGCTAGCAGAAAGGTGTTGATCTGGCATAGTTTGTTGAATACCTAGCTGGATTTACAGGCTGTAATAAGTTTGTTAGAATGTTTGTTAGAGTATTCTAGTGGTAACTATAAATACTGTTGGCTTGTAATTTGGGGTTTACGGTTTGATTGTAAAAATAAACCTTCTGTTACTTTTCTGAAATTCTCTCTAGCTCTGCTTCTTCTTCTTCGTTTATCTTTATCTTACACTGTGCTCAAGCATCTATGGCAGCCATGTTATCACAATTGTTATATCAAATCAAGAAATCAACTATCACATTTTCCCACAAATATAATGAGGCAGCAATGCAGATTCACAATTCAAAACTTAATTCAAACTCCTCAATGTAATATATTTGATTTTCTGATATAGAAATACGTCACAAACTTCACTCATATGGTTTACACACCAGTATCTCAGTGAATATATACAACCTCATGCACAAAATCATACAAACTATTTTTCACTATAGAGATATTCTACGGCTTTAGATTATTGGGTAAATAATATCAAATATTTATATTCAATAAATCAAATCAAGCAAGTAATGTATAATCACAAATAATATAGAGGAGAAGATCGAGAATTGGAGAATATGCCTTCTGAGTACAAGAGAGGTACAACATTCGTTATCCTAAAGCCATAGACATGGAGATATGCAGATTATGACGGTCATTTACGTATAACTCCAAGATACTTCAAGGGTTATCTCATAATTCACTTTGCACTGGTTGCCGTGTGTTTATCAATTGCACGACAAACAAATGACGTCACCTATTTATTTCAAAAGTTTATTTTATTGCAGGGTAATAAAAGTTTATTGAGTTTTATTGGGGGGCAATAAAAGTCTTCGGTGACCTCTTCGATGACCTATAAGGTCTCCGACAACCTTTTTGGGATCTCCGGCGAGGTTTTTGGAGAAGTTCAGTGGCCGGTCACTGGATTCGTGGTGACCCCCGATCGGTGACCAAAGTCCTGCAACCGGTGATCGGATTCTTGCGAAATCTCCTATGGCTTCTCTCTATGAGGCAAAGGGATGAGGGCAAAATAGTCTCAAAAATAAATTAAAAAAAAAAAAAACTTAAGTGGGTATTCGGAAACAACTTATAATAGTTATTATGGAAGTGGGAAAAAAAAAATAAGTGAGTGGTGTAAGGGGACAAACTTCCCAAAAATTAGTGTGAAGGGACATTTCCCTTAATAAAAATGCAAAGCATAAATATCTAGTATATGCAAAATAAAAATTAATTAGGATAACTTCTAATTAACTAACATGAGAGAAGGAAAGATGAAAATGCCTTTGGCAAAAAGTAGGAGTTAACATCGTATGTTATTAACGAATGGTACCAAAAATATGTTGATGATTAATTTTGAGGTACCAATGTGATAATTTTAAAATATTGAAAACTAAAGTGTCGAATGACCTAAACTTCAAGGACTGTTTATAGAGCTCTTGAGAGTACAAATGATAAGAAAAAAGGCACAAGTGTTAAGGAAAGGGAGCGGATCCTCTCTTGATTTTTTATTTACCTAATCTTACCTAAGCTTTGAAGAAGATCAAGACACGTGTCGATATTGAATCTAATGGCCTACAACTAGTTCATGCCTTGTTTTTTCCTTTCATTCCCTATCTGTCTCTTGTCTTTCTCTCTCCTTCGTAGTGATGACTCCTTCAATTCATCTTCATGGAAAACCATCAGTGATTAACCCAAGAAAAGCAAGAATAGATCCAAAATTCGAGAGATGAAGAACAAGTTCAGTAAAGAGGATATAATCAACCAAAATAATTGAAGGAGCTCGAATCTTGGACTGGAAATCACCCAAAAACCCATCCAAGAAGCAGCGCATCATGCATCAGCGTGAGCCATGGAGACTCTGATACCATCAAACCCAGAAGAAACACAATTGATTGTATACCAGTTCATTCAACACCCTTTACAACACTCTCAAGTGGGTTTCGATGATGTTTTAGAGAAGTAACTGTGGTGATTGTGCTCATTTTTTAGATTCCATTTTGAAGTTATTGATTTCTTTGATATTGCATTCAGATTCATAGATGAATACAGGTCCTCTACTTAAGAACAGGGGTGAATGATAGAATATATGCCTGAGATTTTGGGTACGAAGGAAAAGAAGAACATGGATTTCTTTTTGTTGTTTTGCCAAAAAGAAAAACTTGGTTATCTGGAAGTCTGGAACATATGCCATTTTGCAACCTCATTACTATGATTCTTTAAAGGTTGTAATGGTGTTGTAGAAATAGAACTGATTCATGGGAACAAGGTGTTGGAAGCGATAGTTAAAGACTCAGAGGATTGTAGTGAAATTAGTTAACTTGATTTGTGGCGATTTGATTAAGTGCAGAAGAGATTGATAAGGAGAGAGAGATGTGGCAAAAAAGAGATTGAAAAGAGAGAGATATTTAGTCGTAAGAAGATTTTTATCTGATGAGGGACGAAGAACAGGAGGGAGAGAGAGAGACAACGAGAAGGCTCTGTAGGAAAAGAGGAACAAGAGAGAGAGAGGAAAGAAACAAAGTAGCTGAAGGAAAAGTAGAATTCTAGACCATTAGATTTATAAGATACACGTGTCTTGATCTTCTTCAAAGCTTAGGTAAGATTAGGCAAATAAAAGATCAGGAGAGGATCCGCTCCCTTAAGGAAACCCTGTTTGTGTGTGCCTAAAAGAGTGAAAGATTAAGTTGTTTTTTTTTTTAATGGGTATAGGCTTGGTCAAGCCCACCCAAAGTCTTAACTCCCAAACATCCGAACCTGGAACTAGACCACCATCAGCTCTTTGCTCTCACTCCCTTTCACCACATCGCAGTTTCACTCCCTCTTAGTTTCTCAGTCTCATCTTCTCTTCTTCTCTCAGAGATCAAAGTCACCTTCTCTTCTGCTCTTCTTCTTCAATTTGGAGCAATCAATCAATTCAATGAAAGTAGGATTCAAATTTTTTCAATTTAATCAATTCAATTTGGGGCAATTTTTAGAGTTAAGAATTTATGTCAAATTCATTTTCGTGGGTTTTGATTTAGCAGTGGATTGAAGATTTTATTTTATTTTATTTTTATTTTTTTGTGCTTTGCTGTGGAACTTGCTTACGAAAAGATGAAAACTTCCAATTCGGTGTGTATTTCTTATTGGATTCAGACTTTCAGAGTGCTCATTCCCTTGGGCTTGTTAGCTGAACATCAGGAATAGATTTTTTGGTTATTAATTATCGAGAAGCTACACGGCCTGCACCTTTGTGTATAACTACAGTTTGTTCAAATTTCTGTTAGTTGAGAAGCTGAAGCTTTGATTAGATTGTCAAATGTTAATTATTGACATTTGTTTTAAAGTTGCTTGAAGTTGACCTTATTAGTTGGATGTTTGATCACTATTCTAGGCTTCTAGCTTTCTTTGTGAGCCAAATGTTAAAGTTTACATTTTCTCTGCATCTCAATGTCCATTCCAGAACAAATGTTGGTAGAAAAGGTCTTGATTGATTTATATAGCTAGAAAACATGCTGGCCTTTTTATTACTTCTAGAATTACAGAAAGCAGATTTAACTTGTTTTAGCTTATGGTTTATTTTTTTGGTCAGAGAGCTATAGCTATCTTATTGATTTACTTTGTTGAATTACTTTGCTCTTTTCTTTTTGTGTTCCAATTTCTTGATGATGACAACACATGCTATTTGTGAAAGCTACAGAAGCAAAGCTAAGCTAGAGAGAGAAATGTAAAATGAAGAAGATGATCTATTCCATCGATTGTGAAGTTAGGTACAGTAGGACTATATATAGTAGCTGAAAGAACACAGATGATTGACACGTGTATACTATCTATAGCTCACATGAAGACAACTCATGCATACTGATAACAGAATTAGTACCTAATTAACCTAACTAATTAACCCTAATTAACTAACTAACACTCATAATCCTAACACCCCTCCTCAGCTTGATGGGAGGTGCAAAGCATCAAGCTGGAGCAAAGATAAGAGTGTTGAGGTGAGCACAGTCCTTTAGTGAAAAGATCAGCCAGCTGATTTCTGGATGTGATGAATTGCAGTTTGAGAGAGCCTGCCTTGACTTGATTGCCAGTAAAATGCACGTCAACCTCAATGTGCTTCAACTTGGAATGATAGACTGGGTTTGTGGCCAAGGCAAGAGCAGAAATATTGTCACAATGAAGCACTGGAACATCAGCAAGATGGACATGAAGGTCATGGAGTAAATGCATTAACCACATGACTTCTGAGGTAGTGTCTGCCATGCTCCTGTACTCAGCTTCAGTGGAGGACCTAGACACTGCAGTTTGTTTCTTACTGCACCAAGATATTGGGGAATTATGAAGGAGGATCACGAATCCTGTGGTAGACTTTCGATCATTTGGATCCCCAGCCCAATCAGCATCACAATATGCTTGAAGCTGCAGTGCAGTGTCTTTGTGAATGTTGTGTCCCTTCTGGAAGAAAATCCCTTGATCCATGGTGCCTTTGATGTATCTGAGAATCCTGTGTGCAGCAGTCATGTGTTCATCAGTAGGATTGTGTAGAAATTGACAAACTGAGTTGACTGCATAAGAGATGTCTGGCCTTGTGAAGGTTAGATATTGGAGGCATCCAACCAAACTTCGAAACTGAATAACATCATGAGGCTGCAAGGGAGTGCATGTGTCTTTGCATAGCTTTAAACCAGATCTGCAGGGTGTAGAGTGAGTGTGACAATCATCCAAGCCAGATTTATGTAACAAATCTTTAGCATATCTCCTTTGTGAAACGAATAAACCATCTGGCATATACTGAATCTCGATACCAAGGAAATAATGGAGTTTTCCCAAGTCTGTCATGTCAAACTCCTGTTGCAAAGCATGTTTAACTGAAGCAATCAATATTTCACAAGAACCAGTAATGATTATATCATCCACATACAGAAGTAGAAAGACATAATTAGACTGGGTTTGTTTGATGAACAAGCTTGGATCAGCATAGGAGGAAGAGAAGCCAATAGTGGGGAGAAAAGTAGTGAACCTCTCATTCCAAGCTCTGGGGGCCTGCTTAAGACCATAGAGTGACTTATTTAATTTGCAGACATAGTGAGGAATATGAGGATCAACAAAACCACCAGGCTGTGTCATATATACCTCCTCAGTTAGGAGACCATGCAAAAATGCATTCTTAACATCTAACTGATGAAGTTCCCAGCTATGATAGGCAGCCAAGCAAAGAATTAGTCTCACTGTTGTATGCCGAACCACAGGAGAAAAGGTTTCATCATAATCCACTCCATATTCCTGACTGAATCCTCTTGCAACAAGTCGTGCTTTATGACGAGCAATAGAGCCATTTGCATTTCTCTTGACTTTAAACAACCATTTGCAGGAGACAAGATTTTTGTCAGGGGGAAGAGGTACCAAAGTCCATGTGTGTTGGTTCATAAGAGCATTATACTCCTCAAGCATTGCATTCTTCCATTCTAGAGTTTGAAGTGCAGCTTTGTAGTTGGCAGGTTCAGTGGCACTCGGATCAAGACAATCATGAGAGAATGATGCCAGAAAACATTTCTTCTTATGAATACCTCTTTTGGCCCTTGTAATCATGTGATGATCATTGAAAGAATTAAGAGCAATGCCTTCAACAGGGTGAAGAATATTAGCTTCTGAGATATGAGTCGAAGAAGCTGGAGCAGTGCCACAATTAAGAACAACTGATATTGTACCAGTTCCAGGTTGAGAAGACAATGATATGGTGCCATCTCTTTCAGCAAATCGTATAACAGTGTCAGCTTGAGGAGCAAAGATATTACTTGAAAAGGGAGATATCAGAATCTCAGGATCATTATTTACAAAATTACAGTCAGTGGTGACATGAAGAGGTTCTAAGTATGTGTCATGACTGTCAGATGATGCAGGGACACTGGGAGTGGGACTAACACATGCAGCAGGATCAGATGGCCCATGATTTGACACAGGATGATCATTATGTAAGGGATTAGAAGATAATGGACCTGAAGTGATGTGTGATGTGGTGACAGATGCAGGCACATGAGTGTGTGTATGGGACTGAGGTTGAGCAAAGCAAGGCACAGTAGTCTGAGCTTGAGGAGATGACAGATGAGGATGTCTTGTAGAAGATGATGTCTGCACTGTGTTCACAGCATAAGGAAAAGTGGTTTCCTCAAAGAAAACATGCCTTGAAATGATATATTTCCTGTTAGAGGGACTGTAACAGATATAGCCTTTATAACCAGCAGCAAAGCCAATAAAGACACACTTAGTAGTCTTAGGCTGCAACTTATTTGATCTATATGGTGTCAACAAGGGATAGCAAGCACAGCCAAACACCCTGAGCATATCCACCTGTGGAGTAGACTGGTATAGCTCTTCATATGGGGATTTCATGAGGAGTACCTGAGTAGGCATTCGATTAATCAGAAAAGCTGCAGTAGCACAGGCATGATACCAGAACTGATTGGGAAGTGAGGCATTTTGTAGAAGGGTTACAGCTGTCTCTCTTAAATGTCTGTTCTTTCTCTCTGAGATTCCATTATGTTGAGGAGTATAGGGACATGCTACTTGATGAACAATACCACTATTATTCAAGAATTCCTTAAATTTTGCATTGATATATTCACCTCCTCCATCACTTCTAAACTTTTTTACAGTAGCAGAGAATTGAGTAGAGATGTATGCACACAGTGATTTGAAGTAGGAAAGAACTTCATTTTTATTTTTCATTGGAAACATCCAAGTGAAACGTGTACAATCATCAATAAAGAGAACAAAGTATCTGTATCCATCTATGGACAAGTGAGGAGAAGGACACCACAAATCAGAATGTACAAGCTCAAAGGGTGTAGCACATCTAGACTGAGAACTAGGAAAAGGAAGTTTGTGAAATTTTCCTAATAGACATGACTCACAGACACTTTTCTCACTATCAGAAGCTTGAACTATGTTGTGTTTGCTCAGCATTACTTTGATCACCTCATTGGATGGATGGCCAAATCTCTGATGCCAAAGAGGATGTTGCACCTTTTGACGAAGAAAAGCTGAATGTGAAGTAGAAGCTGTTTGCTGAATACTTGCAGTGGTTTTTGTGTTCTGAATACTTGAAGTAGAAGTTGTAGCAGATGCTGCAGATGCTTTATTGAACATTGGTAAATCAAATGGTATGGGATAAAGGCCTTGCTTACTCAGTCCCTGGTATAATATCTTGCCCTGCACCTTGTCCTGTATTACACACATAAATTCATCAAACCAGACTGAGCAGTTATTTTGTTTGCATAGTTGATAAATGGAGAGTAAGTGTGCTGCAAGATCTGGAATTAATAGAATATTGTCCATTTTAAGCAGTCCCAACATTGCATTACCAATGTGAGTAATTGGGAGTTGATTACCATTACCAATCTGCACACCATCTGTGTTTGGATATGGAACAACATTGTTGAGTAGCTGCAAGTTGTTGGTCATGTGGTTGGTGGCACCTGTGTCAGCTAGCCAAAATTGTGGAGCAAGGTTGGTAGCAGCAGCAACCATGGCAATGGCATTAGAATCTTCAGAATCATTTTGTTGTCCAGGAAAACCAATAATGAAGTAGCACCTATCTGCAGTATGTCCATGTCTCCCACAATACTGGCAGGCACCTTGATTTGAGTTATTGTTGCCTTGTTGATTCATAGGAAGAGATCTGCAGGTTTTGGCACTATGACCAACCTTATTACACCATTGGCAAGTAATAGAATTACCACCTCCAACATTGTTGTTGCCAATAGTCCTGAAGCCACCATTCTGATTGCCAGTTGCAGTCAAGTTCATGCCATTTCCTCTTCCACCAAAATTGTTGCCTCTGCCTGCATTGTGTTGAAACCTGCCAGGTCCTCTTCCAACATAAAAGCCTGTCATGCCATTATTGGGATTGAACACAGGATTGAACATAGGTGTGAATCCATAAGGCATAGCTGGGATAGTAACATATGGAGTTTGAGTAGACATTGGAAAGGAAGGTAATCCCTGAGGCACAACACCAGAAGATGCAAGACATTGAGTTGTGAATCCAGGTGGTGCAGAGGGGTTGGAGGATGAGGCCTGTGATACAAACTGTATGGCTTGAGTTTGAGGCAATTGTGATTGCTGAGACACAAATGATGGTGGTGTGGAAGTGGCATAAGTAGTTGCAGAAGATGATGGCAGAGTGTGTGGACTGATCTTTGCAAGCATTGCAGTAAGCAGACTCTGCAGGCCTTGTGCTTCATTTCCAATATCCATTTCAGCAGCTTTAAGCAGAGTTTTGAGTTGACTGAGTGATGCACAAGTGAATTGAGCACGTATAACAGTCTTTATTGCTGCAAACTCTGAAGGTAGACCATTGAGAACTGTGACCACAATATCTTCATCATCAATAGACACTCCTACAGTCTCAAGAGCATCCTTTGCAGCTTTGATTTTATCAAGATAAGTCTCAATGTCATCAGTCCCTTTCTTCACATTTTGGAGGTTTGATTTTAGCTGCAGAATGTTTTGCTTGTTAGCATCAGCAAATTTTAGCTTGAGCCGAGTCCATAAGTCTTTAGCAGACTTGCTCCCAACAGCACATGTCATAGCCACAGCACTTAAAGTTTGGCCTATCATGTTGACTATGCTCTGATCTTGAGTCTTCCATGAAATATACTCAACAGATATTGTGTTTGTAGAGCCATCAGAGGCAAGTACAAATTGTGCAGGACAAGGTGTTGAACCATCAACAAATCCAAAGAGGTTTTGGCCTCTAAGGAAAGACTCCATCCGAAACAACCAGGTAGGATAATTTGTGTCATTAAGAAGGATATTAGGAAGGTAAATAGTGGTTTGAGTAGTGGTTTGATGCGAAGAAACAGTCATGATTGTAGATATGAGATACTGAGAGATAAGGCTAGGGTTTGACTAGATAGATTGAGCAGAAATTGAAGGGACTATATGAGAATTCGAACAAGTTCACTATATGAATCTAAGCACCAAGACAGGTATGTATATCAACACGAACACAGATGAGATTGCAAAAGCTAGGGTTTGAGATTTCAGATCTAGATGATTCAACAAATTTCTTAGTATAATTGTGATAACAGGAAGCAATGAACACACAATTGCACAGATCAAGTATCAATTTTTCAGTAGAATTACAACGAATTCCTCAAGAACAAGAACTGGAAATTTTGTCAAGAATCGATGATGAATGACTTATCTGAGCTCCAATCTGAGCTAATATGAACATCAACACGAAGATTTGCAATCGATATGTATGAGAATAGTGGATTTTCAGTGCTCCAAGAACGCAGCTTGAGCTCTTGATACCATGAAAGCTACAGAAGCAAAGCTAAGCTAGAGAGAGAAATGTAAAATGAAGAAGATGATCTGTTCCATCGATTGTGAAGTTAGGTACAGTAGGACTATATATAGTAGCTGAAAGAACACAGATGATTGACACGTGTGTACTATCTATCGCTCACATGAAGACAACTCAAGCATACTGATAACAGAATTAGTACCTAATTAACCTAACTAATTAACCCTAATTAACTAACTAACACTCATAATCCTAACAATTTGGAGATCAATTACACCTTTGATATTAGAAAATACTCGGCACAGCTTGATAGTCCATTGTTTCAAGGCTGAAATCTACTTAGGTCCCGTTTGGGATTGCTTTGCTTTTTGCAAAAAATAGCTTTTGTTCAAAATTTAAGATTTTATTATATTTGATAAATAAATAAAAAGCAGCTTTAATTGAAAGTTAAAGGTCACTGGCAGCAGATTTTAGAAGCAGCCTAGATGTTGCTTTTAGAAGCTGCTATGGATCAAAACACACCCTGCAGTTGTTTTATGTACTGACAGCACTTTTAAAAATATTATTTACCAAACACGAAACTGTTTTAGTTCACAGCTGATTATTCTCACAATATAGCAGCAGCAGTTTTTTTTTTTTAAATCATAGCATCCCAAACTAGCCCTTAGTAATTGAGCAGTAGCTTTGCTTTTAAGTGAGGGGTAAGGCTCACTACATTCCCCCCTAATTAGGTGTATTTTTCTTTTTAATTAATAAATTTCTCTCGCACTGTCGAGATTCTCCATAATTTTTTTTTTCTATTAAGAAAACTAAGTCTGCCCAAAATTTCAATCACATATCCACCATTGAGTAAAATAATGAAAATAAAACAAAGTATATATATATATATATATATATATACTATTATTAAGAGAAGAGGCTTTGTTAGCCCAAACTGAAATTTTTGACAGATTTTGTGAGCCCCTGAAAAATTTTAGTTAATTTTCGAAGGTAATCTTTCACTAATAAGATTTTTCGCAAGGTAATTTAAGTGAGTAAATCGATTTCGGAGATTGTTTTGGTGTCGAGCCACCCATTGGGCTTTATAATTCAAGTTTGGGCCAGAGTTCATCGTTTTGGGGCCTAGAAGGTTACTAAAGTTCATTGAAGTAAAAGATCGTCGAAGTAAATTGAAAGGTAGGCGAATTGAGTTGAAGTGAAGATTTGAATTTTTAGTTTTTACGAAATCAAGTTTCGGGTCTAAGACGGAGTCGAAATCAATAAAGAAGTTGTTGACGAAAAACGAGTAAAGGAAACGAGCCGAAGACCCGAAAGAAATTAATCGGGAGTATTGCGTAATTTGTTGCAAGGGCAAAAGGACTTTCGCATGGGCTATGAATAAAAGGGTTAGTGAAACCCCAAAATCTCAAAACTCTCTCTTCCCCTCTCGGCCGTACCTCTGTTCTCTCTCCCCGACCCATCTCTTTCTTGTCTTCCTTCTGCAACCACCGGAAACACAGCGTCCGGCCACCATCTCACCACACCGCTCCCCCAATCGATCCAGCATCCAAATCCGACCCAAGCCCAAGCCTCACCATCGACATGCATAGACTCCGGCCTCCACTGCGATCCTCCGAACCACGACGCCACTGTCGCTACCTCCTTTCGAATCCCGGCTACCGCCTTGCCACACCACCATCACCGCTCAACTCAGTGGACTACGGAGATCAAAACCCAAAAGCAACTTCCCCAACCGACGCCGGAAGACCACCGTAAGAGCCATCGCCGGAGACGAGGATCTGCGGTTCTTTGTTCTTCAATTTCCGGTCTGAATCGAGCTATAACACTCACATGGATACCATCCTCGCTTCACGACCTCCCAAGCACCCCAAATTCTGAACCTCCGATTCCAACCTGAGCTACTGCTGGTGCGTGGACCACCGTAGCTCCGTCTCTCACAGTAGCCGGAAACGTTAGGTCTTCTCGATTAGGTAATTCCCTGATTTCTCTTAGCTGGAGCTTCTGGTTTGAGTAGAGTGAGCCCTACTAACTTGTTGTTTAATTTGGAGTATGAGGATTGTGAAGTTCTGCGTTTTTGGAGTTCTGGAGAAGAGGGACTATTGGGTCAGTTCATTGAGAATGGATGGAGGTAAGGACCATGAACTCTGTCTTGCATATGAAATTGGTTAAGGTTGGATTATTAAACTTGTCCTGCTTGCTAGGAATTCGAGTGATTGTTGGTCAAGAAGCAGTCGAGCCAGAGCAGCAAAGATTGGATTCGCCTTTGTTTGGAAAAGAAGAAATGGTAAGTTTGGTCCCTGCCAAACCGTGGGTTTTGGCGAGGTGATTGTAAAATTCTAGTGGTTTGTTACGGAATGGAATGAGATTTGAGGTGTTGCTTGACGCGTATGAATTAATTGAATGTTTATAGAATCTGGGCTTTGTTAATTAAAAAGGAGTGAATCTGTTATCAATGTAGGACTTGTTATTATGCAAGATGAGAAGGTGAATGGCTTATTTGGTGAGTTTTTGAAAGTTGGTAAGTAAGGAATTTGAGTAATAACAATATCGAGTGGGAATGGGTAGCGAAATGGTGACCTTTCTGTGAATATGTGAAATTGAGATATTTGGTATCGATGAATTAAGTAAATTACAAGTGAAGTATTTTAAAGTTACCATATCTCAAAAATCGTAATCCATCGGGAATGGTAAATGTATTGGTTGCTTACGAGAGAAATGCTAGACAATGGTGTCGAATATTAATCCAAACCATATTATAGAAAGAAGCATGATCACCATATCCCAAATGGTTCAAATGCAATATCATTTGGATTATTTGGGAATGGATGGTAGATTTTTATGTTAAAGGATAATTCGATGGACCTAAAGAGAATTAAATGAATGCTGTGGTTGCTCGGTTAATTGGTTATTGTGACGTCAAGTTATTCATTGGTTTAATTTTATTATAAAGGACTCGAGCGTGTGCACTTGGATTTGGATAAAGGATCGAAAGTCAGGAATGAACCCGAATGTGGACGAGCACTCCAATTCCAGGTAGGGTGAGCCGTCCCTATCTTGTTAGTGGTTTTGTTGTGCGTGTATATGCTTATACATATATTGAGCTGCTTGCAAGTACGTTTTTGGTTGTTCATTAGTCGATGCCTCGTGATACATGTGTTTTCAGAACTGATAACTGCTAATTACGAAAACCGAGGCTAGACTTGCATGTTGAGATACTGTACCCTTGTATGTTTATACTTGTGACCTGAAAGTGAATGGGACCTAGACGCTTAGATTCCTAGGGATCCCACGGTGTCGATAACCGTGAACCTCCGGAGGGGGCCGTGCTCCTATGTTTGTCGAGGAAAGATAAGTATAGACAGTGAACCAGTCATAGGAGACTCAGGGCCAGGAAATGGACACTTTCGCTACTTGTAGTCAGAAGTACTACAGAGTAGTTGGCCGGTTCTCGAATTCAGGACGAACCAGGTCGGTCACCGATTTGTTTTATATTAGCCGGCAGGTAAGTATCTCGGAGCTCCAAATTGTGTGAAGCATACTGCATATGCTTTATAAAAGAAATAAATGTTTGTGGTTGCCTATTTTTAAAGTATTCTCGATAAACGTGCACAATATTATGTAGTTAATATTTTCAAGTATATTATTATTTTCAAACCTAGCATGGTTGGGTCGGCCCCTACTGGGCATGCGAGGACGAAAGCTCACCCCTACAACAGTGTGCAGGTTTTGAGGATGTGGTCGGGAAGCGTATATGAGAGGCACATGGCCCGGCTTGGTGTAATCCTCTTTGTCTTTACTAAAGTACGGTTTTGGGTCCCTTATCGGATTTTGAAGTCACTTATTTATTTACCTTCTGACTAATTTATTTATTTATTTATTTATTTATTTCTTACTCGCTTACAAGAATTTTGGGAGACCCGTAACCCTGGGGCGCGTCTCCCATGCTTGTAGTTAGTTAGTGATTTGTTTTATTCTCCAAATTGGGCTCCGATTGCAAGCCCAAAACTCTTAGCCCATTTCAAATTCCGCTTTTGAAAATGTGTTGTTCGGTTGCTAGAATGTTTTGAGACATTTGTCCAAGAAAGTGTTTTGTAAACCAACAAGATGAATCTAAAAGGCCTTGTGATTTCGGGTTGATGAGTTATCGGGATGTCGTTAGTGACGTGTCGGTTTCTCATTGGCTCGGGGTCGCGGCGCTGTGGGACCCCCCTCTCGGGTCACTACAGATTTAACCCTAAAAATTAAAAAACTTTGAGGATAAATTAAATCACAAGGGTAAATATGACAATTACAAAATAGATTTTTATTAAAAAAAATAAAAAAGAAATTATTCCACAATTCCCACTTTTCTCTCTCACTATTTTCTCTCTGCAATAACTGTTTTATTTTATTTATTTTTTTATTTTCTTAAATAAAAAACTATTACACATGCAGAGCATGTATGAAGAAGACTAGTATATATTATTTGAACAACGTACAGATATAGTATAATCAACTGTAAGGTGATGAAGTGGGAACACTAGCTAGCATGACTATTTCTATAGGTATCTGTTTGTGTACATAATGTAGCAATTGGTCTTATAAAAATTTCAGAAAGACGTAAGGGTACAACAAATTGTAAAACAAACCCGAAAAATTGAACATCGGCCTATCAGCTAATAGTTGTTTTGTGTTTAAAGTTCAGGTTTTCCCATCAATATATATTTCCCAAAATAAAGTCATGCGATATGTGCGTTTACATAATTTCATTAAAAATGTTAACAACTTTTTCATTTCAACATTATCCTCTAAAAATGGCAACCACTAAACATTAAGGAAGAGAAAAAAAGTGGGAGCAAACTATTTTCCTACCACGTATGTCATAAACTCATATTACTGTACCCAATCGACAAAGAAACACACGTATCAAGTTACATGGTTTCAGGTAGAGTCCAATTCAACTCTTCAGAATTTCTATAGTAAAGATCTAATTGGTGAGTGGATCTCGTCTGTTTGGCCTTTGCCACCTGTTAACTAATTCGGATGGAAGTTTATATATTTACCCTCGTTTGTAGCTGAGGACCTGAGGTAATGGATGTTGAGAATGACAAGAACCTAATATTTGCAATCCTTCAAGATATATATAAATGTTGCATAACAAATAAGAAAAAAGTAGATGTCCAATCCATCTTTGTCCTATTTCCCCAATATGTGTCGCACTATATCTTGTCCATGGCTATCTGCAGCTTCTCTATTATTTAGCATGTCATAGTTAAAAGGGACCCGGTGTCATCTTTCAGTCATTAGTTCAGAAACAAGAAAGAAGAAAGAAAGACCCTAAAGAAAATAAAGAGAAAAGAGCTTGTAAATTCTAATTATGCAGAGTGAAGCACAGTCGGTCTTGTTAGGGCAAAACTCACATAATTTTGCATCCAAGCAAATAAACCATGTATATTACAAAAATTCAATCTTTTAACGCTTTTAGGATAGGGTTCTATATATCCCGCATCTGCTTGCTCGTTTTATATAGCTAGCTATTGCTTTCAAATTATATATGATTGAGGGTGCTTTCGTTTTTGAACTTCTGCTAGCTAATATCTATTGCTTTCAAATTGTATATGATTGCGGATGCTTTCGTTTTCGAACTATATGCATTTTAATGCGGGGACGAAGTTGCCTGAACCTTACGTAAGATTATCTGTCACCAGCTAATTAATAAACAAATGCACGGATTTCAATGTACCCTTCCACTACTCTTTTGGAAAATACATCCTTCAAGATATTTGAACTTAGGGTTTACCTCTTCGATCAACACCTAAGGCAAATGCCACTTCAAGCACTTGAGGGGTTTCGAGCCATGATCGAGCATACTATGTAGCAAACTAGCAATGGTAGTTCGTTCATTTGTCTATCCTTGTTACAAGATTAGTCATTAATCTTTAATTATCAATTATCAAGAGTAGTCATTAATTAACACGTTAACGTTAATTGACTAACCACCACAAAACTCAATGAGTACTAATTAATAATCCGAAAACTCTCTTCTCCCAAGCTATGAAAGGATTTTGGCCCAAAAATTTGAAAAAACTGGGATCTCATGAGGCTAGCTTGTTTTATTTTTAGTTATATTAGATACTGAATAGATCTGCCTTTTAATATTTCCTAATTTAATTCATTTTAAAAAAAAATGAAATCAGGTTTCATTAATAATAACAATAGAAAAACGACATCTCTTGATCAAGGTAGAGAAATTCGAGAATCCATCATATTACATCTCGATACACAAAATCCCTCATATTCTTTTTTTTTTTTTTTAACTTGATTAGACTAATGATTTAAAAACCAATTTGTGTTCTCAAAAAGAAGAAATTTTAGATCTCTACACATCTCCGACCAATATTACCAATAGATAATCACCATAGCTCTCACAAAACAAATCCGAATTATGATGATTCTATATTACTTTACTTGTTTGGTCATTCAACTCCATCCATCGTGCATTCTATGTTTTATTCAACAACTAATACTTCTTTTAATTTCCCCAATTAGTGGCCAAAAGAAAGAAGAAAGCTTTTTCTCAGTTCTTTCTTTAATCTATGAATTGCATGCTTTTCAAAACCGTGGGCCTTGACATACTCGATTGATTCTTCTCCCACAATAAGCTCCAGCAGATATGAGTCGGTTAATTTCCGTACGTACCTGGATTACAAAATAGAGTACTGGTAAAGCGTACGAGCACTACTCCACTCACACCAAACCCACCCACTATCTCTATCTCAATCTCCATCACCCTCTATATATCATCGTAAGCACCGCTTAAATTACAAGTTCTAGCTAGTCTTTCTCTTTCTCTTGCCATATATAAACTTTTAGGACAATCAACTAATCAGCGAGATCGATGATCAGAAAGGGAGAGGAGAATGGAGAACGATGAAGTATCAACTCGGCCTTCTTTAGCTTTTCCTCTGGGTTTGGCTCTTCTTCTCCTCATGCTATTGAGCATCAGCACCTTCTTCTTCTGCTGCCTCTACTGGGATAGAGTTCGATCTCTCTTCATATCTCTCTCGATCAAGATCAAGACCCAGAAGCAAATTTAGATCAGAAACCTGCACGTCCGAAAACGGTAACTAATTGAATTTAACTCTTATTCTCTTTACTCTTTTGATTGTTCCAGCTTATATGAAAAGTTCATAGCCAAACAAATTATAAGCAAAATTACTGGTGTTTGATTAATTGATGTTTTTCTCTTTTTTAATTTGTTGTATAGATGGAAAATCAAAATCAACTACAGAGCTTGCCAGTACTGATGCCTGGAGATCAAGTGCCAAAGTTCATAGCAATTGCATGTCCCTGTGAACTTCCGGCGGTGGAGAAGAAGATCACGGTGATGGTAGAAGAGCCTACCCGTTTGTGTCATGCTAGTACTGTATGTAGCTAGTTTTTTTTTTTTGGCTCTTTTTTTTTTTTTTTATAAGCAGTATATGATTTTGTATAATATTATTTGTAAAAAGGAAATTAATTTATGCTAATTGTGTGAGGTGGAACCCTATAACAGAGCTAATTACAAATTAACCTCTATAATACGTTCCCTTCTTTCTTTCTGTAATTCTTTTTCCTCGTACGTTAGAGCCAGAAAACTTTGGCTGGCCAGCTAGTATGAATTTAACCAGAAAGCATGGACGTTACTTTGAAGTTGGCCAATGAGGCTATGATGAGTTATATTCTCGAAATTTAATGAAGTGAAATGCTAGGGGCCCTTATAGTTAACCTCATTACTAGAATTTACATGAACACCTTTTTAGTGGAAATATGATTGAGCGCACACACCATCTGCGGGAAAAGTCGACTAACGAATCTAAAAGTCAGTGAATCAGTCAAGTTTTCTTGAAAACAGTTTTTTTTTTTTTTAAGTGAACATTTATAAAGAAAACTTATTTAAGAAAAAAAAATAGGAGATATAAAGAGGGAGACCAAATCAAAACTCTTAAGAATACCTAAAAAATTTCTATTACAAAGCACAAGAATAAAGGGTAGTGTCAAATCTCACCAAACTGGACCATTTGAAGAATATCCAAAATTGACAAGTGCATCCGTAACTTGATTATCTTCTCTGAAAATATGCGAGAAACAAAATTGGATTCGAGCAATTCGGTGTAAACAATTGTTCCACTAGACTTAAACAAGTCACAAAACTAAATGAGGAGAATAGAGAAAACAAAAAATAAGAGATGAATAAACCTCCAACCAAACATGGTTTCAATCTCTAATGCCTGATAATGGCCTTAATAATCACTATCACCTCGGCATCCACTATCACCTCTTGAAAACTGTGAATTATATAGACATGACAAGAAAGATTTGGGCTCGGATATCACCAATCTTGAAAACAGTTAATTATATAGACATGAAAGAAAGATTTGACATTCCTAATAAAAAGAGTTACTAATTTTTGGAGTTAAAAAATGAGCGGTTTTTCATGCAAAACTCAAATGTGCAAGCTTATCAAAAAAAAAAAATTATGTGCAATCATATAAAATATGTGGAACTGTGGAAGTGTCTTGTGTAAACTTGAGGCGGCTTCGTTGTCTTCTTACGTGCTTTTGGATAGAATTCATCCGTGCCAAGCATTTTCGTGCATATTTATCAAGCTGAAACAAGCTGAACCTCTAGTTCTACTCGAGACGTGAAAGCTTTCTCAAATTTATGCAAATTGGGAATGACACCCTCCTAGTTAATCGGATTTGAGCTAAAGCAAAATTGTTATGCCAATACATTCGACCAAGCGTGGAGAGATGTCTAGGTTTTTATAAAGTTTGATTGTTTTAATTTGTATGTAGTTAACATACACGATCAAAATCATATGAACTAAAAAAACAGAACTTAATCCAACATAAAGGTTCGGGTATAAGAGAATTTCAAACAAAACTTGATGCTTTTCAAGAGATTATATTTGTATCTACAAACTCATGATGATGTTCTAGCTTGTGCAGTACAATTCCTCACAGCATGAGATTCCCAACCAAGTGGGCTTTTGATTAGAAACCTAGTGGGGTTGTTAGCAACTTAGCATATATCTCCTCCATAATTGTAATGAATTATCACTTATTTGATCCAAAGCAGACCCATCTATATATTCTAGAATGGAATGGACAATGGTCGGGGCAGTAGGCGTTGCCTAGTATCAGATACTACGAGTTTATAAATGGACATATTACTTCCTTATCGCAAGCTAGCTAGTCCGCTAGAGTCGCCTGTTTCATTTAATCAGAGAAGAGCCCTTCAACCAAATCTGTAAATTAACTTGACCACACATCAACTAACAGCTTAGGTAGGCTATTGATCAATTGCTAATTCAGTTGGTATTCATGTCTACTATTATTAAGAGGGGAAGATACTTTGTTAGTCAAAACTGAAATATGTACCAAAATAACCTTAAGATATTAAAAAACAAAGTCCAACATTTATTCTCCATAGACATAATTGTCAAAGTACTGAAACAAGAAAAAATTAAATGTAAATGGGAAAACAGAAAAATACAATCCACTTTCTCTTTAGATAACTACCCATTATCTGCAGTTATCTGTAGGGAGTGAATTATTCAGATAACTACCCACTATCATCAGTGGAGTAGCTAGAAATTTAAATTTACTGGGGCACAAAACAATAATAATATAGAAATATACAAAAATTTTAAATGTAACTTTTATCAATTACAATGGTAATTGTGCTTGACCAAATTTCATATTTTGAAATCATTGCATAATAGTCTCATCATCTATACTAATAAAACTTTCTTTCTCAATATATGAAATCATGCAAGCAATCATTCATAAACTTGTCACCCATTCGACTGTGTAAACGAGTTCATAGCAGAAAATACTGAGAATCATTACTTGACGATACACACACACACACATGTTATTGATATAATAAAATATTTTTTAAATCGTATCTATATTAGACTTGAAAATCTATAAGTAATATGGAAATAGGAATCATTAACTATAACCGATTCTATTATTAATGTTTAAAAAAATTGGGAAAGAAAAATAATATGTAAATATTATATAATATTAACAATGATTAATTAGGGTTTTTTGCACCAACTGTGTCTGGAGACTTAGGTGACTGACAATATGATACCCGAACTTACAAAGTTATCAAAGTAATACCCAGACTCAATTTTTCGTATCAACGTCGTACCTGGGGTCATTTTCCGTCACGTCCCGTTAATCTTGACCACGTGTGACACACGTGAGTCACAAAATAAGGGCAAGAAGGGCTTTTTTACTCCAAAAGTCCCAATGCAATACATTCTCCAAAAAAAAAAATCCCAATCCAATCGTCATGCATCCCCATTAGAACTTCTCTGACCATGAAATTCAAAGAAACCTATTTATTATGATCTTCTTCATCTTTTAGAATTTGGATTTGGGTTGTTCAGGAATATATCAAAGCTAATTCAAATTTCATTTGGATTTGGATGCTAAACTACGGTAATCTCTCTTCTCTCGAAACTCCATCTCCAAATCCAGATTAGCCACCACCGCCACCTCCTCCACCAGCCCTTCTTCCCAGTTGAATCAAACCCTCCAACCCAATCACCATCTTCCTCTCCTCCCCCCACCGCCGATCTCCGTCACCGCTACACTTATCATCACCTCCGCCACTGCATTTTTACTCTAGCCGGCGCCGGAAGCTATACCCCACTTCGGCTGACAACAAGGCCTCCAGAATTGATAGCCCAATCATTGAATTCCAAGACACCAAGTTCCTCTCACTCATCTTCTCAAACACCTTAACTAAATCTCCAACAAACCCAAACCCACATACACATCTGAAGCCAAACCCATCTTCACAACCATCCCATGAACCCCCTGCCCCAAACCCACATCCAAAAGCCCACCACATGCCTTGACTTCGGATCTGTAAGTGGGTTTACTATTTTTTTATTTGAGAGATTTCTTAAACATGCAGAGCATGTGTTTGCAGCTTAGTATATATAAAAAAAAATTAAAAAAAAAACTTGCATAAGGCCTTAGAATTTTTCGTTTCATATGTACGTCATGACGTAATACTTTGGGTAATCAATTTAGAACCAATTGTCAATAGATGCAATGCCAAAACCATTATAAATCCTTATAAAAATGCAATGTCTCAAACAAAACAGTTTTACTTAGTTTATACTTCGGACTAAAAAATTTTGCATCACAAAATAGTGAATCATCATCCTACAATAGAGCTCATTAGAGCCATAATTAATGAAAAAAACTAATGATTGGAGTCATTGGACAAGTCGCAATTTAGTTAGGTAATTGTGTTAAGTTACAATTTGCTTATGTAACTGTGCCCAAAACTTTGAAAATTGACTTGTCTTCCATACTATTTTGTCATCTTTAATCCACATCATTATATTGGAGACCCATCTCCACCATCATTTCCGTCATCATCAATAGTCAGTCTTCACTCCCTATCTCTTTATTTACTTGATGTATTTTAAAATGTTAAAGTTTGTTTATGTAGTTATGAGTGAGTAGTGAACTAATTGAGGCTAGGGTGAAAGTTTTAGCCAAATTTGCTTATTTACAAATTGATAAAAACTCATGTTGTAATCCTCACATGCTAAATCCATATTTGAATGCATTTACTTAAACTTAATAAATTTGAGTTAATACGTTTGCCATGACATGAAGTCTTTGAAGAGATTGATTACCTTATGCAAAAGGAAGCATGAAAGCACATCATGTGTGCATGTGAGGGTAGTGAGCTAAAATCACTTAGAGATAGGATTGGTTTGCTTGTTTGGTTACCTAAACTATAAGAGTTATGCATCTAGGACAAAGAATTTAGACCTAACAATTAATTGACTTTGTTCCTAAGTAGTTAATTCTAGACCTAATCTGTCAGAGTTGATAAAATCAAAGGGGTTTAAGCCTTAGTAGTCATAACCAAATGCTAAAAGGGTAGTTAGATAACTGTTTTGCATCATTCATAATCAAATGCTTAAATGCTTGCAGGGGAGGCACAAGGTGGAACTCAATGCCCTACCTCCCATCCAGGGGTCATCATTTGGCTCGCAGACCCAAAAGTCCATGGGCACTCACTGGGCTGAATGGGAAAAAGGTCGGCCAGGCCTGCAACAAAACCTATCTCGGCCCTGCCCCACTACTACAAAAAGTTAATCACACAACACTAATCACACAACGGAACAGAAATCATCCGTTGTGTGTTTAAGTAAGCTTTATTGCACAACGGTACTTGTTATATTCTGTTGTGTGAATGCCAACAAAGTGATAACTTTTTTATCAGAACTACATTGCACAACGGACTTGAGTAATGTCTGTCGTCTGAGTCTTAAAAAAATTAGCGGCAGATTTCCCTCCACTTTGGAGCCTTGGTTGCCTCTTGAAATCTGAAATTTGTGCTACTTGATACAACGATGCTTTATATTTCCGTTGTGTGATTGAAAACTGGATGCCAAATTTTGAGGAAGCTTGATTGAATGTCTTCCACAAGGTAAACCTAGTGCAAGCTGTAGAAATTACACAACAGAAGTTATACTTTTCTATTGTGTGAAAGTGGGAACATATAGGCGGCAACATTTTGAGCCAAATTGCTGTATGCGGCAGATTTCCCTCCATGTTTTGACATTTTGATACTCTTACAACAGTTTGTTAGGTTTCTATTGTGTGAGCAACTTTAGAATTTGTTGGAAGTTTAATTGTGCCTCCCACCCAGCCCAAGCCACATCGTGTCGAAAGAAAAATGAAACAAATTCTCTCGAGCTCTCTTAGTTGTGAAACCCTCGTCTCTCCACCCCCCCCCCCCCTCCCCAATCGAAACCCCCCTCTCAGTCTCTCGATCTCTCTTGTCTCAATTTCATGCTCTCTTCTTCTTCAATCTCATCACCCCCTTTCAAACCCTAACCCTAAAATCTTCCTCCCCCAGCAATGGCCTCCTTCCCCGACCACAACCACACCCTGAACGGCGATTCCAACACCCACGCCTCCAAAAAGCCCAAACTCTACTTCATCTCCCACCACGACCCCACCGTCGCCCGAATCAACAACGGCAGCTTCGGGTCCTGCCCTTACTCCGTCCTCCAGGCCCAGCGCCGCTGGCAGCTCAAGTACCTCTCCCAGCCCGATCACTTCTACTTCAACCACCTCCAAGCCGGCATCATCCACTCCCGCACCCTCATCAAGGACCTCATCAACGCCGACCACGTCGACGAGGTCTCCATCGTCGACAACGCCACCACCGCCGCAGCCATCGTCCTCCAGCAGGCCACCTGGGGCTTCTCCGAGAGCAAGTTCGAGCAGGGCGACGCCGTCGTCATGTTCCACTACGCCTACGGCGCCGTCAAGAAGTCGATTGAGGCCTACGTCACTCGCGCCGGCGGGCACGTCATTGAGGTACCCTTGCCGTTTCCTTTGAATTCCAACGATGAGATTGTAACCGAGTTTAAGAAGGCTTTGGACAAGGGGAAGGCTAATGGTAGGAGGGTTAGGTTAGCTGTGATTGATCATATTACTTCAATGCCGTGTGTGGTTATACCTGTTAAGGAGTTGGTTAAGATTTGTAGGGAGGAGGGAGTTGATCAGGTTTTCGTCGATGCGGCACACAGCATTGGGTGCACTGAGGTTGATATGAAGGAGATTGGGGCTATTATTATACTAGTAATTTGCACAGTGGTTCTTTTGCCCGCCGTCGATTGCGTTTTTGTATTGTAGGAAGTCGCCCAAGGGTGTGGAATTGCACCACCCGGTGGTTTCCCATGAGTATGGGAATGGATTGGCTATTAAAGTGCTTGGATTGGGACTAGGGATTACAGCCCTCAGTTGGTTGTAAGTGTCATTTCTATATTGTAAGTGTCATTTCCACTTACAGTTAGCATATGAACCAGTTATGACTTCAGTAGCTTTTAAGTTTCAACTATAGCAATTGTTTCAATTAAGTCTGGTGTTACAAGTTTGTTGTCAAGTATATAATGTTCGGATTCATTTTTATCATAGCCTCTAGGTAAAGCTAATAAGGTATCCCTTTATGGATAGTAGGCCTTTAGATTAGCTAATAAGCACCTTCATTTGCAGTTGTAGCATGAGCTTAACAAAATCATATGAAAGAGCTGTTGTCAACAAGGCATGTGCCATAATTATACTGCCAAAAAAGGCAGATAGGTGAGGATTTGATCAACTTTGATTCTATTTCAGAAATTGTTGTGGACTATATGCTCTCAAATTTTCTTTGAAATTTCTTGTCATGCGAAATTCCATTGAATATTCTGGCACATCTAAATTTTTAACTCCGTGGAACTTATTTGACTTGACATCCTCAATTGATTAGGTATGAAGTTGACACTGATGCCTGTCTATCAGTTCTGGCTCTTCAACCTATTCTTAAGATGGAATCTGTCCTCTATATTGTTGAGGTATATCAGTAATTAGTTTCTATATGTACGGAACTATGTTATGAAGTTTTCTGAAATCAGGTTAATAAATTCCCCTGAATGGATGCAGGTTTCAAGTTCGAAGACATGCAAGCTTTTGAAGTCAATCTCAAGGTTGAAAGCTTTTGAAATATTGTGTTTGTTTGTAGCTCCGCATTTGACGGGTTTCTTTCTTAAGTTGTTTGTATGGATTGTTGAGGTCCCCATTATTGGTTCTTTGATAATCTCAGTGTTGAAGAAGCAGAATAAGATGACTCAAGTCTGTTTGTTTCTTTCTTTATGCACTTTCCCTTTTTATTTTCCTTTCCTTGTGTGATTGGAACAACTGAAAGGACTGTGTGTATTGTTTGTGCAGTTATTGAGGAACACTGTGATTCCAGAAGCACCCATGTTCAAACCTGAATTTCCTCCTCAAGGTTTTTTTTATTATTTTTTTTTTGTTATTTTTTTTCGTCTGAAAGGGAATTTGTTTTTTATTCATATTGACTGATTGAACGTGATGTGAAATCAGAACCAGAAACCGGGGTTATTGTTGTGGATGAGGATGGAAAACCAGAAGACAGAGTTGGAGTGGCCTTGAAATGTCTTCCAAACTATGATCCTGCTACCTGTTTGTTCGAAGACATGCACAATATTTTGGAAATATTGTGGACTGTTTTCGTGTTCAGTTGGTTCTGCTCTGCCTTTTGCTTTCAGATTTCTTTATTACATTGTTGCAAAAATGAAATAAAAATTTTTGTCATAAATAATATTCCGAAACAGTTTAAAGCTGCAATGGAATCACCCCCCTATACAGAAAGTGTGTGCGTAGGATTGGAGCATGCACACTCTTTTTTCCAGTTTCAAAGCGCAGAGACAGAGAGAGACTACACTTTGTTAGATAGAGATAGAAGGGAGGAGAGAGAGTTGAGAGTTCTGGTTCATCGTGTAAAAAAAAAAAAAAGGTGGGGGGGTTCATTGAAAGGTCTGGTTCTTTTCAAGAGTAAAAACAAGTACTCGATTGAGAACTCATGCTTTGGTCCACGTGCCTTTGATGCAAATCACTGATGGGCAGAGCCAAAGCCAGAGGAGACCCAAAGCTGAAGGTGAAGCAGCCCTACTTGGGAAAAAAAGAGCCTTTGTGCAGGTTTTGTTCCTTGGTTTTGGTTGGACTCTAAGGGCTTCTGCTTTTTGTGTCCTCCCCCTGCTGCATTGTGTTGTTAGATTTGGTTTGGATTGGATTGTTTGTTTTATAGGATTCTCAGAAATTGGTCAGTTGTAAAATTTGAAGGAATATGAGATAAGCTGAGCTGGGTCAGTCAGAGGAGGTTTTGGAGTTTCTAGGGGGAAAAAAATAATAAGAGGTTTCTTGGTCGCAAGTGACCGGCTTTTTTTTATTTGGGTTCTGGGTTTTGCATTGAAGATGTGAAAGGTGAGTTCTTTTGGTTCAGAACACGTCATAATGGAAGAGAAGATGAGAATTGGAGGAGGGTTGCTTAGTGGAGCACAGTCTAGTATACTTGAGGAGATGAAGTTGTTAAAAGAACTGCAGGATCATTCTGGTTTGTTAATTTGTTCCCTTCCTACGTTGCTTTTTTTTTCTTTTCTTCTTACTTAAATTTTTGAATTTGGGTGGTTTAAACATATAATCGAGTCTTGTGCTAGGTGGAGGTAGAGGAGAAGTTATAGGCCTCGGGTTAAAATATAAAGTGAAATTGGTGTAATTTTTGTTTAGGAAGGTCTAAATATATTGGGTTGCCTAATTACTACTGCAAGTTGTTTTTGTAGTGGTTATGTTCTGTTTGAAGTAGCCTGTTTGATTCTGAGTGCTGAATATCTATTTGTTTTTACATCTCGTGTTGCCATCTAGCATTCTCCATTACAGTTTGCTTCAATGTGATTTAACACTTTTTACTTGGGTTTCAGATATGTTCGGGTACTTGGTGCATTTTACTTGCGTATCACAGGCAGCGATACTGATGTCTACCAGTACCTAGAGCCTCTGTACAATGACTATCGGAAGTTGAGAAGTAAATTGGCTGATGGACGTAAGTTATGATCACCCTGATTACTATTTCGTTACTGCTATATAAATGTTCTTTACCATTGGTCAGTTTACGTGCACGCTAACTCAAGTTTGCTTTTCATTGTCTCAGGTTTCTCGTTGACTCATGTGGATGAGCTTATTGATGAACTTCTGACAAAGGACTACTCATGCGACATTGCCATGCCACGAATCAAGAAAAGGTAATAATCTGTTGGAATGAGTTATTCTACATCATTTTGTTATTGTAATTTCTTTGTTTGTTTTTTTTTTTTTTTTGAACTGTACAGAATCCACCTATCTATATGTTCTAATTACATCTGGTCCTTTCTACTTATGTTTTATGCTACCTTCATACTCCTATCCCAGGTCTCTAAGAGGATCTATTGTTTGAGGTTGATAAGAATTGAATATTGATGCCGATGTTGTTAATTAAGGTGTGTATTTGTTAATTTTTAGCACAAGTTATTAAATATTGTGCCTCATTCTATATGGTCTTATTTATTTTCAGGGTCCCGGAAGGCCATAAATTCCGAGTTATGGCATGCCTGCGTCGGCCCCCTTGTTTGTTTGCCTCAAGTGGGGAGTCTTGCTTATTACTTCCCTCAGGGCCACAGCGAGCAGGTTAGATTCATCATCAGTTTGTCTCAGCAGATGAGTGTTGAATTAAGTTAGAGGTGTTCCAAGTGAATCCGTAGAGGGGTTATGTGAAGACATAATAAAAGAAACAACAGAGAAGTAGTATTAATAGTGTTCTTTGTACTTTCCAGTATTAATATTTTGGAACTCTAAGGATGTTCCACCTTTTCTGCTGGATACAGAAAAGCTATTGAGGTTTGTCTTTGTATGTGTAGGTCTTTCAACACGTCTTTTGGTGAGGAATGTTACAAGCAAGGAGGATGTTAGTTAGACTATGTACAAGTTTCTTCTATTCCATTTTCATTAGACTATGTTCACATTACTCTATTCGTTTGATTTCTTTTTATCAATCTTGTTATAAGAGGTAATTGACTGTAGAATGCTATATATTAGGCTTGTGAATTGTGACAAATACAAGTTCTGCATTGTTACTTCTATCATAGTTTGTTTTTGTTATTGATCGATCAGTCTTCATATAGTAATATTCGTCTAGATCAATTTTATGGTGAATATGGCTTTCCTTTCCAGCTGGGTGGGTTGGTTTTGGGATCTTTGTTGTTTCAGACTGAGTTTGTGTATATGTAATCAGCAACATAAAGAAGTGGTAATACCTTAGGCTGATAGCAATCTGTCCATTAGGAAAAGAATCTCTAAATCATGACTTCTCTACATAAAACTATCGAACCTGAAAATTTTGGTTGTGCTTGTCAAGTTCATTGAGTATGAAGTACATTACCTTTTTTACAGAGAAAATAATTACCCACACCCCATCTACATCTATCTGAAACTTTATATTATGGGGGTACAGTTACTGCTGGCAATGCTTTTATCATAAGATTATTTATATATGTGTCTGTGTTTAGGTACTTCTCATAAATCATAATGGTCTCTCATTTTTAACAGTGCATAATGGGTTGTGCTTTTCTCTTGAGCAGTGATGGTGCAGCTTCATTGGTGCTAGTGAGTGGGGAAAAGGCACTTGAACTTGGGTTACATGCTCTTGCTCTTCATTCCTCTGGAAAACCAACCCCTTTGGTACTGTATCATGCTCTTCTGCTGCAATATGTGCTAACTCGTGAAGCTTCACAATAAGCTTGGAGGTGATGCAAATGAGAGTATATATAGTGCACAGGATGCTTGATAAAATGGCACAAGAAGGTTTTGTTGAAGCGAAAAGATATTATATCAGCTTTTGATTCATGTGTAGCTAGCTAGGAATGCTTTCTTGTTTGGTACATTACCTAGTCACTTGAATGTATGGATGTTTGAAAAATGGTAATGGAATGATATGGATTTGAGTACTTTTGATGTGGTAATTACTGTCCAATAGTCACTGGTTTGTTACTCAATTTGATTACAATATTCACACTACAGCTAACCAAATAGAGTAGTTGTGTGAACTAACAACCAACAACAAAAGAAACAAACTTCTGTTGTGTGAGATTCATAACACACAACAGAAACCAAATAGAGTAGTTGTGTGAACTAACAACCAACAACAAAAGAAACAAAGTTCTGTTGTGTGAGATTCATAACACACAACAGAAACCAAATAGAGTAGTTGTGTGAACTAACAACCAACAACAAAAGAAAACAAAGTTCTGTTGTGTGAGATTCATAACACACAACAGAAATGAAATCATCTCCGTTGTCTGAGTAATCAACAGACAAGGGATATAATTTCACTTCAGTTGTGTGTTATTAATCTCAGACAACAAAGAATGAGTAATATCTGTTGTGTGTTACATATCTCAGACAACAAAGAATGAGTAATATCTGTTGTGTGTTACATATCTCAGACAACAAAGAATGAGTTATATCTGTTGTGTGTTATGAATCTCACACAACAGTGAATTCTTTCTTCTGTTGTCTGAATGTACCGACACATCCCCGCGCCTGCCATGCCAGGCACATGCTTGCGCAGAATTCACACAACGGAAACAGATATTCTGTTGAGCAAAGTATTGTCACACAACGGTGAAATCACCGTTGTCTGATTTTTCAATCACACAACACTCGTTTAGACCACGGTTAGTTTGGTCATCACACAACAGAAAATCACCGTCGTCTGATGACCTTTTTGTAGTAGTGCCCGTTGGGCACGAGGTAGGGCTGGTGGAGGGTTCAAAGCCCAGGCCGGCCAGCAACCTGGCTTATTAAAGCCCACCTGGCCTAGCCTTATAAGCCCAGCTCGGAAGCCCATTCAATTCTAGTATTAATATTTTCCTATGTAGTTTTTAGTTCAATATGTGAACTAATTATTGCATTAGGCAATATTTTCCGTTAATTTTTTATTTTATCTTATTCAATCATTAATATATCATATTTTTTCATATTTTTTTGTATTTATTTAATAAAAGAACATTACATATAAATGTAATGGGCTTGGCCTTGTCCACCCAGAAAACCCGCCTGAAAAAGCTCGTAAGGCCCTGGGGGATTGATTTTTAAGAAAAGCACGGCCCTACCCAACCCAAAAAATAAAAATAAAAATATGTTGTGACCCTGCCTAGCCCGGCCCGAGCCCATTGACGGCCCCTACTCTTGTCCATCTTATAACAACCTTATCTTAGTCTAGTCTTGCTTATTTTCATTGCAATTAGTGTAACCATTTAACCAAAAATCTCAACAACAAATTACTATCCATTTATCCATATCACCCTTCACATGTCATACCTTGTCATGAGTTTTGGTTTTGTGACTTTGTAAATTATGTGCATTCTTTCTTGCTTTCTTAAGTCTTGCTAACTAGAAAAGGATTTGCAAATCTTCGTGGGTTCAACATCCTTCCTTATTCCCCTTCTATAATTTGTACATCTTGCATTTAAAGGTAGCTCTAATGCTAACACAATGAGGCCAAGTCATAACCATTAGACTTAGCCAGGAAAGTAGGCAAGGAATTTCACCAATACTAACCATCATTCACGACAACATAATTTGCAAGCTTGCCAGCTAGCTAGAGAATTATCTTCCCTAAAAATATGAGAGGTACAAAAATTAAGTAAACGAGTAAATGTTATTCAATTTTTCCAGGGAATGCCAAGCCTCCATGGGACTACCTTGGGAGATTTGAAATATTGTACCACCAAATTTGAGTCAGTTTCAAACAAAATATAACGAATTCAACACCAAACTCAAGCAACTCTAATTGCTTCAATCACCATTAGGACTTCCACATGAATAGCACTTGGAGCAGTCAGGCCCAGCCTTGTTGGGCAGCATTAGCGACAATCCAGGGCTGCATATCCAAGGGGCACCAAATTTAAAATTTCAATTTATTTTAGTATATATATGTATGTGATATGAGGCCATTTTAGTAATGACAAAGATGGGGGGAAAAAACTAATCAAGAACCAAGGAAATTTTAATTAAATAGAATTAAAGTAGGTTTTCTCTCCTAACCAAACAGATTTTTTTTCTAAGAATGCTTTTCTCTCTTACTCTCTCACGAGAGGTTTCTCGCGGATGGCTAACCAACCCTAGCAGCCACATAACACCTACGCTCAAACAAGCTGGACTTGCCCTCTTCTCTGGTCGTCCCTTGAACTGCGGTGCTTGTTTGCCCTGTGGCTCCTTTTCCTTTGATTCTAATTTTTTGGTGATGAAGATGGACTTTGATTGTCACCCCCCAAATTTCAATAACGAATAATAATACAATTAAATCAAATACAGTGCTCTGGGCGTGATGGTTCAGACATCAATACAAAAGTTGTGAAAATTTTCCTTTAAACAAAGGCAACCAACGATGTCCGAACCCTCAATGTGAATATAGACTTGTTCTTTAGAGTCACATATTACATTAAGCAAAGTTTACAAATTAAACTGAAAACGTCAATTCAACGTAACTGCATACACTACACTCTTTACAAAGGGGAAGACTAATAATTGTGTAGTACAATTAGGTAATAAACCTATCACAGCAACGACAAGGAAGTTCTACGGCTTCAACCATGCTCACCTTAACCTGCAAGATAAACTTCTACACCTTCGAATAGTGCACCAGGTTGCAATCACAATCCAGGTAAGCTTTTACAAGCTTGTATAAGTAAACTCAAAAACCAGCAACAGAAACACATGCTTAAGTCCTCTCAACCTTACAGTCAATAAGCATATATCACAGCATCAACTATCAATTTCACATCATTCAATAGCATGCATCAGCAAGTCCACTCGTGACAAAATTTATATGCTCATAGAACAAATCATCATTCAATTTCACGATCATAGTTCAAAATAAAACCACTTCAAGTAATGTTTGAAATCATTTTTCACGCTCGAAAGCGAATCACAAATTCACATAATCCACTCAAACCTACTTGAGGAAGCAACTCACGCAAATCGCGATAAATCTACTCAAAGCAACTTGAGGAAACAACTCACGCATCACGCATTGTTTTATTTTCCAAAACTCAACATCCTTTTCTCAAAAGAAAATATGTGTCACTCCGTGACAAATCATATAATTGAAATCTCAACAATTCAAATACGAAAGTCAAAGTCACTCATGGACAATAAAAGAAAGACTACTCTCAAGACTCTCTTTTAAAACACGTACTCATTAGTCTCCGGTAACCCTCAATTACCCCCCTGAAGTACCCTGGCAGACAGACTAGAGGTCTAACTGATATTAACCAATCACCCGGCCAAGACTTGGTTCCCGATAACATGCCTTGGTCACCATCTGTGACATCTGATTTTTAGACCTATCTGGTCTTCAGACCTTGATCTCCACAGATCAAAACATTTAAAGAAGTCGCGCTAGACTTAAAAATGTTACACCGATTACGGTCACCATCCGTGACCTAATCCTAGTCACCATCTGTGACCCAATCTCCGTCACCATCCGTAACCCGATCTTGTTCACTATCCATGACGAAGATCAAAACATTAAGCGAGTCGCACTAGACCCAAACTGTTCCACAAATCTACTCAAAGATTTCCCAATCTTGCTCATCGTCTGTGACAAGACTAAAACATTAAGCGAGTTGCACTAGACCCAAAATGCTACTCCAATCTCAATACTTTTCAAAACAATAGAAACCATAATTTTCCAAAACATGACTAAATTCAGTTTGCCCCCTCCAACTTTGGGGCAAACATCAGTTTGGTCATTGATTTTTTTTTTAATCATGATGGTCCTTGCACTTCCATTTTCTATCACGCGGGTCCAAAAATCAAATTCGACTCGAAAGATGGCGTCAGAAGCTAAGTTGGCCCCTGACACGAGGGCCCACATTTCAGACTTTGACCTTCAGTTTGGAGGTAATGCCCAAACTACCCCTTGTTACTCATTTTATTCTTCTTCGAATACTTCACCCCTCTCACTCTCTCTGGGGATTCAGATGGAAGATGCGCCGATGATTCAACCACCTACCACCTCCTCCAATCGCCCCTGCGCTGCCATCATCAGCTTTGCAGATTTGGCGCACCAATCCAAGCCGGACCGCTCATCATGATCTCTGCCATCTTTCTACTGCTCATCAATGGCGCTAATTCCTTCTTCTTCCCTGGAGTCGCTCTCGAGGACCTCATCAAGGTTAGCTCTAAATCACTTCAAAATCTATACACAAACTCGTCTCAGTCCACAGTCCTCCCCAAAATTCCAAACTTCTCCACACAACCAAGAACCAACCATGACTTCACCAAGAAGCACAAGACGGACGAGAACAACCACGTTTCGAAGGCCCCGCCTTCCTAATTCACAATCCTATCCCCCGATGATTTCTGCAAACTTCTCCACCCCATGTCCCACTACCACCTAGTCGAAGTCCTCGAAAAAGCCTTCGTTGGCTACCCGGACGTCCTCGAATCCCTCCGCCACTTCACCAACCATGACCTCACCCTTCGCAAGCTTTTTGTCAGCAGCCTTGGCCCGACACCACCACTGATTCGCTCCGCTTCATCTTCTCCGCCTTCGGCTACCACGACGAGGCCATCGTCATCTTCGACAAGGCCACCAGAAAATCCAAAGCCACGGATTCATCACCTTCGCACTCCGATAAAGCCATCATCGATTCCTCCGCCACCACGCCTCTCCAGGCCGTCAAGCTCCTCGCCCTCTAACTCTCTGGCCCCGATTACAAGGTTTGTCATTGTTCTTGTCTCCGCAATGCTCATTGTCCTAGATCTAGGTTTTTGAATTATCGTATTTGATTGGAATTGGTGACAGTTTGAATTGATATTGTGTGTGTGCAGGAATCAGCGATCTCAAATCTAAAGGAGTTCAAGGCATCTGGAAATTGAGGTGCAATTGGGGAAACTCGAGATGGAATTGGTGAAGATAGAAGTGGAGGTGGTGGGAATTTTTTTTTCTTTCTAAAAATCTTTTATTGTTAAAATGTCTATTTCATCCTTCTTGTGGGCCATGCTATCGGTGCCAACTCAGCTTCTGACATCATCTTTCGAGTCGAATTTGATTTTGGACCCGTGTGATGGAAAATAGAAGTGCAAGGACCATCATCATTAAAAAAAAACATCAAGGCCCCAACTGATGTTTGCCCCAAAGTTGGAGGGGGCAAACTGAATTTAGTCCTCCAAAATATATTGTTTTCCGAAAAGTCACATCTCAAACAATAATGGCTATGTTTGGTATGGCTGTTCTTTGAGAAAAAGCTGGCTTCTGCTTATTTCTGAGAATAAGTGGCTGAAAAGCAAAGCAGCTGAGTGTTTGGTAAACTGGCTTTTTATAAGTGCTGTCAGTGGCAAAAGCAGTGGCAAAGTGTTTGGTAAACTTAAAACTGGCTTATGCTTTTTGTTTGTGGAATGACCAATTTGGACATGAAATCATTTTTTGCCCTAATTATTAAGTAATATAAAATATTTAAAGTTCTATTTTTATGGTTAGTTTAATATTTTTATGTGCATATAGATTATTCTTAACTATCAATTTTTATAAATTATGGTGACCATATAATTAATATTAGACAATTTTAAAAATTATTAAAGTAATTAGACTATGCTCTTTTGGTTATGAGGGAGCATGTTCCATCCTAAAAAGCATCAGCATGTATTAAACTCAATAGCATTTTGCAAAAACCTTTCCAAAGTCAACAAAATATTAGGTCTTGTTGATCAAAAAATAGAATCCAATCATCATGTTCCATCTCAACATTTCATGAATTTCTACATAAAGATTAGAATGAAACTAACGAAATTCCTTCTATTCATAAGAAATCCTAGGGGCAGCTTGACATACATTACTGCACAATAGTCTTCCCTCCTACCATCCCTATAAATTAGAGTGCTTGTTTTGAACAAAAAAAGAAGGCAACATTCACAATACATAACTTTCACACTGGTAAAATATATGCCAATCTTTATCTTGGAACAGAAACTGGTTGATCATGATCACCATTGTCTTCTTCCTTAACTTCATGATAAACAAAAGCTTTGACAGGACCACAAATTAGGTATAAAAACATAACAAAAAAAGGCTCTCTTCCTTGTGAGTTTCGTCTGCATTCATGAACAACATCATCATTTGACATGTAAGTATCACATCATTACCATGAGCATGTCGAGCTCACCTCCCACTCCAACTTCGCTGAGTCCACCGAGGCTGTACTCCATTCAGCTGGGTCTGAGCTAGACTCTGCAATAAAGAATCCCTTCTTTGTTGTTCTGTAAGTAAAAGATATGCATTTTGGATATATTGAGGAGAGGTTGAGTGCTTTGTGTTGTTTCCATATAGATAGTTCATAGGGATAGGTACACAGAACACACAAAACACAATACACAATGACAACAAAACTAACCTGCAAAAGGAACACAAGCAAAGATAGACGAAGAGGTAACAGAGAGATGTATACTTCTTCACATTATATTTAAAGCCAACCTGAATCATACGATAACAAATAAGTGAAACTTTTAGAAGCAAGAAATAGTGGCACACAGCCAAGTCAAATAATGGCAAATGACCCCCTTTTCTTTCATTTATATATAACTTACGATTACAGCAACCGTTTTTACAATTTGATAATAAATGGCAATGCAATTTTCAGAACAAGTATAAACCGCATACTTTAATCCAATATTCCAAACTAACTCGATGAACAAGAATATGGGTGACAAACAAATAATGAACAAGTCAAAAATAGGTAGAACTAAACACTGAAGCAATAGATCATGATAACCAAGTACAACTAAAATGCTCATATATAACTTTGTTTATGTTAGCATCCCAATAGAAAAAAGATGTAGCAGTCATTACCAATATATCAAAAACTGCACTAAAAACTTCAATGAAAAAAGGACTGAACAGAAGCATAAAAGTTGAAGGTGGCCATGACCCACATCAATGCAGAACATATGAGAAATTAAATGGTGGGTAACAGCAGAGCTAGACAATTCTGAAAGCAATGACTTGAAGAAACCTACACAATTGCTATAATCTGAAGATTTCAATTTCCAAATAACACATAAACATAAGACCGTACTAGATGTCTGGATATGATTTAAGGACAACAGATATAAATAAATCTTCCCATTTCGCCAGAATTATCAGATTGCCTACAACATCTTAAAGTGTTCTTGACCAACATATCTAGATTGTGCCTGTCTAGTTGTCTATCAATATAAATAAGTTGAACTTAGTCAAATGAGAGACCAACACATCAGTACCATTGGACTGGCAACAAATTATGAGCACAACAGCAAGAGAAGGACCAACAAGAAACTAGAGAGGCATCAAAGAACCTGCACACCTTTTACTTGCACCTGCTAAATAAGCTCAATAAAGGCCCCTGAAATGCAAAGCATAACCGTGAAATAGATTGAAATAAGAAATTTCAATGAAAACAACAAGCATTGCATTTTCCTTACTCAATCAATCATATCAGCAAAACGAAACCAAAACTAAACTATCAAATTTTCAAAGCAACACAGATCTCATTATTAGTTTCAAGCTATCATTTAGTTTTGGAGCTTTATTTTACTACCCTGCCAGCATCTATGAAAATGAAGAGAACTCACACTCTTCCATAACTTGGATGCTTCACTGCAAGCACAAATGCCCTCCTCAAAATCCTCTATAGACACTTCTGTGACCTTAGCAATTTCCTAACATCCCAATGCACAACACATTAAAAAAAAAAAAAAAAAAACATTCATCTCTAGGTTTGTTTGGTTCAATTCAAATCTTACTTTTCTCACAAAAAGATCAAAACTTTAATACATATCAAAGGACCCTCACAACAATCCATACAAACCTGATTGTCTGCGGGATTGAAAGTAGAGATAACTGGGCCAATTACCTTCCAATTGCCATTTATGAACCCACCAGGATTTTCTGTAGCCAAGAGCCCAAGACGATCTTCCCCATAAATTCAGTCTTTTTCTGTGCCGAAACTCATCTCTGCATATTAAGATTCACACATCAAAAACAAAACAAGCAAAACTAATACAAACAACAACAAGATAGAGCAAAACATAGAGCATCGATGATTATATCGATCCTTATATAATCATGGAATCCCAAATTTTTCCGATTCGGCAGTTTAATCTATGCTATGATTTACCCCAAATTTTGAAGACAGAGAGAGATGGTTACCTCCGAATTGAATCGAGAAGACAAAGAGAAGAATTGGAGCGTCTGTGCGTGGGGAAAATTGAATCATCTCTGCATTCCAATTGAAGCGTCCAAGGTTGTTTTTCGTTTGTGAGTGGAGAGTGGCTTATCCAGTGTAGTTCCATGGCTGTGCGTAAATTGGTCAAGAAAGGGAGGGCAATCGCTGGTATTATCAAAGAGTCATTAATCTATAGTGAAGAGCGCTACAGTTGCAGAAGCGGCCTCTGGCTTCCAAAAGCAGGGGTCTCCAGGCTTCTGCTTTTTAGTGGAAAAAGCCAGGGCTTCTGTTAGAAGCTGGCTGAAGGAGTTACCAAACGCTAAAGGGTGGAGTGCTTATAAGCAGGGGAGCAAAAAAGCCCCCCCCCCCAAACTAGTCAATGTCAACATAATCATGCATATTGTTTTCATCGTACATCAAATTCACAACGATAAATATATATATATATATATTTCACGTAAAAATATATATTTGTAGTCATTCACTCAGGAATGTCACTATTACCAACTATAGTCACAGTCAAATAAACAACTCTAAGATGGTAAGGTAACTTTGTTCGTAAATGAACATTGTGAGATTTACTCACCTCTGAATCCCGCTGCGTCTTCTATACAGAACAGAGATAACACACTCACAAAATATACAGCCAAGAATACTTTGTCAAGTACCTAATCACATACGGTCACATCTCAGTACTCGAAACACAAAACAATTAAAGTTCGAATCCCCCAATTGAACTACAACCCGAAAGTAACGCCAATCGAGGTGGAACTTCATCTGAGACCACCCAAAGTCTTTGGGATACTTTTAGGATTGATATGACAAAACTACAAGTTGATAGAAAGGCTGGATCCTCACTGATCAATAACCGAGATAATCAAAAATGGTGAAAAAACCCTAACAAATTCATACGATCTCTAAAAATTTCGTATTATATATCAAAATGTTCGTATCGACAAGTAGATGATATATAAAATCATAAACTGCCCTTGACATGGCCAGAAACACCGCCAAGCTCAGCCACAGGTGGTGGTACACTGCTGCCGGCCGAACTCCAAACTAGCAAGATCCAATCATCCAAAATGAAGTTTATACAACGAGGATCAACTTTAATACTTGAGGTTTTGGCCGGTTTGGCCTTGATCGGCCTCAAACAAGCCTCAAGCCGGAGTTAACTATTCACCGTGAGTTGACTCTTCTTCAGTGCAACTCGTCTACAACCATCACCATGAATTGAAAGAGGAATCTCCCACGAACCAAACAAGACCTGTTTCAAGCCATGCCAGAGTTGGGATTTCCGGTCAGGTGCGACTACACCAAGCTTCGCAGCTTCGATGCGCCGTCGTGGGTGAGTATCAGAGCAAGCCACCACCACAGGGAGGTAGGCGACGTCAGTCTGAGTCGAGCTGAGCTAGTCCCGTCGCCAGACTTGGACGGAGGTGGCCTAAAAAGTCAGGTCGGGTTGGGCAGGTACGGGTCGGGTCAGTCAAAAAACATGGATAGTGAGGGTTTCGGTCGAGAGAGAAAGAGATTTCCAATTTTGGAAATTAGGAAATTATGACAAAAAATTCGGAAAAAAAAAACATATTTATACCAAAATGGAAACTTTTTCTGACGGCCATAACTTCATCATACGAACTCCGATTTTGGCGTTCCACTTGTCCACGAACTCATATCAATGCACTCTATGACTTTTGTGTATGAAGTTTTCGGAGAAACTCAAGGTATAAAAATTCAACATTTGCGCTCCCCCTAAATGACGTTTTCTGAATAATTTTTCGTCCAAAAATAATTCCACCTCATCCTTGAACTACGTACTCGTCCTAATAACCACTGAATAAATTCCAAACAAAATCCTGAAAAAATACTAATAAATTTCCAGGGTATTACATTGATGGTGGATCTCCTGGCGATATTGGAGACTCTGCTCTTGTTTTGCCGTTTTGGGGTGGAGGGCTGTAGTAGGTGATACGCTAAAAGTAAGCGCGCAATTTAACCCTATAAAATATCATCGTTAGTATACGGTAAATAGGGATCGTTCAAATTCGGGGATTGAGGGTACACCTGTCACTGTAAAACAAGTAAAGAATTAAAATAAATATAAAGTATAATATTTACAAAAATATATACAAATAACTAAATAAAGGGGGATTTTAAACTTAGGGTTTCGAAAATTAAAATAAATAAAATAAAGAAAATACAAAAACACATATACAAGAAGGAAACATAAGAAACAAAGATCAAAACCAATTTCATATAATCAAATTCAAATCAAATCCTATAATCGATCATCTAAGTCATGAGAAAGAAGTTGATCATGTGAAACATTCGAAGCAAATGATTTCCCATATTTTACTTTTCTTTACTAATTAATCTAAATGAAAGCACCTAGATCAATCCTATTAAACATGTAATCGAAGTATAGAAAACTAGCTAATTAACACATGTTCAACGCAAGAAGCAAAGAGAAAGGTTATCAACTTAAGTGTACAACCTAGTATGAATAAGTTCATCTATTTGCAATCCTCTTCAATTGAATTCGACATTTGTCCAAAGCCTTTACTACTTTCAATCTAGGTTCACAAAACTATTAGGTGAATTGTTAACCTAAATCTAGCACCAATTACATGCAAATCCTATAAGTGTCGACCCAAATAAGATAAACATATAAAAGATTTCTATCAAGCAAATTCAATCGAACAAACTCACATAAGCAACTTTGAATCACAATTGTGGAATTCGAAATCTTTATTTAAACATAGTGTACATACATGTACATTTGCAAGCATAATTAGCTATAATGGGCCATGCTCATTGTACCGCCAAAGGTACTAATTCCAACCAAAGGAATGACATGCGGACACACCGCCAGGCGGGCTACAGCCTCAGCGTCGGACCGCCTCCAGATCGCCACCGACGCGCCGCGCCAAGATAGCATCAGAAGCTTCTGAAGCTGGGAACTGAAGCTCATCAGTCCCACATCGAAAACAAAGACAAGATCAGTCTCTTCCTCACCTATAAAAGGTTCTCTCCTCTCTCCTCATTAATTACGCATTCAATACTTACCTACTGTTACTTTGTCAACATAAATACATTGACTAATTTAGGCATCGGAGAGTTGAAGACCGCCCAGCGCGGTCTCCCTCTGACGCCCATTGTATTTTACTTGACAGGTAACGGGAACAGCAATATTAACACAAGTATCGATCCGCCCACCGGATCAGCGTTAACTAAGGTCCGGCTACCGCTAGACATTTAGACATTAACACATAGAAATTGGGCTTAAACTTTTCCCTAAACGTTATTGTTAACTAGGAACAAGTTCCTACGAATTCAAACAAGGAAAACCAAAAGGTTACAAGGAAAATGATCGAATTACACCGTGAGTGGAGATGGAGATGGAGAGCTTGAACGTTGCACTCTTGAATCTTGGAAGCAAGTATTTAAGGTGGATGATGGAGGCTATGTCTTCACGGCTCCTTCTTCTTCTTCCTCTCCTTGCTTGAAAACGCAAAACTTGCAACTAGAGAATGGAGAGAGGGACAGAGCTTTCTGACGTTATGGAAGTATTTTCTGAATGAGAGAATGTGTGTTGAAACATCAAGCATAGGAGGGGGTTTATATAGGGGGACGGCCAAGCTTCATGAATCGTCTTTTTAATTTCTCAAAGAATTATCTAGTCATGCCACACAGCTTCGACCAATCACAGAATGCCATGTCAGCTTTGTTAAGTCATCCAACCAATCAAAAGCCTCCAAAATAAGTCCATAATCCTTCAAAATATATTATTGTTGATTTTCCCAAGATTTTATCTGATTTTATTCACAATTTTCAGCCAAATATCTAGGCATGAATAATGTATCCATATGCATTTTGGACCTTTTCTCCTTTAAATCTCTCCATGGCTTTATCCTTAATGTCCTCCCCTTGATTTTCACATTAAAACTGCAGATTTTATTCTTTAATTTCGGCCAACATATCTTGAGGCAATTCAGGGATGAATCTGGACTTGTTTTGAGCATTTTCTAGTTGCACAATCCCTTGAAACTCTCCCAAGATTTTCTCAACGTAATCTCTTTAATTCTCTCCTGATTTTTACATTATCTCCATCATTTCCCATGGCAAAAATCAGATTTAATCTCCCAAAATATCTTCCTTACATCCCTCAACCCTAGAAGATTCTTGGGCCTCCATGTGTCAACTTCAAGCCATCAAGTCTCCTAGTGCCTCCAGGAATCTTCTCACATTTCACCATTTTTCTTTATTTCTTCAATAATGCTTTCCTAGATGACTCAGGAGTCTTGCTTTGAAAAAGTTTCCTATTCTGAATAGGATTTCCTGGTTGAATCAGGATTTCCTGGCTGGACCAGGAAAACTTCATTTCTTCTTTTCAGCACATTCTTGCAGCCCTTGTGCCTTGCCTTAGCCCTTCCCAACATTCTCTAGCTTTTCTTTCTCCTTTACGCTCATTTCAACTCCATTTGCTCCATGGGACCTAAAAATAGAAACTTTTATTAAAATTACTAAAAATAGAAACTTTCTAATAATGGAAACTTTCCTAAAGAAGAAGGATTTATTTAAGGAAATAACTAAGTAAATATGAGGAAATAACAATTAAAACGTCGCATTAAAATGCTCCTATCAGTAGGCTCAGTTGTGATGGCGGCGAGCTGATATGGTTGATAGCTAGGTTGGCTATCACGACTGGTATTGGTCTTTTCGACAGTGCATGAAGGGAATTGGATAGGCATGCTGCTATGGTAAGGATCTGTGATGGCGTTACTGCTGCTGGTTGTATTGTCAGAAAGTCGAATGGCATCGGCGAGGGAAGCACAATAGGCGGCGGCGGCTCTGAAAGGGATGAGGAAGTGATACTTACTAAGGTTCTCATTGGTTGGGGAGATTGGGTGGGCTGGACCCTGAGTTTTGGGTTCTGGGCTTTCGTAGGTAGGGGATGGAGGATGGTTTGTCATCCTCTAACCCAAATATTGTTTAATATTGTTGTTGGGTCACAAAACCTAGTTGCTCGGTTGTTATATTTACTTAAACTGCGTATGAGTTTTCTAGATTTTTTTAGAATAAAGGTACGTGAACTTCCTTAAAAGTTGCAAGGTTCTGTTTTTTTCTAGAATAGGTCTTTTGTATATCCTAAAGGACAGCTCTTTCTGTCGGCCCCTCAGGGGTGTGTTGTTTCTGGTACTACTTGCTGAATATTATAAAATTAGATGACCTATTTCAATTATAAAAAAAAGGTTCTCTCTCCTAGGCATTTTTCTCTTTCTTTGTACAGCCTCTTTCTCTCTTCCATATAACAAGAAAACACTCTCTCTTTTCTATATTTTTCCCTCTAAATCTACCTTAATCCCTCTTCCCTCACAAGCTCATCGAGTCATTGCCTCATCATATTTTCTTCCATATTGTTTTCTCTTCTGATTTTTTTTCTTCTTTCTTTGCTGCAATCCCCATAAACTAGGGTTTTTGAAATAATAATAATCAGAGGTATGTCTTCTACTTTTCTAGACTCCAATACAGAAGGAGAAAGAGATTATGTTTTTTTTTATGAGTTTGGTTAACCCTCAATACTAATACACTTTCCGCTTTTGATCCTTGTGAATCAAAGACTCTTTACGAGACTTATATCAATATGCAAGTTAGGGGCCCCCGGGATAATTCTCGCCCGGGGTCTTGAAAGCCTCAGGATGACCCTGGGAGCAGTATGGATATATCACTTCTTTTAAGTACATCAGTGGTTATCATCTCAATTTGGTTATGAAATGATGTTAAGTGTGGGGCTCAAGATGAAGGTTATAATCGGTACCTTTGATGCTGCATTAAGTCTAATATGTTAAACTGACAATGATTAGAGTATCATTCCTTAATTTATATTTGAAGAATTTACAACTCATTTTTGGTTGTTTCAATTTTTCTTGCATGTTGATTGAGCCTTCTCTTTATTAAGCTCAATCACCTTACTATGTTGGCTGCTATTTCAGCACCACAATATACTATCTTAGTGAGTAAGGCTTTTATTGCAGTGCATTATGAAAAGGAGTTTATGAAATAGCAGGTTTAGGCAGCGACTCGTTGCTAAGAAACGATCTGCCAATTGTATCTATTGGGAAAGGGGTTAGAAGCATTGACTATGGTTGTTGGTTCTTGATACTGGTCATGTTTGAAGTAGAAGAATGGCAGAAAGCCAGAAATTGTTGCAACTGTTTGTGCAATGCTTCAGATCGATCCTTTAGGTTCCATGTCAGTTTATTTACTTTTATTAGTTTTTCTTAGTTAGTTTTGTGATTTCTTTCCTTTTATTGTTTTTCAGGTTTTGGAGACTATAAAAATCTTATATTCTTATCTTGTTTTATCAACTTGGCTATTCAGAAATCAACGAGGTATAGACTCCCCATATAATCCTTAGCTATCAAGTGGAGAATGAACAAGTGGTTAGAGTTCTATCTGGTTACTTTGATCCCATAATTATGGTTATTCCTGATCTAAGGAGTAAAGAATCTATTTGAGCCCAAAAGTAATTTTGGCAAGATCCCTTTAGGGGATTTAGCATAGCGGGCCGATACCTGCAGCCCAAAATTAAGTCTACTTGAGTTTGGGTTATAGCTTCATCCATTCCGACATGCATAAGGAAAACGAGCCCTTATTGGAATCAAGTAGCGGAGATTGAATAGGAAACTTCAATCAATAATCCTTTAATGGCAAGGAACAGTCGAAACCCTAGGGTATAAATACCAGGTTTCAAGGACGAAATACACACAACTCTTCAATCAATCAATCTCAATGATTATCCAAGACTCTCCGGAGCAAACCTACCCGTAACCTAGTGGCAACCCAGCGAAGCAAGGGTAATGCCCTCGCAACCCAACGATGCTAAAGCGTGACGCTTTAGCAAAACTCTGTGCTTTCTCCTACTTCCCCTTGATTGCTCTGCTCAATCTACAGCATTGAGTATCGACTCGATGAAGCAAGAGATCACAACACAAGCCCTTATCCGTAAGGCAAAAAGTCCTTTTCTGAAAGGTACAGAAAAGAACCTTGTGACGGGGTTGGTGCTCTCCTCGTCCACATCGTTTGATCAAGAAGTCAGGTCAGGGGACTCCCCGACGACTGCACCCCATGGTGCTGGCACGCCTACGCAAGCTCAAAAAAGACTGTTTGCAACCAGACTAGTTTTGGAGCCAAACAGAATCAACAGGGATTAGAATGACGATACAGAAACTACTATTTTATGACGCACATTAAGGGTGTGCATTTGATGCGCATCATAATTGATAATCATTCACGGCACCCCTTAAATAATATATGACTTTGGTCATTTATGGCTTGCATTTGATTTACTGCCATACATCTTGGATGACTTGTTTTAGGTTTTTTATGGTTTTGCCTCTTGGTGCTTCATAAATGTAATGCCTCTCTTATGGTGCGTTTCATTGATGATGTATGGCATACGTTGAAGTTGTGAATAAAACTTAGTAATTTGCTAGATCTCATTTAAGACAAATGTTCAACTCATTTATGATACACAGTAACACATTTACGGCACAGTAAATATAAAAAGTCTTTTACAATAACGTCTTTTATGTAGTAAAAAGATGATTTACAACACACAAAATGGATCCTAAAAAATCATTTTTCCTATAGCTAGAGTTTCATAATTGTTCACATTCAATTTTTACTCAACCCTGTGCTGCATCAATTTTTTTTTTTTTTTATGTGAAATGATTGGTCTTTTTAAGTTGTAGTACTTTGCTACTTCTTTCCTAAAAGTATTAACTACTTAGGTTGTTACATAAGCTATACACTTCATTAGGGCTGGCCTGGAGTTGGTTCTACACTTTCAAGTCCAGAACTCGGAACCAGAACCGAGAAGAGATAATCGGTTCAGGTATGCTGTTTTTTGTATCAAGAACCGATATAGAACCGAACCGACCATATTTGGGTCGGTTTCTCGGTTTCAAGATCAGTTCGAGTCCTGTGAAGGTTTTTCGGTTTTCGGTTCCAAGATCAGTTCGGTCTCTAGAGCAACAACAATATGCGACACTAGTTGGAACATCTAAGATACAAATTTTTTTGCATTCAACTTTCTCCTACTCTACACAGCTTTTAAATTCATCCAACCTTGCACCCGAACTTCTAACGTATCTCACAGCATTCCTTATGCTAGCCACTGGCCTCTCCATCATATTCAGTCCACTCCTCACAATTAGGTTTACAATGTGAGCCAAACATGCACATGAATAAACTTACCTCCACAAATCTGTTTTATGTCCCAATTGCACATTTTCTTCCTAAGGTAATCAATGGCATGCTTATTGGCAGAGGCATTGTCAACAGAAATTGTTAGAACCTTATCTATTGACCAATCAATCAAACACTTCTCCAAGATTTTTCCCATGGTTACACCTTGGTGGTTTGGAACCACACAAAAAGCAAGCACTCTTTTGTGCATCTGCCATCCCCGATCAATAAAATGGGCAGTAATTACCATGTAGTTTATATTCTGGCAAGAAGTCCAAGTGTCCATTGTCAAACACACACAGTGAGACTTCAATTCCCTCCTCAACTCCTCCTTCTTGGCATCATACATGCCTAGGAAGGTCTTGACTATGACTTTCCTACATGGAACTTTAAACAGGGGCACAACAACACTGCAAAAATACCTAAAACCGGTTTTTCAATGAAACTAAATGCAAGTTCATCGACAACTATCATATGAGTTGCAGCTTCCACACAATTATCTCGTGACTAATTCACACTAACCAAAATACTCCCACCTCTTCTTCCATTACTAGTCAAAACCTGTTGGCCGGATTCTACATTAACTCTACCAAGGTATCCCTTACACACTATCTCGATGTGTTTCCTAAGAGAAGATGTACCATTTTCATATGAATTGCATGCCAAATGAGTCGGACAGTACTTATATTGAGCTCTCTTAGTATGGCCAACCACTTTCTCCATTCCATCGATAGTCTCAATCAAAGGATGATCCTCCTTCATGAAGTGATCCCATACGTCCGTCCTCTGCTTGCCTTTCTTCTTCTCTCCTCTATTTCTCTTGGGAATAGAGCTCCGAGCAGTAGAAGCTTTGGTTGCTTTCGTCGATTTTGGAGCAGCTGCTACTTGTTCTGACGCGGAGTTGTTGCTTGCAACTACAATGTCATTGCAAGCGGATGGTTCGTCACTAGAAGCAGATGGGTTAGAGGAGCTAGTAGATGTTGCGGACATGGAAGTAGATCTCAAAGGCAGCAAGCTGCAAGCGTATGTACAACCTCAATATTTCCTAGCCTGAAATGAAGACGCCAAGCAATTTTGTTAAGCAATATTTCCTAGCCTGAAATGAAGACGCCAAGCAATTTTGTTAAGCAATATTTCCTAGCCTCAAAACATATGCAAATATCTTTTTTTCATTAACAGTTAACAAACAACAAAACTGAGCAAAACTGAGCAAGCAAAAGAAAACTCATTTACCAGTTCACCTCAAATGCATAGTAAATACAAAAATGTCCAGTTCGCAATTCTCAAACCATCAATCCCACAGAAAATATCAAATTCTATTATGGTAAATAAAATGCATCATCATAGATTGGCTCCCCTCTATAGCAATACAGTACATAAATCTCGATCATGACTTAAAAACAAACAAAAAATGATTTTGTAAACAAACAACCAGCTGACTCCAATATTAGTCACAGAAAGCCCCTAAAAACAAATAGAAACAATTATGCAAAAGCTATAAACTTGAGAGTTCATTTCCTATAATTAATCAATACCATTTGCCCATGTTTTAAGCAGAATCTATACAATTTGAGAAGACCAGAAATGGATAGAGAGAAAACTACCTTTAAAAAATGGGTTTACTGCTTCAAGTACATGCTTCTCCTTGTTGAAGCCATGGCGGAAGAATGAAAGTCAAGTGTCTCAGAGTTTTGGCTGCACAAAATCTATAAAAAAAAATTAGGTTCTTCTATAATCTATACCGCAACAGAGCACTAGCAGTAGTAGCAGTCATATCATCACCACTCAAAATGTTAAAATGGGAATAAAATCAGCCATCTTTTTCACGTTGGAGCAAGAAAAACAAAGAAGAAAAAGAAAACACTAATGAGATTTGCCTTTGTATATGGAAAGGATCGATTGGTAGTAAACTAATCATGTACTATATGAAATGATTGAAATCCATTTGCCTAATTTTAGTATACACTTTCCTTTGGTTAATGCTAACACTACAAATGATGATATTCTCTGCACATTCCTAGAGTTCCAGCACCAGATTAATTCCAAGGTCCAAATTTGTCACAAACTACATGTAGGGTGGTTAACTAAATGGTTAAATACTGTTTAGTCCATGTACTTTGCCTCTCTCATCGTTTCAGTCCTTGACATTCTAATTTAATCTAAAAACTCCCTGACCTCACAATTTCCCTCCAATAAGTCCATTCCGCGTCAAATTAGGAGTTGGCCTTGGGTGAAATGTCCAATATACCCCTCTGTTATTTTTTTTTTCCTTTTTTTTTTTTTTTTTTTTTTTTCTTTTTTTTTTTTTTCTTTTTTTCTTGTTCATTTTTAATTTCTTTTTTCCTTTTTGTTAATGCTCGAAGTCCGCGGTAGACGATCTTCCGCTTAACGTGGGTCCGGTGGGCGGACCGCTACTCTGAGGATTTGATGGCCTCCGCTAGCTATCACACAAGAGACCGGGTGTCAGAGGGAGACCGCGTTGGGCGGTCTTCACTTCTCTGATGCCTAAGTCAGTAAACGCGTACAGGCAGCATAACAATAAATGAGTAGTGAATGCGTAATTAATGAGGAGAGAGGAGAGGACCTTTTATAAGTGAGTAGAAGGTTGATCTTCTTCTTGTTTTCGATGTGGGACTGATGTGTTTTGATTCCCAACATCTGGAGCTTCTGATGCTATCTTGGCGGGCGCGTGACGGCACGTCAGCGGTGATCTGGGGGCGATCCAGGGCTCGGGTGGTAGCCCGCCTGGCTGTACCTTCGCAGGTCACTCCTTTGGTGAGAGCCGAACCTCTGGCGGTACAATGAGCATGGCTCATTACAGCTAATTATGCTTGTTCTGACACATGAAGATACACTTTTTTTTTCTTATTTTCGTTCTGCCTACTTTCTCCTTCCTCAACCCACCAATCCCATTCTGATCAAACTCCACAACCCATCTGTTTCTCTCCCCAAATTGAAACCAAACCCAGCAAAGACCTAGCTTGGCGTTGTATAGATGGACATCGAGCAAAAGCAAGAGGCTAGGAGCTAATCGATCACTTCTTCACCTTCTCTGAAGCCATCTCCCTCTGTTGTCTCTTAGCGGATCCGCCCTCATCGCCATCGTCGCCGACGCCATCTCTCAAACATAAGCAGATCCCAATCAGCTCGGAAATTCGCCGCTCAACCACTCCCCTCTTGTTTTCACAACCTACTTCTCTCTCTCCCACTCAAATCCGACTTTCTCTCTCCACATCAGGCCTCAATTTGGAAACTTTTCACTGAAAACTACCATTTTTTCAGACTCTGAGGTTTTTGGGTCTTGCTCAAAATAGTGATTTGGATTTTTGGTCTGGTTGAAATGGTGGTTTTTGATGGCCAAGTTGACCAAAACCAGAAGTGAAGAAGAAGAATAGTGATGGAAAAGAAAAATGGTCGCCGGCGTGGAGAACAATAATTGGGGTTTCGGGTCGATCTAGATTAGTTCGCCGACATGGCGCTACTGATGCAGCAGGATATGATGGTCATTAAAAAAGAAAAAAGAAAAAAAAGAAAAAAGAAAAATAAAAAAAGGAAAAAAGAAAAATAAAAAACAGAAAAAAGAAATTAAAAAGGAAAAAGAAAAAAAGAAATTAAAAAGGAAAAGAAAAAAAGAAATTAAAAAGGAAAAAGAAAAAAAGAAAAAAAAGAAATTAAATAGGAAAAAAAGAAAAAGAAATAACAGAGGGGTATATTGGACATTTCACCCAAGGCCAACTCCTAATTTGATGCGGAAGGGACCTATTGGAGGGAAATTGTGAGGTCAGAGACTTTTTAGATTAAATTAGAATGTCAGGGACTGAAACGATGAGAGAGGCAAAGTATAGAGACTAAACAGTATTTAACCCTTAACTAAATGTATACCACAGAACTTCCGTGAATATAAACATTCCACAAAGAAGAACCTCATTCTGCAAAGCAAGATATTCAAATTAAACATTCCACCAAATGCATATCATATTACATCCCTACCCACCATAACCAAAACTATTCACTCCAACATAGAAACATGGGCTCCTCTAAAAACTTTACCACAATTATTATATGATCTTTGTGAATTATCAAAGTACCAACCATGACCAAGTAATTGCCTAATCAAATCAAATAAATGGGTTGCCATATTAACCACATAGGATTCCAAATTCAACCAAGTAAACAAAATCCAGTAAGCAAAAACCATCAAAAATTGAAACTTTGAAACAAACAAGAACAAAGTTTGAATTTTTATACCACAAATCTTGATGGGTGCTTCAAGCTCTAACAAATTGGGTTGTTGCAAGAAGATATCTTTAGAGGCAGAACAGAGTTGTCGGATCTTGGACTCAGATAGCTGCACCTGCTTTTCGGGTCGGCCTCGGACTTTAAGAAGATGGCTAATGATGTCATCAAGAACCAATTGGTCTATTAGTCAAACGCCTGAAGTCAACGGCTTTGGAAAATAATTGAAAGACTGAAACTTGAAGAGAGAAGAAGAAGGATAAGAAGGAGAAGGAGAAGAGAGGGAGTGAAAGAAAAGCATGAGACTTTGTTCGGTGGAAACATCCCCCAAACATCCAAGAAGAAACATCAACCAAATCATAAATGAAAGCTTACATTGACGGAGGTCGAAGACGGGCTGCATCAACCAAATCGCAGATGGCTAATAGCCTAACACAAATCGAAGACGCTATGTTTTTGGGTTCTAGACTTTGAGGGTGATCGTCTTGCTCGTCTGGGTTAGAGAATGGAGAGTTGGAGATACAGAGAGTGAGCGTTAGAGAGAACTAGAGAAGATTAACGCGATGTTTTTAGGGTTTTGATCGAATGGATAGGAGTTAGTCTGATCGTATGTTGGCGCTTGATCACATGAGAAGGGGTCTATTTTACAGAAATAAGCTCGGCCCTAATATCCACTTATACATTGACATCTGTATTTCGGTGCCAAGGGGGTTTTAAAAACAAGAACCGGAACCGAATCGAGAAGACTTCACCAGGGACCGAACCGAGAAAAATGTAAATACATATGCCCTAAAACCGAACCGAACCGGGTTTTTCAGTGTTGTTCGGTGCTGTTCCTTAGGTTTTACGATTGCCAGGCCAGCCCTACACTTCATGCATAAGCTTCGACATTAAGAAACATGTTTTTTCTGTCTTAAAACTTGACATAAGTAAAGCTTATGATCGTTTAGAGTGGTATTTTGTACAGGAAATTCTGCTGGGTTTTGATCAGAGATAGGTTCAAATGGTTATGAATTGTGTAATGTTTGTAAGTATGCTATTCTGGTTCATGGAGAGCCTTCTACACTAATCATTCCATCTAGGGGTATTAGACAAGGTGATCCCCTATCGCCTTACCTATTTATTCTTTGCAATGAGGGGCTTTCTGCCTTGATTTCCTAAGCTATCCAGGACAACTCAATAGAGGGTCTAACTATTGTCCTCAGGCCCCCACATTGCATCATCTCTTCTTTGCATATGACAATATACTTTTTGGCACCACTACTAATGAGAATGCATGCAGTACAGAAGACTATTAAATGTGTATGAAAAAGTATCTGGTCAGAAAGACAATTTTGAGAAAAGTAGTGTTGTTTTTAGTAACAATGTGCCACAGGAGCGGAAGGAGGAACTTGTTGCTATTCTTGAAGTCAAATGTGTAGCAGAGCATGATAGATATTTAGGGCTACCTATGCGCATTGGAAGGTCCAAAACTGCCATCTTTGAGTGCATTAAAGAAAAGCTCGCCAAGAAACTTGTCAGTTGGAAAGCAAAAATTCTCAGTGTTGCTGGTAAAGAAACATTAATTAAAGCTGTTACACAGACTATGCCTTTATATGCCATGAACTGCTACTTGCTTCCACAACGTTTATGTGATGACATCCATCAATTGTGTGCATCTTTCTTCTTGGGAGACACTGATGAGAAAAAGAAAATACATTGGCAGAGTTGGGAGAAATATTTATGCTTATAATTGGCAGAGTTTGGAAGGTGGTATGGGCTTTAAAAATATTTATGCTTATAATTTAGCGATGCTAGCTAAAAACAAGCATGGAGACTTGTGACAAATCCTCACTCATTAATTGCCCAATTATATAAAGCAAGTTATCATCCACATTGTAGTTTCTGGGAAGCTGACTTGGGAGACTCTCCTTCTTTCTCTTGGAGAAGTATACTACAAGGTAGACCTATTCTTCAAGCAGGCATGTAATGGAGGGTGGGAAATGGAACAAATATCAACATGTGGATTGACAGGTGGATTCCAAATTGTCCCACAATATTTGCTGCAAAGACTAGATGAGTGCCCCTTTGAACATATGTAGCTGAACTCATTGACCTCTATACTCAGCAATGGCTACCATTTGTAGTCAATTTGGTTTTCTCTGCTGAAGTTGCACAAAAGATTCTATGCATTCCACTTAGCGAAAGGAATTTACATGATCGATTTTGTTGTCATCCGGAACGCAATGGGTTATATTTAGTCAAATTGGCATATTGGATAGCTACGGCTACGGTGCTTGAATAAACCTTAGCCTCCTTCTCACAGGGTGATCCATACAAGGTTCTATGGCAGTGCCTTTGGCAAGCCAAAGTGTCAGGCAAGGTGCAAGTATGCCTTTGGTGTGCATTTCAAGATTTGCTTCCCACAAGAGCCAAACTGCAAACCAAAGGCTATAATGGGGACTTACAATCCTTCTTTGCAACCACCAGTATGAAGACAATGCATATGTTATATGTAAGTGTCTTGTGGCCTCTACGGTTTTGTCTTCATCATTGTTTAATCTAAATGGCAGCTTGCTTCCTAACCTCAACTTTAAGGAATGGATGTTAGAACGAGCGATGCAACTAAAAAGTATCAATTTTGAGCAGTTCTTGATGGTATTGTGGGCATTATGGAAGAACAGGAATAATAAGTTATGGTAAAGAAAATGTCAAACTGGATAAGTATCCTATGTAGTGCTGTAGCGTGGTTGGAAAAGTTCCACAAAGTTAGAAACATTGATTGGCATCCCAAACCAAAAATGAAAACTGGATGGAAGCCAGTAGCAGATGATAGCTGGAAACTGAATGTAGATGGAAGTTATTTGCCTAATAATTTCAAGGGATGTCTAGGTGGCTGTTGGAGACATCATTGAGTATAAAATAAGTGCAAATTTGGTGTATGATGTCTCCTACTCCCAAGTATAGGAGGTCAAGTTTTAGTAAAGGAAAAAGTAAGAGTATCGTACCCAAGGGATTGAGTAACTCTACCCTAGCTAGATCACCGTGAAAATAAACCTAGAAAACACATGTAAAGTCTACCTTTTTACAAGTTCACAACCTTAACCCTTTGGAAGCTAAAGATCATGAGGATGGTATTAACAATTGTGGTAGTTAGCGGTTTGGTTGATTTTAAGTTTTATGAAGTAAATTAAGTTGCATAAAATAAAATAAACAAACAAAAAGGTAGAGACTAAATCAATAAGAAGAATAGAGACTTAGACATCACACCTAACCTTACTCATGCACAATATGTAACCTCATATTAATGTAATAACATGCTTTGATAAATTTCCCCTTAGTACTTTGATGAAGCTACCAAGAAACCAACTAATCATGCAATTTAACAATCTCTTCCGAAGCAAAACTAAATTACACAACCTTTTTACCATTCAAATCTTCTGGATCCTAAATGGCCTATGGTGCCGTGAGCCTAAATTCTTCCGGAACCTAAACTCACAACATCATGCTTTAATTTCAAGGTAAGAAATTCAAGCAACTTAGTTCTTCCTGTAGGAATAAGCTAAGCAACCACCTATTTAGCTACACATGCTCACGGAATCAAGAGTTTATCAAGTTCATGTTTCCGATTCATTAATTTCCTAAAGCATGCTTCTAGGTGATAAATCTATAAACACACTTAGGGTACATGAAAGTATAGTAGCCAAAAGATTCAAAACATGCATAAATATCAAAACACATGGGAATTTACATTATTTGCACAAAAGTTTGGCTAGAGCTAGCCCTAGCCTCAAATCCAACTACTCACAACACATGTTATTACAAATACAAGCCATGAACATCATATTAAAGAGAGAAGGAAGAGAAAAGAGAAAAACTACCCAACTTCCCACCTAGCTCTCAAAGATGTCAAATGATGAGAGAATTGCTTCAAGGTATGGGATTTTCGGTTTTACAACCCAAAACACCATACACATCCACAAAACTCAAGAACAAAGAAGAACAAAGGCTTGAATGTGTGAAAGCAAGTGTTGTGATTGATTTAGAGTGTGTAGTAACTTCGGTTTTGGTGAAACCCAAGTGCCTACACACCTATTTCTCACACAAACTCAAATAACTATGTACAAGGTATGAAAAACTAACCTAAAACTAAAGAAAATATAGATTTTGATGCTCCAAAATGAGAGAGCCAAGGGGGTGCACGGTTTTGGGGAGAAAGAATGAGCTATTTAAAGGCCAAGGCAATCCAAATCAAGGGGGGAGATCAAAAGGAATAAAGGGCTAGATGTGGTTGACAAATGTGTAAGCACAAAATGCGGATCTAGTTTTTGACTTCACATAGAAATGACCTAGAAAGCCCATAGATATTTTGGTGAAGAAGGAAAATTAAGGGTAGAAGGGTTAATGTGTAGGGGAACAAGGTAATAAATTAGAGACAAATGTGTAAGGTGTAAGAATTGGACCACTTGTCATCTTTCAACTTTTGAATTTCAAAATAACCTAGACCTAAAGTCTTCCACCTAAAATCTCTAACCCTAATCAGCTCTTTCCTGTCCCCCAAACATGTTCTCGGTCGGCCAACTCAGCCGGAAATGTCCGGAATCCAGCGTTGACCACCGTTGACCCATTTATTTGTCCGTTTGCGCACTTTCTTCTCCTATCTTCCTTCAGTTTAATCTATACCGAGAGTTAGGAATTGGCCCTTGACTTCTTCATACAAAATGTTCCTCCATGAGTGTAGATAATCCTGGTAAAATTTCAGAGCTTTGTTCCTCGTGGTTTGGCCGGAAATGATGCCGAAATCCGTACAGGTCTGGTTTTGCAGTTTTCATCTTCTAGTGCAGAAAATTGGACCGATCTTTTGAAGGCCTTCCACTCCGAATTAACTCTTACACTCTTCATAACAAATGATCCTTAGGATGTATAGAATGGATCTGAAAAGTTTCAACTCATTCAGAGTTCATTTGATCAGTCGGCCACTCCTCCTTCCTTGCCTAGCTCGGTTCTCCTAGCCGAAGTAGGAAAATGTGCTAAAGTTGACTTTTTAGTGCAATTTCAAGCGTCTCCATCATTTTCTAGCATGATAAGAAAACATAATAAATATATATAAATAAACACAAAGGTTAAGAAAAAGTGCAAGATTAGGGGAATAATTTCTAGGTAATTATGGACCTAATAGTGGCATTCTGGGTGATGGAACTGGGCAATTCGAGCAATCTTTGCTGTTCCTGTTTCAAATATGGCATCCCCAAAGCAAGTGGAATTAAGAGCAATCAAAGAAGGTATGCAACTAATTAAAACATTGCAAGTTGATAATGTTGTAGTGAAGATTGATTGTCTGCAAGCAACATGGGATATTGCCAATCAGCATCATGAAACTCTGATGGATGGCAACCTTATTGATGACATCAAGACGGCCTTACATGCTTTACCAACTGTTTCTTTGGGCCACATTCCCAAAACTGCCGACTTATTGCTCACCGTCTAGCAAGCATTGCATATGATACTAGCACCGATCTGTTCTGGTTTAATCATGTACCGGAGTGCATGATGCATTTAACTTTGATTCTAATCAACCCAATTAAGGGTCTTTTGAATGAAATTCACTTAACTCAAAAAAAAAAAAAAGGATTAAATTAGAGTTAAATACTATTTACTCCCTATACTTATAGGGTTTCATCATTTCAGTCCCTGACCTTCGAATTTCACCTAAAAAGTCCCTGAACTCCCAATTTCCTCCCAATTAGTCCCTACCCTCAAAAACTCTGTTATCATGCTGACGTGGCGGTCGTTTCTCCCTTAAAAAGTCTATTATACCCTCACTCACCCTTTTTTTTAAAATTAATTTTATTCTTTTTTTTTTCTCTTCTTTTTTTTGCTTTTTACCTCTTCTTTTTCCACATCTCTCCTCTCCTCTGTTTATCTCCCGTCTGGTTAAAGACCCTCTATTATCCGGAAGCTCTCATCCTCCAGCATCTTCTCGCTGGATCGAGAATATGCATAGTTGCATACCCATGACCAGCATCTTCTCATCTAATTCAATTCAAGTTTTTCGATTCATTCACAACATAGTGAGCTCAATCGAGTACAGTCCCATCACTTTCTTCATTCCAAACCACACCGGACGCAATTCCAATCAAAATGTGTGCCCCAAAACTAACATAAACCCAAAAATTCGATCTTGATAGAAAACCCCACAAAAACTCAAATACCCAAATGAGATTTTGAATCAAAACACTTCACCCAGCAAAACCTTACCAAAAACTCAAATACCCAGAACAGATAGGCGGGTTTCGGCAGGCGCTGGGCAGCGTGGGCGGCGTTGGTGTTGGTCTGGGCGAGGTACCCAATTGCATATGTTCTCCTCTTGCCTCTCTCTCCTTGATGGCTTCAACGTGCTCAAGATTGAAATGAGTACTTCATGAATTGAATTCAATCTCAAGAGAAGAACTCGACCCATTTCGAAGAGGGACTGGATTTGGAAGGAAATAGGACATGTAAATATGAATTGGAGTCAATTCATCATTTCATCTCAAAACAGAATTTTGTATGAACAGTCATTGGTTTTACCTTGATTTTGGAAGATTCAACCGTTGGATTTTCATGAAATTTGAATACAGTTTAGAAGACTCGATTTTGAACAACTTTTATGAAGAAGTCGTGACTATCTGAGTAACAGAAGATGGAGATTTTAGCCGCCGAAGTTAGCTGACGAGCAGAGTTTCGTAAGAATGAAAGAGTTGTTCATTCTCCACTATGTATTTCCAGATCGGGCCTAGTAAATCTAAAGAGATGAAGTGGGTTTCTTGAGAATGTAAAGGGTAATTTCATGAAGATATGAAGGCATTTAGCCTTGGTGTTGATTGCAATGGGATTGGTAGTTGGGAATGGAGAGAGAGCTCAGTGGTGGTTATGGTGATTAATTTGGGTGTGAAGAAGGAGGTAGAGAGAAAAGGGGCATCTTCTTCATTTTGGGGCTCTTCTTCTTCTTCTTGTAGTTGTTCAAGGTTGGAGTTTGGGGTTTTTGTTCAATTTCAATTGTTCAGCGTCGTCGAAGGTCTAGAGATGGAGAGAGAGCTGGGTTTATATTGGGTTTATTTTTGGGAAGAAGACGCTCTATGTGGAAGAAGAAGAGGTACAAAAAAAAAACAGAGAGAGAGAGAGAATAAAATTAATAATAAAAAAAATTAAAAAATTAGTGAGGGTATAATTGACTTTTTAGGGGGAAAACGACCGCCATGTCAGCAAAATAACGGAGTCTTTGACGACATGGACTAATTGAGAGGAAATTGAGAGTTCAGGGACTTTTTAGGTGAAATTCGAAGGTCATGGACTGAAACGATGAAACCCTATAAGTATAGGGAGCAAACAGTATTTAACTCATTAAATTATGTTTAGTCCATGTACTCTGCCTCCAACATCTTTTCAGTCCCTGACATTTTAATTTTATCCAAAAAGTCCCTGAGGTCAAAATTTTCGTCCAATAGGTCCTCACCATTAAAATTAATTCAAATTGCACCGTTAAGTTGCTGACATGACAATCCAAACCACGCCAACCCAGCTCGATAATGGTGAAATGTCCAATATAACCCTATAATCTTTCTCCTTTCCTTTTTTCTTTTTAATTTATTTTATTCCATTTCTTTTTCTTTTCTTCCTACTTCTTGTTCACACCCAAATAACCACAACCACCACCACTGAGCTCTCTCTCGAGCTCAACCACCAATCCCATTGCCATCATATATCAGCAAATTCCAAGAACCAGACCTACACAATCAATCAAACTAACATATCCAACATCTACGTATTTCCTAAGTTCATCAAAAACCAAATTCCAGCCCTAATTAACCCCAATTCTTTCTCTGAAACCCAAAATTACTCGAAATCTCACCACCGCAGCCGCCACCGCCGCCACCCCTCCATACCTACCTCGTTCATTCCCAGTAAGCCCATTGCCAAATCAAATTTCTCTTCTTTTTGGAACCAAAAAGACACTAAAATCCTCACCGGAGAAGAGGATGAGCCCCCGGAAAGCCAAAGAAAAACGAAGCTCCATCAACTTTAGAGCAATCCCTGTACCCACGAGATGGAGCTAAACAATGAGAGCTCCATCTTCTTCTTCTTCCTCACCTTCAATTCAATCCCAAAAACCCCAAAATCTAACTACCCAGAAAGAAAAATAAAAAACTCAAGCATTGAAAGCACCGAATTTGAAAACTCAGATTCCAGAAATGAAAATTAAGTAAAGAAATCCATTCTTTTAACACCTCAGTTTTCAACACCTTCTCTGTTAACAAAGTTTCTCCCATTTCAAGCAATACCCACTTCAATTCACCACAATACAAACCAAACGCCCAACAAAAACCATACCTCTTTATTCATATCAACCCTGCTCGCCATCACCGATGCATAGAGCAGCCTCAGCAGCCGATCAAAACTTCGTCACCTCAATCCTCGGCGGCCAAACCTGCGGAATCTTGTAGCAAAGAAACACATGCATCTGATAAAACTCCACCGTCCTGGCGAGTTGATGACTCGTCTAGAACTCGCTCCTCGAAAATCCAAACTCGGCATCGCTATAGCTACTTCCACTGGTGTCCACCAACAAACCCTCGTTCTAAGTTGGAGAACGAGTCGAGAGATGGTGCCGGCAATTTTGTTGAAGGTGGATAGTGAGTGCGACTGGTTCATCACTTAATCTTGGAAATGGATTCATTCTAGTTAAGGTGAGCTGGGTTTCGAGTAAGGAACAAGAGGATAAAGAAAAAAGAGAAGAATAAAAAAAATTAAAAGGGGAGGTCAGGGCTATTCTCGACATTTTACCATCCGCCATGCTTACATGGTGCTGAGTTGGCGTTTACTTATCTACCACGTCAGCTAGTTAACGGAGCATTTGGATGGACTGGACCTATTGGAAAGAAATTGTGACCTCAAGAACTTTTTGAATGAAATTAAATGTTAGGGACTGAAACAATGTTGGAGGCAGAGTACAAGGACTAAACATAATTTAATCCAAAAAAGAACTTAGGTTGTTAAACAGTCTCTTCTAAAATTAAAACATATGTGTTTTTACAAAATAAATTAGGTTGTTATGATCGTAATTGGTAACTTGATCGTTGTTCTTGTTATTGTACAACAACTAAGGGAGCTTCTATTTATAGCTCCAAAATTGATATTTGGACCTCTCCACTTAATAGACATCTAACTTACTTTTACAAATAACCAATATGTTATCTACACCTCTCTAATTTTCCCAAAATGCCCATTGCCCAATAAAATCAATAAAAGTCGTTTTTTTTTTTTTAGATTCTATTCATACCTCCAAAATCGGTAAATGGACCTCCTTCAATTTTTGAACAATTCACAATCCTATTTTACCTTTAAAAAAAATTTAAAAAAATCTCCAGGTGGTAGTCTCTCTCTCTCTCACGTAATTTTGTCGCTCCTATTTTATTTCTTTCATTCCATATGTATTTTAGTGTTTCTTCCATGAACTTGTGCATGTGACATTGACGAGTTATATCAAAAGTTAGCTAGGTACTTTAGCACATATAAATGTGCATAATCATCATATGATTGTTCAAAGGTCAAACATAAATATTCAAATTTCAACTAGATAACTAGGTATAAATTTCTAAATAGAAAACTGACAGAAAAGAAGCTAAAACTAGGTATAACTTTCTAACTAGGTATTAAGCTTGATAGATTCTATCTCACTTCTGACTCGGGGAGTAGAATCTCACCACCAAGATTGACGTTTGAGAGATAAAGAATAACTGTTGCTAATGATTTTAGGGTTTATGTTAGAGGAGAAAATTTTCTCCAAGTTGAAGACTTATTATTATTTTTTTCTCCCATATTTTGTGTCGTTGTTGGTAATTTGATATGAGTTGACAAAGTCAACTATTACTTGAAAAAAGAGAAAGGTCCAAATACCAATCTTGGAGGTATGAATAGAAGCTCCCAACAACTAATCCTCCTTCATTTCATTCTCAAAAAAAAAATATAAAAATAAAAAAATAAAAAAAAAATCTTCTTGATTTGAATTCATGTACTTCTATTTACAATAATGTCTCTACTCATTTTTCAAAAAAACAATAACTAATGTCGAGTACCATTTTTGTCTAGTAGCATAAGTCTTTCATTTTATAAGTGAGAAGTCTCACTATAAGCTAGTTGTTATGTATAAGTTGTTTATTTGATAAAAAGAAATATAACTAATAATAAACGAAAATGATGGTGGGGCCTCTGAGGTTTTGGAAATTGGAGGGCAGCATGATTACATTAGACATGCCCATTCTCAAATGAAAGTCAAAGCATATTTTATATCTTCATTAGCTGCAACAACTCTTTGAGAGATTTTAAATAGGGCAGGCGTGTCACGTGGCTATACGCCATGTCAATCATTATCTATGGGTATTTCATTATAATTAAATATGGGTAGTCTTGAAATTCAATTAAAAAATAGAGAGATATGATTGGCCGGACGTACCACATGACTGGTACGTTTGCCCTACCCAAGAATTTCCCTAATCGTTTTCCTTCCGCACCAAAAATGAATGAAAGAATAGGCATAACTAGCCCAGAGCTTGTAGGACATCATCCCCATGATTCCTCTCTAGTTTAGGGTAGAACGATGAAAACATGGAACTAAAGATTACCCACACAGGAGCAGAAAGATATGGACACACTTCCTAGTTGTGAATCTTGCATGTGATTCACAATGAACAGGGATTCGTCACTGTGTTAGGAATTATTGGACTGGTTTGGTGGGATTCCAATATATGAACACACAGGTGCATGTGCCCATGTTATGCACTATGAAAATCCAAATTCCTTGAGGTAATGAATAATCCCATGGTTTCCAAATCCATACAAGTAGTTAGTTGGTTTCCTTTGCTTTGCTTTGGTGTTGTTACCGCTAAGTGATAGCAGTAACATGCATGGTCTGATTTGATCTGATGCCTAACAAGAATCTCATCCTATCAGATTGACATTGGGATTCAGCCTCTGCATTTGCATTAAATGGATTCCATTTGGTTTTTTTTTTTTTTTTTTCTTTTCTTTTTGGTTATGATACCATTTGAAGTAGTCAGTGCTAGTTTTCAATCTTAATTTGTCTTTCAGCATCTTTCATGATGGCATTGCTTAGGTGACAAGGTACACATTTGACTCATGACAAGCATTGCTTGATTTAATGCTTCTGGGTAAGAAACATAACGAAGCACGCTATAAAAGAGGCAATCTGGAAGATTTAAGCTACCCAATGACCAAATTAAAGAAAATTATTAGGTTTCATGGGTCATGGCTCTAAACAAAGTTACACTAGTTCTCTATTAATGGTCCAGCAATACTCTAGAATCAGCTAGTTAGACTGGAAGCTAGTCAAAATCTGCTTTCGTTCAATGGTACTTTAAAAACAATAATTTTTTTAAAAAAATTACTTAGTCATTTAATTATGATTATAATTGTTTTAATATTTACAAATATAGCATATTTCTTCATTTGTATGTAATTTACTTGTTAACAATTAGATAATTAAACGATGCGGGTCGTTTCCAGTTTCCACTGGTGGTTCTATTTTTTTGGCCAATTTAAGATATCAACGGAAAGACATATTTTTCAATCACGTATGGACATCTAAATTAAATCACTTATATAATTTTTAGTTAAATTAAAAATTGTTAACATTATATAAGATTAAAATGCATTATAACATTAAATAGTGAGTTTGTTTGTGAGTAAAAAGAGGAATATAAAATATAAAAACAAACTGAAAGGGGGAGCAAGGTTAAGCTTTTCAATTTGGTTCTGCCGTTCTGGGGAGACACTTTGTTTTAATAAAGTGTTATTTTATTGCGTAGAGGTTCACATCGGACAGCAAACTAGCTTCTCTCACTTGTGTTACCCAGTGCCGAATGGAGGGTCCTTAGCTCCCTTCTCTCTCTCCGACTCTCTCACCTTCTCCTTGTCAGCTAAAACCAAAAGAGACCCTCTTCAATTCAATTTCTTGGCTTTCTTTCCTTTTTCTCTTCTGGGTTTTCTTCAGCCATTGACCTGCATAGTATTTCAGGTAAATGTGGTTCCTTTATTCATCTCAGGCATCATTTTGACCCAGATTTACTTCTGTTTCTCAATCTTTTTCCGGTAATCTTCACTTTCAGTGACGCTGGTTTTGGTTTCCAACTCAAAGTCTCTATCTTTGTTTCTCCTACTGTGCTTTGGCTTTGAAGGGAAGGAAGTGCAGGTAATATACAGCTCTTATTTGCATTCTTTTCCTTGCAATCAAGTAGTTTACTTTACTGGGTTTCTGGGCTTTTACTCTCTACTCCCACAAAATGCATGAATTTAAGGTTTGCATTTTTATTGTGTTTATATTTTCTCTTAGTTCTTTTTTATTTCTTCTCGGAAAAGCATCAATATCTGGTTATTTTGTTTTTGGGTATATGCTCTGGTTCTATGTTTGGGTGAATTTTTGTTGCTGGGTTTCTCACTTTTTGATTGTTTTTTTTTTCTTTGATACAAGGAAGTTTTATTAATTTTATTGTGTATTTGTGTACATGCATTTAATATTAAACTACAGGTGGATCACTATTCATTTTGGGTCTGTTTTTTCTTTGATTTGGGTTTCACTTGAATATTCCGTTCTTCATTAACCTTCAGTGTCCTTTATTTATGGTTCACACAGACAGTGAACCACTCATAAAATTAAAGCTATGATTCTGAAATCTATAAAACCAACCACCAATTTTATTTTTTATTTTTTGGCTTTTGCCCCCTAATATGGCTCTTACTCTGGAACTGTGGTGATTGCAACTTGATTAGCAGATTACTCCTTGTCTTTCTTCAGTGCTTCTGACCTGATACATATTCTTTGCCGAAGTGATAATATTATAGTTCATTCATGTCTTTATTTATTAGATATGTAACCCTTTTACCAGGAATGTAAAGATTGGTAAATTCTTAAGCTTCACGCAGCTTAATTTTATAGTTTATCCACTGAAAATTTTAATGAGAATATGCTGAACTTTTCATTGTGTGTTATTTATTTCTCTCTTTTCTTTGGTGTTTTTGTTTGTAAAACTGTTCTTAGACACAAAATAGGATTATTTGTGTCTTAAGGAATGCATGTTTAAATAAGGGGATTTTCAAGTTTAATCTTTCGATTGCCTCTGCCGGATTTGCTTTCTCATTAAACTGAGGGTGGACGGCTGTAGTTGATTGTATTGTTTTTGCTTCTGCGTCCATTTTAAGATTCTGGGTTGTGTAACTCCTGTTTTATTGGTGTTTTTCTGAAGATTTTTCATTACGTTTAACAGGTTGCAAACCAAATTGGGAGTAATTTTCTTGTCTGAATACTGATGTCACAACCACTTCTTGGTGCTGGGGAGGAGGAAGGTAGGAGTGATGTTACAGCATTATCTTCCTCACTTTCTATGGAGAGTGTATGTCCTAACAGCTCAGATTTGAAGGAGCGAAATTACATGGGATTATCTGATTGCTCTTCGGTAGACAGTTCAAAAGTCTCCCATGTAGATGGAAGTAAAAGTAGACTGAACCTGAAGGCTACGGAACTTAGGCTTGGGCTTCCTGGATCCCAGTCTCCTGACAGAGACTCAGAACTGAGGCTAGTCTCCACTAAACTTGATGAGAAACCCCTTTTCCCATTACATCCTTTAAAGGATTCATTGCAGAAAACAGTTGTTTCAGGCAACAAGAGAGGGTTCTCTGATGCTATGGATGAGTTCTCAGAGGTGAACACAATTGCTTCGTGCAAACTTGGAAAGAATTGGTTGTATTTATTTACGTTTAGTATTACTTCTGTTTTACAACCTACTTGTGATGCAGGGCAAATATGCTAATACAGAGGTAAACATGTTGCTGTCACCCAGGCCTTCTCCAAACTTGGGATTGAAAACTGGTTCTGTACTTGAGAACCTTGGGAGTCAGGAGCCCAAAATGAAAGAGATAGCACCACCAAAGATAATGCAAGAGAGGCCTCATGCTGCCAAAGAAACTAGGCCAAATCATTCTAGTACTAACAGTGCACCTGCTACCAAGTAAATGATTAAAAAAGTTTGGTGCAGTAGTGAAAATTTTGTTGGCAATGGCCTTAACAAGAAAATGGAGTCTTATATTTCTTGTACATCAGGGCGCAGGTTGTTGGTTGGCCACCTATAAGATCATTTAGGAAGAACTCATTGGCCACTGTCTCAAAGAACGTGGAGGAAGTAGATGGAAAAGCAGGGCCTGGTGCTCTATATGTCAAAGTCAGCATGGATGGTGCTCCTTATTTGAGGAAAGTAGATTTGAAACATTACTCTGCATACCAGGAACTTTCTTCTGCTCTTGAAAAGATGTTTAGCTGTTTTACTATAGGTGAGCTATTGCCAAGATTCAATTTCTATACATAAGGTCTTGGTCTGTGTATATGTAATTTGCATTTAATTCAGTGTTTAACATTTAAGTTTGCTACGTTTTGCATGGATCCAGTTACTGCTGTGTTGGTATGATTTCAGGTCAATATGGATCTCATGGAGCTCTGGGCAGAGAGATTAGTGAAAGCAAGCTGAAGGATCTCCTTCATGGCTCAGAATATGTCCTCACCTACGAGGACAAAGATGGTGACTGGATGCTTGTGGGTGATGTCCCTTGGGAGTAAGTTATCATTCACTTGCATATTTGCGCTTCTTTTAATCGTTTGTCGCTGATTACATAGTTGACTTGCTATTGATGCCAAAGCTAAATAACTGTCACCTTTTCTGTGTCATTCTAAAAAATAATTAGCCTTTGCATAGGCTCAGATCAATTACAATTATGTAGCACGGGGATATACTGCCTTTTGTCTGTAAGATAGTGAATTAGAAATTCTGGAAATAGTTGAAGTTAGCTTCTGTGAACAGCAAGCATGGCAAGGACCTTAAAGGTATCAGAGAGTGCACAAATGTTAACTATTAAAAATCCTGTGGTTAGGCCATCATTTAGGTATCAACTTTGGGTGCCTTAACTTGAAGAGTATGTGCAATTTATGAACCCACAAGCACTGAGACAAAATGTGATTTTGTATTGTGTAGACTGTGGACCATAAAACTTGATTTTACTAGCATGCATGGTCGTGACGGGGGCTCTTGTTCAGCAATGAGAATAAAATATATCAGATGTGCATGTAGCTGTAGTTGCATGTACCCAGTTAGCCATTAACTTAAGCATTAAGGCATCTTCACCAAGATAGGATCAGTTTTGTTGTATTTATAAACCATGTAGGTGTCATAGTTGTGTTAAGAAATGCAGTGCCTACGTATAAATGCATTTTTTTTTAAAACTATCTGCCTATATTGGCATTTCCTTTGCATTTTATCTTAATGGGGGAGAGAAGTAGGTGCTTTATCAGCCAAACCTACTGAGAAACAACTTCTGCATTAAGGTACAAAAGGTATTCTTGAACCTGGAAGCCTGAATTAGAAAAATTGTTTATTGATCCAGGGTTTGATCTGTTTTCATTTATCAGCACCAACTTCCCATGCCCATGACTAGGTGTGGTTGTAATATTACAAAATGAAAGCATCTTGGTTGTGTGTAGTGCTCTGGTAGTTTCCTGCCATTTGTGGATATCTTGCTGTGTCCACTTTTTTTTTTTTTTTTTACACCAATGTTGTCATTTACTTAAGTTTATAATTCTATTGTAATGCCTAGGTTTTTTTTTTTTTAGGGGAAAAAAATTCTAATTGAATGTTTGGACTTTTGACAGGATGTTTATCGATACCTGCAAAAGGATGAGGATAATGAAAAGCTCAGATGCCATTGGCCTTGGTACGTATATTATGCACTCCATTGATTTTTTTTAATTATGAGCAACTACAAATTGGCAGGGCTGGTAAGAGGCCCTATGCAACAAATGGGAAATTTAACTTTGAGAGTCGGGTGAAAGCTTGAGAGAAGTTTGAAAGAGGCAGGAGAGTGAAGTCAGAGAGAGAAGAGTCTAGATGAGGGAGTAATTCAACCATTAGCAGTATTAAATAAATAAAACAAAGGTCTCATTTTCTGCTTTACCGACGCCATCCACCATCCTGTGTCACTAGGGTGAGCTACACTTAAGCGATCCACCTAAACCCTTATCAGCTCGATCAAATTTAGGAAACTAAGATCCAAATAAAGTGAGTGGTTAAAAAATGGAGTCCCCTAGCTGTGAGGGCTCACAGGCGAATAGCTGCATTTGCTCATGTTGGCTCCAAGTATTAGAATAGCTTTTCCTTCACCCAGGATTTATTTTTAATTTGTCATGATTGCAATAGTAGAATAGATCTGATTAGTTGCTGCACTAGTATCTTATGGAGTTTATAGTATGCACTGAACTGAACACACCTCTTAGAAAGGCATCGGTTTATATTCCTGAATTGAGATGGTGTATGCAATGGATCTGTGTTGCATTCAGTTTTTGCAGAATTGCTAGGGTTTTTTATGGAGTTTGTTGTTCCAACTGGTATTTCTATTATATTTATGCATGCGTGTGCTCGTGTCTGTATAACATTAGTTCCAGAAGAAATTGTTGGAAGTAGTTTCCATTTCCTGCATCGTTTTAATTGATTTCACCTTTAAGCTAGAAATTTCAAAGGTTAACTCTGCAAGCTCTGCTCATGCCTCCTATGATGAGGGCCACATTGGGTGGTCCACTTACAGATTTGGGCTGCGATAATCTTAGAAGTAACTTTCCTTAATCTGTGGACATTTCACAAGAGTTTTTTTTTTTTAATGCATTTCCTAATAGGGTTCCTCTAGTTTAATAAAAGATTTATGAGATCTCAAATTCCCTTTTGCTTTGAATTATAAGCCGTTAAGGATTTTTGACTATATACTCTACCACCACCATCGGACAGTAAAAGTTTAGATAATACTGAATTGTTGTTGAAATCTAATTCTAGAATGGGGGCTCTATCCTGTTATATGGCCACCGGTAAACCTTATTCTAGCTCCTGCATAAAATTATGCAGACAGGTTGAGTAGTGTGCAATGTTGATTTTTGAATTTAGCATATGGATGTTTCTTGTTGTCTAAATCTAATTGTAACCCAACAGGACTGATACTTGGATTTTATTGAGATATATAACTGTGTGTATTTATGTATTTGTTTATGTTTTAACTTTTTAATTCATTTTGGTTTGATGTGCAGCTCCAAGAGCCATGGAGAAGTGCAGGAACAGGAACTAGCCAGTAATATGCACTGTGATCTCTTCCATTTAGCCGTCTTAGTCTGCTTCTACTATGTTATTACTACATCTGTAATTTTTTTTTTTCCATGAATTCAAGTTTCTGTCGGCTACTTTTCTAACTTAATGTCGTTATTAATACTACTGAAACTCTTAAAAACTCTATCCAGAAGTACCCATTTACTAGTCCTTATGTCGGCAGGTTCCTGTTTCATACAGGATCCAAAGACCTCAAGTTTGTAAAGTGCTATTGTTTGTGAAACTTGTAATGTATGTGGCCAAGTTATCTGTCTTAATCCGGTTGATTGTTCGTTTTTGTTGTTTTTGCCTCAATTTCTGGGCACACAAGGGACCAAAAAACCAATTGAATTGATTCAGAAGGCCCTTAACCTCCAAGAATTTTCAAAACCAAGGGCAATGCATCCAATTACCAAATAATGCACCATTGTTATAACGGGTCCCCTTATCCCATTTCTTGTATTATCTTAGATTTCCTTGGGTCAGTTGTATTTATCTTGGACAATATCATTGCTTTTCAGACATAATCTTTGCTTCCTTGAATTTCGCTTCAGCTGAGTAGATCTTTTTCTTGTTATCTTCTAAAAGTGGGTGCTCTTTATATTTTCTCTATGAATGGGTTAGCTAGTCCCTACTTCTATCATGACCAAAATGATTTATCTAGAACACTGCAACAAAAATCTACTTATTCTATAATACTTTACGCATCAATAATGCCAAAGTTGGACTCAAAAGTATAATGAATCGGACTCTATTGTTGCTCGCACATGTTCCTGAAACATTAGAATGACCCTTGATCCTGTGACATGTTTTAATGGGGTTATGAGTTGAGACTTGAATAAAGACAATCGCTCGTTCTCACCATTTCTTTTTTCAATTCGACTCTTGCCAGTAATTTGATGCACCATCTCCTTTTAACCTTTAGATGGAAGAACAGTAAAATTTAAAAACAAAAATAACAATTCATGGACCGACTTAATTGTCTTCGCCCAATACCCAATGATGCATTTGGCATATATATAGGCCTCACGAACAAGTCATTAAATGATTCAATAGTTTTTGATTGTCTGTAATTTTCCTTAAACACAAGGGATCAAGAGTAGATTGGCAAAAAAGATGCTTGTTGAATGCCTTAAAGAGACTAAGAACTTGATTGCGATTATTCCTGCCAAGAAAAATTCTTGATTAAACGCTACTGCCTTGAACGATGTGCATAAATACTCTGTATCGGTATGGATGGATGGTGAGTCGGGGACAAGTTGAATTAAGAATACGAGAATAAACTGTTAATGGAAAGGAAATATCCGTAGGGTTTTTTTGTTTTTATTTTTCTATTTAGGCAGTATGCAGCAATCTGTTTATATTTGTGTCTTCAATGCATAATGCATGTGCTCAAATAAAATTTTATCACAAAACTGAATCGGTAAGTTACTGGTTCCATTAGAAGAAACCATATCATGAGAACATCTGACATTCATTTGATCTGTTCATATACTGTCAACAGCAAAACTGATGGCACATGATTGTTCTTATTCATGCAGCAGGGATCAAATTTTAACCCATTACCTGCCTCCAATCTGATATAACTTGGCAAACTTGCCCATTCCTCCAAATAATGACTAATTGCGAAATCGAAAACGAAAACAACCAGGTTCCTGCACCTTCAGCAGCAGCAGTACACTAGGAGAGCTTATAATTGAAACATGCAGAGTTTTCAGCAAGGGAGGATGGCAAGGATATAAATCACCCATTTCATGTTGGCTGGGAAGTCAGCATTAAGACTAGGGAAACTCCTTTCATCAAAGACAATATCTGCATCTGCATTCATTAGATAATTTAGATTTTACTCTTTTATATTATGTGTTTCAAATGTATAGCACACCTTTTTGTTTTTCTTAGCTCATTCTATATCATTCAAGTATTCACTAGGTCCACTTGGTTCAGTCACCAGTAAGGTTCGCAATTCTGGTTTGGACGGAAATTTACGTACTGTTTCTTCGAAAGACAATGTCGAGAATCTGCATTCATTAGATGCTCTAACTGTTAGAAGCTGGGGTATATAAATTGAGAGATTCTTACGTAGGGCAAACGTACCACATGGCTGGTAGGGCTGCTTAATCAACGAGAGGTGTTTTGAGTATTTCATTTTAATAAGTAAGGATAAATTCGAAACACACCTCAAATTTTGTGAGTTTTGATTGGACTGCCCCATCGCCATGTGGTACGTTTGCGCTACGTAAGAATTTCTCTTGAGCACAGTCATCACCTAAAGCCGCAAAAACAGTGACATGGAGTCATTGATCAAATAGAGACGATGACTCGGCCCTAACCATTAAAGTGAGCAATTTAACAAAAGCTACGAGCAGTCCTCTGCTCATAATGGTGCCAAAGCAAATTCTTGTGCTACAAGACAATTAAAATAGATAAGATTCCATCAGAATTCAAATATGGAGTAGATCGATCATGACAAACAGGAAAAAGAAGAGGCCAATATACATGCATCAAAGAAAGACTACTTGAGCATCACTACCTATCTGACCGCACAAGTGTTCTAGTCAGTACTGTTTTAAAGATATATATATATATATACAGGCCTTCTCCACTGCGGACGTCCGCAGTTTTTCATTGGTGCGGATTTCCAGTTTTGACCCACTTTCCGATCATATTTTCACATCTTAACCGTTCAGTTTTTAGGTCCTAATGTATAGATCACCTCTGCAAAATTTCAGCCAAATTGGTGGTCGTTAAGGCATCCAAAACTGCAATTTACAACAATGTACACGAACGGTTCCGGTTCGGCAGATTCGGTCCGTTCGTGTAAATTGCAGTTTTGGATGCCTTAACGATCACCAATTTGGATGAAATTTTGTAGAGATGATCTATACATTAAGACCTAAAAACTGAACGGTTAAGATGTGAAAATGTGATCGGAAAGTGGGGAAAAAATGGAAATCCGCACCTTTTTTCTTAGGTGCGGATATCCGCACCTGAGAATGATTCTATATATATATATATATATATATATATATATATTTATAGCATTTCTGTACATGTTAGGTTTGATTTTAGCCTATATAAACAATGTTATAACGAACAAAGAATACATTACAAACTTCACACAGCAAACTTATGTGTTCTTTACTAAGGTCTTGCTTTGATCTATGAGGAAATTAATTTCGGTGATTATATAGAATTAAACATTTGAAAAATGACAATTTTCAATTCTCAATATTCTCAAAATTTGATTATATCCGAGCACAACCTTCGATATAGAAGCCTAAGACGCCACAACTTCATTGTCGTCACCGCGACCTTCTTATAACTCTTCACAACACCGGCACAATTCCCATGGACTCTACTGGTGTTGCAACTGAAGTCACTTCCACCACCAACAGAACTGGCCTCGAGCACCAACCTATATTTTGCTTCCATCGCCTCCGCTGCCACTATAAACAGCTTAATTTATAATTTGTTTCATTTTAATTTCTATGTACTACATACATGCATGACAAAACAGTTTCTTCGAATTACTGAAATATTAAATTATGGGGTTTAGCAAGCTTTTTGCAAATGAAAAGATCACTTCCTTGATCTCAACTCATTATGATTTTCTGGAGCTTGGAAAAATTGTAGTCTATTAGAAAGGCGTTAATAAAGTACTTTTAACAGTTTTCAACTCTCATGTATTACTATAAGGAAAAAAGCCGACTAAAGTATCAGAATGCATCTGAGATGGATTCGAAGCATGTGAAACTAGTACATAGAGGTATGCAATTAGCCTAATAAGCAACCATTCATTGTTTTCCTGCATGTTCCTTTGCTACATATATAATATCTAATTTGAGGGAGTTGGAGTGGTTAGAAAATTGGAAAATGTTAGTTGGAATTCAATTCAAAGAAGAGACTGATATAATATGAAAATGAAAGATTTCTGTCTTAATTAATTGTACTCTTACTTCTTCTTAATTCCCACTATCTGCTTTCTCAATTGGTGCTTTGACTCTCATGCATGATTGTTGTCATTTGATGCATATCTGCATGATTAATATAATTGATATATTAATTAATTTAATTGATCAGTTTAAAATAAACAGCCTTTATGTAAAGCACGTTGCATGAGTGGTTCTGTATCCATAATGATTTGGATTTTGGAGGCTTCAATATATTTCAACGTACTTGGTAGAATATTCCTTTCAAAGTTTGATCAGACCCCTATTGACCATGTTAAGATCTTGAGCCTTATTGAATCAATTTGTTTATGCATTGGCCAAGCCAAAATGTTGTTCTTCAATTCCCTTATATGTTTGGGCTACATTAGCTAACAGGTAAATGTGTTTGTTTATATATTATTGCATCCTCATTTGGGTAGTGTTGTAATGTGTCAATTTGAAATTTTTTTTTTTTTTTAAGTTCGAAGTGGATAAAAAAAAAAAAAAAAAATTGGCTAGAAACTGGATCAAATACGATATGATGCATCGTTACGGATCACATTTAAGACGGTTACGGTGTTTCATTTAACGAATACGATATGATGCATCAAAAATTCTCCCAATATTATATATTTTTTTTTTGAAACGGTCCAATATTATATTTATAGAGGAGAAATTTTTTAAGATTAATTTATCAGTAGAGAAGATATATTTAGTGAATTTGGAAGCTTTTGATATTTTATTGTATCCCAAGCATAGTCCTTAAAATCCTGAGCTGTATACGGCACATCATTGACCTATTAATCAAAATCAATTTTGTTGTATATAAATGTCTATATGTGCATTATATTCTAACCGCGGCAGAACTTAAGATGATCCCCAGCTCATCACAATAATCTATATACTAGTGTTGAGAGGGAAATCTTTGTCAATTGGTGTACGAGGAAATGTCTATTTTTAGCCCTGTATTGCACCAACATAAACTTTGAAATTGTAATCGATGTAATACTCGATCTTCAATCTTCTCATCTTTGATACAAAAATGATTACATTAACAATAATGAAAGCAAACAGTCAACATAGTCCTTACACCAAACATAAGTGCTGCTATCTAATAGCTCAGATATATTTGACCATTGACAAATATAAGTTACCGTAGACTTATGATAACTAGCGAAATAAGCCAAAAGTTAGATAAAAACACTTATTATTTCAAAGGAAATATGGTATACTAATTACCTCCCTCACTTTTACATTTGTGACAACGAACAAATAAAGGGTTTGTCTATATCAGCAGAGACTCATTATATGAGACCTAATGCAGACATTCAAACTCGCCGTTAGATAAACACAACGACAAAGATTTTCGGAGCCAAATGCCCTTTTCTTCATTCTACATGCCATTCATCATATTTAAAGAACATTGGCACTCACAAAGCACTTATCACCATCACAGTCATCACTCTTGTGCCTAAAAACCTAGACAAAAACACTTCACCTTCGAAAAAGAAATATCTATCACCACCACTTTTATGTTACTTGCAATGACTAATTATATAATTGTGATGAACATGTTGGTTTTGATTTGTACTCACTTAAGAATAGGCCTTGTTTATTGGGAAAATGGCCCCAACAACTTTCGACTTTTTTCTCATTCTAAACTTTCGTACCTCATCTTCTAAAATTATCAGATTGGTATTAGAGGTTTTCACCCCGACCCAATTTTGATATTTGGAGCTGTTAACTCCGTTACGGAGTCTGCCAAGTGACAATTTTTTAAGGGTGTTTTCGTCTCTTCATGTCCTAATCAATTTATTTTCCTTTTGGGATCCAAATTTGATCTGGGCACCCACAAATGTATTATGAGCACCCATCTCCCCCTTCTCTGAAGCACTGTAGCCAACCCACCCCATTTTCTGTGAAGCACTGCAACCAAATCCCATATCCAGAGGCCGAGATTGTGATCAATGAGCTCGATTCCGATAGGAATTAGATATTAATTCTGTTGCATCTGCGGGGAGGTACGGCGGAGGGTGAACAAGGATGGTGAGTGGGGCTGCGTGTCTCTCAGCGGGGAGCCATCATTGGTTCTGTGTGCAAATCGAAGTCATGAACTTTGGTGGCAGATCGGAGGTGGGTGACGCCTCAGTAATCCGGCATCGTTTTCGTCCAAATTGATCTTCTCTATCATGGCAATTTAGATATTGTGGTCATTTTCGTTCCTGCCGATTTGGGCTCGAGGTTCTTCGGCAAGGGGTCGTTTGAGCTTGACGATGAGAAATGATTTCTAGGTATTTACACTGAAATCAATCAAACGGAATGGTTTGAATGCGAATCATATAGAGGTGAATGTGGGTAGCTTTGTATCCATGACTGGTTAGTGTTTCTTCATTGAATTTGGTGCTTAATAGTGGAGAAAAGGTGAAATCTTAGATTGATTATGATGCTACTTCGAAAAGATTAGAGATAAGATTGAGTATGTTGGGGTGAGCTCTACTTCCATGATTACATATATCTACTTCCATGATGTCTAGGAAGTTTTCATTGATGGCTTTACCAACTCATTCTCCATTCTGGGCTATCTCTACCAAGTCGTGTGTTTTGTTCTTCATATCCTTGATGGCTTTACCAACCTAGATGAATGGTCGTTGGGTTGATCAAATAAAGTATAGAGAAGAAGCACAGAGAGAGAGGGAAGGGAAAAAGAAAAAAAAAGCTTAGAGATCTTTTATTTTGACATGAAGAGACGAAAATACTCATAAACAATTGCCACATGGCAGACTCCGTAACGGAGTTAACGGCTCCAGATACTAAAATTGGGTCGGAGTGAAAACTTCAATACCAATCTTATAGTTTTAGAATGTGAGATAGGAAAATTTAGAATGGGAAAAAGATTAGTGTAAATTATTAGACACTATTTAGGCCATTTTCCTTTATTTATTCACACGTGGTGGTTGTTGTTAGGGATCCTGTATATTTTTACAGTTATTACTTAATGTGAACAGTTTGAAACATGTGCATCCAAATAATTAATGATAACATATATGATCCCAACAGCAAAGACTAAAGGGGATGCTCATGCTATTATTTATTTGGAGTTGAGCCTAATATTCAAGTCTTCCCCTTAATTGCTCGCTCTCTAAAAATTAATTTCACTTAGATAGATACCCTTAATTAATTCTGTCACCCATGTGCCTTGGTAGCCTTACCAACCAATTACAATCAGTTTTAACTAACTATATATTCCACTACCAACTGCTCATCTCTATTATTATACTCATTTCAATTGCATCTTCAATTTCCTTAGCTAATTATTGCTTTTAGTATTAAATTCATTTGTAAGGGATAATAGTCTTGATTCATTTAGTAGAGCCCCAGGCCACAGCCTCACACTTTGGATTAGGTAATTAGGAAGACATTCAAACAAGTCTTTAGTGTTACTAATACTATGTTGCATGTACATAGCATATAGTTTTACTTACTAAAAGCATTAATTTATTCAGAGAAGGTATTAAGTATTTCAAGTTCGGCTCACATTTAAAAAATTGATAAATTGATATAAAATTTTATAATATTGAATATCAAAATGTTTTTGTTAATTATAATGTTTGTCCCTAAAACTTAAACTACTCAACTTTCAATTATTCTTCTAATTTGATTTCAAAAGTTATTGGAATCACATTTGAGTCTTTCTTTCATTTTACTAGATTTTCTATCAAAATTAATGATAGAAATCATCACAAGTCATCGATCATGCATTCCCCTTTGGGTGTGCTTACTTGATTACGTCGATTTTGGTTTAATAAATATATTTTAGAGAAAGAACTATAGTCATGAATCGCCATGAGATGATACAGGCTGACAATGGTTTCTCCTTTTGGCTAGCTAGGGTAACAAAAGTGAGACACAATAAGAAAATTTGAATATTTGAAAGGAGAGAAGTGAAAATCACGCAAGAACTGAATGAGTTAATGCTAAGATAAACTCTTAAAAAGATCCCCATGCCAACCCTCAATCCTAATGACATAATCAAATCTAAGCGTTTTCACTAATATAATGGCTTAAGTGTTATTGGATCCCATTACATTGATTTTCGTAGAAATTTTAATTAATCAATCAAATAAGCAACAAACCATCTCAAACGTGAGGATCCGATCATGGCATAAGTATCACTCAACCCCCATTTTGTTGCCTTGTGTCATTCATTTCATGTTAATCAGTATCATAGATTAAGTTCAATGCAAGGACCAATTCAAAGGGTTCAGTTGAATCCAATTTTGTGATGGGATGGGATCTTCTCTTCTTTAACAAGATAATTGTTTGCAGGCAACAAATCCCCAACTTGGAATTTGCAAAATGATGGGATCTTTTCCATATGGGGTGTCCAGTTATGTCATGTGCTATGTGGACATTCCCTAAACTCCAAATTGATCCACCTTCAGAGGAAATATTGTATAGATAGTTAGATGGCTTAAATGTTAATGTCTCTTGATCAATTTGGTCATAATTGTCGATTGTATCTCGAACTCATAATTACGAAAATTAACACTATTTATTTGACGCAAATTATCTCTTAGGCAATTAATCCAATTATTCGATTCTAAATGTAGTCAATTTGGAGTGAATTGTAGGCCTCTATTCGGTTTTATAATGAAGTGTCACCCACTCAAAAAAACAAAAACAAAAAAACTATTCATATGTTAGTGTACTGGCTCAAGTTGCATACTTGCTCCATGCCACGAACACAAGTGGTGAGTACAGTTTAATCAAGAAACGTGGGCATTACTCAATTTGCAAGAAGGAAATTATTTTCACCACATGGAAATTATTGATTATATGATCTTTCAAAACGTTTAAATCCTGACAGGGAAGTACTAAATTGTATGAATATTGAGAATGGCGATGGGTTCGGGGATTGAATACCATTTCTATTTGGATCCCCACCGAGAATTACGTGTGTATCCGTATCCGTCTCAAAATTCTGTTAACATATATTGCTAATTTGCTTTAACAACTTTTTTTTTTTTTTTTTAATAATGGAGTTTGAAATCCAGTCAAGTTAAGAGCCTCATCCCTACACCCATGTTATTATTAATTAATTCTTGCCGCATCGGGGGAGGACTTATAGCCTAAACCTCTAGCGATTATAGAAGCATTATAAAGATTCTCGTAGAGAACATCCTGAATAAAACCAAGTTTTAATACTCAAAGTTTTAAATATGAAATTACAACTAAAATATCAAAGGATTTGACGTTCATATATATCCATTCAATAAGTGAATAGTTCATATTAATATTCTTAATTACACAATTAACGACACAAGTAACTCTAGAGTTGAGCAGAAAGGAGCAGTAGTGGTGGCGGCAATCCGTCAGTGTAACAGCGGTGCGGTGTTTCTTCACTGATTGTAGGGCGGTGATCGAGCGCTGGCACATTCCTGAGACGTGTTGGGGGATCGACACAGGGTTGCAGGTGCAATCAGATTTGGTTTGCTCTGCAGGTGTTTCGGAGATCGACGTTCAACGTCGGCAGATTGAGGTCAAATGCAACGACGTTGGTGCAGATCGAACGTGTTGGTGGTTGCTGTCAAGCGCGTTGGCGTGCAAGTATTGGGTTTGGTGTCTTGGGTACCCTTCCTGGTTGATTTGATGACGGGGTTGTTGCTTGATCTACATTGTGGTGGAGATTAGTAGATCAAGCAACTACCCCCGTTGTCAAATCAAAGGGAAAGGGCACCCAACACGCCAACCCCGATACTTGCACGCCGACGTAATAAGGTTGATTGAGCGGCCAAAATAATGTCAAATTTTGGTTTCTTGGTAAATATCTACAAAAGAAACTTTGGTATAGTTTGGGACCACCATGTGTATGGTGGTTTATGCTAATGTGATTGGTCTACATGAAAAGTACTTATTATTGATTGGTCTTTTTAATATATAAATATATTTTCATTGCGGAAAAAACTTAGGTCCGAACTCTCTTTTATTTGCATATAATCAGCATTGTTGTTTCAAAAGCTGAACTGCTTTAGATCTACCCTTTATATGATCATCTTTGCAACAATTAGTATGCAATTGCATCAAACAAATTGACACTTGATCATGAGAATGTTAATTTTAATCAAAATAACTCATTTATTTGATATAACTGGATGAGTTAGGAATCTCCAATTTGGATGAATTTGTTTTTTTATTTTAATTTTTTTTTATAGAAATTATCTTTAAAAGTTGATTTAAAGTCGAACGGTTCATGAAACTACACTGTTGAAATGTTACAAATGTGTAGGTTTGGACCACCGCTTAACAATTCCACGTGGTATTTTGGAACCATAGAATGATTATTGTATTCAAAAACTCCAAGATTTGTCATTCATCAACTATATTTATCAATAATACTAGTTATAAGTTGAATGATTGATACTCCCCTATACTGAAGCTTGTTATGGTCATGATTAAATATGAAAAAAAATAGCATCAAGGATAAATTTCTCTCCAAACACTCTCATTTGCGTAATTAAAAGTTGGTGTGTACTAAAGAGGAAAAAAAAAGCAAATCTCAGTTACACAAATCAGCTCCACATCTTGTTAGTTAAGGTTTGCAGAGCCAACAGAGATTCAATTGGCCGGTGTCTGATTTTTACAGCTCATCCCAACAATTATCATACTCCTACCAATCAAACTCACTAGCACTAAGAGGGTTGACTTTTGATCGATGTCAGTGAGATTTGAACTTGGGTAGACTCAATTGCATCCAAATAAGTTACCAAGTTTTATGATTATATACGAAGAAACTAGGGTTTGTTCATACTTACAAATTTGAAACAAATAATTCTGAATTATTAAGATTTGTAATATGTCTCTGGTGCGTCTATAATAATAGAACATTACAACTTTATTGATTAGCTCGGTTGGAGCGTTTAATTAGTAGGTCCTCAAATCCTCTTGTTTGTTTTTCGACAAAGAAAATCAAATGGAAAATAAAAACACATAGAAACATGCTTTTGGAAAAACAGAATTAATGAAAAGCAATAGAAATGGGTTTTTAGAAGTTTCTCTCGAGACAAACAAAACCATCATTTCACAAATTCTTGTTCTTTAATTTGTGTGGTCAACAGCTTTGACTGAACATAATTAGAGTGCGATGATTTAGATTCTGCCACGTGGACGGGATAGGATTGGACTCTTTAGAGTTCATGTTATTAATTTGGAGTGAAATTAGCACTCCTTAAATTACAAATCACACTGTCTTTAATATATTTTAATATTTGCTCAATCAAATTTTATGAAATTTCCAAGTTTACCCTTTTGAACATAATCTGATGATTTTTTTTCAATTCATATCTTCAGTCGTCTGAACTGAAAGCTTCGTGAGAATGGCTAGTACATCATTATCATATGGAAATCCTCTTTACATTAACTATTAAAGACTTCTACTCATTAACCCTAGATCTCTTCATCATTAACGAAACTTAAAAATGAAAATTCGTTAAAAGATATAAGCAAGGGAGATGGGAGTAGTTGATTTGATCCTGGGAAGATTTTATTTTCTTTGTATCTGTCTTTTGTGTTTCTGGGTTTGGAAAGAGAGTAGACAGAGAGAATATGGTGAGGATGAAGCCAAATTTGGGAGTAGGCAACAAAAATATCCTTTCTTGGAAAATCCCAAATGGAACCGAGATCTTATAAGGACTTTAATTTGCTTCATTGATCGTTTCACGAATCAATTTTTCTGGAAAATTTAGTTGCAGAAACAAAGCTAAAGCTTTTTTAATTGTGGTGAAATGATGGGTATATGATTCGCTAAAAGCAAAGGTTGCATTAAGTGGAGGGTAGTTCATAATTGTGGAGAGGAGGTTGGGGAGGAGAGTACAGAGGAGCGGGTTCTCAGCCCAGTGCAGCTCAGAGATGTCCGTGATGGAGTCTAGAGGAAGGCAAGCTTGGTGGGGAGGGGCTACCACCGGTCGGCGAATGATCGGACGGTGAGGGAGGTGCGGAGGAAGAGGGAGAGGGTCTCAGTAGTGAGGTCGATGAGGGTTTGGAGTGGGGCGGCGGCGGCGGCGGCGGCGGTGCTCTGCATTGTGGTGGTCGGGTATTGTTTGTTTTTTTTTTTTGGTCTTTCTATATATGGGGTGCTGGAAAATTCAAATGCATTTGGAGGGTAGAATTGAGAACTTAAAAACAAAAACCTTGAGATATATTATAAAATTAGAAAAGGAGTGTGGTTTGTAATTTGGGGAATGTAAATTCCACTCAAAAAAAAGAAAAAAACATAATAATTCAGGGGAAGACTAGAAAGCCAAGTTTGGTGTCCTCAATGTAGCCGTAAAATCCGACCGAAGTGAAGTTAGTTTGTTTGATAATGTGGTGGGACAAGATGTCTTAAAATTATCGAAGTGAAATTAGATTGTTTGATAATGTGGTGGGACAATATGTCTTAAAATTATCGAAGTGAAATTAGATTGTTTGATAATGTGGTGGGACGAGATGTCTTTAACAGCGTTTGTTAATCGTCAAATGTTTTAAAGATAACTCTAAGGTTCACGGAAATAAAAGTGTCTGATAACATTTTTATTGAAATTTTGGCCATATGCTTTTGTAAATACTAACATTATACATTTATAACAACCTTAAAAGTATTTTAACAAATTTCTCTTGCATCCTTTTTTTATGTCAAAAATATACCCTCTTGGAATTTAAAAATAAAAGCTAAGTATTTAAGAGTCAATTGACATCCTTCGACCACCCTTATCTACTTATGAACTCGAGGACAACGCAACAGAGTATAAAATATGAACACAAACACTAGGGATGTAGATTGATGTAGAAACAGAACATAGATTAGCACTTAAGGTCAGATCAGAGGAGGTGAGAGAATGATGGATGTTATTATCAAACCTCATCCATGTTCCGTTTATGCACATCCTCTAATACTAGTGACGCTTTCATGATTTGTTATAAACAAAAAATGAGAATGTGAAAATTCCTCTCATTTCTTAAATTTTCTCCTTTTTGACTTTTTTTTTAAGCTGAACAGTATTATAAGTATCCCTTAAATTTTTGTGAAATCTTTGACACCAAAGTTTATAATCCATTCAAATGTAATAGTTTCATACCAATGCGATGTTTGTGTTATTGTTGAAAGAAAAATCATGAAAGTTCCCTTGTCGAACAATTCTTGGGTTCTCACCCACTACAATTTTTTCATAATTATGTTTTTATGTCATTTATTTTACCATAGTAACTTTTCAAATAATTTTATTACGATTTTTTAATTTTTTATTCTAATGGATATTTTGGGACTTTCAAATTTTTGAAAAGTTGATTTCATTAAACGGATGTCAAGATGACCATTACATATCTTTCCGCATTCAACGACAGATCAAGAAGTCGTAGCAAGAGAACTACTGTGATACATAGAGACAGACCATCTATGTTCGAACTAACCGCTCACTTATTTAAAAAGTGAGCCTATAAACTATAGAAAAATAGCAAAAACATAGTAAATAGGCTCCTACCACATTGAACTAGATTTTTTCCTTGCCCTTCAAGCTAGGGCTTGGAGGCTTACCCGAGTACAAAACAGTTAAGACTTCATCGGCAGAGACCTTCGTTGCCTTAGTAGTTTTATTTTTGGATCCCAAAGGCCTTCCCCTCTTCTTCTTTGTACTTGGCAACTCAAGTGATGGTTTTGGCAACGTAACCTCAACCGGCACCAACATACCTCTTGGAGTTTCTATGAGGCCCAAAGACTTGGCGCTGAATTTCGAAGAAAATTCAGGCATTTTAACCTTTTTTCCAAAGGCAACCGGACTTGTCTTCCCTTCAAGCAAGTCAGACATCAAGAAATGCAATTTTTTTTGGGGAGGGAAAAAATCTGCCCTTCTTAGCCTGAACTTTAGCCTCAACTGGAACAAGGGCAAGGGATGAACGACCAACCGATGGCAGAATGGGTGTAGTGATGCCCTGAAACCTAAATGTTCCCTCTTTAAACTGATGGCCGTGTAATCCAAGAAACTGGTGAGTGAGGTCTAGTTTACGAGCTACCAGTTGCTAAGCGGTTTTCACAGTAGATGGCACCATGTTAAGGTTGCATGGGCCTTTCTCATGAAAAACACAAGCACAGATATCACACATGCCCACCATATTTTCGAACAGAAAGTGCACCTCATGCTCAACACCCTTAGCAAACTTTAGGGTTTTTTTTTTTGTTAAGAAAGAATGGTTTCAGGATCGAGTGGGAGACCCGAACTCTAATCTCCCCTGTGGCATCAAATAGCTTCCCATCGATGTCTAGATACTTCGCCGCTACTGTAGCCACATTTGCAATGGTTTTCCGTTGTTCAAACGATGGAGGCATATTGGTTATACGAACCTAGAAGATTAAATCAAGCATAGGCACTGACCGCAGCGGTGCAATACCATCATAGGGCTGCAACACCTTGAGAGTCCGGTCAAAACTCCATGGTCCACCCACTAACACCTTCCTGCAATCACTCCTGAGATCAAATGGGAACAAAAACCTATCTGGTGTCCTCTGCTGGACATTTAAACCTTGGTTCAAAACCCAAACATGCCGGAAATGGCGCTTCAGAACCATCGTCGTTGTTAGCTTCGTGGTGAGGGGTCAAGCCAAGAGATAGGATTGGGAAGTACGCTGTGCACCTCCCTCAGTCATGCTGGAGATGTCGACAACGTCATTGCTTTCGATGGCGAGCGAAGTAGCAAAGTTTCTGGTAACTGAGTCGATGTTTGCCATGATAGGCAGCGAGATAAAGTAGAAGATCAGTGGATTTGGTTGCAGAAGCCGCCGACACAGATGCCGGAATTGGATGCTAGGGTTTCTAGATTTGCGTGGCCGTGAGAGCCTTTAGGGTTTAATTTAAAGGATCCATGTAAAATGAACTTGTGTGTTGGGACTGTCAAATTTTAGTGAAGGTTTGACATTAAAAATGAGGCCTCCTTTTATGTTTTATTTACTTTTTTTTTTATAAAATAAAGCGTCTCTAGGACTTTTCATTAATAATAAAGGTAAGGCTAGAATGACCATTACATATATTTCTACTACCATATACAAATAGACAAGAAGTTGTGATGTAGAAACACCATAGTGATAGATGGGCTAGGACTATTCATTCAACAACTCATGCTCACTTATTAAAGTAAGCCTATTCTAGCTATGAAGTAACATAGTAAATAAGCACTGATTGATAAAAGAGAAAATTAAATCTTCTCCTTGCCCTTAGAGATAGGACAAGGAGGTTTTCCATAATAGAGCAAACTCAAAACCTTTTCAGCAGGAATTTTCTTTAACTTGGAGGGATTCTTGTTCTTCAATCCCAAAGGATGACTCATTTTCTTCTGGGTAACCAACTGATCAGTATCAGCCCCATTCTTGGGCTCTTTTGGCATCATCACCTCCATTGGAACAAGCATGCCTTTTGGAGTTTCAACTAAACCAATAGATTTAGTTGGGAACTCAGGACTCTTACCTTCTTTGCCATTACCTCCTTTGCCAAGTCATAGTGATTCACATTGAGCAGAAACTTTGGTTTCTTTTGGGAAGAGCATGGGGATGCATGCCTGCTTCTCTTCAAGTCCTTTGGTACATCTTCAATTGGGATCAAAGCAAGAGTGTCATCACTATTGGTGGATCTACTATCAGTCCCTGAGCTTTTAATGACAACCAGTTTCCGTGGCTTATTGCTATTAACAGAGCCAAATAGGTTTCATGCTATATAAGGCAGTATAGGTGTTTGAATTTAAAAGTCCCATTCACGAACCTGTTTTCTGCAAAACCCATGAATGACTATGGAAGCTGCAGCCTTTGTGCATCAGATGCTTCTACACTTTTGTTTTCGTGATTTGTGCACTACTTGACAAACTCCCTGTGCATGGTAAATTAGATTGCACTTCCTACATTTTTCTATTAGATTTTCATAAAAGAAAGAGAACTCTTCAACAACCCCAATAACTAGCCTTAGGGTTTTCTTAGGAAAGAAAGGCTTGGAGATTTCGTGGCCAACATGAACTCAAATCTTACCAGTTGAATCAAGCAGTTTTTTTTTTATCAATGTCTTGATATGTACTAGTGATGGATGCAACATTCATAATCATTTTCTTATCTTCCAGGGCTGGTGGAATATTGCTTATGCGCACCTAAAAGTATAAGGTTTCCATCTTCACAGATTGGGGTTGAGCAAGGCCGTCATAAGCTTGCAGGACGACGAGGGCCTTGTTGAAGTACCATGGACCTTGTTCCGATCCCGGCGTAAGTCAAACGAGAAGTCCTATCGATCTGTGTTCCTGTCTTGCATTTTGAAACCACCTTTAAGCACCCATATACGCCAGAAATGGTGTTGCAGTTTAGGGGCGCTGAATCTCTTTGTCGTTAGGTTACGAGCCAGTAAGAAAGCTTGTGTTCCATGTTGAGTTCTCCCTCCAGCCATATAACAGATATCCATGACATCATCTCCGGCCAGAGCGAGAGAAGCAACAAAAGTAACAGTGACATCTTCTATGGAAGCCATGGAGTAGCGATGTAGGAGGCCGACGTACTGCGTTAGGGTCTTGGTTTTGAGAGCGGCACGCTGCGGCTGTTAGGATTTTATGCTCATTCTACATAATGAGGCCTCCTTTTATTAGTAAAGATGATTATATCCATATAGAGTTAATTAGTTTTAAGTCCAAAAAAACCATGACCTGTTTTGATTGTAATCCGGACGAAAAGTTTTGTTAATTGCGGTCCAGTGACTAAGCATCCACATAAGCTTACTTTCCTATATTAGCATGATGAGTCAACTTCTACTTTTTCACATACCAAATTTACCCATAACAATATTACTCAAAACAATCAATAATTTATGCATCAATAAATTGAGAGTTAATGTTGTTTTTCAATCAATTTGGTATTCATAAAAACCATATCAATTATAATATGTCATCAGCACAACAAAACCCTTAATTGATGCATCGTCATTAAGAAAAATTATAACTTATATAAAATGATCATACCTTACCATCATTTTTCTATACCCTATATCTTGTCTCTTTTCTTCTCCTTTATTCTAATCACTTTCTTCTTATTTCTACACCTTCATGTATTATAAAATTGTCATGTTGTTCAACTTCATTATACAATCAAATAGATATTCTAGATGGGTATTCATAAGAAGGTTTTGATCCATCTAAAGAGGTAATATTCTATATTGTATCTCTACCTTTGCACCTTAGGATAAATCATACAAAGGAAAGGGATTCTAGAAATGGAGATACATTTTTCATATCTTAAGGAAAAGGCAAGTTGCTATAGTTCTTTTTTTCCGTACTTTTAGATTAGGAACAATGTCAAAAACTAAGTTTCTCTTTTTTCATTACCTTATGCATAGATATGTTTGCAATTTTGATACCTAGTACAAAGGTAATTTCTTAAGGGGAAAGGCAATCTGCAATGATTCTTCTTCTTCTTCTTCTTTTTCTTTTTTTTTCCTACCTTTTTTTTAGGAACCATGTTTAAACTACTTTAGTCTTTTTTCATTACCTTGTGCATAAAAATTTGCACTTTTCATATCTATTACAAAGGTAGAGTAGTGTTGGTTTCTTTTTCTCTACCTATTAAATAGGAATAATATTAGAACTCGATCATGGACTAGTCTATTACTATATCTCTAGGTATTGTTGTGTCAATAATGCTACTTAGTTTAAATACCTTGTGGAAAGGTATGTAATGTACTGCTCTAGCTTGAGACTATTAATGAGAAATATTGTTTTTCATTCAAAAATAATGCTACTTAGTTTGTTTTCTTTTTTCTTTTTTGACTCTGATATAGATACACTACATTGTTTAAGAATTTATTGACCTTTCATGTAGGTACATGATATGTTTACATAGATTTAAATGCCATATTATTTATTATAATTACCTTGAACAGATTTTAGGAATTTGAAATTCAAAATTTGAATTTTAAATTGAAAAATAAAGTCTCCAAATTATGAGATTTTGATTAGTTTCCTTTATTTACCTTAAAGGGCAAAATGGACAACGAAAAAAGTGGTTGGACTGCAATTAAAAATGAAAAAGTGACCGGACTACAATGATTGATGTAGCAAATTGGACCTTGATTTAAATACCTCTAAAATGGTACCTAAAGATTTAAACCCTATATAATTTTTTGTACCTAGGAACAGTAAAAAAGTTAACCCCGTTAAATTTTCAAGGGTAAAAGCGCTATTTTCTAAACAAAAACCTTTTTTTAGGAGTTAACCATCTCCTTTCAGCTGCTTTCATATTCTTTTCTCTCTCTCTTTCTCTGATTGATTGATTCACTTCACAACAGTCTCTTTAGAGGAAGAAAGAAAGAAGAACGAGAGATTGATTTTGATGTAGAGGGGTTTTATAATCAGCAGCATGCAAGGCAAGTCGGAGGAGGAGCAAGTGTGAAGGCCAAGATTGGGAAGTTATTTCCAAAAATTGATTTGGACACCCAAATGTTTATGGGTGTCTTGACCTCCATTTTCTGGCCTCGCCTGGACGTCGGACCGGCACTGTTGGACTCCTCTTTGGGGCGCAAAGTGCAACCCCGTTGTTTCGACTTTGAACGACCTGCGACGGTGGTAAAGCAAAGCCCCAAAGCTTATCTGGTTTTCGGTGTGGTTTCCAATTCCGGCCAAATCGAGACATCTCACCGGTATGGATGACTTCGACTTGATGTTCCCTTCGTGTCTGTGGTCTCAGTTTCTTCAAAGAAGCTTCCTAGAGAGATAATTGAATGAAAGAAGGTTTTGACTTTTCCGGCGAGTTTCCATCTTTTCCAACGACCTTCGATTTCAAATCCGGCATGAAAGTTAGTCAGTTCGTCGAGCTCTACCTCTCTGTATACTTGAAATTGAATTTGGTTTCGACTCCGAACAGCGGCTCCGGTCCCTTCAGGTTCGGGTAAGTGGGGCTCCGAGAGGGGTAGTTTCTGTTGGGCTTGAGAGAAATTGCAGAGCATGAGAGTGGGGTTGTTGTGGACGTTGAGGAGGTTGGTGTTGGGAAGTGTGAAGGTGAAGGTGAAGGTGAAGGTAGAGAGTCAGGAGGAGCTGCTTGTATGCCATCTTGATATCTGTAATGGATTCGGACTTGGGTATACTTAGCAGCTCGTAGAACGACAACTCCTTTGGCGGTGGCGTTTTGGAAGCCACGACCGTTAATGGGTTTGGAGGATTGTTGCTGATGTGGATTTCAACCAGGACCAAGATAGAAGGGAAGAAAAAAAATAAAAAATAAAATGACGAAAATACTCTTGAAAAGTTAACGGGGTTAGCGTTTTTACTGTTGCTAGGTACGAAAATTAGATCGGATTTAAATCGTTAGGTACTATTTTGATATTTTTCAAAAAATAGGTATGAAAGGTAATAATCTAAACTTGCTAGGAAGCCTTGGCCAGCCATGGCATCAACTTGGCAAGCCATGACATTGCCTTGGCCAGCCTTGACATTGCATTTGACTCGATAGTTAGCAATGGCATGCTGTTCGGACACTATTTAGACGATTTTCTCTATATATAAATCTAATATCTACCTATCATAAAATAGAAAAATACAAAATTACTATGACATAAGAACAAAAAAGATATTCTTGTAGCCAGAATTAAAATTTTTGTCTTAATATTTAGAATCGGAAAACTAGATAAAGCATGTTGCGTTGTTCATACTTGACCAGAGTGAGATGACATTCCATGTCAGTAAGTCAGTAAGACTTTACTTTGCGACCACGTCCTACTCCGTACCGTTGCGTGAGGTAAAAAGCTAAACTCCAGTACGTTCCGTTCGTGCTTGATTGACACTCACACATGGACACATACAACCATGGATGATGGATTGGTTACCTTCCTACCTTGGTTAACAATTCTCCATTGGAGATCCAATCCAGCTCTCTTCAGAACCCATAATTTTGCAACTTTCGAAACGATCCCATCATGTCAAACCAATAATAGCCAACCCCAAAGGGTAAAAACAAAATCCAAAATTCCTCGCGGTAAAAAAAAATTACCCAAAGGTTGAGTGCTGTCTACCCAAACAAAAACCATTAAGTCGTGTCTCTTGCTTCTGCACGTAAGTGATCTAGAAGGAAGAAAAATTAGCCATAATAGATAATAGTAAACAAAGTTAAAGTAAAGCCGCTTTTTTTTTACTTCGGCCTAACTTGATTTGAAAAACACTCAAAAAGGGATTAAGTCGGTAATTAAAAAATGATTAGATTAAGATTAGCTTTCTTATTCCCAAAGCGGAGTTGACACTTGACGTTTGACAAAGCCTTTGTTTCAGACTTTCAGTTATTGGTTTTGACGAAGATGACGTCGGCAACTGGAAGCTATAAAAAGTTGGAGAGATAGAGTAGCAGAGTAGCAGAGTAGCTAACGGCGTTGGACTGAGAGACCTACGGAGGAAGGGGGAGGCTAGGGGGACCACACCGTCAGAGAATAGTAGTGTCGAAATTATTGACCAATTGATTTGCTGACACAGCAATTGAATTTTTACTATGGCTGTGATTCTTTTTTGGGAAGCTACTAAATGCTAGTAAACTATTCTAGCTGTACTTGTGAAGCTTTAAGGGCGCATTGGTTTGATAAGTCAATAGTGTAAGTAATGTACTGTGAGTGGTGGAATTTGGAGGCTTTTGCTGGTTTCAATAATGGAGGTAGCCCCAGCGAAGAGGATGTAGATGCTGTTTACCAAGTGGAGAGAATTCAGATTACCGACATGTACTTACACAAACACGAATGAATGGTTAGATAATATTAAATAAATTTTTTATTATTATAAAATTTTTAATAACATTAAATAAACTTTTTTATTATTAGAAAAATTTTAATTATAAAGATCAATGATTGGTTACTTGCACTACCTGTACATAAAAGAATTTCTATTTAAGAATATCCTATTTGTGTGTAGAGGGAGAGTTTCATTGTGTGACGTCTTAGAGATTTTAAGGTTGTATTTGGATTGGCTGGACAAGGTTGTTGTCATGGTTTGTCATTGTAATTTTTTTTTCTTTATAAAGAAAAAAAAAAGGTTATCAATCACTGAGTTTGTCTTGTCGTGTCGTGATATGGTCTCCGAGAGTAGATTATTACGATTGAAAGAAAGTGGATTGAGGTGCGAATAGAGTGGTTTTGGCGTAAACTTTTAAATGCAAAGATGATAAGGTACTTGGATGAACACAGACAAACCCATCTCTATGTATGTTTGTATTTTATATGACATTGAGCTAAATCAATGCTCGGTGTCGTAAAATCTAAAAGCCGCTTTCAATTGAATGCATCTCGTGTATAGTACACAATTTTGAGTCGCATTTTCATTCAAAGTTCGTCTTGACATGACTTGATCGGTTAATTATACCTTCGTACGTGCATAGTTAAACATTCGTTTTGATCATGTGTGTACACAACATAAATGCTCATGTAATAATCATACTGAATCACGGCAATTTAATTGTATCAGGCGTATCCGATAGCATGGTCTACTCCCATGTTATCATTTCTAATAACATGATTGAAACAAACTTAGTTTATTTATCTGGATTATTCAGTTATTATTGTACCTAAATTCATAGATGGTGGACACCTGGGCAAGTAAGTAGGATAGGGTTCATGTAAAGTTCGGCCGTGATATGCTGTTGTACCTAACGGGAGGGCCTGACCCTGTACTGGTCTACCATCACCAGTAGTGGTCTCGAAAACACTGACATGCCCTCCATTGTACTTGCCTGGTCCTCCAACCATTTTACCCCATTTGTTTTAAATTTACAACCGCTTGCGAAATTTTGAATATGCTGAAAGGTACCCTTAATTGGTACGTACTACGTTACATGGACCACCCCCACCCCCACCCCCACCTTAAAAACTAACCAAACTTTTCATATTAACTGTGGGTACTACTTCAGTTAAAAAAAAGAGAGGGTTAAATCTACCTGATATTATTATGTTTCATCTTTATTTCAACTTTTATTTAGTTAAATTTAACTTTTCTAATATTGGAGATTTTTGTTTTATTTACATTCTTAGGTTGTCATTTTATATCAGATCATTCAATACCACCTACGGCATATTTTTTTAAATTTGTGAAAGTCTTTTAAGAATGATTTCATGTATTACAAACTTACCATAGTCCACAAATCTAAAACTGTCCACACGTGATCAGAATTTATTTACTATAATCTGAATTCACCATAAATAATAAAATAAAAAATTATATCTGACAAGATAATAAATCAGATATTAGTCCAAATCTAGTGAAATTATTATCTAGAAATATTCTCATGTACTACCTACGGGCTGATAATGACAATCTAGAAACTATACTTATATTAGCTAAAAATACATTGCACCATGTAATAATTTGAATATTTACTGTATAAGAAATCTACCATCTTTGTTTTGGCGTGAAAAAAACAGAAAAGAGAAGAACAAAATCTACATTCTTATCCCACCGACCCCGTTCCATCTGTGTCAGTTTCCTTTTATTACCTGTATACTGTAATTATACAATATATTGGATAAAATTCATCGAATGAGAAAAATGCTGGGCTGTCACGGTGATGAGGATCACGTGACCCATTTTGCTACCACGACGGAAGCAGGCGCGTGGAGCTAATGTCCTGAATGAGCATGGAGCATATCAGGGAAAGGAAATCATACAGGTGAGATATGCGGTGGGCTTAACGTGGTCCGAAGAAGTTGACCGGTTATGTAGTAAAAAAAACACAAAGAGGAAAAATTAAACACACACGTGGCGGTTACCGAGGGTAAATAAAATCCCTGAATCACCTTTTCCAACGAATATAAATGAATATTTCAATCCTCTGCAAAGACCTCGAGTCTGTGAGCCTCTGAATCCGATCAGAAAGGAGAGAGAGATAGAGTAGCAGTAGATCTCTAGTCTCTTTGGGCGCAGAGATCTTTTTGTTCTTTTTATTTAATAGAGAAGAGAGAAGCAAAAGCCATAGAGTAAAACAGAGAGCAGAAGAAGAAGAAGATAAACAGGTCCTCCCCATGCCATCTCTGTGTCTCTCTGTTTATCTTATTCATCTCAATAGTTTGTCCTCATTGCTTTGATCCCATGCTTTTCTCACAAAATTCAGTCCTACCCTTTTGTCCTCAGATCGACCAAAAACAAACCCACTTTTCTTCTTCTTCTTCCTCAGACTAGCTTTTAGTGCTTTTTTTTTTCCTTTTGATCTTTTCGAGTGGTTTTTTTTAATCGAGAGAAATGGGTACTGGTTGGAGACGAGCCTTTTGCACCACGATTCGTCGAGATCCATCAGAACACAGAGTTTCAGATCAAAAGCAGAGAAGCCCGAGTCCGAGTCCGAGCCCGAGCCCTAGAACCCGACTGAGCTTCTTCTCCTCCGGTGGTAGCAACCCGTCAACTCCGAAACTACGTTGTAAAACAGGGTCGGAAGCTCTACTTCAGAAATCGAACAGTATGCCTACGAATAATAGTGTTGCCGAGAGCCCGAGGGTCCTTGAAATCAAAACCAGCACTCCCAAATCGTCTAATCCGTCTTCTCCTCGATCCCCTCTCAAGCTCTCCCTCTTCAAGAACAGCTTCAAATTTCGAGTAAGTCTTAGCATTTTTCTATTACCATTTTCATATATTAAGCACGACTGTGACCTTGTTTATTCTAATTAATTTTTTTGGGGTTTTTTGAATTTCAGAGTAGCTGTGGAATTTGCTTGAATAGTGTGAAGACTGGGCAAGGCACAGCGATTTACACAGCAGAGTGTAGTCACGCCTTTCATTTTCCTTGCATAGCTTCTTATGTACGGAAGCATGGAAGCCTTGTCTGCCCAGTTTGCAATTCCACATGGAAAGACGTTCCTTTACTGGCTATGCACAAGAGTCCCAGCCCTGATTCCCACCCGCCAGCCAACGACGCCGTTTCGGCACCTGTCACCCCCAAGCCCAAAGTCGAAGAGAAAAAGGTGTTAGCTGAATCCGCCTCCCCCAGATACACGTTGAAGCCATACGATGACGACGAGCCACTCTTGTCTCCGACCGTCGGCGGCCGGATTATCCCCATTCCCGAGGCGGAGGAGGAGGAGGCCGAGGATGACGTCGAAGAGTTCCAGGGCTTTTTCGTCAATCCCAACACTTCCTCTTCCGTCAAGTATTCTGATGATCCTCAGATAAATAATGGCAGAGATTTCAGGAACAATGTGCAGGTCAGGCTGTTACCGGAGGCTGCTTTGCTGTCCTCCGGCCGGGGTTTCGAGACCTACGCCGTGGCTTTGACAGTCAAGGCTCCGCCGGCGCCGGCTCGTCAGACTACCTGCTGCGCGTCGATTCTGGACCCTTCCCACCGTGCCCCGATCGATTTGGTGACGGTGCTCGACGTCAGCGGCAGCATGACCGGCGGGAAGCTTCAGATGCTGAAACGCGCCATGCGTTTGGTCATATCCTCGCTCGGCTTGGCTGATCGGCTCTCCATCGTGGCTTTCTCGGCTTCGCCAAAGAGACTGATGCCTTTGAAGAGAATGACGCCTCATGGCCAGCGCGCGGCTCGGCGCATCGTTGACCGGCTGGTCTGCGGTCAAGGGAGTAGCGTTGGTGAGGCCTTGATGAAGGCCACGAAGGTTCTGGAAGACCGGAGGGAGAGGAATCCAGTGGCGAGCATCATGCTCTTATCGGACGGTCAGGACGAGAGGGTCAACAACTCCGGCTCAACCAATCAACGTCAGGTCTCACACGACGTGTCGTCCACCCGGTTCGCCCACATTGAGATTCCGGTTCATGCTTTCGGGTTCGGGCAGAACGCCGGCTACTGCCAGGAGCCGGCTGAGGACGCCTTTGCCAAATGCGTCGGGGGTTTACTAAGCGTCGTGGTTCAGGACTTGAGAGTTCAGCTCGGCTTCTCATCCGGCTCGGCTCCTGCTGAGATAACCGCCATTTATTCCTGCAACGGACGGCCCACCGTGCACGGCTCGTCTTCGATTCGGCTCGGAGATTTGTACGCCGAGGAAGAGAGGGAGTTGCTCGTTGAGCTTCGTATCCCTACATCGGCTGCCGGGACCCACCATGTGATGTCAGTTCGGTGCTTATACAAAGACCCGGCGACGCAAGAAGTTGTCTACGGCAAGGAGCAGGGACTAGTAGTGCCCCTCACGCAGTCAGCCGTCCGATCGGTGTCCTTGAATCCGAAGATCCAACGGTTGAGAAGACTTTTCATGACTACGCGCGCTGTAGCGGAGTCACGGAGGCTGGTTGAGCACAATGACTTCCAAAGTGCACATCACTTGCTAGCATCGACTCGAGCTCTGCTCATGCAGTCCGGCTTGTCTTCGGCTGATGAGTACGTTCGGACATTGGAGGCTCAGCTGGCGGAGTTGCATTGGAAGAGGCAGAATCAGCTGGAGGAGCAGCAGCAGCAGATGATGATAATGCAGCGGCGGAGAGTAAGTGAGAGAGAAGTGGCGGCGTCGGCGGCTGTCGATGAAAACGGGGAGCCGCTGACGCCGACTTCGGCGTGGAGAGCCGCGGAGAAGCTGGCTAAGGTAGCTATGATGAAGAAGTCGTTGAATAGGGTCAGTGACTTGCACGGCTTTGAAAATGCTAGGTTTTAAATTTCAATTTCTAGAATAAAAATTGAAATGGGGGGATATTGTTATTGGTGTGATGATTATGTAATAGGGACAAGCTGGTACTAGACGGCGCGGCCTTTTTCTGGTCTGAGGACTAAAAATACTGGGAGACGTAGTTAGCATACCCCACAGAAAAAACTTGATTGATTGGGTAGAAATGGATGCTTAAGCTAGCCTTGTCCTTTTGTTTTTTGTGCTTTTTTCAATTTCGATCCCATACATCTTTTGAGACAATTCCATCTGTGCTCGACTATTCTGGGAATTCATGATGAACAAGAGAGTACCAACCACTGGGAATTCATGATGAACAAGAGAGTACCAACCAGAACTTAAAGGTGCAACTGCAATGGACACGCTATAAAGTGTAGACATTTTAATGATGGGTAGCAAAGGAGTATGATTATGAGAGGAACACAAAACAAAGTAGGACAGAATGAAGGAAGTTTGCTTGGATTGTATAGGCTCTATGATGAACATATATCCGGTTACTATATTGTCACGGCATAACTTTTGGGAATTGAATGTCCTTCCTTGTCTTCTGCTCCATTGTGGTTATGGTTTTCTTTTCATTTTATGATATCTCTCTATTTTTTTGTGGGGTGCAATAACCATAGTTTTGTTGATGGCACACCTGTAGACAGTCATATTGTACAAAATTTTGTGCTGAGAACCACGTCCTTATAAGCAATGCCACCCTAATCAGCTTTTTATTTTAATGCACCTTATTAAAATGAGATTTTTTGCTCTACTAGGGTTTTGTCTAGCCGCAAAACTGAGCGTTCATAGATTGGGGTCGATGGCCTCTAGGGTCGATGGTTCCGGGTTCGTCCCCTTCTGGGGTTTTGGGTTGGCTTCAGCCTTTTTTTTTTTTTTTCCTTCTCATTTTCCTCTACCTGTCTAGCCGGGTTTTTTTTCTTGGAGTTATGATGAGGCCATGCTATATGGCGGCAGGGTTTGGTTTGAAGATGGTGGTGGATTGGTGAGGGTATTTCTGGAGTGGGGACGAGCAGTGATGCAGCATTTTCACGCCAGTGTTCTGTTGGCGTGAGTCATGCCATGTAATTAGGATCGTGAATATTGTGTATTATTATTATTATTATTATTATTATTATTATTATTATTCTATTGTAATTAGTTTCCTAATAGGTCTTGATGTATCTTGTATATATACCCCGTTCTTGGAGAAGGTAAATAATATATCAGAAAATCTCAAATCTCTTGTTCCTTTGTTCTTCTTGACTTGGTATCAGAGCCGAGATCCATTCAGACTCGGTTTGTTCTTTCTACTGCAAATATAGAGTTCTTTTGATTCGGTCCTTTTTTGATTTGGTTGAATTGGTTCTTTTGGTCGATTGATTCTCTTGCCATGGTTCTTCTTGTCGAATTGGTTCTTTTGCTTCTGCAAGTCGTGAATTGGTTCTTTTGCTTCTACAAGTTGATTTCATTCTTTGTCCATAAGTTCATTTCTTTTGTTCTTGTGTCCGTCCGCATCCTTCTTGGTTCTTTGGTATTCTTTTTGTTACAATTTGTAGGGTCTGGAAAAAAAAAAGAGGGAAAAAAAAAGAAAAAAGAAGAAGGATGGTGGATTTGAAGGTTATAGATGGGAAGGATGGAGAGTCTTAGGGTTCATCTGGAGAGAAGAGTCATATGTCCTGAGAGATTGTTATTGTTCAGAATGTTACAGACAACTCTAGTTTTGGTGTCAAGATGGATGGTACCAGTTATCAGCTATGGTAGAGACTTATGAAGATCCATATTCAGGGGATTGGAAAGTGGAGCTATGTTACTGGCAGTGCAGCAAGACCAGTTGCAGGACCAAAAGCCGATGAATGGGATACGGCAAAACTAATGTGATGAGAATTCTTCTCAAGGCTATGACTCCGGAGGTAATGAGATTATTTGCTAATTATGATTCTGCCAAAGCAATTTGGGATTGTGTTGCTGCTACATATTATGATGGCAGTGACTTTGCTCGTGTTCATGAATTGAATATCAAACCTTTCAAAATAACTTAAGAGTGGACAGCCTGTTGCAACCTTTTATGCGAATTTGATCCTATGACTTGTAAAGTTGATATTAATTCCTATCGGACTGAGCAGGACAGGATACGTGTCCATATTTTCTTGCAGACCTGGATCCTCACTTTGAAGGAGCAAAGAATGAGTTATTGCGTGTTGCAACTCCACCTACATTAGAACACACCATGCATAGTACGAAATAAACTTGCATTTATTGCAGAGATCAAAGAAATGATGCATCAAACTTGGGGACCATGAGTGTATTTAAATACCAGAGTCTTCTGGGGCCATGTTTTAAACTTTCATCACTACGAGTTCGATTGGCGTATGCCCACGTTCGCAGTGTCACAACTACACGTTCAGTCGAAAGGAACATTCACAATCTAGGTTTCTTGTGATCACTGCATACCCACACTTTCAAGTTCACTATGAATACTGGTAGAGTTATATATCAATCCAGAGTCATACATTGTCGTCTGATACGCACGTACCTGTCCTGTGTCTCTGTCTCATTTAATCTAGAATGAGTAGAATCATATATTCCAACCGGAGGTGACAACAGAACAAACAATGCAGAGTACACACAATACACATATTTGGGACCGTATAATGATTAACAGTTTAGTAAGTAGAGTAATTTTCTGTAGTCATGCTTTAACCATCAGTGCCAAGTTCGATTGGTATATGTATGTAGCTAAACATGTCCACAATCGCATAATCTCAACGATACATTTATGAAGATCATGAGGAATCGAAAGGAACGTATAATGAAGTATAGCTGCTACGTTACACCAATCTCAAAGAACCAGACCAGACTGACCTAGAGGATAGATCAGGAATATACATCAACAAGAAACTGCAACTGGACACGGAGAATGCCATTCCATTGCAAGGTCTCAATTGAACAGATTGAGCAAGTTCGATTCATAGTGACGTAACATGAAACTATTAGCTAGTCCGAATTCCGAAAGCACCTTGTAAAAGAGAAGCACATTGTTGAAGGCCAAATTGACGCCAACGACTAAAACCTTATTGTGCTCAATCAAGACCCAAAGTAATTACAATAGAGTGTGCTAATTAAACTATTAGCAGCTGGGTCGAAAGCTGTGGCCGTTAAGAAGTTACAGCCGTCAAACTAGCTAGGTACTTGCTAAATACATATATGCGTATACCATGAAAGTAGCAGAGGTTATAGCTATGAACCAACCCCCATCTCGTGACTGCGTTTAGATCGAATTAAACAAGGTAGTGAGTCCAGATTTATATATAAACGGAACTCTATTACATTATTTGCTGAACAAATCTAATGCATCTTTGATCAGCTAAAGATCAAGTTAAGCCATATATACAGACCCCAAAAAGGAAAAAGTTGAGCTTGCGCGTTATATTTTAACACAGCTCCCAAAAGTCTCCTATTTGACAATAGCCCAAATCATTGCGGACAATTAGCAACCATTCATTATGAGAGGCTATAGGCTGTGTTTGGTAGAGCTTTTCAGCTCCTGTGCTTATAAGCCAGGTTCAAATTGGTGTTTGGTAACTCAGCTTATTGGCAGCTTTTTTCAGAAGCTGCTGTGGCTTCCTTAGATAAGCAGAAGCTGAAGAATGCAGCTTCCGGAAGCCAGAAGCCACGAAACACTGTAGCGGTAGTTACTGTAGATTAATGAAAAACCCTAAATGCCGAAATTTACCCTTCCAAGCTGAAACAATTTCAGCTGAACCATTCGTTAACCCTACGCTCATATCTTCCTCGTCACTGTTCCCCATCTCTCTCCCTCATCACACCCGCAGCATCAGAAGCTCCCCTGCTCCCCCATCTCTCTCCCTCATCACACCCGCACCGCCGCATCAGAAGTTGCTCCCTCACTGCAGCATCCTCGCAGCTCCCCGTCACCGCCGCATCGTCGCTGCTCCCCATCACAGACGTATCAGCACGCAAGCATCTCTCTCCCTCACATCGTCGCTGCTCCCCTTCACCGCTCCCCATCTCCGTTCGTCATCAGAGATCACAGCCCCGACGTCGATCTACACATCCGTGTGTCCCTCGTCACAGATCGATCTCCGACGCAAGCTCCCTGTCACCGGTCCCCGTCACCGCTCCCACAGATCGATCTCTCTCCCGCATCGATCTACCCATCTCTCTGTCCCTCATCACAGGTTCGGTTCTTGTTGTGATAGACAGCTTGTACTTTGGTTAGCTTGGTTTTTGGTTCATGAATCGGAGATAAGGTTGCTGCAAATAGGCATGAGTGATGATGATGATGATTTGTTGTTGTTGTAGCTTGTAGTTTGTATAACATGAATCTGAGGTTGTATCGAATTGCATGAATCTTCAGGTTGTATAACATGAATATGAGGTTGTATCGAATTGCATGAATCCCATTTTTCCTAAAAAGTGGGTCGGTCAATTTGGGAGAAGCAGGGGCATGATTCATGGGATGGGGATAGGTACTTGAGAGTTATAAAGAAAGAAAGAAGAGGAAGAAGAAGAGAAGGAGAGTATGGAAATATTCTGAATATTGGTTGAGAATGATATATTGAAGTATCTCGTTCATGTTGTAGAGAAACTGAATTTAGGAGAAATTTTCTGTGTGTTCTCATTGATAATAGGGGCCTCTTTATATAGAGGATTACAATGCATAGAATCTCAATCATACAAGGAAAGTAATTCTACATTGATTAGGATTCTAGATCCTTCTAATTAAATCCTATTACCACTAGGTCAAGTAACCTAGAGTTTGGGCTAAACACAAATTAGGTTTTCCTTCAACACTCCCCCTTGTGTTGCCCAAACGCGGTGCTTCTCTCGTTGCCTCGTTAAAAACCTTGCCGAGTAACAAAAACCCAGTGGGACAAAAATAACCTCGGTCGAAGGGGAAAAAGAGCACAACACACCCTTCACGTTTCGAGGTGAACATGTAGACATCTCCCCCTGATGTCTGCGTCTCCCCCTGATGACTACGATCATGGGAGTTCAGATAACTTCCGCAAGCCAATTCTTGCCACATGTTTCTCGAACGTGGTATTGGGCAATGACTTAGTAAACAAGTCTGCCTCACTGTCCTCAGATCGAACCTAGTTCACTTTGATCTCTAGGAGTGTCTGTTGTTGCTGATTATGCTTGGTGTTGTCGCTTTTGATGTAGCCTTGCCTCATTTGTTCAAAACAAGTAGCATTATCCTAAATGCTCGTAGGCTCATCTGTGGTAGATTTCAAACCAAAATTGTTCGAACATGCGTAATTATGGATCCAATCCATATACATTCACGAACCACTTCGTGAAGAGCAATGATCTCTGCATTGTTCGAAGATATAGCGACTACGGTCTGTTCTGTAGACCTCCAAGATATCACGGTCTTTTCCCATGGTGAACACTTAACCGGATTGGGAATGACCTTTGTGTGGGTCAGAGAGATACCCAACATCAGCAAAACCTTCCAAAACACATGTCGTTTTGGGATGGGGATAGTGGACGCAAGCCAGGGTTGGCTGCGTACCTGGTGTGTGATGGGTCCGAATCCATCATCTCTTCATAGGGATAGAACAAGCCCATATCACTCATACATCTCAAGTATCGAAAGATATCTTTTACACCAATCCAATGGCGTCGCGTTGGTGCAGAGCTATATCTAGCTAACAAGTTCACAACATATGAGATGTCCGGTCTTGTGCATTGAGATAAGTACAATAATGCGCCTATTGTATTAAGTAAGGCACTTTTGCTCTAGCACATCTTCGTCATCATCCTTTCGACGAAGAGGATCCTTTTCAGGATCAAGACTACGGACGATCATGGGGGTGCTTGAAGGCTTGACTTTGTCAAAGTGCCTAAGCATCTATCGACACGATGCTCAAGTTCCAAACCGAGACATAATCGTGATCTCCCAAAATCCTTCATCTCAAACTCAGATTTCAAGTGTTTAGCGGTTTCCCTTAACTCTTTAAGGGCTTCTAATGAAGATCATGTCCAACATGAACCGCGATAGAATCCAAAACTTGCCATAGAAACGCGCGGGCATATCCCTTCCCAATCAAGTAGTCACTTTAGTGAGCGTTTCAACCTTATTGTAAACGCGCTCCATGGTCTAGAGCCACTTGACTTGGGTAAATGAAGTTCGCCATGAACCTTCATGTATATTCCGTATCTAGATCCCTATAGAGATACATAGTGACCACATTTGTAGGCTGCATGTTCAGTTATTCGGAAACTACCAAACTGATAGGGTAGTGGAGTGCAATGACATCCATTACGAGAGAATATGTCTCATCGTAGTCGATTCCAGGGCGTTTTGTGAGAAACCTTGCGCCATAAGGCAAGATTACCATCTCTTTTTCTCATCACGCTTTCTAACGAAGACCCATTAGTCAACAGGTTTTATGTTAGGAGGTGTTGGCATCTCTAGCTCGAAAACCTTCCTCTTCGTTAGAGAATCATCTTAACCTGGATCGCATCTTTCCATTTAGGCCAAAAACTCTCTACGTTGGCATTCATTCATCAACGGAGCGTGGTTCGATATCATCTGACTCAACAAACTCATGCGCAACTACATCATCAATTATGATGGAGTTTCTATCCCACGTCTCAGGTACACTAGTGTAAGTTTCATAGAGCTCTATATTCTCAGGAATAGGTTTTGACGTTGAGGCGTCCCCCAACGATAACCATAACCCGGAAGATACTCATGAGACGGATTTTTGAGTGTCGATGATAGAGGATTGGTTTGTGTCAATGTATCCTTCGAACCCACGGGCCTCCCACGTATCCTAGTTGGGACCATGGCCTGTAACGCCAGAGTGCCACTCTCTTTGGCATTGGCGCCATGCCTACCTCCGTGTAGGGTGGCGCTTACGTCCTCTCGTAGGGACGTCCTTTCTTGCAGGCATGTTTGCAGCATATTTGTGTGATCTCGTCACTTTAATAGGGATCAAGATGAGACATAGTGGGGACAGACTACGACAATTCCTGTCGTTCCTGTTGAACATTCGTGTTCTTATCTCCCCCTAACGAATGGAAGACTGTCTCATCAAAGTGACATCCGCAAATCTAGCGGTAAGGAGATCGCCTAGCAAGGGAATTTAAGTGGCGGACGATTGTTGGAAGCTCAAATCTAACGTAGTTGCCCATTCGTCTGTAAGGACCCATCATAGAGCGCTGTGGCGGCGCAATTGGCACATAAATGGCTCACTCAAATGTGCGTAAGTACAAAAGACGTGTACCCAGTCACTAGCTGTAACGCAGAGGTACATTGAGTGGCGGTAGGTCGTAGACGAATTAGCATAGCTGCATGCGATATTGCATCACCCCAAGCGGATGTAAGAAGATTGGTGCGCATTACCAATGTTCGGACTACCATCGTAGTCGTTTCCGCGAGACCAATTGGGTGTGCTCATGGGAATATGATGTCCAACATCAATCCCAAATGCAATAACCATCGAAAGTCTTCGATGTAAACTCACTAGCATAGTCAAATCCAATTGACGGAATAGGATGATTTGGGGAGTGAGCCCATTGTCATATGATGTGTGCTAGGAGTGTAGCGTAAGCAGCATTTATATGTGGACAATGGCACAACACGTGACCAGCGTGTTTGCGTGTCAACCAACACCATAAAATATTTAAGCGTCCGCAAGTTGGTTGAATCAATCCACAAAATCCCTACGGATTCTTTGTAAGAACAGAATGAGTATTGTCATATCCTTTGCATAGGACGGTCTCAGTCCTAATTTCCATAAGGAATGGGCTTTGTAAAACGAGCGAGAGGCCTTAGAAGCAACCAATGAGGATTTTGGTTAGGCATAAGCGTCTGTAGCGCTATTAGAAGCAAAATGTGTGACTACATCTCCCATCATGGCGTGGGAGCCATGGAAATAAGCATGTATGGCGTCATGGCCACAAGGAGGAACAACCATGACGTTATGCCCATGGTCGGCGCCTTTTATGGCGGCATCTTGCTTCATTTTGCTCAAAAGAAATGATGTCCATGTGAAGTCTTTTGTAGACGGATCATCATATCATGACTAGGATGATCTATCCTGTCGTGACAAAGCCAATATGTGTCTAAATCCAAGAGATCTTTTCTCATAAGTTTATTGGATTTAATAGCTCGAATAGTGACATAAAGTCCACTTAGAGAGACACATAAACGTCTCTAAGATGCGTCTTTGTTCGCAATCATTAGAGGTAATGCAAAGGAACTCATTTCCGTTCTCTATATGCATTTTCGCATGGAATTCGTTGGCTATTCATAGGGTACTATTTGCCCTAAGAGCGTAGAGAGTTTCTGTGACAACCGTAATCAAGGTGCCATTTGGCAAGTGGAACTTGGGCTATTCCATGTCCTTGAATTAATATTGATGGCCCAGCCATCGTAGTCACAAAGTCATATGCTCAGAATCAAAATTGAGTCATAATGAAAAGAACTCGAAATTTTATTCACAGGCCAACGGAGTACATCATTGTTTCTTTGATCAAAGAAAATCTAATCTAATAAAAAGTAATATCGCAATCGCCTACATCTCTTGGAAAATAAAGACTTAAACATAATTGGCGATCTATTGATCCCAGCCAGATTTGTAGTCTTCAACACTTCACTCTAGATCATCTTCTTGATCTTCTTGTTCCACATAGTGAGCTTCTCTTGCTTCACAATATGCTTTGTAGGCGGTGACAAGTTCTTCACGAGCTCTACAAATGTGTACCCAATGCTCAGACACTCCACATCGAGAACATACATCTCTTTGCTCGAACTCCATTGATTGAGGCACTTTGAAAGCGTCATTTAGATGGCTCTTAGTGTTGGTGGCGCCACCAACATGGCCAGAGGCATTGCCTCCCTCTCTCTTTCCACGTTTACCTCTTCGGTTCTGTGTTCGCCTATTTTGGCGGTTACCTTCCCAAGTAGAGCGATTATATGGATCAGAATGTCCAGAAGTATACCTAAGATTAGGGTTTCGCTCTTGGTGCCCTCTCTTAGAGGTGCGACTATAATTGGATTCCGGAATATGTTCTGTTTCCACGGATCTCGAATTATAGTTCTTCACAAGGATATTGTCATGCTTTTCAGCGACATTCATAGCTCCAATGAGCTCATGAAACCTTGTGATCCGTCTTGCATTTACATCGATTCGATAGTTCTTAGCAACCATCAATGCAGAGACGGGGAAGGTAGAGAGAGTCTTCTCAATCAACATCGCATCTGTGATCTCTTTATCACAGAATTCCATTAAGGATTTAATGCGAAGTACTTCCGAGTTATAGTCAAGAACTGACTTGAAATCACAGAAGCGGAGGCTATGCCATCTCACTTCTAGGTCAGGAAGCAAGGAGTCACGGACGTTGCCAAATCTTTCTTCGAGTGAGACCCACAGCCTTCTGGGGTCTTCTTCATTCATATACTCGTACTGGAGCGAATCATCCATATGACGAGTCATTAGGATGATGGCTTTTGCCTTATTTGCCTCTAAGGCTGCTCTATTTGTTTCCAAAGCTTGAGCTTGCTCAACAGTTAGCACGTCCTGGCTAGGCTTGAGAATCATATCCAGGATTCTATCAGCCTTGAGATGCTGGCGGATATCACGAACCCACCTGTGATATCTAGAGCCAGTTGTTCCCAATGGAGCAAAGTCCAATTTGTTCAGGTTACTCATCCTGAAAGAGAACAAGAAATTAAGGTTAGTTTCGGAGCGAAATAGGCTACCACGAAAACATATGAAATTTCTGAGCGTAATCGCTTCCAAGAAATTAGGAATTTCCGAGCATAGTTGCTTCCAAGAAATTCGATTCCAAGAGATATTGGATTAGATCGAAACAATGATGTAAGTGGTCGATCATAACTTCTCAACAAACTCTAAGTTTGGAGGACTCTACAAGCTCTAAGCTTGGAGTGAGCACGAACCCCCACAGTTCGGCTTTTGGTCTCCCCTATGAAGAAGAAAGGGGGGTAGGAGAAGGGAGGTTGCAAGTCCCCGAGAAAAGAAGAAAATAATGAAAAACTTCAAAAACGGGAACTTTTAGAAAACTTTACCTTGAAAAATAGCCGGAAATCTTGACCGGAAAAGTCCTTTGAAGATGGCCGGAAAAAGGTCGCCGGAGGTCGCCAAAAAAAATGGCCGGAAACTGGTGGCCGGAGGTGGTGGCCGGTTGGTGCAGGGCAGTTGCGGAGGCGTGCGGGGCTGCTGCAGGGCTCGTGCAGGGCTGCTGCAGGGCTCGTGCAGGGCTGCTGCAGGGCTTGTGCAGGGGTTGTGCGGAGGGTGTGCAGGGCCTGTCGGCAGGTGCTGCGCAGGGGCTCGGCAGATGTCGGCAGGTGTGTGCGGGGCTGTCGGCAGGTGTGTGTGAGGCTGTCGGCAGGGGCAGGCACTCGTCTCCGCAGGTCTCGGCAGATGCAGGCACAAGGCTCGGCAGGGGCAGGCACTCGTCTCGGCAGCTCTCGGCAGGGCTCGCAGGGGCAGGCACAAGGCAGGGGCCGGTCCGATTTTTCCGATGGCCGGTTCAAGGGTTTTCCGGCCTGTTCCGGTGGTTCCGCCGCCGGTTCTGGGCTCCTTGGGAATAGGGCTTCGATATGTGGGGCAGTGGTTTCAGGATTTTGAAGGTTACGAAATTAGGGTTTTCAGGGTTAGAGCCTCGTGCTGATAACGTGCTGTAGAGAAACTGAATTTGGGAGAAATTTTCTGTGTGTTCTCATTGATAATAGGGGCCTCTTTATATAGAGGATTACAATGCATAGAATCTCAATCATACAAGGAAAGTAATTCTACATTGATTAGGATTCTAGATCCTTCTAATTAAATCCTATTACCACTAGGTCAAGTAACCTAGAGTTTGGGCTAAACACAAATTAGGTTTTCCTTCAATAGTTCACAATTATGTAGTGATAAATTGTATGCATAAAAATTTTATGAAACCAGAAATTAAAATTATATGATTGTCCATATTTTTTTGTGACATATGTATCAAGGAGGTGGATAACAATAATCGTCCGCATACTCATTTTAATCCGCTTCAATAGCTCCTCAAGATCAAATACCGTACATTGGTAGAAAAGGAATACCAACCCAAAATGTTATTGCGGTATGTAATTTTGATATGCAATTTATCTTTGTATGTGCGGGATGGGAAGGGTCAGCTCATGATACAAGAGTATTTCTATCGGTTCTTCGAAATCCCGAAATGAATTGCCACCATGACACTTCGTAATTATATACGGAGACATGCAGATCGTGATAGACATTTTGTCCGCAGTGAAGAAAGAGAAGGTGATGGGTCAAGTGGTGGGATAGAGATGGATGATGATGTAAAAGAAGAATATCATGGTCCTGGTGCACAAGAAAGGGAAACAATAAGAAATAACATTACTCTAAGTTTGATGAGTGCACGTAATAACGTGAACATTTAAATATGTTATGATATTTTTTGTGGTTACTTGATGTGAACCAGAAATCAATTGTTATTAATGTTACTAATATATTTGTATAAGTTACTTTTAAAATTGTCTAATATTAATCATATGGTCACCATGATTTATAAAAATTGAAAGTTGATAAAAATTAATAAGGACATAATAAAGATTAAAAATAATAACAAAAGCACTTGAACAACATTGTATTACCAAACAATCAAGGCAAAATAATCTCTCATGTCCAATTTGGTCATTCCACAAACAAAAAACACAAGCCAGTTTGAGTTTACCAAACACTTTGTCACTGCTTTTGCTACTGACAGCACTTATAAAAAGCCAGTTTACCAAACACTCAACTACTTTGCTTTTCAGCTACTTATTCTCATAAATAAGCAGAAGCCAGCTTTTTCTCAAAGAACAGCCATACCAAACATAGCCATAGTGTGGAAGGTTTTGGAGTGCTCCGACCGGTGTTATTCAAAGTTGTATCTCCTATACGGGACATTGCCAGCTACAGCAGTTGAGACTCTACCTGCTTAAGGTCCAGTTTGGGATATTCCTGAGCTGCTTTTGAGCTAAGAAGTGTTTTTATGCCTACATTAGGGTGTGTGGTTAGACTCGTTAAAGCTGATTTTGGTTGAAGCAACTTCTCCCATTTGCTGGTTTTTGAGAAGCAGCAATTCCTAGCTTTTAGAATTGCTTCAGCAGAACCACCCTGTAAAAACACAAAGCTTTTAATAAATTATATTGAACTACTTATTTTGTCCTCATAATTTCTAAAAATTACATTGAACCCAGCTGCAACCCTATCTTTTCTCTTCATTGCAGATACATTGTTCTCCTGCTCATCTCTTCGTCGTAAACTCCCTAATCCCTAATCCTCATCGGAGCAAATGGGCAGAGAAGAGCTCTACTTCTCCTCCTTCTCTCTCTGAGGAGGATCATCGTTCTCATTAGAAACACGAGAGGAGTTCTATTTATGATTGTCTTCTCCTCCTTCCTTCTCTACGGTCATTAAACTGTTCAAGCATCAGTCATCCTTATATAATTTGTAGAATTAATATACATATTGAGATAAAAGTAATGCATTCATAATTTGAACTAGTGTAAAAGACTTGAGAAATTTTTTAATTTGGTATGATTACATAATCAGAAACAAAGTTATGTATTTTAGTAACATTTTTTTAGCATGTATAACCATTTTGGTAATTATATCTCAGCCAAAGCACTTTTTACTTACAACTTACCAAACACTAGGAAATTGCTTTTTGTCCTCATGCCACTTTTAAAAACAATTTATCAAACACCTCAGTTTTTTTTTTTTCTCACAGCAATATGAGAAAGTGCTTCAAAAGTGTTTGTTCTCACAGCAATATCATAAGTGCTTCATCTCACAACAATATCGGAAGTGTTTTTTTTTTTTTCTCACAACACAACAATTCCAAACTAGGCTTAGAGCAACAGTTTCTCTATATTTTGATTTTTCTTTATTTTAGGGAAAAATGAGTATCTTTTGTTCTAACAGATTCCCTATAACTATCCTCATTTTAGGGATAGTGAGGAAAGAGAAAATCAAATTTTCTAAATTTACAGTAATTTCTAATATTTTAAAAAAGAATTATGGAGATTTTAGATATTGCTGTAAAATAGGAAATCTATTAGAGTTTGAGAAGAAAAAGAGGATAATACTTTGATTTTTAATTCTCTATAATACAGAAATTATAAAAAAGCTGTTGGAGTTGGTCAAGCATTGTGAACCCACTAGTAGGAATTTGTTTTCCTAGACACGAAACAGCCTGACCTTTGCCATACCGTCCCTAGCCAAGGATGGAATGGGTAATGATCAATGATGTCAAGAGGCAATGTGACTTGCCAATTGGAGGGGCAGCAATGCCAATTCATCCAATAAGCTTGGGAAAGCAATGTGGGGTCTCGATCACAGTTGCTAACAAGGAGAATTAAGCTTTTCTTATAGAGGGCATTTTCACAATTAACTTTCTTCCATGTACGTCTAGCTTGTGTAGGAGACATTAATTATTGCTTATGCTGTGTGCTGTACAAGGGGTTTTAAGGGAGAAATAGTCCATGACATTTGGGGAATGCTTCCATGCTCGTAAACTAATCTGGAAGTTAAATCTTGAGTTATTTAGCAAGACATATGGAGCCGGAGTTCTTTCCTTGTGTCACTGGCTGCTGCTTGGCAGGTAGAGTTTGAAATGGCAATTAAACCTAGTCTGCGACTTGAACCATCAGATATACAAACCATGCCTGAAGCTCAGTTTAGACGCATCAAGTGAATTAGTATTCATCGTAATTACAGGGTTATCCAATGATCGGAAATCTTTCCAGAGGCTTGCGATGCAAATTATGGGTCTTGATTAGAAAAGTCCTACAAGTTGTTTGTTTAAATATCAGCCTCAGTTGCTCACCGGCTGTCTACTTGATGATGTAATTGATTGATACACTCATCAGTGAAACTGTGAAACTTAGAGACGTATACATCTCAAAATTTCAAATTTAGCAAGATATATGTCACTGCAGTTCTCATCTCTGCTGATAAAAAAGTTGGGATTATTACCTTGAGATTCATGATTGGGAAAAACTAAATCTGTTTTTAGGAGGTTACACAGCAGAAAACTATATATATTTCATATCAAAATTCCAAATCCAATGATCATTAATTACAAGAATCAACAGTATACAAGATAGAGATGTAACTTTACGGACAATTACATATGTTCACCTCATAATTCCGCAATTTGCTACTGCGTACATAGCCGAACAACCACTTAAGAACACATCGAAGACATAAAGAACTCCCAGATAACAGCCAGATTAAGTGCCTTACACCAATGAATGAATTGGTAGATCCCTAGCTGGGACCAACACCACTTATCTATCCAATTTTAGATTACACCAAAGTGAACATTAAACCACAATGTGAGGATGTTTCCCCTTATTTGACTTTGAGGAAGTAGAAGTGTCATAAAAGAAAAATGATGTAGGAGCTTACTTCTGGGTTTGTTCCACCTTAGCTCGAATCTTCTGCTCCAATACAGATATTTCTGTCTCAAGACTGAACATTCTATTAAGAGCATGCATATTCTCAAGGGTCTCACTCAAAGTTCGGCTGTCACTCCCATCACAACGTAAGTGCTGCATTGGACCGTGAAGGAGCTTGTTCACAATACCTCGGCTGAGATCATCCACAGCTCTTCTTGTTTTCTTTGATATTTCATCACCCATTTTTGATAAGCATTTGTCTAGCTCAGCAACTCTGATTCTTTCTGCATAAGCTCTTAATTTCTTGATGGTAGGAACTGTCTCCAATGAATCCCTCCATGCTTCAAATTGCTTCGATTCTTCATTAATAATTGATTGAGCTTCCATCGCTTTCCTGATGCGATCCTCTTTGTTAGCAGCCACAACCTCCTTAAGGTCATCAACATTGTAAACTTTAGCACCATCAACATCTGTAACACATGAGCCCACATTCCTAGGGACAGAAATATCGACAAATAGCCTCAAACCCCCAGTCTCTGGACCAACTGCAGGAAGGTCCTTCACATCCTCTTTGAAAAATAATGGGGTTTCTGATGCAGTGCTTGTAAAAATTACATCTGCCTCAGCTGCACAGTTGAGCATTTCTGTTAGGGGCTTGTAGATTATCTCAACACCCTTCAGTTCTTCACGGATGGCTGCTACTCTCTCCTCACTCCTATTTACAACCACCATCTTTGTGCAACCTTTGGATACCAAGTGTTTGATCACAAGCTTCCCCATTTTTCCCCCACCAATCACCAACATTCTAGCAGTAGCATGAGAGGGTTCAGGAAGCTTCATCAAGGCAAGTTCAACAGCAGCAGAGCTTACAGAAACTGCACCTGCAGCAATATTAGTCTCAGTTCTAACACGCTTTCCCACAGTGATTGCATGCTTGAACAGCCCACTGATGTTCCTGCCAAAGCCAACAACTCCTTGCCCAACTTTAACAACCTGTTTCACCTGGGCAAGAATTTGACCTTCTCCAAGGACAAGAGAGTCGAGACCTGCTGATACTTCAAAGAGATGTTGTGTAGCATCACTGTTATACAATAGAAACCGGTGCTCGCATAGCTCAGAAACAGGGACTCCACTTGTCTGTCAACAAAAATCAAAGATAGTCATGAAATGTTCTAGACCTAGAAATGATTACATTTCAATTTAGGACAGGGTGATTCAGGATATCAGCGAGTGAAAGTAAAAACAAAACAAGTTCATACTGTAGGCCACAAATGAAAGGAGAGTGCAATTCTTCTTTTCAAGGAAAGTAAGTTGATTGTTGAAAGTGTCAAATCAGATGGTCAATCATTGCCAAAGGTTTCTACCATAAGATCCATTTTTAAAAATCGATAGATTTAGATATTTCGCCATTTGAACTTTTTAGTTTTTACTAGAATACACATAAAAAAGAGAGAGAGTACCTTTGACATCCATTCGGTCACTTCTTTGACACCACGATGCTGAGATAGAGCTACAACATATATCTCCATTCTGTTACAGGTGCTAAGAACAGCAGCTTCTTCTATATGATTTAAGCCACACAGCTCCCCAATGGCTCGAGGCCATTCTGCTTCTGGAATGGCTAGTTTTTCACGCATCTCAACAGGTGTTGTGTGAATACTAAGCCCAATGACCACAATGCTGCTTCTTTCCTTTGTATACCCTGAGAGATTTATTGTAGAAAGCTCAGTCAAACAATACTACAAGAATAGTTACAATAAGCCAGAGACTTGTAAAGCTTGTTCTAAGAAGCCGCACAACAACCTTATCCGTGGTAAAAAAATAAATAACAATAACTGCTAATTTCAATCTTGGAAAGCAACTCGGAATAGAATTTAGATATTAAACTCCAAATAAACGAAATCAAATACTGGTCACCTAAAGCTTCAGAATTGTAGAGCTGAAACCACTAGGAATAAAACAAGTGGGGCTTATGATGAAAGTCTAAATCACAATGAAGTCATAATATTGAAATAATATCACTATCATATTTTCCTACAAGTACTGAAATCATCAATATATAATATGAACTACATTACCAATTTCAGATTAGGCTTTCACTTCAGCTTCAAAATTACACACCACAAAAATACTATAGTGGGAACATTAACAAATAAAATAAAAAAAATCCTGTTAATCAGCATTCTATACTCTAGAACCAGAAACACAAACACCGTCCAGAATTCAGCCAATTACACCAAAACAACAATTTGCAAGCAGAAAACTCAATTGCAGCACAAACCCATTACACCATACACCAAAAACAAACAGAAAGCAAAACGCTTTGATGGAAATACAGAAACTTACTGTCAGCAGCAGAAGTCTTGAGCTGCTCTAGAGCCGAGACATTGGAAGAAGAGCCACTCTGACCAGCCTGAACCGCAGCATCAGAGGACGTCACTTCGCACCTGACTCCTCTCTGGACCCTTCTGGTCCAAATGGGCCTCGGCAGATACGAAGCAGTGGAGGAAGAAGAAGAAGACGATGAGGCCGAGGCCTTCAAGAGAAGAGCCTCCAATTTGGCTCCGGCGAAGCTGGTCGAGACCGCCATTGACCCAAACGGCAGGGCGTGATCGAAAGGCCTGGAATTGAGAGAGAGAGAGAGAGGGAGTGTGGCTGGGATGGGAAATGCGACCAGGGCTTGTGGAGCTGTTAGAAGGGGGAGCTGGCCGTTTGGGTTTGGTGGGTTACACGAGAGAATTTGACCTCGTATTTTCTTCTCTTTGTTTGTTTGGTCAGTTTGTATGTGTGTGTGTGGTTTGATGTTGGCTATGTCAAAGAGTGGGGAGATGCCAATGGGGATGAGTTGGGATTTGGGGGTGTGTTTCTGATTTCTCTGTGCTCTTATTGGCGGATGGAACACACGTTTTATCCACACTCTCCTTCCCATCTCTGTGGGACCCACTACTCTTTACGAAAATCATATAGAAGAAGTAGAGAGAGCTGCTCAACCCTTTTTTGAGAGACTGTAAGGAACAAATGTATTTGACTACGGTTGAGGATAAATTTATAGTTTTAAGTTATTATAATTTCAGCATTTAAATTGAATACATGCAGCTTCGATGTAGTTATTCCTTACAGTCCGTTGAAACTGTTTATTAGGTGAGCAAAATTGATAAAAAGCATATTGTTCTTATGTTAATGAAAAATAAATAGATTTCAATAATGTCTTTCTCTATTTTTTGAAAATAAGATGGTATGTTTTTCTTTTCAGCTATTCGTTTCACGAGATATAGTCATTCAATGCTTTAATTTATTTAGGACGTTGTTATAAAGCTATTATCGATGTATTTCTAAGATTGTAATAAAAGATAGTGAAAGTAACACATTAGCTGATATTTTTACCAAAAGCTGTGTGACAAATTCTCAAGGTTTTCCTTTCATGCTCAAACCTCCTGCTCATGTTGTTGGCGATGACATTGGTGATCTGACTAAGCCAACTAGAGTTTAGAGTAGTCATATCTGCGATATTTTCGATATATCCTTCGATATCTCTGTTTTTAGAGAGACCAATATATTATAGGAGGAAAATATCTTATCTTCCATCGTTTCTGCGAAATTTATCCGATATTGTCAAATATCCCTGACATTTAGATATTTGAGATATATCTCCGATAAAATGAAGAAATATTTGTAAAGTTTAATTGAAAAAAGAAAAAAACTCAGTTATTCACAGAAAAACATACATTATGAAATATGGATGTTATATCAGGGTGTAAAATTCTAACAACGGTTTCTAGTCAGGATATGATTTAATAAAGAGGTAAATTAACCTGTTTGGGAAAAATAGGCAGATTTGGGTGAAGTGAAATCCTCTCAAGGCGAATCTGGGTGAGGAAAAATCCCCTCAAAACGATTCTGAGTGAGAAGTAATTCTCTAAATGCAAATCTGTGTGAAGAGAGATCTCCACAAGGAAAATGAATCTGGGTGAATACCCTCAAGGCTATTATGGGTGAGAAGTAATTCTCTAAATGCAAATCTGTGTGAAGAGAGATCTCCTCAAGGAAAATGAATCAGGGTGAATACCCTCAAGGCTATTATGGGTGAGAAGTAATTCTCTAAATGCAAATATGTGTGAGGAGAGATCTCCTCAAATTGAATATGGGTGAAGAGAAATCTTCTCAAAGCGAATTTGGGTTAGGAGTATTCATTTCAAAGGAAATCTGAGTGAGGAGTGAAATCTAGATAAGATGAAATTCCTTGAAGACGAATCTAAGCGAGGATAATCCATGATGAAGTAATTATTACTATATGAGTCATATGTCTTGGTTTGATTATTGCACTTTCATAGACCAACGAGAGACTTTTCAACCACGTAGAGTCTATTTTTAGATGTAGATGAAGTTGACATTTATATATATTTATATGTAATTCAAATAAATTGACTCTTTTAAAAAAGATATATTTTCCCAGATATCCCTAATATATCTCTGATATTTTCGATATCTCCCTTTTTCTAAGTTCCGATAAATGTGTAAATACAAATATTTTAATCCTTGATCCTAGCTAAATTGTTATTTAACTGTTTTAACTCCATCTTACCAAAGTAATAAATATATATTGTAATAAGAGTTATTAATTACAATTATATGCCCACTATTATTTGGTCTAGTAACATAGTTTTCTATTTACAAGTGAAAAGTCATGAATTCTGACTTAAGAATTAATTGTTGTAGATTCTCAATTATTAAAAAAGAAATTATTATTTTCACTCATGATTTTCTTTCTATATGAGTAATTTCACTCCCCTTTTAACTTTATGTTTGGTCTTTGAATCACTTGATCAATATCAACCATCTAAATCTTACATAGAGACAAAGTCAGTAAAGTTAATTTGTCACATGCTAAAGACGAAATAGAGTGTCAAGCTGACAATGTTCCCATGGATGCTTTCAACCCGCCCTGGATGCCTTTTTCAAAACTATATGAAATATATGATACATATAGAAAGTGATAAGGTTGGAAGATGTGGGGGGTGAAGATATGTGAAAGAGATTGCTCCCCCAGATTTCCAGGCCTCTATTTGCCACAACTTTCAGAATGAGAAACTCCGACTCGTACGTGGAGAACAATAATTCTCACACTTTTGGATATGCAACTTTGTGGTTTCTGTAATTTAACCACTACGTGTGACTCTTTCTTCCATTCTGCTCTTTTTAATATCATGCCAATTCAAATATATATTGTTGTTTGAATATCTTCTGTATAAATTTTGCTGCATTGTTTTATATATCTTGCTTTGTTTGCTTTTGTTTCAATTGCATGCGATAGTACTGGTGTTTGTTTACTGTACAAACAAGGGCGATGAGAAAATTGAAGAAATACCTTTGAAAAAAAAAATGTAGAAATAAGAAAAGAAAGAAAGAAAAGAAAGAGGAACTAAAAAGTCTCAATTAATCTTGTTAAAATCCCTTCTATTGTCTTATTCAATAATAATAAAGAAAAAAACAAGATATTATCAGTATATGTTACTCTCATCTACTGCAACTAGTTTATTAAGACAACGAGATACATTAAATTCATTGATATATCAATCATCTAATTTGCGTGAATAATAATTCACATTGAATATTCTAAAATGCGTATTAGATCTTTCTTTTTGACATCAAGTTACTTAACATTGTCAGTCACACCTATGAGTCATCCAAAATCCGATTGCTTTATAGCTAGATTAGTGATCAACTTCCAAGAATATAATGAATAGATAAACCTTTATAAAAAAAATTATATATATGCAATCTGCAAGGACAGTTTTTCTTTTACCAAAACCACACCCAAGCACATAGTTTTTGCTAGAAGTACAGTAGGAGCAATATAATGTGAACTGTATATTCTTCCAAGCATCCATTAACATTTCCAATCCGACAATCTTGCCGTGATGGTTTTGTAAGCATGATGAAGAATAGGGTTTTCTCAAATGACCTCGATTAAGTTGAGCTTGAAAATTTAGTTTTAGCAACATGCATAAACTAACTTCAAGAGCATCTGCATTGTGTTTTACGATAAATGATTATCACAGTTAAGCCAAAACAGATGTCCATTAGAAAATCTGACTCGTGCTTAAATAGTTCACAAGTGTTTGTCAATAATGGAGATAGGGTTTTCAAATTGGGACAATCTCAGGCTTGAATCCATCTCCATTCTATTTTAGACCATGTTGGGTAGTGCATTCCAAGATATCTGAACAACTTGATCTATTCTTTAACACCACCAGATTTCAAGAAAAAGAAGTTGATTTTAGAGCAAAAAGCTACTTTCCCACCAATAAGGACATTGTTATTGGGGTGGAAAGTCATGATTACAGAGATTGCGGCATCTAGCTTAGCGCTATACGATGTACCAGATTGCCAAACTAGGATTGCAGATCCTGTTGAACTTGTTAATTAAGAAGGTTTGGTTGCAAGTTGAAGTTAGTTCAACTTTATCGATCTCACAGGCTTAATTCTGGAACTATATTACAATATTCTGGGTTAAGGCATTGATATTTTTAGTGAGGCTAACTAGCTGAGAGCATCTAAAGTAACATGCCAAATTTGATTCAGATGATTATGTGGCTAATTATCTTTTTAATTAGCTATTCGATCTCAACTGTCAAATAGATGTTGATTATATATATAAACAAAACTTAATTTGTTAATTTTTTTCAAACAAACTAGAGCCTTTGCATGCATTTCCAATTTTTCTTATGCCACATATCAAGCTTTTAGTATTTCGCTATATCATTAATACTTTGCTCGATCACATAAAACTCAAGGGCGAAACCCTGTAGAGAAGACCGACATCCAAACCACAAAAGTTAATTACAAGAATTAATTAGAAATATCTCAAGGCGACACCAATATTTATCTTTGTACATGAACCATTCTCCATCCATTTTGACCTTAATTAGGCTAGGCATAGCTTACTTTGTTTACCATTCACCAAATCGACCTTGGTTGCTCATGTACATGCTGTTTTGTTAACGAGTCAACCCTTTGACTCATGTCAACATTTGCTAATGAATAATGAGTGATGATGTGGCTTGCTTAGCTGGATCCTAGTTGGTTTCACTTGATGTAAAAGTTTGTCACTTGTGGTTGTTAGGGTTTATCTTCATACTACTACAAATAGGGATTGCTGTAATAATTTCAGTTAATGCACATTATTGCAAAGTTGATACTCTCTCTCTCTCTCTCTCTCGTTTTTCTTTGCATATCTTTACCTTCTTCAACCTTGAGATCTAGCTACCATGGATGCAATGTTATCATGGTATCAGAGCTATGGCTCGTGATTCTATGCTAATGTTCTACTGCTTCTATGTGTGATTTACTGCGTTTGCTTCCGCTTTCAGGTTACTTCGAGGTTCGTCAACTTGAAACCCTAGATCTACACTACGAGCTTCATCACTAGGGGTATTTGGCTTCGTCTTTTATATTTTGACTCACTACTACTATGTGATTCATGGCTAAGCTCAATTCTCACTCAGGTTCTTAATTTCTCTACATGATTCAAATTACTGTTGGTCACTGTAGATGTGTTGGTTCTTGTTGAACTTTCAAGCTGAAATATGTGATAAATGATGAAGATCCTCTAGATGTGTTGTTGAATTTACTCATAACATAATAGATTGATAACAAAATTGATTGTTAATAGAGAAGTGTGATTCAGTGCTACTATTTAGGCTAGATCTGTTGCATTATAGAAGATAGCTTGTTGAGCAGTCTGATTCTTGAAATTTGTGGAGTTTTGACGTTACATAACCTAGATATGTTGTATGCTTAAAGATATGGCTGTTACACAATCTGATATTAACTCACTCCTGAGCATGATCACGGTTCATTTATCCGAGAGCAATTTTGTTAAGTGGAGCTTTCAGTTCCAGTCTGTGCTTGAAGGAAATGACGTGTTTTGCTATTTTGATGGTTCCTATCCATGTCCACCTCGGTTTGCTCTCTCTGAGGATGGTAATCATGTAACTAGTGAGATTACCAATGCCTACAAAATGTGGAAGAAAACTGATAAGGCTCTCCTTGGCCTTTGATGGCAACACTTGATGATGATATTATGGATATCATTGTTGGATGCAAATCTGCTAGAAAAGCTTGACTGGCTTTACTTGAAAGATTCTCAACTGTGTCTAGAGCCAACATTATCCAACTTAAAACTGATCTTTAAACCATCAAGAAGGGTGCAGATAGTGTGGACAAATATCTCCTTCGCATTAAACATGCTAGAGATCAAATTACCTCAGTGGGAGTAGTTATGACTGATGAGGATATTGTGGTTGTCACACTAAATGGCTTGTCTGATGAGTACTCCATGATTAAAACTATTATCAGGGCAAGATATACACCTATATCACTTAAAGATTTCAGGGCTCAACTCTTGGCTGCAGAGAGAGACATTGAGAGTCAGCTTGTTCCTCTCAACACTATGTCTGCGATGGCTGCAAGGAGTAGTTCATATAGAAGGAAATGCCAACACCAATTCTCAGTTCTCCAATTTCTCTGGAAATAATGACAAATGGACATCATCTTCTAGCAGCTATACTGGAGACAAAGGGAAGAGTGGTTGGAAAGGAAATGCATCTAAGAGCAATTGGCATGCCAGTTCCAAGTCTACTCAAGGTGACCACAATGGCAGTGGAAGTTATAAGAGCTATAATAGTGTTGAGTGTCAAATATGTGGAACAAAAGGACATGTTGCTGCCAACTGCTATCAGAATGTTGTTTGCCCAATCTGTGGCAAGAAAGGCCACATTGCAGCCAAGTGCTTTCATAATCCTGCCAATAACTCCTCTTCAGAATACAGAAACAATGCTGGAACATCACTTGAATGCCAAATCTGTAGCAAGAAGAGGCATACTGCTATAAATTGCTTTTATAGAGGTGACATACCTATTGATCATCCATCACACTCTGTGATTGTTTGCCAAATTTGTGGCCTCAAGAGACATGCTGCTCTTGATTGTCACCACAGGAGTAATTTTTGCATATCAAGGAGCTAAACCTCCATCTATACTTACTCCAATGACAGCTCACTCTGGAAATTCTAGTGCAAGTTCTTCAAACTCTCACAACACTGATTCTGAAGTGTGGATTGGAGACACTGGTGCTACCCACCACATGACATCTGATCTTAGGAACCTCACCATTGCACATCCGTATGATTCAGGGAACTCCATTACAATTGGCAATGGTCAAGATTTGAGTATTAAGCACATTGGTTCTACTAAAATTGAACCTGCTAAGCATACCTTTTATCTGAAGAATGTGCTTCATGTTCCTAGTCTTGCAGTAAACTTGTTGTCTTTCAATAAATTGAGCAAAGATAACCACTGCTTTATAACTATGGATGATATTGACATATGTGTGTAGGACAAGGCATCAAAGGCACTAGTATACAAAGGAAAGAGTAATGGGGAAGGACTGTTCCTATTCAAAACACCAAGGCTTGCTCATTCCATTCATCCTACCCAAACTGCTTTTGTTGGTGCAGTTGTCAAATCCTATCTTTGGCATCATAGACTTGGTCATCCTACTTCTGAAGTTGTGTCTAAAATGTTAGCTTTGTCTCAGGGCAATGATAATTCATCTCACATTTGTTCTCATTGTCTTAGTGGCAAAATGCATAAACTGCCTTTTACTGAGTCAGTATCAAAGTCCATTTTACCTTTTCAAAAGATCCATTCTGATCTTTGGGGTCCTGCTCCTTGTCTCTTAATTGAGGGTTTCAAATACTATGTAACCTTTATTGATGATTGTACAAAGTTTGTGTGGATTTTTCCACTTATCAATAAATCTGATACATTTGCAACTTTTGTTAAATTTCATGCCTTTGTCTCTACTCAATTCCATAGTCATATTCAGTCTCTTCAAACTGATGGGGGAGGAGAATACAACAGTGCTGCATTTAAACATTTTCTTGCTCAAAAAGGCATCATTCACTTCATTACATGTCCCTACACCCCTCAACAAAATGGGGTTGTTGAAAGAAAGAACAGGCACATTGTTGAAACCTGCATTACTTTGATGTCTGCTGCAAAACTTCCAAAAATCTTTTGGTTTCATGTTGTGTCTCATGCTGCATTCCTCATTAATTGTATGCCCTGTCAGTCTTTGAATATGTCATCTCCTTTTATTAAACTCTTTGTACATGCACCTGACCTCACTAATCTTAGAATCTTTGGTTCTGCATGTTATCCTTATCTCAGGCCTTACTCATCAGATAAACTTGATCCAAGAACATTTCTGTGTGTCTTCCTTAGTTAGGCTCTAGGTTATAAGGGGGTGTTTTGCTACTGTATTGAGAAAAATAAGCTATATATGTGCAGACATGTTGTCCATGATGAGCACATCTTTCCATTTTCTAAACCACTTGTTCATTCTAGTTCTTCTTCCCATACTCCATCTTCACACTCATTCTACATCTCTCCTGCTACTCATCTTCCTCCTTCCCCCACTCAACAAGACATGATGCCTGTCTTCACACCAGATCAGTTACAGGTTGTGTTACCTTTTCATCCTGGCACTCAGCCATCTAATGATGCTCCTTCTATGGATGATTGGGGGGGGGGGGGGGGGGGGTAATGAAACCTCGTCTTCATATACATGTTTATTCTCAGGATGCTCAAGCTAATTTCTCAGAGTCTAGTGCTTCACAGGTTGAGAATACTGAGTCTCAAATGAATGAACTGCCTTTGGAATTACAGTTTATTAATGATTCTAATCAAGCATATAATAACCACTCCATGCTAACTAGAGCTAAGAATGGCATTGTGAAAAAGAAATCCTTTCATGAGTACTGTGCTTATTCATGTATTGTGCATCAGAATTTGCTTGATGAATTTGCATTTTTCAGTGGTTTGTCAACTGTTATTGATGTTCAAGATCCTGTAGAACCAAAGCATTTTAAAGCTGTTGCTGGTGTTCCTGAGTGGGATTGTGCAATGAAAGAAGAAATTGAAGCATTACAGAAACAAGGAACTTGGATTCTTGTTCCTTTACCTCATGGTAAAAACATAGTTGGAAGTAAATGGATTTATAAAATTAAGAAGAATCCTGATGGCAGTATCTCGAGGTATAAGGCCAGGCTTGTGGCTCAAGGCTATAGACAAGAGAAAGATTTGGACTATGATGAAACTTTTAGTCCAGTTGTTAGGCATAGTATTGTGAGAATTATTCTTGCTCTTGCAGCTATGAATAACTGGGAGTTAAGACAATTAGATGTCAAAAATGTTTTTCTTCATGGTGATCTTAAAGAAGAGGTTTACATGCATCAGCCACAAGGTTTTGTTAACTCTCATTACCCTGGACATGTTTGCCTACTCAAGAAGTCACTGTATCGCTTGAAACAAGCACCTAGGGCAAGAATGAAAAATTCACTAACTTTCTTCCATCATTGGGATTTCAATTTTCTCATTCTAATCTAAGTTTGTTTGTGAAAAGCACTAATCGTGGCATGATTTGTCTGTTGCTATATGTTGATGATATTGTTATAACTGGCACAGATAGACTTGGCATTTCTGCTGTTATCACTGAACTTAGTGATGTGTTTGACATGAAGGACCTTGGTCCATTGTCCTACTTTCTGGGAATTGATGTGCAAAACAAAGAAAAAGGATTTCTTCTTTCTCAAGAAAATATGCCAGAGAATTGATCAACAAGGCTGGACTTGAATCTTGCAAGGACTGTATTACTCCTTGTCTTCCTCATGTGCAGATGCTTAAGAATGAAGGTACACTGCTCTCAAATCCATCTCTTTATAGGAGCATTGTTGGTGCTCTACAGTACCTCACATTCACTAGGCCAAACATTGCCTATGTTGTGAACACTGTTTGTCAGTTCATTTCTGCACCTATAGATGTTCATTATGGAGCTGTGAAATGAATTTTGAGATATCTCCAAGTTACTTTGACTAAAGGATTATTCTTTAAGTTTGGGAAGTTTATGCCTTATATTAATGCATATTGTGATGCTGATTGGGCTGGAGAAATAAATCAAAGAAGGTCTACAACTGGCTTTATTGTTTATCTTGGTCATTGTCCTGTGTCTTAGCAATCAAAGAAGCAAGGATCAGTGTCTAGAAGCTCCACTGAAGCTGAGTATAGAGCTTTGGCCAATACTACTGCTGAAATCTCTTGGATTAGACATATTCTATGTGACCTGCAGATTAAAGTTCTTGCTCCTCTTTTGCTAAAGTGTGATAATCTCTATGCTCTAGCATTGTGTTCCAACCCAATATTTCATTCAAGGATCAAGCACTTGGACAATGACTTCTATTTTGTTCGAGAGAGAGTTCAAAGGCAAGATTTGCTTTTGCAGTATGTTCCTACAACTCAACAAACTGCTGATATTCTAACCAAGGGTTTTCACAGTCCTGTCTTCAAGGAACATTGCTCCAACCTCAGCGTGATCACCCCCACTGAGATTGAGGGGAGGTGTTAACGAGTCAACCATTTGACTCATGTCAACATTTGCTAATGAATAATGAGTGATGATGTGGCTTGCTTAGCTGGATCCTAGCTGGTTTCACTTGAACTAAAAGTTTGTTACTTGTGGTTGTTAGCACTACAACAAAAGTCCTCATTTCCGACGAAAATTTCCGACGACACAAAATTGCCCTCGCAAAAAGACTCCTTTATCGACCACAAAAAATGGTCGTCGGAAATGTTCTATCAAAATATATTTTATTTCCGAGGGACAATATGCGGTAGGAAAAGAGTTCCAATTTCGTCAGAAAAACAAAAAAATTGGCGGGACCTTTTGGCGCCAGTATTATTTTCGACAACATTTTGTGTCGTCGGTAATGATAGACCTATTTCCGAGAGGCAGTTGACTTTGTCGAAAATGATTTCTTAATTGCGAGGGCAACAAAGTACCCTCGGTAATGAACAAAGTATTTCCGACGGCTAGTGACCCTTGAAAATATTTCTCTAAATTGTATTATTTTTATAAAAATATTATGTCAAAGAGGAGAATTGAACATAGGATCTCTAACTTTCAAAATTAATTTTACCATTTTTCCACAGGTTAATTGATGAGTATATTATTAGTTTATTAGAATTGATGCATATAAACAAAACAATTTTATTATATATTGGTTATAAGGTAAGATCGGATAAATCTCATAATATGTACATATACATATACATATACATATACATATTATATATATATATATACATATATATATATATATATTATAAGTCTCATAGTTATATATACATAATACGTATGTGTTTTGAATTTATATATATAAGACTTGATCGATCGATCGATCATGCTAATTGGGAGGTTCCGCCCTAACCCAATATAGTATTAGTTATGAAAGTAGATAAGAGATCATCTATGGTAAATCACGATTATGCTAATTTGGAGATTCCGCGCTAACTGGGATGATAACTAGGAGATTCCCCATCTTTAGATAAGAGATCATGCTAACTGGGAGATTTCGCCCTAAAACCCTAAACCTTAATAGTAAATCATGATTATGACTACATTAACAATCATCGATTGTACTAGAAACTTGTATAAGTGATCTACTCATGAAGACCTAAAATTGAATAGTGGAGATGTCGATATATGAAATTGAAAAGTGTGTCTCACATGCAAGAGATCTCTTAAAATGGCCAAAGAAAATATCCGTTAGTGGAAGACTCCTACACACACACAATTCAATTCATTGTTGATCGATCATGTGTGCTTGTCCACACACACACTATATTATTACACAGTACTATTCATTATCGATCACATACATACTACATATATAGTACGAATTTCCCTCCACACATATATGAATTTGTATACAGTAGATATTGATCGATCATATACAATTATATAGAATAGCTAGACGAGAAAAAATAGAATACTAGCGAGTACATTTGTGTTTTAAAGGCTAACAATTAAATTGAGTGGGAGGAAAAAAAATTGCTGACAAATTTCAAAGAATAAATCTCGTGAAAAACATTTCCGACTACAATATCATTCTCGGAAATATTAGACTATATTTTTCCAACAGAAAATATCAATTTCCGAGGAAAATATGACCCTCGAAACTTATTAATTTTCGATGCCAAATAGTCGTCGGAATTAAATATTCTTATCGGAAATAGTTTTTTCCAACCACTACTATTCGTCGGAAATAAGTCCTTGGAAAAAAAAATGGATTGGCTAGCAACCAATTTTTTCCTACAAGAAACAAATTATTTCCAACGAACATCTTTTGTTGGAAATACTATTTGTCGTCGTTGAGGAGTAACAATTTCCGACCACTGAAAAATTATTTACGACCACATCTGGCTGTCTGATAGGAGCATAAAATGCTATGAATTTATAGTTCAAACCTCTATACTTTTGCTTAGTTTATTCCTTAAAAAGATCAATTTAACTTTGTTATTTTCTTAGGTACTTTGAGAAGCAGTTAAGGAGAAAAGAGAGCTACAATGGGGAAATCAAGGCACTTCACATGAAGTAGTGATGCAAAGGATGGATTATGATGATTCAGTTGGTCCTAGAACTCAAGAGAAGATGGAGAGAGTTGGCGTTAAAAACAGTTGCAGAGAAGCAGAAAACAGAGTACAAGAGTCTGCCTTATTTTCTTCTGTTTTGGGAAGCTGTTTTGAAGAACCTTCGAGTGGAATTATGAAGAAAGGCCTGGCAAGATTTGAAGATCACATGTTCTACTATAACTGAAGGCAAATAATTGGTCCAGAATGATAAGGGGGAAGCCGGAGGCTGTGCTCAAAGTTGGTTCCTCGAGAAGACTGTTTCCATCAGCTTTTCAGGAAGCTTTTTCAAGGACTTTTATACTGGACTTAAGGGATGATAATCATGAATTTCTCTGCCCATAATTTAAGAATATATGTTGTAGAGCAGTATAGAATCAAGAATCATCCAGAAAGGTGGTGTAATGAAGACGTTACGATGCTGCAAAGATGATCAGAGGATAAGGAAAATCTGGAATTTCTGACAAGTCTTTATGCGAAGCATTTTCAAGACCTTTGTTGGGCCACGTTTCAAGAAGCTTTCTAGAAGGTTTTTGCACGGTTTTGAAGGGTGAAATCAGAAGTATTATGTGGCAGAATAGCACCTTCGAATCTGCTGGGAACCCTTGTCAAACATGGAGAGGGAAATCAGTCCTAGTTGAGAAAGGAAAGTGAATTAAAGGATATATTTTCTGAAGATATTCTTGGCAGATTTTGGGACGAATTTTATTGGATTTTTGCTGCATTATACTTATCAAGAGACTATAAGAAAGACTTAAGGAAGGTTCAGAAGATTGTGGGGCAGCCAAGCAAGTGGAATTGGAGAAGAATAAGGAGAACTCAACCCGGTTTTGAAGAGAAAAGTTAGGGGTTTGTAAACAATAAAAGAGGAGGCTTCTTAGCGTCATTGGCAGAAGATACCATACAGAATTCACGCCTAAAAAAACACCCTAGCTCTCTGGTTTTCGAAGCTCCATACAAGCATAAGGAAAAGAAGCCACCAAAGTCGCCATCTGCCACCACTGTGACCATCCATCTTCAAGCAACATCCACCGTGCCTCTTCACTCTCTTTTTCTGCGACTTTGCCCTTTTATTTTCAATATGTTACTGTGTGTTTACCTTAGAACAATGAGTAGCTAAATACTTTTGTGTTAGGGGATAGTTTGAAGCCCTAAACTATGGTTCAAGTTTCATAATAAATTTCTATGTTTTAGTTACTTTGTCAATGAGATTGTTCTTTGGTTCTGGATTAGATGAATCTTTTATATGTATGTTTTATGTGGTTGCAAACATATAGGATATGCATGTAATTGGTGCTTGGTTAAATAGCAATTCACCTAATAGTTTTGTGATTTTAACCGAAGTAGTAAAACCTCTCGCCTAGGTGTGTACCAAAGATGAGGAATGCAACTAGACACGCTTGTTGTACTAGTTTGTACAGTTAGATTGACATCCTTCCATACGTGCTTAATGCTTTAGAACTTGCTAAATGTAGGAGCTGCTTGTGATCTCTATGTTGCATGTTTTCAAAAGGTTCTAATAACGGCGCTTGTTCTTGTTAGAACATTATAGGGAAGTAATATAAGGTACTGAGCTTGCTTCTAGCTTTGTAACTTGGTCAATCTCTCTCTCATGACTTAGTAATAAACATAGGAAGAAAAATTGGAACTTGGATTGTGTTTAGTGGTGGATAACGAACTCCTAACTTCTCATCATCATATTCACAAACTTTACTTTAGTTTCATCTTTTGTTCTTACTTTATTTTCAGCATAATTAATCAATAATTTCCCCCCAATTGTGCTTTTAAATTTGTTTTATTATAGTTTCTAGTTTTCTTTGTTTTCTTGGTTACATAAATTGAAGGTGAACCCTTGATCCTTGGCGTAGAACGATCCCTTACTTTCACTACTACAACTTGACAACAAAAAGGGTTTTAAATTGCGTGCTATTTTTAGCAGAGCACTGTCGGAAATATATCTTTTTCCGAGGGTTGGTCGGAAAAAGACTATTTTCGATGATATTTTTTCCGAGGACCACCGAGGGCACCTAGCTATCGGAAATAGCTTTTTCCGATGGGGAAAGTGCCTTTTCCGACCAAACGCCACCCTTGAAAATGACTATCATTGTTGTAGTGTAGGGTTTTATCTTCATAATACTATAAATAGGGATTGTTGTAATAATTTCAGTTAATGCACATTATTGCAAAGTTCCAATTCGATATTCTCTCTCTCTCTCTCTCTCTCTCTCTCTCTCTCTCTCTCTCGTTTTTCTTTGCATATCTTTACCTTCTTCAACCTTGAGATCTAGCTGCCATGGATGCAATGTTATCAGCCTTCAAAAATGACTTTCACATATTTATTTTCATAGTTCACTAGATGCAATAGTTGATGATTTTAGTAAACTCAACCAAATGAACGGTTGATGTTATGTATATAAGATGTTAAGGCAATTAAATGTATACATCTGTCACGCCTCAATTTTTAAACACACTTAAAAATCAATATATATAATCTCATAATTATACATGTGTGATGATTCAACCGTCAATACAAAATACCTGGAAAACTTTTTCCTTTTAAACCAAGTACATACTGATGCCCTGAACCCACAAAGTCAATATATATACTTGCTCCGCAGAGTCATATATTACACAATCGAGTTACGAATTAAATTTCCACAACAATATAATAAGTAAATGCTCATCAGAGTTTACTACAAGCGGGAGTCTTAATCACGGTAAAGTCACAAAATTGGCTTCCTACCGTAAAGCTGCTGGCACGCTATCTCAGTTTCAGCCACGATTACCTTTACCTGTAGGATTAATCCCTACATCATTAAATAGTGCACCGGGTTGCCACACAACAAACCTGATAAGCTTATGAAAGCTTGTATGAATAAACTCAAATACAACAACCGAAACAACTCACACTAATCACAAGGAAACCCACACATTCCAATTAAGGAAACAACTCACACAAATCATGGGAAAACCCACACGTTCCAATTAAGGAAACAACTCACACAAATCACGGGAAAAACCTACACATTCCAATTAAGGAAACAACTCACACAAATCACAGGAAAGCCCACTCGTTCCAATTAAGGAAACAACTCATATCCATCATGGACGATAAAAGAAAAAATATAGTCAAGACTCTTTTTTAAAAACTTGCACTCATGAGTCACAAGTAACCTCACTGTTACCCCCATGAGATACCACGGCGGACAGACTAGAGCTCTAACTGATAGTAACTATACCCCGGCCAAGGGCATGGTTCCTAAAACCCACCCTCGGTCACATTCGCGACTCTCGATCACATTTCGTGATCCATGATCCTCAACTCTTAAGTCTTTGGATCCACGGTATAAGTACCAAAACATTTAAGCAAGTCGCTCTGGACCCAAAATGTTACAGAATCCCGATCACCATATGTGACCTCTCGGTACAAAGACCAAAACATTAAGCAAGTCACAATAGACCTAAAATGTTACGCGAATCTAAAATAAAAGATTATCCTTAATTGATCTCTATCAATTACTCCCGGTACAAGACCCACATTTAAATAAGTCACCCATGACCTATAAATGTTCCACTAATCCCCACACTTTTCAAAAACAATAGAAAACAACACTCCCCAAAATATTGTTTCACGAAAAGCCACACCACAAACAATAAAATGAACACACCCACAATTATTGTTTTATCACAACAAATCCACCAACACATATATATTTCACATAAATACACACACACACACACGTAGACATTCACTCAGGAATGCTACTAATACCAACTATAGTTTGCAGTTAACTAAATAACTCTTAACACGATAAGGTAAACTCGTTCGTAAATGAACATTGTGCGATTACTCACCTTTGAATCCTGCTGCATCTTCTATACAGAACAGAGTAGCACAATCACAAAATATCCATCCAAGAATACTTCGTCAAGTACCTAATAACATACGGTCTCAACTTAGTAAACAAATCACAAGCGATTAAAGTCCGAAACCCCTGTTTTGAACTAAAATCCCCAAAAGTAATGCCAATCGAGGTGAAACCTCATCCGAGACCACCCAAAGTCTTCGAAACAATCCTCCGATCAATATGTCAACCACACAAGTCAATTGGACACTTGAATCCTCACGGATCGAATAATCGAACGGTTTGAAACCGTAAAAATCATAACATCTTCATACGATCTCCAAAAATTATGTATTATATATCGAAATGCTTGTATCGATGAGTAAATGATAAATAATACAAGAAACTGCTCCTTACATGGCCGAAACACCGTCAAAGCACCGCCATAGTCGGTGGCACAACCACCACCGGCCAAAACTTAAAACCACATTAATCCAACCATCCAAAATGTCAAGAATACCAAGTAGAGAAACTTTAATACCTGGGGTTCAAGCCAACTCGATCTAAATAGTCGCCTATCATCTTCCAAAGCTCAATAATTACTATTCACATTGAGATGTAACTTCACATTGAGAATCGTTCGAAACCACCACCAAGGATCGACAGAGTCCCCTATTCTTGCCGACTTGATGTGCCGCCGTGGGTGGATATCGCCGTTAGAGGCTACCACAGTGTGATGCCCCAGAAATTCGTATTTATTTTTCGAGGATTTTCCTGAATAAATTTTATGGTTATTGGACGGTTTCGTGGCTCGTGGACGGAGCGGAAGTGTTACGGACGAATTTTTATTCGAAAAGTATGGTTTTAGGGGGGTTGCAAAGATTGACTTTTTATACGTTGGGTTTCTCCGAAAACTTCCTTCATGAAAGTTGTAGAGCGCGTTGATACGAGTACGTGAACATGCGGAATGTAGAAATCGGAGTTCGTATGAAGAAGTTATGGACATTGGAAAAAGTTTCCATTTTGGTATATATGGGAAATTTCCAGAAAAATATCAGAAAAATCAGATTTTCCCTTTTTAGAAAGTTTTTCTCTCTCCTCTCTCCCTAATTTTCCCGAGCAGCCATCTTCACTGAGCTCGATCTCCCTCCTCCGGCCACCAATCGACGAGATTCTTTTCCCAATATCTTCGCCTCACTCCCATCTACGACTCTGTGGAGTTTCACGACGTGGGTCGGCATGTGCACAACGCAGAAACTCCGGGAAGTTTGGCACCCGAGCTGCAAATCGCCTTGATCGGAGTCGGCTATTCCGGCCACCATAGCCTGTGGTTCTTGAGGGATTTTGGAGCCCAGAGGACGTAGATGCTTCTCCCAAGGTGGCTTGCATCGATTCAACTTGTGGAGATCGAATTTTGGAATTTGGGATTCTAGGGTTCATCGGAATTCAAAGCTTTGGAGGTAAATTCCGACTATATGGCTTTTATTTAGACTTTATGCTAGTTATGAAAGTTGTATTGGAGTTGAGATGAAGAACTTTGGTGTTAGAAGTTTTGCCAAATTCTGACTTTGGGCCCGCCGCCATTGTGGTGGTATTTTCCGGCTGTTTTCGGCCACCTCAGGGATAGTTTATGTTCCTGATTTCGATCTACTCGTTGATACGAGCATTTCGATATATAGTTTGTAATTTTTGGAAATCGTATGAGCAAGTTATGAATTTTCCAAGTTTTAGGGTTTTCGGTTCGATCGGTTTTCTATCCGTGAGGATTCGGCAGTCCGATCGACTTGTAGTTTTGATATGTTGATCGTACAAGTATTCCGGAGACCTCGGGTGGTCTCGGATGAAGTTTTGTCCTGATTGGCGTTACTTTTGGATTGTTGGATTGATTTGGGAGTTTGGAAATTAATTGTTTTTAGTGTTTCGGATACTAAATTGAGGTCGTATTTTATTAGGTGTTTGACGAAATTGTGTGAGCAGAGTATGGATGATTTTGTGCTTGTCTTGGTTTGTGTGAAGACACAGCAGGATTTGGAGGTGAGTAAATCTCACGTGGTTCATTTATGAACGAGTTTACTTATTAGTCGGAATTGTGTGATAAATTGTGAAATCGTTTTTCATAAATAAATATTTCTTTTAAAATTATATGAACTTGATCGTCAACGGTTCATAGGTAAGTAAAATGAAGTTTTATTATAAAAATGAATTTCTTGATCTTAATACGTATGAACTATAGTTGGTATTAGTGGTCATTCCTGCGTGAATGATATATTTACGTGAAATATATATATATATATATATGTCTGGATGGTGTGGCGTTGTGATATGTATATGTTTGATGATTATACTGTTGAAAGAGTGAATTGAAACTGTGATGTGACATTGTGAGTCGTGTGGGATTTCCTTAAAAGGTTTTGTTCTGAGGGCCAAGTGGTCCGAAGTCCGACGGTTACAGTGGTTGTTCTGAGGGCCAGGTGGTCCGAAGTCCGATGGTTACAGTGGTAACCTGTTGTTAAGTCATCGGATGCTTGCACCTTGGTCAAGGGGGCAGGTTACGATACAGTTATCGGATGTTTGTACCTTGGTCAAATGGGCAGGTTACGATACAGTTAGGGTGTAAGTCATCAGATGCTTGCACCTTGGTCAAGGGGGCAGGTTACGATATAGTTAGGGTGTAAGTCATCGGATGCTTGCACCTTGGTCAAGGGGGCAGGTTACGATACAGTTTGAGCTCTAGTCTGTCTGTCATTGTATTGCATGGGGGTGACGCGTTGGGTTACTTGAGGCCCATGAGTACACGTGTTTTTAAAAGAGAGTTCAGGTGGATTCTTTCTTTTATTGACCATTGAGGGACTTGAGTTCTTTCTAGAGTGTGGAGTTGATTTTGGTTTTATTTGAATGGTTTGTTTTTAATGTAATCTCCTGAACTAAGTTATATGCAGGGATTACTGCCGTTTGAATTGTTTGTTTTAATGTAATCTCCTTAACTAAGTTATATGCAGGGATTACTGCATATTGAATTGTTTGTTTTAATGTGATTACCTGAACTAAACTATACTCAGGAATTGCTATGATTTGAATTGTGTGATTTAGGTGATCTCCTGAACTAATTCTCTATGCAAGGATGACTAATTTTTACCGAGTTGATTGTATGTTTGGTTGTGTTTTGTGGAGTTAAATGTTGTTGCTTTAATTTATCTCAAGAGTTGAGAAATTATAAGCATGAGTGACGTGAGTCATTTTAATTGAGTTTACTCATACGAGCTTAAAAAGCTTACCGGGTTTGTTGTTTACAATCCCGGTGCACTATTCCATGGTGTAGGGGTTATTGTGCAGGTCAGTGTAATCATCATCGAAGCTGAGGTTTTGTTGCTGTCGTAGCTTGGACGTAGTATGGTATTTTGGTTCTAGTCTTCCGTTGTGTTGTGAGTGTGGAGGGTGCGTTTACTTATTGAATTGTTATTCGGTTTAATTTGTAAACACTTGGTGATGTGATATTTGACTGTAGAGAACATTGTGAGTTCGATCAGTTTGTTTGTTGCTTGGTTTAAATGAAAATTTTCTAAGTGTCTTTTTGTGATTGTTTGTTCTCGCGTTTCGGATTTGAATTCCTTTATTCAAAATTCGGGGCGTGACACACAGAGAGGACCAGAACAAGGTGGCGAAGAAGTCTGTGCAGGTTTCAAGGCCGGAGGTCGCCCGAGTTGAGAGAAAAAACCAGGTCGAGTCGAGCAAGATCCGCCAGATTTTAGGGCTCATGGAGAAAGAACGGAGAGAAAAGGAAATTCCAAAAATGGCAACTTTCCAAAAATAACAATCAATGAAATTATATTCGGAAACTTCTATTTATAGTAATTTCCAAAAATGGCAGTAACTTCCGCTGAGCATAACTTCTTCATACGAACTCCTATTTACACGTGTCACATGTCCACGAACTCGTATCGACACACTCTACTACTCTCCTAAAGGAAGTTTTGGGAGAAACCCAACGTATAAAAAGTCAACCTTCGCGCCCCCTCTAAAGCCATATTTTTCGAATAACAATTCGTCCGAAACGCTTCCGCCTCATCCACGAACCACAAAATCGTCCAATAACCACTAATTAAATTCTGGAAAAAAATCTCTCAAAAAATAATAATGCATTTCCAAGGTACTACAACATCAATGCCTAAGGGACAGGACATATGTGACCTTAATTAGAGAATTGGCTTTTTGTTCATAGTTTAGTCCAAACGGGAATCATGTTCATTGAATAGTGTTTTTAATATTTATTTTTTAGAAGACATGGTCATAGAATAGTTGAAAAAAATTTCCTTGAAAAACTCAGTAGAATTGAAAATTATTTCAATCAACGGTGGTTCTTTATTCTATGAGATTGTTTGCTTTTGATTAGCTTATCAATGTAATAAATGTGTATTTTTATGTTTCATCTTTCTTATCACCATCGATCATATAGGATTGCTTAGCTTATCAATGTAATAAATATTCGAAGATAATTTGATTAGCTTATCAATGTATTTTTATGTATCATCTTTCTTATCACCACCATATAGGAGCTCAATAAAACCCTAGGTTTTGAGCGCAACCAACGGGAGTGGCTACCCTAATTGAGTCTAGCGTCGCTGGACGTCATAATTTTCTGTTCTCTTCAAAGGATTGAGGCGTTGGTTTGATTTGTGGGTTGGATTCGGCGCGACTTTGATTTGTATGTGGGTTAGATCCAGCTGTCTTCGATCTTCCATTTTAATCCCTTTATTTTACGGCACGTGGTTGATATGGAATTATTTCTCAATTGGTATGTTTCTATTTTAGATTGGATGAATCCCCGAGAAACTCAGGTGGTGTTTCGGAGGTAGTGGGCGTCGAGGGATTCTCAATCTCGGGGTTCCCTGAATTCCAGCTGGTTGCATAGTGATGCCAACTTGTTCGGTGTTAGTGTTGATTGCAGGGCTGCAGAGGAGAGGTGGAAGTCGTTGACTTGATGCTATTCTGGAAGGGTCGGCCGCTGGAGATCGTGACTGCGATGGTCTGGTAGAGGGTTAGGGATTCTGCCCACTTTGCTCTGGTTTGGGCTTGGGCTTGGGGGGTACAAATTTGGGTTGTTGGTCTCTACTTTGTGTGCATGTAAGGAAGGTGCCTTGCCACCCACATTTATCACTTAGTGATGAGGGTGGACTTGGCCTAAGAGGTGGACTTTCTTGGGCAATTGGATCGATATATGGTTTAGGACCAATCGTTTCGGATCATGACTGCTACAGGAGTTGGTAATTATTTGTAATAAGATTGGCGATTTTTTCAAGCGGCTTATGGATAAGGAGGTGTTTCTATTTGTTTGCTAGGAAGTAGTTTTCTGTTGTTACCATAATTGCGTGATTGGCTAATGAGATGCTAGCTAATGATTTTTCCCTAGAAGACACGGAGTTTCTTTATTTGTAGGTTCGCTTTAACAAGCGAGCTCATGTAGACATGTAATGAGTAGCATTGCTTAGATAGAAATATTTAAGTGTATGTAGACTATGGTTTTTTAGTTGTTGATCTAATGATATCAACTTTTATTTCAAAAAAAAAAAAAATTTTATCAGTGTAATAAATAGGGTTCTTGACCTAAAGCACCAATATGAGCAAAAATTATCTCACTTACCCCAGCAACAGATTTTTATTCCCACTAATTTAATTTAAAGTGAAATGATTATTCTACTCTCAACCTAATTAATAAACTACATCATTGTCCACTTTCTCCTCTCTCTCTCTAGTCTCCAGCACGAAGCCATCGATGCCGGCTCTCCCTCACTCCTAATTCTTCGTCACTAAGCTTTGGGTTTGGTTGTTTATAAGAATCAAAGGAATGGTGAAGACAGCTTCATCAATTTTGCTTCTCATTCTCCTTCTCATATTCGCAATCGACATGGCCGACTCTTCTTCTGCTCCCCTTAATTCAAAATCGGCTGTTCATATCGTTTACACCTGGAGGCCGCAGCAAAATGAGGAGCTGAGGCCTATCGCATCTGAACCCTAGCCTCCGTCCTCGGCAAGTCTAATACAAAATCTCTCTCTCTCTCTCTCTCTCTCTCTCTCTCTCAAATCTCACGATTTCTCGGCCAAGGATTTTCACTGTCCTGGGGGTTTTGAGGCTCGAGCCCGCTCTTCACAACCAAACCGACTGTCAGTCACTACAAAGACGTGAAGAAACTCCAACAGAGATGAGGATTCAACCTCGTCAAAGAAAATCAAAGCCACTGAGAGGCGAAGCGAGGCAGTAGCTTCTTCGTCTAAGGCTCTGGGCTCTCTCTCTCATCCCGACGTCATATTTGTAGGCAAAGAGGTTGAGTGAAGCATAATTAGGAGGAGCGTCGGAATCTGGGTCGGAGTTGGATGAGATTGGACAAGAGAGACTATGAATCAGGTGCAGTGTGTTTGGGGTTGGATACTATGACCCAAAACACCTGACTATGCCTGCGTCGTGTTTGATGGGATTAGACAAGAGAGAAGGTTATGAATCAGATCCGATAAGAGAAAAAGAGAGGGAGGGAACAAAGCCCTATATTGCTGGTTTTGGGGGTTGGGGCTTGAGCAAAAATGTGTTTTAGAGTAGTTGTTTGTTGTTGTTGTTGTGTTTGAACCGGCCGTCATCACACCTCCGAAACTCCCGGTTAGCTAATCTGAGCTTTAAGTGATGCAAAGTAAACAGATGGTAGAACTTTGAACTGGTCGATCTGGTTTTTTTTTTTTTTTTTGGGAAAATTTTGCAAACAATACACTAAGTAAAGGCCATTAATAATTTCCATACATAATGTTCCAAATCGATCATTTTGGTACACGGACTCTCGAGCCCAACCCACTTTGTAGACATACCGTCACTGACCCCGTTTACTCTTATGTCATTACTCATTTGTCAGAGGGTAATTTAGTACTTTTACCTCTCTCTGACTTTGACTCTCTCTCTTTCTCTTCCTCCATGGCCGCGACCTGAAATTTTCCCAATCCTTTACCTACTCTCTTGTTATCTTTCCTCCAAGCTCTTTTGTAACCAAACCCAATCCCAATATCATAGGAATTAACTCCATAATTGTAAGAGAGCTCCATTACAAAGTTTGTTTCTTCCGACCCGAATCCGAGGAAAGCATTCGAGTAGTACTCTTATGGAATATCCCTCTGCCGCAACAGCTTCATCCTAAAAGCCTCAGTGTAAAACTTGAAGGAGGCGACGAATATCCTCATCAATTTCTTCTTCTATCGTCTGATTCATGAGAGTGAATGGGAGCCGTTGGATCAACCCACGATTCTTCCTCCCCTCACCTTCATCGTCGCCAGCCGCCGCCCGCCTCCGCATCGCCAGCGGTCGTAATTGAAACCTTGAATTCTCCAACAACAATATCAAATCAAATTTCGAATTTCTTGATCAAATTGGGTTTCTGCAATTAAAGGTGAGGGACTGGGTTCGATGCTTAGATCACAGAAGTAAGGTGATAGAACTTACTTTGAATTTCTTGGATAGCTAGCCATGCCTAAAGCCAAAGCTTTGCCTTTGATAGAGAGCACGATGAACAAGAGGGAAAGACGATTCCCAGGGTTTTGTTACTAATATATTTATTTATTTTTTAACAGACTTAAGCATTCTCTGGTTCACTCTCGTACTCCATATCTTCCTCACTCACCATAGCCATCAATTCAACTGTTACAGCAACAAAAAACCTAGATTGGAGTTGGAGATCTTGAACAGATGAACCCAATAGAAAGAAGATGTGGGAGCTGAGGATGAGAGATAAAAGATTGCATCTTTGTAGTTGTTCAATCTTTAAAAAGTTTGGTTTCGGCGGAGAAGCTTGAGAATTGAAGGGTGTTGATTGATGGTAATGGTTGGGATTGCATAATTGCAAAGGTGATCGAGATTGGGAGGGGGGAAGAGAGATGGGTGCCCATAGTGAGTCAGAGACAGAGACAGAGAGAATGTTGTGTGCCCAGAGTAAGAGAGAAAAAGTCAGGTGCTCAGATTAAAAACTCAAAGAGACCAAATTACCCCTCAAATTAACGGCGTCACTGACGGTATGTCTATAAAGTGGGTCGGGCTCGAGAGTCCGTGTACCAAAATGGTTGGTTTGAAACATTATGTATGGAAATTATTAGTGACTTTTATTTGGTGTACTGTTTGTGACAAGACCCGCCCCGGATTCCACCCTGGAATCCGAGTGGCCCTGCGGGACCCACTTTTAAAGAAGGTTTACCAAAAATTTCGGCATAACCTCCCTTAAAAATGGACAACCCAAAAAAACCTGTGGAAACAAATTTCACTTCTAATAATCCAACCACAACTCCTGGAGCCACCCTGCTCCCATCATTCAACCAACTCAAGCCCAAAAATAATAATAGTGTATCAAGTACTTCAAGTCTAAGAAACTCCAAGATTTAAGATACTACAATTTACAAAGTTAGGTCGTAGACCTCAAATATAATTCCATACAAGTCTGGGTCACAAATCCCATAGTAATCAGAGCAATCTAGAAACGTAAATTAACATAGAGTACAGTAGGTTAAACAGGTAACCTACAAAATATGATGACGGAAGCGGATGCGGTCACTATGGCTCACTCCTGAACGCCAAGCAGCAATACTGTAAACTGGGCATTTGAAACCGAAGGGCCCAGGGGAAAGTACATAAAAACGTTAGCGTGAGTAGACAAAAATAAACAATTTTAAACCAAATGGATTATATACTTTCCCACATTTATTTCTTTAAAAATTCCCGATGCGTGCAATGATTAACGAAAATAAAACAAGAGGAGTTCCACTCATGAAAACTGACTAGCCCCGCTAGTCACAAACGATTAAAAGAAAAGGTTGAAACTCTGACACTCAAGGAAATAAAACCAGCCCCACTGGCTAAAATAAATCGGACTAGCCCCGCTAGTCGAAAATAGTATAATGAGTAGAAGAAGACGATAGCCATACGAGTGAGCCTCCCAGGCTCGGGTGATAGCCTCCCAGGCTAAAATACTCCCATTACTCCCGTAATATACCCTTACGCCACTATGTGTAGCGATAGGATACTGGGCTTCAGAATTACTGTCACAGAGACAGTAACCAGCGCCACAAAGGCGGAGGGCTTCGGTGATCCCATCACCTCGCCACAAAGGCGGAAGATCAAAGCTAGCAATGATAAGTCACCCAAAGTATGGCAAAAGAAAATCCGTAAACCTCATAAATCCATAAAACTTCCCCAACTCTCGTAAATGAATTTCCAACGACGTGTCCCACACGTCAGGAGTATGTCAAATTCAAAAATAAATAGGAGATAAATAATTATAAAGACTAACTCCAACGAAATCTCATTTCAAAAATCTCATAAAAATCTCAAATCGACGAATATAAATATAATATAAATAGTATAAATCTGGAAATCACATCGGAAATAAATAGATAAGAGAAGATAAGCATAATCCAATGACGTGACCCCGCACGCCATAAAATCTCCAAATAATCAAATATCCAAAACCATTTCTGAAAATAACCATATGCTCGGGAAAGTAATACGATAAACAAATTATTATCTCAGAAACAAATAAATAAATGCATGCATCATTCTTTGAAAATAAAAGTCCACTCACAGTATATGGTCAATCCTGACGTCGCTCGGTATTTTCCTCGTACGAAGACTCCTCTCATCCTGTACAAATAGTACTCGTAAAAATATATTTACAGGACGGAAACTAACTTTACGATAATTAGAAATTGAAATTCAAAACGTCCCCCTTCAACATCCAACTTCTTAATTCACATCGAATCCATCCATAATTCTCCAATAATATTCATTCATCGATATATAAATTCTAAAGAGAATTCGAAAGAAATTCGGCGATCGAATTCACGTAAATCGACAATTAACAATTCATGCTCAATTCGTAATTCCTCCAATTTCCACCAAACTTCATGTATAAAATTCTACAATCGTTAAGGGATTTATGGATTTATGGAGTCAAAACAGTAAATAAAACGCAGCTCCACGCACCACCCACAGTGGCCGCGCTTGGGGTCCACGCGCCGGCGACCACTACCTCCGATGGCCACCAAATTCCGGCCACAGCAACATCACAACAGACCCAATAATTTTCTCAACTACAACACATTTCAATTTTACCTTTAAACGCTAGAAAATGGTCGGTGAAGAAAAACCCAGAAATTTCAAACCCTAGGTTTGAAATTTCCTTCAATTCGTCCTCCACACGGTAAATTGGAGCTAGAAACTTGAGGGCAAACGATCACCGGCTCGAGGCGCCCCTATTAGACTAGGTTTGGCGGTCGGAGATGGCCGGAAATGAAGGAATTTCCGGAAGAAGCCAAACTACAGCTGTAATGGTTCTTGCTTCGATTTGCGGTTTCTCGGCCAAATCGTTGAAATCCAAGGGCACCAGCGTGGGAAGGGAGAAGAGGCAACCTTGTGGTGGCCGGTTGTCCACCGATTGATGGCCGGACGGCGGAGAATTTAGGGGAAGAATTAACCGGCGAAAATGAGGGAGGAAGAGATCGGGGGAGAGCAAAGGGAGAGTTACCGTGGGTTTCCGAAAATGGAAACCTACAGTGGTAACTTTCCATATATATATTTTTATTACCATGAACAGTAAATTCCACATTTTAAGCTATAACTTTCACATACGAACTCCGATTTGAGTGTACCACATGTCCACGGACTCGGTTCAACGTCCCCTACAACTTATGTGAAGGAAATTTTCTCAAATTGTTAACCCATAAAAAAGTCAACTTCTAGCCACCCCCCCTAAAAGGTAAAACTATAACCGCGAATGGTAAAACATACAGTAATTCTTGTAACACAGTAAAAGGGGTAAATCGGATGTGGGGTGTAACAGTTTGCAAAATTTTCCTCTTTTTTTTTGGGTAAAATGAGGACAGAAGTCTCAGAAGGAAAGAAAAAAGGAAAAAAAAAATTTATTGGGGGGACACATTAAAGGTCTATTAGGAGGCAATAAAGGTATATCGGGGGGCAATAAATGTTTTGAATTTATGTAATTTCCTCATTTTTTTTCTAAATCAAAGTTTAATTTGTCTAACTTTAGGGAGATTAGTTCCCATTCCGGTGGCCGAAAGATTTATTGAGGGACAATAATGGTCTATTGGAGGGCAATAAAGGTTTATTGGCGGGGGCAATAAACATCCCCGCCCCCCTATGAGATCTACGACGACCTCTTTGGAGACCTTTGGCGAGATTTCATAAACTTTTATTGTCCCCCAATAAAGGTCTATTGGGGGCAATAAAGGTTTATTGGGGAGCAATAAACCTCTCCGATGACCTATGAGAATTCCAACGACCTCTTTGGAGATCTCCAAGGAGGTTTTCAGAGAATTCTGGCGATAGGTGACCGGATTCCTGCCGCCGATGACGGGATTCCGTCGAAGTCTCCTATAGCTTCTCTCTCTTCCATTCTCTCTCTCTCTCTCTCTCTCTCTCTCTCTCTCTCTCTCTCTCTCTCTCTCTCTCTCTCTCTCTCTCTCTCTGTAATAAAGGGGTGAGAGCAAAATAGTCTAAAGAAAAAAATTTAAGTGGGTATTTTAGAAGACCTTATTAGAGTCTTTATGGGTAAGTGGGGAAAAAAAAAGTGGGCGGTGTGAGGAAAAAAGTCTTTAAAATTAGGGTAAATGGTCAAAATCCCTAATAAATATTCGAAGATAATCTGATCTTGAACTTTTGCTGTATATTATTTATCTCATTCCCACAAAATGTTTTACATGTTACAACAATATCTAAATGTTAGACAATAGAGTCTAACTTGCATGCAAACCCTCATCAAATTATAACATATTTGTTTCTCAAACATACTAACCATGAGTCCATGACTCAACCTTCTCAAGCATCACCCATGGTCCACGTCGTAGTTTGTAAATATAATAAAGGGAGAATAGTCACTTTGGTCACTTAACTAAGACTCATTCGACACTTTGGTCACTCAAATTTCAAATATATCACTTTAGTCACTCAAGTATTACACTGTCATTCACAAAAAGTCACTTTGTTGTGAGAAAAAATGCCCCGTGGGTGACTTTTGTGAATGACAGTGTAATACTTGAGTGACCAAAGTGATATATTTGAAACCTAAGTGACCAAAGTGTCGAATGAGTCATAGTTAAGTGACCATTTGTGAAATTCTCCCTATAATAAATGAAAAGGGATATATACACTTATGTTGTCGAATTTTTCGCCAATAAAAGTATCCCATAAACAATAAAATAAAAATCGACACAGTTTCACTGATGAATGTTTGTCGGCAAAAATCACCCATAAAAAATATAGAAATTGACACACTTGTGCGACAAATTTTCATCAATAAAAGCCTTGTATAAAATGATAAAAGGGACAAACTCTCACTATTTAAGGTGCAATACTCCACCGCCTTGCCTATCAGGGCCAACTCCCTTTTCATGGTTTAGGCTGCAACCATTTTACCGCGTAATTAAATCATAAATGAAAGAGAAGCATTAGAAGAAGCCTTCTCTTTTATTTTTAAGAAAATGTCAACTTAATCTATTGATCAGCTAAATTACACATAACGATCTACCTTGATGAGGCTGACAAAAACGCTATTACCTATGCAATTTAACATTTTAAAAGATCATGAAGCTCAACCAAAAATTACCCTACAAACATCCATGGGAATCAAAGGGGCACAGATGCTACGGGTACTTTTGGCCGACATATCTCAAAGAGAAGAAAGAACTTCTTCCCTAGAAGAGGAGGAGTTCTTACAAAAAAAAAAAAAAAAAAAAAATAGAGAAAACAAAATTTAAGGGCCAAACCCAAATGTTATAACTCCAGCCCATGATCCCGAAAAGGACCTTTGACAATCTGATAGTCCAAGCTAAGGACCCAAGCCCAAAGGACAGTAATCAGCCGCATCAGCCCGTCAACCCGACACTCGTCTCCACCTCAGCCGAAGTCCACCGGTCGGATCCAACCATCATACCAGCCGCCACCGCCGCAACCAACAAGCCCACTATCTCTGGAAGCCCAGCCATCACTAGTTATCGGGGTTCAAGGACCGAACCGATCTGGTTGATAGAAACCACAGCCCGCCGTCTCTCCCACTTCGAAAATCCATCAGCGAGCTCAGGTGCAGTGACCATCCAACAGACTCTCCACTGTTGCAACCCACACACGCGACTATAAACAAGGAAACTAAAAGAAAATTTTGGAACCAGGTTCCTAGAAAAGTTTTGAGAAGCCGACAGAGGCGGAACTAGGATTGAAAGTTTGGGGGGGTCCAAAATGCAATTTTTCTTAAACGCAAGTACCAAATTTTCAAAATAATGAATAAAGCTAATTAGCCAAGAAGTAATTAATAGTTTTATACCATAATTTAGTTTGAACAAAAATTTTAGTAAGAAAGAAGCTTAAATATTTTATAAGGGTTTAATAATTTCCAAAAGAAAACACAAGTTTAATCTAAAGTCATACCAAATATTAATTATTATGGGTTGTGATTGGTTAATATATTAATTTTAGTGAAATAAGTATGGTATATATTAATATTCTATGAATAAAATATCTAAATAAGGAAGATATTGAAAAAAACTTGCAGGGGTCCGGATCCCCCCAAACCCCAACATAGTTCCACCCTTGGAAGCCGACGACAGATAACCCCGTCGCCCTCTGTCTCAAGGTGACCAGATGAAAAGGAAAACCCATCTCTCCCAACCCAATTTGCAAAGCCGCCGACAGAAGGCCACGACCACCACTTACCTCTCGGAGAGTAATGTAAGCATTTTTTTTGTGTCTGATTAGAAGAAGCCCTAGTTTCAAATACAACGTCTTCAAATTCAATTGTCTTATTTTCGTTATTAGCATATATTTAAATTTCTTTATAGGTAATTTTGTTGTTATATGTATCTTATGAATTTCTTTTATAATTTGATCTTGATTCTTAGTTGCGAAAAAAAAAATATCTTTTAATTGAAATACCTTCATGTACCATGCTATACAATTTTCATTTTAGATTAATTTGATAATTTTTTTTTTAACATCTGTTGGTTGAAAGAAAAATGTTTAAAATTGAGCTCTTAAATTATTAAATGTACTGAAAAATCTTGTTCACCGTAAATTTATGTTCTTGAGTTCTGAATTCTCAAACTCGGCCCTGCTAGCACCGAAGCTGAATATTGCCAACTCGCTTATATAGTTACTGCAATTTTATGGTTTCCTACTATATTCATGAACATGCAATTTCATTTGGCTTCTCCTCAGTTGTGGTTTGACAATATCAGTGCTATTTCCTTGGCCTCTAATCAGGCGTACATATACTAGCCATATTTGAAGCTCACTATCATTATGTACGTCATTCATGATGTTATATTTATTAATTACCGAAGAAATTAAATGCTAATGATAGAAAACAAAGTCAATTAGAAATAAACTGTTGAAACTGTTTCTTTCATGCTCCTAAATCAAACTCACACTCCTTTTCATTTTTTCTTGTTTAATCATGACATCCGCAACAAAATATCCAAAAAACACAATTAGTTGTGATTTCCAAAAATAATTTAGGATGACAACTTCTTAAATCCTCATGCTTTCCCAGTTCCCAAATCTTAATTGTCATGGCTATTCCACTATTCCAGCCCTAGCTACTATGGTTATTCCAGCCCAAGCTACCATGACTTGGCGTCTCAGTACGTCTCATGGTGTCGAGATGAGTATTTTACAGCTTCATTCTCTGAAATCCACCACCCTTTGTTGACCCTCTCTTCTGCGGTTACTAAATCGAGTTTGAAGATGGTAAATCTTGTGTTGTATCCAAAACGATTGGGTGTAGGACCACCAAGGCGATTTATGGCCGAAGTGTATCCAAAGTCGTTATCAAGATCAACGCTGGTAACCAAGAAATGGTGGTTTGGGCAAATGGGTCATTCTTGATTCATATTTGTGATGGATTTTGAGCGCGGCAATGAGTGGAACGTTTAACCAATTAATTAGTACAATGTTCGTTTTAATTTTATCTAACAGATTACATTTGTTTACATAATTTTAAATGACCAAATAATGATAGATCGAATTTGTTGATTTTTTGTAGACACAATTTTTGCATAGTAATCTAAAAGATCAATGGTTCAAATTATTAGATTAAGTCATATACTAGTGTAAAATAGTAAAAATCCTCAAATTCTTAAAATAAAGAGGTCATTTCTTGATCCTCCCTATAAATATAAATATATATATATATATATATATTTTTTAAAGGGTCAAACCCACACCATGTTTTTCTTATTTTAAAAGAAAACAAATATATTATATTAAGAAATCCTTCAAAGCAATTGGCTAGCCAAGCTAAAAGAGGTCCAGAAAAAAGTTGGGGTACTGTTTCTACCAGCTAGCTTAGTAGTAGCGGTGACATTTGCAAATGAGAGTCCGGTATTAGCGTTCAGTGTACTCGATCAGCTGGACTAATTTAAGGCTTTGAGATTGTTTTGTAGAAGTGTTTTTGTTACCTAGCACTTCCATCAAAAATTTCAAGTCTTTTACGTAAGAGATCGAATTTAAAGTAGGTGCTTCTAGAAAACACATGCTAAATATTTTAATGATGTTCTCACTGATTTTTTTAAGATAATTTTTCTATAAACATTTTTTTTATGTAATATAAGGTATGGGTCTCACAGAAAAATTCACACTGATTGAAAATTTTCAATCAGTGAGGCACCCTCCAGATGGGACATAAATAAAATATGTGTGTAAGGTAGCTATTGAGCCACACAGATATCAGTGACTATTAGAGTTTATATTCACTTATTTCAATCGGTGTGTATAGTCATTTTTGCTAGTAGTGTATTATGAAAAGCTTCTATAACTCAAAAATCATTTCTCACTTTTTGCCAAACTCAGTCGAATATTTTTGATATTCTAATTTTTTTTTTTAAGAATAATCATAAACTGAACCTAAGAGTGAGTAATAATTCGTTGCTAAATGTGGAAATTAGTTGCGATTATATATGGTTGTCAATTTGTCATATACTCGTCAGGAGCACTGAATTGGTCAAAGCTGAAGTGATCAGCTCCACTTACTCCTTCACTCTCAGTCTATGACGTCCATGTTCGATCGTGTCAACTATAATTGCAAGGAAGAACTTCTCCAATACCTTGATCCTACCACGCACTCTTTCTACAAATTAACATAGTTTCCATCTGATTTCTTGTTTTAAATTTCAAGAGGGCGAGACAAGTGCATATATAATTTTAAGGGGAAATGATCATTTACCCAATTTCAGCTTGAAAATTGCCCACTTGCTCCACTAACAGTTTTTTAACCCCATTTACCCAAAACACTATAAAGGGATAATTTCCCTAATACTCAATTAATTCATTTTTTATTCTTTTTATTTATTTTTGGGACTTTTTTGCCCTCTCCTTCTTTCTCACTTAGATAGAGAAGTCATCATCCACCTTGCTGTGCTCCGGTGACCAGTGGCCGGCCGCGGTCTTCTGCAACCGGGTGACCTGAATCCCGCGACCGATGATCGGATTTCCGAATCCGGTGACCGGCGTCTGATTTTATTACCCCCCAATAATACTCAGTCATCATATTATTGCCCCCCAATAATCATATTATTGCTCCCCAATAACAATTTATTAGGGATCAATGATTTGTGAAAAATGAAGATGTTTTGAATTTTGAAAGTTTTCGGAGGTTTATCCAAATAAATATATTATTAATACCCGGTAATCATATTACTACCCCCCAATAAATATATTATTGCCCCCTAATAACAAGTCTATTAGGAATCATTAATTAATGAAAAATGAAGATGTTTATAATTTTGAAAGTTTTAGTAGGGTTATCCAAATAAATAATTTCATTATTACCCCCCAATAATCTTACTATTTCCCCAATAAACATTTCATTGCCCCCCAATACTTTTTTTTTTTTTTTTGAATAAAGGGTGGTGCGGCTGCCCTCAAGCCTTTATTAATGAAACTGTCGAATACAAGGGGGGGACAATGAACCAAAACTCCTTATTACAATATGCAACTAGAGAACATCCTGAAATACTATCATGAGTCTCTACTAAACAACTGTATTCAACAAAGCACCAACTAGCAAAGAGCGCACTACTGGCGACTCTATTTGCTTTGACATAGGTCACACAACGGTGACACAACAGAAAGATAACTTGATCTGCAACTCGATTACAGCTTAGCATAATTTCCATACACACAGCTTTCCCATCATGTTGCCAGTGGAAAGTACATCTAGTGACACTTAGTTTCACCCTGCCACTAGGAGGCAACGACCATTTAACCAAACAAGGAACTCGCCGCCTACCTAGGGCAGACCAGGCACACAAAAGGTGTAGTCCGGGACCAAGCCCACGTCACCCTATCAAATAGTGATAGGGACTTATTACCGGCATTAAGCCACATTTAATTAAAACTAACAAGTAATAAAACATAACATAAATCATAAAATAATAAAAGTATAGGTCCTGAGCCAAAGCCCTGGCCCAACAACCACTAGGCACAGCAAGGAAGGAGCACAGGTCCAACCCAATCCAACAACACCACGATCCAACCAGCGCAGCCACTGCCACCACCACGTCACCATCACCGCACCTCCGCCTGGCCACGATCTCCAACCAAAACCCAGCCACCGGAACAATCCGCCTTGCCACGATCTCCAACCAACACTCAGCCATGATCTCTAACATGAACCCATGTAGCCAACACCCTGGTAGAGAAAACGCAGCCTCAGAACCTCAGATCGATAGCATAGCTTCAACCACGGCGACCAGAATCCTCCATCTCTTCCCTCTAATCCGCCTGTCCCCAGCCATCCCTTGCCAAGCCCAGCAATCTATCCCGCCATCGAACACACCCAACCTCAGATCAGATCGGATTCGATCGAGATCGAATGGGTCAGTACCAACAACGGCCACAACTCGGCCACCACTCTCACCTCGACAACAGAGGAAGGATATCAGGCCATTAAAGCCCATAGTGGCCCGTCCGACGATGACGTCCAAGGGACGAACCGCCGGACGGAGCATACTCTCTCTTACAGATGACAAGCGCGTGCAGCGCGTTCTCTACAGCGCGTATAACCACGTTTTGAGAATGACTCTTGAATAACAAAGGGATTGAAAACCAAAACTATTTTCAATACCCAAAGGGAGAACAGACTTTCCATATATATAGAGGAGGAAGAAAATCAATTCACATAAGAGCCCCTTAAACTTAGTTGGAGTAGGTAAAGCCATACCTCTAATTTCATATTGCAAAAGGTAAGCCCAAACCCCTTAATTTCAAATGGAAAAGCCAATTTAAGAAGCCAACACCCATAACCTTAATTACAGCTAACACAAGAATGGAAGACCATATTGGAAATCACAAAAACCTTAATCCTAGCTGACTTTCATTAAATCTGTAAAACACCATTTCGCACACTACCTATTGTAGAAGTAGATTACGGAGGCAATTGAAAAACCCATGTATTTGTAGCAATTGAAGGACCATTAGACTTTTGTGAAAGATGTGCAATGCATGAGCTTACCTGAGCCATGAAGATAAAAGGACTTCTTCTGATCTTCAAACTTGGTCTTTGACAAGATAGCAGGACAACCACAATGGAGAAGAAGATTTTTCAATTAAACAAAAATAGTTTTCAGATGGAGAAGAAAATTGCAACTAAACACAATAGTCTTGGGCTTTAAACTTGGGCTTCAAACTTTGGCTTAAAAGGTAGAGTTTTGTTAAAAGAAGGAATACCAATATTTATACTAATAGATTTGTGTGATGTGTGTGATGCATTTACTAATGGTTTGGTAATTTGAGAAATCATAACTTCTTCAAGGAATTTGATATCAGTGGTTACAATTTGGACCAAATCTATTTTACAATCCTAAATCGGACGTTTGAAGTTTGTTACTCATCCTATTAGTCTGAAATTACGCCTCTATTCTATACTTTCAACTTACGATGACATTTTCATGTACAGGAAAAATGATCATTGTTCATTTTTTCATTAAAAAAAATGTTTGTGCTGACTAATTAAATCATAAGTTAGTATAGTATAAAATGTTGTTTGAGGTGATTTCAATGTTATCTACGTGGGTATTAATATGTCTTGTATAAAAATCTTCTATTTTATAATAATAATTTAAATTAATCGCTCTTCATCCAAAAAATAATGTGACCTGCACAATAAGATATGAGATATATAAACTACTGTCTAATTAAACATGCAATTTCATGTCGAGAATCATCATAGCATAACAAAAAATACAAATAAATAATAAAATAAATTTGGAACCCACATTAAGATATAACACTCATGACCGATAACTTCCTCAAACATCCTAAACTAAAAAAAAAATGGAGATAAAAACTCTCGAATCAGGAATGCTGATTCAACAACTTTGCACGTACTCTAACTACTACCTAACAGCTTCATTACCAACAACAACTCGAATCTAATATAGAGAGCACATAGACCCAAAATTGATTTATGTACAAACCATAGTTGGATATATATTAGATTTTTTATAAGGTAACACAGTGTATCACCCCACCATAAAGAAGACTTGCTGTACATTATTAATCCTACATCGATGCAATTCTCCCAAGGGCTCACATTCAGTATGGGCCTCGAAGCAAAATCAACCCAAGCTCATTCAAAACTATCCTAAAACTCTAAAAGCTACGAGAACTCCAAAGTACCAATATCCTAAAACTTCTAAATATTAAAATAGTTATAGCAGGCCGTTGTATTCATCGCGCCGTCTTTCTTATTCTTTCTTCTTCCCTAGTCTCCTCGACACGCGGTGAAGCCGCCCGCGTAAAAGCCACCATCGATGTTCCTTTTAAGAAACATCCACTCCACCAAATATCACCTGCTTTTCTCTCTATATAAATACACCTTCGTCTATCTTATGTATTCAATATCTCAAACCTTCCCTGCTAAGTATTTCTCATTCTCTAATTCCTTCTGTACGTCGTATCATATAAATCAGGATGAGTTCAAGCACAACTAGTTCTGCAGCAGCATACCCGAAGCCACCTTATTCGGCTCCACCACCTGCTGGTTATCCAACAAGATCTGATGCCGGTGGCCAAAACGGTGCTCCTGTTCCGGTAGAGACTAAGTCGAAGGGTGATGGGTTCTGGAAGGGATGCTGTGCTGCTTTGTGTTGCTGTTGTATGTTGGATGCTTGTTTTTGATGAGCATGCAACATCCATAGGCTCTTGACATGTGCCTTTATCATATCATATATTCTTTCTTTTGTGTTTGTACGATAGAGTTTTAGACCCTGCACGGACGGTTCTAAATTCTACATTGTCATATGATTGTCCAGTTCTTATCCATTGTGCATGTAACTACTGTTTATAGTTATAGTAAAGTACAATAATTTGTTGGCACAGATATACCCTTAATTTGCAAGAAGCTGGCATTTCCTCCGACTCAAAATGCTTGTTTCTTTCGCCAAAGAAAAAAAGTACACATTGTATATAATATATACTTTTTAATTTTAAGGTACTTCCCCCCAATAATCTTATTATTATCTTCCAGTAATCATTTTATTGCCCATTAATGATCTTATTATTGCCCAACCAAATCATAATAAACAAAACAGTCACTACTAGCAACATCCCATATTGAAATCGACCAATTTTTTGGAGAAACAAACCACTGCAACAACCATTGGAGGCCTCCTACGCATTTTACCAGAAAGAGGGGCAAAAAAAAAAAAGAAAAAAAAGAAGAAGAAGAGAAGTCTGAACGACGGCGTTAGAGCCCCGACCCAGAGCAAAGCCCGGACCCAAACTCCGGCTTCCGCATAGAGCTTCAGAGGTCTGATGACGACCCTGGCGTGGCGGCGGAGCATCGAAGGTTTCTTCTCGTGGTAGCGGTGCTCGCAATCGGAGATGCAGTCGAGGTCAAGCATCTCATCGCGGAGCTTGTCAGGTATGGCTTCGACGAGGACAAGCTTCGGAGGTCCTGGGTTAGAATGGGTTGGGCGATGGCCAGGCCGACGTTGCCGGCGCCGATGACGGAGATCTTGGTCTGCCCGTTGGAGAAGGAAGGAGGGCAGCGCCGTGGATGTACTTGAAGAAGGCCTGGGTTAGGTCGATGATGAAGGCGGTTTGTCAAAACCGGCTGGGCGATGCAGTCGGCCGGAGGTGGAGAGAGAGAGAGAGAGAGAGAGAGAGAGAAACTGAAGGTGGATATCGGGGGGGGACAGACAGAGAGTCTAAGAGGAGAGGGATGAGTTTCAATTTAATTAATAGGAGTTAAAATGTCAATAGATATTAGATTGGGTAAATGGGTTAAAAAAAACTTTTAGTGAAGCAAGTGGGAAATGTTGATGCTGAAATTGGATAAGTGGTCACGGCCCCTAATTTTAATTAGTCTCCTCTACTCGATCTCTATCTATCTAGTGAATGGATTAGGTCCACGAGCTTCATCCTCATTAATTTTATTAACAAAAATAATGTGAAAAATCAAGGTATTATAACAAAGAATCAAAGGCAATGGATCTGAATCGACCCAACTCTAATGGAGTCAAATTCTTGAAGTCAATGAGCTAACGAACATTGAGTGTCTGAAATTAACGCAAACGAGAAAAGGGCATTAGAATCAGCATGGTATTCGTGTAATGGAAGAAAGAAATTAAAGCGATTGTATTAATCATGTGATAAAAAATGTACCTAGATTCCACTTGAAACTTGTGATCGAAGGAAAGCTAGTAAATTCTTACGTACTGAGATATAGCTACTCATGTCTAGCTCCATATATGGATATGATGGGATTTTCAAGTTATCCTTGTATATTGACTTGAAATGGAAAGGATGTGATTATTTGAAAAAGGAGCAGCAACAAATCAACAAATCATTGTATGATTTTTCTAGAAATTTGGATGATTTTTTGCGTACGAACGATGCATGGGTCTCTTTCTTGATCATCAATCCAAATTGAATGGTCATTGGTGGTTTCCTTTAATTTTGTGGCTTCATTTTCAGTTGAAAAAGATAATGTGATACCCCATAAATTCGTTATTAATTTTTGATGATTTTTCAAAAATTATTAAGTTGGTTGTTAGGACGATTAAGTGGTTCATGGGTGGAGTGAAATTATTTTCAAACAAATAATTACTCGGAATGCGTTGTTTTAGGGACTTCAAGGGTTGACTTTATATACGTTAAGTTTCTCCAAAAACTTCCATCAGGAAAGTCATAGAGCGTGTTGATACGAGTTCGTGGACATGTGGCACGCGTAAATCAGATATCGTATGAGAAAGTTATGGTCAACAAAAGAAATTTCTATTTTCAAAAATTTTGGTATAAATAGTTTTTTCCAGGAATTTTTCATAATTCCCAGAGTTTCCAAATTTGGAAACTTTACATTCCTTTTTCTCGGCTGAAAACCCTCACTATCCCAGAAACCTGACTGACTCGATCCGTATCCAGCCGACCCAACCCGAAGTTTCCGGCCGCGCCACCATCCCAGAACTGCTTGTCGTGGTGTCACTGTCCTCCCTACCAACATCTCTTGCATTGACTCGGGCCACAGGTAGTGGATCGAAGGCTGACAGTGCGTAGCGGCGGTCCGACGGTAGCCAGGCAGATTCCGACGATGATAGGGGTTGAAATTACCCACGTTTTGAAGCTCTCTTCCTCCTAATTCCATCCATACCAGTCTTGAGGTCTGATTCAAAGTGTGGTGATCATAATCCCAATTTGAAGTTCTTGAGCTTTCGACGGCGATCGAAGGCCATCTAGGCCGAATTGGCCTTAGCCCCAGGTATGAAAGTTGCTCCCCTTGATGTACTCTACATTCTGGACAATTGGACTGACCTTGTTTTGCGGTTGGTACGGTGGTGCGTCTGGCCATGTTTGGAGCAGTTTCTTACTCTATTATCATCTACTCGTCGATATGAGCTTTTTGATATATGATTTGTAACATTTGGAGATCGTTTGATCATGCTAGGGTTTTTCGTAATTTCGATTCGTTCGGTTTTCGATCTATGAGGATCTAATTGTTGGATTGACTTGTCATTTTGATATATCGACCCTAGGAGTGTTTCGAGACTTAGGGAAGTCTTGGATGAAGTTTCTTCTCAATTGACGTAGTTTTCAGGCTTTAGTTCGTGTGTTTCGAATTTAATGCTTTCGTACCACAAATGGTAGTAAGATGTGGCCTTGATATGATTAGGTATGTGGAAAGTGTGTTGAGCGGGATTGCGGTGATTAGTGCTTATCTCGGTTTGTGTGTGAAAACGTAGCGGGATTCAGAGGTGAGTACACCTCACAATGTTCATTTACGAACAAAGTTACCTTATCGTCTTAGAGTTATTTATTTAACTATGACTATATAGTTGGTATTAGTGGCATTCCTGAGTGAATGACTACATGTGTGTGTTGTAAAAAATATGGGACTGAATTCCTGTAACATTAAAATAAAATAATATGAAAATATCTTGGGAAGTAAGAATAATGATATAGATGAGAAACTAAAATAAAGTAAGAAAATAATATAATATATAGATTTTATATAGGAAAACTTATCGAGTCGAGGCGTGCAAGCGCACTGTCCTAAGAGAAGATTCTTCCCCTACTGCACAGGGTTGAATGACAAACTTCCCCCAAGATACAACAACTCTTTGAGCTCCTTCCATTGAACATTTATCACCCGTGCACTCAAAACGGTGTATAAGTAAAGTATGTATATGTATAGTTTGTAAGAATATCTTTGGTAGAGGTATTTGGCTAGAGTGGTTGCATTATGGTGGATTATACCGTCATGTATACCCTCATTATCCGACAATCTAAACTCCCACACATGTGCATAGTTCATGTCTCACCATATGTCTTCCAACCATAGCCACGCACCCTTATATAGGGCACATTACCATGACCATCAACAGCCTCATTAACAATATAACGGTCAAATAATAATCATATATTTAAAACATAAAACCGTTAAACCATAAATAGAGAAATAAACACAAAATCAAAATAACCCCCAAAATAAATAAAGAAATAAATAAAATATATTTTAATTTTAAATCATAAAATTTCCAACAATCCCCCACTGATTTAAAATTAAAATAAAATAATTTAAAACAAAATAATTGAGTGCTTTTACTGTGCAATCGGCATAGGTACCTTTCGGGTTTGAACCTAGCTTAGTGTGATAGTCTCTATTTGAGGAACTAAAGTGACACAGTCTTGAATTTTGATACCTTTGACCAAACTTTAACATATCACACACACAATACTGATAATTAGACAGGTTCGCGTGTTGGCGCATTAATGGTCGTGCGCGTATCTTGATTCCCATGAGAGTATTAGAGAACAGCCCAATTCTCATTGTCGTGGCCTCACGAACAACTCTCACTTAGGTGAGTTCTCCAAGGGTACGTGTGCCCGGCCACGTGGGAGTTTTCCCGTCTCGAAACTCATTCAGGGTATCATTGTTTTCCCTTCCTAACGTCACATTTAATATAACACTTAATGCCTTGGGGATGTACATGATAATATGTCTTTTGGATATATCCTTAAAATTTATGTGTGCTATATTTGAGTCACGCAGTATGGATTGTTTCTATCACATTGAACTTCCTTCATGGGATCTCCAATCACAGAAGTTGGGTTACCTCCCTAGGTGACTCCCTTATGGCTTAAGCACATCCCCCTTTAGCAATTATATATATATATATATATATATATATATATATATAGTCTCCTCCTCAAGACTATAGGGGCCTCCTCTGCGAGGCATGTTTATATGACTTTTGTCATATTATATTTATTTTATTTTTCCTTTTTGGTTATATTTTGCTTGTCACTTTAGCTCGCAAAACCTGCATTTTAATTTGTCTGCAAGCCTCAAATAAACCATCAGCCACAATTCTCACAGGAATGTTTTCCTCGATATGAGAACAAGAAAATTGATAACTCTGCACTGTTTATTTAATGATAATGTGAGATAAAATGCTACTAGTGTTACCCCCGCATTACCATAGGGCATTTAAAAATATCATTGAAGTAAATAGTAAATGATGACTAGAAATATAGATCATAACCCCACATTACTTGATATTAAATGTTCTTAAAGACATGTTTATAAATATTTACAGGAGTTATAGCTAGAGCTTACCCCCACATCACCAAGATAGATGCTCTTCATGAGATAATTATACTTGTAAGTCATAACAAAATCAGTTATGTAAAAGTCTTAATAATAAACATTAAAGAATACTAATGAAATAGTTAAAAATTTAAATAGTAACCCCCACTATTGGAATTTAAAATAGCTTCTTACCGACTCATGAAAGCAAATGAAATCTTCTCACAAACTGAACTTACAAGTATCCTTGGAGCATTCTAGTCTATGAGATAACCAATAGCATATGTATATCTCGTAATGTATCTACAAATTAAATTTTGAAAGTAAAAGAAAACATACCATCACTATTTCTTTCTCTGCAATAACTCAAGAACTCAATCAATATTACTGCTAATAACTCTATAAAAATCTAATAACGAGACAAAATTAATACTTATCACCAAAATTTGGAATAGCATCATTTTAGATATGAAAGAAAATATAGACAACTATAAATTATGATATGCAACTCCAACTAAATATAAGCTACACGAAACAAAAGGCAAATGCCATTTGTAATTGACCTGACAACATATAAAGAGCTACAATAGACTTTAGGTCAATCACATTTAAATTTAAATTATTGACATATTCAATAGTATGCAAAAGATTTACTACCATGTACATAAGTGCAATGAAATAATAACTCATATAATTCAAACAGTATCTCATATTTGAGATGTACAAACCTCAATAGTAACACGTTTCTTTACCGTCATTGTTCACGGTAATATTTGTTGATTGCCAAAACAAATTAAAACAAGAAATAGCTAAACTGATATTCTGACAAAACTAATTGCCATTAAACACAAATTATGCTGGCATGCAAGAAACATATGCCTACAGTCTACAAACTATTATGCAACATATAATTTACGGTGAAATAAATATTATTATTATCATGCAACTGACAAGGATTTTTCCAGGTGACCAATATTATGCATGAAAATTTAGTTACAATGTCGACAAAGATAAAGATATCTGCTACCCAACTAGTACCATAGTAGCAGTTCTGGTGGGTACGAAAGATCTTGATAGAATACAGACAAATATGTATTATATTTGGGAAATATAACAAGTTAAGCAGGGGTTTCACATAGTCATCAATCACAAACCGGCAATTAATAATCAAAATAATTGTAAATGGTTAGTTGTCTATATACATATATGCACATATGAAGGTATTCAACAACCCAAAAAATTGTCACTAAGATATGAAGGGAATTATAGCTTCATACGATAGACATTAGATACCTGATGGTAGAATAAACAAGAGACAGTAGAATACTAGCTAGAATAGAATTAATGACAAACCATTTCATACTCCTTGGTAATTATAACCTTGATGTTAAATGATAGGACACCTGATTACATGTTGCAGTTTGCCATAGTTGCACAAGACCATAATGCTTGTATTACTTTTCTTTTAACTGCCTCTTAGGAAAAAAACAGAGATTCCGTTCGAATCTTCTCTTAGATTGTTGTAAAAAATATGGGAAGGAATTCCTGTAACATTAAAATAAAATAATATGAAAATATCTTGGGAAATAAGAATAATGATATAGATGAGAAACTAAAATAAAGTAAGAAAATAATATAATATATAGATTTTATATAGGAAAACTTATCGAGTCGATGCGTGCAAGCGCACTGTCCTAAGAGAAGATTCGTCCCCTACTGCACAGGGTTGAATGTCGAACTTCCCCCAAGATACAACAACTTTTTGAGCTCCGTCGTGCAGTTAAGAAGCCCCATTGAACCTTTATCACCCGTGCACTCAAAACGGTGTATAAGTAAAGTATGTATATGTATAGTTTGTAAGAATATCTTTGGTAGAGGTATTTGGCTAGAGTGGTTGCATTATGGTGGATTATACCGTCATGTATACCATCATTATCCGACAATCTAAACTCCCACACATGTGCATGTTTCATGTCTCACCATATGCCTTCCAACCATAGCCACGTACCCTTATATAGGGCACATTACCATGACCATCAACAGCCTCATTAACCATATAACGGTCAAATAATAATCATATATTTAAAACATAAAACCGTTAAACCATAAATAGAGAAATAAACACAAAATAAAAATAACCCCCAAAATAAATAAAGAAATAAATAAAATATATTTTAATTTTTAATCATAAAATTTCCAACAGTGTGTGTGTGTATGCGCGCGCAAGCGCGTGCTAAGGAGGTCCTTAACTTAGCTTAAGGAACGGATTTCCATATTTTGACCACTTTTCGATCGCATATTCATATCTGAACTATTTAGTTTTTTTGTATATATGAGTAGATCACTTATACAAATTTTCAGCCAAATTCATGATCGTTAAGACATCCAAAACTGTAATTTACATGAATGGTTCAGGTTGGACAGATTCTGTTCGTTCGTGTAGATTGTAGTTTAATTTGGATGCCTTAACGATAATCAATTTGGCTCAAAATTTGCAGAAGTGATGTCTGTGTGATGAAAGTAATATGCATGATTGTGTTCATATTATTGTTTTGAGATGTGACTTTTCAGGAAACATTATTGTGGAAAAGATGTTTTCTATTGTTTTGAAAAGTATCGAGATTGGTGTAACATTTTTGAGTCAAGCGTGACTTATTTTAAATGTATTGGTCGATCTTTGTACCAAGAGTCACAGATAGTGATCAGGGAAGGGAAAATATTTTATTAGATTTATGTAACATGTTTAGGTCTTGTGTGACTTATTCAAATGTTCTATCTGAAAACCAGATGTCACAGATGGTGACAAAGACATGTAATCCGGAACCAAGCCTTTAGTCGGGCGATAGGTTACGATCAGTTAGAGATCTAGTTTATTTGTCAGGATATCTCATGGGGGTAACAGTTGTGGTTACTTGAGACTCATGAGTACATGTTTTAAACGAGAGTCTTGAGAGTATTCTTTCTTTTATTGTCCATGAGGGACCTTGATTTTCATATTTGAATTGTTGAGATTTCAATCAATATGATTTGTCACGAGTGACACGTGTTTTCTTTTGAGAAAAACGTGTTGAGTTTTGGAAAAGAAAACAAGGCATAAATTGCTTGCATGAGTTGCTTCCTCAAGTTGAATTGAGTAGATTTATCGCGATTTGTGTGAGTTGCTTCCTTAACTTGAATTGAGTGGATTTATCACGATTTGTGTGAGTAGCTTCCTCAATTTGAATTGGGTGGATTTATCGCGGATTATGTGATTTTGTAATTCACTTTCGAGCATGAAAATGATTTCAAACATTACATGAAGTGGTTTTGTTTTGAACTATGATCGTGAAATTGAATGCTGAATTGAAGTCTAAGCATATAGATTTTGTCACGAGTGGACTTGTTGATGCATGCTATTGAATGCTGAGAAATTGATAGTTGATGCTGTGAAATATGCTTATTGATTATTAGGTTAAGAGGACTTAAGCATGTATTCTGTTTTTGGTTATTGAGTTTACTCATACAAGCTTGCAAAAGCTTACCGGGTTTGTTGTTACAACCCGGTGCACTATTCCATGGTGTAGAGGTTTATTCTACAGGTTAAGGTGAACAAGGTTGACGCCGTAGAACTTCCTTACCGTTGTAGTGGTAGGTTTATTAGTTATTACCTAACTATGTTGTTCACTTGTTAGTCTTCCGATGTGTAATGAGTGTAGTGTGTGCGTTTACTTATTGAATTGATGTTTCATTTTAATTTGTAAACTTTGTATAATATAATATGTGACTCTAAAGAAATAATCTATATTCACATTATGGGTTCGGGACATCGTTGGTTGCCTTTGTTTAAAGGAAAAATTTCACAGCTATTTAGTATTGATGTCCCAACCATCATGCCTGGAGCCTTTGTATTTGATTTAATTGTATTATTATTTGTGATTGAAATTCGGGACGTGACAAATAAAGAGTTTTTGATGGATCAGTAGCTAGTCAGTGTACTTCTTATACTTGTTATAGAAGACGAATTAGGTATATTCAACTTGTAACTATATGAAGAGACCATGAAAGACACACAATTTAGATCTAATTAAGAAGAATACATCAACTTTAAAGTGCAACAAAGACAAATCAAGTCTTATGATGTTTAAATTTGATTCGAACAATATTTTTTTAATTTCAAATGTACTTAGCATATATAGCTTCAAAACAATATAGATCTTTTGTATCGCTGCAAAGAATGACCGATTGTCACTATTGTGTCAGCTGTAGCTGAAGTCTGATTTCAACATATTCTAAGTTTGAAATTTGGCTCTAGCCAGTAGCCACATTGACTGTAAAGATCTCGAATTTAATCTTTACTTAATTTAGTTAATCCTTATTGGCAAGTCCGTCGGCAATGGTTTGTTTACGGTACAATGATATATCGGTACATTAAGTAGACTAATTCGATATAGAGATAGACTAGCTCGATATAGACATAGACTAATTTGAGATTAAGTCAAGCTAGTTTACTTATGTATGTAGTAAGTCTAATCTATATCAAATCTCTTCTATCTAATGTATTAGTTCATTAAAATGATTAATCTATCGTAGAATTTTCTGATGAATCTCCTCTATCTAATATTCTAATGTATTAGTTCATTAAAATAATTAATCTAGGGGAGTGAAATTTGCGATCCCCTTCTTATTTTAATATTTTTATATATTCTGATTACATGGCTTTCTCACATTACCCTTGTTATTATTATCGTGTCTTTCACTAATTTATGATGCTCTCATCTCTCTTCGTTCCTTCTTCAACGAACATCTCTCCACTCTTCTTCTTCTTCATTATCTTTCCCATTTCAATGCTATTTGTGAACTCAAACAAAGAAAGATAACAAACAATCTAAGGAAAAAGTTCACCAATCCCGTTTGGAAAACTAATGTTTCTTCCCCAATTCGAAAATTACTTGGTGTAAGATCAACTAAAATTTTCCTTTGTTATCAATCTCTATGAATCTTCACTTGTCTATTGATTCAACAAACCCAAAAATCTTTCTCCCACTTCCTCTCAAAATCTAGATTTGCCTCTCAATAAAATGGGTTTTTCTTTTGTTTTGAATAACTCAACTATAAAGAACAAAAGTGCAGAACCCATAAAGAAAATAACAAATTGTGAAGATTGATGACTCAAATATTGGGAATAATCTGAGCATGAAATTGGGTGTTTGTGATTCTTGTTCATTGTATTCGTTAAGCAATGAATCTGGGAAATTTTGTTTAATTTGATCAACTACTTTTGGTCTTGAAGAATATGCTGTTGATATCATATCTCATATCAAATCTCTCTCTAATAATCAACATCTACTCTCTTGATATTTTCTTTACAGTTTTTCTTCCCTTGAGACTCTCTCTACTTGATCTATTTAAGAAATAAAACCTGAGAATCGATCTTAGAGATCAGGTTCAAAAAAAAAAAAAAAAGGAAAAGCAGAGAGAAAGAACCACAAATATTAGAAGTTTTAAGGGGCAATTGTGAAACAACAAAGAGATAAAGTGTATAAATAATACTAAAATAAAATAAAAAGAGGGAGTGCAGAATGTAGGGGTCATCATTTGGCCCGCGGGCCTAAAAGCCTATGGGCGCCCGCCCGGCCCAGTGGGCAAAAGCCCGGCCCGGCCCGCAGAAAAGCCCATCTCGGCCCTGCCCATTGGGCATGAGGCAGGGCTAGGGCGGAGGGTTCAAAGCCCAGGCCCGACCCGCGGCCCGGCCCGTTATATGCCCATTAAAGCCCGCCCGGCCCGGCCTTATAAGCCCGCCCAAAAGCCCATTCAATTTTTGTATTAATATATTTTTATGTAGTTATATTGAACTAATTATTGCATTAGGCCATATGTTTTTTTAATTTTGTATTTTATTTTGTTCAATAATTAACATATCATCATTTTTTCATAGGTTTTTGTATTTTTTTAACAAAATAATATGACATATAAATATAATGGGCTCGGCCCTGCCCATCCAAAAAAGCCCGGCCCGGCCCGGCCCTAAAAAGCCCGTAAGGCCCTGGGCCCATGGGCGGCCCTGGGCCTTAATTTTTAAGAGAAGCCCGGCCCGAAAAATAAAAAAAAAATATGTTTTGGCCCAGCCCGGCCCGGCCCGAGCCCATTAATTTTGGGCAGGGCCGGCCCTGCCCTGCCCATTGACGACCCCTAGCAGAATGTAACTCAGCGTATGCAAATTTCACTCCCCTTAATCTATCGTATAATTTTCTCGTGAATAGAGATAAAGATGCATGCATGAGATACAGTTGTAATCGCTATCTTACAAAAAAAAGTCCAACCGCACCCGAAAACGTGTGAACATCGGGCCCACCTCAATAACACCTTCCCCTGAAAATCCATATCGAAAAGCGCTCCCCGTTTAAGGATATCAAACCATGGTTAGTTAACCTAACCCCGGTTAAAACCCTCGACTGCAACCTTTTTATACGACCCCTTTTCGTTCCTCTCTGACGCAGACCAAGACTGTACTAGTCTCTGAATTTCTTAAGTCACTGAAAACCAGCCATGGCTAACAACGCAGGTGAAAATGGAGACTTCAAGTTTGGTCGGATCGGAAGTATGGGCCGTCACGGACTTCCGAAGATCCAAACCCAACATGAGACCAAGGAGGTCTGCCACGACGACACTGCAACTCCGGTCAAAGCCAAGACAGTGGACGAGCTCCACTCTCTTCAGAAGAAGAGGTCATCGCAGCCCAGCACTCCCCACACCGCTACCGGGCAGCAAGGGTCGGCTTTCAACGCCATTTCCGAGGAGGATCGGCAGAAACAGCAGCTCCAGTCCATCAGGTGAGTAGCATACACATTATCAGTGACTGAAAATACGGTTTGTTTTATGGACTTGGATATTGGTACTGATATGTTGCATGGATGGTGTTTTGTGAAAGTGCGTCTTTGGCGTCGCTGACGAGGGAGACGGGGCCGAAGGTGGTGAGAGGTGACCCGGCGAGGAAGACTGATGGGCAGAAAGCCGTGCATGTTGAGCATCATCTGTACGATAGTGCTCTCTTTGGGCTTAGTGATAGTGCTCTCAAGTTCACCCACATCCTCTACAACCTCTCTCCTGCTGGTAAATTTTACTTGCATGCCATTGATATCAGATCAATTTACCGTTATGTTTAATAGATTAAGAATATAAGAAAAGCTAGAATTCTTGGTTGTTTGAGGAATCATAATTTTTAACTAGAAAGTTGATGATGGTAGCTGATCAAATCTGAGCTCTGCCATTAGCTGATCATGTCAATGCATGCTTGAATTGATATTAACCGACCATTTCACTATGAATTGGTCACCTAATATCTTATGAGTGCCTGACGCGGTCCAACACCTGCATGTGAATTAGGATCTATCTACTAACTGCTCAATTTGAGAATGATCGACTAAATATTATTCTTGTTAATTAAGCAGCAGCTTTCTGAATAGGCTGGGATGAATTAGGATGGAAAAATTTTAGGAAAATTAGGATGGATCCGGGCTGAAATCGCCATCTAAAATTTGATGTGTTCTATCTTGCAGAACTGTATGAGCAAGCTATCAAGTACGAGAAAGGTTCATTTATAACAGCATCCGGTGCCTTGGCCACACTGTCCGGAGCAAAGACAGGCCGTTCCCCAAGAGACAAACGAGTCGTGAAAGATGAAGAGACTGAAAACGAGCTTTGGTGGGGAAAGTAAGTGCCAATTGCTTCCACTGATATCACATAGATTCAGTTATTGCAACTTTGCACATTTTAGATTATGCTAATTCATTAACTTCAATAATTTTAGGGGTTCACCAAACATTGAAATGGATGAACACACTTTTTTAGTGAACAGAGAAAGAGCTGTTGATTACTTGAATTCTTTGGACAAGGTACATATTCAAATCACCACATGGCCACATGTTCATATCTCTCCCGTCTTTTCATTTTGAATAAGTCAAGACTTGATTGTTTAATTACCTTCATATTTTGTTAAACAAATAGTATTAGTATTTTAATCAATTTGCTTATGAAATGGTCCAAAATTCATGGGCAGACGTGTCCATCAGCTGGCAATGACAGTTTACAAACTTGGATTGAGTGGATCCTTATCCAGTTCCTAAATCTAAGGGATATGCATATGTATTTTATTGTCTCCAGTCCAAAGCCGTCATCCATTGTCCCCGAACAATTGCTGTTTTATTTATTTATGCAGCTGATAATGCTATCTACGGATCTACCTTTGCCACCATCTTTGCTTTTTTCTATGAGGTTGAATAGCTAAATTGATATTTTAAAGAAAATGTTGACAAAAACATATCAAAGCCTTAGTGGGTTTGTTTAACCAATCACTTTGTAATCTTTGTGAAAGTGTTTCACTCCTCCTGTACTAAATGGAATAAAACATGGGACAAGAAGGTTAAATCTGAGAATCAGGATTAAAGTGATGGGATGTAAGTGCACTGTTACAGCTGCTGTGCTCAATTTATGGTGGAATTTTTTTTTTTTGGATCCTCAAAATGTCCTTGAATGGAGGTTGTCTTTTTATGATTGAACAAAAGTGAGGACAGAAGTAGTTAAATTTGGAATAATTGATGAGCATAAGCTTGGAGGAAAATTTAAATTGTTTGATTTTAGTACTGGAGGATTATGACCAACTCTCACAGCTCTGTTTTTGGATCTGAAAAGCAAAAACTATTCCGAGTTAAATGTAAACATATTATTCTAGAGGTCTTCTCCCCCCCACTGCCAGTTTATAGCAATGAGTTGTGTAAGGCCTCAGGTCTCAGGATTTAGGAGCTTTGTTATTATTCATATATAACCTAGGGACATGTCTTTCGCAAGGAGTGAAGCAAAATAATTGTTTGACTTAAAATTTTATAATTTTTCTTATGTCTAATCTGCTTCATCCAGTTTGGTGTAGTGTACTGTCTTCATTGGTGACTGCTGTCATGATAAATCTGGATTTCAGGTATTTGTGAATGATCAATTTTTGAACTGGGACCCAGAACATCGAATCAAAGTTCGAATTGTATCTGCAAGAGCTTACCACTCCCTCTTTATGCATAACATGTAAGTAATGAAACTGATATGATTACCTGAAATCTGTAAGGCTGCTGCATTTCACAGATGCTAAGCCTTACTAGACTAGGACTCTAATACGTTTACTCTGTATCATTAGTTTCACCTTTACTTAGAATTCAATAGGCAGTTCGAATTCCGTACTGTTACTTGGTGTTCATATAATTACTCGCTTGGTGACAGGTGCATCCGACCCACTCCTGAGGAGCTGGAGGAGTTTGGTACTCCAGACTTCACAATATACAATGCTGGGCAGTTCCCATGTAACCGTTATACCCACTACATGACTTCCTCTACCAGCATAGATCTCAATCTTGCCAGAAGGGAAATGGTCATCCTTGGCACCCAGTATGCTGGTGAAATGAAGAAAGGCCTGTTTAGTGTAATGCACTATCTCATGCCTAAGCGTCGAATCCTCTCCCTACATTCTGGCTGCAATATGGGGAAAGATGGCGATGTTGCCCTTTTCTTTGGCTTATCAGGTACACTCGGTCGCTAACTGATAAGTAGTCTCTTTTGTTTCTCTTCTTGACTTTTTGTTTAGATTCATATATAGCTTTGTAACTGATGAAATAAATATCATTTGGGTCATCTGTCATAGGAACTGGGAAGACAACTCTGTCTACAGATCATAATAGGTATTTAATCGGGGATGATGAGCACTGCTGGAGTGACAATGGTGTGTCAAACATTGAAGGTGGTTGCTATGCTAAGTGCATTGATTTGTCGAAAGACAAGGAACCAGATATTTGGAACGCTATCAAATTTGGGACTGGTAAAAAGATGATACTATGGACCATTGTTCTTTAAAGATTATGTGTTAGTTGCATCTGAGTCAAAAACTAACTGCTATTGACGTTATTATTAAACATATGTGCTTTGCAGTTTTGGAGAATGTTGTGTTTGATGAGCATAATCGAGAAGTGGATTATTCAGAGAAATGTGTTACAGGTAAAGATCATTCATAGCTTTTAATAAGCAGAACTCTGTTTAAGCAAACTTGAACTTATCATGAATTGCTTTTGCTACTGTCCCTTATAATAATTTTGAATCACTTATGTAAATCTTTTGCACATATGCATTGTGTTGTGACTTCAGAGTTGATAAATTATTTCCTTTATCAGATATTCTGATAGTATGGATCCATATGTTAACTAGTGAGAATTTGAAATATTTATCTTGGTACGAACATACTCATTTAGAGATTGTCAGGCTATAGATAACCGAAACCATAGTGCTATTGTTCCTTAATCTTTATTGTAGTCTAGCTTGCTTTACAAATGATAGAAGGTAAATAATATATTAGAGAATTTTGAGATGAATCATGTTCGGAACCTTTTCTGTACAAAAAGTATTCAGAACCAATATTGTTTCTTGCTGAATTTTGGTTTTACCATGAAAAAATTGTTGCAGAGAACACCCGGGCAGCATATCCTATAGAGTACATACCAAATGCTAAAATACCATGTGTTGGTCCTCATCCGAAAAATGTCATTCTCCTGGCCTGTGATGCATTTGGTGTGCTCCCACCTGTAAGCAAGTTGAGTTTGGCCCAAACAATGTACCATTTTATCAGCGGCTACACTGCTCTGGTACTTATTCAAATTGAATTCCATTAAATTTTTTTACTTCTTCTAGTTGCATGCATTGAATTTTATTGATAGAAATTCCAACGGAAAATAGGTTGCTGGAACTGAGGATGGTATCAAGGAACCACAAGCTACATTCTCAGCATGCTTCGGTGCAGCATTTATAATGATGCATCCAACAAAGTATGCAGCAATGTTGGCTGAAAAGATGCAAAAACACGGGGCTACAGGATGGCTAGTCAATACGGGCTGGTCAGCAGGAAGGTATGAAAATTGTATAAACAAAGTTTCGGTATATACATTTTGATCTACCTATGATGTCTTACATACAGTTATTTTTGCAGGTATGGAACAGGTAACCGCATCAAATTAGCTTATACCAGGAAGATTATAGATGCTATTCACTCGGGTACCCTTTTGAATGCAACTTACACCAAGACTGAAGTATTTGGACTTGAGATCCCAACTGAGATTGAGGGTGTACCTTCAGTAATTCTGGATCCAATTAACACTGTGAGTTTGCTCTCGTTTACTGAGTTAACTACTACATACTTTGGCATGATTTGTATTTGTATTAACACGTTATATGTGAATTCTTTCAATGACAGTGGTCAGACAAGAAAGCTTACAAAGACACACTACTTAAGTTGGGTGGTCTGTTCAAGAAGAATTTTGAGGTATTCGTGAGTCACAAGATTGGGAAAGATAACAAGCTCACAGAGGAAATCCTTGCAGCCGGTCCAATTTTTTGATCAGAGACTAGTGTGATTGGTGAAGGTCAAAAGAAATGAAATAAAAATATGTGCACATATATATGTGATTGATGTCCTTGATTTTTCTTCTCGTGTAACTTACTTTCCTAAACAACCAACAACTTAATCACTACGTATAAAGAAAGAGTATTGTCTTTCTGTTTCTTTGATTGTTCAATGTGCTTTTTTTTTTTTTTTTGGAGGAGTGAAAGTGGCACCCTGTTTTATACAAATCACACCCCTTATTCAGTTTTTCATGAGTGTTTACATCTAACACTGATTGAGCGTAATTTCATGGTCGGCTACTGACAAAGTGAACACTACTATATCTACTAAACTACTAGATAGAGGAATCTATTGCTTCTTCTTGGGATATGCAGGATATATTGGATTTGTAATTATAGATCCTATCTAGTGTAAAATACTTGAATTCATGATTTTTTCCATGCTCAGCCTTATTCGCATGATTTCTTCTCAGATTCGTCTCACATTTATGAAATTACCAGGCTTTTCCAGCCTCTTGGGCTTTATGAGTTGGAGTTACCCACTAGGTCTCGGTTCATCTTTTTTATCAATGGCCAATTAGAATTAAACTAGTAAAAATGCCCGCGCTTTGCTGCGGGATATGAATTGTAACTATAATCGTTTTACTGAAAGAGGTGACTTCTTTGTTTTCTGCTTAAAGATGTGATTTTTTAGTTTCTGCAGTTCCTGTATGAAAATTTCTAGAGAAATAATAAAGTTAGTATTTTTACGAAAATATTATATATGATAAAGTTGGTATTAATATGAAAATAAAAATATTGTACTGATTAGTTGATTACACAGGACATTTGCTGCATGCATCTCTGAACGATAGAGAGTAGATATGATTAAGAACTACTTTGATATCATTAGATATTACACATAACTGAGAGAGTACAATGTTTTGCCTTTTTACATTTTTGTTATAGTACATTCAGTGGAGCAAAACTTACTTGAGTAGTACTTCAAAAAATTAATTGCTCCCACTGCTTTGCTGTAGAATCAACTGAAATTCAGTGATAAAAAATGCAGCAGAATTTACCCAAAAAAATAATCAGTACAATATTTCGTGAAGTAGGTAGTTTTGTTACCTGGTAATAAATTTATAGCATAATTATTTATCTCTTGAACTGTAGTATTTCGTGGAGTAATAATTGCACGTTCTTTTAGATAATTGAAATCACAATATTTAATTTGAAAATTCGGATAAGTTGTGAGAAAGATTGCCTCTATTGGATTTTTAACGTTATAAATCAGTAAATCATTTGGTATTTCTACCCATGATGTGTCTTCATCATTTTCATAATTAATAGAATGTACACGACCTTCTCCAATTTCTAATAACCAATTCGCAAAATTAGAAATATTTTTTTTATCTTCTTCAGTTAAATCTTTTTTTGATAATCTCATATTTTCTGTTAAATGAAATGTTTTAAATAATGGCCAAAGATATGAACTATTTAATGTAACTTCAATTATTTGTTCTTTAGTTCCCCCTGTAATAACAGGTAAAATTTGCCTGAAATCTCCACCTAATAAAATTGGTTTACCACCAAATGGTTTCTCATGTTCGATATTATTTGGATTTGATAAAATATCACGTAAAGATTTGTCTAATGCTTCAAAACAGTGTTTATTACACATTGGAGCTTCATCCCAAATAATTAATTCGGTTTTTTCAATTAATTTTGCAAGTTGGCTTCCTTTTTTTATTGGACATATTGATAAATTATTAATTACTAAAGGTATCTTAAATCGAGAATGAGCAGTTCGACCGTTTGGTAGTAATAGTGATGCAATTCCAGATGAAGCAACAGCTAAAACAATTTTTCCTTCTGATCTTAGTTTGTTTATGATTGTGTGCCATAAAAATGTTTTACCGGTTCCTCCGTAACCATGAACAAAAAAAGTGTTACATGTTCCTTCTTCAATTCCTTTTATAACTTCATTATACACAATTTTTTGATTTGTATTTAATTGAGCAATCATATTTAAATGTTGACGTTTTAATTCAAAACAATCATATTCTAGTTCCTCTCTTAAGAGTCTATCATTTGAATTAAATACTATATTTGTATCAGGCATTGGCAATTTATAATCTTTTAATGAACTTGATGATTTATTAAATATTTGCTCTAATTCAAATAATACTTTGTTTTTCAGTTCAAAATCAGGTAAAATTAAGTTTGGATTTCCAATGTCAACTCTAGCTTTATATAAAATGTCATCTGACATATTTGACCAATATAAATCTAATAATTTTTGAGGATCTGCAACATCACAGAATAAAATAATTGTAACAAATAATTGTCGTATTTCAGAAGCAGTTGCAGTATGTGAAGAATTTTCTAAAGCTTCTACCCATTCTTTATCATCTCCTAATAAGCCAAGTTTTTGGCAAGCTTCTTGATAAGAAGAATATGTAATTCCATTAATTGTTTTTATTGAGTCGAAATTAGTACAACCTTTTTGAATATTTAATAACATTCTCATATAATATAATTCACCTGCTATAGGATATATATATGTTATTCGGCCAATGGTTTCATATTTTTTTCTCGGTGTCCAACATTTTTTCTGGTCATCCCATACGAATTTACTTGGAAAATTTGTATATGTTAATTCGGTTGCTTCTGGATAAATGGTATTTGCTTTAAACCATCCAGTAAGCATAGTATCTTCTGTACTTTTTTGCTTTATTATTGATTCAATTGATTGACATTCATTAAAAATTATATTTTGTTCCGAAGGTAAATGAATTTGTAAATGTTGAACAGCAGGATGCCTAGAATGAATTGAATATTCAAATAATCTCCATACAGATTCATGAGGAGTTAAATATCGACAATTAAGATAAGCAGAGATTTCATCCTTTAAATTTTCTTGAAATAAAATTCGAGCTCGATCTGGCCCTTTGTTAATATATTTAAACAAATATTTTATTAGCATAGATTGAGAACATAACTCAACATTTATATGAGCGTTATATCTTAATAACAAATTTATATTGTAAGGTACAACAAAATTATTTCCAATGTGAATATCATTTTTTAATATAAACTTTGTTGGATCATCACGACGTCTATATATAGTGGGCATATTTGATTCAAATGTAGTATTTGGATTGTATGGTTTTGGAAAAAATTTAGAACACTTTCCATTTCGCATGCAAGGAGATTTTAAATTTAGTTCTCCACAGGGTCCATGAATCATAAATTGGCTGACAATTCTGTATAATTCTGGGTTTACATTTTTATCTGGTAATTCTGCTGAAATAATAGAATCAACGTCAGCGGCTGTATAACATTTATAATCCTTTTTTAACCAAAATAACATATGAGCATGAGGAAGTCCTCTTTTTTGAAATTCTATTGTATGCACGTATGCATCAATTTCTCCAAAAGGTTCTCCAGATTTAATATAATTTATCATATCTTCTAATTTTATTTTAAAGATTCTTGAAATTATATCTGGTCTATCTTCAATTTTATGTTCAGGTTGATTTTGAAAATATCTTTCAATTTCTATCCATTTAACATTGCAAGTAAAAGTAATGAATAAATCAGGATTACCGTATTGTCTACAAATTGCCATAGCATCTTGATAATTATTAATCATATCTCTAGGACTTCCAGTATAAGAACTCGGTAGAATAATTTTTTGTCCTAAATTGGATGCTTTATTAATTCCTGCTGAAGCTGAAGTACAAAGTTCTTTATATATTTCACTACGAAAATTCTTTTGATTTCTTCTAATCCAATCTAAACGGTCTTCTTCAACTGTTGCATAAGAATCTACTAAAAATTGTTGAAATAAACGTCCACCTTTTAATAAAGTTTTTACTTCATTATTTCGGTCTTGGATTTGATACGCAATGTATGCTCGCATAGATATTCGTTGTCTTTTTTTTATAGAATTTCCAGGTATTTGCTCTATTAGTAAATTCGGTTTATATCCATCTTCACCATATGGAAAAAGTATTGGATATTGTAATGACATGTATTTTGGATGTATTTTAGAAATACGTTGTAAACAACCACTTTTTGATTCAATAATTAAATCTTTATTTGCATTATGTTGTCCAATATCACCAACAATTAAACCACCGATTTCTTCACTGGTTGGTATTTCATATTGTTTGCTATCTGTAGGTTGACGATTAAGTATAGTCATATTTAACGTAGGAATGAAACCATTTTCATATCTATCTCTTATAGTTCGAAATTCTTTTACTAATTCATTATTTTGGTCAAACATTTTAATGAGTCCTTCAACTATATTTGATTTGATATTTACATTATTGTGATTCGGATCAATTGCATTAATGCGATTTGAAACTTCATTTTTTGTATCGTATATATATAATTGAGCATATTTAGGAGATTCTCCATTAGAGGGTAATAAAGAACCCATTAAATGATGTACTTGACCACTAATTTTGAAAACATAAGGACCTAAACCATTATTTATTTTGTAGTCAATATTTGCTCCCATTGATGTAAAAGCAAACATTGAATTATAAATTCTTATGTTTTCTCTGAATGATCTGCTTTCTGAACCATTATTTGGATTCAATAAATGCTCGAGGAAAGTTGGTGTTGGTTTTGATCTTTCAAGTTTGATTTCGCCTTTCCTACAACAATTTGTATAGATAATTGATGCATTTGAAGTTGATCTTTTAGTAGCTTCTCCAAGCCAAAAGCATGCATCACAATGGTTACATGAGTACACATTATCCCCCGAGTCTTCGTATTTCACAGTTAACCCTGCAACCAAAATTTTCTCATTCATTATAACTTTTCATGTGATTTTCTTGATTTTTTTGAAACTTCTAATTAAAAGAGACTTCATAAGAATTACCTTGTCTGTTTTGTTGATATGACGCTTGACCAAATAGTCGCGAACGTTGATCTATCAATAAAAAAAATAATAAAAATAAAAAATAAAAAAAAAATTTAATCTTTAAATCAAACTCAAAATAATAAATCTTTAAATCTACCGAATAGATGACAAAGTAACAATAGACTAACAATCTAAAATCAAAATTGTATACACTTGAATGAACGCTATTCCAAATTCTGGTTTTGAGAGTGAACCATTAATAAAAAACCATTACATCTGAATCATCTGCCATTCGTAAAACTTTTTTAACCAACCAAACATGCTATTAAAATCCAGTGTGTTCTGAATCAATGTGTGACTAATTATGTTTTGATGACGTTTTCGAACAGAGTCAACTCGATGAAGAAGAATTTTTGACAGAAGAATTTTATTTTGAAAGTTGACTTAGACATTCATCCCTACAAATTCAAATGTTGATTTTTATAAACTCCACTATTTGATGTTGGAACTACTGAATGCTTGCCAAAGTTTTATGCCAAAAACATACAACAAACATAATCTTTACTTGACATGTTTAACCATTCAACATAGTCCCAAAATGTAAAATCATTGGCAGCATTAAATCATTTTTTAACCACCAAATGAAGAAATGATATAAAAACACGTCACCATGAGAAGTATTGTTAAGTATTTCAATAAACTATTTTCCATGATGATCATATAAAAAATTTACCATTTTCAATCATAAATAGATCTTCATTTATACCTTGAACGCTATTTTCAGCATTACCTCTGAATTCGGTCTCACTCTGACATTGATTATCTTTTTCATTAATCTCTCGGCAAAACACTGTCATAAAAAAATCATATAATATGAATTAATTTATATAAACATGCATAAATACCAATGTTTAACAAAGCATAAAAGTTATACTTACTTCTTTTCAATCTCTTTGATCTAACATGACTACGTTCAGTTTTTCCTTGATTAACTCTCTTAGTAGTGGATTCTTTTGACAATCTTTTTTTCCCTTTCTTGGCATCCTTAGCTGCCATCCCTGCAACTCCACATATATTCGAATTAACATTTTAAATCACTATGTTCACGCATAATAATAGATCATTGAACTTCAACATAAACACCACATACTACTAAAATAACCGGAATTATACATAAAGACCGCAGAACACTGATTCATTATATTGCAACACAAAATATGAAATTCTGAATTACAAAACTCAATTCATAACTCATATGTTTTGTTTGAGTCCTATAAAAAAAAAATGGCAAGCCTTTGTCAATAGCTTTTTATCAAACACTCTCTGGAGATAACACAATGTTATTTAACAATCATGAAACATTCCGTGTCGAGTTGCAGATTAATACTAAGAAATGAAAACGTTTAATAAGGGCACCAAATTTCATACCTCAGCCTTCACACAGTTAATAACTCTCAAGTAACTTCCTCTACTAATTTATAAATCAAGAATCACAAAAATAAATACAAACCAATACGTATGGTCTAAATTACAGAACCACAATATACAGTGGTTTTAAAACAATTGTTCCACCAAGCAAATAGCCCTAATAATCAAGGAAAGTCTTTAAACTCTGATAGATGAAGAGAAAATAAAGACTAACAACATAAAAACTTAAAATCATGATTGCTGATCTTCCAAACTTTATTATGTGGCAGCCATTAAGCTCAATCTAATTTCAACAAATGACTTTATCAATACTGGCTCCAAAAACTAACAACAATAAATACCCACCACACATACAAAGTAGCCCAAAAAGTTTCCATCTTTACCTAAATTTCAACATGGCAATCAAAACTCAATTTAAACAATGAATAAATTAAATATTCAGCCATAAATAAAACTTCATTTATACCTTCAGCAGCGTTTTCATCATCACCTTTCAATTGCATTTCATTCCGACACTCATTAGATCCTCCAGCAATTTCTCGATGAAACACTGTGACCAATGATGAAACAATATGATTTAATTTACAGTTCCACAGATACAATTATTTTTCTTTCCATTACTTATAAATATCAATGTTTCAGAAAGCATAAAAGCTATACTCACTTCTTTTCAATCTTTTTGGTCTCACATGACCATATTCAGATTTTTCTTGATCAATTCTGCCACTGGTAGATGGTTCTAAGAACCTCTTTATCCCTCTCTTGGCATTTTCAGCTGCCATATCTGTATTCACAGATGTAATCCAATTAAAATTTTACATCATAATAATCCTCACTCACTATAATTTATCAATCAATACACATATAGGAACGTAGGACACTTGTAAAAAGCGATTGCTTGGATAAACTGATAGACAGATATATGCAGCTAAATATGCACAAATCCAACATTCACTCAAATACAGCAATCACCAAATAACAACAAAAAATCAAAACCACCCATTGAAAACCACAGAACAACACCCAAACACATGGAAACCAAAATCAATACCCATAGAAACCAACATCAATTAAAACCCAAGCACAACCAAAATCACCAATTCAAAACCACAAAACTACACATATTGATAGAACACCATCTCCCATTACACACCTCTTTCCTTCTTCTTTTGATTCCAAGAACGGAAGATCTAATATTGCAAGACTTCCTATCGTCTTAGTCTCTTCGTCTCCAATCTGTTTTTCTCGATCTCAAAATGAAAACACCCGGTAGAAACTTATAGAAGGTTACCGAAAAAACGGCTTGCTACCTGAAAACCCTCTCAGATGTTTGTCTCACGTTTCAGGGCTGTTTCGCCTCTGCTGATTACAATTTATAGTCTGCAAGAGTTGATGTCGGTGTAGATATGTCGGTGCAGAGAGATGCTTCCAGAAAGGGAAAATGGCAGAACTGAAAATTGAGGTAAGAGTTCAGATCGATCTAGAACTTGATAAAGAAGACAAAGACCAGATAGAATCTGGAAACACGGTTTAATTGTAATTTGTTAAAAAAATAAGGGCAAAATAGTCATTTACTTCGGGCTCTAATGAACAGTACCCACGCGAATGAACAGTCCACGCCCTTTAGATAATAGATAATTTCAAAAAGATTGAGTGCCGCTGATATAGATTTAAGTGATCAAAATCAGTTCTCTTAAGTGAAATAGTGCTAAACCGCAAGCTATAGTTGGTTTGGAAACTAGTGATGTGAGTAGGAACCTCGGCAATACTAGATTTTCGATGAAAAAAACCACACACCACATCTCCAAAGACCCTCAAAGGAAGACTGACCTGAAGGGCCAAGAAGGACAAGGAATAAGCTAACAAAAACGTTAAAACGATACCAAGCAACTTGTTTCAACTGGTCTTTAATTAGATAAAAAAAAAATGTAATTAGACGACATTATAACAAGGATATCGTTGAGATGAAAACAAAACAAGAGCAATGCTGTGTTCAGTACCGTGTTTGGCAACATATACAAAATACGTTTTTGAGGTTTGAAAAACTGATAGCTTCCATTACAATATTCAGAACATGTAATGTTTCTCCATACAATATGCTTCCAATATTGCAATAGCTTCCATCATATGTTTCTCCATTAGCATGCAATGGTTTGAAAAAACAATAGCTTCCATTACTCCTGATGCCACACCTCACCACCTATACAAATTCTTAATAAACAAAAGGTAAGGACACAATTGTAGTCTTAAGTAGCAGCCGCACATAGTTTCACAGCATATTACAATTGGGGTCTTCGTTACGTTGTTGTATAATCTCAACTGCGTGGCAAAAGATCTGTTGAACTCTTGATTGGTATCTTCTAGTACTCTGATAGCTATAAATACCTATCTTTAATTGCTTTCATGCATCAAGCACCCCACACAATCTACAAGCAGAGAGATAAACAGAGGCAAAGGCAAACAGATAGAAGATGACTTGCTTCTTCTCAAAGGGGTCTATTCTAGTCATTCTCCTTTTAGCAATTTGCCTAGTTAGTGAAGCTCAGCAATGTCGTCCAAGCGGAAGGATTAGAGGAAAGAAGCCTCCTCCTGGACAATGTAACCGGGAAGATGACTCTGACTGTTGCAAAGCTGGAAAAATGTACCCAACATACACATGCTCACCACCAATGTCAGGTAACACCCAGGCATACCTCACTCTCAACAGCTTTGAGGCAGGCGGTGACGGAGGAGGCCCATCAGAATGTGATGGCAAGTACCACAATGACAACACTCCAGTTGTGGCATTATCTACCGGATGGTATAATGGTGGATCACGATGCCTTAACAACATCAGAATTAATGGTAATGGGTGCAGTGTGGTGGCCATGGTGGTGGATGAGTGTGACTCGACTGAGGGATGTGATGCGGGCCATGATTATCAGCCTCCTTGTCCCAACAATATTGTTGATGCATCGAAGGCTGTCTGGAAAGCCTTAGGTGTATCTGAACACAACTGGGGTGGCTTGGATATCACATGGTCTGACGCTTAGTTAATCGGTTTGATGCTGTTTAGTTTTGTTGTTTTATGTGCGTCCATGTATTTGGAAAGTGTCATATGTACATATTATAGAAAGTCAATATGTTAAATCATCTGTTATCTTATACTTAAAATTAAGTTTGTTGTGAAATATTGAATGAAGGAATTGTGTCCTAAAACAATCATTTTGATGTAATTATTATTGTAATTATTATTAATCAAAAGGGCAAGTTTATTGTTCATTGCTTATATTTAATATTTGATTGAACAATGTCCAAGGAATATGAGTTAAAGAGAAAGTAATCTAAAGAGTTAGATGTATGAGACCTTTACTCTTTCACACTCTTATCCTAAAAAGTTCCTAGTCATAGGATTATCACTTGGACATTGATAATCCAGAAAGACTAGCACATACTATGTATGCTCAATATGAAGGATGATATGTCTCTTGTCATTTGTGTAGAGACACTAATACAAGTATGTGGGTGCTCTTAACTTAAAGAGTACACTGAACGCGATCATTAGAGTTCTTGTATGGAGTCTTACTTACATGTCAAACTTGAACTCTAAATTGCAATAATACAAATTAGTCCTTTGACCTGAGACACCCTAGTTGTCTTATGAGTGGATGGATTATCTCTTGATGATGCAATAATATTGTGTCCCTTAATGGATATAATAGATGAATTCATTGGTATAATCAATTCGTTCATGGAGACATGTGAGTGTACAATAAGGAATCTCTATATTCTTAAGTAAATAAGGTGTATGTTCAAAGATGTGATTCAATGAGTCTTTGGCCAAAGCATTGAATGAGATTAAAAAGAAGTTTCTAATCACATTCTAAGAATCACATAAGAATGAAAATCACATTAGGGGATTGACATATCAATTCCATACCCCGATGATGTGATTTAGAACATAGTGTTAAAGAAGGACCGTATTGTATTGTAATTCCAATTGAATAGGTTCTTTATCATTCTACATTAACTAGGGTAGTCATGATATGTTGCAAGACGTCACTCATGACTTGTGAAGTCCCGAGGATTAATAAACATTTATAATCCTAATAACAAGGGAGAATCAAAAATGGTGTTTTTGATTCGTAAACAAAATAGAATGGTTTCTATAAACTTCACTGCCTTGTTAATTAGAACCTAAGAGATCGCACACCATATAAGTGGATCCTTGAGATTGTATATGAAGAAGATTAAACAAGAGTTGGTTATGACCAAATAATTAATTATATTTATTATTTGGACATAATTAGGATTTTCGGGTAAAACCGAACCCCGAACCTATTGGGCCTAAACGATTGTCAGGTTTTTTTTGGTATGGACTTGGGCTTCACTAAGTGAGATTTAAATGAAAGCCCAAGACACATTTTTAGTGCCCAATAACATGTATGGACCAGCCAACATATTAGCTTTATGAAAGTTAATACTTTTCTTTTAGTAATTGGAGTTATTTCCTATTATATAAAAGTGAAAGCATGGACATAAAAGTGAAAGCATGGACATAAAAATAAGTGTGTGTGTCTCCACACTATTATTTTCAGATTTGAGGGAGAGAGAGAGTTCTCCCTTGGTCCATTAGAAAATTAAAGGAAAGAAGAACACTTGCATAATTTCTTCTTTTCTTTCATCTTTCTTCATCTCTTGATTCACTTGGTGAAGATCCTTAAAGGCCATATCCTTTTGTGGCTTTACTTATTACATCAAGGAGAAGATTACAAGCACAAGAAGGAGTACAAGAAGGAGTTCTTAATTCAAGGTGCTTCAAGGTGGAGGAAACACACACAAGGAGAGATCAAGGAGAGGAACTTTGGTGGTTCACTTGGATCGGATTAAAATCACGCTCCAAGGGTGAGTAGAACATAAACTACTTCTTTGTTCTTCCTTACTATGCATGCTATGTTTATATACATATCACAATAAGCCAAGATCATGGGTTAAAGGAATAGATTTTATGTTTAGTTAGTAGTTTAATGGTTAAACTAATTTCGCACTAATTACAAAGTTTTGAAATCCATCCATTCCTTCATAGAACAATATCAAAAATGGACTTAATCAATTCTGTATTTTGTTTCAGTTTATAATCTATTTCCTAGCCTTATACATATGATAAGGGCATAAACATGTTACAGTTCGACATGATTGAGGAAGTGCAAATTTCTCAGTAGAACTGTATCACACATTAATGATGAAGCTGCTCTTATGAGTATGGTTTTATAGAAGAACCAAAATGGGGTCACCTTACGGAATTGCATACTGTAGTGAAGTTAACCTCCTCTACTTATTGCTGGAGATCAAACATGTCTTGCACTATTTTACATGTACGGATGTACCATATTATTACCGAGTTGCTGGAGCAAACTTGGCTCATACAATTCCTACAAGCATATTGGCCATGCATGTATGAACCTTTCAGTTTTCAAGCTTTAGTGACACAGGTGCAGCCATCAGCAAATTAGATGAATGCCTTGTCAGCTTCAGGTCCTCCAACCTTGGTGACGACACAACCTTGGTCATGCATACATGCATATTGGTCATGCATGTATGAACCTTTCAGTTTCCAGGCTTTAGTGCCACAGGTGCAGCCATCAGCAAATTCGATCATTTCCCACACCCGCAGAATGCTTCGTTTTCTACCCAGTTTTTCCAGCTCCTTCACTGGCCTTCTCCGTCTGTGTGTCAGAAGCATCAAGCAATCATGTCCATCCCCTTCTTATCAAATCAACCCCAATTTCATTTGACATCCTTGCGTGCATGTTGACCCCTCTGACTGTTCTTCCCCTCTTCAATTTCTGGCAAAGGTGGCTCGTAGATCTCCCGGAAAGCAAATCGATCTGGTAGCTCATGCTGTTAGTGGGTCGATCTTTTGAGGATCTTGACATTCAAGCTCAGGCTACTAGCCTACTACCACCACCAGAACAACTGCATAGTTTAGTAACATTGAAAAATAAAACCTTAAAATTTAGCTGATCCAAATAATATTTGCTAGCTCCATCACTGATCAGTTGAAACTAAGAAAACAAAAAGCTTTAGAGAGCAAGAAGCTTTTGAGGATGAATTCTCACACATTTTATATCTTGTACAGAGGTATATTTATACAACTTCATACAACCCTAATTCTGGACTAACAAGGAAAGTAATTAATCATAATTACAATCCTGATTTTATACAATTGGTATAATTCTATTCCTAATAGTATTCCTAAAATAACTATGACTCACAACACTCCCCCTCAAGTTGGAGCATACACATCTCGAATGCCCAACTTGTTAAGTGAGTCATGAAATGCCTTTATTGATACACCTTTAGTCAGAACATCTGCTAATTGCTCCTCTGTTGGTACGAATGGGAAGGCAATCAGATTTGCATCCAACTTCTCCTTGATGAAGTGCCGGTCAACTTCCACATGCTTCGTACGATCATGCTGCACTGGGTTATGTGAAATTTCAATAACTGCTTTGTTATCACAAAACAACTTCATAGCTCGTTTTGGCTTGAACCCCAAATCACGCAACAAATTACGTAGCCATAACAACTCACATACTCCATGTGCCATACCTCTATATTCGGCTTCTGCACTTGACCTCGCCACCACCTTTTTGCTTTTTACTCTTCTAAGTGACAAGGTTCCCTCCAACAAAAGTAAAGTAACCTGAGGTCGATCTCATATCAGTAATACAACCAGCCCAATCAGTATCAGTATAACCACTCACCTCCAGGCAATGATGTTTTGAAAACATAAGACCCTTCCCAGGAGCTCTCTTTAGATACCGTAGGATTCGCATGACTGCATCCATATGGTCTTCACTTGGGTTATGCATGAACTGACTCACCACACTCACTGCATATGCCAAATCAGGTCTAGTGTGACCCAAATAGATTAACCTGCCAACTAACCTTTGATCTCTTGCCCTATCAGTCGGGACTTGATCAGGGTACTCCGCTAACCGATGATTCTGTTCAATTGGTGTATCAGCAGGCCTGCAATCTAACATGCCCGTTTTTGACAATAAGTCTAAAACATATTTTCGTTGGCACAAAAAAATGCTGCTACTCCCCCTGGCTACCTCTATCCCAAGAAAGTATCTCAAGTCACCAAGGTCTTTCATTTCAAATTCTGAGGCTAACTGCTGCTGCAACCTCCTAATTTCCTCTCGATCATCACCTGTGATCACCATATCATCAACATAGATTATCAGTGCCATTACTTTACCCTTCTGATGCTTAAGGAAGAGGGTATGATCAGAGTTGCTCTGTTTGTAACCAAACCGCTTCATTGCCTGAGTAAGACGCCCAAACCATGCACGAGGGGATTGTTTCAAACCATAGAGTGACTTTTTCAATCTACACACAACATCTGTTTTATCAGCAGCCTCATATCCGGGAGGTAGACTTATATACACTTCTTCAGCCAAATCTCCAGGTAGAAAAGCATTTTTCACATCAAGTTGTTTAAGAGGCCAATCCAAATTAGCTGCCAAAGATAGAAGCACTCTGATAGTATTGATCTTGGCTACGGGTGCAAACGTCTCATCATAATCTACACCATATGTCTATGTAAGCCCTTTTGCTACCAATCTCGCTTTGTATCTACTAACTGAGCCATCTGCATCATGTTTAATTGTGTAGACCCATTTACATCTGACTGCTTTTTTTCCTTTAGGTAACCTTATCAATTCCCAAGTATTATTCTTTTGTAGAGCTTCAATCTCTTCTTCCATCGCTTTTGACCACTTTGGATCTTTTAGAGCATCCTGCACTTTGTTAGGAATGGATACAGAGGAAATCTAATGCACAAACGACTCATATGACTTGGACAGCCTATGTGTAGATACATAATTGGCAACCGGGTACTTAGACTTAGCTTTAAGACTAGGTTCATATTTCTTTAGTGGTTTACCATGAGTAGAATGAGAAGGTAAAACAGACAAATTGGGTTTGGGTATTACCTCATGTTGACCTTCAGGACCTTGGAGAGTTTGGCTCGAAGGGAGAGATAAAGAAGAGGGAGGAGGAGTTCTGTCTTCCAAGTCAGGTTCACTGGTATCTGAAACGACATCGTTTTGCTGCTCCTGCTCATAATCCAAAACGACACCGTTCTGCTCCTGCTCATAATCCAAAACGCAGACGTTCTTCTGCTCACCGCAATCGTAGTTCCTAGTCTCCATATTGCCGGCGTAGTCCAGTTCACGCCCGTCTCCAGATCGCCAGAGTCGGTGTTCCTCCATTTCCGGCTCCTCGTTCCTCGTCTCCAGATCACCAGCGTCGGCATCGTTCTCTATTCCCAGATTACCGCCGGCGTCCAGTACACGCCGGTCGTGCCTGCGACCCAAAACCGGAGGTAGTTCCTCCATGGCCGGTCGCCCACTCCGACCCGCCAGTCCTTCTGTTTCCGCATCGGGTGCGTTCCTCTCTCTTCCTTGTTCTTTTTCTTCTCTTTCTGTTTCTTCTCTTTCTTCTGCTTTGTCTTTTTCTTTTTCTCTTTCTTTTTCTTTTTCTCATGCTTGTTCCCTGCTTTCTTCTCTTTTTGTTTCTGCTTTGTCTTTTTCTATTTCTCTTTCTTTTTCTTTTTCTTCTGTCGCTGTTCCATCTTTGTCCTCCATATTGCTGCCACTGCCACTAACTATCTCTTCGAAATAACTATATTTCTCCCCCTGAAGAGAAGGGTGAGTGGGAGAAAAATAGCAGGCATCCTTGAAAAAAGTGACATCCATCGTTACATAGAATTTTTTGGTAGGAGGATGAAAACACTTGTACCCCTTCTGATGGGTTCCAAACCCAACAAAAACACACTTCAAGGCACGTGGTTCTAATTTCGAGCGTTGGTTCTTAGGAATATGAACAAAGGCAATGCACCCAAAGACTTGAGCATGAAGATTATGGAAAGAAGGAAGAGATACATGAGACGAGAGAACCTCGAGTGGAGTCTGATTTTGGAGAACACTGGACGACATCCTATTGATAAGATGAGAGGCAGTGAGAACTGCTTCTCCCTATAAATACTTAGGCATATTTGCACTAAAGAGAATCGAACGAGCAACTTCAAGAAGATGACGATTCTTACGCTCAGAAACACCATTATGTTCAAGGGTTTGAGGACATGTGGTTTGATGTATGATGCCCTGTGTACAAAGATACTCCTGAAACTCATTGCTCATATATTCCCCCCCCACCAATTATCAGACCGAAAGAGTTTGATCTGACCATTGTACTGTGTATGAATCATACTCAGAAAATTTTTAAAAGCTGGGAACACAGCATCCTTGGACTTTAGTAAAGCAATCCAAGAAACACTAGTACAATCGTCAATAAAAGACACAAAATAGCGCATACCAGAAGGAGTAGAATCTCGTGAGGGTCCCCATAAATCAGAATGAATCAATTCAAAAGGTACAAGACTTTTATTTGAAATACTCAAAGGGTAGCTAACTCGGTGACTTTTGGCCAGAACACAAGTTTCACACTTAAAAGATGACTCTGAAACACCCAAAAACAAAAAGGGCATAGACTTTCTCATATTACTAAAGGAAGGATGACCGAGATGACGATGCCACAACCAGATTTCATTTAATCGCTGCTCAGAACTCAAAATCAAAGCTACTGGGGTCTTCTTCCCTGGTGTTATCCCTGTATACATCCGATCCAGATGAAACAACCTCCCCCTCAAATCTCCTCGGCCAATTATCTCCCTTGTCTGAAGATCCTGAAAAATCACATACATGGGAAAAAAGGTCACAGAGCACTGAGATTCAGTATTTAATTGAGGAACAGAGATCAAGTGATGTGACAAATCAGGAACATATAACACATTCCTAAGCTCTAAGTTTGGTGTGACTCTAACAGTTCCTATTCCTAATACAAGAAAGGCTTCACCATTAGCATTAGTAACTTTAGACACTGGTGGGGTTGAGAGAGAGGTAAAGAATGATTTATTGTAAGTCATATGATCAGATGCACCAGAATCAATAATCCAAGTATCTTCCCCAACAAAGTCAGAGACAAATAAAGCCTTACCAAACTTACCTCTTCCAACAAAAGAGATTGAAGCATTACCCGACTTCTGGTCCTTTTCCTCCATACCCTGGTAGTCTGGGTTCTGAATTAAATTTGCAGCAGTAGTATGGCCCTGTTGGTGAGGTCCCGATTTATTCCAGGTATTTTGTTGATTGGGATACCCATTCAATCTATGACACTTAGTCCTCCAATGACCATAATTCTTGCAAAAAGTACAAAACAATTGTGTTCCTCCTTGAGAACTCGATTGTGGTCAAAGTTGTTGGGGTGGTGGTACATACTTTGACGGTGAATGCTTGGTTTGGACAGTGAGACTTGATAACTCCGAGTGGATTGCTTTGGTGCTATCAAGCTGAGCCTCATCTTTGTATATATATGCAAAGGCATCCTCAAGGGTAGGTGGAGTTCCACGTCTAAGCAACTCACCCTTTGCACTAGCATGCTTGTCGTCGAGACCATGAAGGAAAATATGCAGCGTCATTAGATCCTTCTCTTCATTGTGTAACTTGATATCATCAGCATTCTTCATCTTGTTAGGACGCCTTTGATCAATTTACAGCCATAAGCCTTTGAGGGCAGCATAGTATACTGCCACAGGCCTCCCATCCTAAGTCATCATGAACGCCTTGGTATGAAGCTCATGTATTTATGTAAAATCTGAGTCATTCAGATACAATTGCTTCAAAGTACTCCAAATTTCTGCTGCAGTTTCACACCCAATGATTAATTGTACTACCTCATCCGTCATGGCCTTGTAGAGCACAAACATCACGGCACCATTGTGAGTTTCCCACTTTGCATATCCTACATCTTCTTCATTCGGTGTCTTAATCAATCCATTCACATATCCCATCTTGTCCAGACCGCAAAGATGAGCAGTCATCATCTTCTTCCAAGTACGATAATTCATGCCATTCAGCTTGGCACCCCCAAATCCCCATCCTGAAGATTCTTGCACTACCAGAAAACTTATCTTTTACAACGCGCATATTACAGCGTGCATATATTGTGCACCGTAAAAGATAGTCATTTACGGCGTGTTTTTTTGTGCGCCGTAAATAACTTCCGTTTCTGGTCTTTTACGATGTGTTTTCTTTGTACGCCGTAAATGTTGTATTATATGTACGGCCTTTTTTTTTTTGTGCGCTTTAAAAGACTTTTTTTCTGGTCTTTTGTGGCGTGTTTTTTATGTGTGTCGTGAATGTGATAAAATTTTAGGTCCCCGCTCAAATTTTTAGCCAAATTCTAATTTCCCTCTTTCATATAGAAACTGACGCCAAAGAACTCTTGATACCCCTCTCTGTCTAGAGTCCAGATCAATTCTCCATTCTTCTCAAACCTCACCTCCTAGGCCAAAATTTAAGGAACTAACTCAGATCTCCACTCTCTATTACTCAAAGCCAAGAAATCCTTACCTCTACATCCAATCCCCGATTCAACTCTGATCTATCAATTTAACCTAACTTTTATTTTTGAATTAGTGATTGTAATTTGTGATGTGATTGTGGTTTTTGTGTGCAGTGAGGGATCAAAGAGATTTCAACACTGCGTTTCTGGAGCGCAAGGAGGCTGCGAATCGTCTTGTGGTGGAAGAAGCCATCGACTATTGCAACTCGATCTTCGTGCTTCACCCCGAGACCATGGAGAAGCTCCAGCGACAACACAATCAGGTACCATTTTGATTTTCTTTATGGCTCTATTTGTTATGTGTATGGGAAAATTTTGATGAATTTTGCTGGGTTTTCCAGTTATGGCTTATTTATATATTAAATTTTTCTTGCTAAGGTCTTCAAGTTAGGGCTTATTGAATGATATTAGGTTTTGGGTAGTGAGTAAATTGCTCTGTTTTCACTTGGGTAGATGGGTTTTCTCTATTTCTTTTATATATCTGGTAACTAGATGTTTTGATTGTCCAAAGTTATTGTTTTGGATCAAAAGATTGGGATTTGATGTTAAGTTATTGTTTCCGGAAAGCTATGATCTATGGAGCTACCAGGTTGTTCATGGACATAATTTGTATCTATTAAGAGCTTTTGCTTCTTCCGTGTTAATTAATACCCATTGGTTTTGTAATTTTAGCCATGTTGACAGGACAAAGATCTTAGAAGCCTTCAAAACAAGTCGGGACATAAATACTGTATTCTTGTCCAAGGTACTTAGTTGATGTGGTCATCCTTGTCTTTTTTATCTTTGATACAAAAATTGGCAATAGCAAAGTCAGGATTCAACTTCAAATTAATACAGAAAGCTTCTCTTGGTATGCAGATCATTCATCCCATTTTTCTTTAAATTTCAGTTTTAATTCTTCATAGGTTCCAAATGCCCCATAATGGACCATTAGCTATGCAAGCTAGAATAGCAGTATTTTGAGCATATGAGAAAACTATATCCGATTTATAATTATTTCTGTTCGGTTCGCTATTCTAAGTGATTTGTTTTTCTATTCTGGATTTAAATGCAGGTGTACATGGCATGCATTTGACAAGGTCATCGGTGAGTCCTCAGTTGTTAGCTTTACCTTATCTTTGTTATCAACTGCATATACTTGCCTTTGTTATGACTTATAGTCAATGTTGCTTATGTTATCTGCTATATATGCTTTGCCTTTTACTATTAATCAAACAGTAGAATCCGAAGTTCATGGCTTTGCAATGCTTACTTTTCAGAGTGAGAGTTTCTTATTATGATTCCAGTATTCGCCAACTTCACGTTTGGAAGTTGGGGAAGATGGCAGCATGGACTCCCCCCCTAATTGATATGGGTATGCGATTCATGTTTTTGTAGGACGCCTATTTTCTCTACTCCTATTGGTTGGTACTACTTTCTGATAATGAAAATTGATTGGTCTTCTTAGTCAAATTATGTAATTAATATTTGTAACCAAAAAGTAATCTCCTCGTGTTTATACCTTATTTCAGTTCAGTTACTGTTCAGCAAGCAAAACGTAATGTAGGCATCCGGAGATGGACACTTTCTGGGTTTTCTAATTCATTTCATCATCATCTGATTTTTGTCTTTAAATTTTCTTTCTGGGTTCTTTGGTGGTTTTGTTTTTGTTGTTGCTAATTTGGGTTTTGGTGAATTTGTGAAGACCAAGCGGTGTTTGTAGAAATTGGAAACAGGGGGTGAAGCAGAATCTGGGATGCAGGAGAGTTTGAGCTTTGCTGGTTGGAAGATGGGTTCTCAGAGACTTGGATATGTATGTAATTTGGGTTCTCTCTATTTTTCGTATTTCCTTTAATTTTCTTAAATTTGAGAACTTTGATAAGTAAATTGCAAGTTAGAATCAAAGTCAAACACAAACTGAAATCATTTCGAAACCCACTTTGGCTTTCATTTCTCATGATCATTCAATATCTTAGTACTTCAATCCCAGTTTTGTTAATTGCTGAACATGGTTGATCAATTTCTATGTTTTGTTTGGTTGGTCAATTTGAGTCTCTAATAATGTGTGATATATGAGATGTACCAATTGGTTCATTGATCAATTAGTTGTGTTTCTTGTATACTCAGTTCAAGCACTTTTACCAAGTAGTAATTAAGCTGGAATCGTTTTTGTTAGAAACACATATCCTTGTTAAATGATACAAGTGTTTCCGAAATGCACTTTATCGGAGGACTTAGTAAGCAAGTTTAAGGTAATTCTGCCAAATGCTACCAAATGCACATATCCTTGTTCTACATATGCTAAACTGTTACTGCCAATACTGTAAACTGAATTGAGATCATGTATGTGATTCACTTGTACTAAAGTATGAATGATAAAAATGAGTCAGTGGTTCAAGCCCAGCTTATCATATGTGTTTGGATTAAATGGAGTGTCTGAAGTTCTAGTTTAATTATAAATCAATAAAGGAAAAGAGTTGGCTAGAGTTCTAATTAAGCTTTTTGTATAGCTTCGAGTCACTCTTTGTTGTGATGATTAGTTGCAAGATGTAGGGTATATGAAGATGAATTATACTTGTAAGAAATCGATGACTTCAGTTCAATCTAGCTTTTTTGGCTCTGATAAGAATAGTTTGCACTTCATATATAGAATGCTTAGTTCAAAAGCCACATATACACTCTGCAAAGAACATACAATCTAGATTTAATTATTTGATTCCAATATGGAAGGTGGTTCCTGAGCATGTAGTCAAGGGATTGTTATGATTATATATAGGTTCAGGCACATAACTTGGCCGTCTCAATTTCCTGTAAGATTATATATGATTTATAAGCTGGACTTTGTTATGTGTAGGATTTTTGGGTGTGAGAACCCTAGCTGGAGAACAAGACGATGATGGACAGTTGTATTAGACTAGAGAGGACAAGCCTTCTTAGGGCAAGAGAATAAGCTGGTTCGAGGTTAAGAAAAGTGCTAAGCAAGGGCAAATGATGTGTTTTTCTTCTGATCAGATACAAGAAGGTAATTCAAATAAGCCCCTTTCAGCTGGTGTAGCAGATGCTTATCTTGCAGAGTGGATGAGAGAAATGAATGTAAAGTAGTGTAGGAAATGGATGTAAGGTAGTTGTGAAGGTTTCTTTTTTGCTTCTATGGATTTTTCTTTGCTTGTAAGCAAACCTTATATGATGTACAATAATTATTTTTGAATAATTATATAAATGAAGTTTATTTACCAACAAAAATATAGAAACATGAAATAATATTTAAATTGTGGATTTTTGGCTTTTAATTTTTTTTTGGTCTTTTGAATCCTCATTTACGGCGTGCATGATATGTGTGTCGTAAATATAACCTCTTTTACGGCGTGCATGATATATTTGTCGTAAATATACCACTCTTTTATGGCACACTTTTAACTCATTTACGACGCACATTATAACTCATTTACAGCGCATTTGATGCGCGCCGTAAATAATAATTGTCTTTTACGACATGTCTATTTACAGCGTGCATTTGTGTGCTGTAAAAGGTCATTTACAGCTCACAATGTGGGCCGTAAAAGATCTTTTTTTTATGGTAGTGTTGATTCACAGATACCTCCACCTTCTGCACATCAGAAGTCACAATTTGCTTGGAACTTTCTAGAGGCCCATGATACCTGAACTGCAACAATCTTCTCCCTTTATACTGCAGAAGCAACGAACAAAAAACCAAGACCAAAAATCCGAGATCGGATTCTTGGCTCTGATACCAAGTTGAAACTAAGGGGGGTGTATTGTATTTGGATTTGTGCAGACTTTTTTTAAATGACAGACTTTTTGAATAGTCCACAGACTCTTTAAAAAGTTGATAGACTGTTATGGATTTCTTAAAACCATTGATTTTAGCAACAGACTTTTATTGATTCATGAAAATCTATATACTTTATTATGAATGACTTTTACAGATTTCCTAGGATGTATAAAAAAAATTAAAGCAAATGCAACCCAAACACAAAACAAAAGAATTACTTGTTATCTCTTCAATGCTCCAGTATCTTCTAATAGAAATTGACTCAAATAAATGATTGTTAGTCTGTCTAGCGAGTTTGTTCTCATTCCTAATCTCCCAACAACATAAATATACAATATAGATCACTTGATGTTTATGGTTAATTATTCTCATCAATTTTGTTTTCGCTGATTAACATATATTGTAGCAATATCGGTCAATGTCTTGATCTATAGTCAATAAATTGAAATTCAATTGTTCAACCTTTTTTTGAACAATAATATAAATTCAAATTAATGAGAATAATTAATTAATAAACTAAAATTTAGTATGGTTCAAGGTCTTAGGGTTAGACCACAATTTTTGAGTTTTAGGGTTTCATAAATCATTTTTATTGCTATTAGGGTTCAAAGTATCACAATTGAAAAAAAAAAAAACAAAAACAAAAATCACATTCAACAACTACAATGAACATGTTGGGTATAAAAAACATGTTGATATCATAAAAAATTAAGAAAGAGAGATGATGAAGGACAAACTTCTTCGTGCGTAGAGAGAAGAATTTTGATAGACCTTTTTTTTTTTTTTGAAGAGGAAACTTTGATAGACTTTTTGAAATCTTTTGTCTGGAGGCTGGAAAATTATTAGAGTTTGGTATGTATAGTTAACACTACAAAGTCCATGATTATCAATGATTTTCTAATTCCATAAGTATGAATGATATTTTGAATACCTCTGTACTTTTATTCATTTTTAAAAGTCCTAATTGAATACCCCTAGATTTTGGTGGAATTCATGAAGTCTTTAAAAATCCTAGTTGAATACCTCAAGACTTTCATGGACTATTAAAAGTTTATATTGAATACACCCAGACTTTTAAATTCCATAGATTTCTTTAAAAGTTCCACTAATTCCATATACAATACACCCCCCTAAGAGAACAAAAAGCTTTTGAGGATGAATTCTCACACGTTTTATATCTTGTACAGAGGAATATTTATACAACTTCATACAGCCCTAATTCTGGACTAACAAGGAAAGTAATTAATCATAATTACAATCCTGATTTTATACCATTGGTATAATTCTATTCCTAATAGTATTCCTAAAATAACTATGACTCACAACATGATCTGCCTCCGGGGAGCATATAATTGATATGTAAGTCAATTTTTCCGTTGGCTCTTACGTAGTCTCCATATCAACGGCTACAAAATTTTGCTGCTCAACTGACATCACCAATTTATTTTACATGTTATTTTTGCGTTGACCAGCTTTATTTTAGACCATCTGCCACGGTAAGCCAAAAACCCAAATATGGGGTATAATAGTTATGTTCAGATGCAGTTTTTCACTTTTTCATCTGGTTTTGCTCTATTAGTTAGTACATTTTCCGACATAGAATAAATCATGATTATATAGTAATTATTTAACTCCAGCCTAAACAACAATTATCTCCCTCTTTCATCTCAAACCCAATTAATACCAGATTACTTACTGGGGGTAGTGCGTGTGCGGCCCCTGTGGGTACTTTCTGTGGGTTAGCTTTACTATCACCTATGTAATGTTGTCATTATCAATTCAGAAGTCGTAAATAATAGAACCATCTATATAATATTGTCATTATAAATTGGATAAGTTCCAAGTCCCCTTCCTTGTATAAGTTATAATAACAAATGTTATAACAATTCGATGCGAATTCCTACTTTGCTTCTTCTTTCGATCTCACACATACATAGATATTCATGCATGTAGTACGTCCTGACCAACTCTTTTCTCAAAACAGAATTACCAACTGTTTGGTGGGTTTCGAATTATGAATTTAAAGCCCTTCCATCTTCTGCTGCTGCACTTGCTGCTACAGCCACGCAGTCACGTCGTTGCGCAGGAAACCACTGAATCACAGCAGAACCTCGACTCCACAGTGGCAATTGTGATTGTGCTGCTAGTGTGCGCCTTGTGTATCTCGGTTGGCTTGTTCTCCATCTGCAACAGCCGTTGTGTCGAGGCGCACATAGATATTGCCGGCAACGGCATTGATTCCTCGCACCGTCCACGGCAACATCATTTTCATCATCGAGGTCTGGAGGCGGCTGTCATCGAAACGTTCCCTATCTTGCCCTACGCCGCCGTCAAGCACCTCAAGATCGGCAAGGGATCATTGGAATGTGCAGTGTGCTTAAGCCAATTCGAGGACTACGAAACCCTGCGTTTGCTGCCGAAATGCTACCACGTCTTCCACCCCCAATGCATCGACCCTTGGTTGGCTTCTCACCGCACGTGCCCTGTTTGCCGCGCCAACCTCGCTCCCGAGTCCAACAAGCCAGCACCAGAAAATGGTGCCTTTGTAATTGCGGATTTGGATGAGATAGTGATCGAGTCGCAGTCGGCGGGTCAGTCACCTACTCCGCTTGGACAGAACACGGAGAGCTATAGGTTGAGACTGCCGGAAGAGCTGGGGAGGCAGCTGCGTTCAAGTAGCTACGTTGAGGTCGTCTTTCCGAGGCTTGCGAGTTGCAGGAAGGGATACAGGTACGGTAGTGAAGGGAGTAGTAGCCAAGATGAGGATGGTCATCAATTGGGCCAGTGGGATTTAACCACCATGTTACCGCCGGTTATAGCTAGTAGTGGAGGTGCAGGTGAGATGAAGACGCTGTTAACGCCTCATGAATCCATATGTCGGCTTCCTGTTTGACTTGAAAAGGAAAGGGACCTGAACATTGAGAAGCTTGGCAGTGACCAAGAAGGCCAAGGAAGAAAGGACCCTGACACGAAACTCGTTGTTATCTTTCATCGATCCACAAGTAACTGGCGAGAGTGCGGAGGATCTTCATGTCCGCCGCCACCTGGTCCGGCGACGTGGAAGTGGTAGAGAGCCATGATCGGCCGTCCGGTGGTAAAGGAGCAGTTGCGTTCAGATGGACAGGGATCAGTCTACCACGATTTCCATGGAAATGATTTCTCGTCCAAATTGTACGAGTGGGATTGAAAGCGCCAAAGAGAAGCTTGCAGCTTCTTCAATAGTAACTTGGAGCCCAGTAACACCTCGAAGATAGTAACCTGGAAGGCTGGAATTTCATACAAAGTCTGCGCCAGCCCAGTACCACCTGAACCGGATGATCCTGTTAGAATTTGTGGCTTTGATACCATGGAATTTGGTGCAGAAGCTTTAGAAGTAGTGGGCTAGGACAATATGTTTAGGACAATATGTTTAGGACTTTGAGATTTGGAACAAAATGTAGGATTGTTGAGGAGAGAGGAGATGTTTTTGGGTTAAAACAGAGGAGGTTTCTTATTGAGAACAGGGGAGCTTTTGTTTAATAGAGGAGCTTTTGTTAATTGTTTCGTTAATTAGAAGAGTACATCATGCAGACAAGATGATTAACCGACTTACTCACTAGTACCAGTGTACCACCAACCTTGATGGACTAGTCTAGATCATGCTAGACCATGGAATCTATGTGATGATTTCCATGTGAAGTTTGTGTAGGAATATTTGTGTAATGAATCGATGACATCAGTATGATGAATCTTTGTGATGATTGTCATGTAAAGCTTGTGTAGAAATATTTGTGTAGCTTGTGTAGGGATATTTGTGTGGTGATTGCTATCTGTGTGATGACTAGCAATGAATCTATATGATGATCGCTATCTTTGTGATGACCGGCGATATCTATGTGATGATTAGTAGGATGATTGCTATCTGTGTGATGACTAGCAATGAATCTATGTGATGATCGCTATCTTTGTGATGACCGGCGATATCTATGTGATGATTAGTTGATGATTGTTTTCTGTGTGATGACTAACAATGAATCTATGTGATGATCGCTATCTTTGTGATGACCGGCGATATCTATGTGACGATCAGTAGGATGATGAATATCTACGTGATAACTGGTGAAATCTGTGCGATGATCAGCGTGATGACTGCTCGGTAACGGAGCTGAATTGTTATTAAGTTAACAAAGATCGAGACGACTGCTGTGATGGTTGGGGCTACCTACAGACGTCAAAGTGTGGGATTAGGATGACTACTTTGACTTGAATTGCTTGACTTAATGTGACCTCCTGAACTAAATTATATGCAGGGGTTACTATGAATTGTTTTGCTTGTTTTGAAATGTGATTGCTTTGTTTCTTCTTGATTGTATTGATTTATGGTTTGATTTCTCTTAAGAGCCATAGTGGTGACGAATTGTACTCTGTGGTGAGGATAGGAAGGTGATTCATTGATTTTCACCTTTGATGTCATGTTGATGACAAAAGCTCTTAGGGGGAATGGGGAATGAGTGTGATTCTGGAATTCACCATAGGGCGTTAGGATGGCATCAAACATTTCTTGAGGAAGTCTTGTTTGACTGAAATTTGTGTAATTGGATGCTAGGATTAAGGATATGAGCATGAGGGTTTAGTCACCAGTTGACTTAAGTAGGCACGATATGAAAGGTTATGGAATTAACGGCCGTAGGTGTGAGATATGTGTTTATCGTTTTTAGGTTGAGGTGACTTGAAAATGTGTTTTTCTTTGTGGTTTTGAGTTACTCATACGAGCTTCATAAGCTTACCGGGTTTGTTGTGTGGCAACCCGGTGCACTATTCAATGGAATAGTGTAGGGGTTAATCCTGCAGGTCAGGGAAATCGTGGTTGAAGCTTAGGGGGCACCTTTGCAGCTTTACTGTAGGAAGCTATCTTTGTGAATTTACAGTTGATAAGGACTTCCGTTGTATAGTTACTCTGAGCTGCATTTACGTTTTATTTTATTGTTGACAATTTAATTCGTAAGCATTGTAATATATGACTCTGTGGAGCGGGTCAATATTAACATAGTGGGTTCAGGGCATCAATATGTACTTGGGTTAAAAGGGGAAAAAGTTTCTAGGTATTTTGTATTGATGGCTGAACATTCACGCATATGTAATTATGGGATTATATATATATCGATTTTCATGTGTGTAAAATCAGGGGCATGACAGATACATCCAGCCCAATCTGCATCAGTGTATCCTGTCACCTCCAAATGATTATTTTTAGAAAATATGATCCCTTTGCCTGGAGTTGACTTCAAATAACTAAGAATATGATATACAACATTCATGTGGTCTTCACCTGGAGCATGCATAAACTGGCTGACCACACTCACAGCATATGCAATCTCAGGACGAGTGTGAGAGAGATAGATAAGTCTGCCAACTAGTCTTTGATATCTCTCTCGGTCAGTAGGCACTTGATAAGGATATTTTGCTAACTTTTGATTTTGCTCCATAGGTGTATCTGCAGGTTTTCAAGCTAGCATGCCTGTTTCAGTTAGTAGGTCTAAGACATATTTCCTTTGAGACAGAAAAATGACTTCTTTTGATCTGGCCACCTCAATGCCTAGGAAGTACTTCAATCCACCAAGATCTCTTTCATCTCAAATTCAGATGATAGATAAGCTTCCAACTTTTTCACTTCTTCCGGATCATCTCCAGTCACGATTATATCATCCACATAGATAATCAGGGCAGTTATCTTTTCCTTTCTATGCTTCAAGAAGAGAGTATGATCTGAGTTACTCTGCTTGTAGCCAAATGCCTTCATTGACTGTCTGAACCTTCCAAACCATGCTCTAGGAGATTGTTTGAGTCCGTATAAAGACTTCTTTAATCTGCAGACCATTCCTTCATGGGAAGGTGTAATGAACCCTGAGGGTAGATCCATGTATACTTCCTCTTTTAGATCTCCATGCAAGAATGCATTATTCACATCAAACTGCTTCAGGGGCCAATCCAAGTTTGCAGGTAGAGACAGTAGTACACGGATAGTACTAATCTTGGCTACTGGTGCAAATGTTTCTTGATAATCAATACCATATGTTTGTGTGTAGCCTTTAGCAACTAACCTTGCTATGTACCTGTCTAGTGTCCCATCAACAGCATACTTCAAGGTATAGATCCACTTGCACCCCACTGTTTTCTTTCCTTGAGGTTTTGGTACTAGTTCCCATGTATCATTCTTCTCTAAAGCTTCCATTTCAACCTTCATTGCTTCAGTCCATTTGGGATCTGCTAATGCTTCCTGCACTTTATTTGGAATGACAATAGTAGATAATTGAAACACAAATGATGCATATGACTCGGACAACCTATGAGTTGACACATAATTACTTATGGGATATTTGGCTTTGGCATTAAGATTTGGCTCATACTGGGCTTTAGGCTTCCCTCTGGTTGTACGATCTGGCAATTGGTATTTGGGGCCACACTTGTTTCAGCGTTGGGTTCTGTTTCAGGGTTAGCCTCATTATCTATGACATTATTAGGCTCATGATCAAGGACATGCTCATCATTTATAACAATATCTGACTCAAGTTCAGGATTGAGACTTAGCTCAGGAGCATCCTCATGAGAAATAGGGACTGAGGTGGTAGGAGTCGGGGGGTCTTCAGTTGAATCTGGCAAGACTAAATAGGGTTGATCAACAATTCCTGTTGCTGGCGCTTCTAGTTGATCAATTTGATTTCTTTCTTGTACAACAATTCTTTCTTCCACAACAATTTCTGGTACTTCCAATATTGGAGAAGACTACTCTTCTCTAGATGTGCTCTCCCCTTGAAGAGAAGTCTTCGGGGCAAAGAAAAGTTATTGCTCACAGAATGTTACATCCATGGTAACATACAACTTCCAAGTCAAGAGATTGTAGCACTTATATCCCTTCTGGGTAGAACCATATCCCACAAAAATACACTTTTCAGGACAAGCATCCAACTTTGTTATCTGATTAAAAGAGGTATGTGTCGATAAGCCACACAACCAAAGATCTTGGGTGGGAGCGTATGGAGTGGTGGTAGGGTAAAGAATTGGCCAAGAGCTTCAAGTGGTGTTTTCAGACGTATGTGTGCATCCTCAGTTAGTGCTTTAAGAGCTTGTGTAGGCAAGCGGTTTAGGAGATAAACAGTGCTAAGGATGGCATCACCCCATAAATACTTAGGCATATGGGCCCCGATTAGCATGGAGCGGGCAACTTGGAGGATATGTTGGTTTTTTCATTCTGCCACACCATTTTGTTGAGGTGTTTGGGGACATGTAGTCTGGTGGATAATGCCATGGTTATTTAGGTACTGATGGAGGGCATGGTTCACATATTCACCACCATTATCTATGCAAAAGATTTTGATGGGAGTCTGGAATTGGGTTTGGATCATAGTATGGAAGATTTGAAACACAGAACAAACTTCACTTTTATGCTTCAATAAGTAAACCCAACACATCTTGTACAATCATCCACAAATAACAAAAAATACTGCATACCAGAAGGAATAGTTGGGCACGGCCCCCATACATCTGAGTGGATCAAATCAAATGGCATGACACTGCAAGAATTGCTGATGGGATAGCTAGCACGACGACTCTTTCCTTGGATGCATGTCTCACATTGGAAATCAAACTCCTTGCATGATTTGAACAAGGTAGGGAGCAAACGCCTCAGGTAGCTAAATGATGGATGTCCCAATCTTTGGTGCCACATCCATATGGTTTCTCTCTCCTTTTCCAATGAAGTATTTTTCTTAATATGGTGTACTTCACTTGCACAGAGGTCACCACCATGAGTCATTTCCATGTAGTACAATCCCCCCTTCTCAATACCTTGGCCAATAATTTCTCCGTGAGGATGTCCTAAAAGACACAACACCAAGGATAAAGGATTACACAACAATATAATTATTTAGTAATTTGACGCATAGACAACAAGTTATTTGATAAAGAGGGGACAACTAAAACTGTATCTAGGGTTATAGAGGGTGTCAAAGATACATAACCAGCACCAGTGGCATTAGTGACAGCGGACATATCGGTAGGGGATAGTTGTTGGAGGACACTACGATCATGAGTCATATGATCAGTTACAGAGTCAATTATCCACATATCTTTTCATTTAAAGTTTGAATTTTTCAAAGAGTTGCCATGTGTACCTAAGTTGTCCTGAAAGGCTGAAGCGAAGGCAGAGTCATGACAGAAGTACTGATTTACCTCATTCGTCTTTGAAGACATTTTGAAGAGAAACATCTTGTCATCGCCAAGTATATTCTCTTACGAATTTTGATTGAGCTGCTCTTTCGAGTTTTCAACTCAACCACCTTTTTTTTTACTTTTTTTTTTTGACCTTTTTTTTTTTTTCCGTCCTAACTTTTGCTTGAGTCGCCCTTATGGGTTTTCAACTCAACGGACTGTCCTTCTTTTCTTTCTTTCTGTCTTTCCCTTTTTTTATTTTTTTATTTTTTTATTTTTTTATACTCTAATCAGACTGGGTCAATGGCCCAACTGAATGGAAACGGATCCAAATTGGGTCGAGTGAAGCAAAACGGGTATGGTGCTTCAATCCGGGTTGTCAAAGCAGGCGAGTGCAGCGACGAACGAGTCTGACCTGAGCTTGAGCGGCGCGGTTGGCTCGTCGGCGTACATGATGGATGTCTTTAGGTCCTATCTCTGTCAGAGTCGAGACGGTGGGTTGGTCCTGGATTGGTTTGGCAATTCTGATCGTCAGAGGTCTGGGTACGGCGGCGATTGCTCTTGGGTCGCCGGAATTCAGTGGTCAGGTCAGATGCAGTAGAGGTCGGTGTCATCCTCGTCAGGTCGGAGTCGCGTCTTCTGGTCCTGTAGGTTGTCGGCGTCTAGCGTGGGGTGACATCGGAGTCTAAGCGGTTAGTGATCTGGGCCGGGTAGTTCCGATCTGTGAAGCTCCAACTAGAAGCTTCTGATGCCTGACGTCCGCAGGTCTTCTCTGTACTTCGAATCCAAGCTCTGCCGGAATCGGTTCTGGGTTGAATCGCCGGTCTCCGCCGGAAGGTTCACAAAGAATTTTAAGATGGGGTTTGGGTCTTGGATACTGTCTAGGTATTGGGTATACGTAGGCAATAGGTTATAGGTATAGGTTCTGGTACTTGGTATTTGGTATTGGTAAATTCGACAGAGTATTTGGAATGGGTATTCTAAATGAAACTTTTTTGATACTGGGAAATCAAGAACAACAATGTTCTTAGGTAATTGGTATATTTTCTGGGCAGCGGAATTCAATTGGTAAAGGTCTCAAGAGCTTATTGCTCTGATACCATGTCAAACAATATATGAGAGTAATGTGATCTTCTATTCATCTTTCAAGGAGGTTCTATATAATATTACATCCATGTACACAAAAGAATATAATCAATCTTAACACTATAGCACTTAATATTATACAAAATAAATATAATTGATACACAAATTAAATCATAATAAAGTTAAATGATACAGGCATGCAGCTCATGTCAACATTCTACACACCCACCCACATCTCTCTCTCTCGTGTCTCGACCACGTTTTTCTCTCATCTATCTCTTCGCTGCAAGCCAGTTCTTCATCTACTTCTTCTGATCTTCTTGTTCTTCGCAGCTACTGTTTTAGATATTAGAGCCCATCTGACCATCTTCTCTTCTTCTTCTTCATAGCTCCTACTGTCTCCATGTTTCTCCATATCCACCGCGTGGATTCATGTTCTACGCATTTGTTTTAAATCCATAAAATCACTGAACCAGAGACGACCACCGTCGATCATAATTCCTCCACTGAGAACTCAGCTCAGAACCACTCGGCTGGCTGATTTGTTGGAGAAGCTGCAGATGAAAGATCAGAAGATATGGACTTTGCTGGCGAAGCTTGAACTTGTGATCTGCCCAGATACCCACCTACCTGTTGGACGAAATTCCTTCCCTCCTTTTCATCAATTGCAAAGGTGTTTCCTTGGCGGCCAAAATTTGCTCTTTCAGTACTGTTTGACTGTTAATTGTTCTTTTGACGGATCCTCGTTGACTCATTGACAGAAAGTCATCAGTCGACGAAGTTGTCTCTGCTCGTTGTTATCTGTGCGCACTCTCTCACTCTCACCTAGCTCCATTTTGACGACTTTTCCCTGAATTTGTGAGCTCCATTGACCATGGAGTCTTTGATTGTATCTCCGCTGGTACAGGTGCTCTTTGGAAGGTTGACTGCCACTGTTGTTGGTCAACTGCGAACTCACAGAGGGTTCAGGACGGAGATCGAGAAGATGCAGGAGACGTTACCGGTGATTCAAGCGGTGATAGAAGATGCAGAGGAGCAGCAGAGGAAAAATAAGAGGGTGAGGATTTGGCTGGCAAAGCTCAAAGACGTCGCAGTTGATGCTGATGATCTGCTTGATGAGGTTGCCACCCTAGTTCTGCGCAAGCATTTAATGAAAGAGGAATTTTACGGGTCATATAGTGGCAGCCTCATGGAGCTCGCACGACAGATCTATCACACTGAGAACAGCATAAGTTTCGTCACACGTAACTACCAAAACCAATTTTTTGAGACTTATGCTGTTCATTCACGGTCGAATCTGAACACGAAGGTGAGAAAGATCAGAGAGCGGACAAAGTATGAGTTTAGGAAAACTTGCTTAACTCTTGAATCGAATTCTACTTACCGTAAGAAGTCACGCAAACTAAGAGAGCTTCGTGCAAGATTGGATGATGTAGCCAAGGAAATGTCTAGTTTCCAGTTCAAAGAAACTCAGTTGTATGGACGGTCAAATACAATGGAGAGACGCGAAACTGGACCCTCTGTCCATGAGTCAAAGGTTTATGGCAGGGAAGAGGATGTGGATAAGATTGTGAGGATGCTATTGTCTTCCAGTAGTGGTCCTGAAGTTGCAGTAATTCCCATTGTTAGCGTTGGAGGGATGGGGAAAACAACACTCGCTCAGTTAGTCTACAATGATCCGAGGGTTACAAGCCACTTTCAATCTTTGATGTGGGTGTCTGTCAATGATAATTTTAACCCAGCAAGGATCATAAATCAAATGTTGAGTTATGTCGGAAAAGGCAGCCATGACTCGTTTCAGATTGGGGTGCTGCAATGTCAATTGAGAGAATCCTTACTGGGAAGAAGATATTTGATAGTGCTCGATGATGTGTGGAATGAGGATCCAGATGAATGGGATAAAGTAATGAATCCATTGAAAGGCTCCGCTGGTGGAAGTAAAATTATACTAACCACCCGGAATAAGGCGGTTGCAGCCATAACTAGCACATCTCCCCCTTTTCATTTGGAACCACTAAGAAAAGAAGAGTGCTGGAAGTTGTTCAAGCACCGAGCCTTTGCAGATGGAACAGAGCATGATTTTCCAAGCTTACTGCACATTGGTGAACAAATAGTAGACAAGTGCAAAGGCGTCCCATTGGTTGCAAATATTCTTGGAAGCATGCTGCACCGTAAAAGAGAAGAAAGCGAGTGGTTACATGTGCAAAGGAGTGAACTAGGGAGTATTGATGCAGGGGAGAGCAGAATTCTGTCTATCTTAAGGGTAAGTTACAATCGTTTGCCTTCGCATCTGAAAGCTTGCTTTGCATATTGTTCAGTATTCCCAAAGAATTATGAGATTAATAAGGAAAAGTTGATCCATCAATGGCTCGCACATGGCTTAATTCCTCATATTGGAAACTCTTCAGTTAGGCCAGAGGACATTGGCAATGAGTATTTTGACAATTTATCATCAATGTCTTTCTTCCAAGAAATAAGAAAATATGATGACAGAGGTATGGCAGAATTTAAAATGCATGATCATATTAATGATCTTGCAAAATCTGTTGCCGGAGAGGAATACTTGACTCTAGGACAGGAAAATGTGCACTATAGTCTCTCAAAGACATGTCATGCGTCAGTTGTATGCAGTTCTAGCTCTGCTTTGATCCCTGAAGCCTTGTGTGAAGCAAAGAGATTGCGAACCCTCAATTTCCTGTCGCCAAGAGAGGATTATGCGGAAGCCATTCCAACCATACTAGCAACTTTTAAACATCTCAGAATGCTGAATTTCAGTGGATCTGGAGTTAAGAGTCTCCACAGAGAGATTGGTGGGCTACTATCCTTGCGGTATCTTGATCTATCAAATACTCTCCTAGAGACGATGCCAGCAACTATCTGTGATCTGTGCAATTTGCAGACCCTGAATCTCTCAAGTTGTATTGAGCTCAAGGAGTTACCAAGTGGTACTTCCAAGTTAATAAATCTGAGACATCTTAACATAGATGATTGTCCAAGACTTGCGAGAATGCCCCCATCAATGGAAACTTTACAACAACTTCAAACTTTGCCAGTATATATCGTCGGCCCCGGCTTTGAAACTTCTATTTTTCAGCTCTCAGCAATGAAAAATCTACGAGGGAAGTTAAAAATCAAATGTCTGGAGGAGGCTATAATTCCACTTGGGAACGACGTGATTAAAGATTGGATGAAAACGAAAGAGTTTCATTCATTGGAACTGTTGTGGCAAAATGATGGGGGCAAGCTCGATCATAATAGATATAGGCCAGCTGGCAGGCAAGTTGATGATAGAACTCATTTTAGTCTGGTAGATTCTTTGACTGTATCTCCCTTTATAAGAAAGTTGTCAATAAATGGTTATTCTGGAACCAGGTTCCCAGATGAGATGAGTTGGCCTCAAAACTTGACTGAGCTAAACATAATTAATTGCAGAAGATGTGAAAGTCTTCCTCCACTCGGTCAACTTCCTGTCCTCAAGATCCTCAACATCCAAGGAATGGATTCTGTTGTGCACATTGGTGTCGAATTCTCAGGTGAAGGAGACAGACCATTTAGTTCTCTTAAAGAGCTATCCCTCATAGACTTTCCAGAATTAAGAACTTGGAGTAGTATCAATTCCACAGAAGTGTTTACTTGTCTGAAAAAACTTGTTATCACAAATTGTCCTTTTTTGACAACCATGCCATGGTTTCCATATCTCCGAGACTTGAAGCTGAGGAAGTGCGTGCAGCGTGACCAAATGGTAGTATGGTCAGCATCAGAGCTTACTACACTCTATACTCTTGTCATTGACTCCTTTCCACTGATGAGTTTTCTACCAAAAAAATTGCTGCAAAACAATTCAGATCTGATATCATTAACTGTTACTTCCTGCCCCAAGATTAGCTCACTACCTGAAAATCTGGGAATCCTCACTGCTCTGAAATCGCTGAAAATTGGATGGTGTGACGAGTTAGAGACTTTGCCAAGTGGACTAAAGTACCTCACTTCACTGGAGAACTTGGAAATAGTTGAATGTCCTAGTATAATCTGTTTGCCAGAGGAAGGCATGGAAGGCTTGTGCTCACTTCGGTCATTTTCAATTGAGAACTGTCCGAGCTTAACATCTTTGCCTATGGGTATGAAATACCTCACATCTCTTGAGAACCTCACGGTTATGTTTTTAAATCTGGTTCATCTGCCAGAGACTTTTCAATATCTCTTGGCACTTAGAAGCCTGACAATTATAGGCTGTCCAGAGCTTATAAGTCTGCCAGTGGGACTGCAACATGTCCAGAATTTACAAATCTTGGAAATCCATAGCTGCCCAAAACTAATGGAATTGCCAGAGTGGGTGGAGCATCTTGTTTCACTTCGATCTTTGAAAATCTCAGACTGCACAAAAATAGAGTTCTTGCCAAAAGGTCTACAATGTCTTGGTGGGCTCCAACACCTGTCCATAAGAGACTGTCCTGTCCTTGAGAAGCGCTGCGAGAGCGAAACTGGTGAGGACTGGCAGAAGATATCTCATATTCTATATAAACATGTTGGATCATCAGCAGTGCAGCACAGGCAAGACATTGCATCCACCTCACAGAATCCTTAGGTAAAGTTGAATAACTATAATAGTGAATTATACTTGAGGATGTTACTGTTCAGAATCTACAATGCTTACCTTCGTTTCTTTTGTTTCTAGTGGCCTTTGCATTATTGGTGGCTGACATACATAGGAAGCCAATGTGTTGCATCACTCGACAACAGAGTCATGAAGATTAGCTACATCAAGAAAAGAAAGTCTTTGTTTCCAGTTACATCTTCGCCTCTTTTCTTAAAGATCATGTGTATTTTCCCTTAGCTTGGAGGAAGCAATTCAGATAAACATTGGACTTTGCTTGATCTGGTGCTGCCATGTGAAAATGAGGGAGAGTTGAAGGATTCTCGTGGCCAAGTGGTTGCCATGACTTCTGCAGATCTGATTGTGGCGAAACTCACTTGTCGTTTTATCACTTGTCAAGTCCTGGGACAAAAGTTGAAAGAAACGGAAGGTGGCCTCACTAATGGCCAAGTCATCTGCTCAAGCTGTCTTGTGCATCTCTGAGGTTACTTTGTTGGTTTATATTTTTCAGTTCCGCGTTTGTGTTGGTCAGTTCTGTTATTAAATTCCTTTATGGTTTTTTGTTGCTTGACTGTTTTTGTGTTGGGAGACTTGCCTCTTTGTAGCTCTTTTTTGGTTCGATAAAGCCAATTTACCAAAAGAACAGCTTAACTGACTCTGCAAAATAGTGTATTGCTTATGCCTGGTATTCTGGTAACATGAACTTTCCCTTTATTTGTTCAAAAAAGAGCTTTGCACCAATAAGGGCTCTCTCTCTTTTTTTTTTTTTCTTTTTTTTTTATCAACTTCCAAGTGAACACTCCCAGCTTAGTGTCTTTTGCCACATTTTATAAGGTAATGTAATCTCATTCATATTTCTGTATTCTTTTAAGTAATTTTATGAAAAAAGACTTCCATCACTCGCTCAGGCGCTCATCCCGCTTCCCACCAAGGTCATGGTGGCTCACATGCCAGACTGACTGATGATTGGACTCATGAATGTCAGACTATCTAGTGGCTGATATAGGATTGAAACATTTAACTTTTCTTTTAAGCTTAAAGATATAAAATTTCTGTGATTTAATTTCTTTGTATTTACTTACCTTGTTGAGATGAAGATTGGATTAAATTATATCTTGGTGTGCTGCACTAGTATTAAATTTCTTTATCGTATTATTCCACCAGTATTTTTCAAAGGTAACATTCCAGCATCTTCATCACCTGGCTAGCAATCAAAGATAAGAGTTAAATTGGTTTTTTGATATATGTACCTTCTCCATGTGGGATTGAAAGAGATTAACAGATGTCATAGTGAGTCTTTAAAAGTTAGTTTTCATAGGTGAGTCTATAAAAGTAAGTTGATTGTTATTGTATCGCTTCTGGCTTATATTACCGATCCCTTGGTATTTGTTCCCTGAGCAACAATTCTCATCCAGTGGAAATTTTAGCTTTCAACTTGGTGTCTTACTACCACTAATCTGCAGTCTTTCTTTTGGTCTGGGTGACGATATATTGGGTCGGTGTAAGATTAGCACCCTTTTCTTTTGGTGAAAGCATCTGCCGGAAAGTTTATCTCTATAGTTGCTTTGAGTCATGCCATATAATTGCTTTCTCCGATGCTTTGCCTTCTTAGCCTTCAGAGTTTCATCCAATAGTACCGTGGCTTTGCGTGGTAGGGATCTTCCTACCAGTCTTCTGGTTTGCAGTCTTCACCACTGCCGGTATTTCTTCAATTAGTTTTCAGCTTTAGTTTCTATAAAAATCTTTAGGGTGAGGTACGAACTATATTTAGGGTCTGACTAGTCAGGAAAGGCTACATTTATTGGTGTGGTCTGCATTGGGTTTAATGACTAGAGAAAATTTTCAAATTTATGAATATTACCAGGTTTTTTCACCCTTTTGCTCATTATGAGAATTGGAGTTGAGCACACCTGCATACGTCGTCAATTCAGTTCATCTTTTTTTCAATGACCATTTAGAAGTATTGAATACCGCCGATATGGATTCAAGTCATCACAATCAGTTCTATGAAGTGAATTTTGCTAAACCCCAAGCTATAGGTTGGAAAATTGTGATGTGTATGGGAACCTCCGCAATACCAGATTCTCAAGTAAAGACCGCACACCACATCTCCAAAGACGCCCAAAAGGAAGACCGACTTGAAAAAGGAATAATTTAACAAAAATGATGACAAGGAATTTGTTTAAACTGTCTTTAGAGAGAGAAAAAAAAGTGCATTATTTTCAAAAGAAGGGAAACAAAGCCAATGTCACATTTGGATGAAAACAAAACAAGAGCAATGCTTTGTTAAGTACAGGTTTTCACAACATATATCTAGGTTTGAGAGAGACAGAGAGACAGAGAGCGAGTTTCTATTACAATATTCAAAACATATCATGTTTCTCCCTACGATATGCCTCCAATGGCTTCAGGTACAATATGTTTCTCCATTAGCAATGCTTTGGAAAAACAATAGCTTCCATTTCAATATGCAACAGCCCCCGAAACTAAACCTCACTATTATACATATTCTTATCAAACAAAAAGTAAGGACACCATTGTAGTCTTAAGTGGCAGCTGCATAGTCTTGTAGCATATTTACAATTGGGGTGTCTGATAACTTGATGTGTAATCTCAACTGTGTAGAAAAAGATGTGTTGAACTCTTGATTGGTATCTTCTGGTATTCTGATAGCTATAAATACCCATCCTCAAATGCTTATATGCATCAAGCATCCCACACGATCTACAGGCACAGAGAGAGCAATAGAGGCAAAGGCATACAGTATTACAGATAGAAAATGACTAGCTTCTTCTCAAAAGGGTCTATTCTAGTCATTCTCCTTTTAGCAATTTGCTTGGTTAGTGAAGCTCAGCAATGTCGTCCAAGTGGAAGGATTAGAGGAAAGAAGCCCCCTCCTGGACAATGTAACCGAGAGGATGACTCTGACTGCTGCAAAGCTGGAAAAATGTACCCAACATACACGTGCTCACCACCAACGTCTGGTAACACCCAGGCATACCTCACTCTCAACAGCTTTGAGGCAGGTGGTGACGGAGGAGGCCCATCTGAATGTGATGGCAAGTACCACAATGACAACTCTCCTGTTGTGGCATTATCTACCGGATGGTATAATGGTGGATCAAGATGCCTTAACAACATTAGAATTAATGGAAATGGGCGCAGTGTAGTGGCCATGGTGGTGGATGAGTGTGACTCAACTGAGGGCTGTGATGCGGACCATGATTATCAGCCTCCTTGTCCCAACAACATTGTTGATGCCTCCAAGGCTGTCTGGAAAGCCTTAGGTGTATCTGAGGACAATTGGGGTGGCTTAGATATCACATGGACCGACGCTTAGTTGCATTATATATCTATCAAAGTTGTTGCTTATTTTTGTTTCTTTTTCGGGGTTTGATGTTGCTTGATTTTGTTGTTTTATGTGCATCTATGTATATGGAATCTGTTATATGTACATTATAAAAAGTCAATATGGAATATAGGCTTCTACGTTTATATGAACAATGCTAAAGCTTTTGTTATCATATGCTTGTTTTTTCCCAACCTTAATACATCTGATAAAACAGATACGTGTAATTTGACACAAGAAATCTGTAACCAAAATAAAAAATTGACAAAGAAATAGCTCTGAAAACTGGAATTGTGTTCCACCCTTTTGGCCATTATGGAGTTGAGTTCACCTTGATATCGAGTTAACTGATCATGCTGTAATGTCAAATTATAAGTTTATCTTATTCAAATTAAATTCTTAATTGTTGTAGAGAATTGGATAATTGTATTGTATTCATCTCACCATGAGGTTTATATAGGGTTACATCACGTATACAAAAGGCAATACATAATAGATATACTAATCAATCGCACATTATAAGTATGTCAATCGCATGCATTACGAGTCTGTCACTCGCATACATTACGAGTCTGTCAATCGCATACATTAAGCAATACCTACTGCATGAATAGTCATTATCATTTACAACACTCCCCCTTGGATATTCCATGTCAATAGTGTTGCCTCTGCTATGCGCTTCTAAGTTGCCTCGTCAAAAACCTTGTCAAGTAATAAAAACCCTGTGGGAAAAAAAACCTTGGTCGAAGGAGAAAAAGAGCACAACGCGCGTTCATGTGGAGTAATCGACATCATTCAACACTCCCTCTTGTGCCGCTCAAACTCGGTGATGACGTTTTGATCGTTGCCTCACTAAAAACCTTACCAAGTAACAAAAACCCTGTGGGACAAAAATAACCATGGTCGAAGGGCAAAAAGAGCACAACACGTCCTTCACTCTTCGAGATCGAACATGTAGACATCATACCTCCTCCTGATGTCAAGGTCTCCCCCTGATTTCTACAATTATGGGAGTTCGGATAACTTTCTTAATCCGATGCTCTTCACATGTTTCTCGAAGGTGGATTTAGGTAACGACTTGTTAAACAAGTCCCCTACATTATCCTCTGAACGGATTTGATTCACTTCAATATTTAGAAGTGTTTGCTGTTGCTGATTGTAAAAGAACTTAGGCGATATATGTTTGGTGTTGTCGCCCTTGATGAAACCTAACTTCATTTGCTCAATACAAGCTGCATTATCTTCATAAATGCATGTAGGTTCATTTGTGGTAGACTTCAAACCACAAGCTCCTCGAATGTGTCTAACTACAGACCTTAGCCATATGCATTCTCGCACGGCTTCATGTAGAGCGATAATCTCTGCATGATTTGAGGAAGTAGCAACAAGGGTCTGCTTTGTAGACCTCCAAGATATCGCAGTGCTTCCCATAGTAAAGACATAACCCGTGTGGGAGCAACCTTTGTGAGGTTCAGAGTGATACCCTGTATCAGCAAAACCCATGAAGACATCGTTGTCATTTTGATGGAAGGGAGGAGGAGCACGGAGGGTGGCGTTTTGCCTTGTGGAGTCCGATCCCACACTTCCGTTATTTCTTTTCTCTCTGTAGGGATAGAACAAGCCCATATCAATCGTACCTCTCAAGTATCGAAACATTGTCTTTATGCCAATCCAATGGCGGCGTGTTGGCACAGAACTGTGTCGAGCTAACAAGTTCACTGCGAATGAGATGTCCGGTCTTGTGCATTGAGCTAAGTACAATAATGCGTCTATTGCACTTAGATAGGGCACTTCAGCCTCTAATAAGTCTTCGTCCTCATCCCTTGGACGAAACGGATCTTTTTCAGGCTCAAGACTACTACCGATCATGGGAGTACTCACAGGATTTACTTTATCTTTATTAAAGCGCCTTAATAATTTTTGAGTATATGCTGACTGATGGATCATAATCCCATCACTACGGTGCTCAAGTTATAGTCCAAGGAAAAACCGTGTTTTCCCAAGATCTTTCATCTCAAATTTGGATTTCAAGTACAAAAGTTTCCTTTAACTCATCTAGAGTTCCAATTAGGTTCATGTCATTGACATAAACTGCTACAATTGCAAATCCAAAACTTGTCCTCTTTATAAACACACATGGGCATATTTCATTGCTGACATATCTCTTCCTAATCAAGTAGTCACTTAGACGGTTATACCACATCCGTCCGGATTGTTTCAATCCATATAGTGAGCGTCTCAATCTTATTGAAAACGCGCTCCGTGCTTTAGAGCCACTTGACTTTGGTAATTGAAGTCCATCTGAAACCTTCATATATATCTCTGAATCTAGATCCCTATTGAGATATGCTGTAACCATATCCATAAGCTGCATGTCAAGTTTTTCAGAAACTACCAAACTGACAAGGTAGCTGAATGTTATAACGTCCATTACGGGAGAATATGTCTCCTCGTAGTCGATTCCAGGGCGTTGTGAGAAACCTTGCGCCACAAGGCGGGCTTTGTATCTAACAACCTCATTTTTCTCATTACGCTTTCTAACAAAGACCCATTTATGGCCAACAGGCTTTATACTTGGGGGTGTCAGAGTTATAGGCCCAAATACCTGTCTTTTTGTTAGTGAATCCAATTCAACCTGGGTCGCATCTTTCCATTTAGACCCATCTACTCTTCGTTGACATTTCTCAACGGAGCGAGGTTCGATATCATTATGTTCTATAATTCCTTGAGCAATAGAATATGCAAACACATCTTCAAGGATAATAGAATCTTGATTCAACGTCTCATGTACACTAGTGTAATTCATGGAGATCTCCTTATTCCCTGGAATTGGTTCTAACATTGGAGCATCCCCCAATGATGTCTCTTGGACATAACCATAATCCGAAATATCTTCATGAGACGGGTTATTTATGTCGATGATTAATGGATATTTCTGTGCCAAACTCGCTTTCTTTCTCGAGCGAGAATCCATCAAACCTTTGGGCCTCCCACGTTTCCTTGCTGGAAGCCTGGCCTGAGCCACATTGCCATCACTATTAGTGGTGGAGGCGCCATGCCCAATACCCCTAGGGGTGGCGCCACGTCCATGATTTTTAGGGACATCAATCCTTGCAAGCATGTTTGCAGCAGGTATATGTGATCTTGTCACTTTAGTGATATCAGAAAATGTATCAGGCATAGAGTCTGCTACGTTCTGAAGGGCATAGAGTCTGCTATGTTCTGAAGATCGAGAATTCTCTGCACTTCAATTTAGGAATGTGCAATTCGGGGATCAAGATGAGACAAAGTGGGGACAGACCACGACAATTCCTGTCGTTCCTGTTAAACAGTATTGTTCCTATCTCCCCCTAACGATGGGAAGACTGTCTCATCAAAGTGACAATCCGCAAATCTAGCGGTAAATAGATCGCCTGTCAAGGGTTCTAAGTAGCGGATAATGGTTGGAGAGTCATATCCAACATAAATGCCTAATCGTCTTTGAGGACCCATTTTGGTGCGCTGTGGCGGCGGAATTGGCACATAAACTGTACACCTAAATATGCATAAGTGTGAGACATCAGACTCATATCCAGTAACCATTTGGGACGCAGAAAAGGGTTGAGTGGCAGTAGGCCTCAGACGAATGAGCACAACTGCATGCAATATTGCATAGCCCCAAGCAGAAGCAGGGAGATTGGTGCGCATAACCAATGTTCTAGCGACCATTTGAAGTCTTTTAATGGCAGCTTCTGCGAGACCATTTTGGGTGTGAACATGAGAAACAGGGTGTTCAACCTCAATCCCAATGGACATGCAATAGTCATCAAACGTTTTTGATGTAAACTCTCCAGCATTGTCAAGACGAATTGACTTAATGAGATAATCAGGGTGGTGAGCCCTTAATTTAATGATTTGTGCTAGGAGTTTAGCAAATTTAGCATTTCTTGTGGACAATAGCATAACATGTGACCATCGTTTCGATGCATCAACCAACACCATAAAATATCTAAATGCTCCGCAAGTTGGTTGAAAGGTCCACATATATCACCTTGGATTCTTTGTAAGAATGAAATATTTTCTTTAGTGTCCTTTGCTGCTTTGCATAGGATGGTCTCGATCCTAATTTTGCTAAAGAGCAGGCTTTGCAAAACGAAAGATGGGCTTTACAAGCAACCAAGGAAGTATCTGGTTGAGCCATGAAATCACAATTGACTTTAGAAGTAGAAAAAGGAACCAAGAAGGTATTGGTGGCATTAATACTACTTTTGGGCCGCAGGGGGTAGGCGGCGCCAGCCCTACCTTGGATCGAATTTTGGTTCTAACTTCTTTTCATTTTGAAAAATGGATGTACGTGTGAATTCTTTAATATACGGATCATCATATAACGACCTGGGTGTCCCAAACGGTCATGCCAAAGCCTATATGTGTCAGAATCTCATAAGTCATCTCTCATGACATGGTTGGATTCAATAATTCGAATAGTGGTTGACTATAACCCACTAGATCGACACATAAGTTTCTCTAATACTCGTTTATGTCCGTAGTCATTAGAGGTGATGCAAAGGAACTCTTGTCCATTCTCACAATGTATTTCCACATGAAAACCATTGGCTCTTATATCTTTAAAACTCAATAGGGTCCTTCCAGCCCTAGAAGCATATATAGCTTCGGTGACATTAATACTTGTGCCATTTGGCAACATAAATTGAGCTGGTCCTCGACCATGAATCAATTGTGATGGTCCAGCCATCGTAGTCACAGAAGATCGACTAGGCGTCATCCATAGAAATAGTTGCCTATGTCGCAATATAGTATGTGTAGTGCCACTATCAACAAGGCATTCCAACTCTCCAGGAAACATACTGAAAAATAATAAAGTTCGAAATTAAAACATGTCCATGACATCGAATAATAATACAATACTTTATTAATAAAGATAGTCAATGATTTCATCAAAGGTCCCACAAAGTCTAATCCAAAATAAAATCAAACTAAAACACATTGTAGTCACTCTATCCGTTTGGTAACTCCAATCAAATATGACCAAGAAAGTAGAGAGAGATGTTGGTGGAGCAAGGCTATCTTAAGTACCATTAATCTCAATGACTTTCCTAGACATCATATTTCATTGGGTGCATCACATAAGAAAGAGTTTAATACAATTGTCATTTATTGACTAAGGCATATTGCCATTACAAAAATTCTTGGAAAATAAAAGTACTAATCTAATCAAAGTCTGCAGCATCCTTGTGCACTTCATCGTCAGCTTTGAAGTCCTCTATGGTGAGATGGATGTCTCCACCATTTTCTTCTTCTTCTTCTGCAAGGTACACTTCTTGCTCCCTCAGGTCCCTGTATGCCCTGTAACTTGAAGCTAGTTGCTCACTTGCCTTGCATTGTTTGAACCAATGCTCACTTGATCCACATCGATGATACATGTCATTGTGGTTGCCTCCCTTTAACTGAGGTGCACGTTGTGGGCGTTTCCTAAGAGGGTTGGTGCCACTACCACGACCCATGGCGCCTCCACCACGAGCCATGGCGCCACCACCACGACCACTTCTCCCACGTGTAGCATTGCCACCACGTGTATCCATACCAAACCTGCTGTTTCCTTCATTGTTAGAGCGGTTATATAGACTCATACGTCCCTCATATCCCTTATTCTTAGGGTTCCGCTCCTTGCGCCCTCTTTTGGGTGCATTATAATTCGCCTCATGAACGCTTTTAGTGCCAATGGGCCTTGAATTATAATTCCTCACGAGTATGTTATCATGTTTCTCAGCTACAGATATGAGATTGATAAGCTGATGAAACCTCGTGATCCGTCTAGCATTGACTTCAGTGCGGTATTGCTTTGATATCACAATGGCTGAAACGGGGAAGGTGGAGAGAGTTTTCTCAATTAGCTCTTGCTCTGTGAAAGGTTGTCCACAAAACTTCAGCATGGACTGTAGTTGAAGAGCTTCTGAATTATATTCAGCAACAGACTTGAAATTAGCAAAGCGCAGATTGTTCCATTGAACCTTCAAGTCAGGGAGGAGGAAATCTTGGACATTGCCAAAGCGCTCTTCTAACGCTACCCATAGCTCTCTTGCATCATTGATCGACATATACTCCAATCTGAGTGCCTTGTCTATATGGCGTCGTATCAAGATAACTGTTTGAGCATGCTTTGTAGGTGTTCGCACAAACACACGATCCAGGTTAGGTGCTTGGATTATGAGTAATATTCCCTTTGAAGTGAGGTGGTTCTTAACATCAGTTACCCAACTGTGGTAATCCAAGCCTGTTGAGTCAAGCATGGGAAAGTCGAGTCTAGGTTCATTCACATCCTGAAAATAAGAAGAGAAGATATATTAATTTAGGTGTCCTCTTATGGATTTAAGGACACTGCAGCTAGAGCTTTAAGGACACACAAACTGTGTCCTCATATAGAAAAGAGGACACGTTTTCAGTGTCCTTGTTTGAGACTTATAATGACTGCTGGATAGAGGACTCTTTTTTAAAGAGTCCTTGTATGTATTTAAGGACACAGTTTCAGTGTCCTTAAATGGTGTTTTTCTAGTAGTGTCGACATCCTGAAAATAAGAAGAGAAGATATATTAGTTTCGGAGCTAAACTTCCAAGAAAACTAAAATAATAAGATTTACGTGCTATGCTACCAAGAAAACAATTTCCAAGAATCTCTTTTGGATTAGACCAAACAATAATGTTTTAATATGGTCACAATCTGATGCTTACGGACGCTCTTAATTAGTCCGAGCATTATGAACACTCTTAGTTCGTTAAGCGTGAATCCCCACAATTCCGCTTTATTAAATAATCGAACTCATGTTCGTATAATGAAAATCCTGCAGAAAATAAAGGAATTTAAAAGACAAGAAAGCAGGAACTTTAATCTTTAAAACTTACTTGTTGAAATTCGGAGCAGATTCGCTTCTGAATAGCTCCCACTTTGAATGGTGTAGAGATCTCAAAACGACTCCAATAGGGCTGAAATTTGGAAGTCAGATAGAAGAGGCATAGACGAACAACTTGGTGAAGGAAGGATTTTGATCTGAGGTCCCGATCAAGACGTTTTAGGGCGTGCAAACAGGCTAATCTGCACAGGAACGAGTGTGCTGCTGTGCTGCAGGGGCTGCAGGCATGCGACGATGCTGCAGGGACAGTAAGAGGCACACGGGTGCTCAATGGCTGCAGGAGCAGCGTACGGTATGGCTAGCGAGGGCTAGGAGCTTGCGGCAGTTTTTTGTGAAAGAAATTTCGGGTGTTAAGAGTTTTTTTCTGGCTAGGGCTTGGGTTAGAGTATCGTGCTGATCACATATTGTAGAGAATTGGATAATTGTATTGTATTCATCTCACCATGAGGTTTATATAGGGTTACATCATGTATACAAAAGGCAATACATAATAGATATACTAATCAATCGCACATTACAAGTATGTCAATCGCATGCATTACGAGTCTGTCAATCGCATACATTAAGCAATACCTATTGCATGAATAGTCATTATCATTTACAACAGTTATGGCTTTCTGTCATTCAGTTCTTAGTTAAAGCCCTCATTTTTTGGCTCTGTATATGCTTATAAGTTCTTATATTAATAAAGCAATTGTCTGTCTTTTCTGAAACCACCATCTCATGACAGCCTAGGTGCCGAGCTGTAAGGCAAATCCAGCTATTCATGTCACCCATCTTTCCAATGGAACAGATGCAAAACATGACAAAATTACCTAAGACTTGTGAAAAGGACCAAATTAACATCGATCCCACCACACTTGAAGATTTACAAGAGAATGATAACTCAATAAAAGGTGGAAAACACAACACTGCGCCTCCCAGACCAAACAGAAAATATCTGTTTTTTTTCAACTCCAAGGCAAAATCATCGGAGTGCCTTGGGGTTATAAACTTTCTGTCCTCCTAAGGAGAATACATCAGCTGTTATAAAGCATGGAAGATGCTTTTTGGGGTGAAAAGGAAATGGGTTTTCTTTTAGGGGGATGAAATTTGCACACCCCTATTTACAAACCACACACCCTTTCATATTTTTAATAATATACTCACATTTTCCTACACTTCCTAAAATACCCTTTCAGATTTTTCTTTTTTTCGTTCTGGGTCTTCTCTCTCTCTCTCTCTCTCTCTCCTCCAAAACCACGACCAAACTCTCCTCCAAAACCACGACCAATCTCGCTCTCTCTCTCTCTCTCTCTCTCCCTCCCTCTCTCTCCCTCCCCCCTCCAAAACCACGACCAAACTCTTGACGGACAAAGAAGGAGGCGGAGCCGGATTGGTGACGTAAGGGTTGGACTCCAGCGGCATGGTGGTGGCGACGTTGTCTGCGGCGATCAGCTGCGCCCGAGCCTAGGGGTGTACTTCGGGACGACGCTGACGCTTGACGGGACTGACTGCGATTCGGTCTTTTCTGAGGCGATGGAGACGGAGGTCCAGGTTTCGGAGAAGGCGAGGTGGAGCGATGTCGTTTGGATCGAGCTTAGGGTAAGGAGCGTAGTCTTGGGGAGTGAGTAGGAGGCTTTGTGTCACCGGCTACCTGATGATGCTCACTCATATTCATTAGCTTGGCTTTGTCTTATTCAAAACGACGACGGAGATTCCGAGAAGGACGATCAGAGTGAATGGCCGACGAACCAGATCACAGAGAGAGAGGACGCAAAAAAAAAAAAAAAAAACTGACTTGAGGGTATTTTAAGAAGTGCAAAAAGATGTTGAGTTGAAATATTATTAAAAAAATGAAAGGGTGTGTGGTTTGTAATTAGGGGTGTGTAAATTTCAGCCCCCTTGTTTTAACACATTTAGTAACTTTGGCTTTTGTTTTAACACATTTAGTAATTAAGTTGAGGAACATGCAATGCTTTTGTTTCCATCAATGCTACCTGTTTATTAGATAAAAAAGATCGATCACCATGAGAATGACACGAAATACCAAAGTTCCACTGCTCAATGTTTTCTATATGTTTCGAATGCTTTTGCAGCTTCATTGTTGCATCTCTCTGAATGTAACCTTTTTGTCCGTCACTATGATGTCATCCAAAATCCGTACGATGCACATGGCATTGTCCATGACTCAAGAGTGCTTTTGTTATTGAATGTAAGCCTTACTCCTACCAGGTACCAGTTCTGATTAGTAAAGCAAAGTTACCAACAAGAATTCATCCTACATGTTCATTAAATCTAATTCTAACAATGGCAAAAAATATGGTAAATTGATGGCTCCAATTTGCAGCTACAGTTGGATTAATTTGTGTTCGATTAGCAAAATAGAAAACTGCAAGCATTACTACCAGTAAAGAGTTTAAAACTTAAAAAATAAAAAAAAAATTCAGAGAAAGCTTCCAATTAATCAATGTATAGCGGAATAGGGGAGGTCCCCAAATTTGATCAATAGAAACCGATACCAAAAACGAGGACTAAAAGTGAGACTGCATAAAACCACTTGGCAAGGAGCTAGCTTCAGCAACCTTTCTGACATAACCCAGTTTTGTGTATGAAACTTGTTGCACTGAAATAGTAAAATTTGAACTTATCATTGATGAAAAGTAATTAAGATGAGTATATACTACACGTAGATTAGGTTTGAAAACTTATATGGACCGCACCTGGAGTTAAGCACACTTGCATACCTAGTCAACACAGTTCATCTGTTTTAAGTCACAAATTAGAGGTAAATTTCAAAAAGATTGAATATATACCGCCGATATAAATTCAAGTGATCAATATCAGTTCTATGAAGTATAGTTCTGCTAAACCGCAAGCTATAGTTGTTTGGAAACATGTGATCTGAATAGGACCTCGGAAATACCAGATTTTGAAGTTAAAAAAACCACACAGTACGTCTCCAAATACCCTCAAAGGAAGACTGACTTGAGGCCAAGAAGGACAAGGAATAAGTCAACAAAAACGATAACAAGACATTTGTTTCAACTGTGTTTAGATAAAAGAAAGTGCAATGAGACGACATTATAGAAGGAAAACAAAGCAGATGTCACATTAAGATGAAAACAAAACAAGAGCAATGCTTTGTTCAGTGCAGATTTTCACAACAGTCCATAAGACTATTCAAAAGTAGTAACCATCCCGATGCTGAACCTCACTATCTATACAAATTCTTAATAAACAAAAGGTGAGGGCACCATTGTAGCCTTAATTAGTAGAAGCTGACACATTGTTTCACAACATATTTACAATTGGGGTCTTCGTTACGTTGATGGAGTGTGACTGTAACTGCGTAGCAAATGATATGCTCAACTTGTGATTGTTATCTTCTAGTACTCTGAAGCTATAAATACCTATCCTCAATTGCTTTCATGCATCAAGCATCCCACACATCTACAAGCAGAGAGATAGATAGAGGCAAAGGCAAACAGATAGAAAATGACTTGCTTCTTCTCAAAAGGGTCTTTTCTAGTCATTCTCCTTTTAGCAATTTGCTTGGTTAGTGAAGCACAGCAATGTCGTCCAAGTGGAAGGATTAGAGGAAAGAAGCCCCCTCCTGGACAATGTAACCGAGAAGATGACTCTGACTGCTGCAAAGCTGGAAAAATGTACCCAACATACACATGCTCACCACCAATGTCAGGTAAAACCGAGGCATATCTCACTCTCAACAGCTTTGAGGCAGGTGGTGACGGAGGAGGCCCATCTGAATGTGATGGCAAGTACCACAATGACAACACTCCGGTTGTGGCATTATCCACCGGATGGTACAATGGAGGATCAAGGTGCCTTAACAACATCAGAATTAATGGTAATGGGCGCAGTGTAGTGGCCAAGGTGGTGGATGAGTGTGACTCGACTGAGGGATGTGATGCGGACCATGATTATCAGCCTCCTTGTCCCAACAACATTGTTGATGCCTCCAAGGCTGTCTGGAAAGCCTTAGGTGTATCTGAGGACAATTGGGGTGGCTTAGATATCACATGGACCGACGCTTAGTTGCATTATATATCTATCAAAGTTGTTGCTTATTTTTGTTTCTTTTTCGGGGTTTGATGTTGCTTGATTTTGTTGTTTTATGTGGCATCTATGTATATGGAATCTGTTATATGTACATTATAAAAAGTCAATATGGAACATAGACTTCTGTGTTTATATGAACAATGCTATAGCTTTTGTTATCTTATGATTGTTTTTTCCCAACCTTAATACATCTGATAAAACAGATACATGTAATTTGACACAAGAAATCTGTAACAAAAAAAAATTGACAAAGAAATAGCTCTGAAAACTGGAATTGTGTTCCACACTTTTGGCCATTATTGAGTTGAGTTCACCTTGATATCAAGTTAACTGATCATGCAGTAATGTCAAATTATAAGTTTATCTTATTTGAAATTAAATTCTTAGCCACAACTAGAAGTCCACAATAGTATAATGGCCTGAAGAGAGCAAGTAATAATACGGAGAAGATTCAAGTTAGCAAAATCAGTATAACTTTGATATGGGAACTTTATCTTTGATGTTACTCAGATGTCCTCCAGTCAGCTACATCTCCATTTTTGCAAGCTTTAGCAAACCTTCTCATGCTTGTAAGATTATGTCACTGGAAGCTTTGAGTCAGATGACTCTACCGCAATTGCAAAGAAAGCTTGTTTAGGTAAGAAGGGATATGCCATCAGTTTGGTAATCCATGCCCAAGAATCAGCACAGCATTGTTGGTTGATGCACAATGTCCCATCTGTTGCATAGAGAAATCAATTGGTTGTACTGCTGATACAAGCAGAATGTCAACTATGTAAGTATATATAGCTTCTCACAGAAGAGTCCTTAAAAGTTATATCGAGCAAGCCCCAACCCTAACTCTTATGTGTTAAATTCTAAGAATGTTGTCTCCACAACCGCTTGTGCTTCTTTGAGGTTCCTCTGTTCGGTCTTGGTGGGTTTCATATACTGACTTTATAATTACTTTGTGCTGTGGTGCTCTGGCTTTCTGTCATTCAGTTTGTGGCTCAGTATATGCTTTTTTTTTTTTATGACAGCTCTGTATATGCTTACAAGTTCTGATATTAATAAAGCAATTGTCTGTCTTTTCTCAAACCACCATCACATGACAGCCTAGCTGCCGAGCTGCAAGGCAAATCTAGCTATTCAGGTCACCCATCTTTCCAATGGAACAGGTGCAGAACATGAAAAAAATTACCTAAAAGTTATGAAAAGGATCAAAGATCGATCCCACTGCTCTTCAAGATTTACAAGAGAAGGATGACTCATTAAAGGGTGAAAAACGCAACACCGCACCTCCCAGACCAACATAAATATTTGATTTTCTCCACTCCAAGGCAAAACCATTGCGTTATGGTGTCCTCCAAGGGAAAATAACAGATACATCAGCAACCATAGAGCATGGAAGATACTTGCATTCTGGGCTTGCCAAAGGTTACCAAGACCCTGTTCCTCGACTCCCTACATGAACCATGATCTCCCACCACAATGAGTACCTGAGCTACATTGTGGGCTGGAAGAAATGTTGGAAAAACTGAGGAAGAATATAATGTGGACTTCCATCCTCTAAAGTCAAAATGCAAAAGAAAAGTAATAGTAAAAAATAAATAAAAAGGTAAATGGATCGGTATTTGTAAGCAGTTCCTTTACATCTAGCAAAATTTGAAGCTGTAGGAGAAGAGAATTCATTACTATGAAACAAGACCCAGTCGTGTGGTGTTGGTATCTCAACACAATTGGAGCCCACAAACAATTGGAAGTATAATTGACATTAAAAATGAAAACAAACAAAAAACCAAAAGGTCTCTAAAGAGAGAGGAGCCACAACATCGCATCAAACATACATGAAGAAATATCAATCTCATATCTGTAGAGTTTTGAAATGCCTGAAGGCAGATAATTCAAGAGTATGTATATTATCTCAAAAATGTAATTTATCCGAAGATAAAAGTTATAATCCTCACAACTCGGTTGCAGTAAATTGCTATTTATGGCAAAACAATTCTTACAACTTTTTTAGTATTACATTTTACAACTAAGATTCAGCCGATGTTGCTGCATCATCTTTGTGCTTGACCATACCAGAATCAACAAGAATGGGTATCTCTGCTGCAAGCCATGGAGCAAGACCCAAACAGAGAGCATGCGCTATACCAAATCTAGGGCTGCATTACATAAGAAAGATTTTAGTTCTTACGTACTCAAACCTACAAGTACTCCAATAAAGTGAAAAAGGTAAGGCACTTATAATCATTACTATAGGTCTGCAGTTTGTATGTGAAAAGGAAATGAGTAGTTAAGTTGAGGAACATGCAATGCTTTTATTTCCATCAATTATTCCTGTTTATTGGTTAAAAAAACCGAAAAGTTCCTAGTAATCAATCACCATGAGAACGACATGAAATACCAAAGTTCCATCGCTCAATGTTTTCTATCTGTTACAATTGCTTTTAAAGCTTTATTGTTGCATCTCTGAAATAATTTTCTTGTCCGTCACTATGATGTCATCCAAAATCCGTATGATGCACATGCCTTGTTCATGACCATATTGAATGTAAGCCTTACTCCTACCGGGTACCATTTCTGATTATAAAGCAAAGTTCCCTAAAAGAATTCATCCTACATGTTTACTTGGGAAATGTAATTCTAACAATGGCAAAAATAAGGTAAACTGATGGCTCCAATTTGCAGCTACTGTAACTGTCAATTTGTGTTTGATTAGCAAAACAGAAAACTACATGCATTACTACCAGTAAAGAATTTAAATAACTTTAAAAAATAAAAATAAAATACAGAGCAACCTTCCAATTAATCAATATAGCCGAATAGCAAAGGTCCCCAAATTCTATAAAAACTGATGTCCAAAATGAGGACTAAAATATAATTGTCCCCTAAATCATCCTGGCCACCCTCAATTTTTGTCTACAGGCCTTCTTCCAACCTGTTAATATCTTGTTCTTTTAACTTGAGAAAGAAGACAACCCCCACCACACAACTGACATTCACCTCACTAGATAACTTAACCACAGATTAAGAGCATTTTCGCAATGTAGAAAGATGTGATCCACATTTTGGCAATGTAGACAAGTACCCAGTCTTTTACTTTGAACCATGTTATGTAATAGGTAACACCTCTCCAAGTTCCCCTGGCCAACTGCCCAAGCAATAACCTTAACAGAATGAGCTTTCAATTTCAATATCTGGCCTTAGAGTTCCAAAATTAAATATTAAGTAGAATTGCTTAAAAATCTGCTAAATTATAATTAAGAAATTCCGAGAACATTATAGCTTCCATCTCCTTGCATCACTTCTAGAAAGAGTATAAACCAACACTTTCCATCAGCAACAATATGCAAGATACTACACCTCCACATCATTTAGTTCCTCCTAAACCCATAGTCCCAGCTCGATGGATCAAGCAGGGGGATTAACAGTGGCTAATTCTTGAAGCTGGACAGGTTATATAGGGTAGGACACAGAAGCTTTGAAGCATCACTTCCACTATAGGATTCTTCCTCAACCTTAGCATATTCACCCTTGCCAACTATGAACTGACAGCACCAAATGAAAAGATCACACCCTGGGTGGATATATCCTTCTATGGACTTTGATTATCTGCCTTCAACACCAAATTTGCACGCCACCATTTTTCTATAAGCTCATATTTGTTATTTCTCACAAGTGACGGACCCAGATACTATTCTTCCTACAAGCAAGACACAGAAGCTCTCACCCCAGCTATCATTGCTTGACCATTGCCCTAGTCCTAAGTTCTTTGGGGCAATTAATTGAACTCCTTGCCTTAGTCTCTTGGCATACCCCTCACCACATCAGTATCCCTTGCCACTGTGTACGCTTCTTAAAGTCATTTAACAAACATCTTGCTCACATATCATTGAGGAAAATAGCAACGCACATCGATCTACTGAGTCTTTAACTGCTTACCATACATTTAGGGGGCAAATTTCCTTGTTACTTACCGAGTCTTTAGTTTCTTGGTGCTCAAGCCACATACTTTCAAACCTAAGAGCTCCTGGTCTACATTGTACAAATCTAAGCTTGTAACTTACCTTCATGAAATTTTGAAATTGCTTAATAGCCAATTTGCTAGCCTACATTTTACTATAGTTTCAATTTGAACTTCATAAATCCAAGAAGTTCAAGTAGTTTGTATCCTTACTATTTCAGTAGGAATAAGCCAATATTCTCTGTGTCATAAACTAATTGTAGGCAATGGCAAAAGAGTGAGGTTCTGGGAAGACTCTTGGCTAGAGGATCAACCCTTGAAATTCTACTTTCCAAGGTTGTTCAGACTATCAAGACACACCAACTATTCAGTAGAAAGGTTAGCTATCCCTCTCAATTTTCCGATGAGCTGGGACTTTGGGTTCAGAAGAAACTTAAATGACCAAGAGATTGACGAGTTTGCCTTGCTGATGGTTAAGCTAGAAAATGTCCGATTAGCGGAGTCTAAACCAGATAAAAGGAGGTGGAAGCTTGAGCCTAATGGGAAATTCTCTTGCAAATCTTTCCAGAGCTTCTAAATCAGTGGTGGATCAGGTCCAATTTTTGCTCCTACAAAGTTTATTTGGAAGGTCAAGGTCCCTACTAAGGTGAAGATTTTGGTATGGCTTGTGGTAATACATTTGATGTTCTTCAAAGGAGAAGACCGGGAAGTTGTTTTTCTCCTCACTGGTGCATTTTATGCAAAGCTCAAGGGGGAAGTGCTGATCATGTCTTCATGCATTGTGAAGTGGCTAATTTCTTATGGAAAAAATTATTTAGGGAGGCAAGAGTGGACTGGACAACTCCATTAGAGAGAAGTGACTTGCTAAGAGAAAACCCCATAGCTTTTGGTAAAGGTAAAAAGGCCAGAACCCTTTGGGGTTGTGGGGTGCTAGCTGTAGTCCGGGTGGTCTGGATGGAAAGAAATAAAAGATTATTTGAAAACTATGGAGGGGTGGAGAAGGAAGACCTGTGGGAGAGAGTCAAGTTCTGGGCATCCTTATGGGTTTCTATCTCTAAGGAATTCAAGGATTATAATCTTTCTTCCATTATTCTTAACTGGCAAGCAGCTGTAGTATAAGCCCCCAAGCCTTGATTAGTATTACTAGACGAGATGTTAGGCCTATTGCCCTAGCTGCCCTCTTTAGATCTTTAAAGCGGACTCCTTGTCCGCCTCCCTGTAACTCGATTTTTGCTTTTTTAATAAAAAGCTGTTTCTTCTAAAAAAAAAAAAAAAACTATGAGCTTACACCTCCCTTTTCCAAGGGCTCTAATAAGCTCAGACAGTGCAATCTAACAGTTTTTCATGATTCAACATCAAATCATCAGTAAAACATACTTCACACATGGCTACGCTACCACTCTATTAGACATACACTAATCAAACAATTAAGCCGTAATTCGCAGCTAACTCTGAAATCCCTGATACTTTATCAATTTATACAATTCCTTTTCCGGGGTGCTAAACATATCATCATATCACAATAACTTAACAAACACACAAAGTAACAGGAACAATGAAACAGCAAAAGTACCAGTTTTTGGCCCAAAGCGGCTTGAAATGCACGGTCAGGCAAATCTTCCCTCCTCTATACATCTGCACCAATCACAAAACCATTCAAAAAAAAAAAAAAAAAAAAAACCACACTCACAAACAACCAATGGCAAAACCGTAAAACCAAAACAAAAGCCCAGACCTTTTGGGTTTTCCCATCGAGCTGGGGAGCTCGAGCTCCGGCGCGGTGGCAGGGTAAGTGACCGGGATATCGAACTGGAGGTCGAACTCGTACTTGAGGAGGTTGTGGACGTACCAGCACTTGCCGGTCCAACGTGTCCCTTCGGGATTGGCGGCGGAGATTCGGAACCAATCGTTGTCGTTGGACTTGTTCATCTGGGTGTAGGCGATCAGCGACTTGTACTCCTCTTTCAGCCTCTGGGTCCACGCCGGCCCATCTCGCGGCCCGGCCTTGGTGGTCAGGAGAGGGATCTGGGTCAGCGTCGACTTCGTGTTCGGGTCCCAACCCTCCATTGTTCGCAAAAACCCTAACTCTCTCACCAATTTGGGGATGGAGCTCTGTAAATATGTACCTCCCTCTCTCCCTCTCTCGTCTATTTAGGCTTAATTGGAAAGACGGTTTTGGCCCCCCCATTGTAAAAATTTTACAACTCTGCCATTCACCTATGTTTTTCGTCTCTCTCGCTCTCTCCTGCCTCTGTTAGCTTTGGGTATGGTTTATATGTTAGATTATGTTACTTTTCTTGAATTCCTTGCTAACATTTTTTTTTTTTTTTGAAAAGGTGGCATTGATTTGTAGGAGCTTAATCTTGATTGTTTTGGTTTGGTTAGGATCAAAGTTGGAATCAATAGTAAGTTGATTAAAGTTGTGTTTTTCCTTATTTCGTCTGTGGGGATAGATGATGTTCTTCTTTGCTTACTCTAAGCTGGTTTTGATTCCTAAACAATAAGCTGATATGTATGAAATTTACTATTCTCTTTTTTAAAAGGAGGACTATCTCATGACTTGATCATGCTTGGTGATATACCTTAATCAAGTTCTTACTTTTGCAGGTAGCTGAGAGCTTGGAGCTGGTGAGAAGGAAATTAATTGTGGTTTGACAAAGAGGGAAAGCATTTCTTGCCTGGAATTTTTTTTGAATCTATGATGCTTTGCAATTTTGAATCTGATTAACTACTAAACCATTTCAATAACTTATATTTCTTTGTTTGAATCAGTGTGTTTTCTCATTTATTTTTATTCACTGATGTTGTGATTTCAGAAAAATAATTGAGATCTTCATGATCTATATATGTTTGTTTTGAAATAAACATAGAAATTGAAACCTACAACTAACTGGAAATGGATTTAACAGTTTGGCAGAGCCCAAGCCTTTACTAAATGGTTAGTCAACTTTAAATTCTTATATGCTATGATCTCTGTGTGACTTAGACTTATGGAGATTGATTTCGAGTTAAGAAACTACCAGAGAGCAAGTGCTTGAATGAAAAAGGACCAATGTCCTTTTTTCATTATGTGCAGGGCATTAATGGCCTATCCCATGCCTGGCTAAAGTACTGATGCAAGGCTGGTGTCTAATATTTGTGCTGGAATGCAACTTACTCATCTCATTGAACAATAACAGCCTGCTTTTTACTTTATCTTACCGATTGCTTTCTTCCATGTAAACTGATCAAATATGAGAACATTAGCAAAGAAGAACAATCGAATCAACTATGTGTTGGCCCTAAACAAAACCGTGTTTGGGTAATGTAATGATTCAACGTTTCTGATTAATGTATGTGTTGGCATGCTACTACCTCAGGTTGAATATAACAGCCTGCTTCTTAGTTTTTCTTATCAATGCCTTTCTGTTTTGTCAACCATACAAGTACAAAATATATTGACAAAGGAGAGTAAAAAAAAAAAAAAAAAAAAACGGTTCCACTTATTGACTGCTATGGACTGTTAGCTTGCCTAATGTAAGGTGTTTGATCTTTTTTTCTTTTGTTCTTTCATTTTCGCAAATGCAATGTGTTTTTCTTTTTTTATTTCAGTGGAATTACCGGAATTACTTGGTTCATGGCAGGGTAAGCCGAGTTTCCGCTTTTTTGGATTTGTTATGTGCATTAGTTCAACTGCTGCAACATCATTTTAATCAGTTCTTCAGGGTCTCCTACGTTCTTCTGACGGGTAAAACTCCAGCAACAAGTTTAGCTAGGCTAACTATGTTTTTAATAGACTTCAACTGATTAAGTATCACTCCCACCAGCCTTGGCCAATCATTTTGAACACTCTAATGTGATTAAAAAAATGTATGAAAAGGCTTCTCCACTTTATGTTGTACATCTTCCATAGTTTGAACTTGATGCTTTAATGAGAAGCTGGATTGCTGGTCTCTCCGTCTCCGTCTCCGTCTTTTCTCTAAGGACGGCTCTCCTTTAATTTTTGTTATTGAAATCTAGATAATATATGGTCCAAAAATGTTGCAACAAATGGGTGTGACACTCTGCTCCAATCCATTCATCTGCTTGATTATTGTCTTTGAAGGCGATTCTTCTAGACTATATTCTGCAGTGTTTCTATGTCTATGTTAGTCTCTTTTTAAGATATTGTTAGTAGCTTCTGTTTTCATTTAACTGATTTCAAGTCAATAGCTTTCTATAACTAGTGACTTTTCAACACAGTGATAGTAGCTTTCTATTTATATGTTAGTATCTTTTCAATCTGATGTCAATAACTTTTTTGTTTTCATTTTTATTGATTTCAAGTCATTATGTAATAACCCGAAAATTAGTGCCAACTATCGAACACTATATTATTAACTATATTCGAAAAATCTTTGTTATTGAGCTCAAGACTCTCATCTATGTTATTTTTATGATGCATGTCATTTCAGTACTAATTATTGCCATTTTTTTTACCTTAAGAAAGCACTAAAGTTCTTTACTTATTAATTGGGTAAATGTGCATATGGATGTGTGTGTGTGTACATACATACATACATACATACATATATATATATATATACACACACACACACACACACATATATATATATATTTAGCAAGTGGATTTATGATCTGATTTATGCTTTCTTTCTTTTATTATTTTTTTATTATTTTATCTTATCATTTTAATCATTTAACCTAAATAGTAATTAGTCACTCACCTTATAATAATTAGTCACTTACTTATTTTATGCTTAATTCTAGCCTATTTAAGCATATGATCTGATCATACTTCCTACAAGCTTGAAGATCAAATGCAAAATTGATCAAAAACTCCCTTAGTTGAAGAGAAAACTCAACTAGAAGTTCTTCACACAAATCCTTCATCCTATTTCTCTTAAGAAGTTTCCTTTTTGTGAAAGAAGTCCAAAGTTTGATCACAAGACCTTCTGAGTTCCTTAAGTAAGTACATGAATACATTTCTATGTTCTTTTGTCTTTAAGATTTATCAAAGAGAAGTTTTAAATACACACCCCTAATTACTTAATACACACTCCATACTTAATACACCACCCATTTAATTTCTCATTCTAATATTTTACTAAATACACAACCCAAAGTACCTAAAATATCCTTAATCTAAAAAATCATGAAATATCCTACTTTTTTACTATATTAGGATTACTATTTAATACGATTAGTATATTCTATTATATTGACGTTTTGTAAATGACAATATTGATTACTTGTATTTGTTATTGAGAAATCCATAAAGATTTATTATTGTTCCCTTTAAATAGATGTATATAAATAGGTTTTGTGTTATTTGAGCTCACATCCACCAAAAAACCATGTTAATCAAGTATAAAATTATGAGTTGAACATTAAACCAAAACTATATCAGTAGTTTCTCACTTTCTCCATAGTAGTGGAACTAAAAAGTTGTCATTAGAGGGATCAAACAAATTAACAGTTACAAAGTTTTTTCACATGTGATGTTTTATATTAGAAAATAAATTGATTAATCACAACTCCTAGAACAAAAAAGGAAATTAACTAAAAAATGGGAGTAAAGTGATATGTTTTAAAAATATTTAATGTCATTGATTTTGAAATTCTAAATATTATGGTTTCTAAAAATTAAATTAGATAGTTTCTAACTTTATTCTTGTATTAAATTGGGAGGCCATGTATAGAAATTTTTTGTGTTTATCTAACTATTTATACATAAATATTTAAATAGAATAATATAAGGAAAATATGACTATTTTTTTCTTCTAGAATGCATAAATGTCTGTTTTTGTCATTTAACCTACCTACAAAATCAAATTTGAAATATAAAATAATAGAGATGTGTATTAAGTGATTAGGGGTGTGTATTTAAAATTTCTCTTTATCAAAATACATAATCAATGATAAGATGGAAAAGGATCTGTTTTGCTGGAAACCAGTATTTTCGTATGTAACAAAATCTGTTTTGTCAAAACTAATTACAGTATTAAATTCCTCATCAAAAGTTCTTCAATTTAGGCTTTTGAATCACTAAAAAAGGTTAAGAAATGAAGAAGTTATGGCTAATCAAAGTTTTCAACTTTAAAACTCGCTGGAAACCTCATACAGCCATCACAACTTCAAAAATTCATATCTCCCTCATTTCTTAACCATTTTCTGCAAACTTTATATCAATTTGAAGCTTAGGACCTCTACTTCTGATCTGGAGAGTTTGAGAAGTAATGGTAAAATACACAGTACGTAATTACTTAGACATCAAAGGACAGTATCAAAAATATTGGTTTCTGCACTGTTATGGTTCTTCACCATTTCTGGACTATATCACTCTGATCTGGACTACATGACTTATTCCATTGCATTCCTTGTGAAAAACCCTTTGAAATGGTGTACTCAATTGACTAATTCGGACTTGTAATGGACAACATAACACATCTTGAAGTTTGATGACTCTAATCGGAGAAACATGAACATGGTTGATGAACTTCAATGGATTTGGACATAAGGACTGAAATACTAACTATAATATAATTTTGTTAAATTGTTTATAGTTACTTATTTAATGCTTGTGCTTTATTATTACCTATTTTACTTGATTTCAATTATGTATAAGCTTCTTTTTAATTATGTTGTTTGCTAGTGAATTTACTTATTTGTGATATACAATTATTTTACACATGTTTTCATATGAGATTATTCCTAAGTATATGTATCTATATGTGTGTACATATACATATATTACGATCTATAATTCATAAAGATTGTATGTTGTGAATTTGATTATGTCTGAAAAGTACAATTGTGAAGCCGGGTGATTACAACAACCCCGTGCTTAAGTGAATTACTGGTAAATGTGTTTTGGTGTTATGATGAAGTTAAGCTGTGGGCCCTAGTCCCTTCAGATAGTGCACTATTATACTCTTAGGAAGGGTGCTTACTTTGAGTATACATACTTTGACAGTGTCCTTGGTATGCTGCGGCTTACCAGTGCTTTGGTATTATGGACCCTAGCACGTGGATTTATGATTTGTTACCAGTCAACCTGGCTTTCCCGTGTTTTGGTATTATGGACCCTAACACGTTGATTTATGATTTGTTACCAGTTAATCCGAAAGTTCACTAAGAAGAGAAGTGTACTTATATTATTTTGATCAAATATCTGTCTGCGATATATATATTATCAATATGTTATGGTGCTAAGTGAAAAGAGAATCAAGCATGTATTGCTTAAAGTTTATTTCACATATTAATGCTGCAATATTTGTTGGTTCAATAAGGAGATGTGATTAAGTGATTTATTACCAGTCTCATAAACCATTCACACGAATGAATATATTTGTATATATGTGTGTATGTATTGTGTGTATATATATACATATTTAAGAATTCGTATGAACATATAAATGGTTCTTGGTACATTTTAATTGGTTGTTCAATTTTGATTTCTTATAAGACACATTAATATAAGAATGTAAGTTGTGTACTTACTGGGCTTGTGTTGCTCATGATGCTACACCTTCTTGTTTTCAGGTATTGAGTAGATGCTTGGGGAAACGGGATGAACCTACTAGATAAAATAATATTTTTCTACTACTATTTCTAGTGAATACCTGTACTAATTCGAATTTTGCTTAACTTTGGTTTTGTAAACATATTACCGATATTTGTTTTCTAATAAAAGTACTATTCAAACATGTATATAATTTCTTTTACTTCCTGTTGATTTATTCAAGAAGAAAATTTTATTTGTTTTGACTCACGTCACAAATTCACGAGCCATATTTCAGTACAATATTGGCCTTGGATTTGGGGGCGTGACACATTAGCTTTCTATAACTGTTTTAGTGGCTTTTTAACACAGTGATTGTTGGCTTTTTAGTGACAACAATACATAGACGCAGTAAAAATGTTTATGGGGTTGATCCGCCGGCAAAGCTTGTGTTAGCTGTGATTTTGGTGCAGCTTGGGTATGCTGGGCTTTCGATAATCTCAATGTTTGCTCTAAAGAAGGGAATGAGTCCTTCCACATTCATCGTGTACCGAATGGCCATTGCCACTATTGTTCTAGCTCCATTTGCATTCATTTTGGAGAGGAATTCAAGACCTCCGATGACTTGGGCCATCACTGCAAAGATAATGTTGCTGAGCCTTTTCGAGTAAGAATCCAAATAGGATAATCTAATTCATTTGTTCAACTTATAATGTATTCTAATTTTATCTATTCATGCATTGCAGCCATGTGCTTGACCAGAACCTGTACTAATGGGAATGAAGAATTTGAGTGCAACGTTCACTTCTGCAATGTGCAATATGCTGCCTGCTTTTGCATTTTGTCTGGCCTGGATTTTTAGGTATAACTCATAATAATACATACTCATGCCCTTGGTCACACACTGATTTACAGAGACAACACATTGATTTGTAGGTTTGAGAAGGTTAGCCTTAAGAAACTGCACAGCATAACAAAGGTGATGGGGACGGTCATCACAGTCGGGGGAGCAATTGTCTTGACTCTAGTTAGAGGTCCCTCTTTGTGTCTACCATGGGCCAATGAAGAAGAAATAAATCCTCATCAATCTGCGCAATAATATTCGGGTCAGAGAGACCTTGTGTAGGCCTCATCAAAAAGCCCACGGATCAAGTAGGCCGATGGAGGCCCGCCGGCCCTGAGGGCTAAAAGCCCGGCCCGACCCGTTAAAAAGCCCGCCTCGGTGGGTAGTGGGCCGGCCCGCCAAAAACCCGGCCAGGCCCGCCAAAGGCCCGCTAAGCCCGGCCCGTAAAACCCTTAAAATATTTTATATATATATATATGTAGATATTTGTGTGTGTGTTTATAAATATATATATATATACACACACACATATAGATTTATATTTGTGTGTGTGTTTATATATATATATATATATATATGTGTGTGTGTGTGTGTGTTTTATATATATATAGCTATATATATATAGAGATATATATATATAGATATGTGTGTGTGTGTGTGTTTATAAATATATATATATATAATATAGAGATATATATATATATGTGTGTGTGTTTATATATATATATAGATATAGATATAGGTATATAAACACACACACATATATATATATCTATATATATATATATAGATACATATATCTCTCTCTCTCTATATATATAGATACATATATATATATATAATATAGATATATATATATATGTGTGTGTGTGTGTGTGTTTATATATATATATATGTGTGTGTGTGTGGAAGTTCTTATACTTCTATATAGAATATGTGCATTAGTGCATATATATATTCTACATATCGGTTGACCAATTTGATCGGATTAGAAAATATGGTGAAATTGGCTAAATTTTTTACCACACTCATAATTTATTGTAATAATGTCATCCAACGGTCCATTTTTCCATTTTCTTTGAATTGATAGGGGTTGCTTTTTAGAGTGTATGATATATTGATATAGATTTATAAAAGTAACTAAATTTGACTTAGTTGATCGAATTCGAAACGAGAATCAAATTAGCTGAATTTGTTACAATCACCATAAAACATTACAATCTCTCAATCAAGCAGTTGATTTCTCTAAATTCATTTTCCACTTCATGGTTGCTTTAAAATGAACCTCAACAATTTAAATGCAATATACAAGTCATACAACTTTAGGAGGCAAATTAATATAGGCCAACATCTTTGTAATTAAAATTGAAATTTTTATCTTATGTCCACGCACATCCATCGATGAAATATTTACAAACGTGATGTGAAAAAACAACCACGTTTCGCGGTCGTCATGCCATCGGTCAACCAAGAAAACATACAAGTGACAACGGTTGACCAATTCGATCGGATTCGAAAATATGGTGAAATTGGCTAAATTTTTTACCACACTCATAATTTATTGTAATAATGTCATCCAATGGTCCATTTTTCCATTTTCTTTGAATTGATAGGGGTTGCTCTTTGGAGTGTATGATATATAGATATAGGTTTACAAGAGTAACTAAATTTGACCTAATTGATCGAATTCGAAACGAGAATCAAATTAGCTGAATTTTTTACAATCACCATAAAACATTACAATCTTTCAATCGAGCGGTTGATTTCTCTAAATTCATTTTCCACTTCATGGTTGTTTTAGAATGTACCTCAACAATTTAAATGCAATATACAAGTCATACGACTTTAGGAGGCAAATTGATATAGGCCAACATCTTTGCAATTAAAATTGAAATTTTTATCTTATGTCCACGCACATCCATCGATGGAATATTTACAGACATGATGTGAAAAAATAAGCACGTTTCGCGGTCGTCATGCCATTGATCAACCAAGAAAACATACAAGTAACGACGGTTGACTAATTCGATTGGATTCGAAAATATGGTGAAATTGGATAAATTTTTTACCATACTCATAATTTATTATAATAATCTCATCCAACGGTCGGTTTTTCCATTTTATTTAAGTTGATAGAGGTTTCTCTTTGTAGTGTTTGATATATTAATATAAGTTTATAAAAAATATTATCTTTAAAGATTTATTTTTGTAAATAAAGCCCGCAAGGCCTGCCCCAAAAAAGCCTGCAAGGCTTAGCCTGGCCCTGCCCGAAAAAGCCCACGAGGCCCGCATTAAATGGATGGGCTTGGATCCTTTAATTTATAATAAAGTCCGGCCCGTTGATGAGGCCTAACCTTGTGAAAGGAGCTCTATTTATCTCAGGAGCTTGCTTCTGCTGGTCTTGGTTTGTCATTTTGCAAGTATTGGTCTCTTAAATCACTTCACTTCATTTTACAGTCGGGGGAGCTCTATTCACTTCATTGTACCCGAATAGTATTGCGCAGATTGATGAGGATTTATTTCTTCTTCATTGGCCCATGGTAGACACAAAGAGGGACCTCTAACTAGAGTCAAGACAATTGCTCCCCCGACTGTGATGACCGTCCCCATCACCTTTGCTATGCTGTGTAGTTTCTTAAGGCTAAACTTCTCAAACCTACAAATCAATGTGCTGTCTCTTTAAATCAGTGTGTGACCAAGGGCATGAGTATGTATTATTATGAGTTATACCTAAAAATCCAGGCCAGACAAAATGCAAAAGTAGGCAGCATATTGCACATTGCAGAAGTGAACGTTGCACTCGAATCCTTTGTCATTTGGAAATGGTCCTAAACTTCTAATGATTTGAATTTGATTACAGCACGAAAAAAAAAGTAAAACATGATTATATGTAATGGTGAATTTGGATTTTGTCTACACATGCAATTATCTTAAGATCCTACCCTTGTCAGCTCTCTCTCACAGCATTGATATGCTTTTGGAGTATGGTGGAAGGAGCAATACTGGCTTTTGTAGTTGAAAGGGGACATAGTGGAGTCTGGTCCATACAATTCAACATCAAACTTGTAGCAGCATTTTATGGGGTAGGTAATCCCAAAAGTTTCAATTGTATGTTTAAATAGGTAAATATTTGTACTATAATAACTGGATTTGAAACGACACCCTTGCTAGAGGGCCCAAAACGAGTCTGGCGCCTTAGATCTCTTGGGTGTCCCAAGTACTTGCATAATTGGAATTAACACTGCAATCCCAGTTTAATGAACTTTGTATTAATATTTCATACTGCAGGCAATGCAAGTTGTTGTTGCTTATTATGTGATGGGAATGGTAGTGAACAAAAAGGGACCTGTTTTTTACTCGGCTTTTAATCCCTTGGCCACAGTAATGGTTGCAATCCTGGGTTCCTTTGTTTTAGCAGAACAATTGTACCTTGGGAGGTAGGCTCACATGTATTGATTTCTCTCTGATTGATTCATCCATGCCTATATATGCATGACAATTGATTGACTAGTCTCTTTCAGTCTTGTTTGTAGTGTTATTGGAGCTGCTGTAATCATCATTGGTCTGTATCTCATTCTCTGGGGAAAAGCAAAGGACCAGTCTCCTCCATCACAGTGCTGAATTATCGATGAAGTAGCACCATAAACACAAAGATATATAATTAAGCAATTTTCAGTTCTAGTTGTGTGATTTGTAGAGTGATCTGTTCAATACAAACATGAATTTGGCCTGCTGGATGTTTTTTGGCTTCTGAATATTATGCAGCTTAATAAATAAAAGACTATACTTTGGATTTTGGACATTTTATACTCTGTTACAAGATATTAATTTTTTGGAACTTTACATTGCGCCCTAAAAATTCATTAAACCAGACTGGATTGTAAAATCAGTAAGAATGCGAGGCATATATGGATAGTCAAGAACTGTTGTTTGGTAACTTTGGTGACTTGAGAAGAGTTGGAGCATACCGCATAATGTCAATCTGGCCTGAAAATTTATGGTTATTGCTTGTTGAAAAGTGCAGGTAAAGACTTCAAATATCAATGATTCCAATTTTGGCCTAAATTAATTTTTTGGTGTTATATTTTAGGCCTATATTATGATCTCCAGGACTGGACACATTACTTTCGATTTCTTCTTAGAAACATGTACATAAATTAGAGGCTTGTCTATGGTTTTGGCATGCAACTATTAAGAGTTTGACATCCCAGTGTAAAGACCATGCTGCACTGTTTCTCCATTCCATTACAAGAGCTAGAACTGTTGCTTCCACCGTACGCAAGAAACATATCAAAATTAATAGGGAGAGCTGACAAGGGTATGAAGTATGATCTTATTGTATGTCTGCGTATATCGAAATTCACCTGCAGAAAATTACTTTTCACAGTAAAATCATGAGAATCAAACCACTAGCTAGGGAATTCTTACTTGCAAAAGAATGAAAACAGACTAGGAGAGACAAGCTGCTGACCTGAATAAAGCAGCCTTAACAAGGTCCGTGTCGTCTGAGTGACTTTGTGATTGTTGATGATGATGATGAGGGTGTTGCTTCATGCACAGTCCATGGTAAACTCAGAGGAGGGCCTTTGACTAGAGTATGTAGTCTTTATTCTAGATTGTCCTTATACATACGCATACATAGAAACACATCATTCCATAAGTTTTGATTAACTAAATAGCATTCTAATTCATATGACCATATAATTAATACAGGGTTCCCACGCTCACAGTCAATACACTAAAACATTCTGCCCCATTAAGATATAGCATAAGGAGACCGGAGAGACTAAACGATCTTGTATTTCGTTAACGACATCTACTAAAGCAATGATATCCGGACAAGGTATATGGCAGATGAGGAAGTGGCTGTCGAGTGCTTCATTTCCGCTCAAAAGATGTGACAATTAATATTCTTTTGCTACTTAAATTTGGCCTCATCTTTTTTCTTTTGTTCGCTTTTTCTATATTCTTTTCTTCTTTTTTTTCCTTTCAAAAATAGAGAAATTATATTTTGAAAATTATATATTGCTATTGACAAATTGTAAAGTCTATTTTGCACTGTTTTGTGCTTCTGACGTGTCGTTCAGCGTGGCGGATAGGATTTTTATTGACTCGTTGCGTCCGTTTGCCCGTGCAGGAACCTCACTGTCCGAACCGCTAGATATCGTGCCGCTACAAACAATACCTTGGGAGGTAGCAATGGGTCGTGCCAGGCGTCCAGAGAGCTCCAAGGCAAGGGAGGAAGTTGCCGCTCGTAATAGGCGTGAGGAGAGGTTAACGAGCAATAGCGCCGCTAGTGGTTCTGCTGGCGGGGGAGAAGTTATCGGTGAAGAGATAGAGTCCGCCTGGGTTCTGAGTGATGGTACCGCAGTGGATGAGGCGGGAGGGCGGATGACTGTGGCCGCCGTCACCCGTCTGAAGCAGGTGTTCCGCTTGCCAGGCGTAGTGAAGCTGCTGCCACCGCTGAAGGACGAGAGAGCTTCGATCCTGCCAGCGGGGCACGCAGCCGTGCACGAGGCGATCTTCCGCCAGGGAGTTACATTCCCACTACTGCCAAATCTCTAAATTTTGGTTTGCGAGTTTGGTCTCACCTTTGGGCAAATTTGCCCTAACATGTGGCGGTTGCTGATGGCGCTTGTCCGGTTGTGAGGGCCCAACCGTGGCGGAGGTGTTACATTTCTACAAGTTGGTGTATGTGAATCGCCAAGGTTACAGCGGACAGGTGAACTTGAGCTGCCGCCAGGGGGCGTCCAAACTGATTGAGAACCTGAAGGACTCTATGTCTCCCTGGGGGGGGGGGGGACCTTGGCGATGTAATTGCTCTGTTGCTCTCTCTCTCTCTCTTCCAGTATTACATAATTTGGCTTTCTTGATTTGTAATCTCCGATTATAATTGCATTAATCCTAGACTTGTTTTTCAAAATAGTGGTAGTATCTTTCTATACCTCTGTTAGTACCCTTTCAAGCTGATGTCAGTAACTTTTCTATTTGCATTTTAATTGATTTCAAGTCAGTAGCTTTCTATAACTGTTATAGTGGTTTTCAAAAACAGTGATAGTAGCTTTCTATACCTATGTTAGTATCTTTCAAAGCTGATGTTAGTAGCTTTTCTATTTGCATTTTGATTGATTTCATGTTATCTTTTGCCAATAGTATATCAAATCGAAAAATCAGGATTTTGTATGAAATTCAGTTTTCTTTTGTTTGTGATTTTGTATCTCTAGCATTTCTTGTTTGAGGTTTGTGTTACACTATCAACATGGATAATCAACAAATTTTTTTGCAATCGGAATCTATGTTAGTGTCATTTTATTACTGGTCCGGTAGCTTTGTACATGTGTCATAGTAGCTTTCTGTACCTATGTCAGTAGCATTTTAGATTGTTTGGTTTTGATTATCTGGTTGATAAAGAGTGTCATGTTTGTTGTGCAGCAGCACGCTGCTGTTTTTAGTTTGCATTTAAAATATTAATATTTTGTTGTATATTTGTTCTTGCAGAATTCTTCCCCTTTGCATTGGCAGTGGTTGATTCCGAAAATCATGTGAATTTGAGTAGTGAAGCCTCTATTGACCTAGATCATCCGGCCAACCAAGAAATGTTGAAATTAAGTTTGGTGCTATAGGTGGCAAAATAATGCTTATGGTTCGTGTAGTGTGGTAGAGCTTGACAATAAGAAACTTCAACGGAGGCCGGCCATTTGAAAAATGACAATAGCATTACAACATTGACAGTAGCTTTATATAACTAATAGATTTTCACAACTATTGTAGTGGCTTTTTACAACTATGGAAGTAGTTTTGTACATATTTATATTATTGCTGAACCTACATATTTTTTGCATCATTGAAGATGATTTTTTTCTCTATTGCAGTAGCATTTTTCTTTTTGTTGTATATTTTACATTTCTATAAGTTTGTTAGTATCTGAGATCTCAGTCTCTAAGAGTAGTTTTTGTTCTACGTGGTAGTAGTTTTTGTTCTGTTTGGTTATAACTTTTGGTGTTGATGAGATTAGCTTTTGGTGATGGTGAGAACAGCTTTTGTTACTGGTGAGAGTAATTTTCTGGTGTTGGTGACAATAGCTTTTAGTTTTGAGGAACGTAACTTTTGTTGGTAACAGTAGCTTTTGTTGGTGGGGATAATATCTTTTCGTTTTGGGGAGCATAGGTTTTTTTAGTAAGGAGTAGCTTTTGTTGTTGGTGATAGTATCTTTTGTTATCTCGCTTAGGTTGCCGGAAATCTCACAAGAGTAGCTTTTATTCCTAGTGACAGTAGCTTTTGTTGCTAGTGATAGTAGCTTTTGTGACCTCGCCGGAGGTTGCCGGAAATCTCATAAGAGTAGCTTTTGTTGCTAGCCACAGTAGCTTTTGGTGCTAGTGAAAGTAGCTTTTGTGGTCGCCGGAAATTGGTCGGAAAGCCGCCGGAGTTCACAGGAAACTTGCCAGAGTTCGCCGGATGTCGGCCGGAGACCCGCCGAAGTTGACCGGAGGTCTCGCCGGAGAGGAGAGAGAGAGAATGATTGTTGACTTTTTACTCTAGTGGCATTTATCTAAATATGTTGATTTTTAATATCCAAAATATAACACCTTTTTTAATCTAGTGGCCTTATGAGGGAGAAAACTAGTTTGTGGCCTTATGGGTAAAAAAACATTCAAATATGCACTTAATGCTTGAGACACCAGATATTTATATCAAAATTGAGTACCAAATGATGTGGCATACAACACTTCATCAATATTATTCCATAAATTTCAATGACATGGATTTATTTATTTTCAATTTAAAAACAGAATGTTTTTGAGAAAATATTTTGTATATTATCAAAACCCTAATGTTTTACAAAAATCAAAGCAATTACAAATATAATTACACTGCTTCTCGTGAAGAGCAGCCAATGTTATTCGTTAATTGGCTTCATCTTGCTTAAATGGGGAAAATGATGAAGAATAAAACAGATAGAGAGACCAATATTGGTTCTTGTCCAATTCTTTATTTGAAGTCTATTATCCATCAACATTCTCAATTTATGGACAAGCTAGTTGATCTCATCCCTGCTCAGTTCTATTTATCCAATGACGATCGGAATAAGCCATGGTTTCAAGGCCTTATTAACTTGCAAAAGCTTTAGGTAAGAAAGAAATAAAGAAAGACATTAAGAAAACTCGCAGAGATTGATTCAAAACTCAAACATCAAAGACCCAGTTATAATCTTTCATGTGGGAATTGCTTTTTTTTTTTTTTTTTTCTAATATTTATTTTGATCTGGGTATCAAGTTTGCAGAGAGCTAGATTGCTATAACAACTCCATCTATTCATTTTCTAAATTAATTTGGTATTTTGTTTAATTGTGACTTTTATTTAATATAAGTTTTCTTAATTCTTAAAAAAAAAACATGAAATTTATTTTATATCCAACAAGGAAATCCATGTCAACATTTAAATTGATGATATGGCATGTGCCATGTCATTTGGTAAGTAACTTTGGTACAAAGTTTTGGGATCCCTAGCACTACTCTATATGTACTCAACCCTAGAAAGAATCGGTTCGAGTTTGGTTTGGATAATACCCGATTCCCCCTTTTTGTGGGTTTGGGAGGCTGAACATTGAAGGTCTGCAAGTCTCCTTCTACTATTGTTCTGATCTTTGTGTGCTTTGATTTTTATTGGGTTTTTTGTTGTCGTTGGTTTTCAACTGATATGGATTTTCACTTTTCACGTTTTAGGGGTTTTGTTTGTCCTGCAGTTTGGGATCTGGGTGATTGATTGGAACAGTTTCAAGGTATGGTTCTGATCTTTGGCAATATGAAACCTTTCATTAATTTGTGTGCTATGTATAATTCTCCTATCAGTTATTGGAATTATTGGGTTTTCATTTAGAGAGGAACGGGAGCCAATTTAGGTGGTGGGTAGAAATGATTTTCTGAGTTTCCGAATTGTTATTATATGGTCAAGTCTCATTCCTTGATAGCTTATGTTGATATGCTTTCTTCAAGTTTGGGATTACTTGTGATAAGTAACCTCACTCTCATTTTCTTTTTTCAAACATAATACCAAAGTGATTGTACAACAAGGACCCCTGACATGAGGTCTCACAACTGATGGCTTTCCAACACCTTCCCCTGCCGTACCCTGCACACGACATTCAATCAATTCCTTCCTGCTAACAACAAACCATAGCAAACACCAATTAGGTCACCCTCTCCCAGCTGAACTAGAAACAATTCAAAAACATAAATTCTTACTCCACATATAAAAATCAAAACCGAATACAACATGTCCCATCCCATTATTAAAACACAAATCAAACCATCCAAAAAACTTATACAGGCTGATATTTTGAGTGTGTTTGGGCCTATGGCACCTAGATGAACTCCTTGCTAATACCCCGTCTATCCTGTGACTTAGTAAGACATCAAAATTAGTATGTTTTCATTGTTGGTATGTTATTCTGCAGTTTTGATCTTGATTTAATTGTGATTAAATGAATGCTTTGTAAATGAATCCTGTATTTATTGAACTAGAATCCAAACTATCAAGACCATAGTCCTTTGTAAGTGTAAGTTTTACATTTCCTTTGATTTCATTCAAAGTTCGTTATTCATAAACACGAACTCGTACCACTAACCAAAAATTTCGTGGTTCGAGTTCGTGCTGGTATTCTTCTCCTCCTCCTCTATTTCTTTTGTTTTTGCAAAGAAAAGAGAAGAAACATGGCGACGAATCTGAGCCGTCTGTTCTCATCAGCAACGATGACGAAAGCCGAGCCTCTGACTCGCTCAGCTACCAACTCAGTGAGTCGGCTCTTGCCCTCCTTGACTCGGCAGTCTCAACTGGAGAGCGAAAACGCCCAGGTAAAATACGTCGGAAGCGCCGAACTTGACGACGAAAAGAGTGAAAAGCGAGATGAGGGTGGTGAAGGTGACAGAGAAAAGTTGGATTTGAATAAAGAGACGGGTGGGATCGGCGGGCCGAAAGGGCCTGAGCTGACCCGGTTTGGAGATTGGGAAAAAAAACGGTCGGTGCTCTGATTTTTAGGTTTTTGTTGTTCTTCAGAAGATTGAGTCGGAAAATTAATGGTGAACTTTTTAAATTAGGATATCAAATTTTCTGGTTTTTTTTTTTTTATGAAATCAAATTTTCTGGTTGATTCTACTATTTTTGTTGTGTTTATGCCGTGTAAGTTTGAATTTTGATCAGTAAAAATAAAACTATGATTTTGGCTTTTACTTTCAAGTTTTGATGAGCTTTTGCTAAGGATCACATTGGAATTTCAATTTGAGGTTTGTATCATTCAAGCAACATTGCAATGAACTCATCACACTTAGCTAGTTGTGTTCTGTATAATTAACATGATATTGCTATTGTCAATTTGATGTGACACCAAATTACATAATTGATCTTTCTTCATCTTATTAGCTCACTTGAACTATGATATTGGAATTTGAAAGAATATATTGCATATTTGATCTTTTCTTCATCTTATTAATTCACTCGAACTATCCCAAAAGAATATATATATTAGGGTTTTTATCCATTTACCCCATTTCTAGGGATCTTTTTCCCACTTATCCCATTAAGTTTTTTTAATTTTCACTTATCCAAAACACTCTAAGGAGGTATTCCCTTATATCCCATTAAGGTTTTTTTTTTTCTTTTTAATACCATTTTATCCTCACCCCTTTGTTATTTAGAAAGAGAGAAAAAAAAATGGAAGAAACCATATGAGACTTTGCCGGAGCCGGTCACCGGCCGCTTGAGTCCGGTTACCGGTTGCCGGATTTCAGGTAACTTTCGCCGGAATCCGGTTATCGACCGCTACTCACCAGAATTTTTTGAAAGTATCTATTGCCCCCAATAGAAAGGCAATAGCCCCGTAATAGACCTCGATTGCCCCCCCAATAGAGGGGCAATAAACTTCTGTTGCCCCCCAATAGACACCTATTGCCCCCTAATAGAACTTTCGGTGGCTGAAATGGGAACTAATATTCCTAAAATTAGACAAATAAAACTTTGATTAAAGAAAAAAAAATGAAGAGATTATATCAATTCAAATCATGAATTGTCCTCTAATGGACGCCTATTGCCCCTCAATAGATGTCTATTGCCCTCTAATAAAACTTTTTTTTTTCTTTTTTTCTTTCCTTCTGAGCATTCTGTTGCATAACAAGAGAAGCACCATGTTGATTTGCAACGAATAAGCTCCATCCAAATTTTAAAAAATAAAATAAAATAAAAATGTACTTGGTTTTTTACCAAGATTTATGGTTCCAAGGAAAGAACAAACCCAACAGAAAGAAAAGATTTCTCATCAAAAAAAAAAAAAAAAAGACAGAAAGAGAAGATTCTGCTCATCATGGTATTCTCAGCCAACCTATTATCCCTCAGCGTCTCCGACCTTTTCTTCGATTCATGGCTCTGTCAAAACAACTACCCTGAAATCCTCGAGCACGGACCCACCTCCACCATAACTGCCACCGCCATTTCAACCTCCACCTTCACCTCAAATGGGTTCTTCAGCTCACTCTACTCCACCATCTGCATCCTCCTCTCTCTCTTCGCCACCAACCACTTCTCCAAGCTCACCAACGAAGACCTCGCCGCCCCTACGCCTGCGGAGGGGCTGAGGTCCTTGCCAGATCCAGTCCAAGGGTCGAGCGGTGGAGATCGGTCTCATCGAAGCCGGTGATGACCTCCTCGACGAAGTAGCGAGTCGGTTGAACTAACCTCTCTCCCGGAGCAGCAACGACGACTTCGCGTCGTCGACGAGGGTAGACCGACATCGACAATCGCCTGCTACGGTCTGGTACCCTCCTGCATCAACGGACCTCAATTCAGACCAAATCTTGGCCTCACGGTCTGATTGGTTTGGCTTTGATAAGAATTTGGATACAGAGAAGAGAGAGAGAGAGAGAGAGAGAGTACGGTCTGGTACCCTCCGGCATCGGCGGACCTCAATTCAGACCAAATCTTGACCGCACGGTCTGATCGGTTTGGCTTTGATAAGAATTTGGATACAGAGGAGAGAGAGAGAGAGAGAGAGAGAGAGAGAGCTCGGAGGGAGGAGAGAGATGACGGAGTGGCACTATGCGATTTCTTAATTAAGTTATGGGCAAAATTGTCATTTCATTTTAAATTGGGTTAGTGAGAATAAAAATCTGTTGCTGCGGTAAGTGAAACAATTTTAGCCAATTTTGATGCTTTGGGTCAAGAACCCAATATATTATATAGCAAAAAGAAGATGGGATAGATAATAGATTCCTGTATAAATAAAGTAGGAACTTAAGATATAATACCGACATCATTAAGGGGGTATATTCAATCTAGATTTTAAATGATTCCGTCTGATTTTTTATAATCCGTGAATTTTAGTGAATTCTACATAATCCACGGATTGTTTTAATTCCATATGGAGTTGAACAAATTATTAGAGAGATTTGTTTAGATTTTAGTAAGTGCATGGATTGTCCAAATAAAGATCAAAATAATATAATACTATAAATTATTTTTTTGGACAAAAAATAATGATCAAATTTTGTGACCTAATTCACCACAGGGTGAGTCTAACTAATGTATATTAGCCCAAAAAATAATACAATAATTATTATGACTTGAAAAAAAAAATCATGAAGGGCCAATACCATCAACTCATCAAGTACTCATCTCCAGAGTTTCAATGTTTCTACGTTTGAGGAAGATCTGAAACTTTGTGGTGCAGCACTTCTAAAAGTGCCAGACAACTAAGGGCACTGACGCATGAACACACTTCCAAAAGTATCAAACAACTAAGGGCTAGTTTGGGATTGCTATGACTTTAAAAAAAAAAATGCTGGTGCTGTGTTGTGAGAATAATCAGTTATGAATTAAAACAGTTTCATGTTTGGTAAATAATATTTTTAAAAGTATTGTCAGTACATAAAACAACTGCAGAGTGTGTTTTGATCTACATCAACTTCTAAACGCAACCTTTAGGCTGCTTCTAAAATTTACTGCTAGTTGTTAGTGTGAGTCATCGTTCCCCTATTAGGAATGGACTATAAGGGAATATATTGTTGTAACTACTTACCTTGTATATGTTGTGTAGTACAGTAGTACACAATAGTTGTAGTACGATTGTAATCTGTTTATATACACCACAGAATGGGTGTAATTTAATATCAGAAAATTCATTCTCTATATCTCGTCTTATTTGACTTGGTATCAGAGCAAAGATCCGAGAGGACTTTGTCTCTTATTTTCTACTTCCTAATTTCCTAGGTCGGGTTTTAGGGGTATTGTTTCTCCCATCGTTGTCTCTCATCCAAGAACGACTATATTGTCTTCTTCTTGGACTTCAACATCATCAGACCAGTCACTTCCATCATCAGACCGCTTCCATCGATCAGACCGGCTTCGTTTCCAGAACTAGACCTCCGTCGTATTCGTTGGTCAAGTCCAGTCACCTTCTTCCTGCAACAGATCCGACATCAGACCAGATCGTTGTTCATTCCCCATCGAGTTCAGTCGGCTTCGTCTTCAACCCGAAATCGCCGCCGCCATCTGTCATCAACCCAGATCGGCATCTTTCCCATCGAGTCCAGTAGGCTTCGTCTTCCGACCGAAACCGCCTCTGTCGTCTCTCATCAACCCAGATCGGCATCTCTTTTGGTTACCAGCCTAGAATCATCCCTCTTCCTCGATTTCCAGATCGGCATCAACGTTCTCTGTCTAGATCGGCGCCGATTCTTTCTGTCCAGATCAGCGCCTGCAACCAATCTCGACCCGACCTTCTACAAACCGGCCTGAGCTACAAGGTGACCCGTGCAACCAGTCGAACCCGGGTCAACCCGTGCAATAAGTCCACCCGACCTGACCCGTGTGCAACAGGTTAAAAAAAAAAAAAAAAAGGGTTCTGCACGTTCTATCCTTATTCTTTTTAAGTATCTGTCTGTTTTTTCCGCTGCATATTTTGTGTGATTCTGCTGCTGTATTGTTGTGATGGGTGGTGATCAAAGTGAAGGTCAGGGTTCTAAGACCAATGAGGTTCAGAAAGTTGAGGTCTCTGTTAAGAGCTCAGAAGGTGGTTCTTTTGGTGGTACCAAACTCACTGGTACCAATTTCTGAACTTGGAAGAAGATTATGTCCGTTTATCTTCGCGGGATACACAAGATGGGACATGTGACAGGAACAATCAAGGTTCCTCGTGAAGATGACATAGAGGCCTATGCTAAGTGGGAAGATGATGATGGGTTAGTAATGTCTATTTTATTTAGAGCCCTGACTGATGATATGCTACAGATGGTAGAGGAATGTGAAACTGCTGAGGCAATATGGAAGACGTTGGGAGATCTCTATACAAATGAGTCTGATTTTATACAGGTTCATGAACTGATGTGCAAAGCTGCAGGAATGCAACAGAATGGGCAACCAGTGTCGGTGTTTTTCACCAAGCTGAAGAATGTATGGGCTGAAATTGATTAGAAGCGTCCTTGCAAGATCAAGAATCAGGAAGATCTTGTGTGGTACCAGAAGGAGAAGGAGCTAGAAAGGGTTCATGTCTTCTTGAGAGGGCTTGATGAGAAGTATAGCAGTGCCAAGGGAGAATTGCTCAGAATGACAGACCCTCCTAGTTTGAACACAGCTTTTACATACATCCGCAAGGATGAGTCTCAGCAGGAAAGTGTCAAACATGCACAGGTTGAAGTATCTAGCCTAGCCATTCAGGCCAAGTCACCTGCACCTTTCCTTCAGCAACAGAGTTCAGCCCCACTTCATCAGCAAGGTTTTCCCCAAGGCTTCTCTAACCGTCATCGTCCTCAATGCTCTTATTGCAACGATCTTGGGCATGTTCGGGAGACTTGTTGGAAGTTGAACCCACACCTTAAACCAAAAAAGCAAGGTTATCGCCTTAAAGGGAAAGCAGCTGCAGTTCACTTGGTCCAAGAACCGGATTTCTATGGAGTGGCTGGCCAAGATCATCATACAGCAGGTGGAGCTACCCCTACAGCCTCTATAGCAGGTCGAGGTAAAATTGGTTTGGCTTTACAGATTTCTAACTTTGTTGGTTCTGATACATGGATTATTGATTCTGGTGCCTTCGATCATATGACTTATGACAAATCATATTTTACTGAATTGTCTTCCCCATCAGTGTCCTATGTAACCAATGCCAATGGTGAGGCTTTTCCTGTGTTAGGGTCAGGGTCCGTGCGTATTACCCCCACTTTAGAACTTCATAATGTGTTATATGTGCCTGACTTATCTCATCACTTGATATCTGTCCCACAATTGAACACTGAGTCTCAATGCTCTGTAACCTTTTATCCTATGTATGTGATTTTTCAAGATCTTTTCACCAGGGAGATAGTTGGTCGGGGGTATCTGAGGGGCAGGTTGTTCCATCTGGATCAGACATACGCAGGAGAGAAACCAGGAGCACAGTCCCGAGCCGCTTTGACTTCGACTTCTGATAAGCTAAGTGAGATTTGGTTGTGGCATCGCCGCTTAGGGCATCCATCTTTTAGTCTTATGAAGAAAACCATGCCTACTCTGTTTATTGGTGTGGATGAGTCAGTTTTACATTGTGAAACATGTGTTTTGGCCAAGAGTCATCGTGCAACTTATTCTCCTAGTATTTCTAATAAAAGTGTTATTCCTTTTGAGTTGATTCATTCTGATGTTTGGGGACGTTCTAGAGAGCCTACTGTATCGGGTATGCGATATTTTGTGTTGTTTATTGATGATTGTACAAGATTGTCATGGGTTGCTCTTCTTAAAACCAAAGATGAAGTCTTCCCCACTTTTCAAACCTTTCGTAATCTTGTTCAGACACAATATCATAACACCATTAAAGTCCTTCGTTCTGACAATGGGGGGGGAGTATGTTAATCATGTGTTCCAAGAGTTTTTTAAAATCCATGGGATTGTTCAACAAACCACGTGTCCACAAACACCAGAACAGAATGGAGTGTCCGAACGGAAAAACCGTCATTTACTTGATATGGCTCGTGCCCTTCTTTTTAGTGCTCATATGCCTAAGTATCTTTGGGGCGATGCTATACATGCTTCCTTTCATCTTATCAATCGTCTTCCATCCAGTGTCTTTCAGGGCAAAATTCCATTTGAGGTTCTCGCCTCCCATGTCTCCTTACCATCCTTTCACAATCTTCCAGCTCGTGTTTTTGGTTGTGTTGCCTTTGTCCATGTACCAAAAAATCAGAGGTCTAAGTTGGATGCCGCGGGCCCTTAAGTGTGTGTTTGTTGGCTACCGAGGTCATCAGAAGGGGTACAAGTGCTATCATCCACCCACCAGAAAGTATTATGTCACTATGGATGTTACTTTCTTTGAAGACATGAGTTATTTCTCCTCTTTAGATACAGCTCTTCAGGGGGAGAATTCATATTTTGAAGAGCTATATCATGGAGAGGGGGAGGAATCAGAGGGAGAAGGAGTAGCCACACAGCCAGGAGGTATTTTGACGGATCTGATTGAAACTATTAGCTCGCCGCTTCCAACAGCAGAAGCACCAGTTCCCATCACTCAGAATGAGGTTGGAGACACAACTGCCCCTCCTGCCATCGCTTCTACCCCTGACCCACAGCTTCCTGGTACTGAAGATCATCCATTTGAGGTATGTTCATCCACTGATACTAGTAGTAGCGAGTCTAATGTTGAGTCTACTGTTGAGCAATATGTGTTACCACATAGAACCACTCGAGGTCAATCAGCCAAAAGATATGAACCTACTCTTACTGCCAAATCATCATATCCAGTAGCCAACTATATGTCCACTAGGAGGTTGTCTAAGTCATATGAATCATTTGTGAATCAAATATCTGCTGTATCAATACCTAACAAAGTGCAGGATGCATTGGGGGATCCAAAGTGGAGGAAGGCTATGGATGAAGAGATGGAGGCGTTGCAGAAGAACAGTACTTGGAAACTTGTGCCTCCACCACAAGGCAAGAAGGCTGTAGGCTGTCGTTGGGTGTTTACAGTGAAGCATAATGCAGATGGATCAGTGAATTGATACAAAGCACGTCTTGTAGCAAAGGGATTTACTCAGACGTATGGTATAGACTATGATGAAACTTTTGCTCCTGTTGTCAAGTTGAATACTATTCGGGTTCTGCTTTCATTCGCTGCTTTTTTAAACTGGCCACTCCGACAGTTTGATGTCAAGAATGCATTTCTTCATGGAGAGTTAGCCGAGGAAGTATACATGAGCCTCCCACCAGGGTATGTAGTTGCTTCTCCTGGTGAGTTTGTATGCAAATTGAAAAAGTCTCTGTATGGTCTCAAACAGTCACCTCGTGCTTGGTTTGGAAGATTTTCACAGTTCATGCAGAAGGTTGGTTATAGGCAGAGCAACTCAGACCATACCTTGTTTCTCAAGCATCAACAGGGGAAGGTAACAGCTCTAATTATCTATGTGGATGATATGGTAATCACTGGTAATGACACTGTTGAGATGGATAGACTGCAGAGACAGCTAGCTTCTGAGTTTGAGATGAAGGACTTGGGTGAGCTTAAGTACTTCTTAGGAATTGAGGTAGCCAGGGGGAGAGAAGGAATCTATCTGTGCCAGAGGAAGTATGTTCTTGACTTGCTGACAGAAACAGGTTTGTTAGATTGCAGACCTATTGACACTCCTATTGAGCAGAACCATGGTTTAGCTGAGTATCCAGATCAGGTACCTACTGATCGAGCTCGCTATCAGAGGTTAGTTGGGCGCTTGATTTATTTGGCTCATACCAGACCAGATGTTTGATAGGAGCATTTTAATGCGACGTTTTAACTGCATTGCCCTACATTTTCTGCGTTATTTCCTTAATAAAACCCTGTTTAGGAAAGTTTCCATTCTTTGAATGGGAAAGTTCCTATTTGTAGAAAGTTTCCATTTTTGTAGTTTCTATTTTTCATTTTTAGAAAGTTTCCCATTTTCAGTTTAGGAAAGTTGTCATTTTTCATTTTAGGAAAGTTTCTATTTTTCTTATTAGTTTCTATTTTCAGGTCCTTGTCACAAATGAGCTGAAATGAGCTCACAAATGGAGAGAGAAGCTAGCCAACGTCGGAGGGAGACAAGATGAAGTACAAAGGGAAGCACAAATGAGCAGAAATGAAGAAATGAAGCTTTCCTGGTCCAACCAGGAAACCTTGTCCAGAAAAGGAAAGCTTGCCAAAACAAGACTCTTGAGCCAACCAAGAATGGAGATCGAATTAATGAAGTGACATGGCATGAGAGAAGCTTCTTGAAGACTCTAGATGATGACATGGCATAAAGGTGGCGCATGGAGGCCCAAGAACTCTCAAGAATAATTTGGATTTTCGGCAAATGGATAAAAGCCCAAGGAATTAGGGTTTGTGACACATGCGAGATATTTTTGGAGAATATATATGTGTTTGCCGTAAAATACAAAGAGGAAAAGGAGGAGGCAACATGAAAATCTGAAAATATAATTGAAGATTTTGATTGGAATAATTCAAGGGAGATTTTTAAGGGCAAAGAGATATTCTTGGAAGATTTAAATGTGATTTTTGGCCGAAAATGGTGAAGCAAATCAGCATTTATTTATGGAATTTCGGCAATTACTTTCCCAAGGATATTTGTGGCCGAAATTGGTGAAGCAAATCAGAATTTATTTATGGAATTTCGGCAATTACTCTCTCCTAAGATATTCTTGGCCGAAATTAATGAAGAAAATCAGAAAATCCTTATATAATTTCGGCAAGGATATATATTAAAGGAATTTAGGGAATTAATTTGGAGAGTTTTGATTGGTTAGATGACACACCAAGGCTTACTTGGCATTCTACGATTGGTTGGACCACATCACAAGGCTTACTTGACATCATACCATTGGTTGAAATGATGTGGAAATTTCTGATTGCTTGGAGAACCCTAGCCGTGCCCCTATATATTCTCCCCTTTTCTCAACGTCAAAGGGGGTCCCTCTTCCTTCACATTCGACAACTTAGAAAAAATTAGAAAATCTCTCTAGCCTAGCCGTGAGCTTCTCCACCCTCTAGTCATCTCCACGAGTTCAAGCAAGGCCAAAGGAAGAAGAAGAGAAGCCGTGAGCATCCATCATCCACCACCATCCTTGAAGCTTGCTTTCGAGAATCAAGAAACCACAATGTGAATCATCCATCTCATCTCCATCTCACGGTGTAATCCGATTCTCCTTTGTAACCTTTGCTTTGATTTCGTTGGTTTTGTTCTAGTTGACATATATGTATGAACAAATATTAATTTCTGGAATTTTTATGATTAATTGAGAATTTTCAGATTCATATTATTGTTCTTCAAGAGTTGCTTATGTGGGTTTGTTTAATTAAATTTGCGTTATAGATATCCTTTGTGTATTAATCTTATTTGGGTCGACACTTATAGGGTTTATGCATAATTGTTGCTAGGTTTAAGAACATGAAATCGACTTTTCGTTTTGTGTAAACTTGAATCAAAGTAGTAAAGGTTTTGTACAAAGATCGAATTTAATTAAAGAGAATTGCAATTAGGTGGACTTTTCCATACTAAGTTGTACACTTGAGTTGATAGCCTTTCTCTATGTGTAATGCGTTGAACATGTAATGATTGACTAGCTTTCTAGGGCTTGAATGCATGTTTGATAGGATTAGTCTTTGTGCTTTCACTTAGATTAATTAGCATTGAAAAGTAAAATATGGGAAATTGTTTGCTTTTAACGTTTCACATGATCAACTCCTTTCTCATGACTTAGATGAACAATATTAGGGTTTGAATCAAAATTAATCATATGTGTCGGTTTTTTATCTTTGTTCTCTCATTCCAATCGTATGTTTATGTTTTTGCATTTTAATTGTTTTGTTAACTTAGTTTTATTTTCGAAAAACCAAAAACAAAATCTCTCCTTTTTCGTAAATAATGTTTATACTTGTGAATATCTTTGTGAATATTATACTTTGTTTTAATTTTAATTGTTTGTTTGTCCTACATTGACAGGTGTACCCTCAATCCCCGGATTAGAACGATCCCTATTTACTTTATACTACTAATGACATTTCAGGGTTAAATTGTGCGCTCGCTTTCGGGCACATCAATGTTGCGTATGCAGTGAGCGTGGTGAGTCAGTTCATGCATAATCCGAGTGAGAGTCACATGGATGCTGTTATGCGAATTCTGAAGTACTTGAAGTCAGCTCCAGGTAGGGGAGTACTATTTTCTAAACACAACAACATTCTTGAGGTTTATGGCTTCACAGATGCAGATTGGGCTGGAAATATCACAGACAGGAGGTCGACATCAGGTTACTTTACCTTTGTGGGAGGTAATTTGGTTACATGGAAGAGTAAGAAACAGAAAGTAGTGGCACGTTCTAGTACTGAGGCCGAAAATAGAGGTATGGCTCACGGAGTGTGTGAATTGTTGTGGCTGAGGAATCTGTTACGTGATCTGGGTTTCATACTCAAAAATTCCATGCAGTTGTATTGTGACAACAAGGTAGCTATTGACATATCACAGAATCCAGTACAGCATGATCGTACTAAGCATGTGGAGGTTGATCATCACTTTATAAAGGAGAAGCTAGACGCCAAGATCATTAGCTTTCCTTTTGTTCCAACTGAAGAGCAACTTGCAGATGTACTTACCAAAGGAGTTTCCAGGAAGGCGTTTTATGACTCACTAAGCAAGTTGGGCATGGTTGATGTATATGCGCTAACTTGAGGGGGAGTGTTAGTGTGAGTCTCGTTCCCCTATTAGGAATGGACTATAAGGGAATATATTATTGTAACTACTTACCTTGTATATGTTGTGTAGTACAGTAGTACACAATAGTTGTAGTACGATTGTAATCTGTTTATATACACCACAGAATGGGTGTAATTTAATATCAGAAAATTCATTCTCTATATCTCGTCTTATTTGACTCTAGTGACCTATAACTTTTAATTAAAGTTGATTTTTATTTATTTACCAAACACAATAAAATCTAAAATTTTAAACAAAAGCTGATTTTTTTTTTAAAGCAAAGCAATTCCAAACGGGGCCTAAGGGCACTGACGCATCTGATATATATGAACACCTAAGATGCAGAGATGGAGCATCAATTTCCATGGTTTTATGTTTCTGTTGCATTTGGGTTCATAACAGGATTTTGGAGAGTTTCTGGCCCTTTAGTGCTTGTGACGAAATGGGACGAAATAGAGGTATGCATATTACCAGTTCCTAGACGTACATGTACAAGAAAGGTTCTGGGTGATGATAGTAAAGAGTATGGCCAAACCACCAGAGTGAAGAGAAGGTTTATTAGAAGTTAGACAATACACTTATTGTAAGAATCATAATTAACTATTCCACAAATTGTCAATGACAAGAATGAGATTTACACATATTTACTCAAAACTCATGATGTGTAGATTAGTCTCTGTAGTTGGCACACAGAGAAAACGACAATACATTATTTTGTTTTGTGGCTCCTAACAAGAATTTGATATACACATAATTTGCTTCTATAGGCCACTTGTGTGGAGGGAACTTGAGAGCAACTAGCACAAAGAAACATCTGCACACCTTGTCCTTCCAATTTCCGACCCCATTGAGTTATTTCTATTTGCAACACCATGAAGGCAACTTCATTAGAACTTCAAAGAATTCAAAGTTTCCTCAAATCAGGAGACACGTATACTTTCATAATGTGTAACAAAATATTGATAGCGCCATCCACAAAGTTAAAAATTAATAATAAATTGGAGGGAGATAGGGGTGATCCTAAACCCTAGCTATAAGCCCAGGATAAGTTGCCTTTTTATGTCATAATTAGAATTGTTTGTATGTGTTTTCTTTTTCTCTCGTTTCTTTTCCTATAGGGGCTTATAGGGCTTAGGATCACCCAAGACTATACCCTAAATGACATAGAAAGGCAAAGCACTTCTAAAGTTTTGTTCTGGTGAATATCTCTCTAGCATTTTGTTTTCTCCCCATTTTGCCTTTATTCAAATTATGTAAGGCAATGACAGTGGAAGTAGTTGAAAAGCAAAAACTTTCCAATTAGACTACCCACAATTCACCACTATTTTAGCAACGTCCAATTCCGAATATAGTTTGTTATGGGCACTTCTGACACCAAATGATAAGTTTAACGATCCAAACATTTTTTTGTGTAACTTCCTTTCCATCTCCAATTTCCTTTGTTAAAGTGCACAGAATTTACCTTTCTATTTTTGCTCCTTCCTGTGCCTTTGAAAAACCTTTTTGGCAAATATGCATGTTATTACTGCCTAGTAATTCTCTTGTTCCTTTCTGAGCCACATTTCCTTTCTTGTGTATGGGACAGTTTTGGAAAACTACATGGTGTCTTTGTTTAGTAACTGAAGACTCATAGGCTGCAGAACAATTCTCAGGTTCACCCCTTGGGGTGAAGCAGCATATTCACCCTCTCTTATGATTAACGCATAATAACTTTTTAATTTTCTAATCCAACCATTCAAGTTGTATAATGTAATACAAAGATTAGTTCTGTAAAAAATCAATCAAATTGAAGACCTTTTAATTATTCATTTATATGAAATACATGGACGGTTCATCATAATAGCAGTAAGTGTTGTTAGAACCGTCCATTTATTTGATTCAATTAGATAATTAAACGATTTCCGATTCGATTGATTTTTTACAGAGATGATCTTTAAATGCTAATTTAAGATATGGACCGTTGGATTATAAATTTATTAAGTAAAAGTGAGTTAATCGATAATAGGGGTGAATATGCTTGTTCACCCAGGGGTGAACCTAAGAATTGTTCTAGGCTGCATAAGTGGTATGTTTAATAGTAGCCCCTGCACAGCACTAGCTTTGCTTTTAATTGCGATTTTTTTATTTTATTTCTTATATTCAAATTCGTGCTCTGCAAGTTAATTAATTCCAGAAAAGAAGAATGCACTCTACATTAAGGTACTAGCTAGTTTGCATCTTGAATTCTTGATGGAGGGTAAGTTGCTGGGCAATTGAATCATCGTGATTATTTTAGACAGAACATGGTGCCTCAGGAAGTTCAGGCAGAATTTGATGCCAGAGTATACACCATGGCAAGCCTGCTGATTTGTAAAGGTGGTCTTCCTCTTTGTCTCTGGTTTTTGACAGTCACATGGAGCTGGGAAATTTTCGAGTGGTTGCTATTTTGTCCTTGTCTTTTAAGTCTTTTTTTTTTTTTTTTGGAATGAGTCTAACATGTTTTATATATGTGGAGTTGCTTCAATTTTTCTATTAGACTTTTATTGCCTGTCATTTTGTTATGTGGAGATGCCGCCCGGGTTCACCCTTCTGATTATTTGAAGACCTCAATTTTGGCTTCCCATTTGGACACTCATGAGATGAGTTAGGTATATGCCTGCTTTAACTTGTCAGCAAGACTGGTTTCTTAAGAATCAAGTCATTTGGTTCCGTATGGATTGCTTGAATTGACCCTCCTGGGATTTTGTTAAGTACGCCCACTGTATGTGGGCAGTTTATTTTTACTCTAATGCCAATTGTTAATAATTGATTGATTTCCATCAAATTCATTCAGCCAGTTCACGACGATCTACTGTATGTATGAACGATTGACACTAACATTTCTTTTAACATCGATCACATGCATTTCGCTTGTTAGCATGATCAAGAGCACTTTCAGTTTGCACTCGGCTTGAATTCATTTTACACACCAAATTCTAAACTTGTATCAGTTTGAATTCATTTTGCACACCAAATTCTAAACTTGTATAGTACATAACATGGTAGTACGTGTTCGTATATAAGTAACGATTCTAGGAATTTGGCAATTGACATAGTAAACTGCGAACGTGGGATAGATTCTCTATAAGATTCACATCAATCAAGAAGAACCTTTGCAAACGAGTAAACGAGTGACGCTAACATATGTGGTATTATTGTGTTCTTAAGCATGAGGAGCATTTTCAGGTTGCCATTTGGGCTGGTTGTATCAGTTAAGTACATAAGTGGTATTAGTTCACCAAGTGCTATGACTACATTACCAGTACCGTATTATTGTGTTCGAGGAGCATTTTCAGGTCGCCATCTGGGCCGAAAAATATTGGCACAAAGGCCCGATACAAGGACAAAATATAAGATAATATATAATATTGACTGTCAATAAGAAAATATTGTCCTTGTATCGGGCCTTTGTGCCAATAAGAAAATATTGACAGTCACATTGAGGCCGCGGCCCGACTCATTTTTATAATATAAAATTTTTAAATAATATAAGATAATATATAATTTATGAATAATATAAATGAAAAAATTTATATGAGTTGCAACTTATATATTTTTAAATATAAAGATAATATATAATTTATAAACAATAAACTTATAACATTAAATTTTAACGAATAGTTTCCCACGGTACATGAATTGCAACTATTTAATGAATAGTTTATGTTTCTAGAATATAATATTAATTTTTTTTTATGATATGAAGATAATTTATAATTTAGAAACAATAAATTTATTGTTCAAGTAAACCCTAATTTGTGTTGGGCCCAAACTCTAGGTTACTTGACCTAGTGGTAATAAGGTTAAATTAGAAGGATCTAGATTCCTATTCAATGTACGATTACTTTCCTTGTATGATTGAGATTCTATACATTGTAGTCCTCTATATAAAGAGACCTCTATTATCAATGAGAATATACAGCAATTTCCACTCAATTTCAGTTTCTCTACAACAGGCTATCAGCACGAGCCCTAACCCTAGCCCTAAAAACAAAAAACCCGAAAACTCTTCTCACCAAAACTGCCGCAAGCTCCTAGCCCTTGTTAGCCATGCCTATGCTGCTTCTGCAGCCCTTGCGCACTCGTGTGCAGCCTACTGCCCCTGCAGCATTACCGCACGCCTGCTGCCCCCTGCAACACAGCAGCACGCTCATTTATGTGCAGATCAGCCTGCTTTCACGCACCGAAACGTCTTTTTCGGAACCTCTGATCAAAATACTTTCTTCATCAAAGTTGTTCATCTCTGTCTCTTCTATCTGACCTCCAATTTCAGCCCTATTGGAGTCGTTTTGAGACATGTACACTATTCGAGGTGGGAGCTGTTCAGCATGCTCGTTCTTATGCATAACAGTCAGTTTGCAAGTCCCAAAACGCATAGTTCAGAAATTCATATCACAATTCTTCCTTCATCAAAGTTGTTCACGTCTGTCTCTTCTATCTAACCTCCAAATTTAAGCCCTATTGGAGTCGTTTTGAGACATGTACACCAATCAGAGTGGGAGCTGTTCAGAAGCGAATTTGCTCCTAATTTCAACAAGTTTGATTCGCCTAGGACTGAAGCTCGTCTGCAATCCTACAACGAGGATCGAATACGCTTTGCAATCCTAAGAGGTATGATTTACTAAAAGTTCCTCTTTTTGAAGTTTTTTATTCTTTTCGCTTCTTTTTCTCGGGGACTTGCAACCTCCCTTCTTCTACCCCCCCCCCTTTCTTTATCATAGGGGAGACCAAATTAAGCCGAACTGTAGGGGTTCGTGCTCACTCCAAGCTTGAAACTTGTAGAGTTCTCCAAACTTAGAGTTTGTTGAGATAAAACGATCGACCGCAAACATCATTGTTTCGATCTAATCCAACCCCTCTTGGAATCGAATTTCTTGGAAGTGACTACGCTCAAAAATTTTATTTGTTTTCGTGGTAGCCTTTTTCGCTCCGAAACTAACCCTAATTTCTTGTTCTCTTTCAGGATGAGTAACCTGAACAAATTAGACTTTGCTCCATTAGGAACAACTGGCTCTGAATATCACAGGTGGGTTCATGATATCCGCCAGCATCTCAAGGCCGATGGAATCTTGGATACTATTCTCGAGCCTAGCCAGGACGTGCTAACTGTTGAGCAAGCTCAAGCTTTGGAAACAAATAGAGCAGCCTTAGAGGCAAATAAGGCGAAAGTCATCATCCTAATGACTCGTCATATGGATGATTCTCTCCAGTATGAGTGTATGAATGAAGAAGACCCCAGAAGGCTGTGGGTCTCACTCGAAGATAGATTTGGCAATGTCCGTGACTCCCTGCTTCCTGACCTAGAAGTGAGATGGCATAGCCTCCACTTCTGTGATTTTAATTCAGTTCTTGACTACAACTCGGAAGCACTTCGCATTAAATCCTTAATGGAATTCTGCGGTAAAGAGATCACAAATGCAATGTTAATTGAGAAGACTCTCTACCTTCCCCGTCTCTGCATTGATGGTTGCTAAGAACTATCGAATCGATGTTACTGCAAGATAGATCATAAGGTTTCATGAGCTCATTGGAGAAATGGATGTCGTCGAAAACCATGAGAACATCCTTGTGAAGAACTATAATTCGAGATAAGTGGGAATAGAGCATATTTCGGAATCCAATTATAGTCGCGCCCCAAAGAGAGGGCGCCAAGAGGGAAACCCTAATCTTAGGGATACATTTGGACGTTCTGGTCTATATAATCGCTCTACTTGGGAAGGTAATAGCCAAAATAGGTGAACACGGAATCGAAGAGGTAAATGTGGAAAGAGAGAGGGAGGCAACGCCTCTGGCCATGTTGGTGGCGCCACCAAAACTAAGAGCCATCTAAATGACGCTTTCAAAGCACCTCAATCAATGGAGTTTGAGCAAAGAGATGTATGTTCTCGATGTGGAGTGTCTGATCATTGGGCACACATTTGTAGAGTTCGTGAAGAAATTGTCACCGCCTACAAAGCATATTGTGAAGCAAGGGAAGCTCACTATATGGAACAAGAAGATAAAGAAGATGATCTAGAGTGAAGGGTTGAAGACTACAAATCTGGCTGGAATCAATAGATCACCAATTCTGTTTAAGTCTTTATTTTTCCAAGAGATGTAATAGGGAATTGCCATATATTTTTGTAGTAAATGCCAATGGTTTAGCTTTTCTTCAAAGTAGGCTCACTCAAAGTAAGTGTGATGACTAGGAAGGTTATGAGATTAGTGGTACTTAAGCGAGCCTTGCTCCACCGACATCTCTCTACTCACCTGGTCACATTTATTTTGGAATTACCGAAAGAAGTTAGACGACTACCATTGTTTTGCATTAGCTATCATTTTGGATTAGATTTTGTTTAGTCAAAGAGACAATGATGTAACTCCGTTGGCTTGTGAATAAAACTTCGAGTTCTCTATGACTCCATTTTGATTCTGAGCATATGACTTTTGTGACTACGATGGCTGGGCCATCAGTATTAATTCAAGGACATGGAATAGCTCAAGTTCCACTTGCCAAATGACACCTTAATTACTGTCACAGAAACTCTCTACGCTTCTAGGGCGAATCATATTATGAATAGCCAACGGATTCCATGCGAAAACACATGTAGAGAACGGAAATGAGTTCCTTTGCAAAACCTCTAATGATTGCGAATAAAGGCGCATCTTAGAGAAGTTTATGTGTCTCTCTAGTGGATTTTATGTCACTATTCATCACTATTCGAGCTATTAAATCCAATAAAGTTACTAGAGAAGATCTCTTGGATTTAGACACATATTGGCTTTGTCACGACAGGATAGGTCATCCTGGTCATGATATGATGATCCGTCTACTAAAGACTTCACATGAACATCATTTCCTTCGACTGAAATGAAGCATGAATCAAAAGTTGATTTCTGGACTAAGTGTGACTTACGCAGCTGCCTAGGGCACCGCATCCGTCAACTACCAGCCTAGGGCTAGCGCATTCCCTATCCATAACGCCATGGATAGCGTCCATCATGGTGATGACTCCCCAAGTGATGTTGCAATCACCGACTTGCTTCAAATAGCGTTTCAGACGCTCAGGTCTAACCAAAATATTCATTGGTTGCTTCTAAAGCCTATCGCTCGTTTTAAAAGCCCGTTCCTTAGGGAAATTAGGACTAAGACTGTCCTATGCAAACGAAATGAACATACTCATTCTGTTCTTACATAGAATCCATGGGGATTCTGTGGATTGATTCAACCAACTTGCGGACGCTTAAATATTTCATAATGTTGGTTGACACGCAAACACACTGGTCACGTGTTGTGCCATTGTCCACCTATAAATGCTGCTTATACTACACTCCTAGCACATATCATATGACAACGGGCTCACTCCCCAGATCATCCTATTCAGTCAATTGGATTTGACTATGCTAGAGAGTTTACATCGAAAGACTTTCGATGATATTACAATGGGACTGATGTTGGACATCATATTCCCATGTACACACCCAAATGGTCTTGCGGAAATGACTACGATGATAGTCCGAACATCAGTAATCTGCACCAATCTCCTTATATCGGCTTGGGGTGATGCAATATGCATGCAGTTATACTAATTCGTCTACGACCCACCGCCACTCAATGTACCTCTACGTTACAGCTAGTGACTAGGTACAAGTATTGTACTTACGCATATTTGAGTGAGCCATTTATGTGCCAATTGCACCGCCATAGCGCTCTATGATAGGTCCTTACAGACGAATGGGCAACTACGTTGGATTTGAGACTCCAACAATCGTCCACCACTTAATGCCCTTGCAAGGTGATCTCATTACCACTAGATTTGCAGGTTGTCACTTTGATGAGACAGTCTTCCAGTCGTTAGGGGGAGATAGGAACACGGATGTTCAGCAGGAACGACAGGAATTGTCGTGGCCTGTCCCCACTATGTCTCATCTCGATCCCTATTAAAGTGACGAGATCACACAAATATGCTACAAACAAGCCTGCAAGGAAGGACGTCCCTACGAGAGGACGTAGCGCCACCCTACACGGGGCATTACAGGCCATGGCCCCAGCTAGGATGGGTGGGAGGCCCGTAAGTTCTAAGGACACTTTGGCACATTCCAATCCTTTGATCATCAGGACTCAAAATCTGTCTCATGAGAATCTTCTGAGTTAGGGTTATCGTTAGGGGATGCCTCAACGTCAGAACCTATTCCTGAGAATATAGAGCTCTATAAAAATTACACTAGTGTACTTGACACGTGGGATAGAAACTCCATCATAATTGATTATGTAGTTGCGCATGAGTTTGTTGAGTCAGATGATACGAACCACGCTTCATTGATGAATGAATGCCAACGTAGAGAGATTTGGCCTAAATGGAAAGATGCGATCCAGGTTAAGATGGATTCTCTAACGAAGAGGAGGGTTTTCAAGCTACTGATGCCAACACCTCCTAACATAAAACCTGTTGACTAATGGATGTTCGTTAGAAAGCGTAGTGAGAAAAAGATATGGTAATCTCGCCTTATGGGGCAAGGCTTCTCATAAAACGCCCTGAAATCGACTATGATGAGACATATTCTCTCGTATTGGATGTCATTGCACTCCACTACCCTGTCAGTTTGGTAGTTTCCGAATAACTGAACATGCAGCTTACAAATGTGGTCACTACGTATCTTTATGGGGATCTAGATACGGAATATACATAAAGGTTCATGGTGAACTTCATTTACCCAAGTCAAGTAGCTCTAGACCATGGAGCGCGTTTACAGAGAGGTTGAAACGCTCGCTAAAATGACTACTTGATTGGGAAGAGATATGCCCACGCGTTTCCATAACAAGTTTCGGATTCCATCGCGGTTCATGTTGGACATGATCTTCATTAGAAGCCCTTAAGAGTTAAGGGAAACCGCTGAACACTTAAAATCAAATTTTGAGATGAAGGATTATGGGTGAACACGATTATGTCTCAGTTTGGAACTTGAGCATTGTGTCGATATGTGAGCCCCCGAAAAATTTTGTTTAATTTTTGAAGGTTAATTTTTCGCTAATAACATTTTTCACAAGGTCACTCAAGTGAAGGAGTTGAGTTCGAAGATTTCTTTGGTGACGAGATTCTTTAATTTGGGCCATGTGATTTAAGTTTGGGCCAATGTTCTTTTATTTGGGCCTAAATTGTTACTAGAATTTATCAAGACAAAATTGTCGAAGTAAATTGGAATAGGATACTAATTGGGTTGTAGCAAATTTGAGTATTGAGTCTGTTAGAGATATCGTTGGTGAAAAACCAATAAAAATTATGAGCCCGAAAACCCGAAAGCGATCAGCATGGAGTATTACGTAATTTGACATGAGGGCAAATTCGACATTTCCCACGCGCTAGTATAAATAGGAATAGAAAACCCTAAAATGTCATTCTCTCCCTTTCTCCTCTCCCAACCGCGTCCTCTTCTCTCTCTCTCCTTGACACTCTCTCTTCTTCCCTCTGCAACCACCGGAAAACACCCGTTCCAGCCACCACCTCCAAACACAGTCACCAGAAATCGAACCAACCCCAAATTCTGATATAAACCTAGCAAGAATCACCGACATGCATTGACTCCAGCCTCCACCTGCGATCCTCCAAACTACAACACCATTGCCTTCCTTAATCCTCCGATTTCCAATCCCGATTCACACCACCACTGCCAGAAATTGAAGCACCAAGCCCTAGAGAGCAAAACCCGAACCATAGCCTCAAGCTCCGACCACCGGAAAACGCCATGCAAGCTCTCCGGAACTCGAGGTTCTGCCTATTTTCATTCTCCGATCTCCAGCTCGAATCGAACTTCAACACTCCAAAGCCTTGTCTACGATTCGACTCCGGAGAACTCTGTATACACCTTCGCCGGCAATCTAGACTTCTACAAAGCTAGGGTTATCACCTCCGGCCACGATTGAGCGAAGCCATCACCTTAAAGAAGCTTAGGACTGCACGAACCACCTTAATCCCTAAATCCCGACTTTGGACTCTGATCAGAACAACCGCACCAGCTACACGCGCCGCCGCTGGCTCGTGAGCACCCCAACACTGTCGTGTAATACCGCCGACGACCTCTCCTTGTTTCGGTAAGACAAGTTAAAAGCCCTCTTGGTTAATTGATTAAGTTTTAAATCCAGATTGGAATGGGTTATTAATCTTGAGTTCTTTGGTTGGCGTTCTTGAGTCCTGAACATGGAAGCAACGATAGGATTCTGAAGAAAAAGGGGAGTTTCTGGTAGTGTCATCTGATGGGTTAAGGAGGATGATAAAGAAACATGAAGAACTGCAGGATGCAGTATGTCATAGAGACTGGTCTCGATGGGGTTGAGTTAGGGTAAGAAATCCTAGCCTTGAACTTATGATTTCAGTTTTGTTGGGATATTGAAATTGATTGACTGAGCAGGTTGTTTTGTGGTGGAGAAAAACACCTGAATTGTTGGGTCGAGGACATTAAGCCGAGGCTACCAAAGAAAGGATTTGGAAAGGTTATGACTTATGAGAAAGGTAATGACATGATGAAGGAAATGGATTTCTGTTTACTGTGCTTGTATTGTATCGCTTGAAATCGAAAGAAATAAGTGGAAATGGATAATTGCTTACTTTTATAGTACTCGGCTGAATGTGAATGAGGTTATGTGTGTGTGAATAGCTATGTTTGGCATAGAAGGAAATTGATTAATGAGATGGGACCATTTTTGAAAATGAGTTAATGTTGTGAACAATGTTAAAGAAAGTGAGTAATCACCGATGTTGAGCGGGGTTCGAAAATGAAAATGGTGGATTTTATTTGTTTGAGTTAAATTAGGATATTGGATTAACGTTCATGAAATAAGGTTTAAAATCGGAGTATTCTAGTGTTGCTGTGATGCCCCAGAAATTCGTATTCATTTTCCGAGGAATTTCCGGAATCTAATTTATGATTGTTGGACGGTTTCGTGGCTCGTGGACGGAGCGGAAGTGTTTCGGACGAATTAATTATTTAAAAAGTATGGTTTTAGGGGGTTGCCAAAGGTTGACTTTTTATTTGTTGGGATTCTCCGAAAACTTCCTTCACGAAAGTTGTAGAACGCGTCGTTACGAGTTCGTGGATATGTGGAACGCGGAAATCGGAGTTCGTATGAGGAAGTTATAGCTATCGGAAGAAGTTTCCGTTTTAGTATATAAAGGGAAAATCAGATTTTTATTTCATTTTTCCTCATTTCCATTTCCGGAAACCATTCCCTCTCTCTCTCTTCTCTCTCGTCCGCTCCCTCAGTATCAAAGAATTTCGACTGACCCGACCCGAACCCGGCCGATCCGACCCGACCTTTCCGGCCAACTGCGGCGGTCTCCGGCCGTGAAACTTTCCAGACAGGATCGCCTCCGCCGTCTGGTCGTCCCTCTGGTGGTCTCTATCGCCGATTCTTCTCCACGGCGGCGCTGCAAGGTGGTGCAGCCTTGTGTTTTCGGACCCGGCCGGAAAACACAACTCCGGCGACCTCGTGGCTTCAGGCTTCTTGGGTTGAGTTCAGAACAAGCTCCCTGATCGATCCTTGGTGTTTGTTTTGACCGGTTTACGTGAAAATTCGATCAACTCAGTTGGGATTACTGTTCATGGCTTGTGAGGTAGTTTTCGATCCCTTAGACTTGTTTTCTGACTTCGATCCAGTTATGAAAGTTCACAAGCATGCTTAGATGAAGCTTTTTGATGTTGGGAGTTTTGTGAAATAATGAGTTTTTGGCCGGCGGCGGTGCACCACCGTCTGTGGTGGCGTTCCGGCGGTGTTCCGGCCACTTAAGGAACTGTTTTTGGTATTATATATGTTCTACTCGTTGATACGAGCGTTTCGATATATAATATGCAAATTTTGGAGTTTGTATGGAATTGTTATGATTTTTGCAGTTTCATACCGATCGATTTATTCGATCCGTGAGGATTCGAGCGTCCGATCGACTTGTGGTTTGGTCACATCGATCGTGGGCGTATTCCGGAGACTTTGGGAGGTCTCGGATGTGGTTTTGCCTCGATTGGCGCCACTTTGGGGATTTTAGTTCAAAAACAGGGGTTTCGAACTTTAATCAAATGTGAATCGTTACTGATTTAAGATCATTGGTGATTAGGTGCTTCTAAAGGTGAATTGGACGAGTTGTTGCTGATAGTGTTAGTTCGGTTCTGTATAGAAGACGCAGCGGGAGTTTCGAGGTGAGTAATCTCACGAAGTTCATATCACGAACGGGTTCACCATACAGTTTTGAGAGTTATTTAGTTAACTGCAAACTATAGTTGGTATTAGTAGGCATTCCTGAGCGGATGACTACGTATATATATTTACGTGAAATATATATGTTTTGGTGGTTTGTGGATTTAGAAACAATATGCATGAAATGATGCTTTTTATTGTTTTGGGTTGTGGCTTTTGGAAAATAAATGATTGTGGAAATGTTGATTTTGATTTGTTTTGAAAAGCGTGTGATTTGTGTATTTGAGGAACATTTTAGTTCGCGGGTGGTTTATTTAAATATGGGTTTTTACCGGGAGTAATTGATAGGGATCAATTACGGGGAATCTTTCATTTTAGATTCGTGTAACATTTTGGGTCCATTGTGACTCCTTTAATGTTTTGGTATTTATACCGCGGGTCCAAAGACTTACGAGTTGAGGATCGTGGGTGGGAAAATCGGGACTTCACGCCTTTGGCCGGGTTAGTGAATACGATCAGTTAGAGCTCTAGTCTGTCCGCCGTGTTTGTTTATTAATTTAAACGTGTGAGTTTATCTCGTGTTTGTTTATTAATTTAAACGTGTGAGTTTATCTCGTGTTTGTTTATTAATTTAAACGTGTGAGTTTATCTCGTGTTTGTTTATTAATTTAAACGTGTGAGTTTATCTCGTGTTTGTTTATTAATTTAAACGTGTGAGTTTATCTCGTGCTTTGTTTATTGATTTAAACGTGATTCGTGTGAGTTTATCTCGTGCTTTGTTTATTGATTTAAACGTGATTCGTGTGAGTTTATCTCGTGCTTTGTTTATTGATTTAAACGTGATTCGTGTGAGTTTATCTCGTGCTTTGTTTATTGATTTAAACGTGATTCGTGTGAGTTTATCTCGTGCTTTGTTTATTGATTTAAACGTGATTCGTGTGAGTTTATCTCGTGCTTTGTTTATTGATTTAAACGTGTGAGTTTATCTCGTGCTTTGTTTATTGATTTAAACGTGATTTGTGTGAGCTATTCTCGTGATTTGTGTGAGTTGTGTGTGGTTTGAGTTACTCATACGGGCTTGCAAAAGCTTACCGGGTTTGTTGTGTGGCAACCCGGTGCACCATTCCAACGGTGTAGGGGTTAATCCTGCAGGTTAGGATAATCGAGGTTGAGGCAGCGAGCTAGCAGCTTTACGGTAGGAAGCCAATTTTGTGACTTTACCGTTATTTGGACTTCCGTTGTAGTGAGCTCTGAGGAGCATTACGTTTATCTTGTTGTTGACAATTTAATTCGTAAGCTTGTGTAATATATAACTCTTTGGAGCGAGTGTATATTAACTTTGAGGGTTCAGGACATCAATATGTGTGTAAGTTTAAGGAAAAAAAAGATTTCAGGTATTTTGTATTGATGACTGGACGTTCACGCATATATAATTATGGGGTTATATATATCGATTTTCATGTGTGTAAAATCAGGGGCGTGACAGTTGCCATATCCCAAAGTTATCATAAGAAAGTGATCATTCGGGAATGGTAATTACTATTTGTTTGCTAATATTTAATGGTTAAGTTAAAAATGGTCAAACTGGTTGACTTGAAGTACATTAAGGAAGTAAGTATAATCGCCATATCTCAAATGGTTCAAATGCCATTTCATTTGGATTATTTGAGAATGGTAAGGGTGGTTGTTGCTTAAGAAAGGAATACTAGGCAATGGCACCAACTATTTAACGCAAATTTTATTATCAAAAGAAATATGATCACCATATCCTGAAAGAACTTACTATTCTAAGTGAATTGTTCTGGAATGGTTTTTTAATAATTATCGATCATGGGTTATTTGGTGAATTTTAAAGTGAGTTATGAATTAATTACTTATCGGTATAATTTTTGTTAAAGAACTCGAGCGTGTGCTCATGAAATTGGAAGAAGTATCGAAAGTCGGAAACGAAGCTAAGTTTGGGCGAGCACTCCATATCCAGGTAGGGTGAGTTGTCCCTTCCTTGTTAGAGGCTTTTCGATATATGTGGAATGCTATTCTAAGATAGTATGTTGCATGCAAGAACGTTTTTGGTTGATCATTAGTCGATGCCTAGTGATACATGTGTTTTCAGAACTGATAATTGCCAATTGCAAAAACCGAGGCTAGACTTGCATGTTGAGATACTGTACCCTTGTATGTTTATACTTGTGACCTGAAAGTGAATGGGACCTAGACGCGTAGATTTCTAGGGATCCCACGGTGTCGATAACCGTGAACCTCCGGAGGGGGCTGTGTTCCTATGTTTGTCGAGGAAAGGTAAGTACAGACAGTGAACCAGTCATAAGAGACTCAGGGCCAGGAAATGGACACTTTTGCTACTTGTAGTCACGGGGACTACAGAGTAGTTGGCCGGTTCTCGAAGGATGACGAAACAGTCGGTCACCGATTTGTTTGAGTTTAGCAGGCAGGTAAGTATCTCGGAGCTCCAAATTGTGTGAAGCATACTGCATATGCTTTATAAAAGAAATAAATGTTTGTGGTTGCCTCATTTTCTTAAAGTATTTTCGATAAACGTGCACAATATTATGTAGTAAATATTTTCACGTATATTATTATTTTCAAACCTAGCATGGTTGGGTCGGCCCCTACTGGGCATGCGAGGATGAAAACTCACCCCTACAACAGTATGCAGATTTCGAGTATGTGGTCGGGGAGCATACAGAGGAGGCACATGGCTCGGCTTGGCGCATTTCTCTTTGACTTTATCAAGAAATGGTGTTGGTCCTTCACCGGATTTTGAAGTAACTTGTTTATTTACTTTCTCACTAATTTATTTGTTTATTTATTTCCTACTTGTTTACCAAAATTTCGGGAAACCCGCAACCCTGGGGCGCGTCTCTCATACTTGTAATTACTTGGTGATTTGTTATTTTCTAAATTGGGCCCCTCTTGCAAGCCCAAATCTTTTAGCCCATCTCAAATTCCGCTTTTGAAAATATGTTGTTCGATTGCTAGAATGTTTTGTGACTTTTGTCCAAGAAAGTGTTTTGTAAACCAACAACCTGAACCTAAAAGGCCTTGTGATTTCGGGTTGATGAGTTATCGGGATGTCGTTAGTGACATGTCGGTTTCTCATTGGCTCGGGGTCGCGGCGCTGTGGGACCCCTACCTCGGGTCACTACACGATAGATGCTTAGGCATTTTCACAAGGTCAAACCTTCAAGCACCCCCATGATCGTCGGTAGTCTTGATCCTGAAAATGATTCTCTTCGTCTGAAGGATGATGACGAAGATGTGCTAGAGGCAGAAGTGCCTTACTTGAGTACAATAGGCGCATTATTGTACTTAGCTCAATGCACAAGACCGGACATCTCGTTTGCAGTGAACTTGTTAGCTAAGGTATAGCTCTGCGCCAACGCAACGCCATTTTAATTGGTGTAAAAGATATCTTTCAATACTTGAGATGTACGATTGATATGGGCTTGTTCTATCCCTACAAAGAGAAGATGGATTCGGACCCATCACACACCAGAAACTCCGCCAATGCTGGCCTGCGTTCTCTATCCCCATCTCAAAACGATACAAGTGTTTTGAAAGGTTTTGCTGATGCTGTGTACCTCTCTGACCCACACAAAGATCGCTCCCAAACTGGTTAAGTATTCATCATGGGAAAAGATCATGATATCTTGGAGGTCTACAGAACAGACCGTAGTCGCTATATCTTCGAACCATGTAGAGATTATATTGCTCTTCACAAAGTGGTTCGTGAATGTTTATGGATTGGATCCATAATCACGCATGTTCGAACAATTGTGGTTTGAAGTCTACCACAAGATGAGCCTACGAGCATTTAGGATAATGCTGTTCGTTTTGAACAAATGAAGCAAGGCTACATCAAAAGCGACAACACCAAGCATAATCAGCAACACAGACTATCCTCAAATACCAAAGTGAACTAGGTTCGATCTGAGGATAATGTGGCAGACTTGTTTACTAAGTCATTGCCCAAATACACGTTAGAGAAACATGTGGCAAGAATTGGCTTGCGGAAATTATCTGAACTCCCATGATCGTAGTCATCAGAGGGAGACGCAGACATCAGGGGGAGATGTCTACATGTTCACCTCGAAACATGAAGGGTGTGTTGTACTCTTTTCCCCTTCGACCGAGGTTATTTTTGTCCCACTGGGTTTTTGTTACTCGGCAAGATTTTTAACGAGGCAACGAGAGAAGCACCGCGTTTGGGCAACACAAGGGGGAGTGTTCAAGTAAACCCTAATTTGTGTTTGGCTCAAACTCTAGGTTACTTGACCTAGTGGTAATATGGTTAAATTAGAAGGATCTAGATTCCTATTCAATGTACGATTACTTTCCTTGTATGATTGAGATTCTATACATTGTAATCCTCTATATAAAGAGGCCCCTATTATCAATGAGAATATAAAACAATTTCCACTCAATTTCAGTTTCTCTACAACACTTACAACATTAAATTTTAATGAATAGTTTTCGGTGGTACATGAGTTGCAACTTATATTTATAATATTGGCTTCGACTAATTTTATTTTTTGGCACGATACGAGCACGGCACGACCTGCCTATTGGCCTAGCACCAGCACGGCCCAGCATGTTGTGGGCATTAGGTCGGGTTAGGCCTAATGTTTGAGTATATGGGCCCTCGACCTTAAGCCTGATGAGAAACAAGCCGGCCCGAACATGACCTGAATCCTAATTAAGTGGGCCGGCCCAGGCCAGGCCGACCCGTTTGCCACCTCTATTCATAAGAAAATGCCCACCATAAAAATAAAAAAAATAAAAATGGATAGAACTTTGCCAATGAAAACCTCCCCAAAAAAAAAATGATGAACAATTGTCGATGAAAACCTCCTATAAAAATAATTAAAGTAAAGAGGAAATTAGCAACTTTTCTACCCATTTCGCTAGCTGCTCCAATTTCTTCAATTCTGTCTCTTTTTTGTAATTAGTTGTCACTCAAGTTTTAAAGTTTTTTCATATGCAATTTTATTGCTATATGTATTTTATGAATTTGGTTTTCTATTATGGGATTTTTCATAATTATAGAAAAAGCTTTAAATTGAAATGCATTCATCTACTATGACATGAAATCTTTATTTCATATTCTTTTAATATTCTTTGATATAGGTCAGTTAACAAAAACTTGTTCAAGTAGTGAGGGCAGGTTGAGAATGAGAAATTTTATTCACACACCTCTAAATACTAAATACACACCCCTTTTTTCATACACCTAACATCACATTTTATGGGTAAGTTAAATTACCAAAAGAGATATTTATATTAACAATAAAGAAACATATATAGTTGGAATTAAGAAACATCTGCAGTTTTTTTTTTTTTTTTGTTTCCAGGTCTACCGCAGATGGATATCGATCATGAATTTGATTCTCAATAATTTAGTATGCATGGGATTGAGCCTTCTTATCAATCTAGTTTCAAAAATGTATTAACTATCCAAATGATATGGACAAACAAGAGCAAGTGAAAACTGTTGAAAAATTCCTCAAGAACTCTTGTGGTGTATTATTTTGTTTTGCTCCACTTTCATCATCAATAGTTCACAAATCTCAACAATTGGCATCTGAGTATTTTCTTGGTCAAGTCTTCAATGACAAGCAATTCCCCATTGGCATCTGAGTATGTTCAACCCAACAAGTGAAAACTAATTAAAATATTCTTTGGGTGTCGTTGTATTAACTTTAGTGATGACTATGTGATGATTTACCGAAACTTTCACATTGAGCCATTGAGGAATTGATGCTGAGTCTTCTAGTGTAATATGCCCATCGTTTTTTTTTGTTTTTTCAACTGCAACAATGCAATAGGTAGTCTCTCTTGTATAAGAAAAAAAATAGATAGTCTCTTACCAGATATTTATCTCAATTTATTTCAGCAAAAAAAAAAAGGATATGTATTTAGTGAAAAAATATTGTGTATTGTGAATGAGGTTAGTTTAGGAAGTTTGGGGTTGTGTTTCTAGTAAAATATTAAAACAAAAAAGTTAATAGGTTGTGTATTAAGTAGAAGATGTGTATCTATCATTTAGCAATGTGTGAATAATATTTCTCGTTGAGAATTGCATTCGCATTAAGCTAAATCAGAGGTTTGATTTCCTCCCATTATAACCAAAAAAAAAAAAATATCGAGTACCATCACTACCATGGATTTACTTGAGCCCTCGATTTCTCAAGACCAGCCCTATAAATTTAACTTAATCTCATAATTATGATGAAGACCGGTGATACACATAGATGAGGACAACGATGAAGAAAATACTGACTCAAGTGGTGATGAGGTAACAATTTACTATGTAATAAATCTCTTTCTTCATATGTCATCGTTCAATGTGGTTAAGTAGGCAGTTTTTATTAAAAAAAAATTAAAAAAAAAACAGCCAGGACCTCTGAGTTTTTTGGAGCGATCTCGAGCGGCACCCACCTAGGGTTCCACCCATCAAAGAGAAAGAAAAAAAAAAGCAAAGAATTGCGGTCATCATATTGAAGTTTGAAATATGTTACAGAATGTCAAGTGACGTTGCATGTGAGAGTGTGATAATTTGAGTGGCTTTACATATGTTCATTTATAAACATCGATGTTCTTGTTTCAAACATGTTTCAATAACTTCAGGCACGAATAATTCATATGGAATCCCTGACAGTAGTTTGTCTATCTTTGTTCTCTGAGTATTGAAGTTGATCACATGTCATCAATTTTGTGTTGTTAATAGATTGGCAGGTTGTATGATATAGTTGATGAGTAATAAACATTATTTACTTATAATATATTTAAACCTCATCAGTCAATATAGTGGACAAATCATGTCCGTCTCTAATCGAATTCAAGAACCCACAAGGATGGGCTATAGATAATGGGAGAGAAAGTAGAAAGAGAGAGAGGAACCGAAAATTGCAATCCCTTTCAGCCATACCAATAAATACATGGGAAAAATTGACACAGTCCGAAAAATGATTTTATACAAAAAAAGGATGAGAGTTGCGAAAAATAGTTTCAAATATTGTGCCTGGTGGTTTTTATTGCTTACTTTTTTTTATGGCTAGAATCCAGTAAGAAGTCGATCAATTCGATCATTTTGGTCCCTCCCTTCACTAGTTCAACGCATCAAAGAAAAAAAAAAGCAAAGACTTTAGAATTTAGCCACTAAAGAGGGAACCTTCACTCTATTGGGGCCGCAATTCGAATACAATAGACGATTTCTTGAATACATTTAGTTATATTTGATTCGATCGTTGGACATTTTTCAATAATATTGCAATAAAGCTTAAACTAATTTCATTTCCATCAACCTGAAGCTTGTGCAGCAGTCATAGCAAAGTTGTAACGTCTCACTAAGTAAACAACCCTCCAATGGTCCAAAAGGAAAGGTAAAAAAAAAATTGAATTGAATGGACAAGGCCACATGTCCACAACTGATCCAGGTTGAAAAAGCTATATAGGCTTTCTAAGTTTCTAACCCTTTGAAATTTAAAGTAAAATGAAAAAACACAGAATTAACTTTAATTTGTGCTGCTTTTCTGAAAATGATCCTGTTGGATATGTAGGAGAAAGGCAAGAGACTCGGTTATTCTAGATTAAAGAATCAAAATGTTGAACAAGGTAGTGAATAAAACGATCATGACTAGATAAAACATCAAGATTAAGATTTTCCTTCAAAAAAAAAAAAACATTAAGATTAATTATTCTTAAATGCCAGCAAAGTCAAGACCGCCACATTGCCATATAGCTTAGATTGATCCTTATTAGTAGCTCTAGTATCTTAAATAAAACACAAGTGTAGGCTCTTCCCAGCACATCACTAGCATTCTTGGTGAGGATCTTCATGGATTATGGCTTGGAATGGAGTTGGATTCATTTGGTTGATCAGAATCCATCATTAATTTCTCGGGTCCTTTTCTTGAGGTTATTGAAGTCCCGAGCCTCCAACACCACCATAATTTGCATAAACATCTAGCCATGTCTTTATCTTCCACATCATTGACCTTCTGAAAGTGTTTAAAACCTGATGATTGAATAATTCTATTGAAATAATTAGAAGCAAGACAGAAGCAAGACCGTAAAAGAATTCATTCGAAGTAAAGGGTTAGCATTTCAACTTGCCAGTGTTTGGATCATATATAATACAGGAAAAATCAGGAGTGATCACTGAGTTATGACATGTTCAACACTTAACTCACTGTATTTTCAACAATATCACTTAACTCACTCAATTCTGAACCCGTTTTTCACATAACTCACTACCGTCTACTTGATCGTTAAATAATTGATCAAGTGCAATATATTGAGGGCTATATTTGTCCGATCAAGTTATTCCCACAGTTTTGCCGAATCCCTCTAGACAATAAATCATTATACGTACTAATTTTGAGTATAGTTAAAAACATAAGGTACCAATTGTATATAGTTTGGACATCTGATGGAGGGAATAACCATTCTCTTCAAATTTGGCGGTAAACGAGTGATTAGATCCATGAATAAAATTTGGCGCCAACGTATAAGGACTCAAATGGAGGGAATAACTTAAGGGACAAAAATACCCTTCAATATGCCGTTTGGCAGCCTCTGTAATGGAGCCAACGTCTCCAGGTACAAATCTTCGGTCAGGTTTAGAACCTAAAGTATCGTTCTAAAGTTTTTGAAACTTGAGGTACAAAAGTTTATAATGGGTAAAATGTCAGATACTGTATGGTAGATTTTCCCAATCAGAAAAATAAAAACAAACTCAATCTACAGATTCTCCCATGTTTCTCCTTAAATCATAAAAATAAAACAAACTCAATAATTCTCACTCATTTCTCTGTAAATCATAAAAATAAATAAAAAATCAATTTGAAGCTGCATATTAAAACGAACATGCATTTAAGTTGGGAGATTCAATCTAGTATTTGAAGCTGTATCAAAATAAATTAAATACATGCAAACAGAGTCATGGTTACAAAGAAATATATCATAATAGCTGCATTGTTGCTAAGACCAGCTTTAATTGACAAAAATGAACAAAACAAATCCAAAATTGAAGTTTAGTTCAAGGCTTCCACATTTTCTTGTCGGAATCCTCCTTTGGTCCTTGTTGGGCTCTTGCTCTTGTGCTGGTTTTTGTCACAGGTTTGGGCATGGGTTTAGCCTTATGTGCTACTGACTTGGTCTTCATTAACATCCCTGTGTTGGGACATACAATTGTTCTGGAATTAGGAGATGATCTTATAACAATGGGCTGCGAACAAGACTGAGGTTGAAGGTTAACTTGAGTCAGAGATGATGATGAGATCACTGGTTGAGATGAAACACTTGCAACATTTGAGGGTGTCGGTTCCTGCACAAACCACACTAACATTTTCAGTTTACTGCGGTCTTCATATCTATTTCAGTCCCATTTACCGTCCGGTTCAAATGTACTACATGCTTCATCTATGCAGTATCCTGGCTTGTAATAATATGTTGTAACTACTTCTATTGCTTGATGAAAGAAAAAATAATTTTAAAAACCATCCGCAAGCAAAGCAGAGCAAATAAAGAAGGTAATGATGCATTTTGAGAATAAAGTGTAAAGTACAATAATGTTAGCTCTTTGCATTCTCCTCAGAACCTCATATCCTGTGTAAGACTCCTCTTTGACTTTTGTTAATTGCTATTTCTATTGATGTGGAATTTTCGACTTAATATTGTCAGACAAAGACCAATTTTCTATGTGATTCCATTGAATTTAAGTCACAGTTAAAAAACAGAGCAAACGAGTGATGAGAACTAAGCAGTAACAAAAAGTTGTAGTGTAGTATGCTTGTTTTTGCTGCAGAACTAAATCAACATGATCTAGAAGAACAGTAATGATCAAGTGCAATAGTTTTGAGGAGAAACATATCCAGAATGCATATCAACATGAACATGATCAAGTGCAGTAGTGTAGCATGCTTCTATTTGCTGCAGAATTCATTCAAAGTAAGAGTTAGCATTTCAACTTGTCAGTGTTAGGATCATATATGATAAGAAAGTTGGCTGAACTAATCAAAATATGGTAATGAAAAACGTACCATATCCTGTGAGCTTGCATCTTGTAACACGATCATAGTGTTGTCATTCACAGGATTGTCGGCTACTCTGGTTACATTTCCTCCATGACCATTGGCTCCTGGTGAGCTTGGTGATTGGACAACTTGGTCATGAACACTCGATGCACCATTGGCCACGGAGGTACTGCTATCAACCCTACCTCCATTGCTGGTGGAGGCTAGTGTACAAGTGTGCCTTCCTCTGTAAGTAATTTTAAGAATTTCTTTATCATTGGAGCGCTGTACTTCCTTTATTGCCATGCAGCCTCCGACATTTTGAGGAGCGCATACATAATAGACTCTGCTAAATACAAACAATCTAATGTTACAAAATAAAATAGATCAAGCTTGTAAATATACACTTTGTGTGACATTAGTTTCATACGAGACCTTAAGCAACTTCAAAAAGTACAAAGTCAAAAATGAATTATATTGTTCGTGCATTACTACATTTACTTAGAAGCTGTTACAATACGACCTACTTACATGATAGTTTTATGTAGTGTAGCCAGATTTGATATAATGAAATGTCCGAAATATGTACCTTGGGGATTTAGCTCCTGGTATGTCTGTTTGGGCATACTTCACCCACCTAAAGCCATCAGAAGGACCTTCAGTCTCCATACCTATTGTAACTCTTACTTGGTGTGTCAACATTGGCATTGGAAGAGTTTTCCAACAAGTGTGCCTCCCAATGTAAGTAATTTCAAGGATTGTTAGGTCGTCAATGAAAGATCGCACATTAGCTCTGGCCCAACAGCCGGGTCGATGTGTACAAACATACCCGCATCTGCCAACATAGTAATTAAATGTTATAGGAGAGAAGAAATGGATCTGATTTGTAAGTGCTCGGCTTCTGTGACATAATTTTTCATGTGGGACCTTAAGCTACATGAAGAACTGTTGAGTCATAAAGCGTTAACTTACGAGCTCCAGTGATGAAAAGACACTTCATCCAAATAGGTAACAGGTTAAAACTTCTTTGTATGGGTAAGCTCAAGTCAAGTTCTGGTGTTTGATAAAAAGAAAAAATCAGATGGATTTGATATGATGAAAAAGTTCTTGTACCTTAAATCCGTAGTTCCTTTGTCAGGGATTAAATGTCTGTTATGGCAGAACCAGTTAAAACCATCATCCAGGTCCCCTTGCATCAGACCCGATGTAACTCTGATTTCTTGTGTCCAACTTTCCAGAGTTTTCCTGCAACATACATCAAAATTCTTATAAATAGCCACTGAATTCATTCATATATAATTATATATGAAGTTATCATGCAAAAAAGTGGTCAATCTTATAATCAGCTTATAGACATAGAGATTTAACCTCTTCCGAGATGATTCATTGTCCTCATTTCTGATGTAACTCGGTTCTCTGTTTGCACCTTCAAAAACTACCGATAATTTAAGGTATTGCTCCTCCTCATCAGAGGTGTCACTAGTGATGTCACTACCACTGCGTTCAGCTGAGCAGCCCTCAAGGCTCCTGATCTCAGAATTATCACCTTGTACCATTGGTTCCCCAAAATCTTGATGGGCAACTTCCTCATCCTCGTTGTTGGCAAAAACGAATCGAACTCCACACCTTTCGATGCAAGGGTCACACCTTTCGATGCTGGGGTCGAATAGTACCCCGTCTTCCTCCAATGTTTCACAGTGCAATAATTCTATCTCAAACTTGGCCTCAGTGTAATGGCGTTCATTCACTTCCTCTCCATTAATGCCAAATTCAGACCATGGCACATATCCCACTAACATGTGATTTGACACAAGCCAGTCGCGGTAGAAACCGTCAAAATAAATATTGAACAAAGAGAAACTGAAACGGTACTCGCAATGATCTCCTTTGAAGGTACAGAAACATCGAGCAGACAGTTTCCAATAATCAACACCCTGGGGCTGATTAGTAACCCCACAAATAGCGAACCCCAAAAACTTGTTGCTGTGAAACCAATTTTGTGGTAGCTGGGCAGTTACGGAAGACCCCCTACCCTGATGGATGAACTGCTCTGGAATTTCAGTTCCAGGAACAGAGAAATAAAAGGGTCGGGAACAATTACCCTACAACAACAAAGAAAAAAACAGATTAACTTATTTCGCAAAGGCGAAAATATCAAAAGAAAAGAAAGTGGCATGGTCAGCTTTATGTCTATACCTGAGGAGGGAAATGAGTTTCTACAATATCTCTGAAAAAATCTTTCTGTATCAGCTGACTGCAATTAGAAAATATGAAGCATCGACCGATATCGTAGGGAGACTGTGGTGTTGAAACAGCTTCCAAAGCTGTGCAATTATGCGCATTTATGTAACTTATTCTTGATGAAAGCTCTGGTATTGATCTCAGTCTCTTGCAATCTTCCAATTGAAGCCGTTCTAAGTAACCCAGTTGATTCATGGCTGCAGGCAAGCTCTTCAGATTGTTATTTCTTGACAAATTCAATACTTTTAATGAACGAAAATAAGCAATGGCATCCGATAACACCTTCAGATTGCAATAACTAAAATCAAGATGCACCACAACAGTACAACGATCTTCAATCGATGATGGCCATGATGAAAGGGGGGCTTCCATTTGTTTGCAATAATGAAACTTTAATCTTCCAAGCTTCAAATGTAAGATACAGGCCGGGAGTCGTTTTATTCCAGTATCATCTACTTTAAGTTCACACAGAGATTTTAAATTCCCCAAATTCTCAGGCAAGTTGCAAAGTTTTGAGCACCCTTCGAGGTAGAGATATGTAAGGTCTGCCAAATTACAGATACTGTCCGGAAGACAGACAAGGCTTGTGCAGTTTTTCATACTTAATGATTTAAGTCCCCGAAGCCGTTCAATTGAGGATGGTATTTCCTTAATTGCACTGCCATCTAACATAAGCTCCGATAGTGCCCCCATATCTTCTGAAATCTCGGGAAACATCTCAAGATTTGAGCAGCCGTAAAGATCAAGGGATTTAAGTCCCCGAAGCCGTTCAATTGAGGATGGTAGTTTCTTAATCGCAGTGTGATCTAACCTAAGCTCCGATAGTGCCTCCATATCTTCTGAAATCTCGGGAAACATCTCAAGATTTGAGCAGCCGGAAAGAACAAGGGTCTTGAGAAATTTCATCATATGAATGTTGCTTGGAAGACTCTTAAGTTCAGTGCAACCATGTAAACTCAAGAAAACAAGGCCTGTAAGAGCTGAAATGGATGGGGACACCTCCACTAAACTTGTACAATAGTTAAGAATTAGTTTCTGAACCTTCGGCGCATCAGTGCAGAGGGGGATTTCCTTAAGATTTTTACAGGAACTTAAATTGATGCTTATCAATTCTTTCGCAGCCTGCATGTCACAACAACCAGCAAGACATGCATTAATATCAAAGGCGGGCATCTGAAATTCATAAACTAGCATTTGAAAGAAACTAGAATATAATTTCAGAACGGAAGCACCTTGGGTTCTTGCCAAAGCTGTTCGATGTGGCTATGACGCATGTCAAGGTCAACAAGACACTTTGGGTAAAAGTTGGACGGCAAAGTTTTTACGGGGCAACCATGCCAAGCGAGAACCCTCAACTTATGAGAAAGAAACTTTAGGTCCCCATTCAAGTGTAATTTACCGTCGAAATTTGGTAGGTAACCGTATATCCGCTCCGGCCATAATTCCCCTTCAAAAATTTTTCTGATCTCAATTAAAGGGTTCACATATGGGGGGTAAGTGATTCTGAGCAATCTCAGGTTCATCATACGAAAAAAAGCTTCAGCATCTACATGTATATCTTTTGAGTCAGACAATTCAATCATTACGCCTTCAACTTCCATAGCCTGAATAACGAATAGATAAATTTAAGTGAGAGTTAATGTCCAGGAGCCTTATTTAAGAAATTTGTCAAGTTAAAGTTGAAGATGCATGTATGCTAAGATTAGTACACATGAAATAGATGAATATAAGAAATCATGCAGGATAGTATAGTACGTACATCTCACCTTATTTTGTGTTAAGGTATCCTGAACATCTTCATAACTCCATAATCTACTATGCTTCCAAGGTTCTTTGCAGACGATATCCCTACCAATTTCCTGTAGGAAATCATGTATCTCGAGCTCACCAAACCTTGAGATACTTACAAGAGCTCTGTCAATTAGAACGCTTAAACCACTGCTGGCAAAGAAGCCACAACTGTTCAGAATAATTTCTACATACTCTATGTGCATTCCTTTGAAAAAACATGCGATATCTAGAAATATGTTCTTTTGGTACTCATCTAGTCCATCAAAGCTTCTTCTAAGCACATGGTGCACATGGTGAATATCTAGGTCTGGGATTTTCTTTATTTTCTCCAACTCATCTTTCCACACAGATGGACTTCTGTCACGAAGATGAGCTCCCCAGGTTTTAAGTGCTAAAGGCAGACCGTGAGCATATTTGATTGCACGTCTTGAGAGATGAACGTACTCTTCTGAGGGTGGCATTTTTCTGAAGGCATTCTGGTTGAAGAGTTCAAGAGCGTCAGGATCACTTAATGGCTTGGGCTTGTATTTCCTAAATCCACCTAGTACTTGTTCATCTCTAGTTGTTACAATGACTTTACTACCACAACCAAGTGAACGTTCCTTTGGGCTTCCGAGTAAGGCATCAATTTCCAAGGAACGGGATACATCGTCGAGAACAACTAGAATTTTTATCCGACCTAGCCTTTCCAACATAGTCATGTAACCCCATCGAAACTTTTGACTATTCCCTTAAAGATTCCAGATAGAAATTGAAGTTGCATTTGTACTTGACCGTAACTGCTGAAGCCTTCCCTCACATTTTCCAAAAAGCAACGGTGATCAAATTGATGAGAAATTGTGTAATAAACAGCCCTGGCAATGGTTGTTTTACCCAAGCCGCCCATTCCCCAGATTCCAACATAGGCAACATCATCAGGCGCAGCGGATAATAGTCGTCCCACCTGATGCAGATGAGAATCCATTGCAAACAAGCCACCCTCCCTACGTGGCGAGATCCAATTCACTCTATCAAATACATCATTTACAATACGCTCAATGAGCTCGGCATCATCCCTTCAAAAATTAAAAAACAAATGCAGTCACGTCTCAGAGAAGGACACTGTTGCTAAGAAAATACACAATATCACCGACACCATACCAAAAGAGGGGTATTCATCATAATTAAAATTAAGAATGTTATAGATGTTGCAGATACTATTGAGCTGACTCAGATGAATGTGGGGCAGGAGCGCACCTTAGGCTTAAAAAGCGGAAATCAGCCCTTAAATTGAGTGAGTTTTGATAATAAGGCGACGAGGCTTCTGATGATAGTTTGTTTTTTTTTTTTTTGGGTCTTTTTCAGAGACAACGCCCTTTTTTATTTTTGAGGTTTAAAGACCTATATATCTAGGCCGTGACATTGAGCAGAGGACATCGTTCGACTCTCCATTTCAGCCTACGCACTTCCAAAGTTCCAAAAGGCAGCAAGCTGATGCAAATCTCTTAGAACCCATTAGCTTTCTTAATTATTTGGCTATAAAGGAGACTATTTTCGAACTTGGAGTTCGATTTGCAGACTTTGAGTTCGATTTGCAAACTTGGAGTTCGACTTGACTTGCAAACTTGGAGTTCGACTTGCAGACAAGATTTGAAGGTACGATTCCAATTGATTTTCGCATTTTGAATGTTTAGGCTCTGCTTTTTAAAAACTTTGTAAATATAAGATTGTTGATTATTACAACTAATTCGGAATTGCTTTGTATCATTGACTGAATGCATAGATGTTGGTTGGTATTGTTCAAATTCGCTGCCCAGATTTCATCAAACTCCTTGCCAAATGTTGAGAATTTAGGCCTTTATTAGGCTTGCTTTTGGTTACTATTGTTGTTGTGTTGTGGGTGGGAGCCAGAGAATGCCTGGTTTGTTAGTTAAAAAGTAAAAACTTCTCGAGTTTACTACGTCTATTGTGCCCATTTTGTTTCCTTGATGTAGACAAAGTCTATTAAATGTTGTTTAATTGTTACCCCCAGATTGTCGATTGTGACCATTTTGTTTGCTTAATAATTAGTAATGTGAATGAATGACAATTAGTAATGTTTTTTTGTTACTCTTACTGTGATATATATAAGAGTAATAATTACATAAATATATGTCATTTATACGTAAGGCTTACGCCTTACTCCTTAAGGCGAATGCCTTACTGAGGCTCACAGAAAAATGTCTCACCCTACGTCTCAGCGTTTTAAAACATTACTGTATGCACTTTGTCAGTTTGTCATGATTTGCAGGATTATTCATGCAACCCACAAAATCAACTCAATTTTAGTTATTTTAAAAAAAAAAATAGTCTAGCAACATCAACAATAATAATATAAGCAACTCGTCTTAACTCGATTTACTCCTAATTAAATTTTTTGTTTGAAAAAAAAAAAAAAAACTCATAATTAATTAAGAGGAGGAAGAATAAGTTACTCATATTTGTTGGAATCCCAGCCACTTAAGTCGGCGGCTTTCCTTAAAGCGGATCTCCAGCTCTGCACTTCCTTCTTGTCCTTTTTGCGGTCGCCTTCATGCTTGGCAAAAGCTTTGGCAAAACTTCCCGTCTGTTTACGAATGTGGGAAGGATCTACTTTGTAGAAAACGGGCATCACAATCTGGTTCTGCTTCTCCTTGCATTCCATAATCTGCACCAGTTCTTTCAAGCACCATGTGGAACTCGCGTAGTTCTCAGAGAAAACTACAATCGAAAGCTTTGATTCGGCAATGGCTTTCAGTAGATCCGAAAGGTTGTCGCCTTTCTTAAGACCTTGTTTATCAATGTAGATTTTGAGTGCCTTCAGTTCCAGAGCTTTGGGAAGATGGCAGACAAAGCTCTGTCGGGTGTCTTCGCCTCTAAAACTGAGGAAGACATCATAGATCAATGAAGATGAAGAAGAAGAAGAAGAAGAGGAAGCAAGGTCCATTAGATTAACAAGCACAAGATTGATTCAAGCTTGGAAGAAATCAACTGGATCTAGAGTACGTACTGAGAAGATGAAAAAGGCAGCTGGGTAGACATGATCGAGTAAAGTAAGCGGATATTAATACTTGACAAGATATTACAAGGCAAATCAACCAAAGCATGTATGAGTGACAATTTCCACGAAGATGCCTTGCAATGCACCGAAAGCTTAAGGGATGTTCCATCAATGTCCCCATGAAGATTCCATCAAAGACCCGCCGGTAAACAAGGAGGTCAAAAAGAAAACGAAATAGTGAAAGTGAAATAATAACTCTCTTCGCTAGCCTTTCAACCTATCCCATGTGATGTGCTTCCTTGTTCTTGTTTAGATTTTTTTTTTTTTCTTTTCGAGACAATGAAGGGGAGTCCCTAGCTTAATTTCTATCTCAATTTCAATCCTCCTTCCCCACCTCATTGAAAACAATTTTCACCGGTTTTTCTTTGGTTATATTTTCTTTTAGTAAGTTAACATTTCTTTTCCTTTTTCCTCAGACAATCAATAAATATTTACTTACATATAGTTATTGGAAGACCATAATAGCAAAAAAATTAATAGAGGACATCAGACGCGCTTGATGAGATCTTTGAAGCATAAAAGATCATTTTCTACTATGAAACTAAATCTATTGAAGCTATATTGTTTTTTCACATTCATTTGCCATGATTTCATAAACTTGTTTTCTCATACTCTTAATCCCCTGTTGCTTCTTTTTATCTCTCTTATTATTTATCCTCCGCTTGATCAAACAGAGATTGTTTTGGGTTAAAATTTAACATAGAGTGGTGCTAGGTTTTGGTTATGCGGCTCTGTGGTATACATTGTATTCTTTTATTTATTATTATTATTTTTTTAAGGGGCATAGTGGGATACAATGTAACCTAGTACGTAGTGCTAGATACTCCAAAAAGTTGTACAAAAACTAATACCAAGTAATTGGTGTTCTACGTGGCATCTACCATGTCATCACTTTCAATTGAATAATTTTCAACATATCTAATTATCTTCATTTTTTAATTAGCATAAAAATATAATAATAATAATAATAATAAAATAACTTCCTTATCTAATTAAAAGACATGATAAGATTAACTTAGCAAAATCAGAAAACTGATAATCAAGGTTTTACCAAAACCAAGCGTATTCTAAATTGCAGAACAACTACTTTTCTCATCAAGACTAGTCATCTTGTTGCTTGCTGCTTGCCTCAAAAGTCCTCACGGATGCAGAGTCATGCAGCGTCTTCTTCTCTATTACTCTAACAAATTGTACAATTTTCTTTGCTATGAACTTTCCCAAGTAATCATACCCATGACAATACAGTGATTTGACAGAAAAAAAAGAGAGGAAGTGCTCTGCTTCTTGAAGACCAATTGCTTTTGGAGCAGCATAGTTTAAGATTCTAATGGAATATGGGAGATAATATTATATGGATGCAAACATGGAAGTGTCTGGTTTAATACCAATTGGAACCACTGTCATTGGGCACTTGTAACTTCCGATATTGCTATTTGAGTAGCCAAAGGTGAATCCAGAATCTGCCATTGCATGTCTGTTGAATTCAGAAGGCCATATCTTTGGACTCAGTTGGAATTATGGAACTTGTTGTATCTTGTTGAAAAACCCTGGATGTCTACTTTCCAATGGAATTGACATAACAAGATTACGAAAACTGAGGAGGGAGCCGCCCCAGATTTAGTGAGCAGAGGTCAAAAAAGCCACATTTGGGAAGCTCCTGCAAAATGCTCTCTGTCTTTGTATCCAAAACATACAAAGCACAAACACCTTTGCAATCCAAACACGGCTCAATTGATGAAGATTCAGCCTTCATTATTTTGTAATGGTCGAGGCATATCTAATTGAGTCATTAGGATATCTATAATCTTGTTCTGGGAAACAATGGAAGTGGTGGGCTTGTTCAGAATTCACCCTGTGGCAATACCTGGGTACCCTTTGGCAGTGATACGAATTATGGGAATTTGATTGGAGAAATTGTCCTCAACTAGCCGCTGATATATTAAACCCTAATTCGAACAAAATTAACAATGTTTAAACATGAGAAGCTCTTAGGCATCGAATTATAATCTTAGTGAACACTTTCCAAGCCTTTTCAACTATAATGATGTATCGCGCATCTGTTTTCATCATCAACTTATCTATTAAATTCAAGTCACGATGATAGCATGCCCAGAAAATCCATAGGTAGCACAGTTAAGAGTTAAGACAAATTTATCGTACCATCTCTTTTCTGATAAACAAAATATCAAAATAAAATAAAATACAATTTTTTTTTTTGAAATTATAAAATAAGATACAAAATTTTATCTTAGATCAAATAGAATTTAATAGAAAAACATGCCCGAAAGTATTAAGATTAAGATGATGATGTGGCACATGTCAAATCATTTGGTATAGGTTTTTTGTATTATTTTTTGGGATCTTAAGCATTTTCTATCCTTTATATACCCACAGAATTTAAGAAAGTATCAGTGTTAGTTTGACGTCTTACCCCTCAAAAAAAAGAAAAAAAAGAAAAGAAAGTATCAGTGTTCTAATGCCATGATAAAATATGAGAAAAGATATCGATCATTTCTCTTTTTTTTTTTTTTTTTTTTTTTTTTGGATAATGGGATGATTGAAACCTACAAAAATATATACACACACATGCCCCATTGCATTTTACTCTTAGATAGGCACATCACAAGAAAAGTGTTGGTATAGATAACTCTCAGGCACAAGTATCGGTAGCATAAGGCTCATTAGCCACTTAAACAGATGCCAATACCGATACCATACACTAGTGGTGTCGGGTGGACCACAGTTAGTCCCATGCACATTGGAAATAAAGGGGGTGACAAGCTCATCCCCACACTATAAATACATATCTCTTCACACATTCAAGGTAAGCCACCACTCTCCATTTACTCATACCTAGTCTACATTCTTACATGTAACTGACTTAGGCATCGGAGGGTCGAAGGCCGGCTAGCCCGGTGTTCCCTCTGACCTCTGTTCATGGTTGACAGGTACGGATTTCGGAGGCGGAAGCTCTCATGACAACCCCGTTTCTACCACAGAAACAAAAAGATTGGACAAAGCATTAAAAGCTTTGTCTATAGGACTTCTTTTTATTTCACACCTTGTTGTCTGAAATGAACTTCATTCCTTCTGAAATGTGAAATAAAAAGAATGTAGGCATGAGAAGTCATGTGCATTTGTTAGTTGTTACCCAATGCATAGACAGAAGAAAAAAAAAACAGGAAAGAAACCAAGAAAAAGTGATGACGAACTCAAATAACTCTTTCAATTTAATAATATTATATGTTAATCAAAAAAAAAATTATTAATATTATATCAAAGTCATACCAGCAGCTAGCTATAGCTTTTCTCTTCTTCTTTTTTGGTCGAATTCTGATATCAAGAAAGATCAAAATTGTCTTATACTTGAAAGACCACGTACAAAATTAAATCAATTATCAGCATTCTTACAAAATATAAAAATCAAATTAATAAATAATTATGGGTTCCTGACCCAAAACACTAAAATTGGCCAAAATTATCTCACTTACCCTAGCAACATATTTTTATTCCCACTTACACAATTTCAAATAAAATGACAATTTTGCCATTAGCTTGATTAAAAAACTACATACATGACATCAATCTCTCTCTCCTTCCTCTCATCCATCTCTGATCAGACTTTGTCTCTCCTCTCTCTCTCATGCCTATCCGATCAGACTCTCTCTCCTCCTCCTCCCTCTCATCCATCTCCAATCAAACTGTCTCTCCTCTCTCTCTCATGCCTATCCGATCAGACTCTCTCTCCTCCTCCTCCCTCTCATCCATCTCCAATCAAACTGTCTCTCTCTCTCTCTCTCTCTCTCTCTCTCTCTCTCTCTCTCTCTCTCTCTCTCTCTCTCTCTCTCTCTCTCTCTCTCTCTCTCTCTCTCTCTCTCTCTCTCTCTCTCTCTCTCTCTCTCTCTCTCATTGTTTGAGCCCAAAAGTATTTTTGGCAATATCATTTAAATGGATTGAGCACAGCAGGCCGATACCTGCAGCTCAAAAATGAGTGTACTTAGGTTTGGGTTACAGCTTCTTCCATTCCAGAATCCGTAAGGAAAATGAGTCCTTTTAGGATTCGAGTAGCAGAAACTGATTAGGAATCTTCAATCAATAATCATTCTATGGAAAGGAACAGCTGAAACCCTAGTATAAATACCGAGTTTCAAGGGACAATAAGAGACAACTCTTCAATAAACTAATCTCTCAGATTATCAAAGTCTCTCCAGAGCAAACCTACCTTCAACCTAGTTGAAACCAGTAAAGCAAGGGTAATGCCCTCGCAACCCAGCGAAGCTAAAGTCACGCTTTAGCAAAACCTGTACTTTCTCCTACTTCCCGGTGATTACTCTGCTCAACCTACAACGTTGAGTATCAACTCGGTGACCCAAGAGATCACACCACAAGTCCTTTTATGAAAGGCAGAGAAAAGAACTTGGTGACAAGGTTGGTGCTCCCTTCGTCCACAACGTTTGGGAAGAAGTCAGGTTAAGAGACGCCCCGACGATTACCGCAAGGTGTTGGCACGCTCGCGCACTCAAAAGAAACAATTTGCTACCCAGACTGGTTTTGGAGCCAAACATTTTGGCACGCCCAGTGAGACTTGCATTAGAATTTCTTCGCGCTAGCCACCATTAGGAAGTCAGGCGGTAACCCTTACCAAAAGGTTTAAGCAAACTGCCCAAAGCATAAGACCTCCAGTTACAGGTCGCACCCTCATGCAGACTGTCGTGGTCTTTCTGAAGAACAAGTAATTCAAAGATTTTCTCTCAATCTGCCATCATCCAAGATGTCGAATGAACAAGGAGGAAATCACCAGCCCGCCACTGAGTGCAAGAATTATACTACCATCCAACCTAAGGAGGTTGTTGATGCTTCTGCTGCTACCAATGCTGTGGTTGGTGTGACAACTGGAACTGATGAATTCGCACCTCTCCCCATTCTAGAGGGTGCGAGCTTTGAGGAACAACTCATTATCCTGAAGATCAATAGTGATAAATACTGGGAAAAGCTGGCCAAGTCGATCTCTGAAACAAAGAAAGACTTTAGCAAGCTGAACCAATGAATTGACAAGAATGCCCGAGAGGCTAAGCAGCAAGTAGAGCAACTTACTAAAGAAGCTAAGATGCATGTAGATGGGATCGCCGACAAAAGTTACGAGCAGTACCAGCAGCTTTTAAGTGCTGTCTCAACCCAAAGCAAGAACATTACATCTGAGATTGCAGCCATACGCAACGATGGGTCCAACCACGCTACCTAGGTCGCTATGCAGAAAGCTAATTTGGACCAGGCCACGGAGGTATTGAAGAAGACTGTAGGAGATCCTGGTGCAGTTCTTGGCGCTATTGGCCAACCTGCAGGTTCAGGAAAGTATGTGCACCCAAACGCCAGAGAAAAAGCAAGCAGCAGCGATGCTGTCATACCCCCTGTAGGTGCTATTCCTCCATCTTCTAAGAATAAGGATAAGGCCCAGGTGGGCAGTAAGGACAAGATCCCACCGGCGAATGCCCAAAAAAGGGGCTTGAAGATTGGTGAAGTACTTCTGCTAATCCTATCGAGTTCGTCCAGTACGACAATGATGGAGTGGAAAACATATATCAAGAGCTTGCAGGGAACTATTATGGGATTGACCAGGCAGGGAATCCGGTCAAAATTGTGGCATTGGCCAAAGATGTGTCAGGCTCAACTCCCACTCTCCGACCTTCGCACAAGCCTCACGTTGTTCACATGACAGAGGAAATGGCTGCTAATCAAGCTACTCCTGTCCTACTATCTATTCGCCAAATCATGGCGCCACTACCCCCTCCTAGTCCAGAGTTTGTAAGGAGAGAGGAGGTAGAGGAGATAATTAGGCTGGCAAATCCAAAAGCTAACCTGGACGAGGTCTATAAGGGGCCTTTTCCTCCGCACATAATGCTCGCGCCATATCCTAGGGGTTATAAGAATATCATATTCTCCACCTTTTCAAGGGAGGATACCGAGAGCGCGGCGACTCATCTGGCTAGGTTCAGGGTACAATGCGACCAGTACCAGAACGATGTCAACCTAAAGTGCAAGATCTTTGGTACTTCTATTTCAGGGGCTACCTTTACTTGGTTTTCTAAGCTGAAACAGGGATCAGTTGCTAACTGGCCCGCCATGGAGAAACTCTTCGGGGAAACGTTGAGGGCTATTGATTACACGTATTTTTATATGTGTAATTATATCTAAAATACTAGAATTAAGCTAATTCTCAAGTCAATTATAATGTAATTAATCCATTTTTATTATTTTGTAGAAAATAAGCGGAATTGAAGAAACAAGGCAAAAATGGAGCAAAGTTGGAGTAATTTGGAGTTCCGATAAAAGGACGAATTATAGTTTACGCAGGTTAAGAATAGTGAAGGCCATTAAAAGAGTGTCTCCAATAGTATGTGTGGAATTGCAAGAAGAAGAAAAAAAAATGAAGAGAGAAAAAGAAAGAAAACTAAATAAATATTGCATCTTAATTAATTAAGTTAATTAATCAATTGATTAATTACTTAATTAATCAAGTTTTGTGGGAGCTAGTCCATCAGTCATGCACGTGCAGCACCTTAATTAAGGTTGCTTAATTAAGCAAGCCTTTTCCCACATGTGTCGACCAACCATGAGCTCTTTCTTTCATCCTTGCACGGATCAGTCGCATCTCACCATCACCATTTCATTATTCTTCCTTCTTTGCCAATCTGCACCATACACGTGTTCATCTTTTTATCTCTTCTCTAACGCACACCACAACAGCCCATATATAATTGTATTGAAGGCTTGAAGTAGGGGGAGACCACAAACAGCGCCGCACAGCAGCCTTGGGAAGGTTACTGCCCTTCCATTTCTCTTATTTTCTTTACTTTTCTTATGGGTATTTGGAGAATATCTCACTCAATCTTCAAAGAATCATTATCAAGAGCACCACACTTCTATTTTGGGTAGTTGGGTGAAGAAATTACTTGGTTCATACTAGCTCATAGCTAGAAGTGAGCAAGCTAACTCTCCCCTCTCTTCCTTATTATCTATTCTATAATTTTATTTGCTATTGATGATGTATTTGACCATAGATTGTGAGTAGTTCAATTTTGGGAGTTAGGGTTGTGAAACCCCAACTCATCTTGTATAAATATTGATGCTTTACTTTTAATATATGTAATTTCCATTGTGTATGCTTTAAATCCGAATTTACTGGTCCTTAGAAGCATGTTTCTAGGCTTTATCAACCTTTGAAATTTTGTTGTGGGCAATCATGATGACAACTTGTTAGTCTTGTGGCATCTAGGATTTAAGTGTGGTGACCATTAGCTGGATTAATTGTAGCTAAGCTTGCTTGGGTCTCTATTATCTTGCTCTCTAGGCCTCTAATTTCGGATATTGCGGCCTTAGCTGGCTTAATGACCAAATTAGAGAGTTGATTGTGGTCTTAACCGGCATAATCAATACACCGAAATGATAATTGGTTTAGTAGCTTTAATCAGTACTATATACGGGACTCGACACATATAGGAAATGCATGCATTTGTGAAATTGGCATCGATATTTGCAAGAGAGTTAGTGTGAATCACCCCACACTCCCATGTTCCCATTAATTTGAAAAATCAAATTTAATTTTCTAGTTAGTTAATTAGTTGTTTAGTTTATTTTTCGGTTGCGTTTAATTTAGTTCATTCACAATTAAAAACTTCCTACAATTTTCGACTCATTTGTTTATATCTACCACTAGGCTCTTAGTTTTGATTAGGCTTTGGTGAAAACTAAAGCTAAGCATTGCTAAGACTTGGTGCCTTAGAATAGCATTTTTTTCTTTTTTCTTTTTTGCTTTTTCCTTTATTTTCTTAGTGACTCTAGTTCCGACTATCCAAGGATTGTGGGTTAGCCACTAATCCCCGTGCATGGTACTATAATTTTGGGCTTAATACTTCCCTATCTTGACAACGATACGTACGCTTGCGAGAGTATATGAATCAAGTCAGCTATAGAGCCCGAGGTTGATCTAACTTCTCTTACTCAGATGGCTCAACAGCCTAATGAGTCTGCTATTGCTTATCGTGTAATGCCCCGTACCTTGAAGTTTTTACTAGTTACATTTTACCATTATTGACCGACAAGTGACTTTTTCTTGAGTTCGGTAAATTAGGAAATTTCTTTGAGAATGTCGTGGCATACGAAAAATCGAGTTCGTGGACACGTAGTTTGTTTAAATTGGAGTTTTATTAGGAAAGTTATGACCAAAAATAGAAATTTCTATTTATAGCATGGTTATTTTTAAAGGTGAGTTTTTAATTGTGGAAGGGAGAAACAAAAACAGAAAACGAAGAGAGAGAAATCGGGAAACCCGATCCCAAACCCCCTATTTTCGCCGTCCAACTCGTGCCTTCTTCCGGTCACCCCAGAACGAGTCGTTCGTCATGGTGTGATCCTCTCTTCTTTCTCTTCCTAGTCATGTAAGTTTTTCACCTTGGGTATCATTGATTTTGGGGATTCGAAGGAAATTTTCCCAGAGATGGGAAATCGGAGATCTATTCGATCTCCAGTTTCCGGTCGGTTTTCTTCCGAGTTTTGGTTGCTGGGGTGATGCTGATGATCATCCCTAACTTTTTGCAGCTTGATTTGGCCGGTGGAGGAAGAATCAAAGGTGAACAGTTGTGATGAACAGTAGCTCGCAGGTTTGCTTGGTTTCAGGTTGATTTTCCAGCCAAACCGTGTGGATTTGTTTGTTGTTGCAGGTATAGAAGTTTATGGGTGTTTTGTGGAGATGATTTGGAACTCGTTTGGTTGGCCGGATTTGGTGGTTGGTGTAGTGGCGCGTGAAGCCACGCGCTGCTGCTGGTGATGGTGGTGAAGAGGCTCTGTCAGCCCCTCCAAAACCCTTAATTTAAATTTTGAGTTATGTTTTAGGCTTAAGGTTGTTTGGTTTGAGATTTCTTTGGAAACTTGATGCTGATTAAGGTTGTTTTGAATATTATGGTTCATAATTTTATGGGTGATATCTCTTGGTTAAATGCTATTAGGGCTATTGCGGAATTGAATATTTTTGTTGAGAATTGGAGATGGGAATGTGGAGATTTTGGAAAAGGAAATTATGTTATAATTTGGTGGTTAATTATGATTAAGGAATTGAAATTAAATTGATTAAGTTATCGAAACGATCCTTGTGAAGGTTAAAGATTAAGCGAGGGCGTTGAATTGTTAAGGAAATTCCAAATTCGAGAATTGAAATCCTAAATTGAAGAATTGGTTGTTAGAGGAATTTTTTGAGTAATAAATATTATTTTTTCGAGGGATCAAGTTTTGTTTCTTAGATTAATTCCTTATTGAGGTTAATTATATTCTGCAAATTATTACAGGACGTACTGAGCCCTCGAGTGAGGAGGACACTAGCAGGCAGCAGGATTAGCTGCAAGATTCACCTGTGAGTGGACTTTTATTTTATTTAAATAATGCATGTAGCACAGTATTAAATTCATAATGGTTTATTATGTGATTAAATGTGGGTTTTGTGAAAAGAAAAGAATTTAAAGAAAGGAGCTGGCAAGGAGGCTAGTTTCGGTGCATGCGTATATTACCTAGTCGGCAGTCCCCTCTAGGTAATAGTCTAGTCGGCAGTCCCCTCTAGACTATATCCCGGTCGGCAGTCCCCTCCGGTGAGTCATCTGGTCGGCAGTCCCCTCTAGATGACATGAGTTAGTTAGTCGACAGTCCCCTCTAACCACCGCCTCCTAAATCCTGTCGGCAGTCCCCTCCGATGCGTCATCTAGACGGCGGTCCCCTCCAGATGGCATGAGATGACTAGACAGCAGTCCTCTCTAGTCATCGAACGAGTTTTTCTTGAGAAGGAAATTTCAAAAAGGATTGAGTTGGAAACATTTTGATAAATCTCGCTGCTTGTCTGATTTTGTTAACGAGAAAATGGGGAAGCATTCAATTAATTGTTTTATAACTTGTTTCAGTTTTGTCCACTCACTCTAACGGTTTTAAATGTTTTCCCCTGGGCCCTTCGATTTCAAATGCCCAAATTTCAGATTTGCTGAGATCGCGTCCAGGAACTCAAGGCATAGGATTCAGCGCATCCGTTTTGACCGTAGGTTAATACTTAACCTACTTTGTATGATATCGGCTTAATTATGTAGAACTACTCTAATAATTTTTTAATTTGGAGAATATTAATGCTTGAGAATTTGTAACCATAATTGAAGTTAAGGTGGATTTCGTACTTCCTGAATGTAACTTATACACGTGGAATGTAAATATTGGAATGTGTATATGAGTAGGAACTTATTACTAGTCATGTCCAGGTTTTTGTGAAATTTTGGGGTAACCTATTTTAGGGGAGGTTCTGCCGATTTTTTGGTATGATTTCACTTAAAGTGGGCTCCACAGGCTAGTATCCGGGTTTCGGGGTGAAACTTGGGTCGGGTTCTGTCATATCTCCAGTGATTCCAGATTAAGAAAGCAAAATTGAACATGGTGCTACCAGAAAAAGAATTAGTTAAACTGGCAATCAAGGACTTAGAGCCACTTCAACGTAAAAAGTAGCATGGTAGCCTGTTCAAGTCTATGGGAGAATTGAATTGTTTGTATGTGTTTTCTTGTTCTCTTTTTTTTTTTCCTCCTAATTTTAGTCTCTTTTAAAGTTCATATAATTTTAAGGATTTTAATAAAGTGGTTGACTATTATTCTAAAAAAAAAAAAAAAAAAAGATTGGAATATGCTCTAATATGAAGCTTACGCATGGTAATACAGTAATAGATATCAGAATGAATAATATTCCTAAGGAAAAAAAAAAGCAGCTACCTATTGCTCAAAGAAATTTTTTAATAAAATAAAAAGTAACAATAAGAGACAAATTAGGGATTAGGTTTGCCAAAAAAAAAAAAAGGGTGTCAGTTTCACCTCCCACATAAAAAAAAAGACACAATTATGTATTTGCTTTGAGTTATTGTGTTTTGAGAAAGTAAATTGCTATTGATTTAGATATCAGTATTATTTTCTATTAAGCTTCAGTAACATTTGTTTGCTATTAATCTCAGTAGCATTTGTTTGCTAATCAGTGTCATGAGCATTGTTTGCATATTTGTCGTCACTGACAGTTACCTTATTATTTGTTTTGCAAGCCTTCCCTCTTTAGATTGATTTGAAAACAATTATCTGACAATTTATTATTTGAGGATCAATAATATGTAGATACCTTGCTACAAAACAAGTTTGATCTACGGTGATGAAGTGTAGCTGTGGAGATGCTTAAGGTCCTTAGATTTGGATTATTTTGAGTTAGATTTGTAAATGATCTGTAACACTTTGCTTGCTTTGTCAAAAAGCATTAAAGGTCATTAGACCAAGCTACATGGTACAAAACAATAGTACTTGTGACTGTAGAATGTCATTTAAGTTAGACCAAATGTAGTTTGAGCAAGTATCTGTAGAAATAAAATTGTAAATATTATTGTTGGATACTTTTAGTGTTGTTATTGGTGGGCAAAAATACCGAGATATAGTTTAAAATTTTTATCGGCCAAATTGTTTAAATGGTTAATTTGAATAATGTCTTACTTTTTATGTTTAGTGTTATAAAAAAAAAATGTATGGCTGCACCGTGAGTTTGTATTCTCAGTATTTTAAGACCATTTGAAGAAGTGGTGATCTTGTAATTATTTAATTTTAGCACGTTATATAGATTAGTGGTCCGCATGGTGCAGACTACAGTTGTCTCTGGGCATGGTATTTTGAACTATAGTCTTTACCTTATGGGTAAATAACCCTAAATTAATTTCTTAAGATGATCGACAACTATACAAATGTACAAAAGAAAATTAACCAACCTCTTTCAGTATGGAACTCCTCAGCATTCCCATTCTTTAAAGGCCTGGTCATGGTCCATCAACAATGCGAAAATGCATTGATAATTTGCCCTGTTTACTCTGTGGAAGCAAGGTATATACCCACTTCGTAGATGTAATTGACTGGATTTCATGAACTAATTTCAATAGTTTTTGGGGATTCTTTGTTTCATGAATAACTACTGGTCCTATGCTTCGGGCTGTGATATACTGGCTTTGATACACCATGATTGAAGTTACCATAAGTCTGGCGGGTCCAAGACACCATATTCCTATCTTTCACCAATGCAAGCTGATTCCTTGTGATATGGCACTCAAATTTGTTTTTGGCATTCATCGAACAACTTAGATGCACAAACTAATATTTAAAACAATCAATCAAGGATGTTGACCCATAAAAGCATTACCCAGTGTTAATAAGAGAGCATTGGTGCATCTCCATGTGGGCTATGATCATAGCATTAGAGAAAAACTGGGAGCATTTTTTTTTTTTTGGGCGATTAAACATTTAAAAATCAGGAGGTTTCAATAAACAAACCGAGGCTCAACATCCTCCCAAAGGAAGCAACAAGAACTGGGAGCGCGTTTGGACGAAGGAAATTATGGAAGCGTACGTTTGCTAATAGAGTAGTTTTTGTGTGTCACAAGGACGTTGCCCCATAAAAGTAATGTGAAGGGTTGACCCATAAAACCCTCTAAGTTGAGGTTGTATGGCTCTGATGCTTCACGTTGCTTTTCGTCTTTGAAGGGCGTTTTGGAGGATACGTTTGCTAATAGTTGTTTGGATGAGTCACAAGGACGTTGACCCATAAAAGCATAACCTAGTTTCAGTCTAAAGTTATTGCTGTCTAGTGTTTGGGTTACAAGAATACAAGTAGTCATTAAGACTTAAGAGAGACATAGCTGAAAGGCATTACAATCATCATAGGCCAAGCCTTTGGACCTTTTTCAAGGGTTTATGAATCTCCATAACGTAATCATCAGCTTTTAGACCACTTTCTAGGCTTGATTAGCGCAGGGTTAGATGCTTCCAAGTTTCTTCCACCGCAAACTTAAAATTCTACCATGTCCCATCCTCTGTCCAATTAAGTCCAAGTCCTTAATTGGAGTCAATGCTATCATTACTATTATTTACCAATATTTACTTGATGTAACTAATTACTGATAAGCCATAGCCTAAGACTCTGCTGCATGTAAACATTGTTAAATACCACATTTTGAAAGCTCAAGTTGATTTGCCTTGAATAACATTCCCATCACCTGCCGACTAGTTTCCCGTTGCTTAAACAAACTTAATGGAGAGTTTCACTTACCTTCATGTCCTGACCCTTCTCTTTTTCATCAACGTTTTACAACCTACCACTGTTGTAAGTTCATTTGGCAATGAAACCGATCGCTTGGCTTTGCTAAAATTCAAAGATTGCATAGCCTCTGATCCGCATAAGCTGTTGAACTCATGGAATGACTCCATTCACTACTGCAAATGGCCTAGAATTACTTGTGGCAGGCAACATCAAAGAGTAACAGCCTTGAAGCTACAAGGCTATGATTTGCATGGAACCATATCACCATACATTGGCAACCTCTCCTTTCTTAGGTTTATCAACCTTCGAAACAACAGCTTTTCTGACAAGATTCCACAACAAGTTGAACATTTATTCCGACTCCGACATCTCAATCTCAGTTACAACATGTTGGAGGGGGGAATTCCAGTCAACCTGACCTTTTGCGCAGAACTGAGCATCTTAAGTATTGGAGTAAACCGCCTTATTGGCAAAATTCCTTCAAAGATTGGGTCATTGAGGAAGCTTGCATTTCTCAATCTACAGAAAAACAATCTGACGAGACCCATCCCACCTTCCTTGGGGAATCTTTCATCATCACTCACTATACTTGCCTTGGCATCCAACAATTTGGTGGGCAACATTCCAAAGGTGCTAGGCCGATTGAGAAGCTTATCATTTTTTTCAATTAGTGACAATAATCTCTCTGGTATGATATCATCTATGAACTCCTTCTCAATTTCGTATATTAAGTTTAAGGGCAGTATTCCGCCTGGTATAGGCATAAACATGCCTAATCTCCAATTAATTATGCTCGGCGGAAATGAATTCTCTGGACAAATCCCAGCTTCACTTTCCAATGCTTCTCAACTTCAAGAGCTTAATTTTGGGTTAAATAATTTTGTTGGCCAACTTCCCGCAAGTTTTGGAAATTTTCCTAATCTCCAGCTGCTCAACTTCGAGTCAAATAATCTAGGAACAAATTCATCAAATGATTTGGGATTTATAACATTCTTGACAAATTGCAGCAATCTGAAGATAGTTTCTTTGAGTAATAACAGTTTTGGAGGTGTTTTACCGAACTCTGTAGCCAATTTCTCAACCCAACTGACTCAACTCTACCTTGGGGGCAATCAAATAGCGGAAACTATTCCTGAAACATTAGGAAATCATAACAATTTAATACTCTTGACCCTGGAAGAAAACTTGTTCACAGGTATCATTCCAGCTACTTTTGGGAAGTTACAAAAGCTGCAAATATTATATTTAAATTCCAATAGATTATCAGGACAGATCCCATCTTCCCTAGGAAACCTCACCCAATTGTTTAAACTCTACTTATCAGCAAATGAATTAGTAGGAAGCATTCCTCCAAATATTGGTAACTGCAAAAATTTGCAGGTGATGGATATATCACACAATAAGCTTAGTGGAGATATACCATCACAGGTCATTGGTTTGTCCTCCTTCTCTCTCTTGCTCAACTTATCGCAAAACTCGCTAACTGGCATTCTGCCTACGGAAGTGGGTAAGCTGAAGAATATCAATATACTGGACATCTCTGATAATAATTTGACCGGAGGAATTCCAGAAATTATTGGAGGTTGTCTGAGCCTTGAATTTCTTTACCTACAAGGGAACCACTTTCAAGGATTCATACCTTCTTCTTTGGCTGCTTTGAGAGGTCTTCAGTATCTAGATCTTTCACGAAACAACTTGTCAGGATATATTCCAAAAGACCTACAAAGGCTTCCATTCTTGAATTATTTGAACCTTTCATCCAATAATCTGGAGGGTGAGGCACCGAAAGGAGGAGTTTTTCGAAACACAAGTGCAATATCATTGAATGGAAATAACAAACTTTGTGGTGGTGTTTCGGAATTGCAGCTACCAGCATGCCCCGTCAAAGTCCCAAAGCAGAGAAAGTTGCACGGCTTCAAACTAAAGTTCACAATTTCTTTAGTCGTTGGATGCTCTCTCCTGTTTGCAGTGATCATAGCTCTTTATTGGAGGAGAAAAACTCAAAAGAATAAATTGCTATCTGTAGTGTCATCAATCAAATTCCTTCCAAAGGTTTCATACCAGACACTGCATCAAGCTGCTGGCGGATTCTCTCTGAGCAATCAAATTGGATCAGGTGGTTTTGGCTCTGTATACAAAGGGATTATTGATCAAGAAGAAAACAAACTTGTTGCCATAAAGGTCCTCAACCTTCAACAGAAAGGAGCTTCCAAGAGTTTCGTGGCAGAATGCAATGCACTGAGAAATATCCGGCACAGGAACCTTGTGAAGATCTTAACATGTTGCTCTAGCACAGATTACAATGGTAATGACTTCAAAGCTCTAGTTTTTTAGAAAATGTCAAATGGAAGTTTAGAGGAGTGGCTACAAAGAGAAAACCAATCAAGGAGTTTGAACCTTCTTCAAAGACTTAATATTGTTGTTGATGTGGCTTCTGCATTGTGTTATCTTCATGATCATTGTGAACCACAAGTCATTCACTGCGACATAAAGCCGAGCAATGTTCTTCTTGATGATGACATGGTTGCTCATGTTGGTGATTTTGGGTTAGCAAGACTCATCTCAACGACCACAGACTCCTCTCAAAATCAAAGTAGCACGGTTGGAATAAAGGGAACCATTGGCTATGCTGCTCCAGGTAATAATCTTCCACTACGTTATAACTTCTTAAATTTTTGTCTACATCTTTATTGAAGATAAATAGAAATATGGACAAAAGAATAGAGAAATAGGAGCATGGTAGCTTATGCTCAATGTGTCACAATGGCAATGACAACCAACTTAAATTTTAAGCCCTAACAAATGACCAAGTACACATTAGCAAGCAAGGTAAGATATGTCATCTCAAAGATTGTAATATCAATACATGACATAAATGATGTTTTTTGTAAAGAGAGAAAATATACTGATTATAAAGTTTATCTCACTTTTTGTCTCAATCCAAAAATGGAATCCATTTGTATAATATATTCATACATTAATAATCATTGACGATGAAAAAGTTTTCATACGAGTCTGATCAACAGAGAGACTATTCATACTATAGAAGTTAGGTTCCAAATTGTACAACCAAATTGTACAAAGAGAACTAATATACGTACTTGATTGTTTTGTGAATCACAGAGTATGCGAGTGGTGTTAAGCCATCAAGACAAGGGGATGTATATAGTTATGGGGTGCTTGTGTTGCAATTGTTCACAGGAAGAAGACCTATCGATAGGGATGGCAATGGGGCGGGTTGGGGATGGGGATCACAATACCATCCCCATCCCCGGGGTCATTTTCTACCCCCATCCCCGCCCCAATCCCCAATAAAAATATATTGGAGATTCCCCGTCCCCATCCCCATTGGGGACTAAACCTCCAAACCCGCCCCAAATCCCCAATAAGAATTTAATAAATAAAATATTTTTTTCTCATATTGCCTTTTTAAAAATCAAAATCTACAACAAATAAATTTAAAATATGATTAAATTCATAAATCATAATTTAGAGAGTGCAAAAGTCAAAACACCATTAAAGTAAAGTAGTAAATGTATATATTTGTGATTTATATTATAAAAAATAAATTAAAAAATATATATATAAGTTAAATTAAATATATGTATATATTATTGGGGCGGGTTTGGGGATGGGGATGACAATACCATCCCCGCCCCATCCCCAATCTTAGATAGCGGGGATTGAGGATCCCCATCCCCATTCCCCATTTGTCTCCGAATTCTCCCCCCATTAGAGGCGGATATCCAATGGAGCTCCGCCCCGCTGGGGATTTTTGCCATCCCTACCTATCGATGAAATGTTTGAAGAGGGTTTGAACCTCCATAACTTTGTCAAGATGGCCATACCAGAAAGAGTGATGCAGATTGTAGATCCTAGTCTTCTGGCCACTTTAGAAGAGACAGCACCTGCAACATCTCAAAATATAGTGAACTACATTAGTAGTTACAATAATGAAATAGAAGCCGTAGAAGAAAACATTGACAATGAGAATTTAAGCAAGATGAACACTTATGTGTGGAAGTGCATACTTCCAACCCTTAAGATTGGACTTGCATGCTCGGAAGAATCACCAAGGAATAGAATGTCTATGAAGGAGGTCCACAGGAAGCTACACCATATAAAAGATGCTTACACTGGTGTTGACATCTGTCAAGAAAGGCCAAGAAGAAGCTGAACAATAGGTGCTCTTATTTTCTTCTTGGGCTAAATACTAGTTACTACCCTACAGTTTGGGTCCAAAATCAATTCAGTCCTTGGACTTTTATTTTCATAAAAAACACCCATGTACTTTCAATTTTAATCTAATAGGTCCAATTCGTTAATTTTCTGTTGTAGGTTCCAATTATAGTTGAGTTATTTGTTTAAAAACTTTTTATTTGATGGAATTCTAATAGTGAGACTCACTCCTAAACTGACTATACATACCACCTCAACACCACATCATAAAACATAGGCCTCATATGAGCCACGTCAGCAAGTTAACAGACTCAATTAATGAAAAACTAATAGATTGGACCTATTAGATTAAAATTGAAAGTGCAGGGGTGTTTTTGATGAAATTAGAAGTTCAAGGACTAAATTGATTTTAGACCCAAACTATAGGATAGTAATCGGTATTAAGCCCTTTCTTCTTTATGTTGTCTGCAACAAAACGATATATTTTTTTCTCGCTCTTTTTCATTTCTTATTTATTTATTTATTCTTCCTTACTTCTTTATAATTGTATAATCATGTTTTTGTGCAAAAATACTTACACAGTATGGCATGGAAAGCGAGGTGTCAATATTATGTGAACTATACTATTGACAAAGACGTCTAAAGGCAGAATGATAGCCTGAAAGTGTGGAAGAAATAAGTTGTAGCTATTAATAAATGAGTGCTTGATTTTGATCTTTAGGTTATAAGTTTCTTATTATATATGTAGACTTCCCCTAAGATCCAATGGAGACTAGCAATGTTCTATCTTAATTATGTGTAATAAGTGATGTAATAGAATTGATCAGTTTGTGAGAATTATCAGAAAAGACAAAGGAGTCCAATTCATAGCTATAATTTTGTTTTGTTTTGTGTAAATGGAAACTAACAAGTCTAGGAGTACCTTTCTTAACATTGGCGTTAGTGGAAAATCATCACTTCCAACTCAACCCGGCACCTCTTCTTGTAAAGAACATTCTTCAAACACCTTGCCTTCATCTAATTAAGTCAGCCACCCACATTTTCTGCAAAATTAAGTAATGCATCATTAAATCAAGAGTCATTGTGAGAGGAAAAAAAAACGATTAGTATAATCACTGAAATGTCAAGTTCTAGTTTACAACAGTACTAGAATATGGTGGGATCGACTGTGTTCACCTTCTACTCTATTATGGTGCTCGAGCTAAATTTAGGGTGTGTTTGGTATGACTGTGCTTTTAAGTACTGTCAGTGGCAAAAGCTGACTTTTGCTTATTTCTAAAAATAAGTAGCTGAAAAGCAAAGCAGCTAAGTGTTTGGTAAACTAACTTTTTGTAAGTATTGTCAGTGGCAAAAGCGGTGGTAAAGTGTTTGGTAAACTCAAAACTAGCTTGTGCTTTTATGTTTGTAGAATGACCAATTTAGACATGAAAGATTATTTGTTTGGTAATACATTGTAATCAAGTGTATTATTTTTTTTTCTTGAAATAAGAGCTGGTACAGCTGCCCTCAAGCCTTTATTAATGAAACTGCTGAATACAAAGAGGGGGAACCCCGAACAATTAGTAATGAGAGAATATCCCGAATAATAACAGGAATTCCCACTAATTCTATGTATTCATACATGCACCAACTAGCAAGGGTTGACATACTAGATAACTGGGCAACGTCATTTGCTTCACAATATATAGTGACATACCAGAAAGATAAAGCTCATAAAAAGCCATAAAACAATAAAAACTGCTTTCCCACTATGCTGTCGACCAGAACTTCTGACGACACTTTGTTTCATCCTGCCACTAGGAGGTTGCGCCCAGTTGATAAAGACTCGCTTCCTCTCTAGGGCTAACAAGGCACTGAGAGTACACACTGCAATACCACTTGGTATAGTAATTTCTCAATGTACTTGCGGGATAAACCTAGATCTATAAACTCCATTTTATACGTATTACAATTGATCGTGGATAATTTCCTTTCAATCATTACATCATTCAAATTCACTCTTAGACATTCAGTTTTATAATCGAGTCATAGACTAAGCCTTGCTACAACTGCTACTATAACTACTACTAATTTTGAAACTTGAAGGGCACCAGCACTGGCAGCTGTGGTCACAATTTCATCAATTCATTATCAGGTAGTTGAATGGAACGAAAGCAGAAAGCCACCCATCAACTTCTTTGCATTCATCTGTCGCATGTAACATCTACAACTTTTCAACACCCTGAGGTATAAAATGATCAACAGTTTGAACTAGTCCCAACATATGAACTAGTCACAACACAATACTTGGATTGGAACTACCATGGAAATCAAGTAAACAATTTGCTGGATAAACAAAAGTTGTATAAATGCTAAACAAAAGGATAGAGCGGTGGATATCCCAATCTCAAGAGCAAAGACAATTTCTGTAAATGATTATAAGCTAAGATCTAGCAGTACCATTGGACACTGGCAACAAATTATGATCACCATAGCAAGAAAATGACCAACAAGAGAGGCATCAAAGAACCCATACCTGCACACCTTTTAATTGCATCTGCTGAACAATCTATAGAGAACCGAATCAGTAAAAGCCCACACTGCCAATAGTAAGCAGATACCATCTATATAAACTACACAATCAATATTATTATTCCAGACACTGACTCAACTAATGGTTTCCCTTCTTCATAAGTTTTATTAAGTTTACTACCCACCAAGTCCCACCGCTTGAAATTTATGATTTTGAGAGATATTCCTATGGGTCAACTAGGTCATAGCAGAGTAAAGGCCAGCAACATCTATGAAACCGATCAAAGCTTTCAACAATTCCTGAAAACAAAATGAACAATTAACAATATGTGAATTATTACTCAAAACCACACACTATGCGAAAAAGTAAAATGTTATTCTAACTGGAAAGCTAGCCGAATTACAATCGAGCTTTAGTTAACTCTCATTTTACTGAACATGATTATATCAACTACAACATTCTGGTTACACTACATATTGTATAAGAAACAATGCCAATAACTGGAAACTACAAGAACCTGTAATAAATACGGAAAACCGAAAGTTGCACCTTCATATTGAAGTTCAAATTTCTACATGGAAATATACAAACCAAGGAAGAAGATACCTGATATGGATCGAAGCTTTTAGTATCAGATACCTTGAGAAAAGATTGGTGGAATTTAGCTCAGTTAGAAATTTGGGACTCGGAGTGAACTTCTATATACATAACAGATTGGTGGAAGGATGAATGAGATTTCGAAATCTCAATTACTTCATCTCCTCGGATGTTTGTACCTAATCACAGTTTTCTTATGACAATCCAATTTCCAAATAATACATATAGAACATGGAGAAACATTAACGAATCAGAAACCACACATATGTAATACTCGCAAAAAAAAATCTAGACCATATATTCTAACCACTTAAGACGCAATACTTACAAACAAATTCATACCAGAAAAGATTACCCCTAGATTTCAATTTGGGGTCGATTGGTTCGGCGATCTGAGCTACGGCAGTTCATGTCGTCAGAAAATTGATCTAGATTGTAGGTGATGCCAAGAGAGTTTGAGGCAGAAGACGGTGACGAGTGCGTCTGTGCGTGGCTATGTGTAATTTCCTCAGGGAATGAAGGATAGAAGTTGGTATTATGGAAAGAATCTGTCACACCCCAACTCAGGGATTTTTTTATATTTTTTTTTTAGTTGAAGGTACGTATGACTTGTACTAGAGAATAGAAACATAATAAAGAAAAATCGTAGTCCATTTGAATCAGATTTGCAGTACTGAAAGAAATAGCCAAGTTGCCCTTCCAGCAGAATTACTAATACAATAGACCTGTAACTTTGAAAAATCATAACTGATTTTAGAAAAATTATTTTCAAGAGATTCCAATTTTGAAATGATCTTTAAGATGTCTACTGCAGCTTTTATGAAGACACCCACTTTAAATACCCAACCAAAATGTACAGTTTTCAACAAAAAGGTAAATGCGTCAAAAGCTCAGAAACACAATTGTAGATTTGCAGATCTCTGTTCTACCTTGAATTTAACCAATGAATTTTAAACATAAGAGCTGGAAAATAATGAAACTAATCAAAGAACTTAGAATCAATTAAAAGACATAATCGATTCAATGAACATAGCATGGATTATGGAAAAAGAAGAAATTTATAATGCAGCAAACATAATTATATTGATTACATGCAGTATAAACTTTCTTGATAGTTCATTATTCCCATAGAAAATTCAAACCTATATTTCAAAGGCAAACTACAAACTGGCAGCCTTTGCTCTTATTCTAGGAAACTAAACAAAACAAGTCTCACACTTCCTTCACATTAATCACAAGCTCTTCAAAATGGAAAACTAAACTTCATGTTCAGTACCTGCAATATTTGATAGGGGTGAGCATCAATAGCTCAGTAGGAGGCTAAGCCTCTTTAAATAAACAACACAAACCAGTAACAATCAATACAGTAATTCATGGATGTATGCAATGCTATTTTCATCTATTACCTGTTAACTCACAAGGTAAGACACAAAGAGTCTACATGTCTCATACCATGTAATTTACCTTTTTCAGGTGACTCTAGATGAAATAACATATGAATTAACCCCATAACCCAAACCATGATTCCCTTTTTGCTAGTCATCTTACTTAATCTCGATCACCAAAATCGTACAACTCTATTAGCCCACTTGACATTTGGTCCTTACGGATTAAGCTCAACTACACAAAAGAATACTCCCACATATTTCATTCCCATTCTATTCTATCAAAACCATGCCTCAGACTTCAAGAACATGCTAATGAAACAATATGATAAACAACAGATAACACCCATTAACTCATCCATCAATTAAATTTCATAACTAAAATCACATATAGCAACATAGCAACCAAGCAAATTAAATAGAGGTTTCCCCAGATCCCCCTACCTCGTTTCAGAAGTTAGTTTATACTTCTCAGGTTCCTCCTTAGTCTCAAAATTTCTCCTTCCCTCACTTTTTTTTTTGTAAAAACAAATATAGGGAACTCAATAAAGAAAGTAGAACAAACCTGGATATTTATAATGTATGGCAAAGAGGTCAGATTTTAATTCTAAATAAGCACAACAGAGAGTAGATTTGGATGCCAACACTATCGGCTTCCTCTATGTTTCGATAAGGACTGCCACCTCCTGGTTCTAGGTCTCCACCACATGCTTCTAGGGATCCACCTCCTACTTCTAGCTTTGATGACTCACAACTTGGTAATTGACTCTCCAAGGCTCTTCAGCAACATCGACACCTCCAGCTTCTAAGATTATTCTTATTTGGGTGGTCTATCATAGTGGTATTGATCCTTTAGTTTAGGTGGAGTAGTGCTTGCAAAGAGAATCAAAAATAGGGGAGGAAGACGATGAAGATAGTAGACGAGGGTTTGATGGGTTTAGAGATTGGTTTGTCAACAGAAGTACAAGTCAATTGCTCTTGGGCTTTTAAAATTGACTTGGGTTTTAAAGAACACAAATAATGGGCTGGTCTATAAATATAGAGATAGCTTATATACCTATAATCTTGCTCAGGTGCGGATATCCGCACCTAAGCAAAAACATACGGATTTTGTGTTTTTCCCCACTTTTTGATCACACATTTACATCTTAACCGTTCAGTTTTTAGGTCCTAATGTATAGATCACCTCTGCAAAATTTCAGCCAATTTGGTGATCGTTAAGGCATCCAAAACTACAATTTACACGAACGAACCAAATCTGTCGAACCGGAACCGTTCGTATATATTGTTGTAATTTTCAGTTTTGAATACCTTAATGATCACCAAATTGTCTGAAATTTTACAGAGGTGATCTATACATTAGGACCTAAAAACTGAACGGTTAAGATGTGAAAATGTGATCGAAAAATGGGTCAAAACTGGAAATCCGTACGGATCGAAAAACTGCGAACGTCCGCAGTGGAGAACCGCTGATATATATATATATATCTACACAACAAGTTGTGGTAACGTGTGTGTATATATATCACACCATAAAACAATGATACATATACAGTTATACACACACCTATAATTAAGAATATAAGTTAATACTCATGCAAAATAAAATAAAATAAAATAAAATATCACTATATCTTATTTTTTTAATATTATTAAAAGTATAGGTCGTCACAGAATCATTAATCTACAGGGACCACCGCTGCTTTATCTAGAAGCAAGCTGGGGGTGAAGTTATCAAACAACAAATCTTCCATTGCTTATAAGTGGGGGAGCTAAAAAGCCCCCCAAATGCAGCCTTAACAGATCAGAAACAAAGAACTTGCTTAGAGAACCCATTGTATATCACCAAGTTGTGAGAGCCCAGCCCAACAATGGAGCTTCATGTACCCTGCTTATGTCCATTTTGGTTTAGATGCTTCATGTGATCACACTTCTCCTTCTTATGAACTTTTTCTTTCCTGCTAGTGTCGCAAACTCGCAAATGATACGGATCATGTGGCTTAACTCAGATTCAAAGAACCCATAGGCGCTGATCTACATGGCTTCTTGAAACCATTAAATGAATCTTTTCACTTGGCATGGAATTACTTGCGGCAGAAAACATCAAATAGTAGTAGCCTTGAATCTACAAGGCCATGATTTGCATGGCACTATATCACTTTTCATGAAGCCTCTCCTTTCTTAGGTACATCAACCTTCAAATCAACAGCCTCTCTCGCAACATTCCACACCAAGTTTATCACTTGTCCTGACTGCGATATATTAGTAAAGGGAAAAATTCTGAATGAGCTTGGCTCATTGTTGAAGCTAATGATCAGGCTTGATCTGACAGAAGGCATCCCAAGCTTCCTGGGAAACCTGCAGGAGACCAAGAAGAGCTTAAGAATTGGTGGTTCATTTACTACTTAATTCCTGTTATTAACAAGGATTTTTTTGTTTTTTTAACAAGTGAGCTGTGAATCCCCTCAAGGCGGATTCAAGTGAGGTGAAATCTCCTTAAGGAGGATCCAAGTGAGGTAAAATCTCCTCAAGACAGATCCAAGTGAGTTGAAATTCTCTCAAGATGAATCTTAGTGAGTGATATTAATCTCTTCAGGAGGTGAAATCCTCTCAAGGCGGATCAAAGTGATGCATCGACGTGAGGTGAAAAGCAGATCCAAATGAGGTGATATCCCTCAACGTGGATCTAGATGAGATAAAAATCTTTGGGCCTCAAACCCTAATCATCTCTCTTGGCATTTTTTGGGCTTTTGATGTTATATGTGACAGACTCATTCTGTTGGCTAGTCTGATGTACATCAATTAGGTCTTAAGCTGATTATTAGTTAATTGCTTTGAGTCACATAATATTAGATAGCTGAAGGTTTAGGTTTTAGTTTTAAGTTTTTAATGTTAGTCATTTCTGAGTTTTTCTATTGGAACCTCCAAATTTACTCATTTAATTTTTACACCTCCTATTAAATTTTTAAATACTAAATTTACTCACTAAACCTCACTGAAGTTTCTTAAATAACCTCACTCATATAATTTGCAAACAAATTATTATCTTTAAAATAAAAAAACATAGTCACTTCAATGATTTAATTACTCTATAAATCTTTTTTTTGAAAGAAGGACGTCAGACATTACTCTATAAATCTTAATTACATATCCATTCCTTAATCAAACAACATAAATCTCTTTTTCAATAAAAAAAAAATCAAACACAAGGTATTGAGTTATAAAAATTAATTTCCAATCAACAAGAAAATAAGATGAACAATTAAGTGGTTTTTTCTTAATTTTTTGTTTCTATTTTAGCTGTGCCAAAAAAAAAATCATTTTTTCTTAATGTTTATTTTATTTTCTCTATTTTCTGTACCTCACGATTAATTATTTAAATATTTGTTTATTTTTTTTAATTGCTAGCTCTTTTTTTTTTTTTTTTACAAACATAATGGATATATAGTCTCTTATGAATTTTGTTTTTCCTCACCAATATGCATGCAACATATATATCATACATTTTTATGTCACATGATCTTGTTCTTATTAAATATTATGAATGCTTTAATGAGTATGTAGTGAAATTAGAAAATGAAAATAGATAAGGAAAATAATAAATAATGCAATATAATATTATTGAATTGGAAAGTCTAGACAAAATCAGTATAGTATTTTTTGGGTATAATTATTGTCCTTAATAGTTATTTTATAGTAGGTTATATATGTCATTTAATAATTCATAATAGATGAGGCCAAGTGAGCAGATTTAGAGGTCCCAATAGAAACACTCTTTGAATAAAGTGTGTAACTCAGAATCTAACGAGTGTTGCTTACCTCCTGTCAGATCATATGTGGCTCTGAATACTATGAAGGAGACAATTTGTACCATACGTATCACTCTGGCACTGGTCGTCATGATTTTTTGGGGAAGAAATTTATTCATTTTCCTAAAAAAAAATGTTTCTAAAAAAAAAAAACTAAAAAAGAAAATTAATTCAATATAAAAAATATTAAGAACTGTTGAGACCCAACTCTTAAGTCTTAACCCTAAAATCCACATCAACCGAATCCCTCAATCCAACCAATTTCTCTCCCTCTCTCTTTCTCTCTGTCTAAAATCAGAGAGAACCCAAATAAACAAAAGCAGCCCGCCTCGCTATTTCCCCATTCACCACCCTCGTTGGATTTCTGATGCCATCATCTCTCTCTCTCCCACCAGAAAACCCCTTTTCAAAACCCTAAAATTGAAATTGAGCCAATCATGGCCGGAGGAGGCGGAACTCTAAACACCCAAGCGCTCTCTCTCCTCGCCGCCGTCAACAACCACGGCGATTTGGCCGTCAAGCTCTCGTCTCTAAAGCAGGCCAAGGATTTGCTCTTGTCCATCGACCCCTCTTCTGCCGCCGAGCTCTTCCCCTACTTGGTCGAGCTCCAGTCTTCCCCTGAAACCCTCGTCCGCTTATCGCTTATCGAGTGAGTTCCCCCCCTCAAACAAAACCCTAATTTGCAACCTCCTCCTCTCCCTGTGTTTGATTATCAATACAAGCACTGGCATTCAAAGTCTGTGCTTGTCTTCGTGATCGTTATGAGGCACATTGCCTAGTTGTACTGTCCAGTTTGCGTTGTAGAAGCATTGTGAATATGAATTACAGATAATCGTCAAGAAGTGTTTCCTCTATTGCGCAGCGCAATAGATTGAGACTTGATTGTTATATATGTGTAGGAAAGAGATATGATGTGTAGATATGGTAGTAATTTTTAGTCTTTTTGACTTCTGTGTTCTGACTTGTGGGTCACTTATTCTTTGTGGCTGGCAGGGTGATCGAGGAGATTGGCTTGAGAGCAATGGAGGAGTCATCTGTACTGATGTCTGTCCTATTTGGCATTTTTGAGAGATAGTGATTCTATTGTTGCGAGGCAATCTATAGTTAGTGGCACAAATGTCTTTGTTGGTGTTTTGGAGGAGATGACATTGCAGGTATCTCTCTCTCTCATCCTCTCTCTTAATGTAAAGATGCACACAAATGTGGAACTTTTACTTTGGTGCTTATTAGCAGAAAGACACAAATAGATACTTAACCTCTTATATTGTGTGAGGATAAGATGGGGCGCTTATGTTTTGATCTTTGTTTTTAATTGTTCTCCTACTTTGCGATATTCCTCTGAAATGTAAATGATTACCAGGCAAGTGATATATTCTAAAGACCAAGAATTTGTTTTCAAATAAGCTACAACCTGATTTAGGAAGAACCTATTGCCTAAATAAAGAAATTGAATGACTAAAAATCATATCATACATGTAATAGGTTTTGCTTCTTGGTAAGACTTCCAAATTTTCACTTTTTTTTTTGGGATATGCTTTACAGATGATGGTGCAAAAAATTGCCTTCCTTCCCTTTGCAAAATGTAAAGAAAATTGCATTTTTGCTTGTTTACTTTTTAACCTCTTACTCCACGTTATGTAAGCTGATTTTATATGTTATAACTCTTGTCTGATGGAAACTTTTTATACAATTAATGTAGTTTAAGACCATACAATTAATGTATTTTAAGACCAAGTTCTCCATTCATTTTCTAAATCATATTATTTGCTTTGCTTATGGTTTTGTAAAAAGTTTCACCGGAGGGGTAAAATCGAGATATGGCTTGAAGAACTTTGGTCGTGGATGGCTAAGTTCAAGGATGCCATATTCACCATTGCAGTACAGGTAGGTGGTGACTCTGCTCGTTCCTTTAAATTTCATCCAACTGCCAGCAAACTTCCTTAAGCTCGTTTGCATTTATTTGTTCATGCCATATTTATCATTGCATTAGAGGTAGGTTGTATTGGCTTTAATTTCTCTCTAAATTTGTCTCCATTTATTAATTCAAAGTAAGATGGTTATTTGAATTTAAAAGTATTTCTTGGCAATAAAATGGAATACCAATCCCTGTAGTCATTGCTTGCATCAAGTTTGTTTGCGGGAGAGGTGTTTCACTGTGTTAGGGTCATAAAAGAAAGAGTTGGATGACTTGCTTTTTTAAGCCTTTGGTTTTGCTAAGCATGGATGTTTATTTTTCCAGTATCATTTTGTCAGACATTAGTTATTCCTCTAATATTATTTCTCATTTCAATTTTGTTGGCCTTTGTTTTATGGGTTTGATAGGTGTCCTGTATTTGAAGTATAATCCAATTGTACTTTTACTTGTATCCCCTTTCATTCCTTTGCTAATAAATGGTTGATGGCATTAAAAACTCTTAAAATTATGAAATTGGTTTGCTAGATCCTGGCAACATATGTCTAAGCTACAGTTTGTTCAATTTGATATTGTAGCCTGGTTCTGCTGGAACAAAGTTGCTTGCGTTGAAATTTTTGGAAACATATGTTTTGCTATTCACATCAGACACCAGTGATTCTGAAAAACCTACCGCAGAAGGTATTGCAATCCAACTTTGATGGCCCTCTTTTCTTTCTCAAATCAATCAATGAGTCAGACATCTCATTATAGAAAATAGGCACTTGGAGATGATGTAGTCAGGTTCTAGGCAGTTGCATTGCCTCTTTTACCTAGTACTTTTTTCTATCTCTTCAGGTATTTACCTTTCATCTATTTTGAAGTTTCGGTTTCTTTGGTACTGATTTGGTTGTAGATGCTGCAGGATGTAGAAGGGGTTTTAATATTTCGTGGCTGGTTGGTGGACACCCTATTCTTGACTCACACATGCTCATGTCAGAAGCAAATAGAGCTCTTGGAATTCTATTGAATTTGTTGCAGTCAGCTGGTAGTCTTCAGGGTTCCTTGACAATTGCCATTGTCAATTGGTGAGTGCTTATAATTTGGTGCTAAGTTCTTTGGTCATTTTGGTTAGATTTTTACTTTTTATGTGATTCTATCATTCACTTTTGATTAGGAAGTCCATTTCTTTACTGTGATATCTTATCATGGATGTGAACTTAAAAGTCGTGCATCATGTCTCTTCACATACTGATGCCGTTAAATATCTTCAGATTAATGGAGGGATTAAGTATTTAACATATAGACGGTAAACGGGTTTTTTTCGTCAGTTTAATCGTCTTGAAATTTATGGAGGGATCACTGAAGCTTGGGAACAGCTTTAGTACAAGTTCAACTGCTTGTTTGTGATATTATTGCAGCATGATGACCAGCTCTCTTATAAGGAGGTAATGGCATTGGATACTGCTGCATTGGTGGTTCAGATAATGGCAGTTACAGGGCTAGACATGTTAAAACTTGCAAATTGTATGGCTACTGTGGAGCACCAATGGCCAGGGATAAGTTTGCATAACTGATGGATAAAATGGTCATCTCATATGCTGAGGGAAGCATGGTGGTCAAGCAATGCAGTTTGTGCTTATAAACTGTTAAAGAGACCATCAACTTTAGCAGTATTTTAAGTTTCTATGCTGTATGTGCATACAGCTAATAATGTGTGCGCTATTTGAAAATGTATTGATTATTTGGTAACAGCTGATACATTTAACACTTAATAATCAAAATTTCTTTTTAACCGTGGATTATTACTGAATATTTCGTCTTGCTTGATGCTGTTCTCCTCATTCTTTGTGTTCTTTTTAACACTGGAGTTATGTACAAGGTATTAGGTTTTTGCATGATTGGCAGCAATTTCACAACATAGAATATATTTCAGTTTGGTATTGCAAAAAACACAAAGTGTTGTATCCCTATTGTTTCTGGCCATATAGGGACTGCAGACCTGGTTTGTTAATGTTAAAACATCCAACTAGCCTGTTTAATTGGCGCTGAACCTTTAAACAATTTTAGTTCTGCCACCTATACTTCAACCAGTTGCTATTTTAAGACTGAGAGGGGATAACAACACGGTTTATATACTCAATGTTTGCTATTCAAATTCATGGTTCTGAGGACAATGTATTTAAGCAATTGAAGTTCAGAGTAATTGACTGAGTTGCTGTCTGGCAGTACGGTGTTATCAGTTTCTAATAGGATGTCCTTAAGGGGGAGTAGAATCATTAACTGTTGGTATTTCATGTCTTTTAGAAAATGAATTTTACAGACCATGAATGTTGTCATTATTATAGCAATCATCATCTACTGTATGTTGTCTTGTCATCCAAGCTCTAGCTTCCATGGTTCCATTTCTTAATATTTCAATCATCATCATACAATAGATCCTGGCATGTCGGACATGAATCACATAGATGACATTATTCTCTGTTTCTGTGTTCATTCTATTTAGCTAGAGACCTGTATTATAAAAAAGGGATGCAAGAACTGGAAAGAAAATAAATAGCTGATGTCAGGATCTGCGCCTAGAAGCATGTGTAATTCATAGAAGTTTGTTAGATATGATGTTTAGTAGTCTTTATGTGTGGGAAGTGAGATACTGATATTGCGGCATTTCCAATAGACAATAGCATGAAATAGTTGAGTATATGGATAATAGATGCAAGAGAAGTCTTTAGAAATGATCAAGGACAATGAGATAGTTTAGACACAGAATTTTTTTTTTTTTTTTTTAATATTTATAGAAAGACTTGCAAGTTAAAGGAAATATGGAAACAAATAAGAGTGTTAGAAAATAGGCAAACCAGTGCCTTATACCTGTGAATCTTAGTATTTTAAGAAAGGAATGTGTGATGTAGTAGTTAGTATCATGCATGTGCCTTCAAAATTGTTGCTTCACGTAAAGTTTTTGTTTCTTTTGACAATTGTGTAAAAATGTAGGAAGAATGCCTCTGGTGGTAGCCATATAGCGTAACTGGAGATACTGTTGTCTCTTCACCTTCATACAAGTTCGCACAGCACCAAAGAGAGAGTCTAATGATATTTATATATATGCATATTGTTCAGTACTTGGTTGCAGTAATTGTATTCCTGAATCTGGGGTCCAACTTATTCTTATAAAAAAAAAGGGAAAAATATCAAGATACTTGAAGATGATATCATCAGATTAACCAAAAAAAAAAAAAAATCATCAGATTTTCTTATGATGAATTTTTCTATGTGCAAAGACTGGAAGTTTAACTTTGTTTTGCTTTTTGTTTTCATTATTCTATTTATTTATTTTGTGGATACATAAAAGCTACATCTTGTTTTGTTCTTGTGTAGCTTCTACCTTATGGTCTTGGGCTGACTAGGATACCTGGATATGTTTTATGACTGTTATTTTAATGGTCGTTTGCACATGGTAGTGGCTAATATTATGTAGTCAATATTCATACTATAGTTTGAGGCGAAAATTCGTAAAATAGGCTGGGTGAGGTTGGACAGGAATAGCAGGGGTTCAATGATGTAAAGGGAGAGGGTTCATCTTTGGTTTCCTTATGGATGTTGTATTTTGAGATGTGGGAGTTTCCTTTTTTGCAAGCTGCTGTATTTCAGATCTTTGGGTGGAACTTTTGTTTTTGTGCTCGGTTGTTTTTGTCTATGACTTGCTTTTGGTGGATTCTTTGTCTGCTGCTGTTGCATCCTTTTTTGTTTCTTGGTGGAAGTTGTGTGCCTCATGAAAAATGAAATAGATTGAATGGGCTGTATATGAAAGTTCCATTGGTGTTGAAAACAAACTTATTAAGAGAAGCCTAGACTATTCTATATTGATAGTAGGATTATATGCTGAAATGAGTACTATAATAAGAACTATAAGGTTATAGTAGATTCTGTGGGCTGTATAAGAAACTATAATGAAATAGGTTGAATGGGCTGTATATGAAAGTACCATTGGGGTTGAAAACAAAACTTATTAAGAGAAGCCTAGACTATTCTACATTGATAGTAGGATTATATGCTGACGATGAGTACTATAATGAGAACTGTAAGGTTATAGTAGATTCTGTGGTGAAACCTTAAAATTTATTATTGTGATAAAATAGAATCAAATAAATGTCTTGTTCTTCATATAAGTTGAGAGGCCCAACTACTGTTTTCAACTTTTTGTTGAGATCCAGAAAGGAAATGGTTAAATTTCTGAAAGCTAAACAATTGGAAAAACTATACTTTTTATTTTTGAGATCTGCTCTGAAAAATATATAGGATAAGAATGAATCCCCAGAATAACTCACTTTTTGAATAAAAGCAACTTCTGTGATATAATCTTATTAGAATTGTCATTTACCTGCACAGTCTCTTGTGTAGAATGGTCCAAGTCAATCATCTTAAGTGTCCAGGCTTTCAATCTTTCATAATTCTTCTATCAAAATGGTTTAGAAATTATTTGCTTTCGGATGAGTTCAATAGGTTCAGTTGGTTGTGATTTGCACTCCGTGCCTTTTGGGTTGGGGTTGATTGTTGTTCAATCAGTCTTTGTGCTTGATGTTGTTAGCATGTTTGATGTCTTGTATGTTTGACTTCAATACAACTTCATGCAATAGAAATCTTCTTTTGGTAAAAATGCAATCAACTTCTTTTCTATGAACATTTATTGGTATAATTTCATTTCTTTATTTATAATTTAAATTTGCTTAGTGAGCAAAAAAAAAAAAAAAAGAGTGACCAGGTTTTTGAAAACCCTGTGCCAATAGGGTTTAATGTTAGTATTGAAGTCATGGTGAGTGCTAAGCTGTGGATGGGCTGAGAAACTGGAAATGATACTGTAGCTGTCTCAGTATATAAGGTTGAAACTATTGCCAGTAGAATCATGATAATTGTGACTGTGTGATGATTGAATGAAGCTGAGGCTGTTGTGCCTGAGATTCCTAAAACAGTGGTTGGGGGTTTTAGAAAGTTCAAGAAACTTTATAAACTTACAATCTAGTATGCTTTAGGAAAAAGAAGACATAAAGAAGAGAAATTCTTGGGGTCTTGATGCATGAAAATAGACAGCTACCTTACAGAGCAGTAGTCTTCTTGCCAATAGTTGTAGCAATTGGAAAGTGATTCTGACTCATAGTGTGTTGGCTTACGCATTTTGCTCCTGGCAATTGTATACATGATCCTCATCCATCTGCTATGATTTCTCTTATAGGGTAGAGTATGTTGGATGATGCATTTTGCACCTGGCGATTGTATACCTGATCTCATGCCATGAGTTATATTTGGTTTCAGTTGGTTTATAATAAACTAACTACTACAGGAAACTAAGTAAGATTTTGTGTGAGGGGATGACAAATGGACACTCCATACCAGATCTCTTGGTTGAACAGAGTAATTATGTTTGTAGGTTGTGAGCAAACAAGTTGGAAATTTGTACTCTAAATTATAAGAGGGAAATGTGGTGGAACTTATTGGTTATATAGATTACCAGTGAAAGGATGTGCAAGTTGTGATTTGTAAAGGATAGGTGCACTATTAGCTCTTCTTGTAGGCTCATTCTGATGATAGTGTCTCACATGTTACGATTCCCTCCCAGTGAATGCATCTTCATATCTCTTCACATTCAGTTATTGTTTTATTTTTTCCTGATATGTAGTTTCTTTTATCTCTTGTCACTAAGTGTACATGAGTAGCACACCCATGTTTTCAATGATATAAATTTAACTCTTTGAATTTATGTGTTGTGTTAATAAAGGGAGGCATAAGTGGCATACTAAAAAATCATTATGATTGTAAAATGTAATATTCTATTACTTATTACTTTCATGTTATACATGTACACTGTCCTCTTTCTCCCTTAATTTTTGTTACTTTTCCTCTTCTGTAACTGATATTTATCTCAACATTTTCATCTGTTTGACATGACAGTCTTGCAGCCATAGCAAGAAAGAGGCCAGTTCACTATGGCACCATTGTTTGCACTATTTGATTTTGATCCAAACTTCGAATTAGTAAAAGGACGCCATGCTGCCAGTATCCAGTATTCTTTAAGAACTGCCTTTTTGGGATTCCTTCGGTGTACTATCCCAGTGATTGTAGAGGTAGAATTTTTTTAATTTTTTATTTTGTGGTATCTGGCTCATTGAGCATTGAAGTCCTAGGAAATGTCTGTTTTTCATCTGTTCTTACCTGACAAGTTTGTCCTGTTACATTTCAGTCAAGAGATAGATTGATTAGGGCCCTACGCTCTATGAATGCTGGGGATGCTGCTGATCAAGTAATCCGCCAAGTTGATAAAATGCTAAAAAACAATGAGAGGGCTTCGCGTGATTCTCGGTCGGGAAAGGTATATTTTCTTACAACTTTTATTTGTCTTTCACATAAGAGAATTGAACTATTGCATTTGTTTGGTTCATTGCCTCACAATCATTGAAATTGCGACCACAGGATGATCAATTATCAAGCCAACTGCCTGTTTCAGGGGACCTGGTAAGAAAAAGACCTTCACCTCTTGATGTTGAAGAGTCAGCTAATGGTCATGAGATACCTTCCAAGCGAAGTCGTTATGTTCATGAAGCCTATTCAGCATTGCCAGTTCAAAAGAATGATTCTGGGTGGGATACCACTTCTGTCAACGGAGTGTCCTCTGACCTTCCTATGCTAGATGGTGAGGTGACTCCCGTGGAGCAAATGATTACTGTAATTGGCGCGTTGCTTGCTGAAGGAGAAAGAGGCGCTGAATCACTTGAAATTCTTGTTTCGACAATCCATCCTGATCTGTTGGCCGATATTGTAATAACTAATATGAGGCACTTGCCGAAGATGCCGCCACCCTTGGCAAGGCCAGGGTTGCCAGTTGCTCGGCAGATAGGTTCTTTAAGTAGTTCGGCACAAGTTGTTTCATCAGGGTCTCCAACATCATCTGTGCAGTCTCCAGTTTTGGCTGCCCAAATGTCTTTTTCTTCAGCAACTGTAAACAGTTTATCGGGTGCTGATACTTACAATGTGAATAATCTCCTGATTCCAAGCGAGATCCACGAAGGGTAAACTTCATGACACTAAGATATATTGTGTTTGTATCTACTACTACTGTTTATTATGTCAGTTAACAATGAAAGGCTTTAATTTAAATCTCGTCATGAGATACCTTCCAAGCGAAGTCGTTATGTTCATGAAGCCTATTCAACATTGCCAGTTCAAAAGAATGATTCTGGGTGGGATACCACTTCTGTCAACGGAGTGTCCTCTGACCTTCCTATGCTAGATGGTGAGGTGACTCCCGTGGAGCAAATGATTACTGTAATTGGCGCGTTGCTTGCTGAAGGAGAAAGAGGCGCTGAATCACTTGAAATTCTTGTTTCTACAATCCATCCTGATCTGTTGGCCGATATTGTAATAACTAATATGAGGCACTTGCCGAAGCTGCCGCCACCCTTGGCAAGGCCAGGGTTGCCAGTTGCTCGGCAGATAGGTTCTTTAAGTAGTTCGGCACAAGTTGTTTCAGGGTCTCCAACATCATCTGTGCAGTCTCCAGTTTTGGCTGCCCAAATGTCTTTTTCTTCAGCAACTGTAAACAGTTTATCGGGTGCTGATACTTACAATGTGAATAATCTTCCTGATTCCAAGCGAGATCCACGAAGGGTAAACTTCATGACACTAAGATATATTGTGTTTGTATCTACTACTACTGTTTATTATGTCAGTTAACAATGAAATGGCTTTAATTTAAATCTCGGCAACTTTTCAGGATCCCCGTCGCCTGGATCCACGGTGTATAGCAGTTTCTGCTGAACTGGCATCCTCACCCACAGTAGAGGATACTGATGCTATGCAATCTGACATTGATGTTCAATTTCCTTGAGTAAGCTTAATTCGCTTCCTGTTGTGACCACTGTTGAATCTACTTTAGTAACTCCCAAGCCCAAAACAGAAAGTGATGATACGATTTTGGATAGTCAATTGGTTTCTGGAACTGGCCAACCAACTCCCAAGGAGGAGGTTCTGGATGGACCTGTGGAAGATGACCCAAATTTGAAGGTCAATGTATCTTCAGATCTAACAGATTCTCATGTGCAAATTGAAGGGGACCTTGACACAATGCCATTGTCAGATGTTGAAGTAAAAGATGAAGATTATACCACATCTTTTCTAGAATCTGATCAGCATTCTCCTGCTCTTTCAAACACATCTGCATCTGAAGATATATGTCAGGATCTGCCTGAGGTTCCCATATATATTGAGTTGACCCAAGAGCAGGAGCAAAGACTAGGGCATTTGGCTGTTGAGCGAATTATTCAATCATACAAGCATTTGCATGGAACAGATTATAGTCAGATGCGCTTGGCATTACTTGCTCGATTGGTTGCTCAGGTAGGATAAATCTTATCATTGTTTGCACTCAAATGCGCACAAGTAATTTTTTTTTCTGAGTTCTACTGTATGTCCGACAAAAGAGTTGGATATACTTTTTGAGTGATGAGTTCTTAACATTTGCTGCTCAATTTTGTTGCCTCAATATAGTGGCTTATAATATGCCATGAAGAGTCTGGATGTTTAAATCATTAGACGTTTAGTCAATATCTAGAGGGAACCAACACAAAATTTTAGGTCTGTCTAACTATTGGCCTCAATATCTGCACTTATCGCTGACATTGCTGAGTTATGTCATAGAAAGGTAAAGATCATGCTGGAGACATGGCGGCTATTTGTGATGTGTTGCTTAGAAGGAATTACTTTAACAATGTTACACACATGTAGACGTAAGATGTGAAGTGAGGCTGGTCTCTCTTATATCTGTTTGGCAATCTCATTGAGGCTTTTTTTCTTCTTTTTTTTCAGTCAGATGTAGGTCCTGGATTCCTTGTCCTCTCATACACTCTTCTATTCTAATAGAATCTCTGTTTCTTCTTAAAAATGTCCTCTTTCAGGATTTTCTTTGAATAATTAGTTTTCCATTCAGTTTGGATCCTCTATAGTATTTCATATGCACAATCATCTATAAATGTTTTCATTTCACAGATTGATGCGGATGATGAAATTATTGTGATGCTGCATAAACATATAGTTGTGGATTACCAACAGAAAAAGGTATGTATTTCTTGCGCTGGTTCTTTTGTTCGGTTTGTATTAGTAAGCCATAAACTTTTTAATTTGGGTAATACATGGATGATAGCTGCCACTGTGCTAAATAGATATGTACAATTCGAATTGAAGTCTAAAGTGATTAGTAGTATATTTAAAATGAAAGCTATATGTTGGTTTGGTGATATGAATAAGTCTGAGTTGGTTTTGCAAATTGTTTCCATTAGTTCTGAAGGTTTCTTGATTTAAAATGTTCTCATTACTTTCTTTTTGTTAAGGGAGAAGTGATTTGATTTTTAATGTGTATTTAATAATATGCAAATGATTTCTGCTGAATAGGCTGGAATTTTTGTATTTGTTGCTGTTCTCTAGGTAGTGGATCTCTTGTACACTATTACACTTTGTTGAGTTTTTTATTAAACTTTTGTTTCTCCAGGGAGAAAAAAAACATGCAAAAGGTTTTCGTTTGCCTGTTATGAGGATAATCTTGTGGAAGTTTAGAACATAATAATAAAACCTGATAGTTTAGAACCTCACTTTAGCTTTCATCTCATGTCCTCAGAGAACATGTCTTTAGTTATCAGTTTAGCGGTTAATAATAGTATTTCTCCAAGGTCGAAACAAATTAACTCTGAACAGCTGAGTTGATTAGTTATTTGATGTTGTGAAATCTGATATATGTGTATTGATTTTAGGGGCATGAGCTAGTATTGCATATCTTGTACCATCTGGAGGCTCTCGCTGTGTCCGATTCAGTTGATAGTTCCACATTTGCTGTTATGTATGAAACGTTCCTCCTGGCAGTGGTAGGCACTTTCGACCTTTTCTTGTTTTGTTTTCGTTTCTCTTTCTGTGAGAACTGAACATATGAGGTCCTTTACTGCAGGCTAAGTGTTTGCTGGAGTCCTTTCCAGCCTCGGACAAGTCATTTAGTAGACTTCTTGGAGAAGTTCCAGTCCTTCCTGACTCCACTTTGAAACTACTAGATGATCTCTGCTATTCTGATGTTATTGATCAACATGGAAAAGGTGTTCGGGACATTGAGCGTGTCACTCAGGGCCTTGGTGCTGTCTGGAGTTTAATTTTGGGGCGGCCACTTTATCGACAAAGCTGTTTAGATATCACTTTGAAGGTAACTTGGACTGGACTTTAAAGACGCAAAATTTATTTAATGAATTTTTCCCCGGCGATAATTTTACTTGTTAGATATCCTTCTCACAGATTAGAACAACAACCAGATTCTGACAATTTGCAACTTTTGGATTGCAGTGTGCTGTTCATTCACAAGATGACATCCGAACCAAAGCTATCCGACTGGTATGCAATGTTACTGCACAGTAACTTCTTTGTGTCTATCTTCCACTTAAAGTTCAATCCCTGTCTTGAAAAGCAAGAATTATATGAACATCATATTCTCTTCTTTTCGGTTTTGTTTGACAGGTGGCAAACAAACTCTATCAGTTGAATTACATATCAGAAGTTATTGAAAAATTTGCGACAGATATGTTGCTGTCTGCTGTTGAACAGCCTCTGTCGGGTATAGAGCATTCACAATCTGAGTCCACTGGGCAAAGAACTGATGGAAAGGTATGTTCCTTTGCTTATGGCTCTTCAATTCCTTCTTTGTTCATGTAAGCAACATCAGAATGTTGTATGGTCAAGATTATGTTTTGCCAATCTCTCGAGTCAATTTGAAATGCCACGATTTTGTGGCTGCTTTTATTATCTCAGTAGTTCATGGGGATTCCAAAACTAAACATTGATGATCTATAATTAAAGTTGCAATCCTGAGTTGAGTAAAATTAGTATCTACAATTCTTTTTCAGTTTTTATTCTTTTTAGAGGGATAGCATCGACATCTGAAAAGTTCCTACTTAACATTGGAGGGGCATCTACAGTTCCACTAAATTACATGTCATTCTCCTTCTAATTCTTGCAGTTTGGAAGCCAAGAAACATCAGTTAGTCATTTTCAAAATTTGGAGTCCGGAAATTCTGAAAATGATTCCACAACGAAGGACCAACCAGTGTCAACAATGTCAATTCCTGAAGTTCAGCGACTCATTTCTTTGTTTTTTGCTTTATGTACAAAGGTTTGTCTGTAATTCCTTTATGATTGGTAACTGATTAACAACTTGTGATTGCTTCTTTCAAGGTTTTATTTGTCAGCACTAACATAGGCTGTTCTTTTGTTGCAGAAACCTAGCCTTATTCAGCTTGTATTTAATACTTATGGGTGTGCCCCAAAAGCTGTAAAGCAGGTGACACTTTGTTGATTTTGTGAATAACTGAATATTTATTATTTGATAGCATATAACACATGGTAGTTTGTATATTCTAGGTAGCATGAATCTCTGACAGATGTGCAATTGTGAAACTTAAAGAGGAAATGTCTCAAATTAAGGACCTGGCAATGACCGTACATATACATATAGCAAACATAAAATATACGTTTAGGTATATACATATAGCAATACATATTTTCATGATGTCCTCTGGAAAGTTTTACAGTGTCCTGCTAAATTTGCATTGTAGGTTTCAAAGTGCTGCATAATGTAGTTAAAACTCTTGCTGCATAACTGCGGAATAAGCCTTGCCTGAGAAAGGGTCCTGAAATTTTCTTTTTATCATTTGCAAATATGTAATGCTAATCTTTTCTGTGTACCTTTGAAATGATGCAGGCTTTTGATCGCCATATCCCTGTTCTTATAAGGGCCCTAGGGTCGTCAAATTCAGAATTGCTTCATATTATATCTGATCCTCCACAAGGAAGTGAAAACCTTTTGATGTTGGTGGGTATCATATTTGCTATTATGATAATGATTTTTAATCTTGAAGGTTTTTAACTTTTTCTTCTTTTGATTTTTGTATTTTCTTTTACTATATTCGTAATATGCCTATGTTTTGTAATATGCAAGGTGTTGCAACAATTGACTCAAGAGACAACACCGTCGTCTGATCTGATAGGCACTGTTAAACATTTGTATGAAACTAAATTAAAGGTTTTATAATAACTAAAGCTCTCTTTTTAACAGTAGTAAAATCTTTTGCCACTTGTTTTTTCCCGCTTAAACCTGAGTTGGATAATTTCTGTCTGCAGGATGTCACAATTCTCATTCCAATGCTGTCTTCACTTGCTAAAAATGAGGTTTGTTTCATAGATATTGTTTCTTTCCTCTTGTAGTACGTGGCATTATATGTTATTTTGTTAATTGTTTTTGGTTTAATAAGCTTGTTTGCATGCGGGGCAATATTGTCACCTTAGAGTTTAGAAATTACTCCCTTTTAGCCTTGCTACTTATTTGGAAAGCTGCAGTGTGATGATTAGCTTCTTAATTTGAAATTTTTAGGCTCTGAGAACTTCTTGTTCTCTCTTGTACGCTGATCATTTTTCCTATAAAATTTATGTTTCTTCTGAAAAATAAGCTGTTTGCATACTGGGCAATATTCTTTATACTTCAAGCAACAATGAGTTTCTTACAGTTGAAAGTATTTTCATTTGTTTGGTGATTAGACCTGGGAACGTGTCTTCTTTTAGTGTGTCATGGTTATGTCGTATAATATTAATCATATATATATATGAAGCTAAGCCTGCCATCCTCTTCACCTGATACACGACAGTTGAAGTCTTGCTCTGCAGATCTCCTCTGTCATTTCTTGTTTTACCTGTTTTACAAGTAGACAACATCATACCAGAGATTACAAAGTTATGTTAAACAGGACACAATAACATATAGACTTCCTTGTTAGCATGACCTCTTACATCATATCTGAGAAAACATACATAAGTACCTGCAGTCTTGGAGTTTGTTAAGCTGCTAGTTTGACATAGATGTTTCCTTGTTGCTGTTTGATCATGTATGATTTTGTGGTTCCAGGTTTTACCTATATTCCCTCGGCTTGTTGCTCTTCCATTAGAAAAGTTCCAGACTGCACTTGCACACATACTTCAGGTACATGCAGTTTTCTGTCTGATTTTTCATACATAGTGCTGTTCTCCCTGTACTAAAATACTACAGACTTGTATCAAGTGACACAAAACCCTTGCTTGTGTTATCCACTTCGTGTAAAAAAAGAAAACAATGTTAACATCTCATCCTATCAATTGCAGGGATCAGCTCATACAGGTCCAGCTTTGACACCTGCAGAAGTATTGGTTTCCATCCACAGTATTGTTCCTGAGAAAGATGGCCTCACTCTTAAGAAGGCATGTCTTCCGTGTCATTGGTTTTATTATTTATTTTTCAAATCAACTCTGATTGATTTCATAGTCAAGATAATGTAAAAACAGCATCTTATTGTGCTTACACTGCATCTCATCTGCTCTGATCTGAGCTTCTGTCACATGTTCTACAAATAAATCTGTACCCAAAATTCTGAGAATACATTAGTTGTAGGCATATGATGTTGTGACGTTTCATAATCCACTATATAGGTCTCAGGTGCACTTCGGCATGCTAGATTAGATTAGGCAATAAAAAAATTCACCCAGGGTTTGAGCAAGTTGTCCACATTCCGACATTGGAAAAATGTCTTTACTCAAAATTAAGTTCATGTAATTTGAGCTGTTTGGTATAGGTTGAAAACATCTTTGATATAGAAAATACAACTTGAATAAATCCTTGAAACAACTAGGGATTGATTATATTGGCTGAGATTCAGTTAATTTCAACTTGTCCAAAATAACCGTGGCCCAAATCTGACATGGGTCAAGGCACAGAAACAAATGGTTTGACTATCCTAGCACAAATCTGACATAGGTAATTTCTTCTACATACCATCAAGTATCCATGAATGATGAACTTTGTGCCCCTTTCTTAGTGCTATGCCAATATTTGATGCTGATAGTACGGTTGCACTGCATCATTTGTAAAGTTTTTGGCATTCTGTTTCATGTTTTCAGATAACAGATGCTTGCTCAGCTTGTTTTGAGCAGCGCACAGTTTTCACGCAGCAGGTCTTGGCAAAGGCTTTGAATCAGATGGTATATATCTATATTCTATAAAACTTGGTCCTATGCATATTATTTAGTTCATTAATAACTAATTAAATTTTCAGGTTGATCAAACTCCTATTCCTCTTCTTTTTATGAGAACAGTTATTCAGGCAATTGATGCTTTTCCTTCATTGGTAACTTCTTTGTTTCTTACTCTTTTTCATTTTTATCATTTTTCTTTTTTGGGACAATAATCCTGGATTTATATTATACATGGTTTCATGCCTTTGTTCTATCTCAGGTTGATTTTGTTATGGAAATACTTTCCAAACTTGTAAGGAAACAGGTATGGATTCTTCAACCAAAATTAGGCATTTTTGTGTCTGTTTCTATGTCCTGCGTGCTCTTTCAGGTTGACAAGTCAGTAGTGGTTATTAGCTTGGGGAATGGGGGACAACTGATATTCTATATTTGAATGCAGGTTTGGAGAATGCCAAAGCTTTGGGTAGGGTTCTTGAAATGTGCTTCTCAAACCCAGCCACATTCTTTCCATGTATTGTTACAGGTATCATCTCATATATTTATGTGATAACTTACCTTGCCATTTATTGGTGATTTTGGTTACCACCTTCTTGACCTTTTTTTTATTTTTTATTTTCCCTTGCAGTTACCACCCCCGCAACTTGAAAGTGCCTTGAACAAGTATACTAATGTCAAAGGTCCCCTTGCTGCATATGCTAGCCAGGCTAGTTAAAAGCTTCACTTTCTAGGTATATTATTATGCATCTGATTGGACTACCCACTTTAATACACTGAAATTTACTTTCTCTGCTTTATGTCTGGGGCTAATTATAGGGTAATAATATATGATATCCATGGTTTTCTCAACAACAATGATAGTTCCCTTCTGTGTGATAAGGGGAGTAATCAGCAGTAATTGTTTTAACCTCAAGATAATCTGGAGAGTTCTCTGATGAGGATATCCTAAAGAAGTTTTTGTCCCTTCAAAAGTGGTTAATTTGTTGTATTAGATGAACATTGTGATTCTGATTAGACATAGAAATACCAAGTATCTCCAAATCAGTGATTTTTTGTATGAATGTTTCTTATGGTGATGATTAGACAATGAGAGCACATAAAGTTTCATAAATTTTTCGTGGAACTGCATGAACCTCCCATGGGTTTTTAGACTTGCAAACACATCCAGCTAACTTATTGCATGGGCTTTGGCAGACCAACACTCGCAGTTCTTGGTCTTACAAATGAACCGCATTTGCACCAATCGCATTTGTCGTCACCACCGTTTCACCCTACAGATGCAACTTCATCAGTTAATGGAGCAACTCCATCATGATAACTTGAGAGGGTTGGAAGTCGGCAACTTTACCAGCGATGTATAGTAGAAACTGGATCATCGGATAACTCTGAGAGCCATTTGGGGAAGATATAAACTAACCACGTAAATGGCAACTGATCACTGGGGGTTTTTGACTGCTGATCAGTGCAACCTGAGATAAATTTCAGTCCAATGGGCATATAGAATCATCAGTTCAGGATTATTATCAAAGTTCGAAGAGATGCACCTGCGCACCCCCCATTCTCTCAGCTGCTGACAAACGTGTAACATAAATGTGTTGTTCTATTTGATTCTATACTGTATCCTTGTAAATTTTGGTTATACTTCATATCAGGTCAGGAGTTTTATTTTTGGTAGTTAGCTACTGAAAGCAAGAAAGCACTATGCTCGAGGTCATTTACTGACGCCTGTAAATTATAGTTGTATTTTTGTAGCTCATATTTTTGTTTACTGCTTTGCCACTGTGGGTACTAGTGATGCATTCACCCTCAAATTGGTCTGATTGTGCACAAAAGGAAGATTACGTAATGTTAAAGCTGCCAACAAGCTATAAGCCTAATGAAACACTTTTTGATGAAGAGATCACTGGACTATTAAAATGAGGACTCAAAAATAAAGAGAAGAAAAAAAGTTAAAAACTAGTACGCGCTACACATGTCCCAGATTCTAGAAAACCTTGTCGCTGTTTTTCTTTGTTCTCGTTTGGCCGCGGTGTGGGCACAGGCTTCTGGCCTCGCCGGTGTGCATTGAGTGCGAACGGGATGTTGGTCTAGGTGAGTGATACTGGAGGAAGCCCGGTAGGAGTGAAGGTTGTGCGGTGGTGGCGGCTTCGCTGTTCAAATTGCTTGAAGGTCTTGTAAGGGAAAGGCAGTAGCGGCTAGATGGAAGGAGGGTGGCGCTGGTGTTGCTCCACTTTAGATCGGAGTGCGGACAGTGGGAGGTGTGTTCGTTGTCTGGTACGAGTGAGTGGCGGCGAGATTGAGATTGGATATGTGCAAATTGGATCGGATTTTTCCGATCTAGTGTGGGTTGTTTGAAGTTGCTCTAAGGAGGGGCGGCGCTCCTTGCTAGCGCGACTGGGATGGGCTAGAGGGACGGCCAACGATCACACGGTGTACTGTAGGCGACAGCGGAGCTGCTAGTGATAGTAGGACGGCACGAGAAGGACTTGAGAATTCCTTGTAATATGTAGTTTTCTATTTTGTTTTTTATTTTATATTTTAAAGAAATAACAAACAGAAACTGCCACACACACCCAACACTTGGCATTCTCATCACTTATACAGAAACAAACATACTTGAGTCTCAAGAACCAAAATACATCAGTTAACCCAACACTCCTGTACATGAGACTTCTCTATTTGTTGCTATGCAGCATCATCCCCCTAATTCTTCTTAGAACCTACAACATCGGCCTTCTTTGAATCAGCCACAGCCTTTTCAGAACCAGCCACGACAGCCTTCTTGACCTCAGCCCTCTTAGAAGCAGTCATTTTTTCCAGAATCAATATAAACCTCTTGAAAAAGTTGTCCGTGCTCTCACTTAACATTTGGAATTTGCACATCCTCCAATACCCAAGTCCCAGCTTGAACAAGAGATTAGTGTCGCTTGTCTCTCCTCCAGAGGTTATTAATTAAGATTGCTTCCTTCTCCATCACATAGATATGCATTGGTTGCTGCTTGCTAGCACGCACTGATTCTAATCAGTAGTAATGGAGAAACGTACATGGCAATGGAGAAATGCACAATTGGGAACAATATGAAATTTATAAATAGCGAAAACATAATGAAAGGAAAAAAAACATGTAAAAACTTGAAACGAGAAATTATGTAGAAAGAGAAACAAGAAATGATGAAGAACTTATGCAACAAAGAATAGTTTGTCTAACATTTTCGGATGATTTCCTACCTTTAGTGGCAATGATGGAATCTCGAATCATACATCCTATTTTTGTGAGAGATCTTGCAAGATACCAAATCACTTTAAATATGTGAAATGTTTAAATAAGCAAAGACTTTGATTAATTAAAATTTATGATCAATAATGATCCAACTTAGGATTTAAATCCCTAGATGTATCAAATCTTGTGTCAGTTTCTCATATAACTCATCAGCACAGTGCCCATCATTATATTCCATTATCCAAATCATCAGCTTCTTTATCCTCATGACAAGTGGATTTGTAGTTGGACCCTTAAATTTGGAGGTTTTTTTTCTCTCTTTATTTGAACTTTAAGCAGCGTTTTCAATCATTAACATCAAGTAGCTTCATATTTTTACTGATGTGTTACTCTTTTGTGAATTTTGTAAGGTGGATATGAAGCTGAGATGTATAGTTATAAGGGATTTATTGTTATTTTAATTTGTGTTCAACAATAAACTTACACCATGGGTTTACTCAATGATGTACTTTTATCTCTATGTGATTTCTATTTTGATTTTCATTTTGTATGTGAATTCTAAATGAATATTACTCAACTATAAAGTGGTCAAAGATGTTGTCCGTCGACGTTTTCAGCACTTGATGGACTTTTTATACTTGCATATGGTCGTTTTTTAGTCTAGACTTTTTATACTTACATATGGTCGTTTTTTTATTATATCATGGCCATAAATCAACTTAGAGGTCTAAAATGAGTTATTTTTCAAATATTCTCATTTTTATGTCATACCTTTCAGGATGGTCATTATTCTAATTTGATATCTTTCACTTAAAGTAGGCCTGGCATTTAAACCCGTAACCCGCAAACCCGCACAAACCCGCCCGTTTATTAATCTGGGCTAAAAAAGCCCGCACGCAAAAAACCCGCAAATTAACGGGTTTTGCGGGCTAAACCCGTTGGAACCCGTTAACTCAAAATCCTTCCCAAAAACTCATTTCCCATTACCCATAAGTCTTAAAGATAGGGTTTTTGTCCATTTACCCCATTTCTATGGATTTTTTTCCCATTTACCCATTAAGTTTTTTTTAATTCCTTCTTACCCAATACACAGAGATAGAGACAGAGATGCGTCGTGCTGGGGAGAGAGAGGAGAGAGGTATGGGTGTAATTAATTAGGTTAAGGGTAAATTGACATTTTATTTTAAATTGGGTTAGTGAGAATTAAAATTTGTTGCTGGGGTAAGTAAGCTAATTTTATCCAATTTTTGTGCTTTGGGTAAAAAACCCTAACTTAAAAATTCCTTATCATACAACACAAAATTTTAATTTCATGATTAAAGTTCATATTTCATAGTTCATATTTCAACATGAACTATGAAATTAAAATTTTGTGTTGTATGATAAGGAATTTTTAAGTTATTCAGTATGAACAATTAAAGCATAATATAACTTGATTCGCTTTAATCGTTCATACTGAATAACTTAAAAATTCCTTATCATACAACACAAAATTTTAATTTCATAGTTCTTGATCCATTGAAATGTAGAATAATTGCGCATTAAGAAATTCTCGAGCACATAAAATAACTTTATTAGCTTTAGCCGTTCAAGTTGAATAACTAAAAAACTCCTTATCCTAAAACACAAATTCTAATTTCATAGTTCTTTCTATGGTTTACTGTGAGTCTCCCATTCTATTAGCTTGACTCACACAAATTCTAACTCCTTATCCTTATCCAACAATTTACCACACTGGAAAAAAATATTGCACACCAACTTTTCTTAAACAAATACAATAGTCAAAGACTAAAGTTAACAATAACCTGTGCAAGTGATCGAGATTCCAATCTCAATTTGGAAACAGTGAGATCCATATTGCCCTGAAACAATTTGCCAGAATTAACAGTTGTAACAACAGAAGCAAGAATATATATATATATATATATATATATATATATAAATATATAAAACATTGTATCAAAACAAACAAATAGGACTAAATCACAAACAAACAAAACAAGAAGACCTAAACATTGGAACCCTAATTCACCTCTCAGAACAAACAAAAACAACTCAGCAACTCAGAATGACAGTCAACCCTAATTAACCTTGCTCAGAGTAGAATCAACACAAAAATTCATGAAAAAGATGATCAGGAAGCAAAACAAAAAAAAAACCAACTCACCAAATCAGAATGACAGTAAAGCCTAATTAACAGTTCTCAAAATAAAATCAACACAAAAATTATGAAAAATATGAACAGTAAGCAAGATCACAAGGACAGAAAAACAACTCTTTATTCACAACTAGTTTACTATGAGTTGAGCTCACAGAATGGGAGACCGTGCCATTAGACCAAATGGTATTGGGAAAAACTTTTACTTGTATAAAAAATAATAATTCAGCTAAATATAATATACTTTAAGTGAAAGATATCAAATTAGAATAATGACCATCCTGAAAGGTAAGACATAAAAGAGGAGAATTTTTGAAAAATAACTCATTTTAGACCTCTAAGTTGATTTATGGCCATGATATAGTTAAAAAACGACCATATGTAAGTATAAAAAGTCTTGACTAAAAAACGACCATATGTAAGTATAAAATGTCTTGACTAAAAAAACGACCATATGCAAGTATAAAAAGTCTTGACTATCCTTAATAAATTCTTTTGTAACCCACCTTCGTAAATTTATTTTTATTTTTATGAGAAGCAAATTATTTTTCTTCAATAATTATAAAAGATGTGCTTGTCTGAAAATAAAATAAAGTGTGAAACCTAATAATAATAAACTTCCCAAGTCTTGCCACAATCTTCTCTTAATGTTGTATTTTTAGTGTTAGTTTTCTATCAATGTTTTACCAAGTCATTTCATTTGCGATTTGTGATAAACCCAATAACAAAATTCAATAATACAATTTGGTAGTGCTAACTTGTGAAATATTGCATTATGCAAAACCGGCATCATGGAGCAAAGCCAAAGAAATTATCTAGCTCACTGTGGATAACATTCTACCAAGTTTTGTTATCCATTATGCCTAATTATTAGGTTCTACAAACTTGTCCTAACCCACAACCGCTATTAAGAGTAGTAGTGCATCACTAAGCATTCAATTACACCAAGAAGTATACACACACACAAATGGTCCATCAAAATAATCAGTTAACACGTGATTAAACAAGTAAAAACCTAAGTTGCTACGCGAGTAATTCAATTGATAGAGGAAAAATCTCATTGCAAAAGGACAAGATGACAAAGGAAAATCAAAACCCTCTATTGTTTTGCAGGAAAATCCATAACAATCGGTTGGTGACTTGAGATTTTTCATTTATTTAGGGTAGTTAAGACTTTTCCCTCTTCTATAAGATCATTTTCCAACTATTTTCAAAAACATTATTATAAGTCAATTTGAATGCTTAAAAGTGGTTATTCTTTAAAATTTCTCATAAAAGAGCCAGAAACAGCCTCTTCTCTAATGCATACCTGAAACTGCCTCTTCTCCGTTGCTTTAAATATCATACCCTTAAGTTCCTAGATGCGATCAATCTTCCTCATAAACACCAACTTCTAAAATCCCTTCAAACGGAAGAACTCGACAAACAATATAGAAACCATTAGTTGGTGAATCAATGACCCTTGAATCAAAGAGACTGACTCTGTTCCAAAAGCAAGCTTAGAGATAATCAAATAGGTAAAAGACATAAAACGTTCATCATTCAGCCAAATTATAGTTAGATTTTCAAGAGTGATTATAACGAAGACCTTTAAAATGAGGACTTCGTGAGGACTTTCTAGACAATAGTTGTGAGGCCCATTTTTCGATCATATGTCGGCAAATCAATCATTAAATGTTTATATATATATATATATATTGTATATTCCTACGTAGATCATTCTTGCAAGTTTTCAACAAAATTGAAAATCATTTAGGTACCATAGATTAAATTGATGGACGAATCAAATCTGTCAAACATAAACCTTACATGTAAATGATAAATCTCAATTATGAATGCCTTAACGATTTTCAATTTAAAAGAAAATTTGCAAAAATGATATTCTCATACATACCTAAATATCTGACAGTTGGTTTGTTAAAATGTGATTGAAAAATAAATCTCACAACCGTTAATTAGAAAATTATCATAAAATCCTTATTTTAATGGCTCTCGTTGGAAGCCCACCCTTAGACTTTTTTCAAAGAGGATGTTAATTCTGACAATCATATTTAATGAATAGCAAGGAGCCAAAAATAAAGGTCTTGGCCATCATCTTTAAATGATAATTGGGTTCCAATGTATGCAGTAACAAACAACATGCTAGAGTTGGAACAGAACTCAAAAGCAGAAACCTTTAGATGAAAAATGTGACTCATCTTAGGTATTAGAACAAGTTCCCCTTTGCTTGATTTGGTACGAGGCCTACATCAGAGTATTTTGGATTCATGATAAACCTACCCATCCGAATTTTGGAGGGCAGTGTACCAACTGTTCTTAGTAATACGTCTAAAAACCTGATAACAAGAACCAGAGCTCTACAACAAAAACGAAAATTTCGTTTCTGTAAAAGAATATATGTCATGCAGGAAAATTTCTACAAACAAAGAAAAACCACACATTTTCTGTTTGTTTGTCATTGCCAGCCGATCTTTCTGGGCCTGCTTAATGCTCGAGTCTAGCAAATTAAGCAATGATTCATACAGTAGCAGAGATCCAACCACCAACATGAAATTCGAGAACTGTCAAGGAAAAAAGGTAAATGGTTAGATTGTTTACTACATATTTAGAAGTAATTTTGTCACAAAATAACTATTAATGGCCTTTAAGTGACCTCAACAAATTAGAAGTTCCAACACTTTCCCTCTGCCAACATGACAAACAATCTTTGAATTGATTATCTTTTCAAACTTTTCAAAGAAAAAGTACCAGGAAGGCTGAGCAAGACGGTAAGTCTGTGACCTTTTTTATTTTTAAATTTAATTTTCAACTCAAAGGACTTGTCAATATAGTTAACAAGAATTTGAAATGATAAAAAATAATAATAAAAAAAAAACAGAACAGAAATACAAATTTGAAAGTGCTTCTATACATAGAACAAGCTCATACCTTTCTCCGGCTATAGGAATCAAAATTGCATGGCTAGTGAGTTATATCACAGAATGGGGAGAACAACATCAAGGTTCTTCTGAAGTTGCCAGCCTTTGGGATAGACAAGACTATGAGCTCGCAAATGAAGATGCCAGTTCATTACTTTTGAACAACCAGCTGGAATACCTTCCATTTGACTTTCATCTTCAACCACTTGTTCTATGAAAGTGGTCTCCTGGGGGAAAAGAAAATAATAAATCAGTGAATGAGGATTCCATACTTTATGTCAAAGTGATGAACTATAATATGATATTGCAATCACACTTCTAAAAATGTAACGACATGTCAGTATGTCACATACTTGGAAACCCTCCTTCACTGAATCTAATTGCCGAATTGGAATGGATGTTGGGCGGTGCCATCTTTTCGGATCCCACAATATTGTGCTATTGAAAGCAAATCCTGACATATCAACATGAAACCTACGCAGTCTCTTGCTTTTATCATTTGTATGCCATCCATTTACTTGGCTCCCATTGCATACTGGACCTTCCAATATGGCCTTGTTTTTGCTTGGTGCTAACATGGCAACTGGCCAAGTCCCAAAACGGCTTCAAGATAAGTAAGTCAAAACATGAATTAGCAAGAGGAAAGGTAGAAATGGCAGCATATAATTCATAACGATAGGAGTTGACATTATAGAAATTCAGCAAACACGTCGAGTAGCAGCCGATAGAGAAGCCAACTTGTACGTGCAGAATGAGGGGAATTTCTCAAACAGACGGCAATTTTGGTTGTATTCACTCTATTTCTAAAACATGGTCTAAAGAGGCGATAATTCACACCTATCCTATCTGGCTAACCAATTTGATTCAGTTAAAGAGATCAAAATATGGGTAAGAGAAGGAAGAAAGAATAGGGAATTGGCAAAATACTAATCCACACAATTTACCAAGAAAAGACAAATAAAAGCACCAAACTTCATATTCCAAATATGTGAAGAACACAACTCAAACAATATATCTAAATCTCTGTGTAATTCAATACCCAAATGCAGGTTAGTGAAGGGAAACAGTAGCCAAGCTATGCATTTAATATTTTGTGGCATAATGGAAAACAGAACGCCACTGGTTATAATTTCAATAGCAGAGACAACTAGAACAAAACACCCAGAAAACAATCATTCTAAAACAAGCATATGAACAATGATAAGCAGAAGCTTAGTTGCTCGAAAACAAGTGAAATGAAGCTCGATTTAGAACAACATACTTGATTTCTCTCAAGCTATCAAACAAGTCCAGCGAGTATATGTTGTCATCGTCGCCAAAGTACACAATGCCGTCAAGCTTATGGCGCTCAATGTGCTCCAACGCCGTGTTCCTCTGATACACGCCTCGGTCCTTAGCGCTGGTCAAGTTGTTGCCACACACCAAATGCCTATACATGACTCCACTCTTCCTCAAAATCTCAGCAGTCTCCGCCGACGCGGCTTTCGTCTCCACCACAATCCAAAGCAGCGGCGGAGGTACAAGCCTCAGCAGCTGCGCCACCCTGTTCAAGAAGTAGGCCTGCAATGCGCGGTTGTACGTCGGCGTCACCACAATCACCTGCTTCCTCGGCACCGCCGCCGCCGCCACGTCATCATCATCATCATATTTCTCCGCCACCGGCACGACGGGGCTTACGTCCAAGACGAGATCCACTCTGCGCTTCACGACTCGATCTCCGCCGCCGTCGTCGAACTGGACATTGACGTGCGGCGGCCTGATGTCAAAATTGAATCCGTGGCTCCGAATCTCGGCGTCGTCGTCGTCGACGTGGCCGAACGGAACCAGACCGAGCAAGAACCCTAAGAAGAAGAACAGCAAGCACCGGAAAAACGCTCGCCGCCACTGCTGGCCTTTACGCGGAGCCCGCTGCAACAGAGCGCCGGCGACGAATCTCCGGACGGTGATTGCGAATGTCACAAACGCCGACACCAGCGGCGATGAGTACTTGGAGCTGGAGAAGGCCTTCTGCGACGGCGATTGAACCGAAAATGGAGAGCCGCCGTTGAGGTACGGCCGGTCTCGGAACGCCGGCGACAGAGTTCTCCCCCGGATCGACGCCATTGATCTCCGAAACCCTAAGCTTCAAACTACATGCTCGAATCCAAGTCCCTCCCCTCCAAATCGACCAACTCAGATTCAAACCCCTACGAAACTCAAAAATTAAAAAAAAAAAATTAAAAAAAAAAATTAGGGAAAACAAAACCGGGTCGGACTTTAAGACGGAAATGAGATTCGGGTCCTGCCCGGCGGACTGAGAGTGAGGAATTGAATGAGGGAAGCGGAGGTGGGCTAAGCGGAGCGGAGCGAAGGTTGGTTTTTGGAGCGGAGAAGAGAGAGGATCTCCGATTAGTTTATTTGAAGCTTGCTGAGGGTGTGTGGGCCGGTCACGTGTCCAGCTATGGTCCAAGGCGTACGCTCTCACCGTACTATCTGTGGTCAATTGTTGTCGGGATGACGGTGGTAATGATGTGGTAATTATTGGGGTGAAAGTATTTTTTATAAGATAAATGTTTACTGCTTTATCGGCAGTAATTTAGTTTCCATATGGATTTTGGTAATATTGGTCAACCGGGGAAGAAGTTTGGTAAGTTCTGGTTTTTGAGGGAGACTCTTAACTTAGTTGTTTGTGTTCAAGTAAATTCAGAATATGTGTCTGGCCCAAACTCGAGGTTACTTGTTCCAGTTGAAATAATGTTTATATTAGAGAATTTTAGGAGATATCCAATCAATGTACGATTATGTTTGCATGTACAACTTTATCTCTTTGCTTGTAATCCTCTATATAAAGAGGCCCATATTATCAATGAAAGTACGACTCAATTCTCTCCCAATTCAGTTTTCCTTAAACATGTTATCAGCACGAGACCTAACCCTAGCTTTAGAAACCAAAACCCCAGAAATTGATCAAGCTCCACGGGACTAGCCTTGCCCGCGCTACTATTGCCCCTCAGCCCCCGCTTTGCAACTTAACGCTAACCCTACCAGGTTAGCCTCGCTGCCCCTGCAGCGCCCACAAGCCCTGCTTGCCTTCTGCCCTCGCACGCGCTCGCTTGCCTTCGCGATCGCGACTCACCAGCGACACCGCGACCCTGCGACCCCAATGTCATCGCAACTCGCCCGCAACCCAGCTACCTCACGACCCCGCGACCTCGCGACCTTGATACCTCGCGAGCCAGCTACCTCACGACCTCCATACCCCGCGAGCCCTCGACCTCACGACCACACTAATTTGTGATTCCGCTACCCCAAGACTTCGAGATTCCGCGACCCCCGCGACTCTTCGACCACGCTGCAATCCTACAAGTCTGCTTGCTTGCTGTTGAGAGAAAATCTGCACACAGCGAGCGTAAATGTCACCCAACATAATTTCACTCGTATTCATTTAGCGAATAGAGTTTTAATTATTTCGGGTTCGACCCATTCAAGACAGAATGTGTCTCTTAATTACAATCCCTTATTATAGGGAAACACCCTTTGATTCCATTTATGAAGAAACCAATTGATGGGATGTGTGTTTATTTGTTTTTGCGGCTGCACCCGGATATTTGAATGGGTTGCCTACGTACCCTTGGAGAGGGATCAAGCCACTCGTAGTTCAAGAGTTCCAATGGATGAATGACCCATGGGAGGGTATGGCTTTTTGGAATTGGAATAGTGTTTGGACGAATTTGGTGTAAGTGAACCAGAGATTCGATTTGTTTGGAAAGATTGTGACGTTTCCTGGTGTTTGGCGGAATTTGACTGATGAGGTCAGGGATTCGGATTGGATGAACCAGGGAGTCATGGATTTTATTTGGAAAGGCTGTGACGTTTCCTGGTGTTTGGCAGAATTTGACTGATGAGGTCAGGGATTCGGATTGGATGAACCAGGGAGTCAGGGATTTTGTTTGGACTTGCGGTTGCATCTAGTGGGTTGCTAGATTGCCTACATACCCTGTAAAGGGATCAAACCGTTGTAGTTCGAAAGAATTTGTATTTCTGTTGTTGGCAGAACTTGACTGGAGTCAATGATTCAATTTAGGACTAGCTAAATTTTGACTGGTGGAGTCAGGGATTCTGTTTGGATTTGTGGTTGCATCTAGTAGGTGTTGCTAGATTGCCTACGTACCCATTGTGGGATCAAACCGACCGTAGTTCATAAGAATTTGTATTTCTAGTTTTGTACCAACTTTTGTGTTTGACGGATGTATATATTTCTTGAATCCATCAAGTGTATTTCTTTTGCAGAGATTCAAATCGTAGAGCGTCTATCAATCTGATTTGGGCACCCAGTATGCTGAATTCATAATGGGCCGTGGAATGGGCTTTTGTGTTGTCAACGAACTTGGCCGGACCCGAACATCGAAATAAACCGTTTAGAAATGGGCTTCAAGATGTGTAGGTGGGTGATTCCGCAAGCACATGGATGGACACCCACTAATTTATATCCACACCCAATTTGAGCCTAATCTCTTGGGCCATCTGGTAAAGGCCCTGCGGTAGGCGTACTCCCCATCTCAGGTAACTTGAATAAGCTTTGTCTCTTCTTTGGAGAATATCCCTAGCGTGATTATCTGTCTAAGATGGAGATCGAACTGGAGATGGAAACCGGCTGTCAGAGTTCGAAACTGAGAAGGAGTTGTGCTATAGATGGATTGAACTCAATGTCCAGATTCTGCACTGGATTTTCTGCGTTTGAGATTGGATAATGGCTTCGATCCTCTCACTTCTCCTCTGTACCTCCAATTTCTCGTTGTGTATTGACTTGCTTTAATCAATCTTACCCAGATCTGCTGCTGCGGGTTTATTTCCAATTACGGTACTTGGTCGATTAGTCGTGTGCAGGAACGAAAAGCAGGTGCAATTCTTCTTCTGGTAATAGACTGGTACGACCCTTCTATGAATGGCACGATCGATCAAATATGCTTTTAGACCACCGCTTCAGGTTTTGACTCAATTGCATACTTTGTCTCTTTTCAAAGGCTTGGAAATTTGCCATCATCATTTTTTTTTCATGCCTTTCATTCTCTGACCCGTGCCAAATGTTCTGGTCTTTTGCATATTAAAGAGCCCTACAGCACACCATGACTCAATAATTGATTATATATGCTTAGAAGCTTATCTTGCAGCACATATATTCAATTATGTAATTTGAAGGCTCAGCTTTGGAGTATATTTTGAAAGGCCTATATTTAAAGCCTTTCTTCCATTGTCTGTAGGTTTTGGACGTTTCTCTTTGATTAAAATTCTGGAAAGGTGAAGCTATTTGCACTACACTTTGCCTTGCTGCACTTTGAGTTTGTAATTGCCACCACCTGTGCCAGATTGAACCATGAAAGCCATGGTTTTGTCATCTTGTTAGCATGATTCCAGAAACAACAAAAACAATTGAGTTTATATGTGTTCCCAGCTTGCATCCACCATATAATTAAACTTTGCCATAAGTTTAAGTCTTTATCTGAGCTTTGACCCCATGTTGCTACTACCTTACTAACCACGTAGAAGCTGATTAATAATTAAAGTTGCCACCATGTCCTGCTTTGATTATCACCACCGTTTCAAACACAGGAAGCACTCGCAATTTTTAGCTTCTCTTCTTGTTAATTAAATCACCAATTCTGAGAACCAATAAATGAATTTAATTATCCTTGTCTTAGTTCCAGAACGTAATTTTGCTTTTCAACTAACAATTGACACGAAAGCTTCTGTATATGCAAGCTTAATTGAGCCACCGCCGCCAAGCCCCGGAGATCAATTTCAGAGAGGTAATTAAGTACTGCAAAGAGCAGCAATCTCACTAACCATCTTCTTTTATTTCTCTTCCTTTGTCTACGGCTCTGCCTTCTGACTTTCTTCTTTTATTTCTTTTTGTATGCAGGATACAGAGGCAGAACATTAAAGGTGAGGCTTTGTATTTCTCTGCTTCGCATGTTGGATTGGTAGCTTAGGATTTGTACTTCTTTTTGGAAGTGGTGGTGGAAAAGTTTTGATATGATGGAAGGAGAAAAGCAAGGCAGCAGGGGAAGCTTTTTATGTATTGCTGAGATTGAAGGAAGAAACGGTGGCGTCTTGTGCAGATTTTTTAGAAACGGAACGTGACCATTCATGAATGACCCTATGTTCCAGTGTTAGAAACTGCAGCAGCCAAGCACGTTGAGACTTCGTCCGTTCATGAACGACCACATCAGTCTAAACGCAAGAGAAGTTCTCTCGGCCATGGTTGTTTTCAAAAGGGTATTGGTTGTTCATGAACAGCCCCCTTTGCTTGAAGCAAACCAGTTAATTCTTTGCCAAAGAAGACAAGAACAACATGACGCAGCGTATACCTGGACGTCTCCTTTTCGAGCTGCTTTGATTTTGCCCTCTGTTTTGGCAGAGCCTTGGCTTCTTGCTTTCTGATTTTTCTTCTCTTTCTCCCTTCTGTGTGTGTATTTCTTTTCACGTTGCCACCTTTAAATAGAAGTAGTTGGATAAGTGTAGTTGGGTAGCTGATAACCCTTTCCAACTTTGTATTTTGAATTTGAATGATAAGTTTATCTCCAGCTGTTATCTTCACATTTGAATTGGTCAAGCACTTAACCAACAATTGAATAGTCAAAGCTGGCAGAACATGTATCCTTGACGTCAGTTATGCTTGGTCAAAGCCAACCAAAATTTTGAACAGCAATCTGCAATTATCCTCATTTGCTAGACATTCAAAGCTATTTAACAAACTTTAAGCTTATCAATCAGAGATGTATGAATGTATTTCTTTTTTTCTTCTTTTTTTCCACAGCAGCTTGTAGGAACATCAATGTTGTAATGGGCTTCTACTTTTTTTTAATTTATTTTGCAAGACCATCACCATGTAGTTTCTAGACTCATGATTTTTTTTTTTTTTTTTCGGTCTCAACAGTTGCCCCCTCAAGCGTCGTGCGTGGAATAGCTTTCGCGTGCGAGGCTTGACAACTTTAGTTTTTCCGAAAGTCCATCAGAGTTCGGGAAAGTTGCACATAGAATCTATTTTGCAACTCATATTCTTCTTTATTCTTCTCACCATTCGTAGTTTATACTCGTACTAGGAGTTCTTCAGAGGTGCTAGACTTTGTGCCATTTTATCGCAACCTATAGTGGTGAGAAAGTGATTTCGAAGATTTTGTGGCTGGATCTATAATTTGAGACTAGACTGCCTACGTACCCATTTAAGGGATCAAGCCTTACGTAGTTCCCGTGAAGGATTTTTTTTTTTTGAAGCACCTTTTGAGAGACTGGTAAGTTCAGAGGCAAATTTGGATTTCATTTTGCCGACGGAGTCTCTACCTCAATTTCCTTGTTATTGACCATCTTTTGGATTATGTCTTTCAGAACAAAACAATCCCTTGTTGAATGACTTACGATTCGATGATACTGGCAAAATTTGGGGTCGTTGGTTTTGTTGACTTCACCACGTCGTTTCGTTTCAGGGAGCTTAATAGCTTGTGCGTTGATGAGCTCACTGAAAATATGTTCGACATCATCATCGTCGAAAGAGTATTTGACTTCTTTTCTTTCTTTGAGGGTGAGCTTTCTAGACCCTTCCTTTCCTTTGCATGTGTTTGACTTGTTGTCAGTCTTGACAAAGGTTGCCAGCGACTCATCTGTGTTGTCAACTCTATGGTCTTTAAAGGATGCCCTTTGTGTCATAAACTTTTTACGGGCAACTTGTCTTTCAACATTACTAGCTTTTGAGACTAGTGCTTCAAATGTTTGAGGTTCTGCGGTGCTAACAAAAGTTGCTATCTCTGGTAAGAGATTGTTTGAGCACATTTGTACTGCCGAAATCTCTGTCAATTTTTCTGAGCATTGGAGGTTTGAGCTCCTCCATCTGGAAATGAATTCATTAGTGCTTTCATCAGAATTCTGTTTAGTGTCAGCCAAGTCGATAATCGAGACTTTCTTTTTGGAGCTGACAAACTGTGCCAGAAAAGCTCTTTGCATATCATCCCATGTGAGGATAGAACCTGGTTGTAATTGACTATACCAAGTAAAGGCTGCTCTTCTGAGGGACTGAACAAACTGTCTTATTAACAATGCATCTGACTGTGATGTTTCCCCACAAGCTGAGAAGAAATGAGCCAAATGTTCATGCGGAGAGCCATCTACTCCATCGAACTTGTCAAAAGTTGGCTTCTGATAGCCCTTAGGGAATGGTAGTGCATCGTAATGAGCAGGGTAGAGTTTCAAGTACCCAGAGAACTGTGGATTTGAGGAGGTGTATGCTTCACGGATTCCCTCTGCAATTAGTGTCTTTATGTCTTCAAGACTTGCGATTGTGGAACCATGTCCTCCGATGTTCTTTTCACGATCACTCTTTCCATCATTTTTATGATCGCTTATGTTGGCCATAGTAGCCAATTGAGAAGTCAGTGCTGCTATTTGAGCATCTTTTTCAGCTAGCATTCTCTTCATTTCTTCTAGCTGCTCTTCTATTATTGATGCGTTTATGACCATAACTGACATCGTCTCAGGCTTTGTGCCGTCATTTGTCTCAAACAATGCTTGAGTATGTTGACTAACAACAGGGACCATAGATGGTCTTGATTCTGCTGAAGAGTCCGGGAAGGCCCCCTGTGGCACGTTAGCTGGAAATGCTCCCTGTGATTTATGTGCTTGGAATGCCCCCATTGGTATACGTGTTTTCTTAGACTTTCCAGTTGTAGAGGTTCTTTTGTTGACCACTGATAGATTCTGTTGGTGGTGTGCCTTAACAACTTTGTCATGTGTGCCAGATGAGCTGTCAGAGGTCGAGATGAACTTGACCATCTGAGGTTCAGAAGCTATAGTAGCTGTCGCTGATTGTAGGTGTACTTGTTGTGGGGACTCGAGGCACGGGGCTTCGGGTCTATGTGGTGTAATGACCAAATTGATTGGAATAGACCCGATCATTATCTGAGTACTGACAGGGGCATGGTTAGCATTGAGCGTAGCGGTCTTAATGACTCTAACATCATGGTTGAGCTTCTGAACACTGCTTGTCAGTGGGGTTTGATCAATGGTGAATGAGACATGATGTTCAACTCGTGTTGCTTGTCCAGCCTTTGACCCAATAGCTTTAAGCTCTTGGAAATACATTGTAACTTGTGGTGCCATCTGGTATCCTGAAGAAAACAAGTATTAGTCATATCACAAATGGAGATGAAAAGGAGAATGGGTCCCACAGGGTGTGCCAAAAATTATGTTGAGAGAAAATCTGCACACAGCGAGCGTAAATGTCACCCAACATAATTTCACTCGTATTCATTTAGCGAATAGAGTTTTAATTATTTCGGGTTCGACCCATTCAAGACAGAATGTGTCTCTTAATTACAATCCCTTATTATAGGGAAACACCCTTTGATTCCATTTATGAAGAAACCAATTGATGGGATGTGTGTTTATTTGTTTTTGCGGCTGCACCCGGATATTTGAATGGGTTGCCTACGTACCCTTGGAGAGGGATCAAGCCACTCGTAGTTCAAGAGTTCCAATGGATGAATGACCCATGGGAGGGTATGGCTTTTTGGAATTGGAATAGTGTTTGGACGAATTTGGTGTAAGTGAACCAGAGATTCGATTTGTTTGGAAAGATTGTGACGTTTCCTGGTGTTTGGCGGAATTTGACTGATGAGGTCAGGGATTCGGATTGGATGAACCAGGGAGTCATGGATTTTATTTGGAAAGGCTGTGACGTTTCCTGGTGTTTGGCAGAATTTGACTGATGAGGTCAGGGATTCGGATTGGATGAACCAGGGAGTCAGGGATTTTGTTTGGACTTGCGGTTGCATCTAGTGGGTTGCTAGATTGCCTACATACCCTGTAAAGGGATCAAACCGTTGTAGTTCGAAAGAATTTGTATTTCTGTTGTTGGCAGAACTTGACTGGAGTCAATGATTCAATTTAGGACTAGCTAAATTTTGACTGGTGGAGTCAGGGATTCTGTTTGGATTTGTGGTTGCATCTAGTAGGTGTTGCTAGATTGCCTACGTACCCATTGTGGGATCAAACCGACCGTAGTTCATAAGAATTTGTATTTCTAGTTTTGTACCAACTTTTGTGTTTGACGGATGTATATATTTCTTGAATCCATCAAGTGTATTTCTTTTGCAGAGATTCAAATCGTAGAGCGTCTATCAATCTGATTTGGGCACCCAGTATGCTGAATTCATAATGGGCCGTGGAATGGGCTTTTGTGTTGTCAACGAACTTGGCCGGACCCGAACATCGAAATAAACCGTTTAGAAATGGGCTTCAAGATGTGTAGGTGGGTGATTCCGCAAGCACATGGATGGACACCCACTAATTTATATCCACACCCAATTTGAGCCTAATCTCTTGGGCCATCTGGTAAAGGCCCTGCGGTAGGCGTACTCCCCATCTCAGGTAACTTGAATAAGCTTTGTCTCTTCTTTGGAGAATATCCCTAGCGTGATTATCTGTCTAAGATGGAGATCGAACTGGAGATGGAAACCGGCTGTCAGAGTTCGAAACTGAGAAGGAGTTGTGCTATAGATGGATTGAACTCAATGTCCAGATTCTGCACTGGATTTTCTGCGTTTGAGATTGGATAATGGCTTCGATCCTCTCACTTCTCCTCTGTACCTCCAATTTCTCGTTGTGTATTGACTTGCTTTAATCAATCTTACCCAGATCTGCTGCTGCGGGTTTATTTCCAATTACGGTACTTGGTCGATTAGTCGTGTGCAGGAACGAAAAGCAGGTGCAATTCTTCTTCTGGTAATAGACTGGTACGACCCTTCTATGAATGGCACGATCGATCAAATATGCTTTTAGACCACCGCTTCAGGTTTTGACTCAATTGCATACTTTGTCTCTTTTCAAAGGCTTGGAAATTTGCCATCATCATTTTTTTTTCATGCCTTTCATTCTCTGACCCGTGCCAAATGTTCTGGTCTTTTGCATATTAAAGAGCCCTACAGCACACCATGACTCAATAATTGATTATATATGCTTAGAAGCTTATCTTGCAGCACATATATTCAATTATGTAATTTGAAGGCTCAGCTTTGGAGTTTATTTTGAAAGGCCTATATTTAAAGCCTTTCTTCCATTGTCTGTAGGTTTTGGACGTTTCTCTTTGATTAAAATTCTGGAAAGGTGAAGCTATTTGCACTACACTTTGCCTTGCTGCACTTTGAGTTTGTAATTGCCACCACGTGTGCCAGATTGAACCATGAAAGCCATGGTTTTGTCATCTTGTTAGCATGATTCCAGAAACAACAAAAACAATTGAGTTTATATGTGTTCCCAGCTTGCATCCACCATATAATTAAACTTTGCCATAAGTTTAAGTCTTTATCTGAGCTTTGACCCCATGTTGCTACTACCTTACTAACCACGTAGAAGCTGATTAATAATTAAAGTTGCCACCATGTCCTGCTTTGATTATCACCACCGTTTCAAACACAGGAAGCACTCGCAATTTTTAGCTTCTCTTCTTGTTAATTAAATCACCAATTCTGAGAACCAATAAATGAATTTAATTATCCTTGTCTTAGTTCCAGAACGTAATTTTGCTTTTCAACTAACAATTGACACGAAAGCTTCTGTATATGCAAGCTTAATTGAGCCACCGCCGCCAAGCCCCGGAGATCAATTTCAGAGAGGTAATTAAGTACTGCAAAGAGCAGCAATCTCACTAACCCTCTTCTTTTATTTCTCTTCCTTTGTCTACGGCTCTGCCTTCTGACTTTCTTCTTTTATTTCTTTTTGTATGCAGGTTACAGAGGCAGAACATTAAAGGTGAGGCTTTGTATTTCTCTGCTTCGCATGTTGGATTGGTAGCTTAGGATTTGTACTTCTTTTTGGAAGTGGTGGTGGAAAAGTTTTGATATGATGGAAGGAGAAAAGCAAGGCAGCAGGGGAAGCTTTTTATGTATTGCTGAGATTGAAGGAAGAAACGGTGGCGTCTTGTGCAGATTTTTTAGAAACGGAACGTGACCATTCATGAATGACCCTATGTTCCAGTGTTAGAAACTGCAGCAGCCAAGCACGTTGAGACTTCGTCCGTTCATGAACGACCACATCAGTCTAAACGCAAGAGAAGTTCTCTCGGCCATGGTTGTTTTCAAAAGGGTATTGGTTGTTCATGAACAGCCCCCTTTGCTTGAAGCAAACCAGTTAATTCTTTGCCAAAGAAGACAAGAACAACATGACGCAGCGTATACCTGGACGTCTCCTTTTCGAGCTGCTTTGATTTTGCCCTCTGTTTTGGCAGAGCCTTGGCTTCTTGCTTTCTGATTTTTCTTCTCTTTCTCCCTTCTGTGTGTGTATTTCTTTTCACGTTGCCACCTTTAAATAGAAGTAGTTGGATAAGTGTAGTTGGGTAGCTGATAACCCTTTCCAACTTTGTATTTTGAATTTGAATGATAAGTTTATCTCCAGCTGTTATCTTCACATTTGAATTGGTCAAGCACTTAACCAACAATTGAATAGTCAAAGCTGGCAGAACATGTATCCTTGACGTCAGTTATGCTTGGTCAAAGCCAACCAAAATTTTGAACAGCAATCTGCAATTATCCTCATTTGCTAGACATTCAAAGCTATTTAACAAACTTTAAGCTTATCAATCAGAGATGTATGAATGTATTTCTTTTTTTCTTCTTTTTTTCCACAGCAGCTTGTAGGAACATCAATGTTGTAATGGGCTTCTACTTTTTTTTAATTTATTTTGCAAGACCATCACCATGTAGTTTCTAGACTCATGATTTTTTTTTTTTTTTTTTCGGTCTCAACACTTGCACTAGAACTGAAGCTTGTCTCCAATCCTACGATAAGAACCAAATACGTTCCGCAATGCTAAGAGGTATGTTCTACTATAAGTTCCCAATTTTGAGTTTTTCCTCTTTTTCTCGGAGACTTGCAACCTCCCTTATTCTCTCCCCCCCCTTTCTTCTTCATAGGGGAGACCAATAGCCGAAATGTGGGGGTTCGTGCTAACTCCAAGCTTGGAGCTTGTAGAGTCCTCCAAACTCAGAGTTTGTAGAGAATTTATGATTGACCACTTATGTCATTGTTTCGATCTAATCCAATACCTCTTGGAATTGAATTTCTTGGAAGCGATTACGCTCAGAAATTCCTAATTTCTTTGGAGCAACTACGCTTAGAATTATTATATGTTTTCGTAGTAGCCTTTTACGCTCCGAAACTAACCCTAATTTCTTGTTCTCTTTAAGGATGAGTAACCTGAACAAATTGGACTTTGCTCCATTAGGACCAACTGGCTCTGGATATCACAGGTGGGTTCGTGATGTCCGCTAGCATCTCAAGGCCGATGGAATCCTAGATACGATTCTTGAGCCTAGCCAGGACGTGCTAACTGTTGAGCAAGCTCAAGCTTCGGAAGCAAATAGAGCAGCCTTAGAGGCAAATAAGGCAAAAGTCATCATCCTAATGACTTGTCATATGGATGATTCGCTCCAGTACGAGTGTATGAATGAAAAAGACCCCAGAAGGCTGTGGGTCTCACTCGAAGACAGATTTGGCAACGTCCGTGACTCCCTGCTTCCTGACCTAGAAGTGAGATGACATAACCTCCGCTTCTGTGATTTCAATTCAGTTCTTGACTACAACTCGGAAGTACGTCGCATTAAATCCTTAATGAAAATTTGTGGTAAAGAGATCAAATATGCTATGTTGATTGAGAAGACTCTCTCTACCTTCCCTGTCTCTGCATTGATGGTTTCTAAGAACTATCGAATCGATGTTGTTGCAGCACGGATCACAAGGTTTCATGAGCTTATTGGAGCTATAAATGTTGTTGAAAAGCATGACAACATCCTTGTGAAGAACTATAATTCGAGATCCGTGGAAATAGACCATATTCCGGAATCCAATTATAGTCGTGCCCCTAAGAGAAGGCGCCAAGAGCAAAACCCTAATCGTAGGGATACTTCTGGACATTCTGGTCCATATAATCACTCTACTTGGGAAGGTAACCACCAAAATAGGCGAACACGTAACCGAAAAGGTAAACGTGGAAAGAGAGAGGGAGGCAACGCCTCTGGCCATGTTGGTGGCACCACCAACACTAAGAGCCATCTAAATAACTCTTTCAAAGCTCCTCAATCAATGGAGTTTGAGCAAAGAGATGTATGTTCTCGATGTGGAGTGTCTGATCATTGGATACACATTTGTAGAGCTTGTGAAGAAATCGTCACTGCCTACAAAGCATATTGTGAAGCAAGAGAAGCTCACTATATGGAACAAGAAGATCAAGAAGATGATCTAGAGTGAAGGGTTTAAGACTACAAATATGGCTGAGATCAATATATCGTCAATTATGTTTAAGTCTTTATTTTTCCAAGAGATGTAATAGACAATTGCCATATATTTTTGTAGTAAATGCCAATGGTTTAGTTTTTCTTCAAAGTAGGCTCACTCAAAGTAAGTGTGATGTCTAGGAAGGTTCTGAGATTAGTGGTACTTAAGCGAGCCTTGCTCCACTGACATCTCGCTACTCACCTGGTCACATTTATTTTGGAATTACCGAAAGAAGTTATACGACTACCATTTTTTTGCATTTGCTATCATTTTGGATTAGATTTTGTTTAGTCAAAGAGACAATGATGTAACTCCGTTGGCTTATGAATAAAATTTCGAGTTCTTTATGACTCCATTTTCATTCTGAGCATATGACTTTTATGACTACGATGGCTGGGCCATCAGTATTAATTTAAGGACATAGTATAGCCCAAGTTCCACTTGCCAAATGACACCTTAATTACTGTCACAGAAACTCTCTACGCTCCTAGGGCCAATCGCACCTATGAATAGCCAACAGATTCCATGCGAAAACGCATGTAGAGAATGAAAATGAGTTCCTTTGCAATATCTCTAATGATTGCGAACAAATGAGCATCTTAGAGAAGTTTATGTGTCTCTCTAGTAGATTCTATGTCAATATTCGAGCTATTAATTCAATAAAGTTATGAGAGAAGATCTCTTGGATTTAGACACATATTGGCTTTGTCATGACTGGATAGATCATCCTAGTCATGATATGATGATCCGTCTACTAAAGACTTCACATGGACATCATTTCTTTCGAGCGAAACGAATCGTGAATCAAAAGTTGATTTCTGGACTAAGTGTGACCGACGCAGCTGCCTAGGGCACTGCCTCCGTCCACCACCAGCCTAGGGTGGTGCAGTCCCTATCCATGACGCCATGGATGGTGTCCATCATGGTGATGGCGGGCTAGGTGATGGTGCAATCACCAACTTGCTTCAAATAGCGTTTCAGACGCTCAGACCCAACCAAAATTCTAATTGGTTACTTCTAAAGCCTCTCGCTCGTTTTACAAAGCCCGTTCCTTAGGAAAATTAAGACTGAGACCGTCCTATGCAAAGGATATGAAAATACTCGTTATGTTATTACATAGAATCCATGGGGATTCTATGGACTGATTCAACCAACTTGCGGAAGTTTAAATATCTCATGATATTGGTTGATACGCAAACACGCTGGTCATGTGTTTTGCCATTGTCCACTTGTAATGCTGATTATGCTACACTTCTAGCAAATATCATATGACAACGGGCTCACTCCCCGGATCATCCTATTCCGTCAATTGGACTTGACGTTGCTAGCGAGTTTACATCGAAGACTTTCGATGGTTATTGCATTGGGACTGATGTTGGACATCACATTCCAATGAACACACCCAAATGGTCTCGCGGAAATGTCTATGATGGTAGTCTGAACATTGGTAATGCGCACCAATCTCCTTATATCTGTTTGGGGTGATGCAATAATGCATGCAGCTATGTTAATTCGTCTATGACCCACCGCCACTCAATCTACCTTTGCGTTACAGCTAGTGACTGGGTACAAGTATCGTACTTACGCATCTTTGAGTGTGCCATTTATGTACCAATTGTGCAGCCATAATGCTCTATGATGGGTCCGTACAGACGAATGGGCAACTACGTTGGATTTGAGACTCCAACAATCGTCCGGCACTTAATGCCCTTGCAAGGCGATCTCCATACCGCTAGATTTGCGGGTTGTCACTTTGATGAGACAGTCTTCCCATCGTTAGGGGGATATAAGAACACGGATGTTCAGCAGGAACGACATGAATTGTCGTGGCCTGTCCCCACTATGTCTTATCTCAATCCCTACTAAAGTGACGAGATCACACATCTGCTAAAAATATGCCTGCAAGGAAGTACGTCCCTATAAGAGGACGGAGCTAGTGCCACCCTACACGGAGGTAGGCAGGGGGCCAACACCAAAGAGAGTGGCACTTTGGTGTTACAGGCCATGGCCCCAGCTAGGATGCGTGGGAGGCCCGTGGGTTCGAAGGATGCTTTGGCACACCCCAATCCTTTGATCATTGACACTCAAAATCAGTCTCATGAGAATCTTCTGGGTTATAGTTATCGTTGGGGGACTCCTCAACGTCAGAACCTATTCCTGAGAATATAGAGCTCTATGAAAATTACACTAGTGTACATGAGACGTGGGATAGAAACACCATCATAATTGATGATGTAGTCACGCACTTCGTTGGACATGAGTTTGTTGAGTCCGATGATATCGAACCACACTCCGTTGATGAATGAATGCCAACATAGAGAGATTTGACCTAAATGGAAAGATGCGATCCAGGTTAAATTGGATTCTCTAATGAAAAGGAATGTTTTCGAGCCAGTGACGCCAACACCTCCTAATATAAAACCTATTGACTAATGGATTTTTGTTAGAAAGCGTGATGAGAAAAAGAGATGGCAATCTCACATTATGGCGCAAGGCTTCTCACAAAATGCCCTGGAATCGACTACGATGAGACATATTCTCTCGTAGTGGATGTCATTGCACTCCACTACCTTATCAGTTTGGTAGTTTCCGAATAACTGAACATGCAACTTACAAATGTGGTCACTACGTATCTATATGGGGATCTAGATACAGAATATACATGAAGGTTCATGGTGAACTTCATTTACCCAAGTCAAGTGGCTCTAGACCACGGAGCGCGTTTACAATAAGGTTGGAACGCTCACTAAAGTGACTACTTGATTGGGAAAGGATATGCCCACGCGTTTCCATAACAAGTTTCGGATTCTATCGTTGTTCATGTTAGACATGATCTTCATTAGAAGCCCTTAAAGAGTTAAGGGAAACCATTGAACACTTGAAATCCGATTATGTCTCGGTTTAGAACTTGAGCATCTTGTCGATAGATGCTTAGGCATTTTGACAAGGTCAAGCCTTCAAGCACCCCCATGATCGTCCGTAGTCTTGATCCTGAAAAGGATCCTGTTCGTTGAAAGGATGATAATGAAGATGTGCTAGAGACAGGAGTGCCTTACTTGAGTACAATAGGTGCATTATTGTACTTAGCTCAATGCACAAGACTAGACATCTCATTTTCCATGAACTTGTTAGCTAGATATAACTCTGCGCCAACGCAACGCCATTGGATTGGTGTAAAAGATATCTTTCGATACTTGAGATGTATGATTAATATGGGCTTGTTCTATCTCTACGAAGAGATGATGGATTCGGACCCATCACACACTAGGAACGCCACCAACACTGGCCTGCGTCCATTATGCCCATTCTAAAGTGACATGTGTTTTGGAAGGTTTTGCTGATGTTGGGTATCTCTCTGACCCATACAAAGGTCATTCCCAAACTGGTTAAGTGTTCACCATGGGTAAAGACCGTGATATCATGGAGGTCTACAAAACAGACCCTAGTCGCTATATCTTCGAACAATGTAGAGATTATTGCTCTTCACAAAATGGTTTGTGAATGTATATGGATTGGATCCATAATTACGTATGTTTGAAACAATTGTGGTTTGAAGTTTACCACAGATGAGCCTACGAGCATATAGGATAATGCTGCTTGTTTTGAAGCAAGGCTACATCAAAAGCGATCACAGCAAGTATAATCAGCAACAACAAACTCTCCTCAAGATCAAAGTGAACTAGGTTCAATTTGAGGACAGTGCGGCAGGCTTGCTCACTAAGTCATTGCCTAAATTCCACTTTCGATAAACATTTTGGTAGCATCGTTTGCGGAAGTTATCCGAACTCCAATGACCGTAGTCGTCAGGGGGAGATGCAGACATCAGGGGGAGGTGTTTACATATATGGTCTCGAAACGTGAAGAGTGTGTTGTGTTCTTTTTCCCCTTCGACCAAAGTTATTTTTGGCCCACTGGGTTTTTGTTACTCGGGAAAGTTTTTAATGAGGCAACGAGAGGAGCACCACGTTTGGGCGACACAAGGGAGAGTGTCCAAGTAAATCCAGAATATGTGTCTGGCCCAAACTCGAGGTTACTTGCTCTAGTTGAAATAAGGTTTATATTAGAAATATTATCGGAGAATCTTAGGAAATATCCAATCAATGTACGATTATGTTTTCATGTACAACTTTATCTCTATGCTTGTAATCCTCTATATCAAGAGGCCCCTATTATCAATGAAAGTACGACTCAATTCTCTCCCAATTCAGTTTTCCTTAAACAGTTTGGTTGTTTTTGTTTGTTATTTTCTTTTTGGAAAGTGATTTAATATTTGAAAATCAAAGTATTGATTTTGTTTGATTTCAGAGGGTGGAAAACCTAACTAAATTCCATGTAGGGATTTGATATTTGATTACAGGTTGTAAAATTGCGTCAAGAATTTCACGTTGATGCCATAAATATTAGTTACTTCAAATTTTAATTATGAAAATCCCTTGTTTTTGTTGCTCGGTACCATTTGATCTAGTGGCATAAGTTTCCGCGTGAGTTTGATTCACGGAAGACTAATTGTTGTAGTTTTGAGTTATTGATATAATAATAATAATAAAAACTTTCCTTACTTTTAATTTCAGAGTCTAATAAACAAATTTCAGAGTCCAATAAACACACTTTTTTTTTTTTTTTGAAAGAGGGCCGGTGCGGTTGCCCTCAAGTCTTGATTGATGAAACTATAGTATACCAAGGGGGACATAGAGCCTGAACCCTAGATTACAATAAGTAATGTATCCTAACATGCACTAGTTAGCAAAGAGTGCTCGACTCACTCACAACTCTGTTTGCTTTGACAAAACGGTGACATAGCGGAAAATGAGAAGCATTATAACAAATAGCACAGCTTTCCTATTATGTTACCACACGGAATCTAATCTGGTGACACTTTGTTTCATCCTACCACTAGGAGATTGCTTCCATTTTAAAACATATAGACGTCTCACTATGGCAGACAAGGCACATTGATTGTGCATACCAGGACGAAGCCCACTATCGCCTATCATACTTTGATGGGGACTTATTGGAAACAACAAAAAACTAACACGAATGAAAAAAGAAGGTAGAGAAAAATAACAGCACAAGCCTACTTGGGACCCAAATGCAATGTCCTGGCCCAACATGCCTAGATAGTGAGCGGTCTATGCCCTCCCTTAGCCCAACGTCACATCTACATCACCCCCACCGTATCATCACCACACCCGCCGCACCACCTTCGATGTGGATTATGAGACCTAAAATATTCTATCCTATTACAACTAGAACAAGTCAACCTATTTGGGTCAGGCACACATAATTAGGGTTTCCTACAACCAACTCATAGGTAAAATAGAGGTTTTGTAACAAATTATTGTTTGTAGGGTGTGTATAGCCTCACCCTTACAAGTTTTGCATCTGAATTGTATTAATTGACTTAATTCCATTGTTCTGATTTGGTAGCATTGTATCATTTTCAATTTTTGATTCATGCAATTTTGGTGTGTTGGTGTTTATTGTATTGATGGCGGTCAAGTATTTAGTATGTTGATGGTGTTAGTTGCAGATTTAACTATTTAAGCATATTAGGTTCTCTTGAATTGAACTGAATTGGGGATTTATAGCTTTATGAACTTATTTTACGTTAGGTGTGAGGTTGTTGTTTATTTTGTCGAATTTATTATTAACTTTCATAAATTTACTCTTTGCCTCCAAACTTTCATAAGATACAGAATTTTGATATTTGATAACTTGGATTTTATATCTTAAATATAATGTCTTACATGAAAGTACTTTGTCCAAAGTTGAAATTATTTTGGGAAAAAGAAAATACGATAACAAAGCTTATATGTTAATCCACCTATAAATGTTGCTAAATATGGTCTATTTCCTCTATATGATTTCTATTTGCATTGTGCTATATGTGTGATACAATGTTGATATAATGGTGATATTGTGGTAATATAATGGACATACAATAGTAATATTGTGGCGATATAAGAATGGTATGACAGTGAAACAGAGGTGATACAATAGTAATATAGATATGAATCATGTGATATAGTATTGATACAACCTGACGTGACGGGATCGTGCTTCGAGGGTGATATGGGACTAAATAGAGAGAAAAAGTATTTTGGTCGTACACATTTAATACATCTTTAATACATGTGTGATACATCTTTGATACATATGTAATAAAGCTTTGATACATCTTTAATACAGGTGTGACACATCTTTGATACATGTGTGATAAAGCTTTGATACAATATGACGTGGCGGCCCCAGGTCTCAAAAGTGATTTGGGGCAAAATTGAGTGAAAGTCTGTTTCTATGATACACCTTTGATACAGGTGTGATACAGCTTTGATATAACTTTGACAAATCTTTGATACCACTTTGACACAACACGACGTGGCGAACTCGAGTCTCAAGGGTGATTTGGTGCCAAATTGAGTAAAAATGTGTTTTTGTGACACATGTTTGATACATTTTTAATGCAACATGACGTGGCTCGAGTCCCAAGAGGGTTTTGACACAAAATTGAGTGAAAATATTTTTATGATATATGTTTGATACAACATGACATGGTAGGCTTGAGTCTCGAGGGTGATTTGGTGCAAAATTGAGTGAATTTTTTTTTTTGTGATACAGTTTTGATAAAACATGACGTGGTAGGCCTGAGTGCCGAGAATGGTTTAAAACAAAATTAAACAAAAATATGTTTTTGTGATACATATTTGATATAGTTTTAATAAATAGTATGAAGTGGCGAGCCTGAGTCTCTAGGGAGATTTGAGGCAAGATTAAGTAAAAAATGCGTTTTTGGGATATACATTAATACAGCATGACATGACGGGCTCAAATTTCGAGAGTAATTTTAGGCAAAAGTGAGTGGAAATGTATTTTTGTGATACATGTTTGATATAGCTTTGATACAAGTGTGATACAGTTTTAATACAATATGACATGGCGGGTCTGGGCCTCGACTGTGACTTGAGACAAAATTTTGTGAAAATGTGTTTTATTGATACGCATGTGATACAATATGACATGGTTGGTACTTGTCCCAAGTAAGTAGATATGCTTTATCAGGAAGAAAGGTAGTTTAGGTAAGTAAAATTTTATATAAGGAATAAAGGCTTTAAAAAGAAATGAAAAAAGAGAGAGACTTAAGACGAAAATTTTTATTTAAAAAGTTGTCTTAGAGGAACTACCCCTTAAAAACATAAAAATAATATTAAAGAAAATAAATTACAATTTATTTCTAAAAGAATAAATGTAACCCAGTACCATTTTGTCTAGTGGCAAAAAATTTTCCTTTGACTCAAAGAATACTAGTTGTAATTATGAGTTGTTGATAAGATAAAAAAAAAAGTAATATTACGGGACTCTTAGGATATAGTATCACCTTCTTCCGGCCATATCTCCTCTGTCCGACGACAGATTTTAACCCACAAGCACTGTTGGAAAACTCTCTTCCTTGTCTTCAATTCTATGGTGGTTTGGTAGCTTAATTTGAACTGTTGAAGATGCAGCAAGGAGAAGAAGAGGGCTGCGTCGCTGCTTTCTTGGGTTTTTGGTTGGAACTTGAGTTTTCGGCCACCTATTGTGACGATTCTTGTTAGGTCTTTGAGCTCTTCGATCATACAACCATCCCTCAAAGTCTCGTTGTCCAATTTGAAGTGTAGAGTATGAATTGAAGGATTGAAGATCAAGGGTTTCAATTTTTCCCACTTTGCTTTGAAGGTAAATTCCGGACTTTTGGCTTGAAATTGGACTTTGTTGTAGCTATGAAAGTTGTTTAGAATGTTGAGATGATGATGTTGGTGAAATTTGGTGACCGGAATTGGAGTTGGCAGGCGGCACATGGGGCCCACGCGCCACTACTGTTGGTGGAGTGTATGGCCGGTTTTGAAGTCCTGTTTTTGGCTAGATAATTTAATTGTGAGTTGTATAACATGTAGATATGATTTTTGGTGGAAATAGGGGAAGTTTAATATTGATTTTGAATTTCCGAAGTTCGATATTTTGATTATCGATTTATGAGAATCTCATCGTCGGATTTCTCTCGGTTCTGCCATAGAACCTTGAAATTAATGAATTGGTGTTAATGGTGAAGTTTGGGTTGAATCTGCAAAAAAAAAAAGAACGTTGTTTTACGAGGATTGATTTTGGAATACTATTTATTTTGTGAGCTGTTGTTTACGGTATACAATTGTGTACAGGGCGATGTACCGAGCTATTGCTCGACGAAGAAAACCATATGCGTGGTCGCCTAAATAGTACCGTGAGTGGACATTTATTTTAAATTAATTGTGCATGCAGTATATTATTATTTTCCGATTGAGATTTAATTTATGATTTGAATTATTGAGTTTTATGATTTTATGAGCTTTGATTTATTGAGATTTATTTATGAATTACGATATTAGCATTGAAATTCCTTTCCGAGGGCTTTTAGTAGATTTTCGAGCTATTTATTTATGAGTTATTGAGTTGAGAAGTGATTTTCGGGAAGTGATTGATTAAGAAATTATTATGAGAATTGTTGATTTCAAATATTGATCTATATGATAATATACGAGTACGAATGATTTATCAAGTATTTGAGCATAATTGTATTATTCAGATTTCTTTCTGAAAGCATTTATTGATTTATCGAGTATTTGATTTATGCTTTCGAGGATTTATTGAGATATTGAGTTTTATGAGCTTTGAGTTATCGAGATGTTTTTGAGTTATGCTTTCGGTGGTTTATTGAACTAATATCGGGTTCTTTCCTAAAGCAATTATTTTAAAGAGTTTGATTCCAGTTTATTGAGGAGGTAAATAAGTTAGCGCATGCATGTATTACCTAGTCGGCAGTCCCCTCCAGGTATCAGTCTGGTCGGCAGTCCCCTCCAAACAATATTTTGGTCGGCAGTCCCTTCCAGAATATTCTGGTCGACAGTCCCCTCCGATGAGTCATCTGGTCGGTAGTCCCCTCCAGATGGCATGTGGTAGTTAGTCGGCAGTCCCCTCCAGATGGCATGGCAGTCCCCTCTAACTATATATATGGTTAGTTGGTGGTCTCCTCTAACCATCACCTTCTCGTCCGGTCAGCAGTCCCTTCCACGTGGCATAAGATGATGACAGTTCCCTCTAGTCATAACCTCTCTTTGAGATATGAGGTTTTAAAGAGATTTTGAGATGACTTTTGAAAGGTTTTACAATACGTGTTTGAGATTTTAGTAAAGAGAAGGATTAAGAGTGTTTTTAAGATTTTACTGCATGAGAGGTTTTTGAGAGAATAAATTGGGAAAGCATTAAGTTTCACTTGTTAATTTGAAATCACTTATTTTTCCGTCCACTCACTCTAATGGTTTTTTAAATGCTTTTCCCCTGGGCCCTTCGATTTCAAATGCCCAGTTTGCAGGCTAGATTAGCTTGAGGCCGCGCATACAAGGCGTTGAGGCATGGTTGTCATAGCTTCCTTATTGTAGAATGTATCAATCATTTATCTCTCTATTCCATCTTCTAGAATACCTTATGCATTAGATTGCTCTGATAACCCGTGTGATTAATATTCTTAAGTTGAGAATTGTTTGTCAAATGGGAGATGTTGTGATTTAGGGAGCAGGATGGCTTCAGAAGAATAAGGATGGATTGTTTTAAAAGTGTATTGTCTTTCCACAGGTTTTTGGGTAGTCCATTTTTAGGGAAATTTCGGCCAAAATTTTGATATAATTTCTTCTAAGATGGGCCCGCAGGGCCACTTTGGATTTTCAGGTCCTGTCATTCACAGTTTAGCAAATAATCCAAAATAATAAGTGAACCCCGATCATAAATGAACCTTGTGAGATTACTTACCTCTAAATCTAGCTGCGTCTTCTCTCACAACCGAGATAAAGTACAGAATACACTCTGTCAAACACTTAAGTAAAATAAGGTCTCAACTTAGCACATGATTTAAAACGAAAGTGGTTATAGTTCGAACCGAGCATTTGAACCCAAAACCGAAGATTTCATCAATTGAGACAAACATTTCTCTGAGACCTCCCAAGGCCTTTGGAACATTTCTAGAATCAATTTCTCAAAATTATAAGATGATCCAACGGTTGGATCCTCACGGATCGTAAACCGAAATTACGTAAATCTACCATGTTTCAATTTATCACAACATGACCCCATGATATATCGACAACCTCGTATCGACAATCATGTGAAAAACATGAAAACAAAACCCAAAAATTTGGCTTGACGCGCCGCTGACAGTGGCTGAGCGTGGGTTCCGCGTGCCGTCGGCAACCCCTAAATTGAGTCATGAGACCTATGCCAAAATGTTCATCTCAACATGTACAACAACTTTCACAACTACATTGAAGTCCAGAAATGAAATGATTCGCCGAAATTTACCTCGAAAGCTCAAGAAATCGGAGAAAACCCGATTTGAATTTTTTAATCGATTCTTCCTCCTCATTGTAAATTGATTCAAGCCACTTGGAGAGAATGATCAGCATCTCCTGGGCTTCAAGCAATGACTGGTGGCGCAGCCTGAGGTGGCCGGAGGAAGGAGAAATCATGGCAGACCGAAATCGCGCTGCCATCGTGCTGCATCTTCCTGGCCGCTATTCGCCGTGCGCCACCACTAGAAGTTGAAGGAGAAGAGAAGGACGGTTTGAATGGGACTAGTGGCGGCCGAACAGGGAAGATACGGCCAGAAAAGGAAAAGGGATTGTTTGAAGAGAGAGAAAAATCAGATCGGGGGTTTCCGAAAATGGAAACTAGGGTTTTTTTTTCCCGAATTTTTTCTATTTATCCAATAATGGAAACTTTTTCCGGTAGCCATAACTTCTTCATACGAACTCCAATTTTCGCGTTCCACAAATCCACAAATTCTTATTGGCTCGCTCTAAGACTTTCGTGAAGGAAGTTTTCGGAGAAACTCAACAAATAAAAAGTCAACCCCTTGACTCCTCAAAAATAAAACGTTTCAAGTAATTATTTGTCCGAAATATTTTCGCTCCACCCTCAAACCACGAAATCCTACTTACGAACACTTTATTAATTTCAGGAAATTTCAAGAAATTAATAACGAATTTTCAAAGTATTACATAGGAAATACATACACACTGGTGTGCTATCTGTGACGTTTGGCCAACAAAACCCACTATGGAGAATACTATTGGTTCATCCGTGACTGCATCATATTCATATCTTTTGCACGCAGTAGATACAGATTTATCATAATGTTTTATAGTTGTTATGCTCGTATTGCAAATAGTTTACTTTTAAAATAAAAAACACAAAAAAATTATATATATATATATATATATATATATCAGATTATGAGCATAATCTCTCAACCACTATTACAACAAGATCAGATGTTTCAAAAAGCCTCACTAGGGTAATGATATTTGTCATCATCTAGATGCTTCTACTAGTCTGACATGATTTACTTGCCATTTGTCATAACTTGGAACTATGTATAATAGGGTACACTTCACACATACAAGAAGTATACTATATGTCTAAAATGTACATAGTAGTCTAATAATATTGAAATCAACATTACTTTCAAAAATTTGAATATCAATACTTTTATCTTTTTTTTTTTTTTGAATAAATGGCTGGTGCGGCTGCCCTCAAGCCTTGATTAATGAAACCGTCGAATACAAGGGGGGGGGGGGGGACATTGTGCCTAAAAACTTGATTACAATAAGCATCTAGAGTATTTTATGAAATAATATCAGAAATCTCTACAGGAGACTTGTATTCTAACAAGCACCAACTAGCAAAGAGTGCACAATTAGCTACTCTATTTGCTTTAACATAGCAGTGACACAGCGGAAAGAAAACTCGATATGTAACACAATTACAACATAGCATAATTGCCAGCTTTAGCACAGCTTTCCTACTATGATGCCGCCGAAAAATATATCCGACAACACTTAGTCTCACCCTGCCACTAGGTGGCAGCGCCCATTTGACGAAACAAATAACTCACTACCGACCTAGAGCAGACAAGGCACGTAGAGTGCATACACAGGCACATGGCCCGATTAGGCCTACACAATATATGTAGGATTTTATTGGTCGCATAAAGGGCATCCAACTTAAAGAAAATAAAAGTAAAAATACTTCAGAAAATAAAATAACTTGGGCAGGACCCAAAAATTAGGCCCAAACCCTAACATAGACCCATGAAGCAAGGGTATTCCAGCCACAGTTTAGGGCCCAGCCCAATTCTGATCCAGCACGCGCCTTAGGGCGCCGCCCCCTCAGACGGAGCACGCCCACCTGCATCGGACCCTCCCCTGCGTCCGGTCACCACCTGCGTCAGACCTCTGCCGAAGTCAGAGTATCCTCCGAATTGGATTGAGACCTGCAACAAATCGTCCCCCGCCACTGCATCTCCAACCCAGTTGTCCGAAGCATCCACCATCCTCGAGCAACCCAACTGCCAAGCGTCACCCAGGATCCAGCCTCCCATCTGACCTGCCACATCGTCCTGCCAGAGCTGTACATAACCGCGACCGCAACAATCCCTGCCACCGGACACCTAAAGCTTCGATCTGAAGCAAAAAAGCCCCGATCAAAGGAAATTCGATCACTTTGGAATAGATCCCATCCGACGACAGCGTCCAGAGACGCGCCGTCTGACGGAGGTAGAGATCCCTTGTGAAAACCCTAGGCTTGCCGTCCAGAGAGAGCGAAGGTGTCAGCTTACTACTATACTACTTTTATCTCTTTATACTGCAGAAATTATTTGGTTCTACATTACCATCTAATTAGGAAAGTCATATAGTTTTCTCCAGCATCTCAATAAATTTTTTAAGGAGCTTTCTTTAATTTCTTTGTCTAACTTCTCTATTTTTTTTTTAGAAGATGAAAATTCTATTAATAACCAAACAGATTACAAAGCATTGGATCCATAGTTATGGGACCGTCAACATAAGTGACTTCCATGAGCCAAAGAGACCCAACCCTTAACCAAATTTTACGCCCATACCCGCGAGCTACAATGAGTACCAACCAAACCTGTATCGATACAACCCAACCACCAACATTACGATGAACTGTTTTCACCTGTTCGGACACCGCATCCCAAAATAGCTAGACCGTGTAAGGGTGATTCACCATCACATTGATAACTAGACAGTACCGACAAAAAACCAGACCAACACACAGCAGACCGACCATGACACCAAAATAATGGCATCAACACTACACAGAAACTCCCAACCCCAAACCCTCGCTCACAAGAGGAGGGACTTATTTTCACCAAGACAACAACTAAAAACAACCAAAGAAAACCTAAGCAACCAGAAACCAAAAACCACCAGAGAGACACAAGAACAAAGGCCCAGCCCAAACACCACTTCCCACAGCCAAAACAAGCGCAGCAGGCAACCATTCCCGCCGCTAGTGAGCCCCGTCGCCACCACGTCGTCGCCCTACAACAATACACTGTTGCAATGAATCCCTTGGCCGCTTCACCGCCTTTTCACGTCGTAGCCAGGCCCTACACCAGGCAGACTGCCACAAAACGATCCTAGACCAAAGCTGAGGCAGATCCCATTCGAGATCTCCACAGCCTCGATCCGATCTGAATCGCCACAGCCACAACCCACGCAGGATCGATGACTCCAGAAACCACCAATGGAAAGCGGAAGTCCGTCGCTGATGCACCACTGCCTCCTCCCCAGATCTGAGAAAGACAGATCGAGTTTGTTCCGTGTTGCCCGAAACTGGAGAAACATCCACCCTTCCTGGACCACACCGTCGCTCTGAAAACCCACTCCATCTCCGCATCATCAATCCTCTCCCGGGCCGGAACACAGCGGCCAGACCACCGGCCATGTTCGGCCGGGAGAGAACACACACCGTCGGGTTTTTCTCTTTTACCTAGGCGCGTGAGGCGCGTTCTCCTCTATCTCTGTTTCTGTGCGGTTTAAGGTGTATATCCTTTGTCTAACTTCTCCAACATCTTATCATTGTTATTGTGAGACTATATACACTCCATGAATGAATAAAACATGATATGCATGTCATGAGAAAATAACTTCCATTTTAATAAATGTAATATTCCATTGAAGATTCTTGAAATTCATGATTGACAAGTGGCACGTACTCATAAAGTCCTAATGTTTAGTCATATTTATAATCTTCTAATTCTCAGTTAACTGTTCATCGGCTTAGTAACAGTGCCGGCTTGAGCCAAGCTGAAAATATGAAATGACTGTTTTGCCATTCGTTTCAGCCCTAGGTATAAAAGGCCCCTTTTGCCTGTGCCCGACCTGCTTTCGTTTCTCTTGCGTTCCTCTCTCTCTCTCTCTCTCTCCCCCTCCCTTTTCTGCTCTCTTGAATCTCAATTCTCTCAAATACATTCTGCTCCCTTTTCTCTCACTTTTTGATTAAATCAAAGGGTTCAGTTGAGCACTCAAGTGTCTTTGAGATTTTGAGTTTAAGGTAAATTTTCTATTTGGTTGATTTGTTTTGGGTTTGGATGCATGTAATTTTCGGTCGTGCATGTGAAGGTGGGTTTGCATTTGGCCTATGTTTGAGGTGGTTTCTGTGGGAATGTTTGGCCTTCAACAGAGTGGAAGGCAGCAAATTGTTTCATGCATGTGTTAGTGTGTATCTGAGGATTTGATTGTGGTTCATGTTTTTTGCTTTGTTGTTATTTTTGTGGTATCAGATTTTTGCTTTTTAAGGTTTATGTTTGTTTTCAATTTGTGACATTTTTTATCTACTGTTGGGCTGGTTTTCTGATTTGGTTTGTTTGGCTTAGGGGTCGTCAATGGGCAGGGCAGGGCCGGCCCTGCCCAAAATTAATGGGCTCGGGCCGGGCCGGGCCGGGCCAAAACATATTTTTTTTATTTTTCGGGCCGGGTAGGGCCGGGCTTTTTTGGGTGGGCAGGGCCGAGCCCATTATATTTATATGTCATATTATTTTGTTAAAAAAATACAAAAACCTATGAAAAAATGATGATATGTTAATTATTGAACAAAATAAAATACAAAATTAAAAAAACATATGGCCTAATGCAATAATTAGTTCAATATAACTACATAAAAATATATTAATACAAAAATTGAATGGGCTTTCGGGCAAGCTTATAAGGCCGGGTCGGGCGGGCTTTAATGGGCATATAACGGGCCGGGCCGCGGGCCGGGCCTGGGCTTTGAACCCTCCGCCCTAGCCCTGCCTCGTGCCCAATGGGCAGGGCCGAGATTGGCTTTTCTGCGGGCCGGGCGGGCGCCCATGGGCTTTTAGGCCCGCGGGCCAAATGATGACCCCTAGTGGCTATTTGGGATTTGTAGGGTTGCAATTGCTAATTGAAGCTCTGACATTTGTGCACAATTAGGAGGTTTGAGTTTTTGATTTGGTTGGATTTGTGGATTCTCTCTATAATTCATATAATTGAGCTTTGTAATTTTCATGTGTTGGTAAGTCGTTGATTAAATTGATGAAAACTCGGATCTATGTGATTTTCAATATTACCTACAAATTTCTGAAATAATTGATTTGTACAATGAAGATGGGCTACATGCACTTTGACACAGTCAAGATATATGGTTCTGAGGGTGCCCTTATAAACACTTTAACAGAGACATTTCAAGATAGGACTATAGAAAGAGAGGAATTTTTGTTTCCATTATGGGGTAGTCATCACCATGACCCTGTTTCTGCTTTGAGACAAACTCTAAAGTAAGCACAGATACTAGATTACTATACCTAGCACGAAAATGATTTCTTGCACCAAATTCATTTCTTAATCTACTAGATCGAATTGGATTATTTGGTTTAGGATTATTAGTCTTAATAACCCTTTTCATTTTTTCCCTTATTTTTATGTATATGTTGGGTCTTTAGCTTTATTTTGATGTTGGCTTTTGCTATTACTATGTTTGTTTCACTTTCTGCAATCAAGTTTATGTTTTTGCTGCTAAGGTTTGGAATTCTTAGCAGTATATATTATGGGTTGGCATCAAGTTTGGTATTTGAGTCCTGGCAAAGCATATTGGTATTTGATTTTGATTTTCTTTTCTTTGTTGATAGGCACTTAGATTTGAGCTTAGGTTTCAAGTATTCATGGTCCACAACAAATAGAGCATCAACAAACCACATCAACACCAGCTCATTCACTGCCTGAGAAAAAAAAACTTCCTGAAAAAAGCAAGAGAGAGCTGTTTGGTACCAACACAGAAAAAAAAACCCCACAGGTAAACCTCACATATTTTGGTTTCATTTTCATGTCCATAACCTCTTCTGTTTCGGATAATATTAGAATCTATCATTTAAAAGAAATGGATCAGACAGAATCAATTTCACCAGCTCCAGATCAATTCAATAGCATAGAGACAGATAGAGAAGCATACTAAATCCTAGGCCTACCAAAATAGGAACAAAACAGTGATTAAAAAGATAAGAACACTTGAAGAAAGCTAATCTTTATACACTTTTGATATGTTTATAGTATGCCTTAAACCCTGAAATAAGTGTACCATCTAAATTTCATTCCATTAAGTGTCGTTCTATTTTTCTGAGTTTAAGGTTTCAAAAGAGCATAGAATAATGAAAATGATCGATGTAGTTACAAGCTTATAGAAACTTAACAATGAAAGTGAATAAGAGTAGAAGCATTATTGGAAAGTCAAGTCAAAGCTAGGTAATTGAAATGCAAAAATTTACCATTTTTAGGTGTACTTCTAAAGTTTCAAAAGGCCAGGTAACTACTGTAAAGTTAGTTTAGCTCTAGAGTTCATGTATGGCTTTTAGCTGTAAACCAAAACTCTTACCTTAATTACTTGCATAACTGGGTAGTACTATGGGGATCATGCAGAAAAAGCAAAAATATCAATGGCCCTCCTTGCTTATACTCTTCTAGGTCCTATCCTTACTACTGGAATTAATGTATTGGCAATTGTTTTTTCCTCTCTTTTACTAATAGAATTGTTGGTTTATGTTTTTTACTTGAATCTTATTTGATTTTGCTGTTGATAGGTGGGATCTGATTTTTGTATAGTTTGTGCTTTAGGTTTTTGGCCTGATTCAATGCTATTAAACAAATCTATCTCATTGTCATTTAGCCTTTTGCTACATGAATCTTCCCACAATTGCTTTTATATTCCTCTTCTTTGCCACTGAACTCTTTTTGCTTGGAGGATTTCAAGTGCAAATCTTCCTATTTTTATTCTGCAAAGCACTCCTTTTATATCGATTTTGTGTCAACTGCAACTTCTGTATGTAAAGTTAATCTAACTGATAAAATGAAATTGATTTTGAACATTAAAATAACAACTACGACACATATATATTAACTGCTGATCCTTTTTTCTGCTATCAGAATTTACAATCTCCTTTTTGAACTCTCCACTTCCCCTTTCTGAATTTGTCACAATGAAACATACTATTTTCATAATTGAATGTTTCTAGATGGGACCCGGATCCTCTCCTAAGCATATTGCTGTCCTAACCTACCTAAGCTTTCACTGCGATTAAGACACGTGTCAATATTCATATCCAATGGTCTACAACAAACAACAAAGCTAGCTTGTGTTTTTCTGTTCTCTATCACTCCATCTTATTCTTCTCCTAATCTCTTCCTTTCACGCCGAAGTGCAGATCTCTCTCTCTCCCCTCTCTGCTCTCCCTCTTTTACTCTCACTCAGCACCAATACATAACAGCAACTGTTAATCAAGTGGGTTTAGTTAAATTAGATTTTTTGAACATGAAAATACCAGATTGATAGGTATGGTTGATCCCGTAGTGCTTGAAGGGAGATGAATGAAATTAAACAGGGAAGAACCCATCAATGGAGCATCCAATCCCAAATTATACATATATGATTCTCTTCGATCTGTTTAAGAGTTTTCCCTCTACTACTTGCTAGTTGAATTTTTTATTGTTTGGTTTTCTGAGTTATAGAAAGATTTCAGCAAGCATTGGTCCTTGCACTATGATTGCCCGTGAAGAAAACTATGGGGAATTTGAATCTGAGATGCTATTTCTTCTTTTCATTCTAGTTTTGATTAGATTGATAAGTTGGGTATTATATGTTTGTTTTACTACTTGTTCTTTCTGGATCGATGATGTAAATAAATCTGCATTTACCTATATGCAACTTCGCGTTTGCAGTTATCTATCTGCAACTTCGGGTTATCTATCTGCAACTTCCCAGAATCCATTTTGGGAATTTGAGATACTATCAAGTTACAAAATTTATTTGATATTTGGCATGTCTCAATTCGATAACTGGAGAATAAGATGATGAAGTTGTATTTGATCTGGAAAGAGGGAGGAAGAAGATTTTTTTTTGGACTAAAGGGAGGAAGAAGATGAGAAAGAAATCAAAGAATAGAGGAGAGAGAGTGGGCGAGAATACAAACAACAACAATCAAGGGTCTTTCTTGTAAAATCACTAATTTTTTAAGCTGGGGGAGAAAAGTAGACCATTGGATATGAATATTGACACGTGTCTTAATCTCAGTGAAAGCTTAGGTAGGTTAGGACAGCAATGTGCTTAGGAGAGGATCCAGGTCCTTCTAGATGGTACAATAATATGCAAATGTCATCCACTACAGACTCAATTTCTAGATCCAAAATATTTAGTACTCGCCAAAGTAAGTACAGACCTTTAATTAAGTGTAGTCAATTAAATTTGGATTAGTTTGATTTCTGAATAAATCTTGCAATTTTGTTTTGCTTTGTTGTGCATTTTCAACTTTGTGATCAAATGATTTGCAGTGACACAAAAGTTGTAACATGGGAAAACAACAGAAAACACAACTTATTTGACATCAGGACATGGAAGGCAGCATTAAACCAGCAACATCATCCATGGAGACCCTCAACAAAGAGAAAACAAACTAAAGTGTGATGACACTTTTTATGTACAAAGAATTGGAGGAAGTAACTTTTTGGACAACCTCCACAGCTGTTAACTACGAGGCTAACAACCTTTTGGCAACACATATGCTAACAGACATCATCATCTGTTTTTGACAAATACATCAAGCAATAATTGTAATTAAGTTAGCCTATTACTGTACCTATTTTTTGCAAGTTGTTCGAACAGCAAATGAAACTATCTTTTGAACGTTACCACAATATCTACATTAGTGGTGATGTTACTAAAACATGATCTATATCTTCTGTTATAAAACTTACTTCTCAGCTATATTCTGCATCCTTAAACTGTCAGATTCTATTCCAAAACCCGCAGCAACGCGCGGGCACCTATTCTAGTAATGTCTAGTCTTCAACCTTCCGATATTGCTATGTCCAGAGTCAGTTTACAGATATGGGTCTAGTGAATCATGTTATTGCAACCTAACAAACCAATTCCATAGTGCCAATAATGCATGCAAATGGTAGAATGGTGCCAGAGTCTCCAAGTTTAATTGTTTCTTTCTTTTGTCTTCTCATTCGTTTACGAAACTTCTTTGTTTGTTCATTTACAATACTAATGAACAAAAAAATAGAGGGTGCAATGTCATACTCAATTAAGGATGTCGAAAGAGAACACTACAAACAAAACAAAAAAATCATAGCAATATTTCTAATCACATGCAGACATGCTCTACTAGCTCAAAATCAGTCGTAAGTCTGCGAAATTATTGTCATAAACTTCAAAACTGAGGATTAGCAAAATCAAAAGGTGTTAGACCCTAATTTTCAACCTAAACCAGGAAAGCACTAACCAAAAAAAACTCCGAACAGTTAATTTAGTCTGAGTCTAACCCCAAAACTCAAAAAAGTATGTTCATCAATCTTCACCTCCAACGATACAAACACCGAAGAGCCTAATTTTTTTTTTTTATTATCACCATTAACTAGTGGGATTTCATCAATAACTTCTGCAATTTGTGTCTGTATGTTATCTTTCTCCTCTCCAAACTTCTTGGCATGCAAGGAGGTAATGAAACCGATTCCAACCCCGGGTGAACACAAAGCTTTGGCTGCTCTTCCAGTAAGAGTACCTGAACTTCTATGGCCTCATGTTTTCATCGTAAAATGACAGCTGCACATCAGGCGCCGGGTTGTCATCCAACCCTCCGTGCATGGATTCATCAATACGAGGGAAGTATTTAGTTGCGTAATTTTTGGGAATGACGAGTCTGTTAACATCGCTTGGCGTCAGCTCTTTTTGAAAGAGTTGTTTGTGAAAGATATCTCTTTTGCTTTGTTGGCCGAGTTAGACTCGGCCATTCCTACTCTTTGCATACTTTCTGCTGCCTGGCGAGCCATGAGAAATTCTAAAAAATCTAGCCTGGTAAGACCGTCCTTGATCATGTTGAGAACAGCTTCTTGGCTATAGAGATTCTGAAAGTATGGCTCTTGATCATCAGTGACCTTGGTCCATGCAAAGTTCCTTTTGGCACTCTCCGTTGCGAAGCTTGATTGCAGCACTATCATAAGACATGGCTGCGTCCACCTCGGAATTGAATATTCCAAGCCAAACCCTATTGTGAATGGCATAGATCTGAGCACCCCAGTGGCCAATTTGCAGTAGAACTCCTTTAAATTTGGCATTGGTAGACAAATTGTTGCTCCCATGACTCAAGCGCTTACTCTCTTGAACGAAACCAGTGATACTTGAAATAGAAGCTTCTGCTTGATATGTCCTCTTCCGCCTTGTTGTCGTGCCTGCGTTTGAGACCGTACTTGACAAATCCTCTTCCATTTCCAAAACCATTCTACATGAGTAATAATAAAAAGTTTGGACTTCACAAAAGTGAATAATTAATAATTGTGAATGAGATACAAATTAATCAGATAAAGACATAAGAGAAATTATGTACAATTCAATTCTACTTCAATGATGGAGTACATATTGTCCCTAAAGCTCAATCAAGGCATTTAGCTGTGACCAACTACAAATCTTGTTTCTTTTTCTAGGGAAATTCTCCTTCTGCGCGCCCAAACCCACCCACGTTACTTTTTCTAGGCCTTTACTTGATTGAAGTTACAATCCCCAACTTTGTTTTCCACACCTAGTTACGTTCGATTTGATATTTGTTTGTATTCTTTGACAAGAGTAAGTAAATTAACTACGTATTACAGATGTCTAGAAAAGGCTCTTTTGCTATTCGTGAGGCAGTGACTCACGCTAACTATTTGGATCACTAAACATCAAAAGTTCTTCCAATATGAGCTTAATTAAAATTAAGCTTTGATTTTCTGTACTTGGAGTTCATCAAGCAACAATACTCAAAAATTGAAACATGTGCATCAGATAGGCAAGATATGAACCATCTTTGATTTAAGCTTGTAATGCAGAAATTCATATTATAGATTAGACCATCGACTCAACTGTACCACACCTCTACCTCAAGTATTCTCTGTCACATATTTTTTTTCGATAAAAGTATTCTCTGTTATATACGGATACGTACATTGGTAAATTTGAGAAAATAATTTTCTAGAGATAAAATATTTATATAATAACACAACAGCCAGTTGAAGTTCCTTCAAAACAAGCCCAGATAGAGAGTGATTTATTTTTCTGTCAACTTTTCAGATCTTCTTCAATGAATCAAGCTCTTCATCATCAACTAGTACGCCACTTAATAAACCAAGACCAGATAGGCAAACAACAGCAATTACAAAAATAACTGAATAAACTTAGAGTACATAAAGTGTAAGTATTTTGGGCTATCACCATTCAATACATGATTTCCCATTGTCACAAGGAAATCAGAGCTTCAAGGAAACAAAGAGGAAGATACGATCAAGCAAAGTTGCTCCACTGATCTTGAGTTTAATCTATATTCGTTCCAAATCATGTCACACATTTTAAATTGATTTGCATGTCTATTAAATTGATTTGGTGCATTTTGCATTAAAGACTTCTTGCATGCAAAACAAATAAGTTTTGATATCTTTCTATATCTATCTTATTTGGTGTTAAAAGAAAAGATTTGTTTCCGGGGGGGGGGGGGGGGGGGGGGTTTTTTCCTCTTATGTAGAAGGCTTCGAGACTAATGGAGTTTGGGGTGTTTTTGATCAGTAGCATAAAAACGTTTGTTCATTCTTGAACCATGATTTTCTGTCAAAAACCATTCTTCTGAAAAACTCTCTTTACTTGTCTCATGCTTTATCTTATGTTGTCCAGTACTTTCATACATTATTCTCAAAGATCAGTGAGACATTGAGAACAAAAAAGATCAGTGTTTTGTTTAGATTTGTTAGATTGAAAATCAAGTAATCGTTAGATCAGTTGTAAATCAAGTTAGCATTTGTTGCTAAGTGATTGTGTATGCTATGAACAACACAACTTGTGTACTGTAAACTCATTTGATTCATATTGGATTGATCTTTCGTGTTGGCTACGTTAAAAGCCACGCAGTGAAGTTTCCTCAGTGGAGAGGTTTACACTGCGTTAGCAAATTCTGTGTCCCTATTGATAAAGTACATTTGTAGTTAAGTTGTTCTTTGAGTTATAACACAACACCGTTTCATTTGATATTTTCATTTGGCATCAGAGCGGGTTCTAGATTATTCTAGTAGATCGCAGGGACGATGGAACAACATCGAGATAGGGCTGCTGGTGGATCTGTTAATAGTCCTCCATGGTTTGATGGAGGATGTGAAAAGTACACTCAATGGACATATGCATATCAAGCAAAGTGGTTTGGAAATCAAAATTCGAAAAGACCAGCAATAATAGAAAATATATTACTATAGAGTAATTAACATAGAAGGAGATTGTTGAAACAGTTACCTTACCAATCTGATGGATCTGATGCAGATAATCCGATCTGTTGCTGCTCCCAAAAGCCAAACAAAGAACAAGTATCTATGAATCTCCTTGGTAAAGAAGGGCCATCAATGACAATATAATGAAGCAAAATCTGGAAAGTAATTCATTAACTGACCTGTATAAGGTAATATTTGCAGCCATGCAAATCTCAATAATGACAAAAGTAAGAATGAGTAGTTTGCATATTCAGCCAAGCTGTGATTCCTCGATATGTTAGGGTTTATGTTCCCTCTGATGAGCCTTCAAGGGTTTCTCTCATGCGAAATGCAATTTACGATTGTGATTGGCGGAAAATAAGGGTCAATCCTTCGTTATGTCATGTCGATGGGAATCATCATTAATACTTGAAAGAACTTTCCAATTTTTGCTTGGATTTCTAGAAATAAGCATAATCACAGCAAGGACTGTGGTGTGAATACTGTGCTATTTAACAGCCATATTAAACCAGCAAATTAATTAGACCTGTCAAACATGAACTGTTAAATATTCATAATTGATAAATCACAATTATGAATGTCTTAACGATTTTCAATTTAGATGAAAAATTGCATAAATGATCTACCCTTGAATATCTAAACATCAATGATTGATTGGCGGAAATGTGATTAAAAAATGGGTCTCACAACAAAATCCTTAAAGAAAAACCTAATTAACTATATTCCAAGTAGTTAAGGTTTAAAAAAAAAAGAAAAAAAAAGAAAGAGGAATAGCCAGATACTTTATTAAAATGAAAATAAACAAATTACAAATAGTCCAAAAGAACTTCAGTAATGAAATTAGGGGGGATGGTCCCCCATGAACTACTACTCCTAGAATTTGAAGCAAACATAGCTAGATAATGAGCCATTGAGCCACCTCATTGGCTTGATGATAAGCATGGCGAAAAATAGAATTTGGAATCAAATTGAGTCCCTCTATAATGTCATCATACACATGACTCAAATGCTCCGCTTGGTTGACCGAAATGTTATAGTGAGAAAAGGAATTGTACTAATTTTCCATTCAAGGATGGAATGGAATTGATTTACCATTTCCATTTGTGGTGTTTGGAAGGATTCAAGACTTGAGATTAGAAAATGGTTTGAGAGAATTGATTTGTTAATGATTTTCCAATAATACCCAATCGAATTAAATATGGAAGATTAAAAATGAATGAGTGGAGATAAGAATTATTAATTGACCAGATTTTATGAAGGGCTAAACAAGTAAATTTTCAATTCCATTGAGTGAAGGAATTGAAATACCACACCCTAGATGGTATTTCTATTCCACCTCTTTCATGGAATTGAACACCAGTCAGCTCATTTATTTTACTTTCCTTTATAGACTTATGACTTAACCAAACACAACAATTTAATGGAATGGGAAACTATTTCACATTCTAGATTTGATTTTCTGGCTAACAAATGGGGCCAAAGAAGACGTATGTGGAATGACAACCTACTTTGTAGCTGTGGCTAGAATCATGGAGGACACGTTTACTTACCTGGAATAAGAATAAAAATCAAGGGTGTGGGTCCCGATATGAGAGTTCCTGCATTTACTAACATATTAAGGTATTGGAGTGAGTGTGGGTCCTACCTCATTATCAGGAATTGATTATTGAACAACCCTTAATTTCATAACCAAGGGAGGGTATAGATCATTTAGGAATCGTTTCCATATCAATAGGAATCATTTCCATATCAATTCCTTTCTTCTTCCATTCCCATCGTCTCTGATTCATGACTTTTTCCATACCAAGTAAGTAAATATGCTAGGAATCCGTCTAAAAAATTAAAAGAGACAAACCTTGTGCTTGCACAAAGCTTACAACTGCTCTACCTGCTAGAGCTTCCACATGTTCTACTGATTAATGTGAAAGCATTGATTGATACAAATTACCAACCCAATCACCTTAAGAATCCCGGACAATGAGGCCAATGTCTCCTAATCCATGTTAAGCTTCAACCACCCTTATGGAGGAGGATGCCATTTGACACTCTTGCTTTGTTTTACAACTACTTTCTTTCTTTAAATTGAAAATCAGACAATCTTGCATTCAATCTAAATTGCACATCCCCTTCATGAGAATTAACACAATCCCAAACTCTATTATTTCTTTATTTCCAGGTACCCTACATAAAGAACAAAAACCTGCTCCACCATTCAGTAGAGAGGTGTCGACTACAATAGGTAACCCAATTACCAAACTAGAGTACCATACCTTCATTCAAAAAACACACTGCCCTAATTGTAGCATCCCATTCATAAAGCGTTTTAGTAAAGCCACATCCACAACATATATGTTCGATTGTTTCCGCTTCAAGCATACAAAGGGAACAAAGAGTTTGGTCAATCTGTACCTATTTGGAAAGAAGCCTGTCCATAGCAGGTAGAATGTTTTGCTGTGCTTTCCAAACATGTAGCTTAGCAATACTTGGCATGAACGCTGCCCAAAGCTTTTTCCACAAGCCTGGGCTTTGAATACCCCCGCCCTTCATTTCAAACCTCCAAAGGCAGTCTACTTGCACTCTTCACATTAAAGTAACCTTTAGAATCACTGGTACAGATCCTTCTATCTTTTGTACACCTGTCACTCAGAATAATATTGAGGATCAACTTGGCATCCTCTTTTGAAAAAATCTGCTACCCCATTTCAATATTTCACCAACCTGGAGCAGTAAAAAGGTCTGCCACCCTCAAAGATAGGTCAACGGGATTTGGTACGTCCTGGAACTAATCGAAAAGGCAACACCGTAGGTAACCATGAGTCCATCCACACCTTGAGTTGATCCCCTCCTCCAAACTGCCAACTCCAACCTTGCTCAATTAAAGATCTTGTCCCAACGATGCTCCTCCAAGAAAAGGATGGACAATAATGCTCTGGGGACTTAAGAAAACTACCTGAAGAAAAATATCTCACCTAATATATACGAGCAATTAAAGAGCTTGGCTTTTGAAAGATACAGTACCATCCTTACTTAGCCAACATAGCTTGATTAAAAGCTTGTAAATCACGAACGCCTAGTCCTCCTTCCTCCTTAGGCAAGTATAGAAAATCCCAACTCTTCCAATGAATTTTTCTTTTATCATCTATACTGCCCAACCAAAACCTTGCACACATTTATTGTAAGTAATCACAAAAACATTTTGTTAGTTCAAAACAGCTAATAGCATAAGTTGGGAGTGATTTAACCACCACCCTAATAAGAATATCTTTCCCAGCTCCAGAAAGTGTACGTCTCTGCCACCCTTCTAGTTTCTTAGCCAGCCTCTCCTTTATATACTGAAAAGTTTCCGTCTTCGCCCTTCCAACATAAATAGGTAACCTTAAATATTTTTCATGAGAATCAACAATCACAACGCCTAACAAATTCACCACTTGCTGTTGTTGCTCCTCGTTCATGTTTTTACTAAAAGTAAATGAGCTTTTATCAAAGTTAACTTTATGACCGGAAGCAAGCTCATAAGTATTCAACACCTCTTTAACATGATGGCATGATTTCATATTAGCTTGCACATAAAACATAATATCATATGCAAAAAGGAGATGATTAATACATGTAGCAAAAGGACAAATAACATGTATCGGTAAATAATTAGCCTCCGATTTCTTTTGCAATAAGGCCGAAAAACCATCTACACCCAACAAAAATAACTAAGGTGACTAAGGGTCACCTTGTCTCAAATCCTTGATTGGTATTACAAATCCCCTTGGCTTCCCTTGAAAAAGAAAAGAATATCTCACTATGGACACACACTACATAATAATTTGAATCCACTTAGAATCAAAATCAAGCATTTCCATAAATTTTTGTAAAAAGCTCAATTCCAATCGATCATAAGCTTTATTTAGTTCCAATTTTAGGGCCATTACACCCTCATCTCCACCCCTTTTATTATGTATGTAATGAGCAACCTCATTTGCAGCCAGAACATTATCAGTGATTAGTTGCCTCAGAATAAAAGCACTTTAACTAGCAGAAATAATGTTTGGCAAAAGCAATTTCAATATATATTTAATCACTTTGGTACACAACTTTTAAAGCACATTACAAAGGGCAATAGGCCTCAAAATTGTCATTCTTTCAAGTGTTGGCATTTAGGAATTAAGCAGATCTGAGTGAAATTAATTTGCTTCAACAAAGTACATGAATGGAGAAAACTCTGAACTGCCTCCGTCACATCTTTATCAATGCTTTCCTAATAATGTTGATAGTATAGAGGTGGCAATCCATCTAGACCTGAAGATTTGGTTGGGTACATTTGAAAATGAGCCTCATTAACTTCCTCTTCCGAGCATGGTTTACACAATTAGATGTTCATTTGGGGATTCACACAAGGATGAATTGCCTCCAAAGTTTCAGACATAGCCTCACTCTCACAACTACCTGCACAATACATCTTACTAAAATAATCGTTGACAACCCTATCCATTCTAGCATCATCCTCTCTCCAGAAACCCTCCTCGTCAAACAAGCCTTGAAGGAGTGTAATCTGTTTATGAAATGATGCTTTCATGTGGAAGTATGCAGTGTTTCGATCACCATCCCGATGCCAACTCACCTTTTCCCTCTGAGCCTAATATGATTCATCTTGAGAGAGCTATTGTTCTAACTGTACATGAAGGGTCTTACTCTCCTCATTCAAAACCTTCATACTTGGCAAACCTAAGATAACTTCCAATCTATCACAAATGCATTTGCATTTTTCGGTCAGAAAACGTTCTTCTTTGCCACTTGTTCAGTGTTTTGCTGGTATTCTCTAGCTTTTTTGCACCCTTAAACATCGGTTGCCCAATTTAATCTACACCTCATTTCTCTTTCACCACATTATCACATTCTAGGCGTTGGAGCCAGAAACTCTCAAACTTGAAATGGGGAAAACGTTGCCTCTGCACAATTGGAACTACACTCACTCTCAAAAGCACAGGAACATGGTTAGAGTGATTGGGAGCCAGATTAATTACATTCGAATGCCAAAACAGTCAAGCCAAGATTTCGTGCCAAGGGCACGGTCAAGCCAGACTTTTTTGTCTAGATTACTCCACGTATACAGACTGCTTGTGAAACCTAGGTCAATGCGCTCATAATAATCTACAGCATCAAGAAAACCCTGCATCTGTGCTTCCGCTCTCTGTCTGCTACCAATTAAGCTTTTCTCTGACATGTAGTATCTTATTAATGTCTCCCATCACCACCCATGAAATCACATATTGATCACATAGATCACGCAACAACTGCTAGGTCCGGTGTTGGTCACGTTTCTTGGGGAAACTATATAGCTACTTGAATCTCCACAGCAGACCATTCTGCCTGCCGCCTCCCGCAAAATCAATGAACCGCACACCAGAAAATCAGAACTAAACATTTAGGTCATTAGCCCAAAATAATCCCTAAACGCCACCTTGATCTTCGCTTAACACAATCTAAGAATGGGGAAACCTGAGCGCCTTATGCAGACACCAAAGTCTCTCTCATTCTGTATCTTTGTTTCACAAATAAAAATAACTATAGATGGTTTACGCATAGCAATCAACCCCTTCAAGGTGTGCACTATGTTAGGATTGCAAATCCCTCTGCAGTTCCACGACAAGATCTCCATGGAAGACGAAGAATTTGTAGGACTCAAAAACCCTAGAAGCTTCAGTTCCTAAAGCCTGGTAGACTAGAATGATCCATTAATCTCTAATTAGATTCCAAATAGTTGTTCTACACTTGAAAATGTTTGAGTTTGGTTGTGGGATTAACTCTATTAAATTCAGCATTTGTTTTAAAATTTGAAGGAAAGTAGTTTAGGTTCTAAAATTCTTACAAAATTATCTCCTCAAACCTCTCATTGGTATATGGACCCTTTTCATTTTTTTAAGAGTGATTGGTATATTGACCTCCTCAATTTTCTTTTTCTGACAACAAATATTCCCTTTTACTCATTTTGTTTTCCTCTTTACACCTCCGCCTCTCTCGATCGATAACTTTCTCCACCAATTGGGCCATCACACAATCCATTTGTAGTGAAGTATTATGGAAAAATTCTCCTTATCACCCCCTTTCCCCTCCACTAAATTAAGATCTCCAAGAACAAAAATGACCACAGTCAAGATGATCCACCTCTCTCGTTATCTATCTCTTCTTCTCTCCTTTCCTTTTTAAAATAGTACTTTAAGAAAAGTGATAAAACAACTTCATTTTATTTAAATTGCCAAAATTGCCTTTGGTTATCAATTAATTTGAACGAATGAACTATACCATCTCCAGAAGAACTATCTAATTAATGAGCCATGTAATGATAAAGTCCTATACGAAATTAATTCTATTCAATATATAAGTGAAATTCGTGATAATTATTCTTCATATTGTATGTATGGGCCAAAGGCTAAGGCCACTTATAGGTATCTCAATACATGTCTAGCCTTATATCCAAATATATCTTGATAAGCATTTCGTTGTACAGATGTGCCATACAAGTAATTTTTCTTGCATGATCCTTAAACTATACTGATTTAGGGCAAGGAAACTTTAGCGGACACACATAAGTTGATGAGTGCCAATGCATTGCTCGTCAAATGTGCTGCTTTTACAAGTTTTCTGGCGGTAATCTTCTCTACTTTTCCATTTAGATTAAGGTCTACAAATCCATCCTTGCAGGTGTTTAAATTGGTTAACGCAGCGCTAACCCATGTTTGAAGATTACTAACGTGTAACCCGAAAGTAGAGCCTTCAATTATGAGACCCAACTCAACTTTAGACTTTTGAAGCATCTCCATAGCGACATTAAGCTCTTCCACACAGTCACACATTGCTGCTGTCACAACAGGATTCGTAGCTTTGATATTTGAATAGCTTTTCACCATAATATGAGTTTGTTTGGTGAATTCAAGTGCCACATCGAGGGTAGTTTGAGCTAGAATATTAGGACTCATCTCGATTTTGCCTGCGTGAATTTTGAGAACATTGCAGCACAACCTAGGATACATGGTGGCATTGCATGATGTTTTTATGTAATCAGTAGTTACTACACCGGGAGATGCTCTGTGTGCAGTGCATGAGCTTATATGATTAGATAATTGAATAATTGCTAGAGCTACAACTATATGGGTAAGGTAACCTTTCATCTTTCTTTGGAGGACAAGTGCGTAAAATTTCGGTGATAGTAGGGAGAACTTGAATCAAAAGCTAGATGATTGATACCTAGTTCATAAATGAATCCCTAATATATAGAGAAGAAACTAAATCTTGTTAAACAATCAGTTCACGTTTTAGTGGAGGATTCTAGCTTTGGAAATTTTCTTACTATGTGTCTAGTTAGAGATGTATCTTTACCAACGATGACTTACATTACTACAACATAAATCGAAGAAAATTAACAATGACAACTCACAAATAACTAACCATAAATGCAACTAACAATAACAATGAATATTCTACATGCAAGTTGGTTTGCATAATGGTCAAAAATCCAACTACACCCACGAAATTATGCCAATAATTATAAATAGAGGGACAGGAGATGGTTCTCGGTTGTGGAAACCCTCTTTGCCCACTTAGAGCGGGTGGACGGTTGACAACCCAAATCAGTTGTCACCCTTGTCGGTGAATGTTTCATGCTAAAATCCTTCTATAAAAAATGAAATTAAAAGGGACACACCTCTGTTGACAACATTTCCGTTGCGAAGAGTCTCTCATTTTATTTTTTAAATGAACTAACCTTAGCCATCGAACGATTCGTCAGAATAGGCCTCTCATAAAAAAAAAATTTCTTCTGCTGACAAATTATTTGTTGGTAAAATCCTCCAATAGAATGAATTAAAGAAAGGATGCAAATTTACAAACAAATTTTTGTTGTTAAAAGCCTCACATAAAAAATAAAATAAAAGGGATGAACTCGAGCCAGATAAATAAAATAAAAGGGACGAACTCGAGCCATCTGGCGTGCAACATTCCACGATGAAGCGTAGCAGCGTGGCGCTTGTATTGCTTTCCCACAACCCCTTTTGCAAGGCTTAGGCTATTCCCATCTCGCTTTCCATTAAAAGACAAAATTATATAAACGAAAGAAAATATTTGTCAAAACCCAATTCACATAGCAAGATATTGTCCACTTTGGGCCCCGCCCTCATGGTTTTGTTCTTGGACTTCCTCCCAAAATGAGTCTTATTATGGGGGAGGTAAGTCCACAATATAAGGCACATCACCTCATCTCCCTCAGGTGGTATGGGATCTCACAATCCACCCCGCTTAAGGGCCTGACACCCTCGTTGGTACACTTCTGGCCAAGGATTGGCTCTGATACCATTCTATCATAGCCTAGTGTGCATAACAAGATATTGTCGGCTTTGGGCCTGCCCTCACGGTTTTGTTCTTGGCCCCTCACCCAAAACGCGTCTTGCTATGGAGAAGTGAGTTTGTACATATAAGGCACATCACTTCCTCTCCCCCAGGTGATGTGGGATCTCACAATCCACTCCCTTAAGGAGTCCGGCGATCTCGTCGGCACACACTTTTGGCCAAGGATTGGCTTTGATATCATTCTGTCACAGCCCAGTCCGTATAAAAAGATATTATCTGCTTTGAGCCCCGCCCTCATGTACGGTTTTATTCTTGGGCTCCCACCAAAAACGCATCTTACTATGGGGAGGTGAGTTTGCACAAATAAGGCGCATCACCTTATCTACCCCAAGCGATATGTGATCTCTCAATCCATCCTACTTAGGGTCCGGACACCCTCATCAACATATTTCTAGCCGAGGATTAGCTCTGATACCATTCTGTCATAACCTAGTCTGCATAGCAAGATATTGTCAGTTTTGGGCCTCGGCCTCATGGTTTTGTTCTTGGGCTCCCACATAAAGCAACCGTGCCACGGGGATATCTTGTTTTCCCCTTCTCTTTACTCTTTTTAATACTTCCTTTTATCAATAATATAAGAATATTAGAGTTTTCTTTAATGAATATTAGAGTTCTCTTTTGCTTACCACTTCTAATTTCATTGAGAGGTTCTATTCATACCTCCAAAACTTGTATGTAGACCTCCTATCTTTTTTGAAATTTCAAAAATCCAATCTTACCCTTAAAAAAAAAATAAAAACATGTATTCAAGCATCTACAATTGTCCCTCACTTGAACCATAACCTCTGTGGCATAATACCCAGAAAACAAGAATAAAATTTCATTAATTGGGGTTTAGCGTTACTCTTACGACAAAGCTTCTGACTTTATCGAATTGGAACCATGACAACATGAGAATAATAAATACATACATATATTGAAATTGTTTGTTTCCTTTGTTTCATCGTGTTGTCTCCTTCATCAACAAAGATTGCAATCATTTTTAGAATTAAATCTCAATCAAGGAGACCTTTGCTCAAAATTGTTAGTACACAAAAACTTGATATAGTTTAATACTTGACACACATGGGCATTGTACACCAATTTGAATTAAGAATGTAAATAATCCCTCAAAAATTAACACCTGGCATAAGTTAATTTCCATTATCCCAATATTGTAATACGACAACGACCATCCTTTTAAATCAATGACCATGGGCATTGCAGTTCAAATTTGAGAGGCAGTTGGAGATGAAAACCAATGAAGAAAGTGGTAGAATTGGAAGTTTGTGTGTAAATTTGGAGAGAGAGGTCCAAATGCTAAATAGGGAGGTCTAAATAGAACCACCCGTTTTCATTTTCTTACTTTCTAGCGAGAAAACTGATCAATGAGAGCAAACTCCTTATGAACTAGAAATTGAAGCAAAACAAACAAAACAAAAAAATTTGAAATAAAAAAAATTGAGATTATAAAAGAATAAGAACATCAGTTCTATCTAAATAGCAGATGTTAAATAATGGAAAATAAATGAATTCCTTATGTAAAGCGATGTCATAGTAGGAAACAAAATCGGTCTTACAAATCAACCGATGTCTAGACTCATTTTATACATCGGAACCTTATAAGAAATTGATGTCTAGAATCATGTTTAACATCGGTTAAAAATCGATGTTTGTGATTTCATAATCTTTCTCTACACCTATTAAGACAACGGTCGGTTTTTTGTTTTACATCAGCTAAAAACTGATGTCTGGTGACATTATTCTAGTAGTGAGTTATGCACAATTTAATTCTATTCAATATGTAAGTGAAATTGGTGATAATTGTTCTTCACATTGTCTATATGAGCTAAAGGCTAAGGGAACTTATATTTACATAAATATATTTTAATAAGCATTTCGGTACACATGTGCCATACAAGTATGTTTTCTTGCATTTTCGTTAGGAAGAGCCTCTCTTTTCATTTTTTTTATATGGAAAAACCTTAACCAATCGAACAATTCGTTGGCATAGGCCACCCATAAAAAAATATATAAAATGGACTCACCTTCTGCCAGTGTTCTAAAACTCAGCTGCCCAGGCCGCCTAGGAGTGGGCGGCAGCAGACCGAGGCGAGTAACAGCAAATCGAAAGCCTTAGGCGGATAGAATTTGGGCAGCCGCCTGGGCGCTCTGGGCGTTCTAGGCTGCTAGGCGGTTTCCTCCCCTTTTTTTTTTTCCCCCAAAATGTAAACTCAACATCAGAGAAACATAAAACCCATTCGACCCCAAAACTGGAAAAAAAGACCACAGCTTTTATTCGCTCTCCCCTCCAAGCCACCACGTCTCTGCTCCACACCTCCACTAGAGCTCCCCAGAGCCACCATAGCCAAAAACTGATGTCTGGTGACATTATTCTAGTAGTGAGTTTTGCAAAATTTAATTCTACTCAATATGTAAGTGAAATTGGTGATAATTGTTCTTCACATTGTCTGTATGAGCTAAAGGCTAAGGGAACTTATAATTACATAAATATATTTTAATAAGCATTTCATTGTACACATGTGCCATACAAGTATGTTTTCTTGCATTTTCGTTAGGAAGAGCCTCTCTTTTCATTTTTTTTATATGGAAAAACCTTAACCAATCGAACGATTCGTTGGCATAGGCCACCCATAAAAAAAATATATAAAATGGACTCACCTTCTGCCAGTGTTCTAAAACCCGGCCGCCCAGGCCGCCTAGGCGCTGGGCGGCAGCAGACCGAGGCGAGTAATAGCAAATCAGAAGCCTTAGGCGGATAGAATTTGGGCGGCCGCCTGGGCGCTCTGGGCAGCTAGGCGGTTTCCTCCCCTTTTTCTTTTTCCCCCCAAAACGTAAACTCAACATCAGAGAAACATAAAACCCATTCGACCCCAAAACTAGAAAAATAGACCGCAGCTTTTATTCGCTCTCCTCTCCAAGCCACCACGTCTTTGCTCCATACCTCCACTAGAGCTCCCCAGAGCCACCGTAGCTCCCTCCCCCCCCCCCCCCCCTCCTAGCCACCACAGCTCCACGCCTCCTCCGTGCCTTTATTCTTGGTAATGAATAAAGCATTCTGCCACTATGAAATGTATTATGTTACTGAAAAATCGACGAAGAGATAAGGTGGAGATGGTGGCCTGGTGGGTACTCGTTTCGCAAAGGAGAGAGAAAGAGAAGGGCGTGGAAGTGAGAGAGAGAAGGGAGTAAAGTGAGTGGGGTGGTTACTGACAGAGAATATAATTGTGGCTGGTTTTAGTCGGTGGAGAGAACAAGGATAGGATGGGCACATGGGCAACATGAAGCATAATTTTGTTGGACAATTCAACTTCAGTTCTACCTCTCTCTCTCTTACCTCTATTTAAGTAAATAAATAGTTAATTAAATAAATATTTAGTTTATTTTTCTTTTGAGGAAGATAAATATTTAGTTTATTACTCTTTAAGTCTAAATAAAAGTTATAAAAATAAAAATAAAATTAAAAAAATACAAAACCACCTAGGCGCCTGGGCGCTCCTCCCTAGCCCACCGCTCGACTAGCGCCTAGTGATTTTTCAAACCTTGCCTTCTCCTGAAGAATTATTTGTCGGTAAAATTCTCCCATAAAAATTATAAAAAAAAAAAAAAAGGGATGCAAGTTTACAAGCGAATTCTTGTTGTAATGTATATCGATGGCACTTGAGTAAGAAATAAAAAGAAGGCTTCTCGGAGCGACCTTGGTTTCGAAACCTAGGTTTCGACTGGTGGCGGCGTTTCTTCCTTTGGGTAAGGCGGCGATCATGGACTGCGGTGACCTAGGGAGGCATCTCTGCGGTAATCGTGAGTGCAGCGAGGGATTTTTCTCAAACCGTGGTGTAAGGGTTCGGTCCAGGCAGTGAGTGAAGAGGTTGCCTTCGCGTTTATCGTCTAGGTTGCAGAGGAGGAGTAGGCCAGTTAGATCCAGCAGTGGCTGTTTGGTCTCGAGTTCGCAAGGCTTTGAGTCAGGTTTAGCGCCAAAGATCTTCGCTTGGGCTACAGCAGTGGTTCTACTGGTGTAGTGGTGGTTTGGAGGCGGTTTAGCGGTTGTTTGCTGTTCCTCAGAGGCTGGTTTCGTCTGGGTGAGTGGAACCTGATGGGGTGGTGGAAAGGACAGCCACCGAAGGGCCGGTCTGAGGCGGAGGCCGTTGGGCAGCCAAGAGTTGAGGCAGCTGCTCTATTTGCTCGGGTTTGGGCTTGGGTTTTCAGACCTGGGCTCAACTTTAGGCTGATGGGCTCTATTTTATGGGCCAGTAGGGAGGATGCTTTGCCATCCTCATTGATCACTTAGTGATGGGAGTGGCCTGGCCTAAGAGGTGGACATTCTTGGGCATGTTGGGCTAGCATATGGTCCATGACCAATCATTTTCGGATCAAGACTGCTACGGGAGTTGGTAATTATCTGGAATAAGATTGGCATTTTTTTCAAGCGGCTTATGGATAAGGAATTGCTCCCATTTGTTTGCTAGGAAGTGGCTCTCTGTTGGTACCGCAATTGCGTGCCTGGCTAATGGGGATGCTAGTCAATGATTTTTCCCTAGAAGACACAGAGTTGTTCTTTGTTCACTTACAAAGCGGGCTTAAAATTGATTTGTAATGAATTTACATTACTTAGATAGGAGCGTGGTCGTTACCCCACCATTTTTCTGTCTTTAAGTGTATGTTAGACTTTGGCTTTTTGGCTGGTCATCTAATGCAATGAACCTTTGTTTCAAAAAAAAAAAAAAATTTATATCGATGGCACCCCTTTCGATTGGAAGTCACAGAATTAATATATCATATTTGGTTGCATCATACAGTGAGTGGTAGTAATTTTTGGTAAGAGGTCACCGATATGCAAAAAATGCAAATACAATTACTACCCACCAAATTGTTGCATAATTGATGGTGGGAATCTACCCAAATCTTCAGTTCCAAAGAGTGGACAAGTAAGGTTTAGAATTTTGAAAAATTGTAAGAATCTTTAAGGACATCTGATTTATGTGTCTGACCCAAACTCTAGTGACTTATTCAAGTTGTAATAGGGTTAGTCTTACAAATATCTTCAGAGATATCGTAATCATTATACGATTAGGTTTCCTTGTAAGACTTATATTTTCTGCTTGTAATCCTCTATATAAAGAGGCTCCTATTGTCAATAAAAGCACATATCATTCTCTCCCAATTTATGATTTCTTAAAATACGTTATCAGCAAGAAGCACTAACCTGAAGCAAATAACAAACCCTAAAATAAAAAGCCAAAACCCTAAATCTGAATACAAAACCTTGAAACCTTTTCTGATCCCGCCACATACCTTGAAGACCTTGACCCCCAAGGGTCCAGAATCGGTGGCGGAATCCCAAGAACCAGCCTGAAAAGTATCGAACCGGCCCCCATAAGCAGAAGTCAATCCTCCACCGGTTTGCCACCTTCCAGACCTTCTCTTGCCACCAAACTTTGTCAGCAGCATCATCTAGACTTGAGGATTCTAGAACCGGTCAAATCATTCCAAGAACAGGCCGAAAAATCACCTAACCGGCAGCTAAAGCCACTGAACCGGCTCTGTTAGCCTCACTTGGATAACCTCGCCAGCACACCCCTGTGCCTATCTCCGCGCGTGCCCTTGCACCCCTCGTTGACCCCTCGGTTAGCCTCGTCAACACACAAACACCTCGCCTGCAGCCCCCTACGCACGCCCTCGCCTCCAGACCTCTCGGTTAGCCTTGCCAGTGCATAAACACCTCTCCTGCAGCCCCCTCGTGCATGCCCTCACCAACAGATTGATCCCTCCTTGACCCGTCTGATAGCCTTACCAGTGACAGCCCCCGCGCAAGCAAGTAGCATCCCCCGCGCAGCCTCGCTGACCCCTTGTCTACCCCTTACCTCTGACCACTGGGAACTTTTTCTAGCAAACTTCGATGAATTTTCCAGCCAATTTTCCATTGACTTCAAAAAGAAGTATTTTTTATTAAATGTTCCCGCTTTTCCGTACTTTCAATTTCTTTTAGTTTTCTCGGGACTTGCAGCCTCCCTTCTTCTACACTCCACTTCTTTTGTGGGGAGACCTGAGCCGAACTGTGGGAGTTCATGCTATCTCCAAGCTTGGAGCTTGTAGAGATCTCCAAACTTAGGGTTTGTTGAGAAGATACGATCGACCACATACACATCATTGTTTCGATCTAATCCAATACCTCTTGCAATTGAATTTATTGGGAGCGATTACACAAAAAAATTCCTAATTTCTTGGGAGCGAATACACTCAGAAATTCCTAATTTCTTGATAGCGACTATGCTTAGAAATTTTTGTTGTTTTCGTGGTAGCCTTTTCACTCCGAAAACTAACCCTTTTTCTTGTTCCTTTTCAGGATGAGTAACATGAGCAGACTGGACTTTGCTCCATTGGGAACAACTGGCTCTGGATATCACAAGTGGGTTCGTGATATCCGCCAGCATCTCAAGGCCGATGGAATCTTGGATACGATTCTCGAGCCTAGCCAGGACGTGCTAACTGTTGAGCAAGCTCAAGCTTTGGAAGCAAATAGAGTAGCCTTAGAGGAAAATAAGGTGAAAGCCGTCTGTAAACACGAGAATCTGAAAACAAACAAGATGCAGACACGTATACAAAAATAATAATTTTATTAATTTAAGTGCGGGTTACAATCTTTGGTAATCCTTTGATTCTATTTCCGACGATGAATTTCACTCAAGGGCTTGACGCTTGATCTTGAGTGGGACGATGGTCACAAGAGTCGACACGTGACGAACGTTTTGACTTGAGGTTGGTGAGGATCTGACTATTTGGCAGCTTGAGGGTTCTTCACACAAGCTTGGGAGGCTTCAGAAATTTTGAGAGTATTTCTTTCTCTTTTTTTGGCCGAAGTCCTTCTCTCGAGTTGAGAGGGGGTATTTATAGTGTCAGCGTCTCTCTTCATTTGGAATGCCTTAATGACATGTAATTAATTGTATTTTCCTTAATAACATAATAAAATCAATCAGCCCTAATTAACTGATTTAATCACGATTATTAAGGAATTATCCAATTAATTTGATGCTGATTTTAATTGTATTTCATTAATAATATAATCAAATCAATCAGCTTTAATTAACTGATTTAATCACGACTATTAAGGAATTAGCCAATTAATTTGATGGCTGATTTTCATCTTGATTATCAATTTAAATCTAATCAGCTGACGAAATTTAATACTTGATTTGACTTGGAATCAATTGATTTGATTTAATTGATCCGCCTTAATATCAGTTGATTAAGTCGGAACAAACTTATTTATTGCCGTCGGGCTTTTTGTATGCCGCCACGTGTCATTCCCTGAGTCTGCTTGGTTCTGTTTACTCATAAGCCACGTTCACATTTTGTGGGACCCACATGCCGACTAAATTTGTTCGGTCATAATTTCAAGTGTTGACCTAATTATTTAATGAATTTTATTTTTCGTTAAATTTTTGGTGTCTACACCGTCATCTATATGACTCGTCATATGGATAATTCTCTCTAGTACAAGTATATGAATGAAGAAGACCCTAGAAGGCTGTGGGTCTCACTCAAAGAACAATTTAGCAACGTCCGTGACTCTCTGCTTCCTAACTTAGAAGTGAGATGGCATAATCTCTGCTTCTATGATTTCAAGACAGTTCTTGATTATAACTCGGAAGCACTTCGCATTAAATCCTTAATGGAATTAGGTGGAAAAGATATCACAGATGCGATGTTGATTGAGATGACTCTCTCTACCTTTCCTGTCTCTGCTTTGATGGTTGCTAAGAACTATCGAATTGATGTTACTACAGGACGGATCATAAGGTTTCATGAGCTCATTGGAGCCATGAATGTTGCTGAAAAGCATGACAACATCCTTGTGAAGAACTATAATTCGAGACCCATGGGAATAGAGACTATTCCGAAGTCCAATTATAGTCACTCCCCAAAGGGAAGGGGCTAAGAGCGAAACCCTAATCCTAGGGATACTTTTGGACGTTCTAGTCCATATAATCACTCTACTTGGGAAGATAACAGCCAAAATAGGCGGACATGGAATCAAAGAGGCCAGCGTGGAAAGAGAGAGGGAGGCAACGCCTCTGGCTGTCACGCCCCTGATTTTTAACACAAATAAAAATTGATGTATAATCCCATAATTATACATGCGTGATTGTTCAGTCATCAATATCAAATACCTGAAAACTTTTTCCCTTTAAACTACCTACATATTGATGCACTGAACCCACTATGTCAATATTGACCCGCTCCACAGAGTCATATATTACATAAGCTTAAAAATTAAATTGTCAACAACAAAATAAAACGTAATTGCTCCTCAGAGCATACTACAACGGAAGTCCAAATAATGGTAAGTTCACAAAATTTGCTTCCTACCGTTTAGCTGCAAGTATGCAACCCCGACTTCAGTCACGATTATCCTGACCTGCAGGATTAACCCCTACACCGTTTGAATAGTGCACAGGGTTATCACACAACAAACCCGGAAAGCTTTTGCAAGCCCGTATGAGTAACTCAAAACAACTCATACCAAAATCACGGGATGAACCCCGCACATTTCAATTGAGAAACCAATCACATTTTATTATTCTCTTAAAGCACGAAATAAAGGAGAACAACTCACACTTTAATTTCCTTCAAAATCGAAATAAAAGAAAGCAACTTAAACCTTGGTTTCTTTCAAATCGAAACATAGAAAACAACTCACTTTTTGATTTCTATCAATCGTATCAAATTGTACCATAGAAAGCAACTCACACTTGAATTCTATCAATATAACATAGAAAGCAACTCACACCTTGATTTCTATAAATCGTACCATATCGTACCAAATAGTTAATAAGGAAAACAACTTGCAGCTTGTCCCCTTAAAAACCGTTAATAAGGAAGCAACTCACATCATGTTCCCTAAAAACAAATAATGTCATGAGTTATCAATACCAATTCCCGTTACCCCATGAATTACCTATATGGCAGACAGACTAGAGCTCTAACTGAAACGTAACCACTCGTCTGGCCAAAGACGTGATTACCTGATATTCTGCCCAAGGTCATAGACCTTCATTCCTCGGGTCGCACAGTCCCTTGGAGCAAATCATTAAGCAGTCACACTGGACTCAAAATCATTACACAAATCTCAACGCTTTTGAAAACAATCAAAATCAACATTTCCATAATCATTGTTTTCCGAAAAGCCACAAAATAATAAAAAGCATCATTTCATACATATTGTTTTCATACACAAATCTCAACACTTTTCCCAAGGTCATAGACCTTCAGTCCTCGGGCCGCACAGTCCCTTGGAGAAAAACATTAAAGGAGTCACACTTGACCCAAAATGTTACACAAATCTCAACGCTTTTGAAAACAATCGAAATCAACATTTCCATAATCATTGTTTTCCGAAAAGCCACAAAACAATAAAAAACATCATTTCATGCATATTGTCTTCATACACAAATCTCAACACTTTTCCCAAGGTCATAGACCTTCAGTCCTCGGGCCTCACAGTCCCTTGGAGCAAAACATTAAAGGAGTCACACTAGACCCAAAATGTTCACAAATCTCAACGCTTTTGAAAACAATCGAAATTAACATTTCCATAATCATTGTTTTCCGAAAAGCGACAAAACAATAAAAAGCATAATTTCATGTATATTGTTTTCCTCAATCCACAACCCACCAAAACATATATATTTCACGTAAATATATATCTATATGTAGTCATCCGCTCAGGAATGCCTACTAATACCAACTATAGTTTGCAGTTACTAAAAAACTCTCAAAATAAAGGTATTCCGTTCATAACTGAAATTGTCAGATTACTTACCTCGAAACTCCCGCTGCGTCTTCAATACAGAACAAAGTAGCCAAACCACCCAAAATAGCTGTCCTAAGAATACCTTGTCACGTACCTAAGGAATTACAGCTCTCATTCAGTCAACGAATCACAAGGAATAACGTTCGAAACCCTAAATCGAACCAAAATTCCCAAGGTGACGCCAAATGAGGCAAAACCACATCCGAGACCTCCCAAAGTCCCCAGAATTCGTCCATGATCGATATGACCAAACGACAAGTCGATCAGACGCTCGAATCCTCACGGATCGAATAAATCGATCGGTATGAAACTGCAAAAATCATAACAATTCCATACGAACTCCAAAATTTGCATATTATATATCAAAACGCTCGTATCAACAAGTAGAACATATATAATACTAAAAATAGTTCCATACATGGCTGGAACACCGCCAGAACGCCCCCACAGGCAGTGGTGCACCGCCGCCAGCCAAAACTCAAGATTTCACAAAACTCCCAACATCAAAGTTCCTCATCTAAGCATGCTTGTGAACTTTCATAACTAGCTCGAAGTCAGAAAACAAGCATAAAGGGTAGAAAACTACCTCACAAGCCGTGAACAGTAATCCAAACTGAGTTGAACCAAGTTTTACGTGATTCGATCCAAACAAACACCAAGGATCGATCAATGAGGCTGCTCTGAGCTCCCCAAGCTCAACTTGAAGCCTCGCCGACGTAGGAGATCGGAGAACCGATCGGGTCCGAAAACACTCAACTGCACCGCCTTGCAGCGCCGCCGTGGAGGAGAATCGGCGCTAGAGGACACTAGAGGGACGACCAGATGGAGGAGACGATCCTATCTGGAAAGTTTCGTCGCCGGAGACCACCGCAGTTCGCCGGAAAAGCCGGGTCAGGTCGCCGGGTTCGGGTCGGATCAGTCACGGGCCAGGAGAGAGAACGGAGCGTTTCTGATTTTTTCTGAAATGGTAAAAGTGAAATGTAAATAGTAAGTTTCCAAAAATGGAAACTCCTATTTATGGAACTTTCCCAAAACTTCAAATGCTCATAACTTTCACATACGAACTTCGATTGACGCATTCTGCATGTCCTCGAACTCGAATCAACACGCTCTACAACTTTCGTGAAGGAAATTTTCCGAGAATCCCAACATATAAAAAGTTAAACTTCACACGACCCCTAAACTGTGAAATTCGAATAATTATACGTATGAAAACCATTCCACCTCACATACAACTTACGAATAAAGAACAATACCAAATATTCGTACAACTAGTCTATTATTAATTACCAAAATTGCACAACGAAAATCCAGGTCATCACACTGGCCATGTTGGTGGCGTCACCAACACTAAGAGTCATCCTAATGACTCTTTCATAGCGCCTCAATCAAAGGAGTCTGGGCACAGAGATGTATGTTCTCAATATGGAGCATCCGGTTATTGGACACACATTTGTAGAGCTCGTGAGAGTATTTCCACTGCCTACAAAGCATATTGTGAAGCTAGAGAAGCTCACTATGTGGAACAAGGAGATCAAGAAGGAGATCTCGAACTAAGGGTTGTAAACTTCAAATCTGGTTAGGAACAATAGATCGGCGATTTTGAATAAGTCTTTATTTTTCCAAGAGATGTGATATGCCAATTGCCATAGTATTATTAGTGAATGCCATTGGTTAAGTTTTTATTCAACTAGGCTCATCCAAAGGGAGTATGATGTCTAGGAAAGTTTTGAGATAAGTGGTACCTAAGCGTGTTTTGCTCCACCGACATCTCTTTACTTACCTGGTCATATTAATTTTGGAGTTACCGAAAGAAGTTAAACGACTACCTTTGTTTTGCATTAGCCAATTTCAGATTAGATCGATTTTCTTTTGGTCAAATAAACAATGTTGTATACCATTGGCTTATGAATAAAATTTCAAGTCCTTTTCATTATGACTCCATTTCAATTCTGAGTTTTTGAGGAATGAATCCTATAGAACTTCAATGTCATGCGGATAGTGCGGCTACGCACATCATTCACAACCATAGGCAATTATTCTTAGAGATGTTGCCTATACATTCCTTCGTGACTATGATGGCTAGGCCATCAAGTCTAGTTCAAGGACATGGAATGTCCCAAATTCCTCTTGCTAAATGGCACCTTGATTACTGTTACATAAACTTTCTACACTCCTAGGGAAAATCAAACCCTATTGAGTTGTTCAAGCCAACGGATTCCATACGAAAATGCATGTAGAGAACAATAAAGAGTTCCTTTGCATTAGCTCTAATGACTGCGAATAAAGGCGCATCTTAGAGTAACTTATGTGTCTCTCTAGTGGTTTTTATGTCACCCCTATTCGAGCCATTAAATCAAATAGAGTTATGAGAGAATATCTCTTGGATTTAGATACATATTGGCTTTGTCCCGACAGGATATGTCATCCTAGTCATGATATGATAATCCCTCTACTAAAGACTTCACACGGACATCTGTTCTTTCGAGCAACATGAAGCAAGAATCAAAAGTTGATTCCTGGACTAAGTGTGACCGCTGCAGCTGCCTCTGACTCCGCTGCTATCCACCGCCAGCCTAGGGCTTGGTAGTCCATATCCATGATGCCATGGATGTCATCCATCATGGTGATGGCGCCCTAGGTGATGTTGCAATCACCAACTTTGCTTCAAATAGCATTTCAGACTCTTAGGCCCAACCAAAATCCTCATTGGTTGCAACTAAGGCCCATCGCTGGTTTTACAAAGCCCATTCCTTAAGAAAATTAGGACTAAGACCGTCCTACGCAAAGGATACAAAAATACTCATTCTGTTCTTACATAGAATCCGAGGGGATTCCTTGGATGAATTTAACCAACTTGCAGACGTTTAAATATTTCATGACGTTGATTAACATGCAAACACGCTGGTTACGTGTTGTGCCATTGTCCATTTATAATGCTGCTTATATTATACTCTTAGCACATATCATATGGTGACGAGCTCACTCCTAGATAATCTCATTTAGTCAATTGGACTTGACAATGCTAGAGAGTCTACATCGAAGACTTTCAATGATTATTACATTGGGACTGATGTTGGACATCATATTCCCATGTACACACCCAAATGGTCTCACGAAAATGACAACAATGGTAGCCCGAACATTGATAATGCGCACCAATCTCCCTATATCCGCTTGGGGTGATGCAATATCGCATGCAAGTATGCTAATTCGTCTACGACCCACTACCACTCAATCTATCTCTGCATTACAGTTAGTGACTAAGTACAAGTATGTTGTACTTACACATATTTGAGTGCATCATTTATGTGCCTCTTGCGTCGCCACAGAGCACTATGATGGGTCCTCACAAACGAATGGGCAACTATGTTGGATTTCAGATTCCAACAACCGTCCACTACTCAATACCCTTGCTAGGCGATCTCTTTGCCGCATGTTTTGCAGATTGTCACTTTGATGAGATAGTCTTCCCATTATTAAGGGGAGATAAGAACACGGATGTTCAGCATGAACGAAAGGAAGTGTCGTGGTCTATGCGGACTATGTCTCATCTCGATCCCCGCTAAAGTGACGAGATCACACATATCTGCTATGAATATGCCTACAAGGATGGACATCCCTACTAGAGGATGTAACGCCACCCTACACGAAGGTAGGCATGCATGGCATCAACGCCATAGAGAGTGACAATCTGAAGTTACAGGTCATAGCCCCAGCTAGGATGCGTGAAGGCCCGTGGGTTCGAACGATACTTTGGCACAATTCAATCATATGATCATTGACACTCAAAATCTGCCTCATGAGAATGTTCCAGATTATGGTTATTGTTGGGGGACGTCTCAAGGTCAGAACCTATTCCTGAGAATATAGAGCTCTCTGAAAATTACACTAGTGTGCATGAGATGTGGGATAGAAACTCCATCGTGATTGATGATGTATTCGTGCATTTCGCGTGCATGAGTTTGTTAAGTCTGATGACATCGAATCACGCTTTGTTAATGAATGAATGCCAACGTAGAGAAAATTGGCCTTAATGGAAATATGCAATCCAAGTTAGGTTGGATTCTCCAACAAAAAGGAAGGTATTTTCGAGCCAGTGATGTCGACAGCTCCTAACATAAAACCTATTGATTAATGGGTCTTCATTAGAAAGTGTAATGAGAAAAAGACATGGTAATCTCGCCCTATGGCGCAAGACTTCCCACAAAATGCCTTGGAATCAACTACGAGGAGACATATTCTCTTGTAATGAATGTCATTGCACTCCATTACCCTGTCAGTTTGGTAGTTTCTGAATAACTGAACTTGCAGCTTACAAATGTGGTCACCACGTATCTCTATGGGATTTAGATACAGAATATATGCGAAGTTTCTTGGTGGACTTCATTTAGTCAAGTCAAGTGGCTCTAGACCATAGAGCGTGTTTGCAAAGAGGTTGAAACGCTCACTAAAGTGACTACTTGATTGGGAAGGAACATGCTCGCGTGTTTCCATGATAAGTTTCGGATCCTATCGCGGTTCATGTTGGTGACATGATATTCATTGGAAGCCCTTAAAGAGTTAAGGAAAATTGATGAACACTTCAAATTCAAGTTTAAGATGAAGGATCTTGAGAAAACACAATTTTGTCTCGGTTTGAAACTTGAGCACCGTATTGATAGATGCTTAGGCATTTTGACAATGTCAAGTCTTCAAGCACGCCCGTGATCGTCTGTAGTCTTGATCCTAAAAAAAATCATCTTCGTCTGAAGGATGATGACGAAGATGTGCTAGAAGCAGAAGTGCCCTACTTGAGTACAATAGGCGCATTATTGTACTTAGCTCAATGCACAAGACTGGACATCTCATTTGCAATGAACTTGTTAGCTAGGTATAGTTTTACGTTAACGCGAAGCTATTGGAGCGGTGTGAAAGATATCTTTCGATACTTGAAATGTACGATTGATATAGGCTTGCTCTATCCCTACATAAAGATGATGGATTAGGACCATCATACACCAGAAATGCTACCAACATTGGCCTACATCCACTGTCCCCATCCGAAAATGACATTAGTATTTTTGGAAGGTTTTGTTGATGCTGGGTACCTCTCTGACCCACACAAAGGTCGTTTCAAATCTGGTTAAGTGTTCACCATGGGTAAGACCGCGATATCTTGGAGGTCTACATAATAGATCCTAGTCGTTATATCTTCGAACCATGTAAAGATTATTACTCTTCACAAAGCGGCTTGTGAATGTATATGGATTAGATCCATGATTATGCATGTTTGAAGCAATTATGGTTTGAAGTCTACCACAGATGAGCCTACGAGCATTTACAAGGATCATGCTGCTTGCTTTGAACAAATGAAGTAAGACTACATCAAAAGTGACAACACCAAGAATAATCAGCAACAACAGACTCTCCTCAAGATCAAAGTGAACTAGGTTCGATCTCAGGACAATGTGGCAGACTTATTCACTAAGTCATTGCCTAAATCCACTTTCGAGAAACATGTTGGTAGTATCGCTTGCGGAAGTTATTTGAACTCCCGTGATTGGAGTCATCAAGATGAGATGCAGACATCAAGGGGAGATTGTGAGCCCCTGAAAATTTTAGTTAATTTCCGAAAGTAATTTTTTTTGCCAATAAGATTTTCGCCAGGTGATTTAAGTGAAGAAATCAATTTTGGAAATTATTTTGGTATCGAGACCACCTATTGGGCTGACAATTTAAGTTTGGGCCGAGATTCTTCAATTTGGGCCTAGAAGGTTATCGAAGTTTAGTGAGGCGACCGTTTGTTAAAGTTTCGAAGACGATAAATTGAGTTGTAACAAAGTTTTGGATTTTGGGTTTTTACGAGATCAAGTTTTGGGCCTATAACGAAGTTGAGAAACAGCTTAGAAAGTTTCCGACGAAAGACGAATAAAAGAAACGTCACGAGCCCAAAACCAAAAGCAATAAGCTAGGAGAATTGTGTAATTCATCGAAGGGGCAAATTTGACATTTCTCGTACGTGAGTATAAATAGAATACTTGGACACCCTAACACCCTAAAAACCATTTCTCCCTCACTCTCGGCCACACACTCTCTCTCTCCCCGACCTCACTCTATCGTCCTCTCCCTCTGCCATCGCCGGAACCACATCATCCGGCCACCGCCTCACATCACCGCTACCACCAATCGAAGCACCACCTCAATCCGACCTAAACCCATAAGAGATCGAAGCCATGCATCGATCCGGCCTCTCTCTTCCGCTATCCTTCTCTCTGCCACCACCGAAGACTCCATCTCCGGCCACCATCTCCCCACACCGTCTTCACCAATCGACGTGGCATCCAAAACCAACCCAAGCCCGAGCCTTACTGTCAAAATACATCGTCGGCAGCCTCTGCGCACGACCACCCAAGGCTGCAACGCCACTGCTGCTCGACCCTCGCCGGTTCCCAGCCATCCCTTCACTACACTGCCGCTCGACCCTCGCCGGTTCCCAGCCATCCCTTCACTACACTGCCGCCTCAAGTGAGCTCAGAGAGTGCCGAACATTAAGCCCCCAACATCCCATCACCAGAAGACGTCGAACGCACATCGCCGGAAATCGAGCTCTACATGCCTTCGTTCTCCAACCTCTAGTCCAAATCGAGCTGGACTACCTCCCTAGATGTGATCAGCACCTCACTACCCACCTGTTCCCGAGACGCCGACTTCCGATTCCGATTCCGACTAGGGCCACCGTACGAGCTACACGCACAAGCGCTGGCGCGTCAACCACCATAGCTCCGCCGCTCACTGTCGCTGGATCATCTCTGTTAGGTAACTTACGTCATCTTATTCTCGGTTGAATCCCCCAATTTGATTCAGACCCAAGAGCTCTAATTTATGTGTCTAAATTGGCTTGTATGAGGTTTGTGGAATCTGGAAAATTGAAGCTTTGGAGAAGAAATAAGCTACTTGGTCCGTTTCGATTGAAATCGAAATAAGGTAAGAATCTCGACCTGTGTTTGGATGGAATATTGGTTTAGGGTTGTTCATTGATTGTATATTGTCTGCTAGGAATTCAGATGGTTAATGGATGTGGATTTCTGCCTTTTTAGAGTGTTGGAGGAGAGGAAGTTGCTGGGTTAATTTCAATTGAACCTGGAAAAGGTAAGAACCATGTACAGGTTCTGTTTTTGGATGCCGAAATAGTCAAGGGTTGGTTATTAATGCTCTGGTATTTGATTGGTGTTTACATGATTGTTGATGGTGGTGAAGTGTAGCTTCCACGATTTGGCTTCTAATTTGGAAAAGAAGAATGGTAAGAGAACTGTGCATTCTGGAATCTATATGTTCGTGTGCAGGTTTTGAGCATGTGGTCGGGAAGCATATAGGAGAGGCACATAGCCCGGCTTGGCGTATTCCTCTTTGTCTTTACTAAAGTACGGTTTTGGGTCCATTATCGGATTTCGAAGTAACTTATTTATTTACTTTCTTACTAATTTATTTATTTATTTATTTTCTACTCGCTTACAAAAATTCTGAGAGACCCGTAACCCTGGGGCGCGTCTCTCATGCTTGTAGTTGCTTAGTGATTTGTTTTATTTTCCAAATTGGGCTCCGATTGCAAGCCCAAAACTCTTAGCCCATTTCAAATTCCGCTTTTGAAAATGTGTTGCTTGGTTGCTAGAATGACTTGTCCAAGAAAGTGTTTTGTAAACCAACAGTTTGAACCCAAAAGGCCTTGCGATTTCGGGTTGATGAGTTATCGGGATGTCATTCGTGACATGTCCGTTTCTCATTGGCTCGAGGTCGCGGCGCTGTGGGACCCCTCTCTTAGGCCGCCACAGAGATGTCTACATGTTTGGTCTCGAAATATAAAGGGTGTGTCGTACGCTTTTTGTCCTTCGACCGAGATTATTTTTGTCCCACTGAGTTTTTGTTGTTCTGCAAGGTTTTGACGAGGAAACTAGAGGAGCACCATGTTTGACCGACACAAGGGGGAGTGTTTAAGGACATCTGATTTATGTGTCTGGCCCAAACTCTAATGACTTGTCCAAGTTATAATATTGTTAGTCTTACAGATATCTTTGGAGATATCCTAATCATTGTACGATTCAGTTTCCTTGTAAGACTTATATTCATCCTCTATATAAAGACTCCCCTTTTATTAATAAAAACACAAATCATTCTCTCATAATTTCTAATTTCCTAAAACAAAGAAGAGTTTCTATCAAATTTACCTCAAAACTTGGAACATTTTTCCTTTAATTTTTATTTTTTTATTAATGTTTGACCTACTTCAGGGTTGAATTGGGTTGGGCCACAGAACTCTTTTGCTATTGGCAAAGATTCTTTAACCTTCCCCCTAGGATTTGGACTGGATTGAGCGGGCTGAACAATCATTAGGCCTGTGACTATTCTAATTCACAATATAAAACTGTATGGCTTTTTGGGAGCGGGATTGAAGGATCCACGGCTTCACAGAATTTTGTTTTTGGGTCGATCACTCCTCCGCCATTTAGATCGGAGAATTTATAGAGGAAATTGGGTATTAAATTTCAAGAAGGGTTGCTATATTTAATACTGTTTGTAGTAAACCCTAGCAACTGCACGAATGCAAGACCAAATCATGATTCTGGAAACACGCTTATATATCCTGCATTTAATGGAGAGTTCGATTCTCGTCCTTCTCCTCACCCACACCTTAGGCCTCATATGAATGGCGAAAAAAAATTGAAGTATTAGAGACGAAAAAAATCGATTTTAAGGGCAACAATATCTTTCAATGGTATTAATATAACATCAACCAATAATTGATCTTGTATAAAAAATAATAAAAAAAACCATTAATTGATCTTATTTCTTTTCAAATAATTGTATGGAATGTCACCTAGCCTATCTCAAACACCAAGTCCATATTAAGAAGATGTCAAAAGGAGCATCGATCCCTAATTCCGTACTCATTGCCAGTACAAATGCATCCTTAGTCATTATCATCTAAATGATATTATGGAGCTATCTAGAGTACATTAATTCCTCTTGAAAGTTGAAACTGAACAGTGTGACGTTACGTACGTAGTAGTAGATATGTTCTTGGCTTCTATCATTCAAACTCTCAATCTTGAAAATCCTAGCTTTCGTGGTACAGATAGCTAAGACATGAATATAAATTATCAAGGCTATCTCATATCTATGTCCTTGTCTAATTAGTGGTACTGCACGCCCATCATTGAACACACATAAGACCATTTTTTGTTTCTTTGACTAGATCACAGCCGCCATCATCTTCATCATCATCCATCGAGCTAATAATGCCTAATGCAGCTTTTCTATCAGGACTATGCATGTGCTTTGACCTATCTAGTTCCTTAGTAGACAAACCCTAGCTCGAAAACAAGGTGGAGTTTCTCACGAATGTTATATAACTACATCTTTTCCTTTACTCTATAGAGTTCATAGCTTCTTGGACTCCTTTTCCACCTCCCTCAGTTTCTAATTAGTCGACTGTTCAATTAAGAGAATACGGCATAGTTTAATGGAATTAGTCGGGTGTAAGCATCCTAGTCAAACCAAAAAAACAATTATACAAAGTTGGGTCAAAACTCAAAACCACACAATTGTCACAATAACAAATGTCAACCCCACTAATGTATAAGTTGGAGAAAGCTAGTGGTACCCATTATATGCTTCCCTTTCACTTCATATATCAAAGATACTTTTGCAATAATGAAGCATTGTGTATATGTAAGGCCATATGTAAGGCCCTAAGCCTTAGTCCCGCTGCTTTTCTTAGATCCATCATCCACGTGTTTTGCATACAACCCTCGGCCACATCGTGTCTCAAGCCATATTAGATACATTCTCTTAATTTTCAGATATTTCCATATGTTACGTTGTTTAACTCAAAACAATAGGAAATATTACTTCTTATTTAAGATGTAGTGGCAAAGTAAATGGCCTAAGTGGGTGCCTATTCTACTATCATGAGCAGTACATCTTATCACCATCGTTTTGCGGATTGGCTTCATTATAAAAATGTATAGTGAATGATATGGCTACAGAAATAGGTAATGAGTGCATGAGAGAAGATAGAGAAGTGGGCCAAATCCAACAAGTTTTTGGGAGTTTTAGAAAGGATAATTCTCAAGTTCACTCTTGGTATGAACACGCTCATTCACATTTTTTCCGTCAGTCTATTAAATATTGACACATGTACAACTATTAAAAAGAAGAGAAAAAAAATTTATTAACTGGCTTCTCGTTAACTCACATTGTTTACTCAAGAGAATTTCTGTTGAGACATTTAAATTTACTCATTTGACATCTCATACTCTCTACATTTCTTTTTTACTTCTAAATAAAAAAGTTTGCTCACTAAATCTCCTTTTAAATTCCTATAATAACCTTAATTATATTATTTAGAAACAAAACAATAAATTGCTAATGGTACCTCTAATTCACTCATTACACCTCTATTATTATTTTTTTTTTTTGCATGCAAACCTAAAAACTTACCCAACAAAAATTTCTAAAACTTTCATTCATGAATCAAATGGTCATGACCCTCTCATTCACTAAGCAACATGCAGTAGTAACAAGAACAAAAAAAAGGAGGATATAGTAATCCACTTTGGAGATAGTAAAACTAACCATCGACAACAAAACCTCCACAGGCAAAGTAGCATGAACAATTAATACTAACTCAATCTAAGTCACTAAGAAACATGCAGCAGTAACCCAGAATGCAAAACAAAAATGAAAACGCAACAATAAACTAATAACCGAAACTAAAGAAGAAGAAAAACATAAAACAAAAAAGACAAAAGACAAAACCAAAAACCACCATTGATCTTCCACCCAAAAACTCTCATCCTCCAACCAAACCTTGAATAAAATTTAGACTAAGAACTTAATAAGGGTTCTAGAATATTCTCTTTTAGCCTTTTAATCCGCAGCAAAGCTCATACATTCAAATTATACGTTGTTTGGAGGCTCTGAAACAATGAATTGTATCTCCATTAATGACAATTTTTTTTTTTTAAATAGGTGTAATAAATTCTTTGCCCATCACTGGTTGTGATGTTTTGATTGGAAAGGGACTATTTCCATGGATGAGCCTAACTCATCAGATCACAGGTTTAGAGTCTTTCTAATGTAAAGTTAAAATAACTAGTTGAGAGGTCTATAAAGAAAATACTAGTTGATTATGTTCTTCCCGTTTATAATCTCATTCATTTTCCAACCATAATGAAGAAGTAACCAAATATCCGATTAGTTTTTTTTTTTAACAAAAAAACAATCTATAAAAAAAAATACTAGTTTTTTTTTTTTTTTTTTTTTTTTTAAATAGAAGTTGAATTCATTAGATCAACAGCAAAAAGGCTGAAGTCTACCAAAACTTACATAAGAAATCAGGTAAGAAAATCCGGAGTAACCTACCTAAGCTAAAGCAAACCTTTAAAGATCACTGGGTCGCTCACATTTAAGCGAGACTATACAAGAATGAAAAAACCTCTCCTCCTACAAAAAAGAAATCATTCAACTAGCCCTCACTTGTCAATCACACAATTGTGGTACAAGCAAGAAACTAGAAACGTCATAGAAGACTCATAGAAGTTAATCCAACCTCACACAAGCCAGACCCTAAGACATTAGAGCCCCATTTGCCTGGACCCGAGCCCAAGCCCGTAGGCCCAAACCCAAGTCCAGTCTTGTCTAGCAAAAACATAAACAAAAGCAAACAGGACCAGCAACCCAAACGCAGGCCCCTGTCCCATCAACCCAAGATTGAGCCCAGGTCCAGAGACCCAGGCCCAAGCCCAAGCCCAAGCCCAAGCCCAAGCCAACAGTAGGAGAGCCTCATGTTGCTCCTCTGCGTCCCACCCACCCTCCTTACATATGTCAGTGAGAATCGAACCCATGACCTTTACAATGTTGGATTTATAACTTACCAACATGTCACAGCTCACCGACATATCCAATTAGTTTTACTTCCCAACAGGTCACATATCCAATTAATTTTTCTTCTTAAAAATAATGTTGAAGAAACCATTTCCTCAACAGTTGTTGAATAGCCTGAACTCATCATCTTTATTGCCCTTTTGGCATTCAAACCAAAATCAGAATTGAGCGACAACATTGAATTTCTTCAGTTCATTGCCGACAAGGATTATCCATCTTATAGCTAACTAAGCTTTCAGAAATGGGATGGTTACCCATTTGGTCCAGAGCCATGCACATGTTGTATTTATTATTTTCTGTCTTTTTTTTTTTGAAGGATTATTTTGGGTCTTAGAGAGCCACAAATTTGTTTTGTTTCTAGGCTGGGGGCTGGAGAGTGTAGGACTTGCAAGTGCTAATTAGAATGGAAGAGAATCATGGATAAACCAAGTGAGTTAACATAAAAAAAATGTAAAGTTGATTTTTTTTTTATAATAATTATACGCGTGTAAATATATTATAGGCTAGTTGAGAAAATGGTGAATGAGTAAATTCACTCTAGAAATGAGCTTAAGAATTATCATTTCAGTCTTCTAAAAAAAAAAAAAAAAGAATTATCCTTTTAGAAAACATGCCAAATAATGGGTCGGTACTTATTTAGAGAAACTGAAACTACGGTCATCATATTTTTTTGACTAGGCAAAATAAAAACTACGATCATCATATTGAGATAGAAGACAGAGACAAGACTCACAAGAGATAGAACCGGAGTTACTAACCTTGAATTTTTCAAACCAGTACTCTGTTCTCCTCTATATGGTCCCTGTGGCTCACGGTTGCCCTACAAATGACTATACGTGTTCCCTTTTGAGTGGTACCATGCCCCCACTATGATAAAGCTAACCCTAGCTAAGACGCACGTGTAGGTCCCTTGCTGGATGCACCAGTAAAAAGAAGAAGGAAAAATGAGCTTGGAAATGGTCCATGCGAGTAGTGCAGAAAGCAACGCAATTGAAGCATGCAGGGGACCCCTGTGGGAAAGGCCATTACGGCACTGCAGTCTCTGCATCTCGGTGTTGTCCTTGTGAGACTAACCTATTGACGTACGATTGGCATCTTTGAATTGAATCTCTGCACTGCATGATCCCTTTTTTTTTTTTTTTTTTTTTTGGCTTTTTGGGTTTTTATCTCTATCAGGATTAGGGTTCTAGAGTTCTGGTAGCTTAATTAGCTGCTTGTAGTAGTACTTCTGCTCAGCACGGCATACTTTTCAGCTAAGTCTATCAAAGGCTAGGGCTGTGGCCCTTTCAGTGCTATTCTCACTTTCCCACATGAGTGGGGGATCCATCATATGCGTGTAGATATATAGCTTCATATCTATTGGTGGAATATGCTCAATTCAACTCAGATAGCTAGGATTAATTGAATGTGTTTATTAATGGGGCAATTATCTCTCCTAATTTTCTCTTTTCTTTCAGTGCGTAAGAGAACCTGAGAGGATCAATCATCTCCAGATGAACTTCTGTGGGTCGGTGCTTGTCATATGTGTGGATTACAAAACAATGTTTGGGGAATTTAAGTGGAAGGTCAGATTCAAAAGGGTGAATGTAGAAAACTAACCTTTGTTATTATTTTGTGTGGAAGTTTTACATATCCTATGCATCTACAATGTCAGGGAGCAAAGTGTTCTCATAAATATCTCAAATAGGCAAGGATAAGTGGAGGCATGATGCAACTATGAGATAATGTATTTCTTACTCTTAGTCTTGTTCCCATAAAGAAGAATTTTTGGATTAGCCACGTACTACCTGTTCACCAGTATTTAAGGACGGATTTATGGTTTAGTATTTAAGATTTGAATTGAAATAACAATGACATCAAACATGATCACACGCTTATACAACACTAAATCAAAAGATCACGGAATGACTTAGATTCTAGAAATTAGTCGTTATCTCGGAAAGAAGGAAAGACATGCATAAAGAAATTTGGATGTATATTGTGAACTTGAACCAAAATCACAAAAGAAACCAATGAAATGGGATGGGATGATTGAATTCTACTGATGATGATAAGGTTGATGTAGAGGTGTGGTATTTGCCAACTGCTGCTATTTCTAATTTCTTGGATGTGGTTGGACATTGGACTCAACCTACACTCCCTCATGTACGTGTCTACATCAGACTTGTTCAACACTCATAAGTTTGAATCTACAAATTATTATGAGGCCGGATTCAGATTGAAAGCATTGAATGCAATGCTAATCACCTTGCAATTCTAACCAGATAAATACATGAAAACTCGATAAGAAAGATTAATGTAATTCTATAAACTATCACCTTTGAACTTTGTCTCTGACATATAGAAGAGGTACAAGAACTAGCTAGTAATTAAGAGAAGGATATCCTAGTCGGAAAAAAAATTAAGAGAAGGATATAGAGCAACAAAAGACAGAGACGAGGACAATGCATGCATCTTCACTGTAGCTAGTAGTACACAATGGGATAAGATGGGTACACAAAATTCAACCGTAAAATCACGACCTTTGCAGCAATTATTTCCAGGTGGAGGCAAAAACTGCAGGGCCAGGGGGTCACGTACCCTCTCATTGAAGGGCACACTACCCTTTTCAGGGCATTTTGGCCTAACAAGTAATAAGCTGACTGCTGCTGCAAGAAAAGAAGGGAATCAAAACTTTGACTACACAAATTGACAAAGGATTTATAAAAAGCTCGCCATGCATTTCTTTTATTTCTTTCTATTCCTACAGTAGAAGGTCCTTGTTCTCTCGATACTTGATATGATAAAAGCTTGCATATGTAGTGGCCACTGCCTGAAAAAACAAAGCCTTTTTTTTTTCTTTCTAGCCTCACTCATGCATGCACTGGGAATGGAAGAGATAAGCTAATCAGGGCCACCCAACAACTGCTCTCTTTCTGTCTCTTTCTTCACTTTGGTCACGTTTGGTTTGAGGAAAGGAAGCATTAGGAAAAGAAATTTGACAGTTACCAAACATTGAAATGGACAGTTATTGGAAAATTTCATTTCCCTTCCCATCGAAAAGACAAAGAAATTATTTTCATTTCCGTGAACCAAACGAGGCCAATTCTGTTTCAGGAGACGGGTGGTTTTTGATAAGACATTTATAGAGAAGGGATCCAGGGAAACAAAAGCATCAAAATGCATGATATGCCATTCCCAGTTTGCCACATTTGGCCATTGCAACTTTGGTGGTGGACTTAAGCTATTGTTAATTAATCCTTTAGAACACCATATTGAATTAGTTGGTTTCTTTAATCGTTGTTTGCCAACTTTCTTTTGGGGCCCTATCTCTTTTCTTTTTGGTATAGAATTTTGTTCTTTTTGGTGCAATGCAATGCAAACCCTACCACTAATCCCACCAACTGGCCTGGGCGGTTTGAAGTTTGCCATCTTCTTAATTTATAACAAAGAAATGGCTTTGGGGTACATAGTGAAATGCCATTGGAGGACTACTCAAGTTTAAGAATAAGTGTTGTTTGAGATGCTAGACACGTGTCAGGTTGTCAACGTTTAATTAGCAAAGAATTAACGTGGTGTGAATTTGTTCGATTCCAATTTCCACGTTCATTTTGATCGGTTATAGGTAAGACAATGATGGTTATAGATTGCCATTGTAAGAGTATTCCTTTAAAAGGGTTTCAGTGTTGCTTTTATCAATTGTGCACCGCATGAAGAACACGATGCATGTCTTGATTGTAGATAACAATGTTAGTGTAAAGATGAAAGCAAAAATGTATATAAAACTACTTCTTTATGTCACATCAGGATATATATTATGTTTGATGATGGTGGAAATTCTCGTTTTGCAATCGCTGTATGATGAAGTTGAGAAGTTGAGGACACCTGATATGCTGTGTGGTATAAATCCATGTGTTTTGCCGTTTTGGAGCAAATATAGCCGAAAGTGGAGAAAACGCAAGATAAATATCATTTGGAGTGTTACTAAAGGCATTCCGATCGATGTGTTGAATATGAGCAATTAAAATAGTCATACAACATAGCAGCTCAGTCCTTGTCCGAGCTTGGAAAATGACAGTAACATGCACCAACAGATCAATTAATTCAAGAGTGATTCCTCTTCACCTTTACTAATTATCTCCAAGATTTGCCCACCCCTCATTTGACAGACCAAAAATGGTGAGAAGAGAGATTGAGAAGCGAGTCGATGAAGAGAAGAATGAGAAGAAGAAGAAGAAGGTAATGGTATCCATCACGAAGGCCAAACTGACCTTGGAATGAAGCAAAAAGAAATGACACATGTTGATCTAATCCAGTACGATTGATGGTAAATATGTCATCCATCCTATAAGGTGGTAAACGAATACTTTAAAATCCAAGTCTAACATAAAAATTATGATTTTTTTTTTTTGTTAAGAGGATTATGAATGGAGGGCGTCTATTTATACCTCCTCCACATTTGATATGTGGACTTCTCTGGTTTTTTAAAAATTTTAAAATCCAAATTTATCATTTATAAAGTCTAAACGACAGGGGAAAAAAAAAGGAATAAGATTAACCATGGTTATCCGCATCTCATCCTCTACCTTCAGCAATTCATCAATCTATTCATCTCAACAACCACAACCAATCATTCCATCTACCAATGGAACTATCTATTATATTCATCTGTTTGATAAAAATATGTATTATTGATGGATTTAGTATGATTTCTATAGGCAAATAAAAAAAATCATGAATCCAATTGAATGAAACAGAAGCATACCCAGATTGAATGAACAATTATCTATGATGACTTTCAACTCTTATTTTCATGAATACCCAACGACTTTTAGTCTTAAAAGTAAATACAAGAACTGATTGTTCATAAGAAGTTGTCGTTTTTGATGAACAACCAAAAACCATTTTTACTAACTGGTGAAGTTTTACAAGCTATGTCTCATTGGGTGATAGCTACTAGTGGCATAGTGTAAAGTGGCATGGCCTGGTGTCTCGCCAATTGCAGTGATGGGGCTCTAATGAAAGATGTGGAGAGGAAGATGGCTGGAGTGGGAAGGTGGGAAGAGAACAAGTATGAAAAGGGGGAAATGATCATTTACCCAATTTTAGGCACCAAATTAGCCACTTGCTCCACTAATATTTTTTTAACCTCATTTACCCAAAACACTCTAAGGGATTATTTCCCTAATACCCAATTAATTCTTTTTTTATTCTTTTTATTTTTTTTTTTGGGACTTTTTTGCCTTCTCCTTCTTTCTCACTTAGAGACAGAGAAGTCATCCTCCACCTTGCTGTGCTCGAGTGACCAGTGGCAGGTCGCGGTCTCCAGCGACCGGTGACCTGAATCCTGCCACCGGCGACCAGTCACAGGAATCCAGAATCCGACTGCCGGACTGGTGAACGGATTCCGGCGTCTAATTTTATTACCCCTCAATAATCATATTATTGCCCCCCAATAATAATATTATTGCCCCCCAGTAGCAAGTTTATTAGGGATCAATATTAATTAAAAATGAAGATGTTTATAATTTTGAAAGTTTTTGTAGGTTTATCCACAGTTAAGACATTATTGCGGGGCAATAATCTATCTATTGCCTCCCAATAGACCTCCCCAAAAATAACCAGTTTCTATCATTGACAGATTATTATACTTTAATAAACTCAAAACAACATAAGACTTATCAAAACTCTAATTTCAGTGATTAATTAACCACAGTTAAGAAATTATTGGGGGGCAATAATTTGTCTATTGCCCCCCAATAGACCACAGTTTTGACGTCGTCCTAGACCTGCAAGCGAAGCCCAGACCGGATTCAGGCTTGGAGTTTCGGAACTTCCCAGACATCGGACAAACAAAACCGGCGAAGCCCAGACCCGAGTCTTGAGTGGAGAATTTCCCGGACATCTGACGAACAAAACAGGCGAAGCCCAAAGGGGTTGGGATCGTGGATTTGGATGGCGTCATCCTCTGGTGGTCCGACAGTGGGATAGAGCAGCGGTGGTGGAGGCCGACATCGACGGTGGAGTGGTGGGCGTGGTGGCTTAGAGAGAGAGAGAGAGAGAGAGAGAGATATGAGTGTAATTTGTTAATTAAAATGAGGGCAATACTGTCAAACACTGTTAGATTGGGTAAATGGGGTTAAAAACTCTTGGTGGAGTAAGTAGGCAATTTTTGGGCTAAAATTGGGTAAGTGGTCGTGGCCCCAAAAAAAAAAAAGAGGCAAACTTGAAATTTTAATGTGTAAAATATGTAAAGGAGGTGTAAATAACAATTTGAGAGGTATGAATAGAACCACTCTTATAAATAGTGTCAGAGAATAATTTTAGTCAAAATATTTATGACATGAATATATTTTATGATTTTTATATACATACGAAATGATCATATCAGTATTAATTAAGCCAATAAGGCTTAAGATTAAATTTTCAATAATCCTGCAATTGCCCTTGATTAATTAAAACTCTAAGATTATAAACTTTAATAGATAATGGATAAAATAGTAAATTAAAAATATGAAAAAGAAAAACAGGAAAAGAGAAAAAGAAAAGAAGAGAGAGAAGAAACTGTTAATCTCAATATGAGAGAGCTTTTACTAGACGTGTGAGCAATGAATCACCAATTGTTATTTACCACAAGTCCAGAAACTGTATTATTTTTTATTTTTTATTGCAGTTTGATTAAAAAATAAATTATGTAAAACTAATTTTTTAATTAAAAAAAACATTAAAAAAAGTCAATTGACATCTTTTAACTAGACAATACACCCACATTAAATGATTCATGAATGTTACCAAAGTCCATGCTATTATGCAACAAGCCAACAACATGCTCGAAATTAAGTTTCATGAGTTCATGATGTTGTATCCCTCTACTGTTCAAAAAGAAAGAAAGGAAGAAAAATAATGTCAGAAGTGGGATTTGAACCCACGCCCTCGTTAGAGGACCAGAACTTGAGTCTGGCGCGTTAGACCACTCCGCCATCCTGACATGTCATACTCTTGTGTCCAACACTAATTATATCAAAGTTTCAATATTAATTATATCAAAGTTTAGATATTTCATAATCAACTGCAAACACACTGCAATATATATTTCAGCTCTCAACACTTACATTACCTGTTCCATTCTCACAAAATGATAATAATATAATTAATTACTGTACAAAATCATGTGTTTAAATATTGTATAAGTATAGGTTATAAACTTATATAGGTAGCATTATTCAAAAGTAATTATTGATTTATTTTCTATTTTCATATATATATATATATATATATATATATTATATAATGCTTCTAAGCATACTTGTAAAATTGACATTAAGATCTCTCTATTTTTCAAGTGATAATTGACATCGACAACCTTTATGAATTAACCTATAAAGGCAAAAGAAAGGAAAACAAAATTCTTCCCTTCTAACCTCCATTCTGTCTGACAAACCCAATATATGTATTCCTGAACTAGCGCATTGTGTTAGCTCTTTAATTTCACAAATTTGCAGCTAACACTTCCTAATTGATACATCTTATGCTGTATTGCTCAATTCGCGCCTCGTGTTATTGTTTGTTGTTGTTATTATTTGCCTTGCCATCATTGGAGTTATATGCTATACATATATAAGCTTCTATATATCTATTGACTCTAAATTCTAAACGTATGCATCAGAACTTAACCAAACTGAATTATATGTATGCATGCCCTCTTTTTTTTTTTTTTTAATCAAACCCATACTCGGACGACAATATCATTCATTTTAAGCTAGAATGGCTATTACATACCATTCCACTATCATCTATATATAGACAAATAAGAAGATGTGGTAGTACCCACAGTGGTACATAGAAAAAGGGTTCACTCACTAGACATCAAATACATTAAAAAATAACGTGAATCCTCCTTTAGTACTACTCCAAAAGATTCACTAAAAACACATAGGTGCACACAGAAAAAGTGCATAGCTCCCTAAAATAGGTAATTATTGAAAATAGACAAAACTAATAACATATTGTAGGCCTTGGGAAAACACCAGGCCCAACTCACCTAGCCCAAGCCGACAGCCCAAAAGGAAAGTCAACTTAAAGAGCAGCAGGCCAGCCCAAACTAGGTTCAGTCACCATCTCCTGCGCACATTGACACAACCAATCTAGCGCTGCCATAACCATGTCGCCACCGATCCAGCACAGCCACAAATAAGTTACTGCCAATCCCGAATGCAGTCGACAAAACAACACTGACCACTAGAAAACCAAAGCAAATCAAACACAAACCGACTTGAGATCGCCTAGATTACCATATTGATGTAGCCCTAAAAGCCCCGTCGCTGCTTGGAAGAGAAGCAGACATAGATTTTACCCCTTCCTAATCCATCATAGATAGCCGTAGACCCAGACCAACCCGACAACCATGCTTTAGAGGCGTCGCACCCAAAACTGCCGCCGAACCATCTTGCCAAACCTTCAAGGAACAACCCTCCAAGAAACTGCCCCAAGCTCTAGCATCAAATCACTTGTCTGGCCGCAGACCACAAAACGTCAGCAAGGCCAAGAGGCCTGCCTAGACGTTGTGCTTCGTCGGAAGAACGCGATCCCATAGTATGAAACTCAACCTTTTTACGACTCTAGTAGAAGAATGGCTAGGGTTTTTAGACCTAGAAAAAATATTTATATATGCTTTGAAACTCAAGAACTAAATTTAAGAAACTTGAGGAAAAAAAAATTTAGACTCATTGTCCAGAATAAAAACAAAACCAATCGCATGGCTAGAATTCAAATTGTAGTTGGATCTAGCCGTGTTACCCATTTCATGATTATTAACGATAAAGAAGATGAAGCGGAAGGAGAACTCATGTTGACGTATTTGCTATTGAGTTATAATGAAGAACATTGAATTTGGTTGTATTTCATTAAGCCTATAAGCGATGGAAAAAAAAAACCAAATATACAAGCAATCTACACTCGTTAGGTCTCGTTAAATAACCTACTCTAATTAGCATAGGGCCCTAAAAAAATAGTAAATTATTTAGCTAAAACAAAACAAAAACTAAAATAGAAGAGCCCAGTATCATTTGGTCTAGTGGCATAATCTTCCCTTCGTAAGTGAGAGGCTGTGAGTTCGACTCACGAAAGACTAGTTGTAGCATTTGAGTTGTTTATCTGATAAAAAAAAAAAACTAAAATAGAAGGCCACAGCCCAACAGCCTGTAGTTTACCCTAGCTCGAGCCCAACAGCAAACACCAACCCAATCCTCGTCGCACTGTACCAAGCCGCCAATAGTAAAAACACAGCAACCCCGCTGCCGCCATGAGGAACACCACCACCATCAGTACCCGACGCCGTCAACCAGAGCCCTCAGCGAAACTCGTACGGGAGCAAACCTGACCCACCCCAGATTGGTCTCCACTTCACCAAGTCACCACCATAAAACTCCTCTGCTTACGCCTCCATCAATGCCATCACATGTGCGTTGCTCCTCGACCTACCATATCACCTTCGATCCCACCTGCCACAACGCCCAACAGACCAAGATCTGGCACCGTTGCCGTCAACCTCCAAGCCAAGAGACAAGCTGAGAACCTATCAGCAAGCCTTTGAGATCCGTCCGACAGTAGCCCCCGACATCATGCGACCAAGGCCGACATAAAAGCAGCATACAGCCATGAGGGGAAGACAAAGGCGAAGAAGGTGCAGGACCAACTCTCATTGTTGATCCTCCTTTGTTAACTATGCTTTGCACGGGAATAAGAGAAGGTCAATGATCAATTAATGAATCTTTTCACTTAAGTTGCAACAAACTCTAGAGAGAAACCCTAGTACAACCCCTTGTTTTCTTATAAAAAATAATAATAAATAAAATTAAATAAAAACACCTTTTCTTTAGAACTTTATAAGTGTTCAAGTAAATCCTTATTTGTGTGTCTGGTCCAAACTCTAGGTTACTTGACTTAGTGGTAATAGGGTTTAATTAGAAGGATCTAGATATTCCTATTCAATGTATGATTACCTTTCCTTTTATAATTTGGATTCTATACATTGTAATCCTCTATATAAAGAGGCCCCTATTATCAATGAGAATACATAGTGATTTTCTCTCAATTTCTCGTTTCCCTAAAACACGTTATTAGCACGAGCCCTAACCACAAAAACCAAAAACTAAAAACCTGAAATTCTTCATCGCTACCGCAAGCACGCTAGCCGCCTCACCACTGTTGAGACTTACTGCCGCTACTCTCTTGCAGCCTTTCCGAACGTCTGTTGCCCCTACAGCATCGCCGCACATCCGCTGCCCCTGCAGCACCGCTGCATGCCCATTGCATCCTTCTCCTCCTAGTTTCTCCTCTCATTCCTGTGCATATCAGTCAGTTTGTAAGGCCTGAAACATCTAGTTCGAAACTTCAGATCAAAATCCTTACTTCATTAAAGTTGTTCGTCTCTATCTCTTCTATCTGACCTCCAAATTTCAACCCCATTGGAGTTTTTTTGAGGCCTGTACACCAATCAGAGTGGGAGCTGTTCAGAAGCGAATCTACTCCGAATTTCAACGAGTTTGATTCGCCTAGGACTGAAGCTTGTCTGCAATCCTACAACGAGGATCAAACACGCTCTGCAATCCTAAGAGGTATGGTTTACTAAAAGTTCCCGCTTTTGAAGTTTTTTTTATTCTTTTTCGCTTCTTTTTCTCGAGGACTTGCAACATCCCTTCTTCTACCCCTCCCCCTTTCTTCATCATAGGGGAGGCCAAATTAAGCCGAACTTGGGGGGGGGGGGGGGTTCGTGCTCACTCCAAGCTTAGAGCTTATTGAGGTCTCCAAAGTTAGAGTTTGTAGAGAATTTATGATCGACCACTTACATCATTGTTTCGATCTAATCCAATACCTCTTGGAATTTAATTTCTTGGAAGCGATTACGCTAAGAAATTCCTAATTTTTTGTAAGCGATTACGCTTAGGAATTTTATATGTTTTCTGGTAGCCTTTTTCGCTCTGAAACTAACCCTAATTTCCTGTTCTCTTCCAGGATGAATAAACCTGAACAAATTGGACTTTGCTCCATTGGGAACAACTGGCTCTGGATATCACAGGTGGGTTTGTGATGTCCGCCAACATCTCAAGGCAGATGAAATTAATCCTGGATACGATTCTCGAGCCTAGCCAGGACGTGCTAACTATTGAGCAAGCTCAAGCTTTGGAAGTAAATAGAGTAGCCTTAGAGGCAAATAAGGCCAAAACCATCATCCTAATGACTCGTCATATGGATGATTCGCTCTAGTACGAGTGTATGAATGAAGAAGACCCAGAAGGCTGTGGGTCTCACTAGACCTGCTTCTTGACCTAGAAGTGAGATGGCATAGCCTTCGCTTATGTGATTTCAAGTAAGTTCTTGACTACAACTCGGAAGCACTTCACATTAAATCCTTAATGGAATTATGTGGTAAAGAGATCACAAATGCGATGTTGATTGAGAAGACTCTGTCTACCTTCCCTGTCTCAGCATTGATGGTTGCTAAGAACTATTGAATCAATGTTACTGCAAGACGGATCACAAGGTTTCATAAGCTCATTAGAGCAATTAATGTCGCCGAAAAGCATGAGAACATCCTTGTGAAGAACTATAATTTGAGATCCGTGGGAACAAAGAATATTCCAGAATCCAATTATAGTCGCACCCCAAAGAGAGGGCGCCAAGAGTGAAACCCTAATCTTAGGGATATATTTGGACGTTCTGGTCCATATAATCGCTCTACTTGGGAAGGTAACCGCCAAAATAGGCGAACACGGAACCGAAGAGGTCAACGTGGAAAGAGAGAGGGAGGCAACGGCTTTGGCCATGTTGGTGGCGCCACCAACACTAAGAGCCAGCTAAATGACGCTTTCAAAATGCCTCAATCAATGGAGTTTGAGCAAAGAGATGTATGTTCTCGATGTGGAGTGTCTGATAATTGGGCACACATTTTTAGAGCTCGTGAAGAACTTATCACCGCCTACAAAGCATAATGTGAAGCAAGAGAAGCTCACTATGTGGAACAAGAAGATCAAGAAGATGATTTAGAGTGAAGGGTTGAAGACTACAAATCTGGCTGGGATCAATAGATCGCCAATTCTGTTTAAGTCTTTATTTTTCCAAGAGATGTAATAGGTAATTGCCATATACTTTGTAGTAAATGCCAATGGTTTAGTCTTTCTTCAAAGTAGGCTCACCCAAAGTAAGTGTGATGTCTAGGAAGGTTCTGAGATTAGTGGTACTTAAGCGAGCCTTGCTCCACTGACATCTCTTTACTCACCTGGTCATATTTATTTTGGAATTACCAAAAAAAGTTAGACGACTACCATTGTTTTGCATTAGCTAGCATTTTGGATTAGATTTTCTTTGGTCAAAGAGACAATGATGTAACTCCGTTGGCTTATGAATAAAAATTTTGAATTCTTTTCATTATGACTCCATTTTGATTCTGAGCATACTTCTTTGTGACTACGATACTTGGGCCATCAGTATTAATTCAAGGACAAGAAATAGCCCAAGTTCCCCTTGCCAAATGGCACCTTAATTACTGTCACAGAAACTCTCTACGCTCCTAGAGAAAATGGCACCTATCAATAGCCAACGGATTCCATGCGAAAACGCATGTAGAGAACTTAAATGTGTTCATTTGCAATACCTCTAATGATTGCTAACAAAGGCGCATCTTAGAGAAGTTTATGTGTCTCTCTAGTGGACTCTATGTCACTATTCGAGCTATTAAATACAATAAAATTATTAGAGAAGGTCTCTTGGATTTAGACACATATTGGCTTTGTCATGACAGGATAGGTCATCCTGGTCACGATATGATGATCTGTCTACTAAAGACTTCACATGGACATTCTATCTCTTGAGCGAAATGAAGCATGAATCAAAAGTTGATTTTTAGACTAAGTGTGACCGACGCTGCTGCTAGGGCACCTCCTCCATCCACCACCAGTCTAGGGCTGGCACAGTCCCTATCCATGACACCATGGATAGCGTCCATCATAGTGATGGCGCCACAGGTGATGTTACAATCACCAACTTGCTCCAAATAGCGTTTCAGACACTCAGGCCCAACCAAAATCCTCATTGATTGCTTTTAAAGCCTCTCGCTCGTTTTACAAAACCCGTTCCTTAGGGAAATTAGGACTGAGACCGTCCTATGCAAAGGATATAAAAATACTCATTATGTTCTTACATAGAATCCGTGGGGATTCTATGGACTAGTTCAACTAACTTGCGGACGTTTAATATCACATGATGTTGGTTGACACGCAAACATGCTGGTCACATGTTGTGCCATTGTCCACTTGTAAATGCTGCTTATGCTACACTCCTAACACATATCATACAACTACAGGCTCACTCCCCGGATCATCCTATTCAGTCAATGGATTTGACATTGCTAGAGAGTTTACATCAAATACTTACGATGGTTATTGCATTGGGATTGATGTTGGACATCATATTCCCATGAACACACCCAAATGGTCTCGCGAAAATGACTACAATGGTAGTCCGGACATTGGTAATGCACACCAATCTCCTTACATCCGCTTGGGGTGATGCAATATCGCATGCAGCTATGCTCATTCGTCTACGACCTACCGCCACTCAATCTACCTCTGCGTTACAGCTAGTGATTGGGTACAAGTATTGAACTTACACATATTTGAGTGTGCCACTTTTGTGCCAATTGTGTCGCCATAGCTCTCTATGACAGGTCCTTACAAACTAATGGGCAACTATGTTGGATTTAAGAATCCAACAATCGTCCGCCACTTAATGCCCTTGCTAGGCGATCTCATTACCGCTAGATTTCTGGGTTGTCACTTTGATGAGACAGTCTTCCCGTCGTTAGGAGGAGATAAGAACATGGATGTTCAGCAAGAACGACATGAATTGTCGTGGTCTGTCCCCACTATGTCTCATCTCGATCCCTGTTAAAGTGACGAGATCACACAAATGTACTGCAAACATGTCTGCAAGGAATGACGTCCCTACGAGGGGACGTAGCGCCACCCTACACGACTCAAAATCTATCTCATGATACTTTGGCACATTCCAATCCTTTGATCATCAAGACTCAAAATCTATCTCATGAGAATCTTCCGAGTTAGGGTTATCGTTGGGGGACGCCTCAGTGTTAGAATTTGTTCCTGAGAATATAGAGCTCTATGAAAATTACACTAGTGTACATGAGATGTGGGATAGAAACTCCATCATAATTGATGATGTAGTTGCGCATGAGTTTGTTGAGTCTGACGATATCGAACCACGCTCCGTTGATGAATGAATGCCAATGTAGAGAAATCTGGCCTAAATGGAAAGATGTGATCCAGGTTCAGTTGGATTCTCTAACGAAGATGAAGGTTTTTGAGCCAGTGATGCTAACACCTCCTAACATAAAACCTATTGACTAATGGGTCTTCGTTAGAAAGCGTGATGAGAAAAAGAGATGGCAATCTCGCCTTATGACGCAACGCTTCTCACAAAACGCCCTGGAATCGACTACGATGAGACATATTCTCTCGTAATAGATGTCATTGCACTCCACTACCCTGTCAGTTTGGTAGTTTCCAAATAACTGATTATGCAGCTTACAAATGTGGTCACTACGTATCTCTATTTAGATCTAGATACGAAATATACATGAAGGTTCATGGTGAACTTCATTTATCCAAGTCAAGTGGCTTTAGACCCCAGAGTACGTTTACAAAAAGGTTGAAACACTCACTAAAATGACAACTTTATTGGGAAGGGATATGCCCACGCATTTTCATAACAAGTTTCGGATTTTATCGCGGTTCATGTTGGACATGATCTTCATTGGAAGCCCTTAAAGAGTTAGGCCTTAAAGAGTTAAGGGAAACCGCTGAACACTTGAAATCCGAGTTTGAGATAAAGGATTTTGGGAGAACACAATTATGTCTCAGTTTGGTACTTAAGCATCGTGTTGATAGATGCTTAGGCATTTTGACAAGGTCAAGCCTCCAAGCACTCCCATGATCTTCTGTAGTCTTGATCCTAAAAAGGATTCTCTTCATTTATAGGATGATGACGAAGATGTGCTAGAGGCAGGAGTGCGTTACTTGAGTACAATAGGCGCATTATTGTATTTAGTTCAATGCACAGGACCGGACATTTCATTTGCAGTGAACTTGTTAGCTAGATATAACTATGCGCCAACGCAACGCCATTGGATTTGTGTAAAAGATATCTTTCGGTACTTGAGATGTACGATTGATATGGGCTTGTTCTATACCTACAGAGAGATGATGGATTCAGACCCATCACACACCAGGATCGCCGCCAACATTAGCCTGCGTCCACTATCCCCATCCCAAAACGACATGTGTTTTGGAAGGTTTGGTTGATATTGGGTATCTCTCTAACCCATACAAAGGTCATTCCCAAACTAGTTAAGTGTTCACCATGGAAAAAGACCGTGATATCTTGGAGGTCTACAGAACAGACCTTAGTCACTATATCTTCAAACCAGGCAGAGATTATTTCTCTTCATGAAATGGTTCTTGAATGTTTATGGATTGAATCCATAATTACGCATGTTAGAACAATTATGGTTTGAAGTCTACCACAGATGAGACTACGAGCATTTAGGATAATGCTTTTTCATTTTGAACAAATGAAGCAAGGCTACATCAAAAGCGACAACAACAAGCATAATCAGCAACAACAGACTCTCCTCAAGATCAAAGTGAACTAGGTTCAATCTAAGAACAGTATGGTAGACTTGCTCACTAAGTCATTGCCTAAATTCCACTTTAGAGAAACATGTTGGTAGCATCGTTTGCGGAAGTTATCCGAACTCCAATGACCATAGTCATCAGGGGGAGATGCAGACATCAGGAGGTGTCTACATGTATGGTCTCGAAATGTGAAGGGTGTGTTGTGCTCTTTTTCCTCTTCGACCGAGGTTATTTTTGTCCCACTAGGTTTTTGTTACTGAGCAAGGTTTTTAGAGAGGCAACAAGAGAAGCACCGCGTTTGGGTGACACAAGGGGGAGTGTTCAAGTAAATCCTTATTTGTGTGTCTGGCCCAAACTATAGGTTACTTGACCTAGTGGTAATAGGGTTTAATTAGAAGGATCTAGATATTCCTATTCAATGTATGATTACCTTTCCTTTTATTATTCGGATTTTGTGCATTGTAATCCTCTATATAAAGAGACCCCTATTATCAATGAGAATACACAACGATTTTCTCCCAATTTCTCGTTTCCCTAAAACGATAAGTTCATTTTTAGTTGATTAGATAAAATTACAATCATCAGATTGAGCACCTTGAATTAACAAAGGTATTATGGAAAACACACTGTTACAATTTCTACTATTGAATGCATAATCGACCAATCTAGCTATGAGCAACATGACTAGCCAATACTGGAGAACGATGTACGATGATCTCAGGTTGGAAGTGAAGGATCGATAGACTTGGTATCCTCAATATTAATACACCCAACAGAGGATTAACCTTTATTCAAAGAGTAAATATTTTGAGCTAGAGATAAACTATCACTCTCAACAAAAATTTAGGAGTAGCCAAGCTGCTAGTGAAACCATACGGTAGTGAAAGTCATTGCTTCGACTAGTTTTGTTCTTTTGGGGAGAAATAGGAGTCGAGAGATGGGAATTGTGAAACTTTTTATTAAGGGGAGTGAAATTTGCACCCCCCATATTACAATATGCACCCCTTTTCTAATTTTTTAATATTTTATAATGCCCTCTTACATGTGTTTCCCATATTACCCTTCTTCTCCAACCATCTCTCTCTCTCTCTCTCTCTCTCAAAACTCTCACTCCTCACTCCCTCCCTCCCTCTCTCTATCTCTTACTCTAGTCTCCGGCGATGGACACCAAACCGAGTCGCTAAAGCTGGCCTACGATAGAGAGATTCCTGCTCAGCTGTAGAAGACGGACGCTGCCTAGGTGGATCGTTGACCCGAGTGCTCCTACTAGCGACCCGATTCCATCTTCACCATCCGGCCACGACATGACAGCGGACCACCATCAATCGAAGCGTCTCTTCATCGTCGACCTGTTGGTGGGCTCGGATCATCCATGCACTGGTTATAGAGAGAGAGTCGAAGGCCCGAAGTTCATGATCCTGTGACAGTTTCTGGGCAAGTTCCGGCGACTCTGGTGTCCGGCCCCCCCACGACGGCGCACCGACACCGTTCTCTTCTTCTCAACGTCGCCGTCATACTTCTGGTGGTAGTTCGTTCAATTGTCGACTATGGAGGAAGAATCGACGACGAGAGGTTTTTGGAGCTCCGGCGGTCATCATCGAATTCGGGCCACTGATGACTTGCATGTGGTATGAAAATCGATCCCCTCGTCATACTCTCATGTTAATCTACTTAGCTTTTCAATTCGATCGATTTTGACTAATTTTGGTTTTGGGGTTGCTTTGGCCCCATCGCTGTCTTCAACGCCGACAAGTTTTCCGGCGATCTTCTGGGCTGTTCGAGGTATGAACCTTCTTCAACTTGTTGTGCTCTACACACGAAAAAGTTGAAGATCAGTGTGTATTTTGCTATGTGGTGGGCTCTGAATGTGGTGTTCAATATTTACAATAAGAAGGTGTTGAATGCGTACCCGTTCTCTTGGTTGACCTCCACTCTGTCTCTGATATGTGGGTCTTTGATCATGTTGGTGTCTTGGGCTACCAGGATTGCTGAGGCACCCAAGACTGATATGGATTTTTGGAAGGCTCTTTTTCCTGTAAGTTTAATTTGGGTTTTGTTTGGCTGGTTCCTTTTGAATTTTTTTTGGTTTTGTGTGAATGATGGATGGAGTTTGCTGAGAAAGTGAGGGTTTTAACTTGTTTTGCTTTATGGTCTTTAGATTTTGTTTTGTTTTTGAAAGTGAGTCAGGATTTTTGAAGGTCTTTGGTTGTGAAGATAACTATTTTGTTTGGATGCTGAGAAATCGAAGGAAAGGAAATTAAATGAAAGTTCTGATATCAAATGAAAACAAGTTGGGAAAATTATTGGTATAATTGGTTTTCAGTTTTGATGGAGTTTTGATGGATGGGTGTTTTGATTGTTTCAGCCGTCGTCATCGTTCACTGTGCTTGGCAATCGGTCTGTGTCACTGTGCTTCTAATGCTTTGGCCCCCTCTCCGATTGCTGCAGAAGCGTTGGCTCTGCAACTGGTCTGTTCTCTCTTTGCAAAGCAGGTTTGAGAGGATGAGATGCAACTTTGAGTTTGTTAGAGAAGAAGGGTAATATGGGAAACAAATGTAAGAGGAGATCAAAAAATATTTAAAAATTAGGAAGGGGGTGCAGATTGTAATATTGAGGGTGCAAATTTCACTCCCGTTATGTAGGTAAGAGCTTTTTAATGTTTTAGGTTTGTTCCCACTAGTTTTAATTGAATAATATAATCCTTGCATTGTGGTAAGCAAACATAAACCAGTACGTACCAACTTTTACCAAGATAACTTCCTCCGCAACCAGAAAGCATATATATAATTTGACATATTTAAATAAGGTACTTGCGTAAAAGAGTATTTTCTGAAATAGACTTTTCTGTCTTGCAAGTTGCTCAACATGCACAACCTGTATTTGCAACCCAATTTGGGATCGATGTTAATTCCCACTAGCAACTGAAATGTGGGAGAAATATGGATGCTATAATATATACCACCCATTATAAAGACAATTCCTTGCCACAAATGCAATGATGTTTGTGGAGTAATACTAGGATGGCCAGCCAGATAGAGATGTAGATATTGTATATCAATTTGATCTCATAAAGAAGATAAGGAAAGCTGAGATCAGAAGTGGCTTAAAGCACTAGCTCGAATACCCAAGAGCCATTTGCCAAAAAAAAAAAAAAAGGAATACCCAAGAGCCAAATTAAAGAAGAGAGTCCATAAACTAGATGAATAAAAAAGAAGTATACAAGATAGCTACAAGAAAACCGGATAAAAGAAATGCTGCATTTCATGGCCTTATGTGTACCACTTATATATAATCAGGCAGAGATGGGATTGGCACTTTTGTCCTCACATGATATCTATAATTTCTCTGTGTTATATGTTTGAATGTTTCTACCTTGAAGACATTATGTATGTCTACAATACATGAATTAATTAAATTATGGAAAATCAATAATTGGGTTTTTAACTTCAATTTTGTTTCCTCTTTTTAAGAGAAAATGGTGATTAGCTAGGCAAGGGTTATATATGAGAGCAATTGACTACGAAAGTGATCATTTTTGACATTTTGTGAACAGTATCTGACCAGTCAACCTTAATAGTAGAAATACAAGATAAAAAAGTAGTGAATAATCTTGACCGGTTAAGCTCAACCGGTGGACTTGCTTTGATGGGATGTTAGGGGAAGTGGGAAACTGGTAGATGGTATTGCAGAGTCAGTGATGCACTGCTCCAAATTTTCCTCATGGGAGATGAAGACAGAGACAATAATAGCTGGATTTTGTTCCTTCAATAACAATTTGGGCCCCCTCACACTCCTTCCAAGGCCCCTCTTCTGTAGATACTTCTACTAATTTTTGTCGTCATCATCGACGTCATCTCTCTCTCTCTCTCTCTGTTTTTTTGTGTGAAGGGTTTTGATCGATCTGATATTTTGATGAACTAATGGGGTTTTGTTTACTTTTCAAGTAACATGGTCCGTGATTGCTTCAAGATATTATAGCAAGTGTGTGCCGAGTCGAAGGTTTGGACGACAGTGACTTATGATGGAGTATTTTAACTTGAAGCCCTTCACGATATTAATAAAGAAAAATTAAGAAGCTTCCGAGTACAGAAAAGAATATAAACTAAACCTGATGCATGCATAAAAAAGATTTGCATGCTTGAAAATGTTTCCAAGCAGAGTCTATAATAACAGAGAATTAAAGATAAGGCAAACAACATACGATCAGGTAGTCTGGTGTCATGTTCATGTGTTCGAATCTAGCAAGTTGGTGATATTGAAACAAGGTGGATCTTCAATCAGCTAACCTCCACTTTTGTATGTACAAGTAATAACATTTAGGTTTTTATTCCAGATTTAGAGTTCAGTACTTAAAATTTTCGTCCGAAAAATAGATAAATTAAACTTATAATCAACCCTAGATTAGCCCTAAATCCTATGAACCCTAAACTCTAATTGTTTGCCATAAAAGTACATAATCTCAACACAGAAATAAATGTGAAATAGAATCATATTTTTCAAGTACTTGATTTACATGGTATAAGATGCTAATTTTCCTTTTTTAGGCAGTGCAAGGAGTTGCCTAATATGGAATAGACCAGGCCGAAAGGTAAGGCAGAAATCCCTTTTGCCCACAGCTCATAAACAACCGACAACTCCATTATATATTCTCTCTCTCCCTCTCTCAATCAACAAGAACAACACATATACACAAAAATAAGTGTTTTCATTCTATAGTACAATGTTTAATACAACTAGGAAACCAGAATATAAATAAGAGAGAAATAAAAAAGAAGATTCTCTTGATGATCAATCTACAATAGATGTGGGACTTGGAACTCTTAACAAATAAATTTTCACATTAGTTCCTCAAATAGCTAGGGATGATAGCAAAAATGGTGGAATTAGGGGTAACAGCAGCAGCTCAGATAATTAGAGGGTCCGTTTCAAGTGGCACTGCAGATGACTTCAGAAGGTCATCCTCATTATCATCATCTTTGACGCATAAAATCTCTTTAATATTATCATTAACCTGCTTCTTGGGTGGTGATGTTATTGGTAATGTCGGATTAGCAGTAGCAGTTGAAGTGCCAGAATTAGTTTGGGCGGTGAGCTCACTTGCTCTTTTCACTTGAACCATCCAATCTGTTGTGCACAGAACATAGAGCATGAGCAAGGCGCAGGAGCCTTGAGCCGCAAGCAAACCCAACCAGAGCCCGGCAAACCCCATTTTGACGACGAACCCCATAAGCATGGCAACAGGCATGCCCACCAAGTAAAAGGACCCCAAATTGATGTTGGCTCCAACTGTGGGTCTTGCGCTTCCCCTTAGAACGCCGCAGCCGGTGGTCTGTGGGCAGTTTCCAAGCTCGCAGAGCCCGGCTATCGGCAATGCAATGGCTGTGAGCTCGAGGATTTCGGCGTCGTTTGTGAAGAATCTTCCCCATTGGTGTCTCATCAAGGTTGTGAACAACATGGCTAGTAGGCCTAATGCGAAAGCACAAGCAAGGGAGACGATCATCGAGATTCGGGCTTTGGCAGGTCTATTGGCCCCTAATTCATTGCCAATTCTTGTGGAGACTCCAAGGCTTAGTGATGATGGGAACACATAGACAAGAGAAGTGGTTTGGATTAGTATTCCCATTGAAGCAATTGTTGCTTTGGGGTTGGTCAATAGTCCACACAGCATTATCATGAACTCATACCACCACCATTCCAAGCAAACAGAGATACAAGTTGGGATTGCAAGAGCAAGCAGAGACGACCATCCCCGGAGGCAATCGGAGCTCGGAGAAACCCAGGAGTCCTTGTAAACATTTGAGAAATAAGTGAAGGAGAACAACAGAACGAAGAGGTTCAGATTAGTCCACACCATGGCTATGGCAACTCCGGAAACACCCATGTCCAACTTAACCACGAGGAGGAAATTCAAAGGCACATGAAGGAGAACAGAGATGGCAGAGCAATAAGTGAGTGGTAATGTGATGCTTTGAGTTCTCAAGTAGATTCTGAGAGGGTGAAGAAGCGAGAGAAAGAAGAGGTCAGGAATCGAGAAGAGAATGAAAGTGTGGGCAACTGAGGAAATCTCCTCATCTTGGCCACACCAAAGGAGGATTCTCTTCATGTTGAACCACATGAAGGAAATGGGGATGGACGTTGAGAGTAAGAGAAGAACTGTTCTCTGAAGTGTAAGGCCTAGAAGTTTCCATTGTTTGGCGCCATAAGCTTGTCCGCAAATGGGTTCCATCCCCATGGCGAGTCCAGATATTACAGAGTAGCCGGTGATGTTGGCGAAACCGATTGAGAGAGAGCCTCCGGCGAGCTCAAGCTCACCGAGGTAGCCGAGGAAAAGCATGGAGATCATGGCTCTGGAATACAGAAGGAGACCAGTGATGGTTGTTGGACCAGAGATTTTCCCTATGGCTTTGATTTCTTGTAAAGCCTGAAATTCAAATGAAAAAGCAATTAGAACATGTTAAGAGTACAGATTAATGGGTTTTTGTTTATATGGGAAATGATTTATTTATTTATTTATTTTTCGCGTACCTCGGAGATAGTTGGCCATCTATGGAGTTCTTGATCCTGATCAACAACTTCATCATGGGTTTGGATTTTGTTGGGGTTCATTTTGTTGGGGTTCATGAAATGGGTTTTGAATGAGGAAGGAGAAGAGGGATTGGGGTTACACATGGCTTTTGTCTTGCTAAGTTAACAAGTTTTGGATAAAAGAATGATATAAGGAAGAAGGGAGTGAGATTATGAATGGTAAGTGCTCTGTTTTCGTTTGGGCTTCTTGTGACTTGTGTGTGGTTTTGTTTGTTTTGGAGGATTTGAATGTGAGAAAGGGTAGGGTGAGGAGGGTTTTATATATACAGGGAGGGAATGAGGCCCCACTCAATAGGAACGTGTCAATATATCCAAGAGAACACTCAATAGGAAAAGTGTCCTCCAAAAATGCTCTGGAGGATGAAGAATGAAGGATTCACACCAAAAAGATGAGCATTTTTCTATTTGGTGAATGAAGGATGCACGAAAATGTCTTTGATGAAACTTTTTGAGTAAGTGATGATTTAGGGTATCAAAAATATCAAAAATATTTAGAAAGGAATTGATCATTGTGAGGTTGGAGGGAGCTTTGCACTTATTTAATTTCAAGCCTTTCTTAATCACTTTCCCAAAATATTAGGTTTGTTTTTTTTCGACCCAAAATATTAGGTTTGTTTTTTTTCGACAAAAAATATTTTGTTAGTTAGTCATCTCATTTTTTATTCTCGTTGTACAAAAAGTTCAAAGTTATTTTGGGTGGAGGAGCTTAAAGAAAGGGCAAAAGATTCATAGAATTGAAATCCAGAGAGGTGATTAGCTATGTTGATATTAGTTTTAAACCGCCTTAAACCGAATGGTATTTGTTCTAATGATCATTGTGGCCCATTTTGGCACTTCCTCAATAGTGGGATTTGTTACCGCCATAAACCATATGGTAAATAAATATATTATAAGTTCCAACTTTTTGCTCAAGACGATAATCTTGTTAAACCCTATCCATGAAGAAAAAGTAAAACAAGTTTATCTTGGAATTGCAAAGTGGAAGAAAATGATCAAGAAATTAGGGGTTTGGCTGTGCTTGTTTGAGAAATGACAAGTGCCTAAGTTGGTGTATTACAATGGGTGTAACAAGTGCTATAGGAGTGCCAACAAACGTTGTGGTCAGGAAACATGTTTGCATGTTTTGTGTTTTACCTTTGCGGCCATGCATGTTCCATATTCCTACTACAGACCCCATGTAGCTAAAACCCTACTATGAGAAAGCAAATTATGGTTCATTTGAGAGGTACCAAACTTGTGTCGAAACTATTCCAACTCTCGTATGTGCTGGCTTCCATGGAAGCTAGAATGAAAAGGAGTGGCTTCTGAGGTACAATTGATTACAATATCTGTTATGCAATTTGAGATCAGATTTGTTTGTTAAGATCCTAACCACACCGAAAAATCAATTTATTAACAAGCAAAAGTACGAGCAGTCATTCTCTAGTGTAGGCCCTAAACTTTGAAGGGGATGGGATGTTCCTTAAACTTTTTTCGTGCACCAAATTAGGCAGATGGATGAGCTTGCTGGTTTCGGACGTAACAAGACGAGACTCGAAAGGAGCTAAAGCTGCATCTATCAATCTCCTACCATTGGAGCATCCAAATGCTACGTAGCTAATTCACTTTGGTCTGAAGTTAGGAAGAAATGGGTGCAAGTTGAACACAAGAACTTTCCCGGAGATCAATCATCACCCATCATAGTGCTACTCTTGCCTAATTAAGCTTAATGCATGAGCTACGGAAATCTGACGGGATTGTGAACCCTACCTTAACTAGCTAATTATCAAGTAACTACGGCTTTGGCTTTGGTCTCAGGTAAGGATCATCTTCCAGTGAGGAACATGTATATATCAAAATCTAATGGGGATCTTCTGAAAGGAAAAAAAAAAAAGGGGTGTTTATCTTCTTCATACGTATGGGTATGTGGAGGAAGGTAAGAGTTGTGTCATTGAACGGGACCACTGGTAATGGGTTCAATGGAGACGATGATGATGATGCTGATATGATGCAGTAGTAGGTTGGCTGTGTATGGAGAAGAGAGGCAGATGGGAGAAAGGGAACACTGAGAGACAATTACAATTACGTGCTTCACTTGCAACAATTTAATTTGTATCCCTTTTCTCACAACACAAATTGCACTGTCTCTCACTGTGGGAGAAATAGAGCCACCTTTGGCTGTTTCTCTGTTTCTGTTTTTCCTGCTGCTTCTGTTTTTTAGTTGCAGAGACAGACTCAGACTCTGCCTCTGCCTCTCTGCCTGCCATCACCTAGCCCAAAACAAGCAGTGGAGCAGTGAAGCAGAAGAAGCAAGTTAATCATTTCTCCTACCTCCATTTAATTCTCACAAACAAAACAATCAACTGATTTACAGAAAAACTTCAAGGTTCAAAGAACCAGTTCTTCCTAATTTGTTTCCTAGTATGAGGGAGATGTTCTCCTATTGCTCGAGAGTCTCCTTCTCATGTGCAAACCAACTGATCGCCCACTCTCAAGTTTATCAGTTTGATCGGATACAACGGATGGTTAGGATCCGGCTCCTCTAAAGTGAGGAAAGTGAGAATTTACTTCAATTTCATAATTTCTGAAATTTCTGTCTAATCTAAAGGTTCTAATAAGTGACACATCACTCTTCCACCATTTTTTTATTTTTGGTCTAAACCATAGTAACCTTGCTGTTAACTCTAGAAAAAAAAAATTAGGAATTTGGTGTGGAGTTGCTGCGTTTGCTCTCTTTGTGCTTCCATGATGACAACTCATTCATGGTTGCAGAGAAGAAAAAAAAAAAACTGATTTGCATTGCATAGCAGCAACAAATATGCAAAGTGAATTGGAAACATAACCTTGGAACTAACTCTTGCATTTGTGTTAATTGGAAAATTCATCTAGAGGCAATACTATGTACATTGAGAAAACCTCATATTGACCAAGAATGAGTTCATAATTCCATGATTAATACAAGTTGAGTGCACTTCCTCCTATCTTCTGATGGAAATTCCCAATGCTACTCATTTTCTCAAATTGAAAATGCATTTTCTCATTAATTCTAGCATTCAAGATTGAAACTTGAGAAAGCATTGGGAATTTCTATCCGAAGATAAGAGGAAGTGCACTCAACTTGTATTAGTCATGGAATTACGAACTCATTCTTGGTCAATTTGAGGTTTTCCCAATGTACGTGGTAATACTTCTTGATGAATTTTTCAATTAACACAAATGCAAGAGTTAGTTCCAAAGTTATGTTTCCAATTCACTGTGCATATTTGTCGCTGCTATGCAAAGTAAGTCAGTTCTTCTTCTTCTTCTTCTTCTTCTTCTCCTCTGCAACCATGAATGAGTTGCCATGGAAGCACAGAGAGAGAGAGAGAGAGAGCAAACGCAGCAACTCCACACCAAATCTCTAATTTTTTTTTTCCTTGAGTTAACGGTAAGGTTAACTGTGGTTTAGACCAAAAATAAAAGGATGGTAGAAAAGTAGTGTAAATTATTTTATAAAATTGAAGTAAATTCCCACCCTCCTCACTTTAGAGGAGCCTGATCCTGATTTTTTACTTTCCTTGAAAATCATAATCCACCCATGTCAGATTTTCCATGTGTATTGACCTCGATGAGGTTCTGTACATGAGAGAGAGGGAGGAGGGTCTGTCGACCAAACTCATTGGTTTCCCAACTTCATATACACACACAAAACCAATCATAGAGAAATTTGATTTTAGGCTATTGTTTTTGTTGTCATATTCCACTGTCGCATTTCCAATTTTTATGCAAGTTTGATCATTCACGGGTCACTTATTCATGCACGAATAGTAATTTACACAGATGGTTTTTCCAAAAATAAAGAACCCAGCTCGAATTTGACATCAAAAATGGGACAGTGGGACTCACCCAGAATGTAAATTCCACAAGTTTTGTAGCATTAAAAACTGACAAGTTCGAGAATCACATGTCAACAAAGCAGAGAAATCAATTTTGCACCCAAGTTGTGGAGGTAGTGGGGTTACAGTAACACCCAGAATTTTCATTGGCATCATCACAAGAAAATAAGATATGCAGTACCAATGCAAGTTTTGGGAACAGGATTTTCAATGACAAGACCTTGTTGGAATTTGAGATTAATAGAAGGGATTGATTATATTCCTCCTACAAATAAAAAGAACAAATTCACAAATTCCTCCCATCCCTCTCATCAAGCTTTTCCCAACCTTTCCAGAAAAAGGCTGATGCTTAATCTCTTGGAACAATTTACTTTAGCAGAAATGCCATAATCTCTCTGCTGGAAAAGCCTCGCTGGTTCCATCTGTGTACTTGGTATTCAGATAAGTAAGGCCAATAAAACTAGACATGCTATTCTGGAAAGGGAATGTTCTTCTTTTCTCCCTCCATCTGTGATCTAACATTCATGCCTATACGAACGGTACAGAAGAGACAGAATTTTTTTCTTTTTCTTTAATACTTCTCAGATGCTCCGAGCAAACAGTGCATGAGAGCATCAAAAAGCACACAGGGTTTCATAGATACTAATAAGAGCAATGAACGCAAGAACTTATTCCAAAGGTCTGGATAGAGACAAGAAAGGAAGATTAAAATGAATTAACAGTATCGATAATCTACAATAAAGAAACAAAAAGAAATGGAAGAGAATAAATAGAAAGGTATCACAAAAATGACCCCAACTTTCAAAACAGCAAATCACAGAATAAAACGGATGTCTCCATCAAGGTTTCAATCAGTACATTTCACATATTCACTGTTGGCCACCAAGCACATTTCACCACATACATGCTACAAATTCATGCACAAAACGCATAAGATTCCAATACCTCATAAGTAAACCACCAACTCACAATCAACTTTGCCTAAAATGAAAATGATCTTTTCAGGAGGACAAATTCCCAATTCCCAAAAAGCAGAAACATATCCTGGTTGGTAGGGAACTACTCTTCAAGTAATTTCCGAATCCTACAGCTGAGGCTTTACCGAATTTTCCGTAGCAATTTGCCACAATCCAGCAGACGGGATCAATTTTCATTGAAGAAATTCTCCACTAATTGTAGATAACTTGTCTAACCAGGAACTTAGTGATGGCCATTACATCAGTCTATTTGCGTATCCACATCGACATAGTTGCGTAGCCAGTGTTTCTGAAAAAATCATCGCTTTTATGACTAACTTGTTCCATCACACTTCTAAAAACCTCCATCACACTTCTGAAAACGGTAGCACCACCCATTGTGAAATTGAGACATGATGCCTAATTGAGATTATGATTCCAACATAAGGATTTCATAAGCGTCCACCACGTGACGATCCTTATTTAAAAATATTGTAGAAATTGAGAAGCATAATTTGCTGAATGGAAGCAGTTCACACAGATATTCAGCTCAACTTTGATATAATCGCTGCCAGGCCTTTCATTTATTGGAGTATCTTAAATGAAAAAAGGGAAAGCGAAATTTTTCCAGAACTAAAGAAACCTCAAGTAAATGACTGTATTGATCAATATCTAGCAAGTAACAAAAGATATTTACAAATTCTCGCTACCTATTGAGGTTTTGTATCTTCTGTGACAGAAAAGTCGTATAAAAAGTAGATACAACAAAATACCTCATGTGAAAGATCTAGGCTTCTGAGGAATAGAACGTGGAATAGCCAAGATGGCCACCAGCCCACTTGCTAAGGCTGCACCTGCTGCAACCGCAAAGGCTGGAGAGTTTCCACCACCAAATAGCTGATCCCATGGTCCACTTCCCAAGGATACCAGTACCTGTTCCCAAAAACCAAAATAATATTCATAGTCAAAATTGGTCTATAAGAAAAGGATATAATTGTAACTTATTAGATTCATAAACCAAAAAACTTGTCATTCTCTAAGAAGTGCATGGGAGTTCAATCGGGTATACTGGCTTAATAATATATTACCCAATATGGATAGATGGTTATGGGTTATTGATTGAATAGCACAAAATAAATTCTACTTTAAGAATGCACTTCAGCTCAGGCCTTAATGTTTGCACAAACCATCACATCTTTGGATGCAAAGCTTGAAACTGATATCTCATGCACAAACCACGATGGTGACGCAAAGCTTTTTTTTCTTCTAATTTTTTTCTCTTTCAGTAAAAAAATAAAGGTGCAGAGCTTGAAACTGATATTTTGTGCACATATTCAACAATAAAAGTGGAGTATCATTCTGTGTTATAAGGCTTGAGCTTATATATTCATTGTTGAACAAACAGAAGAAGGAAACAGGGTAAGAGATGCAAAATCATACAGCTCATATGTACATATATATTCATGCAACCACTTTCTGAATACCTTGTGATACCGATATAAAGCATTTGGTGAACCAAAAGATTTAAGAGCATGGATGTATGATATTTAAATGACTACAAACTTTAAACTTTAAACTAAACTTTTCAAATAAATTGTTCTCCCACCATCTGCTAGGTATCATTTTGAAATAATTAAGTGATTTAGGGAAAAAACAGCACATTGCAAAATAATGTATGCGACAGAATGAAAATGTATCAAAATGCATAATATAAATCGTATTTTGCAAATGTGACTTAATATGTTGGGCATTTAAAGAAGCTGCAAGGGGCAAATGGAGTGGAAAGAAAAGGACATACAGATCTGTGTATAGTTTGTAGATGCACTAGATCTTCCACAAACACACACACACACACATAATAAAAAATAAATAAAAAAGAACAGTAAATCTTACTAGTTATGCAAGTCCAGCCAGGTCTACAACTCTAAATTTTGAAAATGCTTATAATCCTCCAATGTAAATATCTTTAGCTCCATATTTCAGTTCCTACAACTCTAAACTGATATTTCGTGCACATATTCAACTATAATGTGTTTCCTCATATCTTTTCTGAACACACAAATGCACGTTCATTGCTAGATGGAAATAAAACAGCCATACCTGTGGTATTACAATTGCCAGATTCAGTACACCCATTGATAAGCCTGCAACAACCAAGTATCAGCATAAGAATTCCTACAACTAAGACTCCAATCAACACTTTGAAACAAATTACATCCATTGAAAAAATGCCCACCTTGGCCAAGTCCCAAAGACTCAATACGTGAAGAAATCAAGGCATATGGGACACTGTACGTGATCTGCAAAAATTTAAAGTAGATCATAAACTGAGTTCTTAGACAAAAATAGTCACTCTGCAGTGAAAAGGCTTCTCCAATATCCACAGATGACGTTGAATGGACTATAGATCACTTTTACAGGTAAATCCCAACTTGATACCCAAGGCATATTATGAATGCTAACAAATAGAAGATTATGCCTTCTTATTTTAACTAGTCTCAACAGTACTAATGTAAAATATGAAATTGCTTATGTCTGGTACAATGTAAGCAGCTTTAACCCTGGTCTGCACTCTACGGACTGTTAATTTGAAGTATTCTATTTCCCATAAGTTATTTTATACTAGCAAAGCAAATTGATAATCTCCTCTTTAAGATTTTCCTACATCCTTCTTATATCTCTCCCATATAATTAACCCTATATGCCTCTTAGCCTGAATCAAATACTACCCAATAGAAAATTCAATGAGAGAACAGAACTTACTGCCAATGGAATTCCAAGAATTGCAAAAACAACCAGTGAAGCAATCACAATCCCAGGTGGAGGTGAATCATGGCCAATACTCTTGTTCACAAATGTAATAACAAGCATTGCAAGAAAGGAAAGAGCCATGATAAAGTTTGAAATCCCCCACACAAAACCAGACCCCCATTTCCTGCAAAGCTTCTCCATAAGCACCGAAGTAATACCAAGCATAATCGAGTTCAACATCAAACCAAGAGCTCCCATTCTAACCCCATTACTGTAATTTGTCCCTTCATTTGGCTTGCCACCATAAATTTCTCGACCCATCCAATCAGTATCAAAGAGAAGAAATGGAAACCACCCAATCCAGTTTAAACCAGTTACAAGTAGGATTATCCATATAGATGCTGAGAAATATCTAAAAGTCCCAAACAGCTCCCAGAGGAAAGCTTCTTCAGCTTGGCTGGATTGCCCTGGCCCTTCCTCAGCGAAGGGGGTGTTTCTGTCACTTGAACCCAGAGGTAATTCCTGAGCTGCTGATATGCTTAAATATGTTGTAAGTGCAATGAATGCTATGTCAATAACGAACGCAGACTTGAGATTTGCACAGTTAACATCGCACGCGGATGTAAGTGTAAATGGGAAAACCTTGAACCAGTAACTGAATGCTCCAGTTGCATAGCCAAGAATATTGCCAACCGCCATAAACAGAGAGAAATAAGCATTTGCGACTCGAGTTCTTCGATGGTCCTTTCCTAACAAGAGAGAAATTATGAAAAAAGATAAGTGCTATTGGTTGTTTATTTTTAAAGTTTGTTCTTTTCGTTGCATTTTGGTGTTTGATAGATAACATACAAGTTTATAGGTTACTGATTCAATAACCTGTTGAGGTCTCATCACTGTGGGATTCACAAAGAGACCAAGTATCTATAAATCTCTCTCCATGAATCCATCCTGTTTAATCAATAATGTGTGTTCTACACTTCTACAATGAGGGAGAAAAGGTAACTTATTGCAAGCATTAACTACCAACTCCTATCTTTACAGTCCTTGGAACCACAATTATAAATCCTAAATGAACAGGCATATCAAGTATTGAACCCCTAATTTATCAAGGCTCATAGCCACCCTGGGGACACAATAGGGAAATTTTAGCTAGCAATAATAGGAAGATTTTTGGAGTTGAATACAGTGATGCATAATTCCAACAGTATCAACAAGACAAAATTTAGAAAAACGACTGGCAGCTCTATTATGGATAATGGATTGCATTGGTGTTATTTGTGGCTCTGTTTATTTCCTTGAACTGACTTCACATTAAACATGCTTTTCACAAACTCATAATAACTCTTGGATTCATGAGAAGAAAAGACATTTCAGTTGTTATGGAAACAAATTTTGTAATAGATTTGCATATTTTCAACAACAATAACCCTCACTTATGTCTAAAATAACCCAAAACTGCAAAATTAGAATTTTTTTGTCAAGCAATAAGTCATTGGCTACAAAAATATAAAAATTAGTTATTGTTCATAAAGGGATAATTTACTGTGAGCACTGAACACACTGGCAAATACCTACCATTGGTTAACAACCGTCACAAACAAAAGTCTCCAGCGAAAACAACACCAGCTACTCAAACAATCAAACCCAAAGAGAAGCATAACCCTATCACAATTAAGCCTTTCATTGATACCACTAGCAAGACATTATCATGCATGCAAGATTAAAGCAAGGCAGTCTCATGTTACGGTATCCCTCCGCACCAGTTCAACACCTGATGCACCAGCAATTCCTCAACTACTGTCATGGTAAAGTGACTAGTGACTACCAGAGTGGTGACTATCCCCATAAGGTGTACCCGTTCCCAGACTCGGTGAGCTACATTTATCTTACTCACTGGCATCCTCATGCCATGATGTCACTCGAGCAATTAATTCCTATTTTTGGGCATATATTAACACAGAACCTGTTTATTTGTGTACAGCTCAGTAATCAGAATTGAGAGATGAATATATACTTATCAATTATTATTGAGATAACTTTAATTATAGTGTATATATTAGACAAAACAGAAACTTTAATTACATGATGCATTTTCAGCTGCATCTTATTCAAACAGAAAATATTAACAGAGACCTAAAGGCCATAAATAGTATAAAACCTACAACGATAACAAAATTTCTTCAAAACAGTAAAACACACCCAAAAACAAACAATTTAATTATTCAAAAAAACAAACAAACAAACAATTTAATTGCAAAAATTTAAATCTTCATTGCCTAAAATTAGAAAAATGAGAAAAATAAAATAACTCAAAATTCAAGGTCATGATTTTAGGTGATGAAGCTAAAGAACAAAATGCAGAAGTGGGCATACCAGTGAGATCAGCAAGCAGAGCTCTACAAGGACCCTGGGTCATATTATTGGCCACGTCCAGAATCCAAAACCCGAACACAAAAACTCCGATGGCTCTGGGCCTCACGCTGCCGCGGTCTCCGAGCAACCACCCGATATCGGCGGAGTAACCGATGATCAGAACGGACACGGCGATGCTCACCGCCCCGGCGACGATGAACGGCCTCCGGCGGCCAAATCGACTGGTGCATCGGTCGCTCATGTGTCCGACCATGGGCTGGACTATAAGACCCGACAACGGCCCACATAGCCATATGACGCTGGCCCAAGCGTGAGGGATTCCGAGCTCTTGGACATAGGGAGTCAGCAGAGAGAGCTGTAGAGCCCAGCCGAACTGGATTCCGCAAGCGACCGACGCCACTCGGAGCAATGAACGGAGCGAAGGCCTGGCCGGAGGCCGAGCCGGCGGCGGTCTGGTGGTCCTCCCTCGGTGGTGGTGGTGGTGGTGGCGCTCCGGGTCCGCTTCTGGAGTCGGCATAACGGCGGCGCCCCCCCCTTTCTCTCTCTAGAAACTCAGAGTCTCTCTCTCTCTAGAATTATTCTCTGGGAATCGAAGAAGAAGAGGAGGAATGTGAGGGTGGGAAAGGTTGCGGTTTCATTGGGCCGCGGTGTCGTCAGATATGAAGTCACTGTGTGGGAGAGAGAGGAGAGGTGAAGTGAAGTTGGGAATTGCCCCTGGGATTGGGGGTTAATTACGGAAAAGGGAAGAAAAAGCGGGAAGGGTAGGGGACCTTAATGATTGAACTTAAGTGGCAAATGATGATTGGAACTTTGGAAGTGGGGGCAAAATGTCGGTTTGGATTGTCTGCTGCGTTGTATTTTTCTTTCTTTCTTAGGGTAGTGACCTGTTTTTCGTTTTTTTGGGGTAAGTGACCTTAATGGCCTGAAATTTTGCACCGAAAGGCTAAGAATGTATTAGACGACGGTGTTTGTTGGAGCTAGACGACACAAATTGTACACTGTTGATGGTGTCACCATTGTCACCTGTCACCTCCTGGAAAAAAAAAGAATCTGTTCCTGCACAACTTGCGCAGCACAAGTCGATATTAATTCAAGATATTGTGTGCAATTTTTATTTTATTTGCATAAATTTTACTCTATAATTGGAACCATTCATTTTTTAAATCTACATTTAATTCGAAATTTCTAGGCCAAGAGTCTAAATTAATTGGAAATATTGTGTCCAATTTTTCTTTTATTTATATAAATTTTATCATGTAATTGGAACCGTCCATTTTTTAAATATACTTTAAAAAAAAAACCTTATCAAAAGCTCGGTTTCCAAATGGGAAATTATCCGTCCATATATTTATATCGAATAATAGTCAAATTTGTTGAAAATTAACACTTTTATGATCAATCGTCCATCCGTTTGATATAATTTCATGAATAATCGATTTTTATTTAGGAATATTGTTTTTAGAAATTAATTTAAAATCAAAATATTCATATTATGAAACTGTAGTGTCGTAGTAAACGGCTGGGCATAGCGCAGTTGGAAATTGAAGGGGATGCTCTTAGCATTATTAATTAATTATCTTACGCTGGTGATATTTTAGTGAGTTGTCTTGAAGGGAGTCTTTCTTTTTTTTCTTTTTTTCTTTTTTGGATTAACGGAATCTGTTTGTTGCTGCGGGAGGTTGAAGTAATAATTTAGAAGCATGTGTGCAAAAAAGCTAACCAAATAGCTCATGGTCTAGCAAGAAAGGCATTAAAGATGATCCTGTCCTCCTTGGCTATATGATATGCGGTAAGCAACTTAGTTGCGTTGGATGTTGATCTTCTTTTGGAGATAGTGTTGGCATGCATTGTACTCTACTGATTGAGTTTAATAAAATTTCCTTGAATCAAACAAAATTAAACTATAATGTCGTACACACATAAATGTAAAAAAAAGTTAAAAATCCCTGAACCCTAAAACAAATACTTGTCCTAGCCTTCTAGGGACAAGTTTTGTGTGAGGTGTTACAAAATGGATAAATAAAATATGCCCCGGATTTGCTTTGTTTAGTTGTCGTTTGTGAGATGCTTAAAATAAAGGTGCATTATTAGAAAGAGGGGGAGGCTAGGGGGTCACTGTCCTTGGCTGGCCTCCTAGGGCTAGGAGATAATATTTTTAGATACCTTTCAATGATCTCTCAAGATATTATGAATATAGGAATTTGGACCGTTTTATTCATGTGAATTGTGAATTGTGATTTGTGAGGGTGAAAGCCCCCGCAACATTCACGTGTTTTTATGTGAGAATCACACATACTTTTCCTTTTCTTTTCTTTTTCGGTCAAAAAGAATGGTACATGCTAGCAGTTTTATTTGTATTTTATATATATTAAATACAAATTTATTGTGACAGCCTTGTGTAGTCACAATTTACATAAAAAAGAATTCTTTATTTTTCATTGTTTATATCCTAAAGTTTATTAATTGGCTACAGTTTACATCAAATTATTCACAAACAGCCGGACTAGCCAATTTTGCGAGACTAGAGGCTCTAAACCCTAATTCAGCAGCATAATCTCTTTCTCTAGCAATGCTAATCTCTCACTGTGATCATGGCATCTGTTTATGATATGGCAGTGCATTTGGCTGCTTCGTTGTCATTCAAAGGGAGATGGCATGCGTCACTCACAGTGCTATTTGGTGAGAAAACTTCTCACTACAAGAGCTCCTTCAAAGACATGTTCATGCGTGCTTGAATATTGAATGGGTCATTCATAGTTTAAGAACATGGGAATTGTTTCCTGATTACCCTTTCTGAGGCCTCTTATCCTAGTCGGATCATCTGAGATGGTCCATGGGGGTTTTGACCATAATCTAGTGCTATTGACGTTGTATGCAGTAATGTAGAGCCGGCCCTGGGTATTAATATATATATATATATATATATAAATCTGAAATGTATTTTATTGTTTCATCGTTGTACGCCTGTAGCTCTGTACATGACTTTTGTTCTTCTCTACTGCTGAATCTCTCTCGTTCTCACTTCTCAAACGAAACTTGTCCAAATAATTAAGTCTATCTTGCTCCAATACCATGCCTCTTCGGCTCTTTCTCCTGTTGAGGAGGTAGAAGGAGACGAGTTCTTCTTCAGTTGGGTAGAAACGGAAGCCTGTTGTGAGTTCGTGATCCATTATTGAAGTCTTATTTTATCTGATTATCTGTAGCAGGAGACGAGTTCGTTTTCAAATGGGTAGAAGGGGATGAGTTCTTCAATTTTGTATTTGGGTGATGATAATTTTATGTTAAGTTTGCGTTTGGGTGGGAGAGGTAATTAAGTCTCTCGTTCTCCTTTTAATCTCGAGTTATTTGTTTGTGCTAGTCTTAGTAGTCTGAGACTGTAAAACAATGAATTAAGCAAACAACCAACTGGACTAGTTGACTGACTCCAATTTTATAGTTGAGATTAAAGAAAATTGTTTTGATTTGCCAACTGTCAATTGAAATTGAGTTTAATATTATGATAATGGTATTGTATCATTTGTATGGCAATATTTCACTTGAAAATGGGTTTATATTGGTAGGGAGCCCCAATTTTTTTTTTTCACCTAGAGCCCCGAAAATCTCGGGGTCCGCTCTAGTCGTATGATGGTGTTTATTCCATAACATCGGTTCTGTTGAATAGTTTGGGACTTTGGGTCAACGTTCATGAATTTCCTGTAGCTTTTCAAACTAACCCCTGCATCAGACTGGTTAGAAGCTCGTCAAGGATGCAGCGGAGTTTAGGGGGGAGGAGGGAAGAATTCATATTCTAGTGGAGGTGGACTTGATGAAGCCTTTTGTTTTTTTCCGACAAAGCCTCACTATGGACGAAGATATTGATATGGATCTTGAATTCTTTTTGGAAAATCTGTCTAGTCGTTGCAAGATTGTGGTCTCATCACTCATGTGGGTTTGCTTCGTTGGCCTTTCTCTACTACAAAAAGCCCATGTTTCGTCCCATTTTGTGCAGTGCAATGTGGATCAAGCACTGGCTAGGGTTTCGCCTTCCACCTTGCCCAATTCGGGATCAACTTTAGTCTTCAAGGTTAGTATCTCATTTGTTGTGTTATTAACTGCAACATTTGGTGGCTTCTTTGTGGCGGTTCCTAAACCTCAACATCAAGTGACTATTAGATCTATTGAAACACTTGTTGCACCAATGGTGGTACTGAATGGTCTACGACAGAAGAGGGATGGGGTAGTTGATCAATCGCAGAAGAAGCTGAGGTTGAGTTTGGTTTTGGCTGTGGTTGTGAGTAAATCCAACTTGGATGTGGTTATCATGGGCTTAGTTATTATGCCAGCTGCTCTAGCTGCTTAAAATAAACTGGGGTGCCAAGAATAAGACACCAAATGTGAAGACAAAGTCCAAGAAAGCCTTCTTAAAGAAACACAGTGGACTAGTTGACTTGATACATATTTTACACAAGCGTACGTATCGTAGTCAATATAGGGAAGTATTACTTCTAAGATTTCGTACCATGAGGATTAATGGCTAACCCACAATCCTTGGGTAGTTGGAATTAGAGTCACTAAGCAAATGAAAGAAAAAAAAAAAAATAAATAAATAAAAATGTTACTCTAAGGCACCGAGCCTTAGTAATGCTCGGCTTTGGTTTTCACCAAAGCCTAATCAAAGCTAAGAGCCAAGTGATGGATCTGCACAATGAGTCGAAATGTGTTGGGAGTTTTGAATTGGGAATCAACGAAATTAAACGCAACTGAATAGTAAACTAAACAACTAATTAACGAACTAGAAAATTAAATTTGAATTTCAAATTAATGGGAACATGGGAGTGTCAGGTGATCCACACTAACTATCTTGCAAACATCGATGCCAACTTCACAAATGCATATATTTCCTATATGTGTTAAGTCCTGTATCTAGTACAGGTCAAGACTACTACTAAACCAATTATCATTTCGGCGTAGTGATTATGCCGGTTAGGGCCAGCAGTCAACTCTCTAACTTAGGCATTATGTCGGTCAAGGCCGCAATATCTAAAATTAGAGGCCTAGAGAGTAAGATAATAGGGACCCAAGCAAGCTTAGCTACAATTAAGCTAGCTAATAGTCAACAGACTTAAATTTTAGATGCAACAAGACTAATAAGTTGTCAATTTATCAATCTATTCATCACAATTTCCCACAACATAATTTCAAAGCTTGACAAAGCCTAGAAACATGCTTCTACGGACCAATAAATTCAGATTTAAAGCATACACAAGAAAAATTGCATTTATTTCATTTAAAACATCAACATTTATACAAGATGAGTTAGGGCTTCACAACCCTAATCTCAATTGAACTACTCACTATCCATAGTCAAATACATCATCATCAATAGCAAATAAAATTATGGAATAGATAATAAGGAAGAGAGGGGAGAGTTAGCTTGGTTACTCATAGCTATGAGCTAATATGAACCAAGTTTTCTTTACTCAACTACCCAAAATAGAGTGTGGTGCTCTTGATAATGATTCCCTTGAAGCCTTGAATGAGTAATCCTTCAAATAACCAAAATAAAACTAAAAAAGTATAGAAAATGAAGGGGAGTAGGAGAGGGTAGCAGCCTTCCCCCAGGGTTGGTGAGTGCGGCGCTGGTAATTTGTTGCCGAAAGAAAAGGAATGGTCTGTGTGTGTGTGTGTGTGTGTGTGTGTGTGTGTGTGTGTGGCTGGTCTCAAAAGAAGAAGTGGATGAAGGATAGATGACTGTGATTAAAAGAAGAGATACTCCTACGGCTAGAAAAAGAGAAAAGAGTTTGGCGGGGGAGGTCACGCGAGGACTTGGCGTAGCTAGCCTTGACAATTAAAGCAAAGCCAGCAGACCACCAAGGCACTAAGTGTGATGCCCTGGAAATTTGTATTTATTTTCCGTGGATTTTTCCAGAATTTAATTTAGTGACTATCAGAAGGTTTCATGGCTCGTGGATGGAGCGGAAGTGTTTCAGACGAATTTTTATTCGGAAAGTATGGTTTTGGTCAAAAAGAACGGTATATGCTAGAAGTTGTATTTGTATTTTATATATTAAATAAAAGTTTATAGTGAAATATAAGTAAGGGTAGGCCTTGACATTTTGGAGGTTATGGACAAATATAAAAAGTAGCCTTGTCTAGTCACAATTTACATAATAAAAAAAAAAAAAAAAAATCTTTATGGAAAAATCTTTATCTTTATAAAAAAATATAAAAAATATATCCTAAATTTTATTAATTTGCTACAGTTTACACCAAATCATTCACAGCTGGATTAGCCACTTTTGCGAGCCAGAGGCTCTAAACCCTAATTTAGCAACCTAATCTCTTCCTCTAGCAATCCTAGTCTCTCACGGTGATCATGACATCTGTTTATGATATGGTAGTGCACTTGGCTACTTCATTGGCTCTAGCAAATGGTAAGAAGTCAATGGACCCCTGTCCTTCAAAGGGAGATGACCTGCATCACTCACAGTGCTAGTTGGTGGGAAAACTTCTCACTACGAGTGCCTTCAACAAGAGCTCCTTCAAAGACATGTTCATGCGTGCTTGGATATTGAATGGGTCATTCACAGTTTAAGAACATGGGAATTGTTTCCTGATTACCCTTTCTGAGGCCTCTTATCTTAGTAGAATCATCCGAGATGGTCCTTGGGGGGTTTGACCATACTCTAGTGCTATTGACGTCGTATGATGGTGTTTATCCCATAACATCAGTTTTGTTAAATAGTTTGAGACTTTGGGTCAACATTCGTGAATTTCTTGTAGCGTTTCAAACTAACCCCTGCATCAGGCTAGTTAGAATCTTATCTTAGTAGAATCATCCGAGATGGTCCTTGGGGGGTTTGACCATACTCTAGTGCTATTGACGTCGTATGATGGTGTTTATCCCATAACATCAGTTTTGTTAAATAGTTTGAGACTTTGGGTCAACATTCGTGAATTTCTTGTAGCGTTTCAAACTAACCCCTGCATCAGGCTAGTTAGAAGCTCGTCGGTAGGTTTATCATCAAGGATGTAGTGGAGTTTAGGGGGGAGGAGGGAAGAATTCATATTCGAGTGGAGGTAGACTTGATAAAGCCTTTTGTTTTTCCGACAAAACTTCCTGATGGATGAAGATATTGATATGGATCATGAATTCTTTTTGGAGAATTTGTCTGGTCGTTGCAAAGATTATGGTCTCATCACTCATGTGGGTTTGCTTTGTTGGCCTTTCAATACTGCAAAAAGCCCATGTTTCGTCCCATTTTGTGCAGCGTAATCTGGATCAAGCACTGGCTAGGGTTTCGCCTTCCACCTTGCCCAATTCAGGATCAACTTTAGTCTTCAAGGTTAGTAGCTCATTTGTTGTGTTGTCAAATGCAACATTTGGTGACTTCTTTGTGGCGGTTCCTAAACCTCAACATCAAGTGACTATTAGACCTATTGAACCACTTGTTGCACCAACGGTGGCTCTGAGTGGTCTACGACAAAAGAGGGGTGGGATAGTTGATCCATCGTAGAAGAAACCGAAGTTGAGTTTGGTTTTGGTTGTGGCTATGAGTATCTGAGTAATAATTTTGATTGGATTTGTTTACGACGTGCGATTAAAAAAAAGATGGTAAGAAAATGATTCTCATTTCAGTCTATTTTATTTAATTCATCAACTGACCCCCCAAAAAATTGAGTAAATACTAAATTACATGGATTTAGATCAATCCAACTTAGATGCGGTTATCGTGGGCTTAGTTATTATGCCAGCTACTCTAATTGCTTAAAATAAACTGGGGTGCTAAGAATTAGACACCAAATGTGAAGACAGAGTCCAAGAAAGCCTTCTTGAAGAAACAAAGTGGGCTAGTTGACTTGATACACATTTTACGCAAGCGTACGTATCGTAGTCAAGATAGGGAAGTACGTAGTTTGCCCAAGATTATCATACCACAGGGATTAGTGGCTAACCCACAATCCTTGGGTAATCGGTTAGAGTCACCAAGCAAACGAAAGAAAAAGAAAAAAATAATAATAAATAAGTAAAAATGCTACTCTAAGGCACCATGCGGTAGCAATGCTCGGTTTTGATGAAAGCTTTGGTGAAAACCAAAGCCTAATCAAAACTAAGAGCCAAGTGGTGGATCTGCACAAATGAGTTGAAATGTGTAGAGAGTTTTGAATTGGGAATCAATAAAATTAAACACAACCAAAAAGTAAACTAAACTTCTAATCAACGAACTAGAAAATTAAATTTGGATTTCAAATTAATGGGAACATGGGAGTGTTAGGTGATTCACGCTAACTATCTTGCAAACATCGATGCCAACTTCACAAATGCATACATTTTCTATATGTGTTAAGTCCCGCATCTAGTACCGATCAAGGCTACTAAACCAATTATTCTTTCGGTGGATTGATTATGCCGGTTAGGGCCACAATCAACTCTCTAACTTAGGCATTATGCAGGTCAAGGCCGCAATATCTAAAATTAGAGGCCTAGAAAGCAAGATAATAGAGACCCAAGCAAGCTTAGCTACAATTAAGCTAGCTAATAGTCACGACACTTAAATCCTAGATGCAACAAGACTAATAAGTTGTCAATTTATCAATCTATTCATCACAATTTCCCACAACATAATTTCAAAGGTTGACAAAGCCTAGAAACATGCTTCTAAGGACCAATAAATTCGGATTTGAAGCATACACAAGAGAAATTGCATTTATTTCATTTAAAATCAACATTTATACAAGATGAGTTAGGGCTTCACAACCCTAACTGCCAAAATTAAACTACTCACTATCCATAGTCAAGTACATCATCAACAACAAATAAAATTATGGAATAGATAATAAGGAAGAGAGGGGAGAGTTAGCTTGGTTACTCCTAGCTATGAGCTAGTATGAACCAAGCAATTTCTTCACCCAACTACCAAAAATAGAGGTGTGGTACTCTAATGATGATTCCCTTGAAACCTTGAATGAGTAATCCTTCAAATTCCCAACATAAAACTAAAGAAAATATAAAAAATGAAAGGGGAGGAGGAGAGGGCAGCAACCTTCCCCCAAGGTTGGTGAGTGCGGCACTAGTAGTGTGTTGCCGAGAGAAAAGGAATGGTGTGTGTGTGTCATATATATATATATATATATATATATATGTTCTAAAAAATGGCCTAGGCAGCGCCTAGGCGCTAGGCGGCAAGGAATTGCTCCGATTTTGGCCTAGGCGTTTCCCTTGGGCGCTGGGCTACTAGGCGGGCTAGGCGGTGGTGCTAGGCAGTGCTAGGTGGTTCTAGGCGGACCCTAGGCGGTCGTAAACCATAATTTATTCTATATTTTGACTATTTTTATATTTATAATTAATTTTTAGACTTTAAATATTGTTATTTATATTATTATATGTCATAAAAATAATTATTTTTTTTAAAACCGCCTAGTCCCCGCCTAGGCCCCTAGGCACTAGTTCCTGGGTCACCGCCCGACTAGCGCCTAGCGTTTTTTAGAACCTTGATATATATATATATATATATATATATATATATATATAGCTGGTCTCAAAAGAAGAAGTTGATGAAGGATGGATGACTGTGATTAAAAGAAGAGATACTCCTACAACTACAAAAAGGGAAAAGAGTTTGGTGGGGGAGGTCACATCAGGGCTTGCGTAGCTAGCCTTGACAATTAAAGCAAACCCAACAGACCACCAAGGCACCAAGCCACCAAGTGACCAACAATTATACAATTAAGCAATTAAGCAACACATCAATTTAGTAATTACGTGGTTAATTAACCAAACCTTAATTGTTTAATTAAATGATTAATTAATCAAAACTTAATTACTTAATTAAGACATTGATTTTGTCGAAAATTCTACTTTGCTCCCATATTGCGTCATTTTTTCTTGATTTTCGCAACTTCACTTATTACCTTCAAATAAGTAAAAATTGATTAATCACATATTAATTAATTTGAGTATTCGCTTATTTATAGTGTTTAAGTAGCGATTGTGTACATAAAAATCCACGTAATCACTAGTCTTCAAAGAAATAACCTAAAGTGCCGGAGAATTGTCCTCCCATATTTTCTCGACCTAAGGAAGCTAATTGCTCCAACCCTAAGGGGAATGAGCTTGTAGTTTCTTTGGTGTTTACTTTTCATAGTCTATACTAATAATGAAAGCTCTTTTATGAGCCTTTGTAGAAATATTTACTAGTCATCGTACCAAAAATACATGCTTAGTGTTGAGTAGTAAGTAATCTAGATTCCTTATGAAGCTAAAATATTTTTTGCTCTAACCGCCAAAGTGTTGAAGTGAGTAGTCTCTTATACCATTCTAGCTTGATCATAATGAATCCTTTAGTTAAAGGAAAAAAAAAATCGAAATATAAAAATATTAAATTAGTAACAAATTTATTTTAAAGACTTATAATATCTTTATTTTAGTGAAATTTCTCTCTTGTCAAAAATAATATAATGGATTTATGGAGCTATGAACTTCTCAATTTCATGAAAAAGAAAAATGGGAGTTGGGGCAATAAAAGCTGTGTGTGTGTGTGTAAAGGGCACCCGTGATCGTATTAAGATTTAAGAACATAAGTAACTTAGGGTGACTGAGATTATTTGCTCCATAATTCATTGTATCATTTAGTTCTCTTTTGATCTAAAAGAAAAAAAAATTAGGGTGTCAGAGAAGTAAATTGAAAATTATCCTATATTTATTGACTTACTTTAGATTTTATCACAAATATGAAAATATAAGTTTTTAGACATCCGTGAAGTCAAAACATGGTTATTTTGTTATACAATTTTATTCATCTTCACCCCTGGCATGTACATAAGTGTCTGTTGGAAATTTCACTCCCACGGGAAAAAAAAAATATTTCTTTTATGTTCTAAATTTGCAATTGAGTTCATGGAAATTATAAAAGCACCAGTCGACTAAGTTGGTTTAGTACTTTCACATGTAGGTCATTCGCAATGTATAAGTTCTTCTCATTTTTTTTTTTTGGGTCATAGTTTTGGGCAAATTCAATCTATCTCCTTGAGGTGTACTAGTTACATCATTTGTGCCCTTGCAATTTCAATTTCTTCACTCATGTGCATGTGCTGACTACACAATGCTGATGTGTTAACCACGTGACAAGTCAAGTCAGATTGTGGGGTATATAAATGAAATCCTTGCAAAAACTCAAAAGTTTTCTAAATGCATTGGGTTGACATCGTATACTTGCAATGACGCAATCGTACAACCTACCATAGCTACTGACGAGTGTGCGCAACCTAGCTTTACTACAGTGCCCATGCAGCCTAACACTGATATGATGCCTACGCTTCCCAATACTAAGGTAGAGTCTGTTAATGTCTAAGATTGAGCGGTAGCCCGAATCTTGGTTAACGCTGATCCGATGGGCGAACCACTACTTGTGATGTTCTCAGAGCTTCCGCTATCTGTCAAGTAAAATACAAAGGGCGTTAGAGGGAGACCGTGTTGGCTATCTTTTCTTCTCCGATGCCTAAGTTAGTCAATGTATTTGTGTTGACAGAATAACAGTAGGTAAGTAGTAAATGCATCATTAATGAGGAGAAAGGAGTGGACCTTTTATAGGTGAGGAAGAGACTGACCTCTTCCTTGTTTTCAATATGGGACTGATGTGCTTCAGTTCTCACCTTCTGATGCTTCAGCAGGGGATCTTGGTGCTGCGCGTGGCGGCGGCGTCAGTGGTGATTTGGGGGTGAGCCGGGGCTCCACTGATAACTTGTGTTGCTGTGTTTCTGTAGGTCACACCCTTGGTGGTTATTGATACTGCTGGTGGTCGAATGAGCATAGCTCATTATGACTAATTATGCTTGGAAAATGCTCATGTAAGTACAAGTCCCCTAAGTCCCCAGTCAAGGAGGGCAATCTTGGTTGGGGAGTTGTCTAGCGGTTCGAAGCGTTACTTCAGCTAGACTTGCCGTAGCATAATTAGCGTCAGTGCGTTTGTCCACCATGGAATTGCTCTGAACAAAAGCTTGATACCCTTTCGGGTAGGCCCCTGCTAGGCCCCCCAAGGAGTTCCCCACTCCCCGACTAAGATAGGCCTCCTTTTGGTAGGCATATTATTTGATAAGGGGGATCTGCACTGAGCAGAGGGTGTTGGGTAGTGAGCCCAATTGATAAGGGGATCTGCACTGAGCAGAGGGTGTTGGGTAGTGAGCCCAATCTTTGATACCCTAGTGGCGGGGGTCAATGTGCCTGTTCAGGGCCATTGAAAACTGTTAACGAGTCCCCTTGTCCTGGAGGATCAAAGCTTGACGCCGCGAGATGCTTCTAGTCAGAATGAGGCGTTGCCTCTGGAATCACCGTTGGCTGAAGTCCCTCCGCTGATACAAAGCAATAAGAAGCGTTGTGGGGGGTTTTCCAGCTTGAAGCTCCGCGAGCGATGTTGCGCTTAGCGGAGATTGTCGCCCTTGCAAGATGGAAGGGAAAAGTTCCTCTAGCGGTGTTGCGCTTAGCGGAGATTGTCTCTTGCAAGATGGGAGGGAGAAGTTCCGCTAGCAGTGTCACGCTTAGTAGAGATGTCTCGCTTACAAGATGGAAGAGAGAAGTTCCGCTAGCAGTGTTGTGCTTAGCGAGACTATCTCACTTGCAAGTGGGAGGGAGAAGTTCCGCTAGCGGTGTTGCACTTAACAGAGACTGTCTCGCTTGCAAGATGGAAGGAAAAAGTTTCGCTAGGGGTGTTGAGTTTAGCGGAGACTGTCGCTTGCAAGATAGGAGGGAGAAGTTCCGCTAGCTGTGTTACGCTTAGCGGAGACTGTCTCACTTGCAAGATGGAAGGGAGAAGTTCCGCTAGAGGTGTTGGGCTTAGCGAAGACTGTCTCGCTTGCAAGATGGGAGGGAGAAGTTCCGCTAGCTATGTTGCACTTAGCGGAAACTGTCTCACTTGCAAGATGGAAGGGAAAAGTTTCACTAGCGGTGTTGCGCTTAGCGGAGATTGCCTCGACGATTGGTATGCCAGCCCCTTTTTGATGGTTACTTTGGATGGATGCTGCGTCTGACATATCCCTACACGTGGCCACCATGCAGTGGTTTGGCATGCGGGTGTACGGTGCCTCAACACGCCCTTTGCTTCACCATTAATGCGAGTAATTATCGACTTTGTAACCGAGGCAATGCCTGGGCTAATCCAGATAATGACTGCGATCGTGGGGCACGTAGACGGATCTCGCTTGATGTCGTTTTTTGGCGGACGACCTGGATTTGTTTGATGTTGACATAAAAGAGAGGGAAACCACAGAGGTTTTGACAATTTATGGACTTCAAAACCTAACACATCGTCTTCAAGCTTTGTTGTCTGAGAGCCGAGGAGTGCCTTCTACAAATCGAGTGAGATCGTTGTTCGGTGAAGGAAAAAGATCCTTGAAAGTGAAGACATACATCCCAAGCGTATCAGATCTCCCATACTTGCAGGTTGGTGTTCTGAGTTTCTCTGTTTATTTGGTTGCCTTTTCGTTTATGTCAGTTTGTATTTGTGGAGTTTTGGGTATGTACTTACATAGGCATTTGCAAGCATAATTAGCTATAATGAGCCACGCTCATGCTACCACCAGCGGTACCGACTCTCGCCAAAGGAGTGACCTATGGGAACACAACCAAGCAGGCTACCGCCTCAGCCCCGGCTTACCCCCAGATCACCGCTGATGCGCCGTGCTAAAATAGCATCAGAAGCTCCAAAAGCTGGGGACTGAAGCATATCAGTCCCACATCGAAAACATGAAGAAGATCAGCTCCTTCCTCACCTATAAAAGGTTCTCTCTTCTCTCCTCATTAATTACGCATTTAATACTTACCTATTGTTACTTTATCAACATAAATACATTGACTAACTTAAGCATAGGAGAAGAGAAGACCGCCCAGTGCGGTCTCCCTCTGACGCCCTCTGTATTTCACTTGATAGGTAGCGGAAGCTGTGAGAATATCATAGGCAACGGTCCGCTCAACGGACCAGCGTTAGCAAGAGTTTGGCTACCGCTGAACTTTAAACATTAACATTGGCGCCGTCTGTGGGAATCCTTGAACAAAAGGCCATCCCACCATATCCACCATGACTAACGGTAGCAGGGGAAATGCAGAGGAGCAGGCGGATCAATCCACCAACTCCCATCCCACCAACCCAACAATCAATGTCAATCCAGCGGTTAACGTTAACTTAGCACTATTCAACATGCCGGTCAATCCCAGCGAGGAAACCTAAAATACAGCAGAGGCTCAACTGAGTGGTAGCTGCCCATCGGTGCAGGACCTCGCCGCTATGTATGAGCTGACACTAGCGAACCTTCACAAAGCAAATTGAGAGCGCGAGCAGGAGCGCAGAGAAAAGGCGAAGGCCCAAAAGCAGGTGGCCACGCTGATGTCAAGATTTGATGAGATGAAGAAGGCGCTGGAAGCAAAGCCAACCCAGCGCAAAGTGAGCAATCGTGGAGAACCAGGCGCAGTCAACCCAACACCGGCGGGTTAGTACCTGGACCAATCATACAGATGCAGGTACCGCTGAACCCATCAGAGCTACTGGGAATGGGACCACCTCCGGAACCCCGACTAATGTTGGAGCAGGAGACAGAGTCACAACCGCACACTAGCCGCTCGACAATCATGGCTAGAACCTAGGGTAATATACATATCCCCAGGCGAGAGCTGGTTCAGCAGAATATCCAGGCGGGACTCGATGGAGACACAATTGCCCTAATATTGGAGCGGATGCAACAACTAGAGCAAAGGTTAATCCTAGCTGAGGCAAGCTCCCCAGTGCCAATACCAAATCCACTCTTTGCATACAGACCAGGGCCATTCATCGCCAGGATCCTGCATGCCATCCGCCTGGCGCACGTAAAGACACCAAAGATGTCACATTACAGCGGCACGACTGACCCCTTTGTCCATATGGACACCTTCAAAAAAGTCACCAATAACAAGGGGTTCGATGACGCCACCCTCTGCCACTTGTTCAGCGAAACGCTAGCTAGTGAGGCAATGAGTTGGTTTTTTGAGTGTCCGCCAGGGTCTATCGATTCATTCCATACACTATCAAATGCTTTCCTATCTCTATTCATCCTGTTGGCGGCCGGACACCACAGTACAACTCAACTATTCAACCTCAAGCAGGCGGCGGAGGAAACATTGAAGGCATTTGTCACCAGGTGGCGAGCGGCAAAGTCCCAGTGCCGCGATCTCGATAAAACAATGGCGCTGGCAGCTTTCAAGCAGGGACTCCTCAAGGGGCCATTTCTCTATCACCTCAATTACAATCATCCAAACGCCGCTTATGACTATGTCATGAGCGAGGCTGTCATCTGTGCACAGTTAGAATTCATCACGTATGGAGAAAACCCCCACCACCGCCAACACCTGTAAAGTCCACCCAACCCTCCGGCAACCATCAGGAAACCACTACCAAAACCTCTGCTGCACCGCAAACTGATAAAAAGAGAGAATGGTAACAGGGCAACCACCAGAGCAAGCGGTAGAAGGACCAACATTACAATAAGGGCAGCAGCTCATTTCATGGGGATAACCGTAATAAACAGACCGAGTCATTCCAGCGGTACGCAGTGTTTACAGTCCTCACGGCCTCATACGAGGAAATATACGACCAGTGAAAGGACCAGATCTGGCCATCACCCCAAAGAAAATAGCCAAAGGTGGGAAAGCCCAGAAACACCGGCAGGTGGTGCAAATATCACGAGGACAGCGGCCACAACACCAACAATTGCAACGCCCTTAAAACCGCCATTGAGACCTTATACCGAGACGGTAAGATGGAACAATTCAAAGTGCACCAACCACCACCCGTGATTACCAACATTGAGCCCTTAGGCCGTATCAACACCATCGACGGTGGTGCTCCAATCACCAACATGTGTAACAGAGCAAAAAAGAGCTATAAACGTGCCAACCACCCCAAGGAGGTGTGCAATATCCGCTATAAGAGGTTCATTAAACTCCCAAAATCTGGTTGGGAGCCCATTACCTTCTCAGAGGAGGAGGACCGCGGAGTATATCTGCCCCACGACGATCCATTCTTAATTGACGCCGTACTCGATAAATGGTCAGTAGGAAGGATTCTTGTCAACAACGGGTTCGCTGTAAATGTCATCTTCAACAGGTGCTACGATAAACTCAGGCGAAATAGAAAACTACTGCAAGATCATGAGCCATTGCTTAGCTTTTCCTGCGGCGTCACACAGCCATTGGGTTCTGACTACATGCTGCTAGTTATCGGCGCCAGTCCTTGAACGACAGAAATCCATATACAGTTCATCATTGTGGACTGCTTCAGTTAATATAATGCCATCATTGGTTGACCGACACTTAACAAACTTAAGTGCATCATCGCTGGGTACATGCTCCTCATGAAGTTCCCGACTCCCAAAGGAACAGGCTGTGTGAAGGGAAGCCAACAACTGGCACGAGAGTGCTATTCCATAACCGTGGCACGATCAACGCGCTACCATGAAATCCTAACAATGGGAAATCATGCAGCGACACCAGATATCTTTGAGGACCCCAGGGATGACGAGAAGAAATATGTCAAAAAAGAGCCTGTCAACCCAGAAACATCCTTAAGGGTTATCAGCATCTCCGATAAGCACCCTGAGCGGACAGTCCGCATCGACGCTCAGCTAGACCCAGAGGTAGCGGCTGAGCTCACCCAGTTTCTACATGACAACGCAGCCGTCTTTACATGCTCCTACGCTGACATGCCAGGTATCTCCCTCGAGATCATCACACACAAATTGAGTATCAAGCCATCTGCCTACCCTGTCAAGCAGCGGCGAAGGGCCTTTGATGAGGAGAGATACCATGCAATAGGGGAACAGGTTGCCAAGCTCCAGAACATTGGATTCATCCGCCAAGTAAATTACCCTCAGTGGATTTCCAACATGAAGGCTCCAGAGTAGAAGAAACACGTTCAGAGTCTCCAGGGCAAACTAACTGCTCTTTCTCAGTTTATCTCCAGACTCACTGACAGATGTCTCCCATTTTTCAAAGTCCTGAAAACAACCCAAAAAAAGTCATCAACTGGAACCCAGACTGTGAGGCAGCGTTCCAGAGCTTGAAAGAGTACTTGGCAACAGTTCCGCTCCTCTCTAACCCTGTGCAGGGAGAGATATTGTATATATACCTAGCGGTATCACAGTCAGCAGTAAGCTGCGCCATTGTCCGGAGGGACGTCTAGGATGAGCTCCCCGTATTCTTCGCAGGCAGAGGCATGAACGGGGCTGAAATAAGTTATCCCCCTGGAGCAGCTCGCTCTCGCACTCATCGTCGCCACTAGATGCCTCCGCCAGTACTTTCAGGTCCACACAATTCATGTCTTAACAAATCAACCGCTGAGGTAGGTAATGCAGAACCCTGAGCACTCGGGACGCCTCAGCAAGTGGGCTATCGAGCTCAGCGAGTTTGACATTGATTACAAACCAAGAACCGCCATGAAAGGCCAGGCGATGGCAGACTTCATTGCTGAGCTCACTGAGCGACACGTTTAACCCAGCACGGAAATGGTAACCGCTGAGGAACCAGCTCCCCAACAGTCAGACTGGAAACTACACGTGGATGGCTCCACTTGCGCCAAGGCCAGCGGCGCTGGAGTCATCTTGACAGGGCTAGGGGGACTAAACGTGGAATATGCATTAAAATTCAACTTCAAAGCCTCAAACAACATGGCGGAGTATGAAGCGCTCATCGCCGGCCGACTCCTCGCCATCGAATAGGGGGCTGACAGTGTCAACATATTCAACGACTCCCAGTTAGTTGTCAACCAGGTCAATGACAGTTTCCAGGCCAAGGACTAATAGTTTGAGGCATACTTGGGTTACGTCAAGACGCTCCTAAAAAAAAAATTCAAATTCCACACCATCACGCAGATCCCCAGGGAAAAGAACGCCAAGGATGATTCACTGGCGAGACTAGCAACCGCTCAGCCACACCAAAGTTCAGCGGACACAAAGGTGGAATGTCTCGACAAGCCAAACATCACAAAAACCCTAGAGGGGATCTTCAACATTGAGGTCAATCCCAGTTGGATGGACGAGATCATCGAATACAAGTGCAATAGGACATTACCAGAGGACAAAGTCGAAGCACGACAGCTCAAGCGGAGAGCAACCCGCTACAACATCCAGAATGACAAGCTTTACCACCAGGGGTTCACCCACCCCAACCTCCGGTGTCTAACCCTAGAAGAGGGAAAGGTCATTCCGGCAATGATACACGGCGGGGAATGTGGAAACCACTCGGGTGCCAGATCCTTGGCCAATCACACAATGCGACAAGGCTACTTCTGGCCTACGCTCGACGACGACGCTAGGAAGACATCAAGATCTTGCCACAAATGTCAACAATATGCTGATCTCCCATATTCCCCGGCAGAACTACTGTTGATCATCATTGGTCCATGGATTCACTCCACGTGGGGCATGGACTTGATGGGAAAATTCCAAACCGCCAAAGGCCAGTTCAAGTACATCATTGTAGCCATCGACTACAACAGCAAGTGGATAGAGGAAGAGCCACTAACAGGAATAACTACCGCCAAGGTAAATCACTTCTTCTAGAAGAACATTTATTGCCGCTATGGTGTCCCCCACACAATAATCACAGACAACGGCACACAGTTCAATAATAAGAAACTCATATCTTTCATTACTAACCTGGGCACCAAGATGAGTTTTGCATCGGTCGCTCACCCCCAAACCAACGGCCAGGTGGAAGCAGCAAACAAGATAATCAAGAAGCTGCAAAAAAAGAAGCTCGACGATGCCGAGGGTTTGTGGGCGGAGAAGCTTGCTGAAGTTCTGTGGGCCATCAAGACTACCTCAACCACTCCACTGGTGAAACGCCATTTTGTATTATGTTCGGAACTGAAGCCGTTCTACCTATTGAGATAACTCAACCTACTGCTAGGATAGAAGGTTACTGCCCCTAGACCAACGGCGAGGCGTCAATCTCAATAGGGACCTCCTAGAGGAGAAACGACACAAGGCTCATCTGCATAATTTGCAAAATAAGCAACGGGTATCGCGTTTCTACAACGCCAGGGTCAAAGCCCGGAACCTCCAAATGGGGGACTGAGTAATGAAGAAAGTCATTCCACCGCGAACGGCACTCCGCCCAACTTCGGAAGGTCCATACAAAATTGTGGAAGTCGCTAGCCCCGACACCTTCTGCTTAATGGACAAGGATGACGTCACAACGACCCACCCTTGGAATACCGAACACCTTCGGTATTACTAAAAATAGTCAAGCTACTACCCTAGAGCATCTTGGCTTAGCTAAATTTTTGACTTAATATTTAGCTAAGGGAAGCTACCCAACGGGTACATGCAACCCCGCTTTTTGTAAACATTGACATAGCAGTTATCATTGAAATGAGGAATTATTCAAACCATTGTCGCCAAGTTCAAGCACAAGAATTAAAGGACAATGCCAACAAAGTTCGGTGCACTGCGGCCGCTACATTGTGCACTTGGAACAATTTTAATCCCTTTAATATTTCATTGAGTCACAAAACAGCAGTCAGAACTCTAGCGGTAAAAGCAACATTCAGACAACAAATAATCAAAAGGCATACGACACTGAAAATTCACACTTCCATCCATGCAGGGTTGGGACTACCCGACCAAAAAATAGTCAATTACAAAAAAAAAAGACCAAAAGTACATATGCAAGCCTTTGCGGCATTACAATACAAAGATATCGAGGGCAGCATCTTCAACGATTTTTAACACCGCCCTACTCACCCTCAACCAGCGGTTTGCTCCTCACCCTCGGTCGACGGTTGCCTCGCGCCCATAAGACTTGTTTGGTCGGAGCCATGCGTAGTCGGGCTAGGGGTCATGATGGTCCCGTCAAGCCGGGTACGATCCGCCACAACATTGGCCCTGGAGACCTCAGACTGGGTAGGCACCGGAGTCTGCTGGGAGGCTTCCGCCGGGTCATCATCACTCTCCCCACTGCCGGAACGCAAGCCAGGCTGAACAGCTAAGGACCCGCCCCCTGAGGCTGACGGCTTGCTAGGTGTGCTGGTGGACCCGGACGCCTTCGCCTAATCAATAGCGCCCTTCTTATTCAGAAGCTCCACGTTGGCAACAGCAGTGGGCTACGCCGCATCCATCAAGGCTTGCTTATATGCCGCAGACTGCTTAAAGGCATCCACAGTGGCGGCCTCAGCACCGCTCCTCTCCGCCTCCAGCTGGGCAGCCACACCCTCTAATCTTTTTACCTGCAGAATGTGAATCCTCTTAACCTTGGCCGCCATCTGCTCTTTCAGCTGAACTATGTCCTGCTGAAGCCGGTTGATGTGATCATTCCTCTCAAGGTTTTGCTTGATGGCAATCTTTAGCTTGCAGCGAGCATCCGAGACATCGCATTCCACCTTGGTCAGCTGCCGCTCCTTATCCGCCAGTTCCCCCTGCAGGACTTCGAGCTCCTCCCGCAACTGCCGCTCGACCTCAAGTTGCTTTGAGGCCGCCAGGAAGAATTCATGCAACCCTTCTGACAAGTGGCCAAAGGCCGAGCTAAACGGCTATTGCTGTAGCACCGTTGGACGGACGGTCTCATCTAATCCACAGAATCCCAACCTCTCGCAGAGGTGGAACAAAAACTCCCGCTCCGGTTCAGCCAGGAATTCGGCGTACGCTGTGAATGAGTCCAGGTAACTCGTCTGTACCTCCTCATTGGCGGGAGCGGTTACCTTGGGAGGAGCTTGTCTGGCTTTCTTCTGCTGATGGGCACCGATGGTCTCAGCGTCGTCTCCTTCCTCTTCTTCATCGGTGTCATTTTGGTGACGCTTCCTCTGTAGCACTTCCCGTGTAGATCCAGCGGCGGTAGTCATCGACCTCTTCTGTGGTCTCAACCCCGCGATAGTGACTGTTTCAGCCGGCGGCAGCACTTTTGCCTTCTGCTTCCCACGCTGGCTAGAGGGCATTCTCTCTTTTTGCTGCACAGTGACAGCAGGGTTCTTGCCAGCGGCCCCACGACCCACGTCAGCTCCGGCCTGAAGGACGGGCAAACCGTCGGCACCAAGGTGATCGTGGTGCGACATTGGTAGCACCACGGGAGCCTCAGACTGACACAGCGCCAGCCCAGAGGCGTACATACTCTCCAAGAAGTTGTTGATCTCGGCACGATCCATTGCTAACTCAAACATCTCGCTGCTCGCTCTGTTGCCCGGCGGAGAATCTATACAAAAGAAAGAGTTAGACTGAGAACAACGAACTAAAACACTCATCCCTGATGATACTTATAAAGGGCTCGTGTCAGCTGTTGATCGACCAACAACTCCCACCCGGTGAGTAGGCGAAGATCTAGCAGGTTGCAGTTCCACACGGCACTCTTCTGCACGAGTCAGGTTATAGCGTAGACCCACTGCACATAAAATAAATAAAAAAACGAGTCACTACAACAGGAATTATTGTGCAACCAACACCAACCCTGAGCAGCGGAAGCCAACGACAACCTCGAATAGGTTGGAATTTCGACCTAATCCTGAATGGCGACTCCCCCTCATTCGACCCCGCCCGCTTGATACTCTCATCCGTCGGTGGCAACGCAGAAGGTCCCCAGCTAAGGTGACATAGAATCCTTCAAATTTTCGACCAATTTGGGCCCCTGCTGACGACTACTCAGGTTCACCTACCCACTGCAACCTTGGCGCCGCACATATATTAATTCATAGAACTGTAACACCTCCGCCACAGTTGGACCCTCACAGCCGGATAACTGCCATAGTGAGTTGAGCGCCATCATCAACCTGCACATGTTAGGGAAAATCAGCCCAAAAGTGAGCCTAAATTCACAAGCCAAAATCTGGAGATTTGGCAATAGAGGGAATGTCATTCCCTGGGGGAAGATCGCCTCGTGCACAGCGGCATGCCTGGCTGGCAAGACCGACGCTCTCTCATCCTTCAGTGGCGGTCACAGCTTCACAACGCCTGGTAAGCAGAACACCCGCTTCACACGATTGACGGCGGCTACCGTCATCGGCCCTCCCGCCTCGTCAACCGTTGTTGAGTGACTCATCAGACCAGGAACCCTCATCGCTCAAGTTCTCTACCACGCTAGCCATCCCAAAGCCCTAAAACTCAAACCTGTCAGTTTGCACAGGATCTAAGCCATCCCTTTATCACTTGCATCCAGGAGCATTAAGAACAATTACCCAGAAAATACCAAAACAAGAACAAAACGCACCCATATACTTAACCCAGATTCGACCATCCAGCAAATCCCTAAACCCCAACTTTCTAGCAAACACCAAAACTCGCTTTACACCCTTAGAGCACACCAGGGAGGAATAGATAGTACCCCAAATCCAAAAACCCAGAAACTGACAAAAGCAAACACAGAAATCCAATAAAATAGGGGTGAGATTCAGCATACCAACCTCAAAAGTAAAGGCTGTGGTGCGATCGAAGGCACTTCTCTTCACTACAGGAGATCTTCTGGCTACAAAGATCGATAACTTTATTGAATCGTAGCAATCTTCTTCTCCGAACGCAGGGCGAAGCTTGAAGACGACGACATTAGGTAAAAAGTACGAAATGTCAAACCTCCAGGTTTCCCTCTCTTTTATGTCAACATCAAACTAATCTAGGCCGTCCGCCGAAAAATGACATCGCACCACAGCCATACACGTGCCCCACAAACGCACTTAATCTCCCGATTAACCGAGGCGACCCCTCGGTTACAAAATCAATAATTACTCGCATTAATGGCAAAGAGACGGACGTGCTGAAAAGATGTTATCACACAGCTAACCCAATCTGTGACGGCCACGTGTTGGGCATTGTCAAACGAAGGGTCTACCTGAAGTAACCACTGACGAGGAAGACTACGAATAGACAGAGTCTCCACTAAGCGCAACTCTGCTAGCAGAACTTCTCTCTTTCCATCTTGCAAGCCAGCTAGTCTCTGCTAAGCGTAACTCCACTGGTGGAACTTCCCTCTCTCCATCTTGCAAGCGAGCTAGTCTCCGCTAAGCGCAACTCTGCTAGCAGAACTTCTCTTTTTCCATCTTGCAAGCAAGCTAGTCTCCGCTAAGCACAACTCCGCTAGCGGAACTTCTCTCTCTCCATCTTGCAAGCGATCTAGTCTCTGCTAAGCGTAATGCCGCTAGCGAGACTTTTCCCTCGGCACCTTAGACGTAAGACCTTCACCGCTAACATCAACGCCATTCACCAGGCTGCCGCCAGGTAGGTCCTCGCAACATGGCCGGCCACTTATAGTCAGCGGAGGGACTCCCGCCAACGACGATTCCCTAGGCAATGCTCACTTTCACAACGACCGCAACTCAGTGTTGCAGTCAAAACATGGTCCTGCGGGACATATGGGGGGCGTATCAACACAGTCTTCAACGGCCCTGATCAGGCATCTTGACCCCCGCCACTTGGGTATCAAAGAGTGGGTTCGCTACCCAACACCCTCTGCTTAGTGCAGCTCCCCTCAACAAATAATACACCGGCCAAATAGAGGTCTATCTTAGCCAGGGAGTGGGGGACTCCCTAAGGGGCCTAGCAGGGGCCCACCCGAAAGGCTATAAACAGTTTGTTCAGTAAGTCCATGGTTGACAACGCACTGACGCTAATTATGTTTTTGCAAGACTGGCGGAAGCAACACTTCCAACCGCTAGGTAACTCCCCAACCAAGATTGCCCTCCTTGACTGGGGACTTGGGAGACTTGTACTTATATAGGCATTTGCAAGCATAATTAGCTATAATGAGTCACACACATGCTACCACCAGCTGTATCGACTCCCGCCAAAGGAGTGACCTACGGGAACACAGTCAAGCAGGCTACCGCCTCAGCCCCGGCTTGCCCCCAGATCACCGCTGAGGCGCCGCCACGCGCCGCACCTAGATAGCATTAGAAGCTCCAGAAGCTAGGGAATGAAGCATATCAGTCCCACATCAAAAACATGAAGAAGATCAGCTCCTTCCACACCTATAAAAGGTTTTCTCTTATCTCCTTATTAATTACGCATTTAATACTTACCTATTATTACTTTCTCAACATAAATACATTGTCTAATTTAGGCATCAGAGAAGAGAAGACCGCCCAGCGCGGTCTCCCTCTGACACCCTCTGTATTTCACTTGACAGGTAGCGGAAGCTGTGAGAATATCATAGGCAATGGTCCGCTCATCGGACCAGCGTTAGCAAGAGTTTGGCTACCGCTGAACTTTAAACATTAATAGAGTACTTGTTGCCGTTGTAAGGTGTGTCTGAGGGTCTAGCACGATTTTGGGGATGGGTTTAAGTGTTTGGCAGAGAGTTGAGGTTTATGGATTTACGATGGTTGAATCTGGATTTTTGATATCATGTTCTTGTGTTGGTATTTTCTAGGTTTCTGAATATGGTTGTTTTTGGTGATCTTGGCTAAAATATGACATCGGGATAGTTTAGATCGTTTTGTAACTGACTGACCTGGGTTTTAGGGTTTATGATGGCTGGCGTCGTAGAGATCACGATAAGTGAGGATTCTGGGTTTGACATGTTGCTTAGCGTTGCAGATAGGATTTTTATTGATTCGTTTGATCCGTCTACTCCTACAGAAACCTCACTGCCAGAACCACTGGACATCTAACCTTTACAAACTATACCCTGGGACGTAGCAATGGCTTAAGGTGGGCGTCCAGAGAGTTCGATGGTAAGGGGGCCACTACCGCTCACCAACGGCGAGAGGAGAGGTTGGCTAGCAATTGCGCCTCTAGTGGTTCCGCTGGAGGGGGAGAGCTTGCAGGGAAGAGATAGAGTCAGCCTGGGTCCTTCATGATGGTACTCCTGTTGACGAAGCGGGAGGTCCGATGACCATGGCTGCCGTGAACCGGCTGAAGCGAGTGTTTCGCCTTCCTGGTGTAGTGAAGTTACGTCAGCCGGTGAAGGATGAGAGAGAGTCGATTTTGCCAGCGGGGCATGCCGCTGTCCATGAGGCCATCTTCCGCCAGGGGTTCACTCTTCCGCTACTGCCAAACCTTCAAATCTTGGTTTGCGAGTTCGACCTTGCCTTTGGATAAATATGCCCTCATATGTGGAGATTGTTAATGGCACTCAACTCGCTCCGGCTCCTATTTGGATGTGAAGGTCCGACCGTGGCGGAGGTGCTACACTTCTATGAGCTGGTCTACGTGAGGCACCACAGATGCAATGGATAGGTGAGCCTCTCCCGTCGCCAGGGGGCGCCTAAGTTGATCGAAAATTTGAAGGATTCGATGTCTCCCTGGTGGTCGACCTTCTGTGTTACGACCACAAGGTGGGAGTATGATGCTGGGGTAAATGAAGGGGCATCGACGTTTAGGATTAAGTCGGAGTTCCAGCCAATCCGAGGTTGTCGCTAGCCTCCGCTGATCGAAATTGTCGAATTTGATTGTATGATATGCCTGTATTTTTTTCCTAATCACAGCTTGTTTTTTTTTTGTAGCGGCCTTGCTCTTTAACTTGACGTGGGATGAGCAGTGCAGCGTGGCAAGGATTAAAGGTTGCTCGTGGAACCGTAACCTTCTTGACCTTCGGCTGCTCACCAGTTGGGAGTTGTTGGTCAATCTACAGTTGACGTGCGCCCTTGCTAAGTACTTTCCTCCAACTTGTGCTTTAACTTGATTTGTCCTATGTTGACTAGCGTTGTGCTTATTCAGATTCACCGTCGGATAACAAAGCTAGCTGCGACGCGTTCGATAAGGCTATGGACGGTGCCGAACTGCAGAATTTCTGGGAGGGCATTTATGCCGCTGGGCTGGCCACGTAGTAGACCACTGTCGATCCTCAGACCTTGGCAGTGAGCCAGTTAGAGACCCCGGTGGTGATGCCCATGCCCGACCATTCACAACTCCCTCTTGCTGGCCAAACTGTGGGGTCGATCGAGGGCTGCGCCGAGCAAGGGGCTGGTGGTGGGAGCCACGTCACTGCCACTCCTGCCACGACTAAGGAGAGGGTTGCCGCTTAGCGGCGAGGGCCCTAGAAGGAGAAAATGGTGCCGAGGAAAGAGCCCGATACCATTTCGGGGCTAGAGCCATCGAGGCCTGCTGTCGAGGGTATAGCTCAGGGTGGCAGTTTTTGGAAGAGGTGTCAGAATGAAGTCGAGGAAGGTGAAGACGCTGCCAACGCTGTACTGATCGGGGTGCGCCAGCAGAGACAGAAGAAGGCTAGGCCTACTCCACGACCAGTGACCGCTGCTGCCGCCGGGAGGGGCCAAGTGAAGGGTTGGACTCATTCGCTGCCTACGCGGAGTTCTTGACTGATCCTGAGCGGGAGTTCCTCTTCCACCTCTGTGAGCGGCTAGGGTTCGGCAGGCTAGATGGGACCGTTATCTCAACAGCAGTTCAGCAATCGCCTTTCAGCTCTACCTTTAGGCATCTATCCGTTGGGCTGCATGAGCTGTTTCTAGCGGCGTGGAACCAGCCTCAGGTTGAGCGGCCACTGAGGGAGGAGATTGAAGGTCTCCGGAGGGAATTGGGGGAGAAGCAAGACAAGCTGGCGGAGACCGAGCGGCGCTTGACTAAGGCAGAGTGTGATTCGCTGGATGCCCGCGGCAAGTTGAATATTGCCATTACGGGGGACCTTGAGCAGAATGACCATATATCCCAGCTGGAACAAGACATAGCGCTGCTACAGGAGCAACTAGTGGCCAAGGTTAAGAGGGTTGATATCTTTCAGCGGGAGTTTGCCGCCCAGTCTGTGGCGAGGTTGCCCGGCTGGAAGCTGAGAGGAGCAGCGTAGAGGCCTCCTCCGTGGAGTCATTCAAGCAATCTCGGGCGTACAAACAAGCTCTGACGGAGGTGGCAAAGGCTGGTGCCACTGCCAACTTGGACCTGCTGAACAAGAAAGGCGCCATTGAATGGGTCAAAGCCTCTCAGACTGCCAATACGTCAAGCCAGCTGCCCGTGCCTGCTGCTGGTCAGCCTGAGGGGGTGCGCTTTGGTAGCGGCTAAAGCGACCATGGTCCAGCAAACGTTTCTCAGCGGACTCCACCACCTACCCAATTTGAAGTGTCGCGTGCCGATTTCCTGGCGGCCCATACAAGTGCCGATGGCACCATGGTAACGCCGAGCCCTACTGCTCATGGCTCCCACCAGACAAGTAGCATGGCCGCTCAACAGCAGCAGATTAACGGTGAACAAAGCGGTGCTGCTCCCAATAACCCTTGAAGACGTTGCCCTTTTATCTTTGCATTACCGCTGAGACGTCTTTTTTTATTGGTATTGCTGCAAAGGCTTTCTTTTGTTTGTAATTTGACAATGTCTTTTGGGCGGGGAGTCCCGACCCTAAATATATGAAGTACTATTCTCTGAAATTTCTAAGTGTGCCATTGTTGTTGCTAACTTGAATGTTCTGGTATCGCTAGAGTTTTGATCTGTGATTTTGTTAATCAATGAAACATTAAAGGAATTAAAATTGTTCCAAGTGCACGATGTAGCGAACGTGGTCCGCTGAATGTTATTGGCGTTGCTAGTTAACTTTCGTGCTAGACTTCGTGACAATGGTTTGAATAATTCCTCGTTTCATTGATAGCTGTGAAATCAGTTTTTACAAAAGAGGGGTTGTACTCGTTGGGTAGCTTCCCTTAGCTAAATATTGAATAAAAATTTAGCTAAGTCATGGTATTTTCTGGATTTTTGATATCATGTTCGAAGGTGTTCAGTATTCCAAGGGTGGTTCGTGGTGACGCCATCCTTGTCCATTAAGTAGAAGGTGCCGGGGCTGGCGACTTCCACAATTTTGTATGGTCCTTCCCAAGTTGGGCGGAGTTCCGTTGGCTGTGGAATGACTTCTTTCATGACCCAGTCCCTAAGTTAGAGGTTATGGGCTTTGACTCTGGCGTTGTAGAAACGTGATACCCCTGTTTGTTTTGCAAGTTGTGCAAGTGGGCCCTGCGGCGTTTCTCCTCGAGGAGATCCTTATCGAAGGTTGATACCCTCACCGTTGGTTTTGGGACAATAGTCTTCGACCCTAGCGGTAGGTTGGGTTACTTTGATCGGAAGGACGACCTCAATTTCGAACATCATGCAAAATGGCGTTTCACCGGTGGAGAATGTTGGGGTAGTTCTGATGGCTCACAGGAGCTTCTTAAACCTTTGGAGTCGTCTAGCTTCTTTTTTGGTAGCTTTTTGATTATTTTGTTAGCCGCTTCGACCTAGCCGTTGGTTTGAGGGTGAGCGACAGATGCAAAGCTCATTTTGGTGCCCAGGTTAGCAGTGAAAGATATGAGCTCCTTGTTGTTGAACTGGGTGCCATTGTTTGTGATGATTGTATGGGGGACGCCGTAGCGGCAATAGATGTTCTTCCAGAGGAAGTGAGTTACCTTGGCTGTAGTTATTGCCGTTAGCGTCTCTGCCTCTATCCACTTGCTGTTGTAGTCTATGGCGACAATGATGTACTTGAACTGACCTCTAGCGGTTGGTAATTTGCTAAGTAGGTCGAGGCCCCAAGTGGAGTGGATCCATGGACCGATGATTATAGATAGAGGCTCCGCTGGGGCATGGTAAGTCAGCATATTGTTGACACTTGTGGAAATATTTGGAGACTTGCCTGGCATCATCGTGAGCGTGGGCCAAAAGTACCCTTGTCGCATTGTGCGATTTGCCAATGACCTAGCGTCTGAGTGATTTCCACACTCCCTAGCATGTATCATTGCTAGAACGATCTTACCCTCCTCAGGGGTGAGACACCGGAGGTTAGGATAGGTGAACCCTTGGTGGTAAAGTTTGCCATTCTGGATGTTGTAGCGGATTGCTCTCCGCTTGAGTTGTCGTGCTTCGACCTTGTTAGTTGGCAATGTACCATTGAGTTTGTACTTGATTATTTCATCCATTCAATTGGGGTTGACCTCGATGTTGAAGACTTCCGCTAGGGTTTTGGTGATGCTTTGCCTATCAAGACATTCCACTCTTGTGTCCGCTGGACTCTGGTGCGGTTGAGCGGTTGCCAACCTAGTTAGAGAGTCTGCCTTGGCGTTCTTTTCCCTGGGGATTTGTGTGATGTTGTGGAGTTTAAATTTTCTGAGGAAGGTCTTGACGTATCCTAAGTATGCCGCCAACTGTTTATCTTTGGGTTGGAAATTGTCGTTGACCTGGTTGATGACTAGTTGGGAGTCGCTGAATATGTTGACACTGTCAGCGCCTGAGTTGATGGTTAGAAGCAAACCTGCGATAAGTGCTTCATACTCCGCCATGTTGTTTGAGGCTGTGAAATTAAATTTCAATGCATATTCCAAGTTCAATCCCCCAGGTCCTGTTAAGATAATTTCGGCGCCGCAAGCCTTAGAGCCGGCGGAGCCGTCGACATGGAGGTTCCAATCTGACTGTTGTGTGGGTGCCGATTCTTCAGTAGCTACTATTGCTGTGTGGGGTCCTCTACTGGTATGGGGTTGGGTCATCCTGATGCTCCGTGAGCTCAGCGATGAAGTCCGCTACCGCCTGGCCCTTCATAGCGGTTCTTAGCTTGTATTCAATATCAAAATCGCTGAGCTCGATAACCCATTTTCTGAGGAGTCCCGAGTGCTCAGGGTTCTGCATGACTTGCCTCAGCTGCTGGTTTGTTAGGACGTGGATTGTGTGGACTTGGAAGTACTTGTGGAAGCGCCTAGTGGTGACGATGAGTGTGAGGGTGAGCTATTCTAGGGGTGTGTACCTAGTTTCAGGGCCGATCATGCCTCTGCCGACGTAAAATACTGGAAGTTTGTCCTGTCCTTCCCTTTTTATGACTGCACAACTTACCGTTGATGAGGATACCGCTAGATATATGTAGAGTACCTCGCCTTGTACAGGAATGGACAGAAGTGGGACTGCCGCCAAGTATTCCTTCAAGCTCTGTAACTCCGCCTCATAATCCAGGGTCCAGTCAATTTTTTTCTTGTGGGTCCTCTTCATGGCCTTGAAGAAGGGGAGACACCTGTTGGTGAGTTTGGAAATAAACAGGGAAAGGGCGGTTAACTTACCTTGGAGGCTTTGCACGTCCACCTTGTACACTGGGGACTTAATGATGAGGATGGCTTGTACCTTGTCAGGGTTGGCCTCTATGCCCCGCTCGCTAATGATGTAGCCCAGAAATTTGCTGGTGGTGACGCCGAAGAAACATTTTTCTGGGTTAAGGCGCATACCGTAGGCCAGGAGAATGGGAAATATTATGGGAAGGTTTGCCACGTCTCCGCTAGCCTTGATGCTCTTGACCAACATGTCGTCTACGTAGACCTCAATTATTTTGCCAAGGTGTTCCTCGAACATGGCGTTCATCAACCGCTAGTACGTTGCCCCAGCGTTCTTCAAACCGACAGGCATGACATGGCAACAGTACAGGCCCTTATCAGTTGCGAAGGTGGTGCATTCGTGGTCGCTGGGGTGCATCTTGATTTGGTTGTATCCTGAGAAGGCGTCCATCATGCTAAAAAACTCATGTCCCGCTGTAGCATCAACTAGTTGATCAATGCGGGGTAGCGAGAAGCTATCCTCGGGGCATGCCTTGTTGAGACCTTTAAAATCTACGCACATCCGCCACTTGCCGCTAGGCTTTTTCACGATGATCAAGTTAGAAATCCATTGAGGGTAATTGACTCGGTGGATGAACCCAATGCCCTGGAGCTTGGCGACCTCCTCCTCTATTGCACGATATCTTTCTTTGTTAAAGACCCTTCGCCTCTGCTTGACTGGATAGAAAGACGGTTTGATGCTCAATTTGTGTGTGATAATTTCATGGGAGATGCCCAGCATGTCAGTATAGGACTATCCAAAGACGGCGGCATTGTCTCATAGAAACTGGGTGAGTTCTGCCGCTATCTCTGGGGCTAGCTAAGTGCCGATGAGGATCATCTTCTCAGGATGCTCGTTGGAGATGCTGATAACCTTCAAGGATGTTTCTGGGTTGACAAGTTCCTTTTTCACGTATTTCTCCTCGTCATCCCTAGGATCCTTGAAAATGTTTGTTGACGATACATGGCTTCCCACTATTAGGATCTCATGGCGGCATGTCGACTGTGCCACAGTTGTTGAATAACATTTTCGTGCCAGTTGTTAGCTTTCCTTCACACAGCCCGTGCCGTTGGGTGTAGGAAACTTCATGAGAAGCATGCACCCGGCAATGATGCATTTTAGCTTGTTGAGTGCCTGTCGACCAATGATGGCATTATAAGAATTAAAGCAGTCGACAATGATGAACTCTGTATGTATCTCCGATGTACATAGGCATGTGCCGATGACTAGGCTCATGTAGTCAGAGCCTAGCGGCTATGTGACATTGCCAGAGAAGCTGAGCAGGGGCTCATGGTCTTGGAGTAGTTTTCTGTTCAGCTGGAGTTGGTTGTAGTAAACATTAAAGATGACATTGACAGCAGATCCGCTGTCAACGAGGACCCTTCCCACAGACCATTTATCAAGCATGGCGTCAATCAAGAATGGATCATCGTGGGGTAGATGCACTCCTCGCTCTTCTTCCTCCGAGAAGGTAATGGGTTCCCAACCAGACTTTAGGAGTTTTGCAGATCTTTCATAGCGGATGTTGCAAATTTCTTTGGGGTGGTTGGTGCGTGCATAGCGCTTTCTTGCCCTGTGAGACATGTTGGTGATCGGAGCACCGCCGTCGATAGTGTTTATGAGGTGCACAGGCTCGATGTTGGCGACCACAGGTGGCGGTTGATGCACCTTGAATTATTCTAACTTACCATCTCGGTACAAAGTCTTAATTGCCGTTTTGAGAGTGTTGTAGTTGTTGGTATTGTGATTGCTGTCCTCTTGGTATTTGCACCACTTACAGGTGTTTCTTGGTTTTCCCACCCTTTGGGTACTTTCTTGGGGGTGGTGGTGGGATCTGATCTTTGCACTGGTCGTATATCTCTTCATACGAGGCCGTGAGGACTGTAAACACTGCGTACTGCTGGGAGGACTCCGTCTGTTTGTTAGGCCATCTCCAACCCTAGGCTAAAGGGCTGGTATAGCCCAAAAAACACTATTTTCCATCTCCAACCCAAGGCTATGCTATAACAAAAATTGATTTGGGGGGCTAAAAGGGCCAAGGGCTGGGCTAAACAAAGCCTTTTGTTTATCCCTTGGGCTTCTTCTTCGTGGGGACCATGCTGGTGGCCCAAAATTCTGATCAACAAACCCAATGGCTGAGATTAAAGGGAAAAGAATAAAATAACATGGTATTTAAACTTATAGCCCTAAGGGTTGGAGATTGTAGAAATTACAACCCTTACTATTTGTATGAATAGTGATTATCAGGGGCAAAAATTTAGCCGGGGGGCTATTTTAGCCCCCCACAGCTAGAGATGGCCTTACGGTTATCCCCATGGGATGAGCGGTTGCCCTTGTGGTAACGCTGATCCTTTCGCCGTTTGCTCTGGTAGTTACCTTACTGCCACTATCTCTTTTTATCAATTAGTGGTGTAGTAGAGGTTTTGTTAGCGGTTTCCTGTTGGCAGGAGGAGGGTTTAGTGGACTTTGTTGGCGTTGGTAGTGGTGGTGGGGTCTCTCCGTATGTGATGTACTCTGCCTGCGCATGGATGACTGCCTCGCTCATGACATCGTCATACGCGGCGTTTGGATGATTGTAATTGAGGTGATAGAGAAACGGTCGCTTTAGGTGTCCTTGCTTAAAGGTTGCCAATGCCATTATTTTATCAAGATCGCGGCATTGAGATGCCGCCGCTCGCCACCTGGTGACAAATGTCTTCAATGTTTCTTCTGCGCCCTGCTTGACGTTGAACAACTGAGTAGTGTTATGATGTCTAACGGCCAATAGGATGAACCGGGATAGGAATGCATTTGATAGTACGTGGAATGAATCGATGGATCCCGGTGGGCATTCAAAGTACTAACTCATTGCCTCATTATCCAGCGTTTCACTGAACAAGTGGCAGAGGGTGGCGTCATCAAATCCCTTGTTGTTAGTTACTTTTTTGAAGGTGTCCATATGAACGAAGGGGTTAGTCATGCCGCTGTAATGTGGCATTTTTGGAGTCTTTGCATGTGCTAGTCTGTGCAGAATACTGGCAGTGAGTGGCCCTGGTCTGGACACAAAGAGCAAATTTGGAGTTGGCGCTGGGGCGCCTGCCTCTTCCCGGATTAGCCTTTGTTCTAATTGCTGCATCCTTTACAGGATTAAGGCGGTTGTGTCGCCGACGGGCCCCTCCTGGAGGTTTCGATGGACCATTTACCTCCTAGGGACAGGTTGATTACCCTCGGTTTTAGCCCTGGTCGCGGAGCGGTTGGTGTGTGGTTATGACTCCGCTTCGTGCTCTAGCATTAGTAGGGGGTAGGGGAGGTGGTCCCATTCCCAATAACTCGGGTGGGTTTAGTAGTACCTGCAGTTGTATGATTGGTGCGGGTGCCAATCCGCCGGTCGACTATGTCTGGTGCTCTACGATTGCTCTCTCTGCGCTGGGTTGGCGTTTGCCTCCAGCGCCCTCTTCAGTTCGTCGAATCTTGACATCAGTGTGGCCACTTGCTTTTGGGCCTCGGCCTTTTCTCTGCGCTCCCTATTTGCCTTGTGGAGGTCCGCCAATGCCAACTCATACATAACTGTGAGATCCTGTCCTGGTGGGCGATTGCTGCCTGGTTAGGCCTCCACTGTAGTTTGAGTCAGTGGGTCCTGGGGTTCCGCGCCAGGATTGACTGGAGTGTTGAAGAGTGTGTGGTTAACGTTAGTCGGATTGGTCCGCCTGCTCTTCAGCATTTTCCCCCTACCGTTAGTCATGGTAATTGTTGTGGTGGGATGGCTTTTTGTTCAAGCATTCCCACAAACGGCGCCAATGTTAATGTCTAAGATTGAGAGGTAACCAGAATCTTGGTTAACGCTGATCCGGTGGGCGGACCGCTACTTGTGATGTTCTTAGAGCTTCCGCTATCTGTCAAGTAAAATACAAAGGGCGTCAGAGGTTCTCAGATGCCTAAGTTAGTCAATGTATTCGTGTTGACAGAATAATAGTAGATAAGTAGTAAATGCGTAATTAATGAGGAGAGAGGAGTGGACCTTTTATATATGAGGAAGAGGCTGACCTCTTCCTTGTTTTCGATGTGGAACTGATGTGCTTCAGTCGTGGGGTTGGCAGGATGAGGGTTGGCGGATTGGTCCGCCTGCTCTTCAGCATTTCCCCTACTACTGTTAGTCATGGTGATTGTTATGGTGGGATGGCTTTTTCTTCAAGGGTTCCCACATATGGCCCCAGTGTTAATGTCTAAGATTGAATGTAGCCCGAATCTTGGTTAATGCTGATCCGGTGGGTGGACCTCTACTTGTGATGTTCTTAGAGCTTCCACTATCTGTCAAGTAAAATACAAAGGGCGTCAGAGGGAGAGCGCATTAGGCGGTCTTCTCTTCTCCGATGCTAAGTTAGTCAATGTATTCGTGTTGATAGGATAACAGTAGGTAAGTAGTAAATGCGTAATTACTAAGGAGAGAGGAGTTGACCTTTTACAGGTGAGGAAGAGGTTGACCTCTTCCTTGTTTTCGATATGGGACTGATGTGCTTTGGTTCTCACCTTCTGATGCTTCAGCGAGTCGATCTTGGCGCGGCGCGTAGAGGTGATCTGGGGGTAAGCCAAGGCTCCGCTGATAGCTTGTGTTGCTGTGTTTCCATAGGTCACACCCTTTGTGGTTATTGATGGTGGTAGCATGAGCGTAGCTCATTATGGCTAATTATGCTTGTCAAATGCTCATGTAAGTACAGAGTCCCTATGCCCATGCATGGCTGTAGAACCTCCGCGTGACTGCATCATTGAGTCTGCAATTCCCGCTCCACAAGGGTATGTCGCTGCTTGTCTAGTAATCTTACTAAGGACTGATGATGTTGTGCAAGATAGCTACTCCTCTGCTAGCAAAAACTTGATGGAATTCCTGCAAGTATACAGGGTGGATGTAGTATAGTAATGGAAGAGAAGGGGTTGTCGTTCCCATGAGGATATTAAGTCAATTCACAATATGAAAACCTAAATTAATTAAAACCAAAAACACACAAAACAAGAAACACAAATCAATTAAGACACACACAATGACTCAAACTAAGACTATGATTTTCACGGTTTTGAAAAGAGTTGTTGATAATGGGAAAATAACTTGAAAACAAAAACTTAAAAAGTGAATCTAAATAAACTGAAATTGAAAAGAGTCTATAATGATTGAAAGTAAGAATATGATGAGCCTAGGGTGTCAGAATCAACCACAAGCAACCTTATCTACGTTTTGAACCAACCAATGGATTCTTTCGTTTCTCCAGATGATAATTCCCGTATCTAAGTCCTTCTCAGGTACTCTAGACCATAGTTTTCCTTAAGTGCATGATTCTCTCCCTCTCGGGTAAAGGTCGTATTTCCTAACTATGCAGTTTATCCTTCTCAAGTATAAATTTAACATGCAGGACTCATTATGTTTTAGAAAACAAGGAAATAAAGCAAACCATTATTCTTTCTCAAGTAATAATGTAATTTACAATTCTTAATCACATGAAGCTAATATGAATTATATTGCAGCTATGCCTCAAATTCATTTTCTGATAACTAGATGCAAAGCCCTAAAGGTCGCGAATTAATAGAACTTTAACATAAGCAACAATTCAAGAAGAGATTAAGAATTCATCTGAAAAGAAACTAATAATCCATCAATATAACATCAAAGTACATAAACAATCACGATAGGGCATCATCCTAACCCTAGAAAAAGGTTTAGCAAAATATAACTAAATAAAACATAGGAAAAACATAAAAAGAATGGAAGGGAAAAAGATGGGAAGATGGATGAGTCGTCTCCGCTCCTTAGGCGTCTTCAATATGCTCCGAGACTCTTTTTTCATGTAAATTCGTGCTCCCTTATACAGGGAAGAGTTCTTCTCATCTTTGGCTTCATGTTTCCTTGTAAGACTTGGGTTTAGATTCCTTTCTTCATTTGGAATGGGAAAACCTTGAAATATCTCTCGTAGAAGTAGGAATACATGTGTTCTCTGAATCTTCATCTGAATTAACTTCCTTGAAATATTAGGATTGACCATCTTGTGCTACGGAACTTGAGTTCTCCACGAATGGTTGTAAATTCCCGAGCAGATTTTCTGCCCGACCTATCTTCACTCAAATAATCATAACTTTCTCCAGAAGTTTCGAAAATGAGATCTGTAAAATTATACAGAAAATAGACATCTGTAGCTTTCCATGCATATAAGGCTATTGTCTGATTAGATCTGAGTAACTCCCAGTAATTCGGCGAAGTTGGATGTTCTGCACAGACAGATTTTGGGACCCGAGCGTCTTTCAATCCAAGTTAGCTCATTTTAGCTTATTTTCTTCTTTCTATGGAACAAACCTACAAAAACACTAAAAGATGTAAATGAATTATAAATATAGAGAACTAAACAAAAATATCAAGATTAAGAGGCAAAGAAATATAGGAAAATATGAGCACATCAGCATACCACCTGGGTTTAGTAAGCCACTAAGGGCTTCTGTACTGGGTACTGAAACTGAGAATCTGGAGATAAATTCGACTCTAGGCAATGATTCTGAGGTGGTTTTGAAATAGGCTTTGATTGTAGAGGGTGAATTTATTCCTATAATCTCTAAGAAGGCCAACAAGGTACTAAAGAAGTCTGTGAAGACCAAAGTTAAACTGAAGCCTGGTAATTGCGCTTTCATTCAGAATAGTGCAAAGCATCATGTTTACTGATGAAAATTATTTATTGGAATGCTTGTGGCATCACTAATGATGACACACAACGAGCACTTGCTAGTATGGTACGTTCTCATAGAGCCGTCATTACATATATTTCAGAGCCTTTTGTTCTTTTTAATTCAGGTCCTTTATCTTACTGGAGGTCTTTAGGCCTCTGGCTTGTTACTGCTAATAATCGGGGAATGCAAGACCCCAATTTATAGCTTTTGGCCATGAAGCTCTCAGGGTACATGTTCTGGTTTGTTCTGATAAGGAAATTATTGGGTCTTGTACTTTTGATGTAGTTTCTTGTACTCTTACATTAGTCTATGCTAAAACCTCTATTGCCAGTAGACAACAATTATGGTAAGACATTAGCTTCATTTACTCTCAATATGGACGTGGTCTATGGATAGTTTTCGGTGACTTCAATTGTATTTTAGAAGCTCATAAAGGGGGGGGGGGGGGGGGGGGGCTGGGGCTTTCTCCCCAATGCAGTCTTTTGTCTTGACTTTAGTCAGACGTGTGCTTCTTGTTATCTATTGGATATTCCTACAAAAGGCCTGGCTTATACTTGGTCAAGCAAATACACAGAGATAAGGCTGGTGTTTCTGTGTGAGAATAAGGAACGGGAACTAAGTATGGATCATGATGTGGAGAGAGAGAGACACACACAAGCATGTATAGTGGTTCACCTTGCCCTTGAGGCAAGGCTACGTCCACCTAGAGAGATTTCATTATGAGTGAGGCCAAGTAGCCTTTGTAATGATACAAGTGTGGGGATCATAGATCCCATCCCTTTCTAAGAAGGGGAGGACTTCCTCTTATAGCTAAAGGAAGTCCCATTCTATTCTATATTTCATATGTGGGACATAATATACATATGTACTTCTCTTGAAGTCTCTTAGAGAGCATGGGAGGGTGGCCTCCTGGCAAGATACCGGCCGACCTCCACCATGGCAACGTAGCTCGGGTGTCGGTCTACTGAATGCATATTGTAGGCGGGTCTAACTATGTCGCTGGCCCACCTAAGAGGTTGTTGCTTATGCTTAGCGGTATGTGGTATAAGTGATATCAACAGCTGGACTGGATTGAGCTCTGGGTAACTTGGAATGGTTGAGCTCTTGGAATTCAATGGATTGCTTCACTCTGACTAAAACAACTTCAGACCACTGTCCCATATTAATCTCATTCCCAAGCTGGATGCTATTTCACGGCCTCATTTCCGGTTTCAGAGTATTTGGCTGCAGAAACCAGGCTTTCGGTTACTTGTTCAGGCTTTCTAGAACTCCTTGCATTTTCATGGTTGTCCACAATACATCCTAGCTGCAAAACTTCGCTCTCTGAAAGGCACGTTAAGGTCTTAAAATAGAGATCAGGTTGGGGATGTGCATGTTCAGGTGGCTCAATCCAAGGTTGCCCTTGATTCCAATCAAGCTGAGATCTCTTTACACAGCCAATCTGAAGAGAGGTATGTTATGGAAAGCACTGCTCACACCAAGTATATATCTTCTTGATTTATCTCTTTAGGCATTGTTATTATGGGACAAGTCAAGAATTTGGTGGCTAAAATATGGGGATAGAAACACTGCTTTTCTTCATAACATGATTAAAGTTCGGCGTCTCCACAATTCAATTTTTTCTTTGTTGGTTGGGAATACGGTTCTTACTGATCAAGCTGCTATTGCAGCTCACGCCGTGCAAAATTTTCAAGATTGTTTCACTCATGATCCCTACATTATTGACGCTGGTTTAGTGGAGAGTGCTATTCCATCACTAGTCACGGAGAAGAATGCTTCAGTTCTGGCCTTGCCTCTCATGAGGAAATTTACGTGGCATTACAGAGTATGGATATGACTAGTGCACTGGGACTGGATAGCTATAGAGGCAATTGGGCGGTGGTGGTTCAAGATGTAATTCTTGCTGTTCAGATCTTCTTCAAGAATGGGTTTATTATGCCGCACTTTAATTCGAATATCCTCATACTTATTCCTAAGGTACAAGACTCAGAAAGTATTTCAGATTTTAGGTCAATTTCACTACTGAACTTTGTCTACAATGTTATTACATGAATTATGGCAGACAGGCTTGGCCCTATTGCTTCTTGAATTATTTCCCCTAATCAAAGTGCATTCATCAGATGGTGCTCTATTATTGATCCATTAGTTCTTACTTCTGGATGTGTAAATTTATTGGATCACAAATGCAGGTACAAATATGTTGCTATTAAATTTGGCATTCGGAAAGCTTTTGACACTCTGGATTGGAATTTCCTACTTCGGGTTCTTACTGCTTTTGGGTTCAATGAGGGATTTGTGAATGACATCCACAGTATTATGAAATTTGCTCATATCTTTGTTAATATTAATGGTTAGGGCTTTGTGAATGACATCCACACCATAAGAAGTATTCTATATGGTTAGGGCTTAAGAAGTTATGGCCAACACTACTCGATGGGCTTCAATGGTTGGTGGGTGATGGTGCTACAATCTGGTTCTGGAATGACAATTAGTTGGGGGAGAGTTTGTTGCACTCTTCCAACTATGATTTGGAAATACAAGAGCTTCTTAATGATAAGGTGAGTGATTTTATTATGAATGGGTAGTGGTGCCTTCCCTTAGATAGTGTGTTGTAATAGAAATTGACGAGTTGGGTAATGTAATATTGAGTGGTGTGAGGCGTGTTACTCTGAAAGAAAAATTTAGATTGGTATTTGTATTTGTAATTATTCATGTTTCGGATTTGAATTGGTTATTCAAAATTCGGGGCGTGACACCCTTCCTGGTGTAGCCGCATCTGGCATGGGTCCATTCAACCGAAGAAAAGTGTAACAACAAGGAAGATCTTGCCCAATAAAATTCCAACTGATGATTTTTTTCACATCAGGGTACAAGCCTTTGTTCAAGATGCATTCTATGCCGTAAAAACATGGAAACAGTGCAACATCTTTTCTTTACTTGTGAGGCTATAGCTTTTCTATGGAGTTGGTTACAGCATATGTTCAGGTTGTAACTCCCCCCTCCAGGTACGTTGCTTACAACTTTGTTCCACGACAACACTCTTTCTTCCCTTAATAGCTCCTTTAAGCTCTTAGGGAACTTAATTGTTTGTAACCTGCTTTGGTGCCTATGGCAAGAGAGAAACAAAATAAGGTTTGAAGAGGGTGTTTTTTGCCCTTCTAGATTCAAGCAATTTTTTCTTTTGTCACTAAGAGAATCGGCAGGTTTATCTTTTGTTTCTTTATCATCTACCTCAGGTTAGCTACCGATTTTCAGATTCCTAGGGATCTCTCCCCTTCGACCTATAGCTCCACATTTTATACCAGTTGTTTGGAGCCCTCCGCCAGTGAACTGGTATAAAGCAAATTCATATGGTTCTTTTCATGATAATGAGCATGCAGGATATGGTGAAGTCTTTAGAAATAGTGATATTGATTTTTTGGGTGCCTTATCTAGTCAAATGTCTGTCTCTTAGGTTATTGACGCTGAGCTGTTGGCAGTAATTGAGGTATTCAGGGTGGCTCGTGAGAGGAGTTGGTTTCCTTTGTGGATTGAGACGGATTCCATGCTAGTTCTACACTATTTCGGGCATCCTGGAGTGGTACCATGGAGACTTCATACCCGATGGAAGAATTGCCTATATATATGTGTGTGTGTGTGTGTGTGTGTGTGTGTGTGTTGTGTGTGTGTGTGTGTATGAGATATGACAAACTTGCAAACTATGGTGCCATGAATGTTGGTTCAAACTGGTGAGATTTAATCCCACACTTTCTAGTTGGAGCTTTTGGTCATGACTTTTCTGCTAGCTAGGGAGGCTAGTAAGCCTACTACAATGTTGTTTTTCCTTTTGTAAGGTTCTTCTTGGAGGTGGTTTTGGCCTTGTCCCCCACCTCTTGTCACTGTAATCTGGCTTTTGCTACTTATTAATAATACTTCTAGTGAGGGACCAACGGTGGGCCCCTGGTTGTAGTGTTCCCCCTCGGATTGTGTGAGTGTCTCAGCACCCCTTTCAGACTACTACAGAGGAGCTAAGATAGCATAATCCCTGTTAGTTTTAAAAAAAATGTAAAATCAACTTATTTTTACTGAATCACTTGCGCAGTTATGTTATTTGTTTTTATTCTCACAATCTTAATAATGGCAGCTTCTTCACTCATAACCTCCAATCAAAATGTACTCTTTGAGATACCAATAACAACTTTTGCGCAAAAGTTATATATGTAGTATGTTTCTTTAGATAAGTTGTCTTTGGCATAACTAAATTTTTTTCAAATAGTACATTTTTATCGATTACACTAACACAAAATGATTATGGTAATATGTTATATGTTTTAAATGTATTATCGGTCAAGTAATATACATATACATATATATAAAGTCTAAATAAATACATTATATTCTCTAAATCAAAGTTGATATGCCATATAACTTGGCATAACAACTGACAAAACATTATGATATAAGGAAAAAGAAATCATATTCCTCAAGACCTATGTATGTTGATTTTTTTTATCCTAATTTCTCATTACTTAAGCGTTAACCTTAAAAATCAGAGAGCGCAAAGTGAAGTAAATTCACGGCCCTCACTCAATATGTTTTAGTTTATTAAATTATTTTTGTTATTATTATTATTTTTGGAATAAAGGCCGATGCGGCTGCCCTCAAGCTTTGATTAATGAAACCGCAGAATACATGGGGGAAAATGGTGCCTAAATCGCAGATTACAATAAGTATCAAGAGAACTTCTTAAGATAATAAGAAGAGTCTCAATTAAAATATGTATTCTAATAAGCATCAACTAGCGAAGAGTGTGCAACTGGCTATTCCATTCACTTTACAATTGTGGTGAAATACCAAAAAGATAACTCTATTAAGAAGAAGCATCATTACAAAAGGGACTACCTAGAGCAGACAAGGCACACAAGGTGCAAAAACCAGCATAAAGCCCATGCTGTTGCCGGCCCTTAATCCCTGACTTTAGTGATTGGAACCCAAGGCGAAGCAAGCCCTTTTGAGGTCATCTCTGCCATGAATTCACAACCCTCGCAATAGCTAAGAACTTAATGGTCTCAAGGACACCAAATCTCACCGCCAGCCAATACCACCCAATGTCGCTCCTCACCAGCGCTCGCCCACAATTCGATAAATCCAAATCGAGACTGTCCTTGGACAACGCCTCTTCCATAAAGCCGCACCTGTAAGCTGGACCAACATCCTCTCTTGGGGATGAACACAGTGATGGGAGCGCCAACAGTGTTTGATCGGGAGAGAGTACACACACATTCGGGGTTTCTCCTTTGGCTTAGCACGTGGGGCGCCTTCTTCCCAATTTGGTACTTTTCTTAGTTTTATCTTGAGGGAACTATTTTTGTTAAATAAGCGATCATAAAAAACATATTATAGATAAATGTATTCGAATAAAAAACTTCTCTCTACAACAAAACAAATTATGAAAAGAAAACCCAATGATAGAAAATCTAATGAATAATTAATAAAATACATATAACAATAAAATTACACATTAAAAAAAATTCAAACTCTAATATCAACTAATAATGAACAGTAGAGATTGAAGAAGTTAGGGTTGGATTGATACCGACATGGGAGAAGCCTAAACCTTGATAATGGGGTTATGGGAAAACAATAGAAACGACATGCTATGATACCGAACAAACTTATCTTAATTTTTGTTTTACTGTTTACCGATAGTTGTTTTCTTTTAAGTAAGTTCTTGTTAACTGGATTGGTAATTAGTTTGACCTTACCCTTTAATTTTTTTATTTTTGTCTATGTTTTCTTTTATATGTTGGTATTAAAACAAATAAATATATGGTGGTTAGTAAGGATGGTTAAGACTGACGGAACTACTTGAGTTCATTTGTTTTTGTAAAGGATTTAGACAATGTTCCTTGTACAAAGGTCAGTGGATATTTGGTTATTAGGTATATATTGAGTTCTTGTTATCATGTTGGATGTGCTTGGTTTAATAACCATGATATGGTGACTGATGATTGTGAAGGTGGAGTTCAAAGTTGTGAACTGCGGTGAACTATTGATTTATGTTGTGGAAGCATAAAACTATATATGTTTTAGAATCCTCAAGCCAACAAAAGAGTAGTGTTGGCAATGTGCACATTAACGTTGTAATATCCCAGAAATTTATTATTATTTCTTGAGGATTTTCCAAAATTTATTTAGTGATTGTTTGGACAATTTCGTGGCTCGGGAATGGAGTGGAATTATTTTGGACGAATAATTATTCGAAATGCATAGTTTTAAGGGGGATGAAAAGGTTGACTTTTTATACGTTGAGTTTCTCCAAAAATTTCCTTCATGAAAGTCATAGAGCGTGTTGATACAAGTTTGTGAATACGTGGAACGTAGAAATTGGAATTCGTATGAAGAAGTTATGGCCATCGGAAAAAGTTTCCATTTTGGTATAAATAGTAAGTTTCCAAAAATAGTTTCAGAAAAACATAAAATTTCCATTTTGGTCTGTTTCCGAAAAATTCCAGAAACCCAGACTCTCTCTACAATTCGGCCGACCCAACTCGTACCAGTCCTACCTGACTCGAATTTTCCGGCGATCTCTGGCGACCCCAGGCCACGAAACCAGCACATACCTGCTTGCCTCCTCCGTCCGGTCCTCCCCTCGGTGGTGGCTTGCATAGATTCTCCCCCATTGCGGAGAAGGAAGACCCGATCAGAACTCTCAACTCTAGTGGTGGCAAGACTTGAAACCAGGCTTGTTCTTCTCATGAGAACTTCCTCTTTCGATCCATGGTGGTGGTTGAGGACGATTCTCACTGGAGAAGAATCGACTCGAGGTGAATAGTGAATTCCAGCTTGTGAGCTTGATCCCAGCTGATCTAGGCCGATTTGGCTTGAACCTCAGGTATTAAAGTTGCTCTACTTGGTATTCTTGACATTTTGGACGGTTGGATTAAGGTAGTTTTGAGTTTTGGTCCAGCGGTGCGTGTGCAACCATTTGTGGCGGCGCTTGACGACGATTCCGGCCATGTCATGGATAGTTTTTGGTTCTATATACGATCTACTCATCGATATGAACATTTCGATATATAATACAAATTTTTTTGGAGATCGTATGAAATTGTTAGGATTTTATCAGTTTTCGATCGTCTTGGTTTTCGATCCGTGAGGACCCGATTGTTCGATCGACTTGTAGCTTTGACATATCGATCGTAGATGTACTCCGGAGACTTTCAGTGGTCTCAGATGAGGTTTCGCCTATTTGCCGTTACTTTCAGGTTGTAGTTCGATGTAGGGATTCGAACTTTAATCGCTTGCTTTGAAATTAGATGCTTTCGTACCATAAGTGGTATTAAGATGTGACCTTGATGTGATTAGGTACGTGGAAAGTGTGTTAAGTGGATTGCGGAGATTAGTGCTTATCTCAGTTTATGTGTGAAGTCGCAGCGGGATTCACAGTTGAGTAATCTCACAATGTTCATTTACGAACGGAGTCATCTTTATCGTTTTGGGAGTTATTTGTTTAACTACAAACTATAGTTGGTATTAATAGGCATTCCTGAGTGAATGACTACGTATATATATATTTACTTGAAATATATATTTATTGGTGGTTTTGTTGATTGAGGAAAACCATCTGCATATTTGTGCACATTTTTTGTTTTAAGCTGTGGCTTTTCGGAAAACAAATGATTATGGAAATGTTGATTTCTATTGTTTTGAAAAGCACTGAGATTTGTGTAACATTTTGAGTCATGTGCGACTTCTTTAAATGTCACAAGTTGACTTTTGATAGTATATCGAGTGATCACGTCTTTGGCTGGACAAGTGGTTACTATTCAATTAGAGCTCTAGTCTGTCTGCCAATGTATCTCATGGGACGGAGTGAGGTTATTTCTAACTCATGAATATGTGTTTTAAAGAATCAAGGTGTGAGTTGCTTTCTTTATTTCGTGTTGACAGAAATCATGGTGTGAGTTGTTTTCTTTTATTACAATTTGAAAGGAATCAAAGCGTGGGTTGTTCTCCTTTATTTTGTGTTTTAAAGAATCAAAGTGTGAGTTGTTTTCCTTATCATTTGGGTGAGTTGCTTCCTTGAGTTGCATTACCATGAACTTGGATAGCGTGATTTGGAAATCCACCCTTGAGCGTCAAATATGATTTCAAACATTACTTGAAGGGTTTTGTTTTGGACTATGATCATAAATCTAAATGCTAAATTGAAGGCTGAGCATATAGATTTCTTCATGAGTAGACTTGTTGATGCATGCCATTGAAATAAGTGGAATTTATAGTTGATGCTATGAAATATGCTTATTGACTGTTAGGTTGAGAGGATTTAAGGATGTTGTTTCTATTGTTGGTTTTTGAGTTACTCATACAAGCTTGCAAAAGCTTACCGGGTTTGTGTTTGCAACCTGATGCACTATTCCATGATATAGGGATTTATCCTACAGGTTAGAGTGAGCGTGGTTGAAGCCATAGAACCTTCCTTGCTGTTGCCGTGGTAGGTTTACTACCTAATTGTGGTACACACTTGTTAGTCTTCTGCTGTGGAATGAGAGTAGTGTGTGTAGTTACTTATTGAATTGATGTTTTAGTTTAATTTGTACACTTTGCTTAATGTAATATGTGATTCTAAAGAATGAATCTGTATTTACATTGTGGATTCGGGACATCGTTTGGTTGCCTTATTTAAAGGAAAAAATTTCACAGTTATTTAGTACTGGTGTCCGAACCATCAGGCCCAGTGCTTGGTATTGATTTATTTGTATTACTTTTGTGTTTGAAATTTAGGGCATGACAAACGTGGCCATATTACCTGGCACGATCATTGGCTATGGTAGCCGTTTTAGTTAACAAGAATTGCGGTGGCATTCCTAATATTAATATCTAGCTAACGGGTTGCAATGCCATTACTCATCTTTTTTATGTTTGTGATGGTTCATTTGACTACTCTTTGAGCTGTAATTGCTCATGTGGTTCCTAAATGTTCTTTTGCAGATCCTTAGGATGCAGGGTAGGGAATGAGTGTAGAGCACATAAAGAGTTGTTTTACCACTCTTCCTTTCTTTTTTATTTTGTGTAATCATCTTGTATACCTTTTGGATATGGCTATTTCTTGTAATTATGTTCTATTGAAGACTGAGCTTTGTATATTTGTAAATATAGAAAGGTATTGGAACTTGGAAATGGAGTAGTGTTTTAGTTTTAAAATGAAGTGCTTTCACTTCCTTTTCATTTCTTTCCTTCTGCTATGTTTTCTTTTCCAGTTTGTTGCTAGAGTTCTTACTTCCATATATTCGAATTGGGGCGTGCAACTTTTTGTGGTATCAGAGCATTAGTCCTCGGACACGATGCGTAATCTTCAGTCCAATATGCTAAAGGCATGTCTGGATTTGAAAGAATTTTATTGATGGTGAGAGACTAGTGTGTCTAGTCTATGGTTAGTATAGTGGGTAGATTTGCTCTGTGTGTGTTGTGTGTGTGTGTGTGTGTATTTATATAAGACACACGTACACACACAAACAATTAAGTTTGTTTTCTTTCATTTTGTGTTTAAGGTTTCAGTTTGTACTTATTTTTGTTGTTTTATGTACAGAGTCTTAGATATGCCATGTTGGTGAGCAGAATGAAATTAATGAGGTTGATGAATTTGAGGTTCCGATCCTGATGATGCAAAAAGTGAATTTGTGCTATTGAGGATTTAGCCAAGATGGTATTAACCCATATTCATATATACCTCAGAACTACTGAAACAAACTTCACATCCTAATTTTTGTTTTTCTGAATTTCGTAAGCATCATCCCCCTAGTTTTAAAGGAAGTCCTGATCCTTTAGAGGTTGAGGCTTGGATTGAGAAACTAGAGAAGATTTATGATGTTCTACCTAGTACATCAGAGCAGAGAGTGTCGTTTGTACTTACATATGCATTTGCCTAAGCATAATTTGCTATAATGGGCCATGCTCATACTGCCGCCAGTGGCACAAACACTGCCAAGGGTGTGACATATAGAAACACCGCCAAACAGGCTATCACCTGAGCTCCGGCTCGGCCCAAGTTCACCTCTGACGTGCCACCACGCACCTCGCCAAGATCACATCACTGAAGCATCAGAAGCTGGGAACTAAAGCACATTAGTCCCACATCGAAAATAAGAAAGAGATCGATCACTCCCTCACCTACAAAAGGGTCCACTCGTCTCTCCTCATTAACTATGCATTTATTACTTACCAAACATTATGTTGTCAAAATAAATATATTGACTGACTTAGGCATCGGAGTAGAGAAGACCGCCAACCGCGGTCTCCCTCTGGCGGCCTTTGTATTTTATTTGATAGGTGACGCTAGCGCTACAACTCCTCTAGTAGTTGTCCAAGCTTAGACCAGTGTTAACAAGATTTAGTGTGATGCCCCGGAAATTCATATTTATTTTCCGAAGATTTTCCGGAATCTAAATTGTGATTTTTGGACGGTTTCGTGGCTCGTGGATGGAGCGGAAGTATTTTGGGCAAATAATTATTTGAAGAATATGGTTTTAGGGGGGGTTGCCAAAGGTTGACTTTTTATTCGTTGGGATTCTCCAAAAACTTCCTTCATGAAAGTTGTAGGGCGCGTCGATACGAGTTCGTGGGCATGTGGAACGCGAGAATCGGAGTTCGTATGTGAAAGTTATGGCTATCGGAAGAAGTTTCCGTTTTAGTATAAATATGGAAAATCAGAAATTATTTTCATAATTCCCACTTTCCTTTTCCGGAAGCCATTTTTCTCTCTCTTTTCTCTCTCGGTCGACCCCTTTAGAAACGAAAATATCCTGCTGACCCGACCCGAACCTGGTATTCCGACTCGGCTTTTCCGGCAATCTCCGGCGACCTCTAGCCTTGAAACCTGCACAGAATGATTCGCCTCTCTCGTGTGGTCGTCTCCGTGGCAGCCTCTTGCGGCGATTCGTGGTGGAGGAAGTGCAGCAAGGCGGTGCAGTTTGAGGATTTCAGACCTGGTCAGAAATCCTTGTTCCGACGCGGCGAGGCTTCAAGTCTTCTTGGTTGAGCTCAGAGCAGCCTCCTTGATCGATCCTTGGTGGTTGTTTGGATCGATTCACGTAAAACTTGGTTCAACTCAGTCCGGATTACTGTTCACGGCTTATGAGGTAGTTTTCGACCCCTTATGCTTGTTTTCTGACTTCGAGCTAGTTATGAAAATCCACAAGCATGCTTAGATGAAGCTTTTTGATGTTGGGAGTTTTGTGAAATAATGAGTTTTGGCCAGTGGCGGTGCGCCTCCGTCTATGGCGGTGTTCCGATGGTGTTCCGGCCATGTATGTGACTGTTTCTAGTATTATATGTCTTCTACTCGTCGATACGAGCGTTTCGATATATAATATGCAAATTTTGTAGTTCGTATGGAATTGTTATGATTTTTGCAGTTTCATACCGATCGATTTATTCGATCCGTGAGGATTCGAGCGTCCGATCGACTTGTGGTGTGTTCACATCGATCGTGGATGAATTCCTGGAACTTTGGGAGCTCTTGGATGTGGTTTCGCCTCATTTGGCGTCACCTTGGGAATTTTAGTTCGATTTAGGGTTTCGAACGTTATTCCTTGTGATTCGTTGACTGAATGAGAGCTGTAATTCCTTAGGTACTTGACAAGGTATTCTTTGGACAGCTATTTTGGGTGGTTTGGCTGCTTTGTTCTGTATTGAAGACGCAGCGGGAATTCGAGGTGAGTAATCTCACAAGGTTCATTAATGAATGGAATACCTTTATCGTTTGGTGAGTAAATCTCACAATATTTGTTATGAGCAGGATCAATATTTGTTATGAGTAGGATTGATATTTGTTATGAGCAGGATCGATATTTGTTATGAGTATGATCGATATTTGTTATGAGCAGGATCGATATTTGTTATGAGTAGGATTGATATTTGTTATGAGCAGGATCGATATTTGTTATGAGTAGGATTGATATTTGTTATGAGCATGATCGATATTTGTTATGAGTAGGATTGATATTTGTTATGAGCAGGATCGATATGTGTTATGAGCACACTACTAGAAATCTGTTCATTTACATCACCACTATTAAATCGGTTGGAATTGCACGCGATGTAAAAAAAGCGTATAAACATCGGCTTATGAAATATCGATTTCTATTGTGATTATAAACATCGGTCGTTAAATTAACCGATGTGTATGCTTTCGTTCAAAAATTTTGAAAAAAATGCAGAGGGACTAAGTTAAAAATTTTAGAAACGCGGAGGGACTAAACTTTCATTCCCTCCAACACTTAAACTTTTTTCCCTTTCTCTGAAACTTTCGAACCCTAATTACCAACTCTCACTCCTTCCAAACCCTACTCCCTCTCTCTCCCTCTCTAGTTTCACAGGTAGCTAGCTCACACAAATCGAGCCATGGCTCCTCCCAGTATTCTCAGTCCTCCGGAGTTCCACAAACCCTCACCCACCACCACCGCTTCGCCGCCACCCCAACCCAAATCCAAACCCATCACCGACGAACTCTTCGTGGACCTGATGGTGGTGAATTTCAACGACGTCGGAACCAAGCACGTCCTCCCAATGGGCCTGACGGAGAACGACTCTGCCATGTTTCTCTCCACCGGCAACCCCTGCCTCGATCTCTTCTTCCACATCATCCCGAACACTCCAAACGACTACCTCACCGATGGGACTCCAATGGTGGCCAGTGTCGTGTCATTGGCTTCTTCCTTTATCACAGTCACTTTATCTTCTTGACCTTCATATTCTTCTTCGTTTTTAATGAAACTAAGGCACGCGCCGAGTCTGTGACTTTGTTTTGCAGTCTCGCCCTTGAGAGGAAAGAAGCTAGCACATGGCTCACACAATTGCTCGCGCCACTCTGGGCCTCACTCAGATTTCTCCGGTCTTTAAAGCCCCAAAGGTTTTGCTCTGCTCCGTTTCGCTGAAATATTTGGAATTCTAAAATTGCTTGGCATGGATGTGTTATTTGTATAGAGATTTTGTTATCTGGATTAGTTTTTGGTGTTAATTTTGGGAAAATAAAAATTTGATCTAGAACTACTTTGTAGCTGTTCATGATTGTTCTTATTAGTTGTTTGATTGATCTTGAGCTTTATATATGTAAAGGATCGATCTATTTTGATGTGGTAATTCGATTTTTGTGTTTATGTGATTGACTTTTGTGGAATTGAAGCTATACATAATATGTGAGCGATTTGATTTGATTGTAACTGGATTTCGTTGTGTGATATATTGATTTGATTGTGATTTATGAAGCTCACTTTCGCGACGAAAGAGATTGATGTAACGGATTGGGTGGGGTGTTGGCTGAGGTCTGTCTGAGGGGGACTTCACACCAAAGTCTGGCCAGTCTATGGTTGTTAGGCTTCCTGGTCTTGTCTCGAAGAGGGTTGGCTTGTTAGGGCTTGGACAATTTGATTGGTCTACAGAAGCTTTTAAGGGTCTTGGGGAGGCTGCTGCAGCAGCGGCAAAGACTGCTCAAGCAAGTGATATTGCTATTGTGCTTGCTTCCTCAGAGGTAACTTGTCAATGAATATGATTATGTTGGAACTAATTATACGCTAGACCAGATATTAGAAGTGTTTATAGAAGACAACCTCTATCGTTGGTGATGAAGCTCTGTATCTCCTATAATTTTAGTGGTTTCTTTAAGATCAAATTGATTTTAGGAACAATGTTTTTGTTCTTATTTAGTTGCTGAGAAATTGTGGGGGAAAGTGCATTATGAAGGTCTTAAAATTGTTTACTTGGTAGGTTGGAGTGGTGTCGAAGAGTGAGGCTATTCGAATGGTCGATGAGGCAGACCTTGATTTGGTACGTACTTTGCTACTAACTCATTTTATTTTATTATGAACGCTGTTATCTACTGCATATAGATTTTGCATGCATATTTAAATCATGCTGGCCGGCTGCCATAGGTCTTGGTTTAGTTTGTTCTGTTGGTAGAAATTGGTAAAAGAACCAGAAATTGGTAAGAGAACCAGAAATGCTAGTCTTCTTTTGAATGTTTATTTTGCTTGAAAGTGAGGGTTTGTAAATGTTTATTTTGCTTGAACTTGACAGATCAAAGTTTCAAACTCTGCACTTATTAGTGCATTTATGATGGAGTTGGAAGCTGAACACCTGTTATCCAGGTTTATATGTGATCCTTTTATTAGAAATTCTACATGATTTTCAAATTATTTGAGTACTAATTTTATCAAGTGCTGTTTCAGTGTGATTATGATGGTCTGCAATTATCAACTAGTCCATTTCTAGAGAGGAATATGGAATTTCTTATTGAGTGCATGGATGATTTGTCAATGGAACAGCAGAAGGTATATTTTCTCTTGACCTGAAATTGACAAGGTGTGCATTGAAATGGCTGATTATATGCAGGGTTTGGTGTAGGACTTTTGGGTACTAACATGATTTTGAGTAAGGCTAGTTTTTTACTTTGAAGGAAAGTTTGGTGTATGTAGAACTGATGTAGTTGGTTGCTAATATGTTTATGGGCTAGCCTTTGTAGGTTTTGGGGTTTTATTTTGTGAATTATGTTGAATCATGAATGAAGATGAGAAAATTAATGGAAAGTCCCAATTTTTGGATGATGAGAAATGTATTTCTAGATATTTTCCCACCACCAGCAGCTAGATGATTATTTGCACATCATTGTTATATAAATGAACTGATGTATATAAATGGGAAACAAAACACTAATGTCAAAGAAAACGATGTCAATTCAGAGATTACAAATCAGTACCTAAAATTGGACTGATGTCTCATGATTATGAACATATCGAAATGTCACTCAAAAATCGATGTACACAAAACCAATGGACATCGATATCTAAACACCAAACCGTTATCTACTGTCAACGTACAAATCAGCTGTTATAAAGTAAACCGATTTACCATGAAATACAGGACATCGGTTTTGAAAAATAGAAATGATGTCTACAAAACTACTAGACATCGTTTCAACTAACGAAAAGCGATGTTCCTAGTAACATAAAACATCATTCTTAATAGATTAACTGATGTTACCTAAAGGTACATACATCGTTCTGAGGAGAATAAGGCGGCAAGATGCACGTAAAAATGGACACGATCATCTAGTATTTTTTGGAGACTGATGTCTACGAGTGTATTAGACATCATTTCCGAAATTGTAATCGATTTAAATGTTCACTTACGTATTGTTCGAGATATACTTTATTAAGCATAAAATGTGAAAATATGAAGAATTAAATATAGTTAACATATAAGATTATGATGATTATAATGATTATACATCGATTTGTTTTTTAGAATCGATGTTAGTTGTTGTCTGGGACATCGGTTAAAAACGTGCTTATACTGATGTCTATATCTTTTACATCAGCCACAAAGACATCGGTCAGAATTTAGTTTTACATCGGTTCTGGACTGATGTAAATGAACAGAATTCTAGTAGTGGCAGGATCGATATTTGTTATGAGCAGTATCGATATTTGTTATGATTATGATCGATATTTGTTATGAGCATGATTACCCTATTGTCTTGGAGTTATTAGGTTAACTATGACTATAGTTGGTATTAGTGGCATTTCTGAGTGGATGACTATGTGTGTCTATATATATATATATTATGGGGTGTATATATTCATGTATTAGTGGCTTCGTGGTGAATCTTTGTGATGATTGTCATGTAAAGCATATGTAGGAATATTTGTGTAATGAATCGATGACATCAGTATGGTGAATCTTTGTGATGATTGTCATGTAAAGCTTGCGTAGGAATATTAGTAGGATGATTGCTATCTATGTGATGACTAGCAATGAATCTATGTGATGATCGCTATCTTTGTGATGATCGGCGATATCTATGTGATGATTAGTGGGATGATTGCTATCTATGTGATGACTAGCAATGAATCTATGTGATGATCGCTATCTACGTGATGACCGGCAAAATCTATGTGATGATCGGTATCTGTGTGATGATTGGCGATATCTGCGTGAATCTATGTGATGATCCTTGAAATCTATGTGATGATTGATGAAATATGTGCGATGATCAGTGTGATGACTGCTCGGTAACGGAGCTGAATTGTTATTAAGTTAACAAAGATCGAGAGGACTGCTGTGATGGTTGGGGCTACCTACAGACGTCAGAGTGTGGGACTTCGATAACTACTTTGACTTGAATTGCTTGACTTAATGTGACCTCCTGAACTAAATTATATGCAGGGGTTACTATGAATTGTTTTGCTTGTTTTGATATGTGATTGCCTTGATTTCTCCTTGATTGTATTGATTGGTGGTTTGATTTACATTAAGAGCCATAGTGGTGATGAATTGTACTCTGTAGTGAGGATAGGAAGGTGATTCATTATTTTTCACCTTTGATGTCATGTTGATGACAAAAATGCTCCTAGTGGGTAGGGAATGAGTGTGGTTTGGAATTCGCCGTAGTGCGTTAGGATGGCGTCAAACATTGCTTGAGGAAGTCTTGTTTGACCGAAATTTGTGTAATTGGATGCTATGATTGAGTTTCTGAGCATGAGGCGTTAGTCACGAGTTGACTTATGTAAGCACAATATGGAAGGATATGGAATTGATGGCCGTAGGTGTGAACTGTGTGTATATCGTGTTTAGGTTGAGGTGACTTAAGAAATGTGTTTTGCTTTGTGGTTTTGAGTTACTCATACGAGCTTCATAAGCTTACCGGGTTTGTTGTGTGGCAACCCGATGCACTATTCAAATGGAATGGTGTAGGGGTTAATCCTGCAGGTCAGAGAAATCGTGGCTGAACCTGAGGTGGCGCATTTGCAGCTTTACAGTAGGAAGCTATCTTTGTGACTTTACCTTTGATAAGGACTTCCGTTGTATAGTTACTCTGAGCAGCATTTACGTTTTATTTTGTTGTTGACAATTTAATTCGTAAGCTTATGTAATATATGACTCTATGGAGCGGGTCAATGTTGAGATAGTGGGTTCAGGGCATCAATATGTACTTGGGTTAAAAGGGAAAAAGTTTCCAAGTATTTTGTATTGATGGCTGAACGTTCACGCATATGTAATTATGGGATTATATATCGATTTTCATGCGTGTAAAATCAGGGGCGTGACATTTAGCTACCGCCAAGTCTCAGACATTAACATCGTTTGTTGTTTATGTTATGATAGGTGAAGCTGATCAGTGGTGGAAGGTGTCTAGAGCACAAGTTGGTGCCCATCCACCAACTTGGGACAAGTTTCTAAAATTGTTTTGGGAGAAATATTTTCCAGATTCTGTTCGAGATCGCATGGAGTTGGAATTTGCTGAGTTACAACAAGAAAGTATGTCTATCACTGATTATGAGGCTCTTTTTACAAAACTTTATCATTTATCTCAGCCTCTTACTGAAGAAAGAAAGGCAAAGAAGTTTATGAGAAGTTTGAAGGAGTCTATTCGAGATCGCCTTTTAGTTTTGAAACTTGTGAGTTATTTTAACATGGTGGACCGAGCAATGATTATTAAAGATAACTTGAACCGTGCCAACTTCAAGAAAAGATCAAGACTAGATGATTTTAATTCTGTTGGAAGTTAAAAGGAACTAGCTACTCTTTCCAACAGACCGTAGAGTTCATCAAGAGGAGAGTACCAAAGCTTTTTCTCAAGGACTTGATAAAGAGTTTGTGCCAAATGTGGGCAGAGACATAAGGGGTAGTGTGTTCGTGATGTTAGGAGATGTTTTAGATGTGGGAAAACTGATAATTTTATAAGAGAATGTCCTAATCTGGTAACACCTAATTCTAATCATCAAAGTGGTTCACAAAGTTAGATTACTGTTCACACTAGTAATTCCACAACAAAGACAAATAGTAGCTGCAAGGAGTGTTTGCACTTACTACAAAAGAGGTTAAGGCAACACCTAATGTGATTACATGTACTATTCTTATTGATGCACAACCATCAAAAGTTTTGATCGACCCAGGCTCTACTCATTTGTTTGTTTCCTTCACTTTTGCTTGTGTGTTGAATAAAACTGTTGAGTTACTTGGAATCACTTTATCTGTTACTACTCCCTTGAAGAGATCAGTGGTTGTTGACCAATTTTAAGGTTGTGTCGCTAATTTTGGAGATGGAGAATTATTGTTTGACTAGTTGATTTTAGAGATGCATGACTTTGATGTTATTTTGGGTATGGACTACTTGTCAGTGTATTGGGACTTGATAGACTACTACAACAAGACAGTGATCTTTAGAGTTGTAGGGAGACCAGAATTTCAATTTGTTGGGAGTCATAGACAGAGATATGTATAAGTTATTTTAGCTTTAAAGGCTTGCCAGTGTTTACAAAAAGGGTGTCAAGGCTATTTAGCCCATGTAGTCGATTTGGAAGGAGGTGATAAAACAATGGAGAGTATACCAACTGCTTGGGACTTTTCGGATGTTTTCTCTGAAAACTTGTCAGGGTTACCACCCATTAGAGAGATTGAGTTCACTATTAATCTTACGTCAGAAACCAAACCTATCTCTAAAGCCCCGTATCGCATGGCACCAGCTGAACTCAGAGAACTGAAAAATCAGTTACAAGAGTTATTAGATAAAGGTTTTATCAGGTACAAGAGTTATTAAATAAAGGTTTTATGAGACGAGTAGTAGTGAGTTAGTGATTTAACCTGTATAAAAAATATATTATTATTGGAGTAATTAGGTCTCGATAGTTTAGTAATAACTAGCAAAGAGAACCCACGTGGCACAGCGTAGGATAGTATTTCTACTTTATGCTCACTAAATTTCGCATGTTTTCAAGTGTTTGATTAGCATAAATAACTAAGATGTGTTTAAATGTAATGGAAAATTGTTGCAAGTAGTCATATGACAATTAATGCTTTCTATTTAAGTGAACTAACAACTAATAGTAATCAAATGAAGTTCTCAGGTTCAAATAGATCTTTCACATGTTTAGTTAACATTTCATACAACAACCCCCAAGCTCAATTGTGTATTGAACTGAAAGGCCATCACCTTCATGCTTTGTAGAGTGGCAATTGCGTCTTTCGAGCCATGGAGTATGTAAGAGTTGAAGAACACCTCAAGCTTGTATATCAAGTTTCCCTTCTCAACTTCCTCAATCGTCCAAGAACTCTACACCGCTGCTAGCAGCTACAATATTGTGGGTACTGAGGGTAATTGTGATTCCATAGCAGAATGTTGTGCCGTGTTTGAATGCCTAAACTCCACTCGAAAACTCATGCAGTTGGATTATAGGTTTCTACATATTCAAAGCAGAGCCTCCGCAGACACAAACACTTTGACAAAAGTGGAAATTGTGTGAGATACGAAATGAATGAATTAATTTCAAGTAAACATTCATATGCAATAATCAATTGGAATTTGTGAGGAACTTCATGAGTGTACCTTGTGAAGCAAATATCTTCTTCCCTTCACTTGAAATCTTTGAAATTTCAAAGGAAATTGACCTGAATTGAGAAGTAAAAAAAAAAAAAAAAAAAGAACAGCCTTTTAGTAACAACGTTCAATTCATTAATGACACATCATATCTTAAAAGTAACTTCGCAGTTAATCAGGTGTGCTCTTACCTTACAGCCTAAGAAGTGTAAAAGGTATCTGGCCTAGATCCAAGTTTAATGAACTTCATGACTGATTCCTTACTGTAGAAGTCATCTTCACAATCTAAGTCCAACCAATACCTAAAATCAAAGAAGGCCTCCACTTCACTACCTGTCAATAAACAGTTAGAGTTATTGTACTTTATACATTAAAAAGTCAAAAGTAACATAGGCTTCATAAATAAGATAAAGCAGAGCACAAATCTGACAGATCCCTAAAATGCTTGCCTATGAAAACACCTCTCTTACAAACACCAACAAATAGCTAGAAACAATAAGCCAAGTTGGGATAGCAACAAGTAGGTGTACAATGCCAAGTGCATAACTTTTATCAACACTATACAATTATATTCAACAAAAATTAGATACTATGCTAATGTGATGCCATTGTGTCACTCACAAGCTAGGGAGTAAGCAAGACAAACATAGGGCCAAAATCGATTATCAATAATGAACAATACTGTGAAAAGCCAGTACCTTCTTGGCTTCCTATAGTTTTTAAACCTTTATAAAAATGATCAGTTCACTAATTCAACAAATTTAGAGTACCAACTTCCTCCTAATCACTAATAGTAATAGAGTAAGAAAACACATTGAAGAATTCTAGACCATTCAAATGTGGTCCATCCATTAGCCTGAAATTAGATTTTCATATGATCCTTAATGGTGTAGATCAGAATGCTCTCAATTAAGAGCCTCATGGATTTGCACCACTGTCAAATGTTTTGAAAGAGGGACCACGATCATTAAAAGTCATTTATATTAAATATGATATGATCATTGATGGAAAAACTACTAGACACATCTTTAAAGACCTCAGCTTTCCTTAAAGCATAAGACAATGACTCTTACCTATCTCAATCTTAGGAAATCTGAGTTAAGAAAAGGCTACATTAACTTTTTCCTTAGATCAAGCATGTGATACATAATTTTTTTTTTACTTGAAGCTTAGTATTAGTATTTTTTTTTTCACAAAAAAATAGGATTCTCCTTAACATCATTGAATTGGATATTCTAATTTGTTGGGTTTTTCCATAACTCAGTCCAAAATGATCTCAACAAAAAAAAATGCAATTCCACATCATAAAGAAGTAAAAGAATGGACGAATAATTGTCTTGGATGAAAGAGGATATCCAAGAACAAAGAAAAATCAAGAGCTCTTGTTGAGGAGGGTGTGATACTAAATGAGTTTCACATATAGAATATATTTATACATCAGTAAGAGTCAAAATGACAAAAACTTCGAGGATCAAAACCACCAAATTCAAGGTCCTATCAAATAAAAAAGAACACCAGCCTAAACAACTTCAGCTTCTCTAAACCCAAGTAAACAAGACTAGCATGAAAGGATGATTCTTTCAGATAAAAAACCTGAGCTAAGATGGTATTCAAAAACAAAAACAGCAAGGAAAATATACATGAAATGGTTACAAAGAAGATCTTATCTTTGCAATTTCAATAGCGGCATATAAAAACATATACCTTCTCTTGTTAACTTCAAAAAATTAAAATTGCTTATTGTACAATGTATTTAGAATAACATCCAATTTGATAAGCTAGAACCGTAAATCAAACATGTCCACACAAAAATTGATTAATACAATGCGAAATATAATCATTGATATGACTATATTGAGCTGAATCCAAACAATATTAAAAATTGCCTAATGATAGAGTAATCCCAGATTTCAAGGGTTTTTCTAGTCAAAACTTGTAAGAGTCCATTTGATTTCATTGACTTGATAGAAAGCAAATTTCACTTTGAGAAATAAAATGAGAATCTATATATGACAAAGCATAATAAGGGGCAAGAAGATTTCAAAGCTAGCCTTGATGCAGGCATCAAATCTATGTTGGAGCAACTAAGAAATAATAGCTTTGCTGTTTGATCAAAATTCAAATTTGCAACCAATATTTCAACTACCGGTACCCTTCTCAAGTGCACCTTCCACAGAAATTGGGCTTTAATATAAAAGCATCTCCTAAGCTAAGAAGTGCAAAACTGATAGCACATCCCCTTGTATCTGCGTCCACCTAGTCCAACACTGAGAAGTGCAAAACTGATATAACTGAAAATGATCAAAGCGGTGCGATGAGGACAAAAGGGCAGGTAATGGCAATCCAGTAAAACATAGCAAATGGCAGGGGCAAAAACTTCTGGCCATTATTCATAAGGAAAACCTTCCTTTAGTGTGTGTGTGTGTGTGTGTGTGTAATTTTGGAGAAAATATATATACTCAACTTTATGGAAATATATCTACTGTATTCATCTCCTAGTCAAGGTTCAATGAGGCCACTTCAAAAAATTCTGTCAGTTTTATTCAGTTAACGTTTTTAACCTCTTTTATTCAATAAAGATGCATATGATAATATAAGGAGCCTTTCTAATAAGAACCACTAAAATGAGAACTAGTTGAGGACTTTTGTGTTATACCCACTTCTTGATCACATTTCGGCAAATCAACCGTTAGACGTTTAGATAATTATGTGTAGATCATTTATGTAAGTTTTCAACGAAATTGAAAATCGTTATATTTTATCAGTTATGATTTATGAACATGAACCATTCATGTTTGATAGATTTGGTTCGTCCATTGATTTGATCCAGTTCGGTACCTTCACGATTAGTAATTTGAAAGAAAAATTTTAGAAGTGATCCACTCATACATACATAAACATATAACGGTTAATTTGTCGTAATGTAATGAAAAATCGTTAAATTAGGTTGCTTAATAATAAAAGATCGTGAGAATCCTCAAATTTTGAATTTGACGATGTCATATCTAAAATATATATACCTATATATACTATGTATAAAGAAGAATAAAGTCCAAATTTCTTTTATCATATAAAAAAAATACACATTATAGCTGCAGACTTTAGAACCAACCGATATTGGGAATGCCTAACTAGGCTCATTCCCATTATTTCTATTAATAGAAGAAAAGGCATTAGGGTTGACATGGGGTCTAAATCTTAAGCCACATGACGTCTTCTCTATTATTTTATTTTTTTAGGTCATGCAAATTTTATATCAGCATATACTTGACGAATCTATAGTATCATATTATTAGATCAATCTCAAGCAATACTCCAATTCCTTTTTAGCTCAACTTTCAACTGTGCCAATTGATTTTCAGGCATAACCACAGTCACAGATCGATCACCATTAACACCATCTCCCTCCTTACCACATTTTGGCCCAGGAAGCACCAAGACAACTCCTTCATCACCAACCCCATCAATGGAATAATTTGCATAAACTGGCTTTTGCCCCCTCAATTCAAGCCCATAAATCTCTATTTCTTCCAAATTCACAAATGTCAATTTTGCCCCATATATTATGAAGTCTGAAGATTTTTCCCCACTCTCATCATTCCCCATCATCTCCTCAATCATGCCATTCTCATCTTCCCTTTTGTTCAAAATGAGCTCCACCAGTTCTGAGACCTCAGCTTCTGCAACCCAGAAATCTGCTTTAACTGTGCTCCACACCATCCCATTACTTGGAAACTCAAATTCTGTTTCATGGAATTTGTTTGTACAAAGTTTCACCATCCTTATCTCTTCTGGGTCTTCCTTAATCTTGGACAGAGCTTTCCATATGATTGCAGAGAGTACTTCAAAAGCTGAGACCTTGGACCTTTGGTTTGAGAGAAAATGGTTAATTTTCTCTACCTGAACATGAAAAGTATGTGTCTTCATCTTGCAGTTGTTGGGTGTGAACCATAAATCGCCAACCGAATCAATCCTTTTCACTGAATCTGGTATTAGATTGGGAAGTACTGAAAGTGGGGGCTCAGATTTTGCAGGTCGATCTGGTTCATGCAGAGACTTGTGTGGCACAAGACCTGCCATGGCCTTCCCCCAGTGGTTGATGAAGGTTGAGGCTGAAAATGCATCTCCAAGAACATGTGCCCAGCTAATTCCCACTGACATTCCTCCACATTTGAACCAAGTGAACTGCTTAGAAGTACCACATTAAACAACAATAAAAGCAATTAGGCATGATAATATGGAGGACTTCCCCTCAATAGGGAAATTGTTACTTAAAATCAAGCATCTTCCAACTTGAAAATGTACTAAGAAAACAAATGTTTGCTGAAACTCTTCTCGAGCTTCACTTAATTCAACTTAATTCAGTTCGCATTGGTCCAAACTTTAAACCCTCTCAAATAATACTAGAAGCGTCCATGCACTGTGAAGTGTGAAGCATAGAATGACGTAGCTATATACATGAGCATTAGAAGGGTCAATTGACCCTGCTCACCATGTTGACCAAGTCTACTATGTCTTAGATTTTTATTTTTATATAAGAGAAATTAATATAAGCTATTTGACTCATTTTGCCCTTTTTAATATGATAAAATATGTAGTTACTTTTAGATAGTTTATGAGACTGAGGTAGAAATATTGTGTTTCTTAATTTGTATCTATTTTCTCTCATTTCCTCTCCTAAAGTTGGTTTATCTGATATTTATTCATAGTGTTTTTTATCTTGATTATTTATTATATGAAGAAATTTTAGGGATAACAAAAATTTTATCTTTGTATTGTTAGGTCATCCGATTTGTATATTAGTAGCTATGTAAATTTGACCCCTCTTAACAATGTTCATGGCTACACCACTTATTAGTGACATGTGAATATTATTATCAATATTTATCCTAGTACCCACGTTGAATATTATTATCAATATTTATCCTAGTACCTACGTAGCATAATACTTGCGGAAATCATTGTTGAAAAGAGCTGCATGCTAATTGATTAAGGGCATTAATTTTGTATACTTGAGATCAGGTCTTTTCCGTTCATCCCAATTGTAAAAGTATCCTTCTTTAATTCATAATTATACAATAAACCCAACCCCCCCCCCCCCCCCCCCTTTTTTTTTTTTAATAAACAATAAAAGCCCGTAGGTAGCTGGAGATTTAATTTGAAACTTGAAAAAGATTAGCTAACGTAGAATCCATTTCCATGATAGACGAGTAGTGAGCTAGTGATTTAACCTGTATAAAGACCAAAGGAGAGAAATCAAGACCAGTTTCACCAAGTGCTCGATTATAAGCAAGACCGTCAAAAGTAGAATCATCCTCCACAGCCATGGCCAACCATTCATCGACCGTTTCGTCACAACGAGCCTCCACAATTCTCACACCGCCGTCGTTACACGTGATGAAAGGCCGGCCTGTTTCAGATCTTCGGATTCTCCCGAAGGCAACGAAGTAGAGTGGAAGAAAATGGATGAACATAGTCTTCTTCAAGTCAAACACCGTAAGCCCCTCGACTGCATCACTGTTGAAAAAGTAGACCCCTTTGATGTAGTGTAGCTTCATAGCCAAGTCCATGTTGGTCAGCTCATGGACCTTCCGATCGGTCACCTTTCCTGGGACGACGGACGACAGTCTCATGCTGGACTTGAGGCGGTGGATGCTCTTGGTTGATGCTGCCACCATTTTTACCTTTTTTAGAGAAGAAAGTTAAGAAAGGCCGGGAAATGCGAAACTACGTACACAAAATGGAGATTATATGCCTCTAGGCCTGATAAGGCCACCTTTTTATATTGGAGAAAATATTTCAAACAGTACCCGAACTTAGGCCGACTCCTAACTTCAGTACCCGACTATGCAAAACTATCACTTTGGTACCCCAAGTTTGAAGCTCGACCCAAGAATGGTACACGCCGTCCATCACAGCGTTAAGTCTTTGCTACATGGCAAACCATAAGTGCCCTCAAAATATGCCACGTAGTTAGCTAGTTAACTCCTTGATGGACGGCGTGTACCATTCTTGGGTCGGACTTCAAACTTGGGGTACCAAAGTGATAGTTTTGCATAGTCGGGTACTGAAGCTAAGAATGAGCCTTAATTCGGGTATTGTTTATAACATTTTCTCTTTTATATTGAGGTCTTCGTTGGGCAGTTGGCAGCTAATTTAATCATGCATCGATATATATATATATATATATATTTTTTTTTTTTTCTTTCTGGCAATGTGTACCATGCACAGATTTTGGACATTTCTCTTTACAAATACAGGTACAGTCTAAATATCTAATACAGGAGAATGAATCCATTGAAAGATGCTTTAAGATCTAATGATTACAATGTGATTCTAATAAAAATTAAAAATTAAATAATTGTTTCATTTGAAATTAGTTCAATGTTAATCTCAAAGCTCTGCTACGTTACACAGATACTTCAATCAGTAGGGTGATTCTCAATCTTCAAAATGGAGGTAGCTAGCATTATACTATCGTTCTATATCTTCATGATCTCTAAAACATATGCATGGATGTTCTCATTTTAAAATCAAGGATATACTTTTCTTTCCCCCCTAATTTACAGATTTTGGACATATCTCTTACAGGAGAATGAATCCATTTGAAATTAGAAATGTTAATCTCATTAAAAATTACCATGTGATTGTAACGATTGCCATGTGATTCTAAAAAAAATTAAAATTTAAAAATTATTTCATTTGAAATTAGATCAATATGTTAATCTCAAAGCTCTGCTGCATTATACAGATACTTCAATCAATGGAGCGATTCTCAATCTTCAAAATGGAGCTAGCTAGCATTATACCATAGTTCTATATCTATATGATCTCTAAAGCATCTGCATCAATCGACCATCTCATTTGCAAAAGAAGGATATATTTTTTTCCCCTAATTTACAAATCTAATTTATACGTCGACAATAATTTGAGATTCTAATAATTGAGTTGAAATTAACTGAATCTTTCATTATGCCAACGTTGATACATAATCATAAGTAGTTGGGAAACCAGCAGTTGTGAGTTTAATTAATTAACTACGTACCATTCTCGCCCGTTTAATTAACTACGTACTATTCTCGCCCTAATTAATAAAAATACCCATTTTAATTCCATTTGAACGGAATCTGTGACGGATATCTGCTGTATCCAATAAGAGGATGTATAACGTATGGATCAGAATTACATCAATCAAATACGTAATATCAATACCTACACATGACAAATTGACAAGTATGTGTCACCCGCCATTACGTTTATCTCATGACAAGTACCGGTACAGAATTAAATGTTTCTTTTTTGGGTCAAAAATCAAAATAATCAAAATTAAATACTACAGTATTTGAAAAGAAGATGAAAGGAGAAAGTATTTATGATTTAAACAAAATTTCTCTTTGTACTATGAGTTTAGACACAAAAAAAAAAAAAATCTCTTCATTTGTGTGTGTAAGACTAAGGCCCAATTTAGGATTGTTGTGCTGTGAGAATAAACATTTTTGTTTTTGCTGTGAGAGAAAGCACTTTTGAAATTGCTGTGAGAAAAAACAGTTGAGTGTTTGATAACTATTTTCAAAAGTGCTGTGAGAATGAAAATCAATTTTTAAGTGTTTGGTAAGTTGCAAGTAAAAAGTGTTGTGGCTGAATATAATTACCAAAATGGGCATAAATGCTAAATATACTACTAAAATACATAATTTGTTTTATGATTATATAACCGTACCAAATTAAAATTTGTCTCATGTATTGTTCTTGTACAGTAATAGTTCAAATTATCAATGCATCACTTTTATTTCAATATGTATATTAATTATAGAAATTATATAAGCAATTTTAGGTTTCTTGTAATATCGGTGAAATTTTAGCTTTTGTGGTTAAGCCTGTGAAAATTTAAGATATAATTATTTGAGATATAAATTTGTGCTCTCGATAATTATTAAGAGTGCTCGGGTGTAATTTCAAAAATTTTAAGTAAATGAAATCTTCAATTTCGTAAATCAATAATAAAGTACGCCTTATGATGAGTCCGTGATAATTTTCGTGAAATCTTCGGACGTTAGAGCTATTTATTTCATATTTAGGAAGTTTGGAAATAAGGAAATTCATTTTAAATAAAGAAAATTGACGGTGTGGTCTGGGCAATAGATTTCAATCACAATTTAATCTGGTCTGTCGATTTCAAGTGTATAATGGTCGAGATCGGATCAACGATCTAGAAACCTCTACAAAATTTCAGAACTTGAGACCTGTCTCGGGTATTCCCGACAGGACCCGATCCTCACTTCCAATTCCGGCCATCTCCAAGGGTCTGAATACCAGTGTTCTAACTGCATCGTCGTTGCGACCAAGATGAAGGTGATTTGAAACCAAGAAGCTCCAGCGTTTCTAGGGAGTTTTTCGGTAACTCCGGCGATCATCGACAATGCATGAGGTACGAAAGTGGATCTCCTCTTCACGCTTTACCTATTGATATACTTCATTTCGACTATAGTTGAGTTAATGATGATTAATGTTTTGGGTAGAATTCGGCCACTGTGCAGGGCGGCTGCTTGGTTTTCTTGGTTTGGTTATGACCTTAATGCATCGCTATTGATATTTATTGCTGGTTAATTTCCAATGTTCGTGAAGATTGGTGAAGAGCCAAGAATTCTAGGTCGTCTTTGTTCAAGTTGTTGAAGAGGAGAAACAATTGGATAATTAATGTTCAATGTAAATTTTAAAAAAGGACGAGGACAAATAAAGCTATTCAGTCAACTTCATCAATAGCTCTGTGATTTTTAGCTCAGTTTCACAAAATCCATTTTGAAAAGTTGCTAAAAGTAGCTTTTGATTTCCTGTTGTGGGCAGCAGTGCTTCTGCCCAGAAGCTAAAATTTTGGAGTTTACCAAGCCTCATTGAGCACCAGAAGCACCTTTGAACCAAAAGCAGGTTCCAAAAGCAATGCCAAACTAGACCTAAGTATGGTGTTTAGCAAAAAAACTGAGTATTTGTTGGCCCCCCCCCAAACTATAATTTCTGGCTCCGCCCTGTGTCGCATGGCAAGACTGCCAGGTAGTTGAGGAAAGTAGAGTAGGGGAGAGGAAAGTGGTGGTTAGTTCACTTAGAGGAAGTTCACCCGTTGGGTCAGCAGGTCACCGGGGTAAGACACTATTCACTGCCACTGGACCTTTGTTTCCACCCGTTGGGGTCAGGGTCACCAGTCAATTACTGTTCATCGAATATTTTATTAAATTTTTAAGTGTAAATGCGAAATGTATGATGTAAATAAATAGTATTGATGAACATTTTGGAAATCCAACCAAAGAAAATTTTATGGATAGAAAAATGATATATCCACCGACGAGTCTTTTTTTTTTTTTTAATAACTCCATTGACATTAAGTCTTATGTACACAACCGACAATTTGTTTTTAAATGAGTGAAAATCTACCGACACTTTTATCTGCATGAAAAATTTCGATCAATAAATAGACATGATCTTTTTTTTGAACGGATTAGACATGATCTTTACACTACATCATTTTTATGTGAGAGGTAAAATAGGAGGTGAGGTATTTATACTTTTCTCTAAATTTTTTTTCTGCCCCTTTTTTTTAATCTGCAAACCTAGTTCATCGGTCCATAATTCCATAATTGTAAACTGTCATCCTATAATTAAACAAAACAACGGTCCAGATCTGTGGACCTTACATTCAAATTCCAAAGGAGACCGATGGCTACTTGCCACGTCGGCCCCCCACATGCTGCTACATGACAAAAACCTGCACTTCACGGGCATCTGGGTTTCTCGGCACTACGCTCCAAGCGAGTGAACCACATGCATTTGTCCTAGCGCGTCTGTCCTCTTCGGCCACGCACTGTTCGCTTGCCCAAGCCCGGTGGAAGCTTCAATAGTTAGATTTTGGTGACTTTGGTCACTTTTTGACGTGGTGCCCGGGCATAAGAATGCCCGGTGAACTTGCTCTTAGCTGCTGCCATCTGTGCTAATATGGTGGATGAGTCCATGGTAGTTGAAATAGATCTTGTCTCCAAAATGATGAAACTGAGGTCATGATACAAAACTAGAAGGACAGATTGATATAGATGAAGCTGCTGCGCTCTTCATCGATCTCGATCTGTTTATATTTTTCAGATGGTTTGTTTTTAACTTTAGGTTTTTTAGCAGTATTTCTGTATTTCTGTTCATGCTTCTGACTCCAATTCCAATTCCACTGGGGGGGGGGGGGGGGTCTTGTAACAAAGCCACAAAGGCAAGGCATCAAGTCAAGTAATGGTTGATCTGCATGTTGCATGCAGTGACCTCAAGTAAATTGGGAGGGAGGTTCCCACGTGAGACATTATATACCATTTAAAAAAGTATTATTATTGGAGTAATTATGTCTCCATAGTCAACAATTCTGATTAGTTAGTTATGTGTATGGTTTGTTACTTGTGAGCTGTCATCGGTAATTGTCTTCGATTTATGATTTAGCCTTTTAGGAATCTGTAATCATCATTGGTAAAGATGCATCCCTAACTAGACACAAGTAAAGAAAATTTCCAAAGTTAGAATCCTCCATAAAAAGCGAACTAATTGTATAACAATATTTAGCTTTTTTTCTGTATATATAAGGGATTCATTTATGAACAAAGTATCAATCATTTAGCTTTCAATCAAGTTCTCCCTACTATCACTAAAATTGCAGTCACCCGTCCTTCAAAGTAAGATGAAACGTTATCTTACTCATATAGTTGTAGCTCTAGCAATTGTTCAATTATCTCATCATATAAGCTCATGCACACGAAGCATCTCTTGGTCTGGAAACTACTGATTACATAAAAACATCATGTAATGTCACATCGTATCCCAGGTTGTGCTGCACTGTTCTCAAAATTCATGAGGCCAAAATTGAGACTAGTTCTAAAGTTCTAGCTCAAACTGCCCTCGATGTAGCACTCGAATTCACAAAACTGTTGAGAATTGGTCAATATGTGAAGTCGAAAAACCACAAATAAGCACAGCACACCAAGAGAAACAACCACAAAGATACGAGCACAAGAACACAAATTTAAGGTGGTTCAACAAGACTTTTGCCTACGTCCACCGGGCAGAAAAACGTTCTTCCACTATATTTATAATGGGTACAACCAGAAAGAATAAGAAAACAAGGACTCTCTCTTGTCTTCCTTTCTCTCCCTTCTTTACCCTCTCTCACTCTCTAACTCCAAGAATGGAATACACTTTGCTCTTTGTCTTTATGATGCAAAACTAAGAGCAGAACCCCTCCTTATATAGCCATAAGGATATCAGCTTTCTTCACCGATTAGGAAACCTATTCCTATTGGTGGTAGGCAATTATGCCTTCTCCTTCTCTGTAATCAACAAGGATTACAGGTAATCCTACATCAATAAGGATTTTCCTTCCTCATTGGAACTCCATTCATCAGTAGGAATCCAAAACCTACTGGGTAAACAATTCTCATACTCTAAGACAATTGTTTTAGGAAAGACTCATAGGTTGGAAACCCAACAATCTCCCCCTCAAGACCATGAGGGAGGAATATCGGCGTGACTCCATTACTGAGAGTCCGCCCAAGCTGACTTGATGCAGAACTTCATGTTTGGAGCATGTAGCTCCCCCTGATCGAATAACCCATCACCATGTCCCTCCTGTTGGAACAACTCTTGACCATCTTCTTCCTGGTCAGAAAACTCACACTACTAGAGAAAACCCAATTTGGGATAAAATTAGTTTGTCTCTAAAAGCTGAGAATTCGTCCCAAAAAAACATTTGAGACGGAATCATTTTGTGGCTAAAGTCGTCTCCTAATGCTCGTCCCCAATTATTAAAGACAACAGTTGATAAATTCCGTCTCCTAATGCATTTGGAGAAGAAATTAAAAGTGTCCCCTATCCAACAGAATTTCATCCCCCATTCTCATTCAAGTTGGCGGGAATATTAACTATAAATGATGCCAATCGGATGAATAAGGGACGAAACTTATTCCGTCTCTTATTATTTTCAAATTTAATGGCGCCAATCAAATAAATAGGGGACGATTAAAACCAGCTAAATAGTGAATTTAACAAACAGATTCAGATACAATTAAGTAAAGAAAAAACCCAATTCCATTATTATAAGATGGCTGAAGTTCAAACACTAATAGGACTGTGACATAGTTTAAGATAAGACTGTCTAAAGCACAACACACCAACAAAATACAATGTTCATCTTAAATGCATATCTAACTCGAGTACAGTATTACATTTGCATATGCTAAACTTGAGGTGTCATAATCATTTCTTCTTGGTAATGAAGAGACCCCACTTCTGCTTTCCAGATTTAATCCTAACTAGCTTCATGTTCCATCCACCAACTATGTCATTGTAGTCCTCCTGAATATATTTTGATTGCAAAGAATCATAAATTCATGAATGCATAGAACTATAATAATATAACAAATACACGGAGAAAACAAGGAAGAAACTCACCTTAGAAAAATCCTCAATAAATGGATCCTTGTCCTTCTCAAGGGCATTTAATTCCCACTGCAAGACTTTTATGAACTACATGTGCCACAAATCAATTCAACCTGCCCAAATCATGTATATAAACAAAAATAAGGAAATGCTGTTGCATCAAGCAGACCTGATCAGTACGATCCTCAGCAATGACGTCATCAAAAACAGCATCTGAGATTAGTATAACCACTAGTATAATTTTCTGTCAAGAAAATTTGCATACTAGAGAGTTCAAAAGGTGGGCTGAGCAAAAATAATTAGGTGGTTACCTGACCATATGCTTTTATATCATGGAGGTCATATCCTCTTAGCTTTATGTACTCAGCAAACTCTGCAGATGGAGTTCTAGCACTCCTACAGTAGTCACTGATTGGAACTTCACCTCCTGGCTTCTACCACTTGTAAAAGTAAATCTAGCTTTCAACAACACTAGCACCCAAAACGTATTATACATGATAGCTACAATTGCACAATTTGATCCCAAAAATAAAAGGTTGCATTATTTTGTAACATACTCGGTGATTTATAGATCACTCGGCAGTTGTAGATTACCATAGGAAATTCTTGAGAGCTGCCAAGAAATAAGTAGTTGATTCAAGGTCAGTACTTCATTCATATTACAGAGAAATCACAATGATGATAGGCCACCACATTTTGTAACATAAATAAAGTCTTCTGAATAGTACAGAATGCTCTTTCCCAAGGAAGCAATCCAATAGCTGCAATGTGGAGTCATATCCATTACTATAGCATATATAAATACATGGCAGCTATATTTTCAGGTAGATATTTGAAATTTTGTTTAGCTTACTTTACTGCTTGGATATGATATTGGGAGGAAGACCAACAGATCGACGAACCAAGAGAGAGAGTTTTGCACCAATAGTTAGTCCATATCTAGCACACAAAGCTTCAGGGATGATCTAGAAAAGATGAAAAAAGAAAAAGAAAAACGGAAGAGTAAATAACACTGATTCTTCATGCCTTACTACATAACTGAAAGTGGAGACATTTCAGAATGCAAACTTTTACCTTCGTAAAAGCAAGTACAAGGATGATTGCGGCAAAGATAGCAAGCCATGTTAGGACATTTGAGTCCAAGAAAATGGTAAGAGCCTTGCATAACAAAATGCCTAGAATCAAATCACATGTCTACATAATGCATACTAAGTATACTCAGCATACCTCTGTAATTAATCATTACCAAAACATTATGCCAAGTACAGGACCTGCTCCACTACACCATCCATAAGACAGAAGCAAATATGAATATATTATCACTCATATTAGTGTATTAGACATTTATAGTTTACAGCCTAAACCTCAATTGGTATCTCTGAGAAAAGTTACCACACTCTACTATTATGCTTCAATTATTTATATCGTTGAATCAAACCAAAATGATATTCAAACAATCACCAATCAAACAGTAATAGTTCATTCAATTTGAATCAGATAATCAACAGAAACGGGGAATGATAATAAAAAATTCAACATATATTCATTCAATTTGAAAAGATCGGTCCGAACCCAAACTTGAGCAAACGGAGCACAACCTTGCCCACAAGGTTTGTCTTGCACCGTTTTAGACCACCGAGGAAAGGAGCCTCCGATATACGAATTGAAACTACACCATTCCATGAACGGCAACGGAAGCTCGTCAATGTTGAAGCCGAGCGGTGGAGGCTGCACCGGGGTGACCAGAGAAGAAAAAGAAAGCTTATGGGCTGGGGGGCGGTGCCGTTGCCGGAGGAGGAGCCAGCCATCCGGCCAGGGCACAGAGAAGATCTGGTTAGGGTTTATCTGTTCTGGGCACCGAGTCGAGAAAACCAAAGAAAATAAACGATCTCCCCAAGGACAAGGAGGCTAGTTCCCAAGGAAGCTAGTTCCCTTTAATAAAAGATCAAAATATAACCTTTTTTTTTTTTTTTAACTTGTAATTTCACTTGTTTATCCTTGTTCAATAATGTGGTTTTCATAGTATCTCTATAAGGGGTATTTACGTAAAAAGATATATTTTGGCTAACAAACATTTAAATTTTTTATAGATAATAAAATCCTAATACACTAGAATCCGGATTTTCAAAAAAGTTCTATTAGATTCTTAGTAGTAGTCATTGGTCAGCAATGCAATTGTCTTCTAGTCGAGCCTCTTAACTTATTATGACATTAACAAAAAAATATTAGCAATACCAAAATTTAAAAAAGAATGAAATTCTACAACATTGAAAACCTTAATTTGAGATTTAGGGTACTAATGAGAAGAAGAGAAACTAAAAGAGGCGAGATAGATGAGAGGGATTGCATGACAGAGACACTACTGCTAGGAGGTATTGGTGTTCGAAGGTTCGTATGGGCAAGTCACATAGCAGTGATCGTTGAATAGTTCGAAGAACTAAGATAAAAGGAGAAGCTATTTATATGTGAGATCAGAACTACATCATTTCAATCTCAATCAGTTGCTACACACTATTTATTTTTGCCAAACACCGTCCAAATGAAAAGTTAAAAAATAAATAAGAGAAAATACCACCAACAAAACTAGGGACTAAAATTCTTGCAACTAATTTTGTCCAAAATTTGAAATTTGTGCAACTAACGGCTTAAATTTTACCATTTTTTTTCTAAATCTCATAGGAGACAAAATTAAATTTCATCCCCAATTAAATTTTGGGACAAATATTTTTTTGTCTCTAATTGAAATTTATTTGTCTCTAAGTAGTGTCGAATGGAGAGTTTTGAAAAACAAAACTTTTAGGGACAAAATAATTTTTTTTGTCTCTAATCATGTGTTTGGGGGACGAAAAATTGGTCCGTCCCAAAAAGATTTGTCTCCAAATGGGTTTTCTCTAGTAGTGTCATCATTGAAAAAGGAAATTAGGGACTTCTTTTCCATATCACCTTTTGTTAACGTTAGTGATCCGTGGGGATCCCTAGTTAGCTTTAGAGAGAGAGAGAGAGAGAGAACGACACAAGATGTATAGTGGTTCGCCTCCGCATGAGCGGGAGACTACGTCCACTTGAAAGCTATACTAGTGTGTCGAGCCTTGCGGCCTAACAAGATTACAAGAGATGTAATGAATGTGTTGAGTTGTGGGAGGAAGCATTCCTTTTATAAGTCAAGGAAGCCATCTCCTCTACTTATTCTTCGATGTGGGACAAGTTTCCACATATTTCTAGTCTATTAAGCCTAGAAGCATGTAGAAAGCTATGTTGTAGTGGCATCTTGGCAAGGGCGGAAAGGTGGCTTCCCGACGTCGGATTTGCGACTTCCGGATACCGTGGCGTAGCTTGAACATAGGGCTACACGATGCATGTCTCGGTTGGGCTTTGCCATGTCTTGTGGATGTCCCAAAGTAGGTGTTACTTATGCTTGGTGATGTAGTAATTACTCCATATTATTGGAGGTATGTACAAGTCCCCGAAGTCCCCGAGTAAGAGTAGCTTCTTGGTTGGGGAGTTCAAATCATGAAGTCATCAAGCATAAGTAACCGGGCGGTACGGAGCCCCTACAAGTCCCCGAACTCCGTAAGCAAGAAGGGACTCGTTAACCTGCACAACAAAGACAAAAAATAGGCATATGTAGAATGCTCGTTGCATTGGGCAACAAATGTGAGTTGCGCTGATATGCGTTGGCATATATGAACGTATGGGGTGCGTGATACATGTTGATGTATACACGCGAATGGCGCCGAGTACGACCGAATTATGACGTACAAACTCGAGAGAGCGTATGGTCGTGTGAGCGTATGGATTGAATATGATGAATGTAAGTTTTCATGAGCTGTGCGAAGGTAAGCGTTTGTAATGAATGATGAACACGTGAACGCTTGTGTTTGTTTGGTTGTCGCTCGTATTAATGGAACGCGAAAAGAATTTGATTTGTCGCGGTCGGTAACCGACAAATGGTAGAAAAATTCAATGTTCCATTAACGTGTGGTGTGTCGACTAGACATGAGCGTAAAGCTCGAGGATTGCCGGGAAGGCATGAGCGGGCAGCTCGTGAGCGGAAGCTCAAGGGTTGCCGGGGAGGCATGAGCGGAAGCTCGGGGTGCCGGGGAGGCATGAGCGGGAAGCTCGTGAGCGGAAGCTCAAGGGTTGCCGGGGAGGCATGAGCGGAAGCTCGGGGTGCCGGGAAGGCATGAGCGGGAAGCTCGTGAGCGGAAGCTCAAGGGTTGCCGGGGAGGCATGAGCGAAAGCTCGGGGTGCCGGGAAGGCATGAGCGGAAGCTCGGGGGTGCCGGGAAGGCATGAGCGGGAAGCTCGTGGGTGCCGGGAAGGCATGAGCGGGAAGCTCGGGGGTGCCGGGAAGGCATGAGCGGGAAGCTCGGGGGTGCCGGGAAGGCATGAGCGGGAAGCTCGTGGGTGCCGGGAAGGCATGAGCGGGAAGCTCGGGGGTGCCGGGAAGGCATGAGCGGGAAGCTCGTGAGCGGAAGCTCGGGGGTGCCGCGAAGGCGTGAGCGGGAAGCTCAAGGGTGCCGCGAAGGCGTGAGCGGTAAGCTCGTGAGCGGAAGCTCGGGGGTGCCGCGAAGGCATGAGCGGGAAGCTCGGGGGTGCCGGGAAGGCATGAGCGGGAAGCTCGTGGGTGCCAGGAAGGCATGAGCGGGAAGCTCGTGGGTGCCGGGAAGGCATGAGCGGAAGCTCGGGGGTGCCGGGAAGGCATGAGCGGGAAGCTCGTGAGCGGTAAGCTCGTGAGCGGAAGCTCAAGGGTGCCGCGAAGGCGTGAGCGGTAAGCTCGTGAGCGGAAGCTCGGGGGTGCCGGGAAGGCATGAGCGGAAGCTCAAGGGTTGCCGGGGAGGCATGAGCGGTAAGCTCGTGAGCGGAAGCTCGGGGGTGCCGGGAAGGCATGAGCGGGAAGCTCGTGGGTGCCGGGAAGGCATGAGCGGGAAGCTCGTGGGTGCCGGGAAGGCATGAGCGGAAGCTCGGGGGTGCCGGGAAGGCACTAGGGCGAAAGCTCGGCGGTGCCGCTGAGGCACGAGCGCGAGAGTCTGGCGGTGCCGCTGAGGCACACGAGCGGACGCGGAAGCCTGGCGGGGCGGCTGGGGCACGTGCGTGGAAGCCTGTCGTTGCCATGAGGCATTAACGGGTAGCTCGATGGTGATGCCCTGGGGCATGAGCGTGGCCGTCGCTAATTATGCTGGGCTGTATGTGCAAGTCCCCGAAGTCCCCAGTCAAGGAGGGTGGTCTTGCGGGTTGATACCAAAGCGTAGCTTTGTGCCGTATATCAAGCATAATTAGTGCGAGTGCGTCGTCCATCTAGAATTGGTTGGAGCAAACGCTTTTGCCCTTTCGGGTGGGCCCCTGCTAGGCCCTGCGAGGAGTCCCCCACTCCTGGCTATAGACCTCCGGATGGTCGTAAAATTGTTTGATGAGGGGAGCTGCGCGGAGCAGAGGGTGTTGGGTAGCGAGCCCAATCTTTGGTACCCAAGCGTCGGGGTTAACTGCCGGATCAATGGCTGCCGTAGGCTGTGTTAACTAGTCCCTTACTGTTTTCTCAAATGAGAAACTTGACTGCAATGCCGCGTAGCGGTCATTGTCATTATGAGGCGTAGCCTTACCGCTTGGCGGTTGGTTAAAAAAATGATAAACACATAGAGCAAGTAATAAAATTTTGTTTGAGTTTCCCATACTTATTTAATTTTGCAATTAAAATAGAAGCATGGCATATGTGTATAGCATTTACTTGTAATGTGGATGGTAATATCATTTTTGCATTTTTGTAGATGTGCTAAAGGGTCATTGAGATCGGTATGTTAAGCATGGCATATCTAGCATGTGAGGTCTAGAAAGTGTTGCCAAATCTACGAAATGTTGTAGGCATGTTTAAAAGTTATGGAAGCATGTAAAAAATATATCAGCATGCTTAAGGGTCATGGAGACATGTATAGTCATGGCATCGGCGGTAGCTCAAATTGCAAGAGCGTAAAGACAAGAGGAAGGCACTTATCTTATGCCGATTTGAGGTTCATTGCTTGTGGCGGATAAAGTACTCCGATAATGCATGTCAACTCGTAGTTGAGGTTGAATGCTCAATAGAAATAGTAGAATTTCCTTAGAACAAAATAGGTGATTAGTACATGAGTATGTAAAATTAACACTAGTATTTTGCATATGTACTTTGATAAGATATTAAGCAAAGTATATATGCGAAGTAGTAGTTGACAACAAAATGACATATTCGATGGTGTGCCGCTAATGTGAATTTCAAAGTGGTCATAAGACGAGTTTGCATATACACGTGTAGACCTTGTAAACATGTGTGGATTAAAGGTACATTCTGTCAAAGTATGCATGCGTACTTGTTGCTAGAGTGCTAGCTCGTAAATATAATTATATTAGGCACAAGCTATGTAAAATGCACTTGCAGATTATGAGCAATTGTTAACAACCACAAACTCATGGTAAAGTAAAGTTTATATAGTGGTGGTGTTGATTGAAACACTATTTGAATATTTGAGGTAAGCAATTAAGCAATGTCATGTTGACAACCTATTTCGGTGCACTCACCTAGATAATTACATGCGTGACACATGCATAATTTAGACCAGAGTGGTAATTGAGATGTGGTGACTGTTTCCGTAGCTTGAGCCTAGCATGCACCACGTGGTGGTGGTAGTCTTTGGCATGCTCAATTAAAATTTATATTGACATAAGAAAGACATGGTTACTAGACGTGCATGCTTGACTAAACATATGGTCACCAATTATCAAGGACTCAAGGGTAAGTATAAAACTCACCGTAAGATCAGGTCAATATGCTGTGCACCATAATTGGTTGTCAGTCTCAGTGACAAACTAGATCATATATATACATATATATATATATATATATGTATGCAAAGCATATATATGCAAAGCATGTATATATACATGTGCTGTGTCAGATGCTATTGAGCAGGATGTCATGCTTGACAACTCAAGTGGTCATAAGTGGGTACGCACTTGAGATATAGGTGACATTAAAATAAGATAAAAGTACTTATCTGTTGGGTGCATGTGTGGAACAGAACCAGCCTAGGTCTCTTGAAACAACCGTAGTTGAGTATAAAGAGAAGATTTGCAGGTGTGCCCAGTGAAGTCTCTATGAGATTCGTGAATATCAGCATGCTAATCCAGCGAGTATCCGCTGTGATGGTACCGGAGGCTTTAACCCAAAAGGTGAGTCAAAGCAAGAAGGTGATTCGAAGAGGTCTGGCGGGTTGAGTTCGCCGTTTCTTGATGAAGCTTTGCCCAAATCTATGAAGCTGTGCATGGCAGCCCGTCGAAGCCTCGGTGCGTGGCGGATCAATCACTGACGGATCATGTTTGTCGGACGAACCTCTAGAGGACACCTGCTGCCTGGTGGCGGTAACGAGCGAATAAGGAACTTTGGGTGCCAAGGTCAAAGGCTCTGAGGGGGGACGCTTGATGCGTTATCGAAGGATTGCTCAGATTAAGGCCAGCGGTGGTGGCCAGCGGTGAGGTTCAGCGGTAGTGAGGCTGGCGGAGCGGGTTTCATCAGCGGAGCGGAGCTTTTGGCCGCGGTGCGGAGCATTCGACGGAGCTCGGTTAGCGGTGGCTGGAGCTCAGCGGAGCTGGAGTGCAGCGGAGGAGGTCCGCTGACGGATATTGGCGGAAGGAGTGGAAGAATATGCCGCTGGATGTGCTTAGCGGAGGATTTTCTGGCGGAAGCTGTTGTTGGAGCTCGGCGGAGGTTGCCCAGCGGAAAATTTTCTCCGGCGAAGCCGCTGCTGTTGGCGGTACTCTGTAGCGGAAGATGGTCTTGGTGTCCGGCGGAAGCTGAAGTTCAGCGGAGCATGAGTTCGGCGGAACTTGGGTCAGCGGAGCCGCTGCTAGTGTTGGTCGGTGCTGGTAGGTAAGCTCGGCGGATAACGCCTGGCGGTTGAAAGTCAGCGGAGGCATGGTCAGCGGCGGGAGAAGTTGGGCGGAGCGGGGCTCGCCGGGTCTTGAGAGAGCTGCTGTCGCCATATGCAACGAAGAAGAAAGAGGGTGGCCAAAGCAGATCTCTGGGTGTCCAGAGAGAATTGGCGCAAAATTTTTTTTTTTTTTTTTTTTTTTTTTTTGTGTCTGGCGTTGACCTTTGTGAGTTGGGCGTTGACCAACCATGGTCAGCGTTGACCAAGCCTTGACGGGCGTTGACCTGCTCCGCCGGGCGTTGACCGACCCCGCCGGGCGTTGACCAAGCATCTCCAGCGTTGACCAAGCATTGACCGACCCCGCGGGCGCTGACCGGATCCGCCGGGCGTTGACCAGTCCCGCCGGGCGTTGACCGAGCCCTATTTGATGTTGAATGAACGTTGACTCGATATTTTTGGGTCAAAGTTCGTGGTAGGTGACGAAGCCTTTGTGTTGGCTTCCCACAGACGGCGCCAATGTTAACGTTAGTGATCCGTGGGGATCCCTAGTTAGCTTTAGAGAGAGAGAGAGAGAGAGAACGACACAAGATGTATAGTGGTTCGCCTCCGCATGAGCGGGAGACTACGTCCACTTGAAAGCTATACTAGTGTGTCGAGCCTTGCGGCCTAACAAGATTACAAGAGATGTAATGAATGTGTTGAGTTGTGGGAGGAAGCATTCCTTTTATAAGTCAAGGAAGCCATCTCCTCTACTTATTCTTCGATGTGGGACAAGTTTCCACATATTTCTAGTCTATTAAGCCTAGAAGCATGTAGAAAGCTATGTTGTAGTGGCATCTTGGCAAGGGCGGAAAGGTGGCTTCCCGACGTCGGATTTGCGACTTCCGGATACCGTGGCGTAGCTTGAACATAGGGCTACACGATGCATGTCTCGGTTGGGCTTTGCCATGTCTTGTGGATGTCCCAAAGTAGGTGTTACTTATGCTTGGTGATGTAGTAATTACTCCATATTATTGGAGGTATGTACACCTTTCTTCCATATATGGCCTTCGATGTGGCCCCATATGTATGAAGAAGTATCACCCATTGCACTCAAGTTATCTCTGCATATACCAAGCTATGTGTCCTGTACAGGGAATGACAAAGCTCTCCTTTAGCAACATCCAACGACCCCTTTGTAAGCGTCCACTTTCCATCACCAATATATTGGTGGAAACCTTGTCTATCAAGAGCACTTGAAGACAATATGTTGACACGCAAATCAGAAACGTGCCACACATCCTTCAATGTCATTTGGTAACCAAGATTAGTCTCGATGCAAATATCTCCCATTCCTGAAATCTTGGAGTGGCTTGTATTGCCCATCTTTAACATCCCAAAGTCGCCTGCTTCGTATGTAGAAAAAAGCACCAAGTTGGAAGTAACATGGCAACTTGCACCGTTATCCACGAACCAATCGTGACCCTTGTCACCAACATATAGACATTCTTGAATAGTAAGAATCTCTCCCGAGATAGTAGCCATAATGCCATCATCTCCATTGCTTTGGTAGTTGCCTTTCTTTTTGTCCTGTTTCTACTTTCGACACATCCACATCATGTGGCCCGTATTACCACAATAGTGACACTTGCCACTAAACTCTCAACCTGAATTCTTGTTTTTACCCATTGTGACAAGGAGATAGCTTATTTCCTTGTCCATTGTCTATGCCCACAACTTTCCTTCTTGTTTCTTCGTTAAGCATGTTATCTTTAATGGTATCCATAGACAGTATTCCATCAGACGTAGAATTACTTACGGTCACCATGAAAGTTTCCCAACTTTCCTTCATTCTTGGCGTCCACGTCACCCAATTCGTGTGAGTGAGTTTGATCATTGTGCTATTTGTTCCTTCCATTCTGACAACACTGACCCTGCCGATTCAAACCTTGAATTTCCCAGACGAGCCTGAGCTCTGATACCACTTGTTGAGAATCGGTCAATATGTGAAGTCGAAAAACCACAAATAAGTACAGCACACCAAGAGAAACAACCACAAAGATACGAGCACAAGAACACAGATTTAAGGTGGTTCAGCAAGACTTTTACCTACGTCAACTGGGCAGAAAAACGATCTTCCACTATATTTATAATGGGTATAACCAGAAAGAATAAGAAAACAAGGACTCTCTCTTCTCTTCCTATCTCTCCCTTCTTTGCCCTCTCTCACTCTCTAACTCTGGGAATGGAATACACTTTGCTCTCTGTCTTTGTGATGCAAAACTAAGAGCAGAACCCCTCCTTATATAGCCATAAGGATATCAACTTTCTTCACCGATTAGGAAACCTATTACTATTGGTGGTTGGCAATTATGCCTTCTCCTTCTCTGTAATCAACAAGGATTCTCTGTAATCAACAAGGATTATAGGTAATCCTACATCAATAATGATTTTCCTTCCTCATTGGAACTCCATTCATTTGTAGGAATCCAAAACCTACTGGGTAAACAATTCTCATACTCTAAGACAATTGTCTTAGGAAAGACTCATGGGCTAGAAACCCAACAAAAACAAACTCACATTGCGGTGAAAAGCTATTCAAAAATCAAAGCCTTGAATCCTGTTGTGGTAGCCGCAACGCGGGACTGTGTGGATGAGCTCAATGTCGCTGCATGTGGAGATGCTCCAAAAGTCTAAATTTGAGTTGGGTATCGTAATTTAAGGCTCCGCTTTCAAGTTACACGTTAGTAATGTTCAAACATGGGTTAGCGCTGTGTTGAGCAATCTAAACACCTGCAAGGATGGATTCGTCAACCTTAATCTAAATAGAGAAGTACAGAAGATTACTGCCAAAAAAATTGTAAAAGCAACACATTTGACGAGTAATGCGTTGGCACTCATCACCTTGTGTGTCTCTACTAAAGTTGCCCTGCCCTAAATCAGTACTTCGTCAACGATCATGCAAGAAAACTTAATCGAATGTATAGCGCATATGTACAACAAAATCCTTTATCAAGATGTATTTAGATATAAGGCCATGCATGTATTGGGATATACTTGTAACTGTCCTTAGCCTTTGGCCCATACAAACCATATGAAGAACAATTATCATGAATTTCTATTACATATTTAGTAGAATTAAATTTCGCATAAATATTGTATTTTTCTCAAGAACCATCTTGATATCTTTATGCTAATTTCTCATCACTTAAACGTTGGTCTTGAGAATTTGAGGGCTTAATGCGAAGTAAATCCACGACACTCGAGTTTATTGAATTATTTCCTTCAACTTATCATATATATATATATATATATATATATATAATTTTTCTTAGGTAAGGATATCCTTACCTAAGCTTATGAAACGGATTTTCAGTTTTTGGCCACTTTTCGATCACATATTCACATCTTAACTGTTCAGTTTTTAGGTCCTAATGTATAGATTATCTTTACAAAATTTCAGCCAAATTGATGATCGTTAAGGCATCCAAAAGTGCAATTTACACGAATGAACCGAATATGTGGAACCGGAACCGTTCGTGTATGTTGTTGTAAATTACAGTTTCGGATACCTTAATGATCATCAATTTGGCTGAAATTTTGCAGAGATGATCTATACATTAAGACCTAAAAACTGAATGGTTAAAATGTGAATATGTGATCGAAAAGTGGCCAAAAATTGGAAATCTGTACCTAAGCTTAGGTAAGGATGTCCTTAGCCAAGAAAGACTATATATATATATCAGATCCTATCCAGAGCGGAGCTCCGCTTTGAAATTAATGTGTGAAGTTTGAGTTTTTGGTCACTTTTCGGTCGTATATCCAAATCTCGACCGTTTAGTTTTTAGGTACTAATGTATAGATCATCTCTTCAAAATTTTAGCCAAATTGATGATCATTAAGGCATTGATTACTGCTTTAAAGCTAGTACCGTTCAGGTTGACAGATTCAGTCTGTCCATTGGTTTAAGTGAGTTAGATACCTTAACGATCATCAATTTGGCTGAAAATTTGCACATATGATCTATATAGTAGTACCTAAAAACTGAACGGTCGAAATGTGGATGTGCCACTGAAAAGTAACCGAAAACTCGAACTTCACATGTTAATTTCAAATCGGAGCTTTGCTCTAGATAAAATCTCTCTCTCTCTCTCTCTCTCTCTCTCTCTGTATATATATATATATATAGGCTCGATCACAGGCAGACGTCCGCATTTTCGCTAAAGTGAGGACGTCGACGCAACAGGAGACTCGGGGCTAGCATGAGGGATGCAGGAGGCGTCCCAGACCTCTTCTGGGCCGCGATCGAGGTAGGAGGAGGTCGGGGTTGCTGGTTTCTAGGCAGCCACCTCACCTGCAACTGCAGATTCTGTGTAGAGCTGCAGAACGGTCGCCGGCGACTCCATCCGACAACAGACATGCTTCGCAGACCCTGGCGTCCATTCGGCAAGCAGCGCCGCGCCGTCGATGTTTGATCGAGGCCGGAGTAGCGATGTCCGCACTTTTTCTGGGTTGCGGACGTCCGCTCTCGAACGGCTCCGTGTGTGTGTGTATATATATATATATATATATATATATCACTCCTTGTCTTCAATATGAACCACAACTTCATTACAAGTCTTTCTTGCAAACAGAAACAGAATTGATGCAACCTGCGATATCAAAGTTGAACATATTCCTAGCTTCTTGTTCTCTTTCACTCTTATGTATAAAATTTTTCTCAATTTTCTCTTAATATTCTGGTTCAATTTTTTCTTCCTTTATTTTTCCCTAGATAATTCATTTTGCCTCTATGTTCTAATTAATCAAACCGACTTTACCCAAGCGAAGTGAATTGGCTACCGACTTGGTGGCCTCGCTAGTTGAGGAAGAAGTGCCTAGAATTCTGGATTGATCGTTCACCTTCTTCCCTTGTGTTTGTGCTTTTTCAAGATAAATTGTCATGCCTCTAGCCTTTTAGCTCGAATTTTGAATGCCTATGACTCGCCGAGGTCTTGGTTGCATTATTTTTCATCGGCATGTTCATTCTTAAGAACTCTGCTTCTTAGATTGTTGGACTTTGTTGTGTGTGTGTGTATTTTGAACAAGAAGGAAGAAAATTCAATTATCTCACAGCAAGAATGAGACATACAATAATTCATGTGAATTGTACTCTAAATTAGTGACCAAGTATAATAGGAAAGACCACTACTGTCCACTACTACATTGAAGCTCACTTATTTCAGTGAGCCTACATAACTACGTTAGTTTTCTCACAAAAATTAAAAATTCAGTGAGGTTTTCTCGCTAAATTAGTGACCAAGTATAATAGGAAAGACCACTACTGTCCACTACTACATTGAAGCTCACTTATTTCAGTGAGCCTACATAACTACGTTAGTTTTCTCACAAAAATTCAAAATTTTGTGAGGTTTCATTCGCCAATGAACTCAACTATGGTGCTCTAGGAATCACTTTAATCAGGCGGAAAACACTACAAAAAGAGTAGGCCAAAAAACCAAAACATAAAAAATTAAAAAATAGGATTAAATTCAGTTTAGTCCCTCAAACTTTAGGCCTAAAATCGGTTTGGTCATTTTTTTTTTAATTACGTTGGTCCATGTGCTTCTAAATTGCATCACCTTGGTCCCAAAATTTGAATTTGGTTCGAAACATGACGTCATGTGCTGATGGCCTATTTTCAGCCTTTGACCCTTCGACAAAGGTAAATTACCAAAATAACCTTCGTTGCTAAATTCTTTATAAAAAAGTGTTTTCTCTCTCTTTCTCTCTCTTACAAAAACCCACAAGCTCCTCCTCCTTGACCACTTCATCCTTAACAGCCCATTCCTCTTCATCTTCTCTCTCCACCGCCTCCCTATTGTCACCATTCTTGTTCGGAGCCTCCGTTCCGAACCAAAACGGCGTCATGGCTCGCCCAATCGAAAATGTCCCTCATCTCTCTGGGTCTCATTCAATCACCTTCATCTCCGTCTCACAAATCTTTAGCTTCTCTCCTTCTACAAGAGCTACTGCTACTCTCGCCTTTGCCTAATCCAATGAGGTCCAAGACCCGTCTCGCCTATCTGTTTGAAATGCCCGATGAGCTAGCAGTGTAGCCAGTAGGCCCACGACGGAGGTGCAAGAGCAGCAGAGGCAGCCAGATGAGCTCTCTGGGCTCTGCCTCGCCCAGGAACACCCGAAGGTCCAAGAGGACCAATTGAACAATCACAATGAGATCGAGAGTGAAGTGGAGATGGTGCTGACCACTTCGGCTCCGCCTGGTTCGGCTGAGGTGGAGGAATCGATCGAGGGTTTTGGGCATTATAGAGGTTATGGTATTCTGTGGGCTTGATGTTGAGGCTGTTGATGGTGTTTCAGATCAAGGAGGGAGAGAGAGAGAGAGAAAGAAGAAAAGATAGAAAATATGCAGCTGGTTGACCTTGGCAAGATCGATCTTTTTGGGGTCGACAACGAGGTCGCGGAGCTTCTTGGAGAGGCAGAGGACACGAAGGGTGTGGTGGAAGGAGGAGAGTTGGGAGAGGATGTGGAGAGGGTGTGGTCAGCGTGCTGGAGGGAGGAGAGCTGGGAGAGGAGGTCAGAGTTGCGGGAGAGGACCTCGGAGCAGAGCTGGGACTCGAGGAGGAGAATGGCGTGCTGGAGCTTGTCAGCGGTGGAGGGGGCAGTGCTTCGTCATCTGAAACGAGAGAGAGAGAGAGAGAGAGAATTTTAAAAATTAGAAATTAGATTAAATTAGAAATGTCCATTTTGCCCTTCTTGGGGGGTTTAAAGTCTGAAAAGTGGGCCGCTATGTCGGCTTCAACTCAGCACATGACGTCATGTTTCGAGGCAAATTCAAATTTTGGAATCGAATGATGGAGATTAGAAGTGCATGGACCAACATGATTAAAAAAAAAAAAAAAGAGGGACGAAATTCATTTTAGCCCTAAAGTTCAAGGGACTAAACTGAATTTGTCCTAAAAAAATTAGTTTTTCCTTACCCTTTGAGCTTGGGCAAGGAATATTGGTAAGATAGGTCGGAGAGGAGCAGGAACCTTGTTCTTTTTGTTTGTTGAAGTAGTTTTATTCTTGGCTCTAAGAGGATTTCCTCTTTTCTTCTTCATTTCTTTTTTGAAAAGCCTCTTTTCTTCTTTTCTTCTTGATTACTATTGCAAGTTTGCACAAGTACTCCATTATGAATTTCAATGAGTTCAAGGGACTTCTCAATCAACTTTTGTGGAAACTCTGGTTTATTTGAATTTTTAGATTGCAAAATCATTGCTGAATGAACATTAGTAATCTTATCCTAATAATGAATAACATTGTGTACCTTACTAAGAGACCCTGTCATACTCGATCAACCAGCATCATCAATGCTTTTGCATAGTTCTAAGGGCCACCACGAAACATCTTCTGCTTATAACCACGATCTTCAGAGGAAAACATAAGCTTTTCTTTCTTCTCTTGAACCCTAAACCCCTTTCCTAGGACCCAAATCCAAAGAAGATGCAACCTCAGATCATGTAAATCAATAGGCTTGTGTGTGAGAACCCTGCCTAAGAGATAAGCTTGGGTGTTTCGCTTTGCAGATCCACCAGTCATCCTGCTAATGTCCATAGCTTCACCGCGTACTACTTGCCATGGTAAGTGATGCCGCGAAAGTGGCTGTAACTTCATCCACCAAAGCCATAAGAACAAATTCGAAGGGGAGAGAGAACGTAAATGGTACGTTTAAGGTTTATAATGCAGCTACGACGTTAGGGCTTTCTACAGAGAAAGCTTAGTTTTTTTTTTAGAAGCTTGGAGTTTGAACCATTGCAATACACAATTATACAATTTAATTTTTTTTTTTTTTTGTGATTTCTTTGGTGGGTCTCACAAAAAACTTATCATGCCATGTGGTTGACACTTTAGCCCGAGTCATCACAAATATAGGTTCATTTAGGCCACATCAGTACTAAACGGAAAAGCTAACGCAAAATTTAACGGTTGGATGAGATTGATTAAATATGAAGAGTATCCAAGGAAAAAAATGCCAAGACGAAGGGCGTTACGACAACAATGCTAATTTTTGTTTATCAGGTAGAGGTTACTAACTGCAAACCTAAGGGAAAAAGAGTTGGTAGTTGCTTGATTTTTCTGTTTTTTAATACTAGCAAGGCTAAGGTCCGTTGGGTTACTTGTATGAGTTTCTCGAGAAGCACTTATTATTCTGTACCATAAATGCGTGTTTGGCAGAAAGTAGGTAGGAGAAGATTTTGCCTTCAGGGTAAGGAATCTATTGATCTTAGGCTCTTTTTTCTTTTTTAAAGCAAGCACCAATAAGTTTCAAATATCTAAATCTGCCTGAATTATTAAGTTACAATATCTATCTTCTAATGTATGCAATTCGTGCTTTGATTGATATGAACTCGTTCCATTCATCAAACTTAAAAAAAAATGTGGTAGCTGCTGTTCAGAGCAAATGCCACATAGCAAATAACTACACTTTGCTCTCATCTTTATTCAACCAATTAGACAGAAGGACAATGAAAGGACAAAAAAAGATTGACCCAGTTTTAGGTTGGGCCTAACATTATTCCAATTGGCCCATTTTCCAAACCCAATAAAAGGAAACAAAAACGCAAAAAACTCGTCAGCTCTGCTAGTCTCTCTGGCTCTCTGCAACCCCCAACTTCGAATTCTGAGCTGAAACTGCGCCACTGCCGCCAAAACTTTCACAGTCTGACTCGGACTCAAAACCTCCACCACCTTCCTCGCCGTCGACCCACGAAGTCCGTCGGCGCTCTCAGCATCTTCGCCTTCAGCGCCTCCATCGCCTCATCCAACGTCGAAATCTCACCGTCCATCAACCTCCCCACTCTGCTCGCCGTCTCCAGAATCGGCGGCGCCGCCACGCTCTCCTGAATCCTCGCCATTTTCTCCTCCAGCTCCCTCTCGCTCCTCCAGCTCCCTCCCCTGGTCCGGTTTCAAGTCCTGAACGGAGGTCTCGACCATGCGTAGAATCATCGAGGGCTTGAAGCCGGCGAGCCAGAGCAAGGCGCGCTCGAGGGAGGAGAGAAAATGACGAAAACGTCCTCCTCGACGGTGCGGGATTTCTCGTGGAAGTAGTGCTGGTAGTGGCACAGAACCTGTTCGATCAAATGCCTCTGACGGTCGTCGTCGTCGTCTTTGACTGAAGCAGAGCATAGCAGAGTAGGAGTTGGTCGAGCAAGTCTGGCTTGCTGCCGGAGTAGCAAGTCTTGGAGAAAAACGACAAAGCGCTCTCGGATTGGGTGAGACATTTTGGTAAGTCACTATATATATTTTTGTGGGCAAATGGAGTAATGGGAATTTACTTTGTTGAAAAGGTATGCAGTGGAGGTATTCGTTAATGTTTATTTATATTGGGAGCCAGAAGAGTTGCTTCGTGGTGAAGAATATGCTTTGGGTCTTTGCTTAATTTTAGATGGTACCTTTCCTCATATGGTAAGGTCTAAGCTTTTAAGGTGATGAGAGATAGAGGAGATCGAGTGGGGAGAAGTTGGTCTAATTAAGGAGGAGGTGGCGGTGAGGCACTGTGGGGGTTGGAAGCAGCTGCCCCTGCAAAAAGGGCAAGAGGGCTTTTGACACGTCGCTGACCGTCGAATATGGTTTCCTGTGTTTTTTTTTTCTTCGCGAAACTTCATAGTACTACTGGTATAATGCCAACTTTTATTGTATGAAATAACGATGAAAAAGATCAGAAACTTCCAATTGATCTTGAGCGTTAAGTTGATGGACCCTGTCATTACTCATTAGTAAGTAAAATTAATTCTGTTTTTTGGAGGGTTAGTGCTATACCACTGCTATGTTTTCTTGTTTGGAGATGTAGGTGAAGATTAGTATCTCATTTTAGTCGAGGAGACAGGGGGAAGATATGAAAGAGTTGTGGCAGAAATGGCGTCAGGAATCAGAGATATCTCCTTCTTGTTTGTTTGTTTCTCGGGTGGGTGCAGAGACAGAAGTGTGCGCACGGGCGAATTACATTTTTTTTTTGTCAGAGCACCTATTTTGATAGTAATATTAAAGTTGGGATCTTGTTTTCCTTTGTGGGTCAAAGAGATAATATTCTTATCGGTTTTGAAAGCAGCTTTTGGGCTCTTTAGATTCAGCTGTCCCATCCTCTGTTGAATGAAAATGGGTTTCTTTTAAGGAGTCATTAGTTGGTTGGTCCTAGAGTGAGTGAGTTCATTATAATATTGGATTGGTACGAGTGTTTGGGGATGTTAGTGCTCGTGTGCATTGCTTATTCACTTTACTTCTTTTGCTGATCTTTTGAGTTTCAGTCCCTAGTATTAAACCTGGCAATGATGTGTGGTTTTCTGCAGGAATTTTTTTTTGAACTATCGGTCTGAATGCCCACGGGAAGAAGATTGAAGTATGCAAAAGCAGGGTAAAGAGTCATTGCCAGTAAAGAAGTCATTATATGCAGCCTAACCCACATACAATGAGACAACTAAACCAAATCCATGCGCTGCTGGTCAAAAATCCAAAACCCCAAGTTTTAAACCCCTGGCTGGGATATCTGACAAACTCTTCAGCACCACAAAATGCCCTTTTTCTATATAACCAAATGCTCCACCACCCAACTTCCCATAACCACTACACATTTACATATGCTCTAAAGGCATGCTGCTTGCTCCATTCACCCCATAAAGGCCAAGAAATCCAAGCCCACGTCACAAAATCCGGTCACATATCTGATACCTTCATCCAAAACTCTTTGCTCCACTTTTATGTAATCCAATCTGACATTGTTTCTGCTACCCGCGTTTTTGATTCAATACCCGTGCCGGATGTTGTTTCCTGGACTTCGATGATTTCGGGTCTTTCCAAGTGTGGGTTTGTGGAGGAAGCCATTGTCAAGTTTATGTCCATGGACGTGAAGCCTAATTCCACTACTCTTGTGACTGTTTTGTCTTCTTGTTCTACTTTAAGAGCTTTGAATTTTGGTAAAGCTGTTCATGGCCATTGTTTGAGGAACTTTGAGGAAAGGAATTTGATTTTGGACAATGCGGTGTTGGATTTCTATCTGCGATGTGGATCTTTGGCGAGTGCACGATACCTGTTTGTCAATATGCCCAAGAGAGATGTCGTTTCTTGGACTATCATGGTGGGTGGTTATGCACAAAGAGGTTTTTGTGAAGAGGCAGTGAAACTTTTCCAACAACTGCTGCAGGGTGGAGAAGCTGAGCCTAATGAGGCTACCATTGTCAATGTATTGTCAGCATGTTCTTCGATTTGTGCATTAAGTTCAGGCCAGCAGGTGCATTCCTATATCAGTACTCGACGAGATCTCACGGCGAATGGCAATGTAGGGAATGCCTTGGTCAACATGTATGTGAAGTGTGGAAACTTGGGAATGGCTATCTCAGTTTTTCAGTCCCTGGAGCACAAAGATATCATTTCATGGAGTACCATAATATGCGGCATGGCCATGAATGGCCATGGCATACACTTGTTGCAGCTCTTTTCCAGTATGCTAGTCAATGGGGTGTCTCCTGATGGTGTAACCTTCCTCGGGTTGTTATCAGCATGCAGTCATGCTGGCCTGGTAAATCAAGGGTTGATGTTCTTCAATGCTATGAAGAAAGTCTACCGGATTGTCCCTGAAACACAGCATTATGCGTGTCTGGTCGATATGTATGGTCGAGCTGGGCTATTAGAGGAAGCAGAGGCTTTTATTAAAGAAATGCCAACAGAAGCTGATGGTCCTGTTTGGGGAGCGCTGCTTAATGCTTGTAAAATTTATGGGAACGAGGAGATGGTGGAGAGGATCAGAGAAGGCCTCCGCAATAGTGCAGGAGTGAGCACCGGAACTTATGCTTTGTTATCAAATGCTTATGCTAAACATGATAGGTGGGATGATTCTAATAAGGTTCGTGATGAAATGAGAGAGATGGGGTTGAAGGCACCACCAGGTCGTAGTTGGATTGAAATTGGTCCGTCCATCTAACCTATACACACGTGATCCCAAATTCCCAATACATGGTCATCATATGGTCATACCCAAGAACCACTTTTTGTCTAACCAGACCGCATGATGGGTTTTTTGAAATTTGAGCCATGGGACCCTGTGAATTTGGTAATATCAACGTTGAACCGAAGTTTGAGATGTACAAAATCAATCATCCGGAAAATGAGAACCGAGAAGAAGTTGAAGCTGCAGAGGAACATCAAGGAGATGGATAGATCAGCCAATGAGATGGCCCACGTGAGCTCGGGGTCAAGGGGAAGTAGGAAATGTAGAAATTTGCTGAATAGATCAAGAGAATCAAGTAAAAGCTTGAAAAGGCCAGATATAAAGAGGCTTCGCTGATTGAAAGACTCCTGTCATTAAACCAAACAATAGGCAAAGATAGTTGGAGATGAACTACTTGATGGAGTTAGGGGACGTCAGAGAATTATTGCCTGCCTGGTAAAGTGTTTTGGTGCTTGCAAATCTAATTCCAAAGATTAATGAACTACTCTCTCTTGAGATATACAATTTTTGATGATGATGCTGCCACCTTTTGTTGACAGGTTTGGAGGTGGGAGGAAACAAGGTTTAAGATCAGGTATAGGAAATCTTACTGTGGTCATTATATGTTTATTACTTCACTTGAGTATGTAGCACCACTGATTTAAAAACAAGTAATGAATTTTGATGGTTGAGATTAAGTAGCTTCTCCATACTGAAGACTCCTAAAAGGCATTGTGAGATTGAGGGGATCTGTCAATATTGTGTGGAAGCAGCCCCTTGTTCTCTTGCAAGTTTCAAGACTAGTTTCCGTTTAGTTGATATAAGAACTCATCATGCATTCAAGATACATTACTCCCTTACACGTTACACCCACACAGATATATTACATACACAAGTCTTTGTCTGCATTAACAACTGTATGCAGGCATGCAGCAATACTAATCTAAGCGAGATAAACTTGCTATTCATAGTTTTGAGATTGGTATATGCAATCAAAAAATTCCTTTCAATATTGGTCTCCTGTTTCTAGAACATAACATCGAGGTCCACTGTATTACTGTAAACATGCGTTTTCCGGTTCTAGATCAGGGTTTTTGCTTATTTCTATTGCCCAACTTGGAATAGAATTTTTTTTTTTTTTTTTTTTTAAACCGCCTTATGCATGAGTTTCAACAGGGAGATATATTTTCTTAATTATACCTAATAAGAAGAGAGTGATCTTTTAATCAACAACAGATTGGCCTAAGGTGCATCTTCTTTAGGAGCTGATTGTAGTCATATATATTCAAAGATCCATTCGTTTCCTATACTTTGCTTCTTGTGTTGCTAGTTCCTTAATCATTGCCCGCTAGATTGGATTATGTTCCATAAGACGTGTTAGCATGTAGAAGTTCTAGATTTTGTGATTAGGAAAATCCAAGTTGGTTCTGTTCTACTTATTGAAATGACATAACCTGTGCTGAGTTTAAATCTCTTTGCTAATTTGGAGCCCGTTTTCCATGACCCTCACCATTCCACCATTGAATAACTATTGAAGTTTTCGGATTTCAGAATTACCTTATTTTGGTCATGGCTAGTTGCCTAATTAAGAACTAATTGCAATGGTTTCCAGGTGCTAGACGAATATCAGAAAATATTTAGTGATTCTTGGAGGACTACACAAGAGGAGAGCATACAACCATTGCCCTGATTTAAATGAGGCTGTAAAGAAATTCCAGATGTGTCTGTAAATCTGTTTTCTTTATCATCATGTTTTAGCTGGGATCATCAGAGGACAGATGGTTACTTTTGGTCTTGGTATGATTCGATAAGAAGTCTAGATTTTGCTTTGTTTTCTCAGTCAATTTGTTTGGGGTTATGAAATACTGTCATGCATGTTATATCATTTATTTTTATTCTGTTCTGTACTGTTCTGTATTTTGTTCAGATGCTTGTGCTTTGTAATGCTAATTCATCATATGTTATTGTAAATGACGATGTATGATATACTTATCTATTATACTAGACTCACTGTCTTCTTTTGGATTGGAAGAAGAATAAGCAAGCTCACTCCTTATGCTTATGGGCTCCTTGAAACCTATTTTGCTAAACTTTCTCCGATTATACTGCATTAATTCTGAACTTTTCGTACTGATACTGCATATGTCCTATGATGATTAATTAATTATGCATTCATTATCATGTTGTACTGCACATCTATTATTTCAAGTAGAATTCTCATTTGTTTCTTTCTCCATTCATAACTTTGTAACAGGATGATTTCTTTGGTTGGGACTTGGTTTGGTTGGCTGGACTGAAACATCAGTAATAAATACTTTACAACATCCTTTTCTGAGGCGTAGATCGAGTTAGGTATGGTTTTTGTGTTCCATAGACCGCAATGTCTCTCAAAACTCATCTCTTTCTCAACAGTGTCTCCCATGAAAAATTCCCAACAATTTTTGCGACATGTAAATGCTACTGTCCCTGAGTGCTGCACCATGGCTCTGGGCCTCTGGCTAGACTACCTCCTACATAAGTCGGCTGGATTTTCTAAGCCTTCTGCTGGTCAGGTCCTCTGGAATGGGCACGAGATGGCAGATTTATGACTTTTTCACCACAGAAGTTCACGGTTCTGGATAGTGTTAAGTGCTCTGATCTTCTTGAAGGAAAGCTAGGAAATTCTTCACCTGCTTCACAGCTGATGGGGATGAGGAGAATGGCGAAGGAGAAAGCAAGAATGATGAATGCTGTCAATGGGGCAGTGTCGAAGAGCTTGCAGCAGCTCACGAGGTTGCCAGTAATCGACATGCCTATTTGATTGCTTGATGAGCCTTCTGTTGCTTTGAACAGTGATGGTGTGAAGCTAATTCATCGACTACATTATTACAGAGCATTCATTGTTCATTTTGGTACTCTCATTTTGGTTGCTTGATCAGCCCTCTGCAGTATGCCAAAACCAATTGTGTTCCCTAGTTTGTCAATGTCCATTTCCTTTCTTGTGACACGTTTTCCATCTTTGCAAGTGGAAAAAAAAAAAGAAAAAAAAAAGATGGCTGAAATTGACGAAAATACCCCTTCCGGGCAGTATAAAATAGCTCCCGGGACGCAAGTAGGGTTTTACACTCATTAGTTTAAGAATGAGGCTTTGCTCTCAGAGAGAGGCCGAAGGAAGCCCTCTCTGAATGTCTGTGGAGCCGGTGATTTCAACCAAGTCTTACAGACTCTCTCTCTCTCTCTCTCTGTGCTGCGTGCACTGTATCTGGATCTTCTTTGCTTTCTGTTTCTTTCATTATCTTTCTTCTTCTTCTTCTTCTTCCTCAAAAAACCGAATGCCAAGAGGCGGTGATGATTTTTATTCAGTTTCTCTAAACCAGACGGCGGGAATAGCGAACCGGTCTACTTGGCGGGGCGACCCGGTTGCCCCTGTTGGTGAAAATGACTCTTTTGTCCTTTCACCCACAGGCGGCGCCCGGTGGTCGCAGCCATGGGAGGCCCGCGTTTGCGTTTCGCTTTTGTCTGACAGAAGGCGAATCTGAGCCTCGCCCACTTTCTGTTTCTCCATTTTATCTAGTTATGCAGTAACATAATTAATTGTTTTACACATTCAAAACCCAATTGGTAAAGTTAAGGAATTGGTAAAACCCAAATTTCGTAAAGTTGAGGGATTTTAGCATTTGCAGCTGGGTTCTTGAAAACCCAGTTGTTGAAATGTCACTTGGAATTTTGGTTAAAGCAAACAATGCAATGACATGAGACTATATCAAACTAGATTTTTTCACTAAATCTAGTAGAAGAGTGAAAGAACAGTAGGAACTTTAAATCATATCGAATCTTAAGCAGTTGGAATCATTGAAACCAGTTAGAATTGATTTGTTGGTATTACAGACTAATAACCGAAGAGTTCTCATTTCTCAATACCATGTGACCAAAAGAAGCTTGCTGTACTATTTGATTATCGTTTTGTTTTTTTCAGGCTCACTTGAGTCCCTTCCTTGTAAGAGAAAATATGAATGATAGGTTTGGAGAACAAGTCATTGGGACAGAGAGTTGTTGTAGAGTTGACACAAATTGAGTTGTTGGGAGCTAAGCTTTATAAAGGGTCTCTGTCATCTCGTGGAGAAGTTGCAGTTAATAGGTTGGAGAGGGCTCTTAATTGGATTGACTGATTTTGTAATCCTTTTTTAACTGAGTTTGGAACAACTCTAGGTTGTTTGCAAAACAAAATCTAGTTCAACATCCTTGATGGTGCTGAGGGGGTATGAGCTCATGCCATATGGTAGCCTCAACATGCATCCTGCTCGACAGAAGCTTCAACTCGATTGTTGTCCTATCCTGGAAGCGAAGGTTGTGTCTGCCTTTGCATATTTTCATGAAGACTGGGTGGAAGACACGAGATGTCAAAGCTTGCAACATAATGATTCATGCAGATTTTAGTGGCAAACTTGGGGATTTTGGTCTCACAGAAGTATATGAGCATAATATTATGACAAGAGCAGCTACCAATACCAGACAGAACGATGGAGTATCTTGCCCCTGAATACACTTGCTGAGGATTGGGGTGGTGATGTTAGAGGTGTCAATGGTTTATATCCACTGGGGGATGATGGAACAGTGGTTGTTGATTTGTGCTTGGGGCTGTTTGAAATGGGGAAACTGATTGAAGCTGCTGATTCAAGACTCATTGGTAAGTTTGACAAAGGTAGGGATGGAACGGAAGCTGATGTGTGGGCTTGGTTCATTGCTTATGTGCACCGAAACCATGTGGAGAGGTCAACAGTTAAGGATGCCGTTAGGATTCTAGAAGGCTAAGTGCCACTTCCTGCATTGCGTGAAAGAATTTCATGATGATTCTGAAGAAACCCCAAATTTCTTTGGTATTAGGCCCAGTCTTGAACTTAATGATGTATCATATATGACTCCCAAGAGACAATCGAAGTTGATATCTATCTCTGCAGCCAAAGCCAATTAGTGGATGATTCTTTTCCACCATGGTCTCAAAATTTCTCATCGACTTTCAGTCAAAGAGCACTCCTTCTGGTATTCTGTCTCAGCTTGCACAGCTCCTTCACCTTCATAGTCATGCAGCCTCATGCCAGGGTTTGGGGTTGACATTTGGCAACTCCCTATGGAAAATCTTTTTAGATTTAAGCTTAATCTATATGCTTAACCTTTCAGATCTCTGTAATTTTATCTCTCTAATTTTTCACGGCTGACTTGATTTTCTGAAAATGAAGGCACAGTTTATTTTCTTGTTTCGTTCTCCTGTTGTTTCTAACACTCTCCTATAAGCCTAACTAATGAGTAACAGAACCACATAAGCATCTTTTGAGTTATGATTTATGAACTTATGATCACATTCGTTTCTTTCGATTCCTTTGTGTCTATTTCCTTTTTTTCTTTTTCTTTTTTCTCCTTGTATTCTTTTACTTTCTAATATATGCATCCTCATATGCCATCATATGCCATCATATGCCTTTGCATCTGTACAATAGAATATTAGATTTACATGAGTTAATCATGGTTTCATAAGTAACTCTTTTTCCTTATTTTTCTTGTCCTTTGGTGATACAGAAATATCAAGAGATTCAGTTTTTTATTTTTATTTTTGTGATGATAAAAATGTTCTAACTTTTGACACTGGTTTACCCTTTCAACAGGAAACCTCAAATGATTGTGCCTTTTTTTTTCTCCAAATTCGTAAGCGCTGTACTTTTTTTTCAGTTCTTGCCTAAACTCATTGACTGTTTTATTGTCCCCTTTACTTCCTGGAAATCTGTTTCAAAGAAAATCTGAAATACGTATCTAATAAAGAACCTAACTCATACAAGCTTTAGCCTCTGTTGTGCAACTCTTACTGTCCATCATGTATAGAGGGTAATGCTTGTAAACTCTTGCTCAATGCATTTTAATGAAAAGCAGTCATTCTTAATTCATCCTTTTTTATAAGTTTTTATTGCAATTTACTTGTAGATGAGTGTTAAAAGTTTCAAACACCAAGAAATTCTATGGGGAAGCATAAAATCTTAAGTCATTGGATGAAAATCTGATTGTTAAAGGGGCAAAGGATTAGAAAATCGAGTAAAGTATATCATTCAGAGTACTTGTTGGGTAAAGCCTATTGTAGGATATGTTTCCGAATGAAGCTCTTGACGCCAGTTGTGTTAATGTTTCTGCACACATGCATGTACTGCCTTCATTTCAACTGTACCTTGGTTTTTCTGCTTCAATGTGAACATGGGCATTTTATTTGAGAATTTTCTTTTCCTAAACAAAAAGGATTTTCAACTTTTATGCCTTATAATAAAATAGACAGATTGCAGGCTACGTTCAATGCATCAGCTACACTGAGATTTAAAAGAAACAGAGTTGTTGGGGAAGGGACAACAGTTAAGGTTTATCAAGGGTTTCTGTCATCTGTTGGAGAAGTCACTGTTAAAAGGTTGGAGACCTAATGGGATCGATTGTTTGCATAACCGTTTTACTAGTGGGCATTGAGTTTGGAATGGTGGGTTGTTTGTGACACAGGAATCTGGTTCAGCTTCAGGGTGCTGCAAGTGGAATGAGTTAGTCTTTTGTATGAGTTCATGTCATGCCTCATGGAAGTCTCAACAAAGTTGTCGACAGAAGCTTCAACTCGGAAAATCATTGAGAGATGTTAAGACTTGGTAAAGCTCTTCATGACCATTGTTTAAAGAACTTTCGTGAAAGTAATTTGATTTTGGACAATGCTGTTTTGGATTTCTATCTGAGATGTGGATTTTTGGCAAGTGCAAGATACCTGTTTGTCAGTATGCCCAAGAGATATGTGGTTTCTTGGACTATCATGGTGGCTGGCTATGCGCAAAGAGGTTTTTGTGAAGAGGCAATGAAACTTTTCCAACAACTGCTGCAGGGCGGGGTAGCTGAGCCTAATGAGGCTACCATTGTCAATGTATTGTCAGCATGTTCATCGATTTGTGCATTGAGTTCAGGCCAGCAGGTGCATTCCTACATCAGTACTTGACGAGAACTCATGGGGAATGGCAATGTGGGAAATGCCTTAATGAGCATGTATGTAAGCCTGTCAGGTGTGAAAATTGGGTTTGGCTATTTCGGTTTTTTAAGGTCCTGGAGTGGATAGATGTCATTTCATGGAGTACTATAATAAGTAGCATGTCCATGAATGGCCATCGCATCCATGTGTTTGCAGCTCTTTTCCAGTATGCTAGTCAATGAGGTTTCTCCTGAATCCTGATGGTGTAACCTTCCTTGAGTTGTTAGCAGCATGCAGTCATGCTGGCCTGGTAAATCAAGGTTTTATATTCTTTGATTATGAAGGAAGTCTACCGGATTGTCCCTGAAACATAGCATTATGTGTGTCTGGTCGTTATGTATGGTCGAGCTGGGCCCTTAGAGGAAGAGAGGCTTTTATTAATGAAATGCCAATGGAAGCTGATGGTCCTGTTTGGGGAGCGCTGGTTAATGCTTGCAAAATTGATGGGAATAATGAGATGGTTGAGAGGATCAGAGAAGACCTCTGCAATAGTGCACGAGTGAGCATTTGGAACTTACACTGTTATCAAATGCTTATGCTATACATGATAGCTGGGATGATTCTAATAAGGATTGCAATGAAATATGAGAGATGAGGTTGAAGCCACCACCAGGTTGTAGTTGGATTGATATTGGTCCATCAATCTAACCTATACACAGGTGATCCCAATACGTGGTCATCATATGGTCATACCCAAGAACCACTTTTTGTCTAACCAAACCTCATGATGGCTCTTTAAAACTTCAGCCATGGGACTGTGAATATGGTAATATCAGAAGCTGGACCGAAGTTTGAAATGTACAAACTCAATCATCCGGAAAATGAGAACCAAGAAGAGGTTGAAGCTGCAGAGGAACAGCTAGGAGAAGGATAAAGCAGCCAATGAGATAGCCCACATGTCAGTGAGGTCAAGGGGAAGAAGTAAATGTATGAATTTGCTGAGTAGATATTCCAGAGAATCAAGTATAAGCTTGAAAAGGCCAGATCTAAGGAGGCTTTGCTGGTTGAAAGACTCCTGTGCTAAAACCAAACAATAGGTAAATATAGTTGTAGACGACGACCTGCCTGGGAAATTGTTTTGGTGCTTGCAAATCTTATTCTAAAGATTAAAGGACAACTCTCCCTGGAGATATCCAATTGTTGATGTTAATACTGAAGCCACCTTTTCTTGACAGGTTTAGATGTGGCAGGAAACGAGGTTTAATATTCAGGTATGCGAAATCTTACTGTTGTCATTATCTGTTTTTTTTTTGTTTTTCCCTTGAGTTTTTAGCACAACAGATTTAAAATCAGGTAATGAAATTTGATGTTCGAGCTTAAGTAGCTTCCCCGTACTGAAGACTCCTAAACAGTAAAAAAGGTTCTGTTAAAATGACTTTGGTTTATAGGCAGGTTGACATTTTAAATTTTCTTCAGGGTCAATACTTCCTTTTCAAATCTTTGTAAGGGGGTTCTTTATGATTGCAAGGATAAGCAGTGCAGGACTTTACCTTACCCTATGGTGTTGTTGTTCTCTGAATTTTAAAATTCAAATATCTGTCTCGCACTTCAGATGTCAATGTAGTGGGCTTTGTATTATCATGCCTCTTCTTCATATCTTGAAAGGATTGTTGCTTCAGTTATCTTGGATGCTGTATACTGAGGTTGACAACAATGTGTGATGTTTAGTTATCAAAAAGAATATAAGATGCAGAGGAACCAGTAAAGTATAGACTGATAATTTGTACCACTCTGTAATGGTAGCAACATATTTTATTTTCCCTTTCCAATTATACACAAATGTTTGTAGCAAGCATGCTTACTAATCTACAATTGTTGCTGCATATTTGTGATCTTCAACTTTTGGGCATATGTAAGTTTTATTTACCAGGTACAAGTACAACTTGCTACTGATAATGCGGAAGTGATTCAGAGAATAAGAAAGAAGTAGTTTGATCTTTTTCTTTAGGTAAATTAACTTTCGTCACAATTCGAAAGCTATTGATGGTTTGAATGAAGCCTACTTTTTTTTTTATCACTCTTAGCTGATTTATATTTCTTGTCCTAATGCTTATGCTTTTCTTCAAGAATAGAATCTGCAACTAACAAATTAGTGTTTTAGTCTTCTTAATGTAGAACTTCTTTTCTTTTTTACATGCATTATAAATCTCTCTGTTTTGGAGCTTGTAGAGTTTCTTCATTAGTATCTCTACTCATGTGATACAGCATACAGTGGTGGAAAATAAGCAGTTAAGAGATGCCTTCTTATGTGGGAGGGTCCTGTGATGTGGTAGTTTCTACATCAGGTTTTGGAAATACTGAGATATGATGCATACATCTTTAAGCCAAGTAGAATATTTAAGGAAAGCTGGCTTTTGCATCCCCATATAAAATATGTTTTTGGTCATGTTGAAGGAGCTCCATGGCTCCATCTTAGTTGAAACTTGAAAGAGGAAATAGGCCAAACAAAAATTTTGGCCTTTTGGGAAAAGGGTACCAAAATCAGTCCAAACTTTTTGTTTCAGTTTGGATTCATTGTTTCCTAGCACTATCAGCCTTTTCACAACTGCAGGACGCTCTGGCTAGGTAGTGCATTGTTTTTTTTTTTTTTTTTTTTTCTGTTGTAGATTGTTTCAGGATTTGAACAAGTCGAGGAATTTGAGTGGTTAAAGCTTTGGAGTTTGGAGGTCCAAAATTCCAAATAGTTGGGTCAATTTGTTTTGCAAGGGAAGTATAATTCTTAAATTACAGAACGAAGATTTTTTTTTTTTTTTTCCTGTGAACCGTCAAGATTTTATTGTGGTTTTGTGAATCAAGTAAGCTCAATCGGTTAATGTAAAAAGTCTTATACATGTACAAACTAACAACCAACAGTTTGCAGAACAATATTGAAATTCACTATCACAATTTGAGTTAAGAGACTAGGTGTTTCATTTATCCAGCAACACGTACTATTTGCCGGATTAGAGAAAATACAAAGAAACGGCAATTAGCTACCAACTACTATGATATCAGATAAATTACATGTCAGAATCTTTAGAAACATGGAGTGAACCAAGAAGGTTGATACCTCAGTGACATGTTGAGACTTGGAAAAGACCGCTCAATTCTTTCACCACTGAAGTAGAATACACCAATCTCACGAGATATAAATGTTTTGGGAGAAAATTGAAACTGAGGAACATAATTTGTTGCAAAATAAATGCAATTCTTTTCTTTTTCTTCGAAATCACTAGCCGGAAGAGAAAATGATCCACCTTCTCCTAAAAATAACAATTGGTTTCCCAAGCTTTGCATCGGGACAAAGTTGTCATTATTTGGGTCAATCTTGTATGTTCTAAAACTCCTTGCCGGCATATATGGATTATAGCGAGGCACCTCTTCATCAATAGCTTCTTCATCCTGATGATTGTCTTCTTCATGATTATTGTCATCGTGATCCTCATACATATCTTCCTCATTATCCTCGATAATATTGAGGTCGCCGCCATTATCATAATCATCGTATTCCTCATAGATGTCTTCCTCATCAGCCTATCTTCCTCATCGTTGTTTTCATTATTGGCTTCATCATCGTGCTCCTGATATATGTTCTCGTCATTCTCCTCAACAATATTCAAGCCGCCACCATTATTGTCAACATTACCTTCATTATTATCATAGTCTAGATCATTAATAATCACATTGCCGTCGCCGACGCCATTGTTATTATTGCCTTCAACATCTTCTATCCTCCAAAATGCATCTAGCATATGATGGATTATCAACACTTCATTGTTGGTGGATTCAGACAACATTGACCGGTAATCTGCATTATAAACCACCATATAGTCACTATGCATTTCATCAATACTCTCATTTTTGTTTACATGCTTGTCGTAGACCAACTTCAATTTCAATTTTACCCCATCATCTTCAAACTTTAAAGTGCGAGTAGCTGCAACTTCAGCATTCTTTTGACTACTATGGACCAAAGCATATAGAGTACCAGAAGAAAACAATATATCCAGAAGGAAATCATCTTGATTACTATCGAATACCTAAAGACACTCCATTTCTTGTCTCCAGGTCTGCACACACCCAATGTCTTACGATCTTCATTGTCTATAATTGCTGCTGCCATCGTCCAACAGTTCGAATTATTATTATCCGACATAGATACCGCAATGCGAGGGCAGAATAGATTGGCACCGAAACGTTTCCATTCTTCCCGCGTTTTTATATACTTTCGAAAAGATGGAATTGTTTTAAATGGCGGAAGTTGGTCTAGGGCTCCTGAAATTGTTACTAGAAACATAGTAGATTTCAGTCCTTGTTCCTTTATTATGATCAAGGAACCTTTAGTAGACCCATAAATCCACCCTCCTCGAACCGGCTTAGGCGGCTTCAACTTCACAACTTTACCCTCAGAAAGATTAAGAAAGCTCAAGTACTTCCATTTTGTGGGATGAGGGAGTAGTAACCAGGGGAGTTCATGTGGAGCACCACGAATGTCGCTTCGTGTAACAATTGAGTTCCAAGGCTTGGAGACGATGCTCAACCGTATGCGATCACCTACGTTGACACGCTGAAGAATGTTCTCCATGACATCTGCAGATGGTTTCTGCCAAGACATGCCTTCATCTTCCGTTTGCTTCGTCTCAAGCTTTTTCCGGAAGAGTTTTCTCTCAAGATCTGTTAAGCTTAAAGTCCTTTTTGGAAAACTGAAAAGTGTTGCAGCATGCCTTGTGTCTAGAACTCTCTGTAGTCAATTTTTAAGAGAGTTGTTTAGTCGGGTAAGTGTAGTAGAACTTAAAGAGTCTTGTATCTCTCCTCTGTAACCAGTTTCTGTTTTGAGCAGTGAAGTTTACATTCAATTATCATCTCTGTGTTTCTGGTTTGTTCTTCTTCAGTGTGTCATTTTTAATCTTGGGCAAGAGACAGATCTCTCTTCTGTTTTCTTTATGGTATCAGAGCCCCAAGGGTGGTAGGTGCTGTGTCAATCCCTTGGTGAAGAAGATCAACCAGTGTTGCAGCAAGAGATGGAGTCTTCAAGTCGGAGTGCCGGACTTGGCATAGAGCTGCTCAACCAATCAAATTATAAGATGTGGAGATCTTGTGTGCAGTCTTATTTGGTTGGTGAAGAACTGTGGGCTGTTGTTGGTGGAGCAAATACAGCTCAGCCTGAGGATAATGTAGAAAATGACGCAGTCGGATTGATAACTAGATTTACCAGCAATAAACCTAAGCAAAAGATTCTGGAGTCCACCAGAGATAAAAGAGAAAATCTCTATTATATTGATTAAAAGATGAAAGATCCGTTCTGCAGCCGCTTGCGGCTGCATAAATAAGAGAAAAGTACCCTAGGGCGACTAACAACGAAACCCTAAGGCCCATGGATAAAAACGAAAACAATCCAAAAATAACTAAGAAAACCAAAAACGGGTAAAATAGAAAAATGCCGTTTTGAGGCCCTAAACGATCCCGAAAGCCCGAAAAATGCTACAGCTCATAGCAAAGCAATGAGTCTTGTTTCTGGCGCGATTCCCTTTCCGGAAAGGTAAGGTGCGTCCCAATCAGACACCGAACTGCCATTTCCTGTCTACTAGTCACTTTTCGTTTTGCTCCTTTAGCACGGTCTAACTGTTGTTCAAATTGAGCCGCCATCCTCTCTGCATCAGAAAACGTTGAAGATTTGAAGAAGTGGACAACTATGAATGCAAAGGCAGAGTTCGTGCTAAAGAAATCCATTTCTCCTGCATTGTTCGATCATATTATGAAGTGCACGTCAGCAAATGATATTTGGGAGACTCTCAACAGACTCTTTAACAAGAAAGATATCGGTCGTCTCCAAATGTTGGAGAATGAATTGGCAAATTCAAGCCAAGGTGATCTTTCTATCTCTCAATTTTTCCTGAAGATCAAGAACTTGTGTTCGGAGATTTCAGTTTTAGATCCAGACGAACCTATCTCTGAGGCTCGTGTGAGAAGACATATTATTCGTGGGTTGAGAAAGGAGTACACTCCCTTTGTTACTTCAATTCAAGGGTGGGATCGGCAACCCTCCTTGGAAGAATTTGAGAACCTCTTGTCTTCTCAAGAATCTCTAGCCCGACAAATGGCTGGAATTTCAATATCAAGCAACTCCAACAACACAGGGGAGGCACTCTCTGCTCATGGAAGGAAGAATTTCAGATTTGAGAAGAAAGAGTTTAAAAGGCATGTGAATGAAGGAGCTGGTGAACCTTCCCACAAGAAAAAGTTCAAGTGTCATCGATGTGGTAGGCCTGGTCATATCAAAAGGTTCTGCAATGTGAAGCTCAACTCCGGAAACTATGCTAGGAAAAATGGTGGCTTTCATGACTCAAGTTTGTGATGTACTCACGAGAAATGTTAGTGACTTTCTCTTTTAGCTTTATTATTATTATTATTATTATTTTTATCCTAGCTCATATGTCAACTCTCTCTTTCTCTTCTTCTTTTCCCAAGTCAATCAACTAAACCCTTTGAATTACATCTTGAATACAATGTGCTAGAAGTACACATATGATGTAGTGGTAGTGGAATACTACATGTACAAATTTTGTATTTTCAAAAAGTTTTACTAAATAGTTACACATTAAAAGTAAAAAGTAAACATCTCATAACTAGGTATCGTGAATATGAAATTAACAAAATTCGAGATATTGTAAGTTTTAGTGATCATATACATAAAGTGTTCGAATATTCGATTATAGATTGTAAATGATTATCATCTTTAAAGATGTCTACTAGACTACTACTAGCATGACCATCTTATCGTCATAAAAAAGAACAATTACTCTATACAGTAAACGACAAAACAATTGTGTGTGACCATCGTTACTACTTACTGAACTAAACAATTCCAATACATGTTGAGTGCGAATTATTGCACCTATGTTCCAACACATATTTTAACGTCTTGATCAATAAATTTTGGTCCTTCATGAGAAGAATTATTTAACTATAGTACGTGTGGTTTATAATTGATTGCATCTCCTAACATATTTGCCATCTCATGTTCAAATGTAAATAGTAAACAGTGAAATCCTTTTGGTGGAGCTAATCAGATATTCTTAGCGAAACAGAAGTAGTTTAGGCATTTGAGAAGAAGCAAAGGCCATAATTAACAGAATCTCCTCCTTTTGACTCTTTCCTTCTTTCCTTCCTCCCCAAAAACGAAACAAGATTACTAAGGCTTTTTTGTTTTGATTTTGAGAAGATTACTGATGCTTAACACTAATCAATTTTCTATCTAGAATATATATATGATCAAGGTTTACAATAATCCACAATGGTACTATGTTAGAAATCCAAGTTGTGTGATTGAGGTTTAGTCTTAAGTTGTTTGGACGGAATCAAGTGTTAAATTAAAATTTCAGAGGTTACGTAAATATATAAGCTAGTTGCATAGACATAATAATAAGCTGAATTATATGTGTTAACGAGTTAAACTATAGAAACCATTGACTTGGTACTATATGTCTTATCTCTCTCAACTAAAAATATTAGTAAATAAGTCATAAGAAAAACATGAACTTGTAAAAATCCGTTGACATGCTTGAGTTGATATCAAAACAATACGAGATGACTGAAAACGTCGAAGGGGATGACCATTTGAGTCATTTTTTCTAATTTTTATTGAATTTTCACACTAAGTAGAGATACTGTGACTAATTTGATGATCACATAACCTAGGGGTTGTGATTGGGGTGTCGTACATATATACTGAAGTGTCAAACCATTGGTATGTGATTCAAGGTGTATGTACTGCAGCTAGTCTTGATCATAATTGTTGATGGGTAGTAGTAATTAATGTAAACAAAATTACCAGGTGTTTTATTCAAAGATTACTAATGCTTGACACTAATATATATTAGGGCCGCTTTGAAGCGCTACATGTTCGAGGAATCGAGGTTTCATCTCAAAAGAAAAACAACATAAAAGTTTTACAGTGTAAGAAGTCCAAATATGTGTGATCTTGTGTACATTTTAGTTAAATTTAGCCGGAAATGAATTTGAATCTAATAGCTGTAGGTTACACTAAAGATGCATTAAAAGTACAAATAAGCGAAATTATACATGCATGTTAACAAGTTAAATTATTGGTACCATTACTTATCTCTCCCAAATATATTACTTTAATTATTTGTCACGTTTAAGAAAAAACAATATTAGTAAATAAGTCATAAGAAAAACAAAGATTTGTAAAAGTTAGTTGACATGCCTGAGTTGATATTAAAGACCAAGCAAAACATACGTAGATATAATTCATATAAACCACAGCAAACATAAATCCGAAGCATAATACGTTCTCATTAAACAGTAACCTAAAGAAATTGGCTAAGGCTAAACGGAGCTCCAGGGCACAAAAGAACCTAAACATCAGTTGAGGGCAGATTCGGCCCCCAACACCGGCCCAGATCCACCTTCGACCACAGATCCACCCAACTCCAGCCCAGATATCCACCCTCGACCACAGAGCCAACCACAGATCCATCCAACTCCGTAAAACCACCCTCGACCACAGAGCCAACCACAGATCCACCCAACTCCGTAAAACCACCCTCGACCACAGAGCCAACAACAATTCACCCAACTCCGGCCCAGATCCAACCTCGACCACAGATCCACCCAGGTCTTGGCCTCGTCCTCTCACGTTTCCGCCTAGAGCATTTCCAGCTTGGCCCCGTCCTCCCACGTTTCCCCCACCTCGTCCTCCCACATTTCTGCCTCGAGTATTTCCAGATTGGCCCCGAGAAACTCTAGCAAGCAAATGGCGGGTAGAACGATCAAACCTAGGTGGCGCGATAACCATCGTTCCGCACTTTTTGGGTCCAGCCATTTTTTCTCTGTTAACTTTCCCCAAGATTTTTTTTTATATAGATTTAGGGTTTCTTCAATTGCAATGCTATCCTTTATATAGCACTCCCAACGCTCACCCATTTTGCAATTACCATTGTAAGAGCAAGTTCACCCTTTGGGTCACCAGGGCAGGAAACTATTCACTGCCACTGGATCTTTGCTTCCACCCATTGGGTCAAGGTCACCAGTCAGTTACTGTTCATCGAATATTTTATAAAAAAAAATTTTGGAAAATGAGAAATGTATGATGTAAATAAATAATATTGATAAACAATTTGAAAATGCAACCAAAGAAAATTTTATTGGTAGACAAATTATATGTCCGCCGACACTCTTTTTTTTTTTTTACTCCACCTACAGTTTTATCATATATACTCCACCGACAAAGTTTTTGAAAAGTGTGAAAATATTTAAAACTCCACCGACACTTTTATCATGTACACCACCAACAAAGTTTTTGAAAAGTGTGAAATTTTTTTAAACTCTACCGACACTTTTATCACATGCACACCACCGACAAGTTTTTTGAAAAGAGTGAAAAAATTTAAAAATCCACCAACACTTTTATCACATGCACACCACCGACAATTTTTTTGAAATGAGTAAGTGATAACCCACCAACACTTTTATGTGTGAAAAATTTCAATAAATAGACATGATGTTTTCACTACATACACACACCATCCGAGCTTAACAAACCTTCACCCTTTTCATATCTCTAGCATTACATATTTCCTAAATTTCCCTCGTTGCAATGAACAATTTGTGGGATCAAATTCGACGGTCTCAGGATGAAGATGATGAAGAGATGATGGTCACCAACGCCATTGTCATGGCTGCAGTCGCAGAAGAATATGGAAACCAACACCGAGGGTGCGGTTCTCATCCGGGTCGTGCACCAAATGAGGAACGACTTAGAGAAGAAAGGGGCAAAGGTATGTTGGCCGACTACTTTGTCGACCGGCCAGTGTTCAAAGATCCGGAGTTCCGAACACGTTACAGGATGAGTATCAATCTCTTCAAGCGTATATCTACTGACCTTTGCCAGTATGATCGTTACTTTGTTTAAAGGTCAGATGCTACAGGCAAAGTTGGACTGCTCGCTTCAATGCTAGTATCAATCCTATTTGTGGCCTGTGTAATAATGATGTGGAAAATTTGGATCATATTTTTCGATCGTGCTCAAAAGTTTGGGATGTTTGGTCTATGGCTAATCTGAATCAGAGCCCTACTACCTTTAATTGTTTTGATGATTGGATTGTTTACATGTTTCAGAATGCTCCAATGGATGCTTTGGAAAAATGTTTGCTTCTTTGTTGGCAAATATGGAAACAGCGTAATGATGTTTTGTTCAGGGACTCGGGGTTCAGTCTGGCTTCTGTGGTGCATGCTTCAGCCTCCTTTTGTGCTGCCTACAGGACCCAGAACCCCCGTTCTGTTACGACTTCCAATAGCTTAAGTGAAGTCATTAAATGACACCCGCCGCCTGAAAACTTTGTCAAGCTCAACTTTGATGGGTCTATTTCTTCTTCCAACCTTGCGGCTGTGGGCTTTGTTATTAGAAACCACTTTGGTGACCCCATTGTTGCTGGTTCGAGGTCAATTGGATCTTCAACGGTTCCTTTGGCTGAATGTACAGCTCTAAAGGATGGCCTGTTAGCGGCTAAGCGTTTTAACCTGGACCATATTTTAGTGGAGGGTGACTTGTCCCTACTCCTCAACTGTGTCAACCTCAAGTGTGAAGCTCCCTGGATGTTAAAATTTCTCCTCCAAGACATAGCTTCTATTGCTAATTCCTTCACCAGCATCTCCTTCTCTCATGTTTTTCGGGAAGCGAACTTCTTAGCTGATGCTGTTACGTCTACTGGATCAGGCTCGTCTCCTAGAGTTTGGTTGCAGTGTCTCCCTATTTTGGCACTCCCTGCCCTTTACTGGGACAAGTTTAGCTTTGGTTGCCCGAGAGGCTTTTCGTTGTAATTTTTCTTCTTTCTACTAAAAAAAAACAATGGAGTCAAAAGTCAAAACAATATGTAAAATTTGACTCTCCTAGTGTCATCACTATTCATTTAATTTTTGCATCTCCAATCATCTTTTTTTTTTTTTTTTTTGAGGGAAACTGAGATTTTATTCAAGAGATCAAATAGGAGGATGAGTCTCCTCTTGTACAATGTCCAGAATACAATATGGAATAGAACCAAACCAAGTTTCATTTTGATCTAATTCAAAAGCCATATTGGCTAGCCTGTGAGCAACTTTGTTGCTCGTTCTAGGTGCAAAACAGATTTGTACCCCTTGAATGTCCATCATCCCAACTCGAATGTCGTCAACGAGTCAAAAGCCAAAATCATTTAATAAATTAATCATTTTAGAGAATTAATTAACTACAATATGAAGTTATATATATACATAATTATGTTATCTAATATATCGTCATTAGTTGAATTTTAAAACGCATTTTTCTGATTTTTTAGAAAATTTTCTTTTAGTTTTTCCAATTTTTTTTGTTTAAAACACATTTACTTTATTATTAGCCGTTAATCCATATAATTTTTTGAACCGTCAGATTAGATATTCTCACAAAATATATTTAATTTTTTATTTTTTGGATCCTAGCCTTCTTATTTTTACTGCCAAGAGGTCTTCCAACCTTTCTTTTCAGAAGCACTACTTGCTGCACCCCCGGATTCCTCAAGTCTGAATGCCTCAACTTCCATATCAGGGCAGCCCCCTCCCAGTATGGACTTCAATTTCTTAAGTGAAGGATTACCTTTATATTTACAACCTATATTATTTGAATCTAGTCCTACTGCCTTCTCAACTGGTACTACCGTTACCTCCTCCACATCTGCAAGAGCAGTGTCTTTCTCTCTCCCTTCCAAATGCTGAATTGAAACAGATCGCTTACTTTTAGGCCCTGTTTGGTTGGTGGAAAGGAAATGAATAATTTTCTTTTCCATTGGGAAAGTGAATCCTGAGAGGGAGAACCAATTTCCTCCACTTTTTGCAGGAAATGAAACACTTTCCTTTCCCAATGTCCAGATTCTGGGAAACAAACATGGCCTTAGAAGTAAAGGGCATCTGCACATGCGCAAACAAAGAATATGAAAGGTTACTTGTAATCTGAGAAAGAAAAAAAAACACATAAATAAAGAGCCTTCGGGTTGAGGAGGAGCAATCCTCCTCGAAAGCCGTAATTCACTAGCCGGCTGTAGCGCTGTGCACTTCACACCTGCTTGAGTTATCATGCTGCATTGCGGGCATCTATGTCAACCACATGCTCAAACCTAAATTTCAGAATAGGCATAATACCTGTAGCGAGAAGAAGAAAAATCTTCCATCTAACATTCTAGGTTTAGAAACATGATGACAAAAGAGAATTCAAAGCACTCCCTTCCTTAACAATGTCTTATCATAATCCAAGCAACCCCCAAAAATTTTTCGATCAGTGTGAAGTTCTCAAGCTCCTCAAAGGGACGCATGTTAATGGTTTACAAGAAAATAGGATTTGAAAGACTTTCGACTAGGTCCTCCATCAATCTTGCCAAGATCGTCTACTCCACCACCCACCACCAAGGCAAGAGAGGTGGCGAAGCTCGCGGTGACGGCTTCAATGGAAGGCATAATTGAGAAGGCTAGGGTTTGCAATTTGCGGTTGCTGCAGCTGTTGAGAGAAAAACTTCTAGTCATGATACGCACCTACTTTTATGATACTAGCAAACAAAATTGTACTTGCAGGTTTAACTTCAATTAATACAAAACACTTTTACAAGTAGTAAGTGTAGAAATTTTCTTTTCAGTCTTGCCCACAAAAAATTAAAACTAAAAAAGAAAACAAAAAAAGCTACATCGTCACTCGTCAATAAAGAATGAGTGAAACTGTGAAAGAAGTAAAGTGATGTTTGTTTTTTTTTTTGAGGTGAAAAAGTCACGCTTTTATAGTATGAAAACAGTGATGTTTGTTTTATTAACTAGATAGATAATGATTATTTTAATCGACTCAAAACTAGCGCACCTAAAACCTCATACTCATAAATGACCAAACTTTTAAATATCATGTCATCAAAATAAAAAAAATAAAAAACTTTGAAATATCAAAAATATATCAACGGTATGAATAATAAAAAATATCAATATAAATAAATGTCTGAAATAGTGAAAGAAGTAAAGGAGATGTTTATTTGAAATAGAGTATAAAAAAACATATTGAACGAATCCTATTCCATCACGAGTTACAGTGATTCAATCGAGTTACAGTGGTCTAATGCGAATTAACACGATGAGTTGCTGACACACAATCTCGAATATTGTGACAATGACCAAAATATTTATCTGTTTATTTAATTTTTTTTTGTTTGATAAAAATGGGGGTCAATCCAATAAATAGGTAGTGAGAAGCCAACTTGCACGGTCCTACCCAAAGTGGACCTGTCAAATTCAACTTACTGTCTAAAAAACCTAAATAATTACGAGAGCAATTCTAAAAGGAGAAATTTTATTCACACATACCAAATTACTTAATGCACATCCTTAATTTTTGAAAAAATTTTTAATACATTTTTACCCTTTTTGATAAAGATGAACAAAAAGAAAACTACAAAAAACCGAAAACAAAATAAAGAAAATAAAAACTTTGACCTAGAACTGGAGATAACTAGGACGACCAAGATCCTACATTCAATAACAACACAACTAATTTATCCGTGCACTCAAAAAACTTCTCATACTCTATTCAAGTTTTTTTTCATGAATTTAATAGGCTGAAGTAACAAATTCAAATTTGAATATTAAGCTCTTCGAGTTTCTCTACATATTTAGGACTCCAAGTGGTCTACGATCTGCGAGCTTCCTGGGGATTTCAACTTTCTCATGGTACATTGATTAATTGAAAATCTTGGAGGTTAATTGAATGGGAAATTAATATAAAAAAATCTTCTCTCACTATGTCTCCATTGATTGTTTGTTGAGTTTCATTTGCTTGCCAATTTCCTTCGATTTGGTTTCACTTGGAGGATGGTGGTATGGGTCATAGAAGTGAGACTGTGAGAAATAGGGTGCAAGATTGAGGAGCAGCATGCTTGGGTTCGATTTGGCAAAAGGAAAAAGATGATGGATTTAAGGAGTGTGTATAAAGTAAAATAAAGAGGGCATAAGAGGAAGTTTGGGGAAAAAATTTAGACAAAAAAAATTTAAGACGTGTGTATTAAGTATATAGGGGTGTATGTATAAAATTTCTCAAGCTTCCAAAAATTTTAATTTTTCTTTATTTTAGGAAAAAATGAGCATATTTTCCTCCAACAGATTCTCTATAACTATTCCTATTTTAGGGATAGTGAGGAAAGAGAAAATCAAGTTTTTTAAATTTACAGCAATATTTAAAATTTTAAAGAAGAATTATGGAGATTTTAGAGATTATTGTAAAATAGTGAATTTGTTAAGTTGAAGAATAAAAAAATGCTAAAACTTTGACTTTTGCTTCTATATAATACAGAAATTATAGGGAAGCTGTTGGAATAACATGACACTACAATGACTAAAAAAGAGCACTTAAAATCTGAGACCCAATTTATAGGAAAGCTGTTCGAATAACACGACACTACAATGACTAAAAAAGAACACGTAAAATTTGAGACCAAATTTATTCGTACCTTGTCACCATAGCGTTTAGGACGCTAACCACCTCGCCTAATAATGAATCCTAGCAAAAACCATCGAAGCCACCATGCAAAGCAGCCACGCCCTTTATCACTGGCATCATGGAGATAAATGTGAGAGCATATCACAGTCAAGGAAAGTCAATACCACTTATACGTACCATGCCTCGATAGCAATCAATGTATCACATTAGAAGATACAACTACCACGATCAAACCCAAAGAAAGTCAATACCAAATTATTTACTAAAGTTATAGTAAATACTTAGTATTTTGAAACTACTTTAAAAGCAATGGCTTTTATCATGGATGAGAACTTAATTTTTTTATACTAGAAAAAATAGTACGCAAATTTTCAAAGTGATCAAATAGGTACCTAACTTGAAAAAAAATACATAATAATTAGGTACCTTCATCACATATATGATAAGTGTGCAGTTATTGCCACCCTACTGTCTACTCACCTCACCATACATTAGAATTTTAGCCTAAAAGTTTCCTATTCTACCCTTATTTATAATTAAAAGAAAGTAATTCGAAAATAGAAACTTAAAAAACAACCCCCACTGAAAATCATAGACATGAACAAACACCGTCTGGTATTGCATATATTTGTGGTACCATAGGGTGGAATGGAATACAAAGTAAAAAAAAGTTAAACAATATTGAATCAAAATATATTACATAGTATTGCCCATTTATGTGGATGTTTGCTAAACTGCTTGAAGTCCTTATACATGGAATTCAATCATTATGGGATTACCTAGAGAGTTTATAATTTAGGGGAGTACTGCACTTCTGATTTGACAGTCTCAAGAATGTCTTAGAACCGCATTTTGGGATTCTCTTCAACTTATCTGGATTTTGAGATTCTAGAATGCTTGTTCATTAATCTCCATCCAAAGTTGATCCCTAAATTTTATGATTTTCTTTTCTTTTCTTGATTAATTATAATTAGGGATAAAATGAGATTTTAAAGGATACAATTCTTATGTAGGGTGTAGTAAGCAATAGCCGCACATTTTCGATAAATCTCCGGTAAAAGTACCCACCCTCTTGTACACAAGGGCAAAAAAGAGTTTTCACATACCAAGAAAACTTATGTTTTTGTTTTTCAAATCTTTTCCTCTTTAATTAAAACAAAATCAAATTGAAATTCAATTGATAAATAATATCTTGACGTGACGAACTAGAACACTCATATTGCTTTTGATTTGATCTAGTGAGAGCGTTTGACGTAATGGCAAAAGATGTTGTCATATTGCAAGAAGAAGATGATGATGACGGAGGAACAAGTAGATCAAACCTAGCGTAAGAAGAAGATGATGAGGATGAAGATAATAAAAGACCGGAATAGTGGATTCTTAGAGCATCTTTAGCAGACTTTCTATTCTGGCTCCTTAGCTATTTTAGAGAGCATGTTTAGCTTTTGAAATGTTTTAGCAGCTGCACCAGACTCCTAAATGGTTCTCTATTATAACTTTTAGCTATCTCGCTTCTAAATATAGAGAGCGAGATGAAGCTCTCTATAATTTAATACATTCCTTTTAAGTTATTTTATATAATTTATAAATACATCTAAACTATTTAATTTTCACTTAAAAAAATAATATAAATTCAAAATTAGCTAAAATATATAGCATTGATACAGACGTATTTCTAAAGTGGCTAGCCAAAATAACTTTTTAGCTATTTTGGCTAAAATTTGACTCAAAAATGGCTAGTATTGCTAAAGATGCTCTTATCATCTCATTTTTGTGTTAGCCTTTGATCACTTTGGAACCTGGATATTATTTTGTTTGGTTATAGAAAATTGAGACCTCACACGTGATTAAAACCCTAAAAACAAATATAAGAGTTGTAGTTGTTCTTAATATTTTAATTAATCTTTGCTGTAGCATAAAAATCGTGTTGTATCTTGTCCTAGTTTCATTATTTTTCATTTTAATGTAGTTTCTACGTGTACTAGTTGTAATCACTATTAGTTTTAATACAATTGTCGTCTTTACTAGAAAAAGTAAATAAGAGTTAAAAACTTAAGATTCACATAATTTCTTAGTAATATTGAGTAATCACATAATTTCTTTTGCATTACTAAATTAGATATAAGTGATGGAGTAAGGCAATGAAAGTGATGAAGTAGAATACTATAGTGAATGTGTAAAAATTTAGTGAAGTGTAAGTAATAGCTTCACTGAGAATGAGTTGTATAGAAAAAGAGCCGTTATTCGTAACAAAATATCATCATAGTCAGTTTGGTTTGGGTGTTACTCTCATTTACCAATGAGCTAGCTAGCCAAAAATCCTCCTATCATCGAAGTGATGTTGGCAGTCTATTTAATTTTGGAAATGGTTTTGATATATCTCAGAAATTCATAGTAAGTTAGTAACATCGTCCCAGTTTATCTGAACTCTGAAGATGTACTTCGCCTTGCTCTTGGGGCTTGGGTTTCAATGAAATTTCTCATTCAACAATAGAAAACAAATTTTACGACACATCAATTCAACCAATCTTTATGTCACATTACCTCACTCTAGGAGTCGAATTGTAAACAACCTAGTGGCAACTGGACACGTGTCAATGTTTTATTGGACTAGCCCACACACCGTAGAATTTTGCCAATTTGGAAGAGTCCAAAGTCCAAATGATTCAAACCAAGGTTTTTTTATATACAAATTTGCTGCTGCCCTTCCTAACCAAGGTGGGCATTTGCCCAACTCAAGAAATGCCACCTATATCTTGACCTTACCATGGTTAATATTTTGTCATTTCCCTAAGAATAAATAATAAAAGATCAGAGCATGAACAAAGTTAATATTGCAACTTATCTAAATTCCAGCATGCAACATAAACCATAAAAACTAAGCTTTATAAATCCATAATTAAACATGAAATAGTAGGCTTGAAAAACCCCTGATAAATTTATGTTAATTAGTTACACTATCTTTTTTCAATAATCATCTCAGATTTTTTTTTTTTTGAATAATGTCAAGTTTATTTTGTGGTGAATAAATAATTATAGGAGCAATAACTCATCTTTAATGCTCCTAAAAATTTTCTTTTATGAGTAGGGTTAAGTTAGGTATTTGAAAGAGATTTACTTGGTAAATTTTACTGTTTAAAAAGCAAATAGGAGGTGTAAAGATGTGAGAAGTTAAATGAGTAAATATGGAGGTCCTAATAGAAAAACTCTAATCCATTTAGTTTTTGCTGGGTTATGATAAAAGACAAGAAAGATTAGATTTTGATGGGTTTGGTTTGCTAGTCTCGGTAAAGTAGGAAGAAGGAGAAAGCTTTGAATTTTTTTTGGGTTCCGTTTTCTCTTTCATCATTATTATGTTTATTTTTTCAAAAAAAGAAATACTACATGCCAAACACACCCTATAGGTGTGAATAACTACTTAGGCTGAGTTAGACAGTTATTTCACAAAATGTGGAGAAAACTGCTCCACCTTTTTTGTTTTTATTTTTATTTTTTGTTAAATTTCTTTATATTTTGTGAATTTACCTTTTTGTCCTTCTTGAATATTTCAGTTCAAAGATTTTTTAATATTTGAGGGATAATATATGAGGAAAAAATCTCTCTCTCTCTCTCTCTCTCTCTCTCTCTCTCTCTCTCTCCCTAAAGCTTGCGGTGGCGAAGGCATCTCTAACCCTCGTCCGGTGGCTTTCCGGCGTCTCCCTAACGGCGTGGGGATGTTGTCGGACGGGTGACACATAGTCTAGCCCTATGGGATCTTTGCTTGTGGTTTTGATGGTGGTAGCTGTACCTATTTGGATTGAGGCAGCTTGGGGCTAGAGGTTCATGACGAGGAGGTGGCTGGTTTTCACTCTTGATGGCGGCGGCTGGGTTTTCGCTCCAGACGACGGCGGTTGTGCAGCCCATGTTGGTTTCGGGAGGATTCGAACTATGGTGCAGATTGTACCTCGCTTCTGGGCTGGGCGCGTGATCAGAGGCGATGGCGTCAGGTGGCGAGGAAGTCGGAAGGCGATCGCGTCGGGCGACGATGACGTCGTGGACCTCGAAGACTCTGCGATGTGGAGAGATGATGGGTTCGGCTTCACTGTTGGGCCTTGGCTGAATATCCCTCTTGGGCTTTCAGGGTTTCTACTCTGGGCTATGGTGTTTTTTCCCTAGGCCCATCCCTATGTTTGTAGTTTATCTATTTACAATAATTTCTTTGTATTAGGAAGCTAAGCATTTATTGCACTCTATGTACCTCTAGCGCTTCTGGAGTAGTATCGAAGGAGGATCTTGCTATGTCTACGTTTTTTACTTGTCTAATGAGTGGGTCTATATGTATGTTTCATTGTGGGTACTACCGTTATTTTCTTGTTTGTCTGTATATGACAGCGGAATGGTATGTAATGGCCTATTCTGGCTTGTGACGACTATATATATTGGCACCTCTTTTTTGGGTGGATTCAAAAAAAAAATTTTGAGGGATAATTTGGTAAAATATTTCTGTTTTGGTAATAATAGTATAGATATATATATATATATATATATATATTTGTCATTTTAAGAGATCACTTGTGGGACTTGCTTTTTGATCACTTATAGACATTTCGACCGTTCAGTTTTAAGGTCCTTATGAGTAAATTAGTTTTGTAAATTTTTAGTCAAATTGAGGATCATTAAGGTATTGAACTAGATCAAATCAATGGACGAACCGAATCTATCCAACATGAACTATTCATTTTTAGAAACGTAAATCACGATTATGAATGACTTAATAATCATCAATTTAGCTGAAAATTTACAGAAGTAATCTATACATTGGAACCTAAAAATTGAACGACCGATGTACTGAAATGTGATAGGAAAGTGGGTCCCACAATGGATACCTTAAAATGACGAAAAAAGAGAGATCTATTAAAACTTGCCACATCATACAGGATTAATTAAATACTTAACATATAATTTTTTAATAAAAAATCATGATTAATTCTAATTGTGTTTTATAACAGAACAATTCTCAGGTTCACCCCTTGGGGTGAAGCAACATATTCACCCTCTCTTATGATTAATCCATAATAACTTTTTAATTTTCTAATCCAACCATTCAAGTTGTATAATGTAATACAAAGATTAGTTCTGTAAAAAATCAATCAAATTGAAGACTTTTTAATTATTCATTTATATGAAATACATGGACGGTTCATCATAATAGCAGTAAGTGTAGTTAGAACCGTCCATTTATTTGATTCAATTAGATAATTAAACGATTTCTGATTCGATTGATTTTTTACAGAGATGATCTTTAAATGCTAATTTAAGATATGGACCGTTGGATTATAAATTTATTAAGTAAAAGTGAGTTAATCGATAACAGTGGTGAATATGCTTGTTCACCCAGGGGTGAACCTAAGAATTGTTCATAATGTAATACAAAGATTAGTTCTGTAAAAAATCAATCAAATTGAAGACCTTTTAATTATTCATTTATATGAAATACATGGACGGTTCATCATAATAGCAGTAAGTGTTGTTAGAACCGTCCATTTATTTGATTCAATTAGATAATTAAACGATTTCTGATTCGATTGATTTTTTACAGAGATGATCTTTAAATGCTAATTTAAGATATAGACGGTTGGATTATAAATTTATTAAGTAAAAGTGAGTTAATCGATAACAGGGGTGAATATGCTTGTTCACTCAGGGGTGAACTTAACTTTATAACACATGACAGTTTTATATTGAGTGGTGGTATCACACCACTAAAGTATTGGTGGTGAGCAAATTTAAATATGTCGTAATATTAATTTTAGTGGAAACCCTAGTTTTGCTTTTCAAACATAATTTTAATGGTTTCAAATTATGATTTATTTGTCATCGATTAGACAGCTCTTTTCTTTTGCAGTCACTAGGTACAGAAGAATAGGAAACGTCACAATCAGGTTGGTACTGAAGCTTCAAGTTTCCTCACATTCCCGAGAACGGAATTCTTGTGGGGTTTCTATTCGTAGATGGAAACCAATGCCTTCCAGTCAGGTTTAGCTTCTAATATAGAAGATACAAAACGAAGGAAATTAACGAGACCCAAACCAAACTGCAAATTTTATTCAAATCATAGTTTGAATTAATAATTCTGAACCTATATTATGAAAATGAATGTCTTAATTGAAATTTATATTTGTTATTCATTCTTAGCAACCCGGGGGCAGTAATATCAAGTCGTCTAAGGAACTGACCGGCTACACGGTGAAACTTAGTGGCAGATATGTGAACTGCTTTTCAAGGCATGTCACAGTAATCTGAAAATCGACCTATGGCTATATTTCTATTGCCATGCCTTGCGTGATTTTTCTTGATCCCAGTACAGGTCTTAAGTTGAGGGCTCTGAGTGGTAGAACCCAACTGGTTGCTGGTATAACAAACTCTTTGAGTTGTAACGTTTGCCTTGTCCTTCCTCTTTCTTTGTAAAAGTTTCAGATTAGTGTTTCTACTGAAAAGATGGTATTTATGGCTAAACCAAGTCGCTACTCGCTGCCAGGTACGTACGGCCAGCTAATTGGGGGAATGGTACCATGATGCATTGATGCATGCCACATTAATTCTAAATATTACTAAATATACCAGAGGCAAACTAGCTAGCCTTTTCCTGTTCATTTCGCAAGGGACAAACGGAATGAATAGTGCCTCCATAGGAAAAGACCGTTCTGCCCTCCTCTGAGATTTTCCTTTTTTTGTTTGTTTTTGCTGCGTGCTTTTCTTCACTCACAGAAAATAGTCGTGAAGATAATCGTGCTGGACCAACCAAGGTGAGGGGTTTTGTGCTATGATCGACATAAGCGTATCTATTTTTCGTTTAATCTCCTTGAATTTGATTGTTTCATGCTTGGGTTTCTCTTTTCCTATATTAAGATTGGGAGGTGTTCTGTTTCGAACAGTGACCTATTTATGAGATTGATTGGCTACTGTTTAGTTTCTAAATTTATTGTTGAAATTAGATGAGATGATCTACTGTTTTGCTTCAAAGGTAGAATTTTGGGCAGCCAATTATAATTATAGGGTTTAGAGAAAGCTGTGATCGGTGTAATGTCTATGGCTTTATGGATTGCTGATAAGCATGAAATTGACACAATATTTGCTTCTCTAATTGGCGATACAAGTCGCTATACCCCATTTATAAGGAAAGAATACTACGTGTGGAACATGGCCTTCATATATGATTTCTTTGGAACTGCTAACAAGAAATTTCTTAGGTTTTCTGAAATTTTGCCACATTACCATGTTTTTTTTTTTTTGTTGGTTTTGTTTGATCGCATATGATTATGTGAAAGTTGTTCTTAGTTTCTTTTAGTGTTGTTCATGTTTTAAGTTGGTGGCCTAGCATCTACTTATTAATAGTTTTATACTATGCTAACCATTGAAAATTGGAACTAATAGCACACAAAAAGCAGATTCTTCTAAGTTATAGAGTCAGAGTTCAGTTGATTGAGCTTTGAGTTAAGAAGAAAGAGGTCTAGGTTTTGGAGTGTATTGCAGTGTCTAAATTTGTAAAATCCTTCACTGCTAGCTGCAGGTAAATTTAGCTTCATTTAGATACTTTTGTTCGGTTTTTTGATCATTTGATTTTTGTTCTCTCATGGTATTTGTTTTACATGAAGAATCTGACGGGGATGGTTTTATTTTGTTCAAAAGGCTAAATATTTTGATAATTTTGAGTCATATTTTGTAAATTGACTTTGGTCAGTTTAAATAAGTTCAATTCAATTGCCTTTTTGTGATTTCATCAAGAACATGGTAGTGAATTTGGTTGTTGATACGTGTTATGTCTATATCTTTGTTGTAGTTACAAATTATAGAAGCAATTTTTTTTTTGGCTGAAGCTATTCTTATATTTCCTATGTCATTGTTCTAAATTGATATTTGTGGTGAAAGCGGAAATGGTTGTCAGAGCATTGAAAAAGTGTGTTTCCTTCTATTTTGAACCATTGTTTAGATATTTATGTTGTTATTTTTTATTTTTTTACTTTTCTTTCTTTACTGCCTTTTGTTTGTGGTTAGATTCAGTTTATGTTCAAGTTAGATTTTATGCAAAACTGTGTACACATTATTAGAAGTTATTTCACCGTTGGATTCATCTTCAGATATTGTTTGGGATTATTGCAGTGTTTATTTTGGTGTAGATTTGGTGTTTATTTCAGGTTCAGTGTCTACTCACTTTAGCAAAAACCTGTCAATATTCATAACAGCAGTAGCAGTAGAGATTGCTATTTGCTTTTTCTTGCATTAGTAAAGACTTAGAAGAAGATATTGAGAGAAAGAGATACAACATTAGTGTAAAAATAATCAAGGATTCATCTAAGAAATTTGAAAAGTGGTAGGTATTGACAAAAAGCCAAAAATTTCTAACTAGATGATCTGCATAACCTAAGAATATTGAAAACAGATTTTGCGTTTATTTCTTTGTTCAAGTCTATCGCCTTGACTAATTGAATTTGAATTTGTTCCATGTTTCTTTTCAATTTCTTGCTTTTGATTTCTAACTTTGTAGTTGGTTCATTCTTTCGTCTTTGTCATTTTTTTTAATTTGAATTTTCTGATTCATAATGGCTTACACTTTAGAACAATGATACTTGCTTAGCAATTGAGTCATGAAAATGATATCAGTTCTTTGCAATTAAGTAATGGTTTATATATATGCTACCTGCAACCTTATTTGATTTTCATTTTTTTCTTCTTTTTTTCAGATTTCAGTATTCTACAAGAAGTAACTACTTTATAAGAAGGCATTAGTTTGTCGCATACAGAGTTCTTTCAAAAGGTTTTTCCTGCTTTAAGCTCTTAAGAACTGAGTGAATTATATAATCTTTTCTTCTGTAGTTTGAGGAATCACGTAAGATTTTCGTTTTAATTGTGAGGTTTATGATCATATTCTGTGACTTTGCCTTTTGAGTGGTACAGATTTTGATCTTTTTAGTATTTTTTTTGTCCTGCACTTTGCAATTTTGATGATTGATTGAAAAAATTAGAAGATAAGAGTTTTCGCTGTCTGGTTTTTATTTAGGTGCTGGTAGTATTATGTAACACTTTTGCAATGCAGTTCAGTTTCTTTCTGTTTGGTCAGTTCCAATATATAGTGTGCATAGGTGAGCGCTAGAAACACAGTATTGGAAATTTAAAAAAACTTATGGATTTGGAAAGAAACATGTCATTAACTTTACATTAAACAAAATAATCTCATGCAATTGTTTGTAAATGTTTAGAGATATTGTGCACTTTCGTTCAAAGTCTACAAATGGTTACCTAACAATGTGATTGCTAAATGATAATATCTTGGTTGTGTTGTTTGGCAGCTTAATGATTAATTTTCAAATTTGTGTTTCTCAGACTGTATGCAAAGAAGTGTGTGTATTATTCTTCTGCCGCTGTTCCTGTGTAAATTGTTTGGGATTATCTCACTGTCTTATTGCTATTCAGGTATGTGCTTGACACAGAACTGATATATTCATATTGATGTTCATTGTTGGTATTAGTGTAAATTAGTCATTAATATATTGATGATATGTTCGGAGATGCTATTTGGTTCAGTTTTTTACATTTTGATTCAAAGTGATGTAAAATTTGTACTCAGATTTATGCTGTGTTTATATAATGTATCACTTTCACTTTGAATTTGATGATTTTTGGATCATCTCATGATTGATTGTAAATATGTTAAGTATGATTCGAATTGGATATAAACTTCTATTCTATTTCATCAGTGATGGATTTATAGTTTCTCTGTTTAAAGTGTTATCATATGGTGTAAATAATATATATATATATATATATATATATAAGAGAGAGAGAGAGAGAGTCTCAATACAACTGTTCTCATTTTCTGTTTTGGTAGAAGTCAAATGAAATCATAGTGTTGAGTGGTGAAACCATATTATCCTTGCTATCTGTGTCAAGACTAAATGAGAGAGAGAGAGAGAGAGAGTCTCAATACAACTGTTCTCATTTTCTGTTTTGGTAGAAGTCAAATGAAATCATAGTGTTGAGTGGTGAAACCATATTATCCTTGCTATCTGTGTCAAGACTAAATGATAGCACAATGGAATTTGCTATGATAGCAAAATGAAACTGTGAATTCGTGAGCCGTTAGATTAGTGCAGGGCATATTGCAAACAGTGACTAATGTAAATGCCCGCATCATCAGATTAGTACTATAGAACAGGTTGCGGAACTTGCCAAACTCTGCAAACTGTTTCAGTTTTGGATTCTGTAGGGAACGAACCAAATACATTTCAAATTTTCAAGTTGGAGAGTAAACAAATCAACACTGCCAAGTGCTAAAAATTGTCACACGCTTTGGTTTAATCCTTGAATAAACAAAAGGAATAGTTTAGGGTATCAATTCAAGTTCCAACCATCACTCGAAACATGCCATTTCAGGCAAAGAAATTGAAAGATAGTATTTCATAGAGAGAAAGAACAAACACACCAATGGCAAATTCCGTTCAATCTTCAGTACCTACATGATAGCACAATGGAATTTGCTATATAAAGATCTAGGTTGTGGTCTTCTGGTAGTTAGAAAAGTCTCAGTTAAAATGTGATTTTGTAGTACTCATGTAGATTTTCCATTTGCATACCTGGCTCACACTTAAGTTCACAAATATCCTTCCATTTTTGTTTGTAGGTCATGGTGTGACAGAGTAAAAGCCTAATCCTTCAATATATTTGATAGCTGCAAAGGTAAATGATCTACATTCTTATTTCCTCCATATGTATTTATATCTCAAGTATCTTGATTGTATTGTCTCTCTCTGTATGAAGTGTCACTGATCAAATTTCAGAAAATAAAGACGGTAAAACTTTCCTGACCTTATTGCATATCCGTGGAGAATTAGGTGAATGCCATGTCTCGGCCAACATTTAGGGTATTCTCAAAATTAAGAATTAGGTGAGAGCCAATGAACCCAGCTCCTCCAGTAACCAAAATTCTCATGTTTGCCTTAAAGAATTTGGCATTTCATACAGGAGAGGGGCTCGGAGGCCGTTTTGTACAAGTACATTCTCCATTAGTAGCCATTTGATGAACTCCTCAACTTCAAGAAAAATCCCTAAATTTCCTAAGCTGTTTTCAAATTAGTGCAATTGCAGTATGAGATAAAGGAGAGAGGTTTATATACAAATGCAATGGGGTCCGACCCCTTCTTTTCTCTTGGTCTGGATTAAAGATTCATTGTCCTTAACGTAGATTAGTGCAGTGTTTGGATTGTTTTCTTTTGTTTCCAAATTTAATTAAGATTTCTCTTCCTTTTAGTCAAGTTATTTATAGTTTGAAATAAGGATTTATTCTCCTAATTTTTAAGGGATGGGTTTAGTATTTCCCTTCTAACTTAACTGTTACCTTCTTTGTAGTTTATGAGTTAATGCTTATACCCCTTAGTTTGTATTCTTCATTCAAAGCCTTGATAGTTTGCCATTAGGTATCGAAATCTGAATTATTTCTGCTATCATCATGTGGTACTGAAAATGAATAAAATCTTCCTCCACCAAAAGCGATGACGGTAGCAATCAATTGATATCTATTTATCCCAACAGGCTAAGCTTTATTGTTGACAAGCAAAGCTTTAGTAACATGTTTAATTCAGATAATTAAAAGCAATTCAAATAGTTGTTCATGATCAGTTCATGTTGAGTTTTGATACATATGATGATCAATTAAAGCTGTTAGTATAAACGATTAAATCAGTTACAATCGTGTGTATTAAATGAATGTATTTCTAGGTATTTAAATTTATTCGTGTTCAAAAGTTCATTTAGCTAGAGAGGTGAAAGCGAATATAAATTTTGAAGATAGTATGCATACTTGAAATGGCATGAAAGATTGTATCAAGAAGCAAATGGCAAAGTAAGAGAAACAGATAAAGGGCTTTTTGCGTCAGCTTTTCCATGTAAATTAAAGGGCCAGTATTGGTCAACAAGGTTAAAGGATGTGTGACATGTTTATGATTTTAGTGTTTACATTTTAAAACTGTTCACAATCATGGAAGCATTGTTGCAATGGGTCAGATTCAATGTTATTTTGGGTAATAACCAGTGATCTAATTAGTCAATGTTCTTTCTATGTTTGTCATAATGTTCAGTGCAAAGACTGAGTTAGTTAAAACCATTAAACAAACTTATGTCGTTGTCCAATATTGTGCTATTTGTGGTTGAGATTATTCATGCATCAGATATGTTGCATGGTCTGTTTGATTTTGCATTCAATCTTATGAGACCTCTCCCTCTTCTTCCTTTTTTTTTTTTTTTTTTAATAATTTTTTTATATCCAATTTGTTCTGATTCATTCTTCTTCCAGATTTGTAGGTGAGCAACAAATTAATTGCAATCACAGCAGTGAAGTGGTCTGCAAGTGAAGTATTTTCCACTGCTTATATAAAATGTCATGAAATTTGGTAACAAAAATTCATGAGTACTATATTTTACCAAATTTCATAACATTTAAGGATATATTTCAAAATACCGTTAGGACCATTCTATTTTGTACATCTACTGATCAATGTACATAAAAGCTTTTTTGCTATTCTTCTTTGTTTTCTAGCTCATTCGGTTTTATTGCAACAATACACCAATTATTATCACAGCTAAAAGACCCGCAGCATCGCGCGGGCCTTTGTAACTAGTTAACTCTATACTAAAAAACTCAAACAAAATAAAGACAAACGAAATGAGTATTCTACCGCTGCATGTTGGGAGTTTAACTGAATTGCCATCAACACGTTAAAGAGACGGTCTCCTTACACATGTAAAATTCATACTCTAAAAGTGACGTTGAGACCTTCTTACACACGTTAAAGAGAGAGAGAGAGGATTGGCACAAAAGCTTTACTGCAGACAGAGAGAGAGAGAGAGAGATTGGTAATTGGTGGTTTAAAGTAATGGTTGAGTTTTGTTGGTTTGAATTTTGAACGATAAAAGAGGAATTGGTCTGGGTTTGTCTTGGACGATACCCAATTCTTCCTTTCTGTGGGTTTATCATCTTTGATTTTGTTTTCTGTTTTCATTGGTTTTGAACTGATTGGGGTTGCGATTTTTAATAGGATGGCTGTTGAGTTGATTTAGTGTTGAAAGGGTGTTTTGATTTCTTCGGTCTTCTTTCACCAAACCAAGTTAACCAACAGTTCTCTTACTCCATTGTGCCCAATGTTTAACACATTCAAGTCTCATTCTGTTTTCTCGGCAATTCCCGGGCACATTGCTTGAGATCTACTTACATGAATAAATTTTCTGAATTTGATCATAAAAAATTAAGTTTAAATTTGATGGTTTGTATTTAAACCAAATTAATTTGATGGTTTGTCACATAGCATATCAATGAGTTTCCTTCTTTTTCTTCACTGATCACTACTAAAATCTTCACAGATGATGAATGCTAGGGAGCCGTCGAAGCGATGATGAATGTGAGGAGAGCTTCTCTTTCTTATTCAAAAGGAATGCAAATTGCTTGAGACTATTTCCTTTTTTATTTGTGCTTTTTGTAATTGTTTTTGGGTTGTTGTAAATTCAGAGATGGATATGATGAAATAGAGATTGTCAAAATTGTTGTTTGGTGAAGACATGTCAGTTTTTTGTGGTATGTTCATTTCTCCAGAATCTTGAAATTTCAAGTTCAGTTTAATCTATTGTCAATCCATTTTGTTTGTTCGTTTTTTGTATTGATTTTTTTATTTCTGTTAATTCAAATTTTGCCCAATATTAATGGTAGTTGTATGCAACCAATTCGAAATAAGGTACTGTAATGGGACATCATCTGAATTATGCTAGATCTCCCAGGGCTTTTTATTCAATCGCATACTCTCCCTCTGCTTTTAATGTTATTATCCCATGAGGTCCTCTGACATCATAAATACACAAATAAATCAGCAAGTCCACCTCAATTATAGTACACACAAACAAAGTTAAAGAGGGTACAAGTTTGATCCATTTATTGCTACGACTACATCATTTGGGCGTTTTCATGAAAGCCATTGGATGTAGTTTTCCAAACATAGTGCAATTTTGTTGGTTTTTACAGATATGTATTACAAATTCTGAATTGAATGGTTTACTGTTATTTTAGAACTGATGAATCTTGTTTTGTATAGCCATATGAATCATCTTAATTTGGCAAGAGCCATAAGATGAGTAGAAATTGATAGATCCCAGTCAAATTTCTAACAGATGAACAGAAAATTTATGCAGAAAGACATCTGCATTTTCTTTTGTATTTAGTATTAATGTGTGTCATTATATATGTATCATTGATATGCATGGATGTCGGATCCTGTGTTATCCGTTTCTTTTATATTGTCTATGGTATACGCTTGGTATATTCTATGTTCTGTTCAGGAATATATATAAGAATATGTTCTTTTATTCCAAATGCTAATCATGAATCATATCTGCAAATGCTGATTATGACTAACAAAGGTAAGTGCATGTTGTAAATGCTGTCTAAGATTTTCAAGCAGTATCCAAAATGAAACCATGGATTAGGCTTCATCAAAGAATTTTTTCCATGCCATTTGAGGAAAAGAACCAAATTGTTCCAATGCATAACTGAAAGTACTCATCATTTTATGCTTTACAGATAAACCCACAATCCCCAATTGGTTGAAATTAATGCACATTCTCTATTCAGCAAATGGTTCTCCGAAAGTGGCAAGTTAAATGTGTCTGCTCTTTGTAAAGTAAAGTTCGATTTGGAACATGCAGTTGTACCGTTAATCTAAGGTTGCAAAGCTTTCCAAAAAATTCAAGAGAGGTAGAGGAGGAAACCAATCTGGTATTTATTTTGATTGGTGAGATATAATGTTACTGTGATTTTTGATTTTATGCTCATTTTTCTTCCACCTGGCTTGATTATAAATGTATGGCAATGCTGCAGATGAAGTTGAAAGCCTAGCTGCTGCTACAAAATCTGCTTTATCAGGTTCTGAACCTTCAGATTCTATTCAGGTACCAGGCTCTCTCTACCTTCTTTTGCAGGCTATTTTCTAAGCTTCTTGATCAGATGTAAAACAAACGTCTATATTAACATTTTGGATTCAGGTCACACCAGCTTCTTTTCTAAAATGGCACCTTCAAATTAACATGCCAGATGGTGAATATGCTACTAACTCAGCTGGAGAAGTCAAAATCAGCACCAAATGTGATAATTTTGACAACATCCAAGATAACTGCTGCTATTGGTAAGGCTGCAGTCACTTTCTTACAATGTGAATATTAATTTATACCCTTGCATGCTAACTTAAAAACCTTCTTGAATTTGGTTGCCATTTATCTTTACTAGGAGCGGTAATTTGTTGTTGGGAAAGAATTGATGCACTTCTTTTTCCCTCCCTGTATAGATTAGTTTAGTCTATTTTTGGCATTGCACATCAGTCTGCAGTCCACTATGGTTCTAAGTAGTAACAGATATGCATGATTTGTTAACAAGGAGTTGATGCATGAAATTCTTCTAGACCCTTCATTCCAGTTTCCAATTTATATGCTGGAATTAAAGTTTTCAGCCTATTTTTATCCTCATTTAGATTGTTGTTGGTGTTGTATCTGTTTGTTCCCTATGTTTTCTGGAACTATGTCATCCTCTCTGCTCCTTCCCCATTAATTATACTTCATAGCTATTTGAAAGGAAACAAACAGAAACACTATGATCTGGTCTAAGCATATGAATCGTGAAGGTGTTTGTAATCATGAGATGTTTGCTGCTATATCAGTCTCATAAACAAATTTCCATATTATATTTTTTGATGAACGTAGCTCAGTTAAAGTACTTTGTGGCTGGAAATACATCAAGCAGACACATCATATAATGAATAATTACAGTAGCCTTAAAATGCCTGCTATTTCTGGACCCTTCTTCTTTCAGCTTTTAGTGACCACATTTAAATCATCCCCCTGCTAAGCATTTACGGAAAATACAGAATACCAATTATCGTAGCGTCGTTTTCATGAGTCCATAGCCACAGCCACATAAACCCCAATCTCAAAAAATTACATAGATGTTACAGCCTTGCTTTCAACAGGTTGAATTCACTTTCAGTTTTAGTACCCTGCGTTCTCTGTCTTTCTTCACCATAACTTGTTCATCCTCTTTTTTAGTTTCACTTATGTTCATGAACACCTTTGTGTTTTGATTAGGAAAAATCTAGACTGCAACTGAAAGAGTTTTGATTAACTACAGTGGCGAGAACTTGCTCATCCTCTTTTTTAGTTTCACTTATGTTCATGAACACCTTTGTGTTTTGATTAGGAAAAATCTAGACTGCAACTGAATGAGTTTTGATTAACTACAGTGGCGAGAACCCTTAATTTGATTCATAACCTGCTGGTAAAAATACATGAATTAGGTTATAACCTGTTGATTCATCACCTAGTCTCATTTTCCTCTACTTATTATATGTTGCTATTCTTGATTCAAATATATCAGTGGCGGCCCATCACATCTAAGGACAAACGAACTGCTGACCAACACAACCATCAACAGTCGAGGAAGCAGCTAATGACACATCTGAAGACCTCATGTAGAATAATTGGTCCAGACTAAAAATGTAGGCTATTTGGCATGGTGGTAACCACTTTTGTAATCTGTATATAACATAGAGCTGCAGTTAGAATACCAATTTTTTGAGAAATGTAACTGCACAAGCTTGGTTAAAATACCAGCTTCTACTCGAGAATATCCAATTTTGAACTAAGTCAGTATAAAAGTCTGGTTAGAACACCAGCTTTTGTAATATGTATATCTTTCTAAGCTTTTGGTTATCACTCCATTACATATGAAATTCAGTAAAAGAAACAAACCCGCAGCATCGTGCGGGCAAACTAACTAGTATATATTAAATGCAACAGACAATAGCGTGCAGACATTGTATTAGCCAAATTTTGTTGAGGGAAAATAGTTAGAGCAGGAGTTCCTAACATGTCTGCCCCTCATTGCTAGTCATGATTTGAAGACATTACTCACGTTCCCCTTTGGTATTTGAAAGTATGGCTTTGAAGACATTACTCACATTCCTCATAATCTTCATTTTGAGGGAATTTCTTTTGCTAATTGCAGGGGTTCCTTACCAACTTGACATGTTGCTTCTAACCAGCCAAGGTTGTCGCCTTGTCGGCCTTCTTTGCTTCAAAAATAGTCTCCAACTCTGATGATGCTTTGAGAGATGTAGCTAATTGAGTAAAATATGGAAGGTTAGGATATGAGTGGAGGCAGATGAGAAGATGCTAGGAAATTGAAGTGTGTAGAACCACGGAACATAGACAAGAAATTAGTGGACAATCTGATAAGATGATCAGGAGACATATATATACACTTGGTGAAAAGCATTATGGAGTTAAAATAGAAGAAATCAGTACTTCAGATGCAGAAGGATGGCAGGTAAAAGATAAACATCTGTATTACCACCAGCACTCTGCTGCTTAAGTTAGTATCCACTGCTTGCCAAGCTGAGAACATCACTGTTGAGCTGTTGAAGTCATTGAATTCTTGGGTTCCTAATTTTGTGGAAAGTTCTTTTAAGGTACTGAACTAGGAACTAAATGTGTGCTCTCCTTTATTAGTGCGCCATTGTTTTATCAACTTATCATAGATTTGATAAAATTCTTAATCTTTTAAATTTTAACTTCATGTTTTGTTTTTGTTTTCTAAATCAATCTCTTCAGTTTTTCCCCCCTACAGTTACCATCGTAGTCCATGCATTACTGGCACTCTTTCCGTTTTCTTTCTAAAATTTTAGATATCGTCTCATCTTTGGCAAACGTATAGATTTTCGAACTAATTCACCTTATTTGCCAACTGAAACTTAGTAATACACTTTGTTTTTAATGGAACCTTGGAAATTGCATATGGTAGAGTTACAACTCTGTGATTGAGATTGTACTGATGCATTTACTTCTACCGATTAAGAACCTTCAGATGTTGAGCTATACCAATTATATGGTTTGGATGGACATTGCTATAGATGTAATTGATTGATATTTATCTGTCCTTTTGCCATCCTGATATCTCCCCAAACACTCCCATTGTCCATGCTGACACAGTAATCGTCTGATCCAGGGCTGTCACAACTCAAACATAAATGTATGTTATAAGTTATAACCCATCACTTTCATCTCTTCCATTTCTCTCTAGATAGCTTTGTTATCGAGATGATTGTATTAAAGCCTTAAATGTCAAATTCTTCATTCCATGGTAAGAATTCTTTAAATCCTTATGAGTATAAGAATTGTCAGGGCAAGTCGTTATAAAAAAAAAAAAAAAAACCTTATTTCAATTCCTGCTCTTCAATACACACCTCGATCTTGAGGGCGAGATCTTTTGTAATAACAAAACTGTCTGGAAATATCATTGCTTGTTTGAAAATACGGGTTCCATAAAACTTGACTAAGCACAAGACCCTTTGTATATGGAAATTGATTACTAAGGGAGTATCTTCGATAAAATAGAACTTTTCGGTGTTTCTTGCTTAGATACTAGCCAATATGCTGTGGACCGTTCCTTTGTGTTGCTGGTCATTTGGAAACATATCCTTATTCTACCTTTCAATGCTCTGACTGGGAAGAAGACCATTTTCTCCTTTGTTACTTATGTCATAATTTTAGCATTTAACTGGATTCCTATGTGCTCTATGACGTGTTGTGCAGGTAGCTGATGAATTCTACAGCATCTTGCATAAACATTACATACAAGTACTAGTATGCTACCCGAAACATGTTCCTTAAAATACTTTTTTTTTTTGCCTTTCCAGTTGTATTGGTAATATTGAAGTTGTTGAATTTAGTCAATAGCTGTGAAGAAGCATTTTTGGATGTCACATACTTGGAAAAAGGGAGATCTGGACATGTTAATCTCAACAGTAAGGCAAGAGAATTTTTAGACTACCGCATGAACCTCTGGTGCTGACATAGCCAGAAACATGATCATGGCTTGCCTTGTGACTAGATGTACTAAACCGGTAGTCAATGCTACATTCCTCCTGAAAATGTAATTGTGGTTTACTCCTATCAAGTTTGAAATCATCACAGAATCATTTGCAACACCCTTCTTTTTTTTTTTTGATGGGGTGCAACACCCTTCTTTTACCAAACTTTCTATTGGTTCTGAAGTTCATGAACCTACCTTTAAAAAAAAAAATTCGTAGAACAATAATTTCTAATTCGATTGATCAACATTTGTAGAAGTTGTATTGCTGTTTCACATTTCTTCTTGGCTTATTCAGGATTCTCTTCCAATAATTCAGATTTGACAAGGAGCATACCTTCTTGGCAAAGACCTCTGAGATAAACTGACAACTGCCTGTCCTTTTAATAGATAACCTTCTCTTTAAAGTTCAATCGTATATGTTTCATATAGTCATTTACAAGAGTAGTCCTTTTCGCATCGGATTCTCCATATCAGTTCTGCTTTTCCATGAATATTTGTGTTCTCTTTTTCTTATTGCATGCTATTTGTACATTTGATGTCAAGTGTTCATCATTACTTAAGTGTACCATAGGATGATATGACAACAATTTGTTATAGCATCTGTAATAATTGGCTATGATTGGTCATTCGTTATTACTTTGCAACATTAGGTGACAGGCAGAATCATGTATTTGATGGATTATATTCTAAACCACCTTTAGTGATCACTTTTAAAATATACTAGTCCAGGAACTAAATTTCTTGCCGTGTTGGGAGAGGTTGAAAACACTGTGCCTGTCAATGGTTGAAGGTGGCACAGGCTTAGAGAATTATAGAGAATTATACATACTTGGATGTTCAATTGAGTCCTCACTGCAGAAATGAGAGGATGATTACCAAACTTGGTGATACGACAGTAACTTACAGATTATCGTATGAGTTTGAAACAATGAGATTCTATAGTTTTTGTTGATAATATATCATTCAGCTGTGCTTCTTTTGCCTTCAATTTTTTATTTTATTTTCTGCTGTGTTTTATGTATCAATATTTTAGCATTGCTGACTTATTTTTTTTGAAATATAAATTCATTGAAAAAGATTAACGATTACATGGCATCCCTTATCATTTCGGGAGCAAATACAAACCAACTCTGACTCTCACAAGAAGTTTGAGCATGATTTGCAAGTACATGAGCAACTCTATTAGCTTCACGTTGAGCATGAATCAACCTAAACTCTGGGTGTCTACTCATAATCTCCTTCACCTCATTAAGTATAAGACCCAAGCTTGATAAATCAGCTGCACTTTGAGTTAAAGCATGCACTAGTAATAAACAATCTGTCTCAAAGATAACTTTGCAATAATTCCAAGTTTCTGCCAACTTCATACCTTCAAGGAGGGCCATCAATTCCGCATGGAATGGTGACGTCAATTGCAAGCAAGGTTTGACCGCCACCGCAACGAAGTCACCTCTCTCATCCTGTATAACCATACCACAACCTCCTCTACGAGAGCTTGCCATGTAAGCACCATCACTGTTGCACTTGAACCACCCCTGCTCCGGTTTAGTCCAATGCATGACTTGTCTTTGTTGAGTAGCCTCACTACCATTAGCTTTCTTGAAATCGTTATACCAACCCAAGCTTAACATAGCTGCCTCAATTGGCCTCTGTTGCCCATAACTGAGAATTCCTATTTTTCCATATAGACCATAAGACCATAAGCACTTGTGCAAACTTTTCCTTTGATACACTTTGAGATATATGGTCCTTTAAGGAGGTAAGTAAGTTTGTTGGTGCTTAAGTGAACTGGGGTGTGAGGTTCATGTAATATCAGCAATAACATATGTGAACTAGTCTTATATATTGTTCATATCAGACACCAGTAGCAAGCTTTTCTGAACTCAAATTAGAGTACAATATGGTTTACTTACATGTGTATATGTATATGTGTATTAACTTAATCGAGTTAATAATATGTGTGTATATGTAAGTACCTATCTGTTATGAATTAAATTCAAAAGTATGATGATTAAGACAAAACGGATTAGGACAAGCAGTTATTTAGACAGTTCCTTGATGGAAGGAACTGTCATGCAACTGCACCAAAATCAGTTTATAAAACTGGAACCTTCATCTTTTGGTCCCTGCTAGAACACAGCAATATTCTCATTCTGATTTGTCCCATCAAGCAAACTGGAGAAGATATAGTGTGGATCTAGGAGAAGATCAAAATGGATTCCAACACCAGTCAACCAAGTTAGTTTACTCAATCATTCAGTTTATATTAACATTTGATTTATTTTCTGAGATAGCTTTCTAGAACATCAAGTTATTTCTTTAATGTTCTTCAACAATTGGTATCAGAGCATCTATACTCAGATTTAAATCAATGTTTGTTTAATTTTGATAAGTTAAATGATCTGGGGCATTATTTTGAAATGCTGTTCATGAATATTTACATGCATATCAATAGCACTGCAGAAATTCATCAAACCATGTTGATTATTCTGTATCATATTTATATTGAATGCAATACTATTACTGTCATTTCCTTGATTTATAACTATATATATGTGCTTCTAATAATTATACATATGAGTTCAAGATCATATCTGCATATTTCAGTATAATACATAATGCTGCCACAGTAGCCATGTTTACATTGATGTATGCAGTAAATTAATGAGCATTCTTTTACATATGATCTGATATATATGTGTACAATACTAACAAATTAGTTGGCATATATATACTTAGACATACTTCTCAGAAAGAATCATCAAGAAAACTTGAAGATTTAGAATAAGATCTAACTTCCAAAGCAGTTAGACATCCTGAAACTAAATTTTCTTATCAAACATATATGACAGATTACAGATCTTCATGCATTTCGTTAAAGATATGTGTATCACAAATGATACCAATTTCTTGAAAATGAAACATGCACATTCATCTGCTTATATGATATTCATTAAATGTTTTTCAAGAGAATTAACATTGGGATGTGCATATATATAAATTTTCTGGTATAAAGTGAAACTGGAACTGTATTATATATGCAAATACAGATATGAATGACTGATTTAAGTTGAAAATTCATTCCAGCAATGCATTTTCCTATGAGCATCAATCAAATTGAATTGCTCAATGGACTGAACTTCAAGAAATGGAAGGGAGATATAGAACTCAACCTGGGCATTCTGGACTTTGACCATGTGCTTAAGGAAGACCCACCCGCTGAGTTGCCTGCAACAGCATCTAAGGAAGCAAGAGACAGGTATCAACAATGGCACAAGCACAACAGAATGGCACTAATTTGCATCAAGAAGAGTATGACTGATGCAGTCAAGGGAGGCATACCAGATTCTGAGTTTGCACAAGTCTACTTCAATTCAATTGCTGAGAAGTATAGGGTCTCTGACAAGGCTGAAATTAGCACACTCATGAATGCACTGACTGGGATGAAATACAATGGACATGGAAGCATAAGAGAGTACATTATGAAAGGAATTGACATTGCAGGAAAGCTGAAAGGCCTGAATATGAACATTGATGATCCTTTTCTGGTGCATATGTTGCTGAATTCATTCCCTGATCAATATAGCCATCTCAAGAGCCTCTATAACACACAGAAAGAAAAATGGAGTCTTAATGAACTGATTTCCATTTGTGTGCAGGAGGAAGATGAAGTGATCAAAAGGGGAAAGGCAGTAAGCATCAACTACATTGCCAAGCCAAAGTCTAAGAAAAACTTTGGCAACAAGAACTTTAAGGCTAGTTCTTCAAAATCTGGTGTGAAGACTGATCTGAACAAAAACAAGTCTCTCAGCAAAAATGGTCCAATGAAATGTTTCTTTTGCAAGAAAACTGGTCATTTCAAGAAGGACTGTGAGGGTTTCAAAAATTGGCTGAACAAGAAAGGTACTTTTTTGTTAAAATCAATTTTTGCTTTAGAGTCTCATGCATCTGTTAGTAAAACTTCATGGTGGTTTGACACTGGTTCACCCATACATATTGTTAATTCTTTGCAGGGATTATCAAGCCAAACAATCCCAAAGAAGAATGAAACAAGGGTATGCACTGCAAGTGGCCAAAGGGTGGCAGTTCAAGCTGTAGGAAGTGTCAAATTAGTATTTAGGAATAAGTATTTACTAGTATTAGATAATGTGTATTGTATTCCTTCAATAAAGAGAAACCTAATATCTGGTTCTCTATTTGTAATGGATGATGCTTTCAGCTTTTCAAGCAATAATAGGTCTATGTATTTCTATGAAAATTCATCTTGTTTTGGTGATGCTACTTTGATAGATGGTTACTGGCATGTCAATTGCATAAATGCTGCTTTTGAAAAACATCAAGTTTTCAATATTTCAAAAACTGTTGGTGTTAAAAGAAAGCACAAACAGCATGTATCTTCTTTTCTTTGGCACAGAAGGCTAGGACATGTTTCAAAACAAAGGCTTCACGAATTAGTGAAACAAGAAATTTTACCTGCATTAGACTTTAGTGATTTTGAAACTTGTGTGGACTGTTTGAAAGGAAAAATGACAAGTCAAAGAAATTTCAGTTCCAAAAGGTCTGCAACCTTGCTTGAATTAATTCACACAGATGTTTGTGGTCCATTTCCTGTCAATACCATTTGTGGAAATTCATATTTTGTGACCTTCATTGATGATTTTTCAAGATATTGCTTTGTGTATTTAATTTCTGAAAAATCACAAGTGATTGATGTTTTCAAAATCTTCAAAACTGAAGTAGAGAGACAAACAGAAAGACTTATTAAAGTCATAAGGTCAGATCGAGGAGGTGAGTACTATGGAAAATATTCAGAAAAAGGGCAACATAAAGGACCTTTCGCTGCATATCTAGAACAATGCGGCATTGTTGCTCAATATACCACCCCATATACACCACACCAGAATGGTGTATCTGAAAGAAGAAATAGAACATTAATGAACATGGTTAGAAGCATGTTCTGCAGATCAGGATTACCAAGGTTCTTGTGGGGAGAGGCTTTGAAAACAGCTAACTATATCTGCAATAGAACACCAAGCAAGGCTGTCAACAACACTCCATTTGAAAATTGGTGTGGTTACAAACCAAGCCTCAACCATCTTCATGTTTGGGGCTGCAGGGCAGAAGCAAGAATTTACAATGGAGAAAATGACAAGCTTGAGTCCAAATCAATCAGTGCATACTTCATTGGTTATGCAGAAAAGTCTAAGGGATTCAAGTTTTACTGTCATACAAGGCATAACAGAATTTTTGAGACACATAGAGCAACATTCTTTGATGAAATGTTTGATCAAAGTGAAGATATGATTATGGATAATGATGTGGGACAACAATTTCATCACATGGAAAGCTGGTTTATATTTCCAGAAATACTGCAATCTCTTGCAGTAGATGTATTCCAAGAATCAATCATAGAAAATCAAACTCAAGCAGTCAATGAGGTAGAACCAGTTATTGAAGATGATCATCCCCAGGAAAATGTAGAAATGCCAGAACCAATCATTCAAGAACAACCAGTTTTGAGGAGGTCAGAAAGAGCAAGAAAATCTGCAATATCAAGTGATTATCACTTGTTCTTGACTGCAGTTGACTTTGATTTGGGGGAAGAAAATGATCCAACCTCATTAAAAGAGGCTATGCAATCTGATAATAGTCACAAATGGAAGCTTGCTATGGAGGATGAACTTAAAAGCATGTCACAAAATGGGGTTTGGACACTGGTTGACAAAACTGCAGATTTAAAGCCAATTGGATGCAAATGGGTTTACAAGACCAAAAGAGATGCAAATGGCAGAATAGAGAGGTACAAGGCTAGACTTGTGGCAAAAGGGTACAATCAGAAAGAAGGGATAGACTACAATGAGACTTTTTCACCAGTCTCAACCAAAGATGCCTTTAGAGTGATAATGGCATTGGTGGCACATTTCGACCTAGAATTACATCAAATGGATGTTAAAACTGCTTTTCTGAATGGAGATTTGCAGGAGCATATCTACATGCTTCAACCAGAAGGCTTTATAAAAGATGAGAAAAAAGTCTGCAAGCTTAACAAGTCAATTTATGGATTGAAGCAAGCATCCAGGCAATGGTATTTAAAATTTGATGCTGTGATTTCAAATTTTGGTTTTGAAGAAAACAAGTTGGATGAATGTGTATACTGCAAGGTTAGTGGGAGTCATTTCATATTTTTAATTTTATATGTAGATGACATCCTGTTAGCTAGCAGCAATGTTGGTTTGCTTAAAGCCACAAAAGAATTTCTGATGAAAAACTTTGACATGAAAGATATGGGGGAAGCTCACTATGTGCTTGGAATAGAAATTAGCAGAAATAGAAAACAATGCATGTTGGGATTGTCACAAAAGAATTACATAGATAAAATTATGCAGAGGTTTGGGATGGAGAAATGCAGGTCAGGGAGTGCACCTATTTCTAAAGGTGATAAACTGCACAAAGGGCAGTGTCCTCAAAATATGTTAGAAAGGAAAAGTATGGAGGATGTACCCTATGCAAAATTGGTTGGAAGTCTTATGTATGCACAAGTTTGTACCAGGCCAGATATAAGCTTTGCAGTGAATATGTTGTCTAGATATCAATCAAATGCTGGCCATGAGCATTGGATTGCAGGGAAAAAGGTGTTGAGGTACTTGAAAAATACTAGAGATCACATGATGGTGTACAGAAGGATCGAAGATCAAGAATTAAAAGTAGAGTGTTATACGGATGCCTCATACAAGCAAGATTTGGATGATTTAAAATCAACATCAGGCTACATTTTCATGCTTGCAGGAGGAGCAGTTTCATGGAAAACCAGTAAGCAATCACTGACCGCTACTTCCACCTTTCAAGCAGAATATATTGCCATATATGAGGCAACTGCCCATGCTTTGTGGTTAAGGAATTTCATTTCCAGAATGAAAGTAGTAGACACAATTGAAAGGCCATTGGTTATATATTGTGACAATGCAGCAGCTGTATTTTTCTCTAAGAACAACAGAAGGACATCTGGTTCAAGGAACATAGATGTGAAATATTTCTCAGTAAGAGAAAGTGTGAGAGACAATGAGATAGAGGTGACAAAGATTGGTACAAGGGAACAGCTTGCAGATCCACTGACCAAGGCACTGCCAGTCTCAGTGTTTATTGATCATGTGGGAAATATGGGAGTTTTAGGTAGTTTTCATAATTAACAATGCAATCTGCTATGAAACTATCAAGTAATACAGTAAATTAGTATTGCAAACAGTTGATTATTTCGGTCTTCATATAATCTTGAATAAAATCACTTTATTCAAAGCTGCATTACTGCATAATTCATTGTGTATATACATTTAAGTATAGCTGACTTTATATCAGCAAGCATGCAGCAAATTAATTCCATCAGGATCATTTAGACTTGCAAATCGATTAATATATATGGCAAGCATGATCATACTAGTGGTAATCCATGTAATTCAGTTTACCATATTGTGGTTATAAAAGATTAATGATTTGTCAATTCATTATACTCTTTTATGATTCAATGTGGTGGAGCTTAATTGACAGGATTTTGAAGGCAGATAGTAAATTGAGTTCAAGTGCACATTAAAGGAAAGGGCTTGCTGAAATTTGGATATAATATAATCCTAGTTCAGTGGGAGATTGTAATATCAGCAATAACATATGTGAACTAGTCTTATATATTGTTCATATCAGACACCAGTAGCAAGCTTTTCTGAACTCAAATTAGAGTACAATATGGTTTACTTACATGTGTATATGTATATGTGTATTAACTTAATCGAGTTAATAATATGTGTGTATATGTAAGTACCTATCTGTTATGAATTAAATTCAAAAGTATGATGATTAAGACAAAACGGATTAGGACAAGCAGTTATTTAGACAGTTCCTTGATGGAAGGAACTGTCATGCAACTGCACCAAAATCAGTTTATAAAACTGGAACCTTCATCTTTTGGTCCCTGCTAGAACACAGCAATATTCTCATTCTGATTTGTCCCATCAAGCAAACTGGAGAAGATATAGTGTGGATCTAGGAGAAGATCAAAATGGATTCCAACACCAGTCAACCAAGTTAGTTTACTCAATCATTCAGTTTATATTAACATTTGATTTATTTTCTGAGATAGCTTTCTAGAACATCAAGTTATTTCTTTAATGTTCTTCAACAGTTCAATGGTTTGAAAGATGTCAGACGTCTCATATACGGTAAAAAAAGGTTTTCTGTTAAAAACTAAAAATAACTTTGGTTTATAGGCAGGTTTACGTTTTAAATTTTCTTCAGAGTCAATACTTCCTTTGAGGAGGTTCTTTATGCATGCAGGATGTGCAGTCTGTACCTTTCCCTAAGGTGTTGTTCTTCTCTGAATTTTATTATTCAAATATCTGTCTTGGACTTCAGATGTCAATTGATTAGGCTTTGTATTATGGCGCCTCTTTTTTATATCTTGAAAGGATTGTTCTGCCTCAGTAATCTTGGATGCTGTATACTAAGGTTGACAATAGTGTGTGATGTTTAGTTATAGAAAAGAAGATAAGATGCAGAGGAACCATTGGAGTATATGACCTGCGGAGAGTATGAAAACTTGTACCACTCTGTAATGGTAGCAACATACTTTATTTTCCCTTAATCAGTTTACACACAAATGTTTGTAGCATGCGTGCTTACTAATATATAAATCTTGCTGCATATTTGTAATCTTCAACTTTTGGGCTCATGTAAGTTTTATTTACTAGGTACAAGTACAACTTGCTACTGATAAAGTGGAAGTGCTTCAGGGAATAAGAAAGAAGTAGTTTGGTCTAAAGGTAAATCATCTTTCGACACAATTCAAAAGCTATTGATGTTTTAAATGAAGACTACTTGTTTTTATCCCACTTAGCTGATTTGTGTTTCCTGTTCTAGTTCTAGTTCCAGAATAGGATCTGCAACTAACAAATTAGTGTTTTAGTCGTCTTAATGTAGAACTTCTCTTTTTTTCATGCATTATAAATCTCTGTTTTGGAGCTTGTAGTGTTTCTTCATTAGTATCTCTATTTATGTGATACAACAAACAGTAGTGGAAATTAAGCAGTTAATTAAGAGATGCCTTCTTATGTGGGAGGGTCCTGTGATGTGTTGGTTTCTACATCAGGTTTTGGAAATACTGAGATATGATGCATACATCTTTAACTCTTTAAGCTAGTAGATCCTTCAACTGAGAGTTGGTTACTTGAGCAGCTTTCTACACACAAGAGATACACATCTTGAAGTTATGCCTTGGACCCTCTCTCAGAAAACCCTCGGGAATTATTATGTATCAGTGATGAAACCACATGATCCTACTTTTAACAACAAACTCGATTGGAAACCTGACTTTTGGGGGGGGGGGGGGGGGGGGGGGGGGGGGGTGGTAAAGCAACTAGATTCGCCAGTAATTGTGTTTGTACGCATGTGAAATGGAACTTACCCATTTTGATTGTTATTGAATGTTGATGAGTTCTCAGTCTCGCTGTTGGATTCACTTCCCGCAAGATGATGCTTTTTCTTTTCCATTCCTGGTTGCTATTGTATTGGATTCATTACAGTTAGGGTACCGAATCAGTCCAAGTTTGCGGTTTCAGTTTGTTTTCATTCTTTCCTAGCACCATCAGCCTTATCACAACTGCAAGACGCTCTAGCTCGGTAGTACATTGTTTGTTTCTTTCACTCTTATGTTAATCTTTTTTCTGTTGCAGGATTTGAACAAGTTGGGAATTTGAGTGGTTAAAGCTTGGAGGTCCAAATTTCCAAATACTTAGGTCAATTTGTTTTGCAAGGGGAAGTATAATTACAATTTACATAATGGAGAATTCCACAGATGGTCACTCAACTATAATTCATTTGACATTTTGGTCACTCAAATTTCAAATATATCACTTTGGTCACTCAACTATTACACTGTCAATCACTTTAGTCACCTAAGGGGCATTTTATCTCACTTTGATCACTTCTCCCAATCATTCTAATACATATTTCTCAATTTTTTCACAATTGGTTGAACGAAAATATCATTAATATTGTGGTAAATGTTGAAGGATGTCGACATTATGTGTGCCTCTACAAACTAGGGTTTAGAGTTGTAATAGATATGTGTTCTAGGTATTCAATTGTAATCCGATTCTATTACCTTTTTGGGTACCTTGTAACTCCCTATTTAAAGGGCTCCTATTATCAATAATAGACACAATTTCATTCTCCTACAACACGTTATCAGCACGAGTTCTAACTCTAGCTTCAGAAAATGAAAAACCCTAAAAGAAAAAAAAAAACTCCATTCCGGCCTCCTCCCTCCCGGAAAAAAAAAAAAAAAAAAAAAAAAGGGAGGAAGAAAGAAAAAAAAAAAGGGGAGAAGGGCTGGGCCCGAAAAAAAAAGGGAGGAAGAAGAGAAAGAAAAAAAAAGGGAAGGGAGAAGGGCAGCCCACCAACTGCCAATTTTCCGACCAGATTCCAGTAATCCTAATTTAGCTACACGCCTGCATCAACACGCGCGTGTCCTCAAGCCAAGAACAATCACGTAAGTTTCTACGATTAAAGTTTCTGCTTTCTTGTATTTAAATTCCTTTTATTTTCTGCAAATATTGGAATATATGTTGCCAAATGATTTTGATATTTAACAAAGCGGAATTGTGGGGATTCACGCTTAACGAACTAAGAGTGTTCGTATGAACTAAGAGTGTTCGTGTGAACTAAGAGTGTTCGTGTGAACTAAGAGCGTTCACAATGCTTGGACTAAGAGCGTCCGTAAGCATCAAATTGTGACCATATTAAAACATTATTGTTTGGTCTAATCCAAAAGAGATTCTTGGAAATTGATTTCTTGGTAGCATAGCTCGGAAATCTTATTATTTTAGTTTTCGTGGAAGTTTAACTCCGAAACTAATATATTTTCTCTTCTTATTTTCAGGATGTCGAATGAACCTAGACTCGACTTTCCCATGCTTGACTCAACAGGCTCGGATTACCACAGTTGGGTAACCGATGTTGAGAATCATCTCACTTCCAAGGGAATATTACCCATAATCCAGGCACCTAACCCGGATCTTATGTTCAACCGAACATCTACAAAGCCTGCTCAAGCAGTTATCTTGATGCGACGCCATATGGACAAGGCACTCAAATTGGAGTATATGTCGATCAAGGATGCAAGAGAGCTATGGGTAGCGCTAGAAGAGCGCTTTGGCAATGTCCAAGATTCCCTCCTCCCTGACTTGAAGGTTCAATGGAACAATCTGCGCTTTGCTGACTTCAAGTCTGTTGCTGAATATAATTCAGAAACTCTTCGCATACAGTCCATGTTGAGGTTTTGTGGACAACCTGTCACAGAGCAAGAGCTAATTGAGAAAACTCTCTCCACCTTCCCCGTTTCAGCCATTGTGGTATCAAAGCAATACCGTACTGAAGTCAATGCTGGACGGATCACGAGGTTTCATCAGCTTATCAATATTATATCAGTAGCTAAGAAACATGACAACATACTCGTGAGGAATTATAATTCAAGGCCCATTGGAACTAAGAGCGTTCATGAGGCGAATTATAATGCACCCAAAGGAGGGCGCAAGGAGCGGTACCCTAAGAATAAGGGACATGAGGGACGTATGAGCCCATATAACCACCCTAACCAGGAAGGAAACCGCAAGTTTGGTGTGGATACACGTGGTGGCAATGCCACACGTGGGAGAGAGGGTCGTGGTATCCCTAGCCGTAATGGTGGCGCCATGGGTCGTGGTGGTGGCACCAACCCTCCTAGGGAACGCCCACAACGTGCACAACGTGCACCTCAATTGAAGGGAGGCAACCACAATGATGAGTGTCATCGATATGGATCAATTGAGCATTGGTTCAAGCAATGCAAGGCAAGTGAGGAACTAGCTGCAAGATACAGGGCATATAGGGACCTGAGAGAGCAAGAAGTGTACCTTGCAGAAGAAGAAGAAGATGGTGGAGATGTTAATCTCACCATAGAGGACTTCAAAGCTGAAGATGAATTGCACAAGGATGCAACAGACTTTGATTAGATTAGTCCTTTTATTTTTCCAAGAACTTTTGTAATGGCAATTTTCCTTAGTCAATAAATGACAATTGTATTAACTCTTTCTTATGTGGCGAACCCAATAAAATGTGATGTCTAGGAAAGTCATTGAGATTATTGGTACTTAAGAGAGCCTTGCTCCACCAACATCTCTCTCTACTTTCCTGGTCATATTTGATTGGAGTTACCAAACGGATAGAGTGACTACAATGTGTCTTACTTTGATTTTATTTTGGATTAGACTTTGGAAACTTTGATGTAATCATTGGCTATTAATAAAGTGTCAATTCTTTTACTTAATGTCTTGGACATACCTTAATTCGAACTTTATTATATAAGAGCCAATGGTTTTCATGTGGAAACACATTATGAGAATTGACAGAGTTCCTTTGCATCACCTCTAATGACTACGGACATAAACGAGTATTAGAGAAACTTATGTGTCGCTCTAGTGGGTTGTATGCAACCACTATTTGAGTTATTGAATCCAACTATGTCATGAGAGACGACTTATGGGATTTTGGCACATATAGGCTTTGACATGATGATCAGTGTATTAAAGACTTTACACGGACATCCATTTTCAGAACGAAGAAAAGTAAGAACCAAGAATTGGTTCGAGGAGCTGTACATGCGCCTCATGGCGCCATGATTGTGCAAAGACAGGCCATACATGGCCAGCGCCGCCTACCCCCTGCGGCAAATACATGGCATTGACTCCATAAACTCCTCTCTCTACTTCTCAAGTCTATTGTGACATTATGGCTTAACCAAAACCTTCATTGGTTGATTATAAAGCCCATGTTTCGTTCTGTAAAGCCTGTTATTTAGGATTGAGACCATCCTATGCAAAGGAGATTGAGGAAATAATTCCATTCTTACAAAGAATCCAAGAGAATTCTATGGATTTGATCAACCAACTTGCGGACCATATAGATGTTTTATGGTGTTGGTTGATACGCAAGCACGCTGGTCACGTGTTGTGCCATTATCCACTCTTAATGCTGCTTATATTACACTCCTAGCACATAACATATGGCTACGGGCTCACTACCCAGATCATCCAATTCAGTCAATTTGACTTGATAATGCTAGAGAGTTTACATCGACAGTTTTTGATGACTATTGCATATCATTGGGTATTGATATCAAGTATCATATTCCCATGTACACACCCAATTGGTCTCGCGAAAAAGCCACCATTAAATGACTACAATGGTAGCCCAGACATTGGTAATGCGCGCCAATATTTCCGCTTGGGTTATGCAATATCGCATGCAGCTATGCTAATTCGTCTACGACTCATAGCAGCCACTCAACTTTTATTTGCGTTACAGCTAGTGACTGGGTTCGAGTCTAATATCTCGTATTTATGCATATTTAAGTGTGCGGTTCATGTGCCAATTTCGCCGCCACAGCGCATCAACATGAGTCATTGCAACGAATGCATATATATATATATATATATATATATTTGTTGGACATGAGTCTCCAACTATAAGTCTGCTATGTAGAACCCTTGACAGGCGATCTCTATTTCGCTGGATTTGCGAATTGTCACTTTGGTGAGACAGTCTTCCCGTCGTTAGGGGGAGATTAGAACGTCAATGTTCAACAGAAACGACAGAAATTGTCGTGGTCTGTCCCCACTATGTCTCATCTTGATCCCCTAAAAGTGACGAGATCACATATACCTGCTGCAAACATGCCTGCAAGGATTGATGTCCCCACAAGAGGACATGGTGCCACCCAGAGAAGATGGGTACTGCACCACTACCATGGATGGTAGTATGGTGACGCCACAAAGGTGGCATAATGGCGTCATAGACCATGGGTTCCGCTAGAGAGAGTAGGAGACCTATAGGTTCGATGGATTCTCGCCCTAAGAAGAGAGCGAGTTTGGCACAACTTGATCCATTGATCATTGATACTCATAATCCGTCTCATGAGAATATTTTGGATTGTGGTTATGTCCAAGAGACATCGTTGGGGGACGCCTCAATGTTAGAACCAATTCCTGAGAATATAGAGATCTCTACGAACTACACTAGTGTACATGAGGACGTGGAATTATTGAGACCAATGACATCAAACCTTACTCCGTTGAAGAATGCCAACATAGAGAAAATTGGCCTAAATGGAAAGATGCGAACCAGGTTGAATTGGATTCACTAACGAAGAGGAATGATTTCGGACCTGAGATGCCAACACCTCCTAACATAAAACCTATTGACATTAATAGGTCTTCGTTAGATAGCGTGATGAGAAAAAGATATGGCAATCTCACCTTATGGGGCAAGGTTTCTCACAACGCCCTGGAATCGACTACGAGAAGACATATTCTCTCGTAATGGATGTCATTGCACTCCACTACCTTGTCAGTTTGGTAGTTTCCAAATAACTGAACATGCAGCTTACGAATGTGGTCACTACGTATCTCTATGGGGATCTAGATACGGAATATAATGAAGGTTCTTGTGGACTTTATTTACCCAAGTCAAGTGGCTCTAGACCACGGAGCGCATTTGCAACGAGGTTGAAATGCTCACTAAAATGACTACTTGATTGGGAAGGGATATGATGAACTATGCCCACGCGTTTCCATGACAAGTTCCGGATTTTCAATTGTCGCGGTTTATGTTGATAAACATAATTGGAACCCTTGAGAGTTAAGGGAAACCGCTGAACACCTGAAATCCGAGTTTGAGAGGAATGACCTTGGGAGAACACGGTTTTGTCTAAATTCAGAACTTGTATACCGTGTCAAGAGACATTTTTGATAAAGTCAAAGATGCACCATGGTTGTCCGTAGTCTTGGCCCTAAAAGGGATCCGTTTCGTCCCAGGGATGACGACGAAGACGTGTTAATAGCAGAAGTGCTTACTTATGTACAATAGGCGCATTATTGTACTTAGCACAATACAAGACCGGACACCTAAATTATTATGAACTTGTTGGCTAGACATAGCCCCGCGGCAACGCAACGCCATTAGATTGGTATAAAGACAATCTTTCGATATTTGAGAGGTACGATTGATATGGGCTTGTTCTACCCCTACAGAGAAAAGAGGTGACGGAAGTGTAGGATCGGACCCCACAAGGCAAAATGCCACCTTCCGTGCTCCTCCTCCCCTCTATCAAAATGACAACATGCACTTCTAAATACTGAAGTGAACCAAATCCGATCAGAGGATAATGTAGCGGACTTATTTACTAAGTGGTTACCAAAATCCACCTTCGAGAAACATGTGAAGAGCATCGGATTGAGAAAGTTATCCGAACTCCCATGATTGTAGCAATCAGGGGGAGATATTGACATCAGGGGGAGGCATGATGTCTACATGTTCGATCTCGAAGAGTGAAGGATGTGTTGTGCTCTTTTTGTCCTTCGACCAGGGTTATTTTTGTCCCACAGGGTTTTTGTTACCTGGCAAGGTTTTTAACGAGGCAACAATCAAAGCGTCATCACCAAGTTTGAGCGGCACAAGGGGGAGTGTTGAAGGATGTCGACATTATGTGTGCCTCTACAAACTAGGGTTTAGGGTTGTAATAGAAATGTGTTCTAGGTATTCAATTGTAATCCGATTCTATTGCCTTTTTGGGTACCTTGTAACTCCCTATTTAAAGGGCTCCTATTATCAATAATAGACACAATTTCATTCTCCTACAACAGTAAATAATTTTTTTAATGAAAAAAATTAAAGAAGTGACTAAAATGAATAACAGAGTTAAAATTGAGTGACCAAAGTGATATATTTAAAAGGTGAGTGACCAAAGTGTCAAATAGGTAAAAGTTGAGGGACCATTTGTGATATTATCTCTTTACATAAGGCAGATTTTCTTTTCTGTGAACCGTTAAGATTTCTATTGTGGTTTCGTAAATCAAGTAAGCACATCGATTTTTTTTTAAAGGGGTTTGGAATCCAGCCTAACTGGGAGGCTCAATCCCACCCCCGGTTCCATTTATTGAAATAAAATTTTGCATTGGGCGAGACATAAAACCTGAACCGCGATCTACATTAGACATATAACTAATATCCTCATAGAGTACATCCTGAATAATAACAGGTGTCTCCCCTAACCATACCTCATTAAACATACCAACACTAGCAAGATGCGCCAAATGATCAGCTACACCATTTGCTTCTCTATAAATGTGCCAAATCCGAATAGATTGGAAAGCCGTCATATAAGCTTTGCAATCCTCCAAAACTCGACCCACTTCAGACAAATCATCATCTCCTCTATTAAGGGCAGCAATAAGAAGGATAAAGTCACTCTTAATGTCTACGACAGTCCCCCCTTGGTGTATACCAAGTAGAAGACCCGCCCTAAGAGCCTCAACCTCCATATTCAACGCAGAGTGAGCATGTAGAAACGGTCTTGCTAAAGCAGCAACTCCCAAACCTTGATCATCTCTAGCAACTACTTCAATTCCTCCACTTCCATTTGTAACACAGAATGCTCCATCTATATTAATTTTAAGTCTGCCACTCGGAGGGCACTCCCACTCCCACTTCATCTTCAACCATTTCCCTTTTGCACTGGGCTTGAAGTGAAGCTTTTGAAACTGTCCCAAATAACTAACAACCCACTGTGCCAAGTAGATAGGATTGGACCCTGCATCCTGCCAAACAACTTTGTTTCACTGATCCCACACTGCCCATAATGCCGTGAAGAAAATATACCGTTGTTCAACGCTCAACTCATCCATCATAGACCAACACCACTCAAGGAGACCAGGAGCTAGATGGCCACTAAGATTAATACAAATAGATCAAGCTAACCAAAAGGCTTTGAGAGCAGTTCAATCTTTGAAAACATGAATGGAAGTTTCCACCTTTAATTTTCAAAAGACACAATTATAGTCCAGCACCTGTACCTTACGATTTGATAGAGTTGTCCTAGTAGGGATGATACCACGCAATAGCCTCCAGACAAAGACCTTCATTTTAGTTGGGACATCCAAACATTTGCCTTCCAAATAGCAGTCCAATATTTTCCAAGTTGTCCGCCTACAGTTGTGCTAAAAAAAGATGCAGCACTGCTAGCATTTTTAGTCTCTCTCCAAACAAAGTTCCCACTTTTAACATTATAGCAGCCCTTTTTATCGTAGTGCCTAACTAATTGGTCTTCTGTCGATCTCAAACTTTAAGGAATACTGGCAATAATATTTACCTAATGGGGGTGAAAACAATTCTTGTAACAAATGCAGCTGCCAACCACCATCATCCTGGTTAATTAAATCCCCCACTTTCAAGTCTTCTAGCCCTTCCATTTGTGTAGAGAACAGTTTGAAAGTATAAGGCATAGGAAGCCATTTATCATTCCAAACTGAGATGTTACTCCCATCACCGACCTTAAATCTAATGCCTGCACACAAAGCTTGTCTCCTAGCCATAATACTCCGCCAAGAGTATGAAGCCCCTGCCTTCAAATTGGCTTCCATGAACCCAGTACAAGGAAAATATTTAGCTTTGAGGAGCCTTGCTAACAAAGAATCAGATCTCTCTGGGATGCGCTAACCTTGTTTAGTCAACAAAGCTAGGTTAAAGTCATGCATGTCCCGAAAGCCTAACCCTACCTCCTTCTTTGATCTGTACAACTTATCCCACGAGAGCCAATGGATTTTCCCTTTGTTCTCCGAATCACCCCACCAATATTGTGCCATCAAACTATGCATCTCATTACACAAATGCTTTGGCAGCTCAAAACAATTCATGACATAGGATGGGATCGCTTGTACCACCGCTTTAATCAAAACCTCTTTTCCCGGTGCACTAAGTAGTTTTTCCTTCCACCCATGAATTCTTTTCTGCACCTTCTCCATCAAATACAAAAACCTCTTCCTTAGAGTAACTGACTTAGACTAGTAACCCTTATTACTTGTCATGCTCCTCAACTCTTTGCACTCTAATAGGTCAGCCAACCTTTCTTGTGCATCCAAAGACACATTTTTGTTGAAGAAGATCGAACTCTTCTAGAGGTTTATCTGCTACCCTGATGCAGCCACATAGGTCTGAAGGACGTACACTTTTCAATTGCAAAATATCATTAGACTCAGCCCGACAGAAGATGAACAAGTCATCAGCAAAGAACAAGTGCGATATAGTAGGTGCACTAACACAGATATCGACTCCCCTTATGCTGCCCTACACTTCCGCCTCTGTGATCTAATGTGAGAAAGCCTCCGCACAAAATAAAAACAAATATGGTGAAATGGAATCACCCTGCCGCAGACCCCGTTCAGGCTTGAGAAAACCACGAGGCATCCCATTTAGAAGGAAAGAGTAAGATACCGCAGTAACACAGCTCATCAGCCGCCTAACCCACTCTTCACAGAAACCTAACTTGAGCATAACACCTTCAAGAAACTTACATTCAACACGGTCGTAAGCCTTACTCATATCCAACTTGAGAGCTCCATACCCTTTCTTACCATTTCTTCTTCTTTTCATAAAATGTGCAACCTCGAAGGCAATTAAAGAATTATTCGAGATCATTCTACCTAGAACAAAGACACTTTGCTGTGGTGAGATAACCGAATCCATTAAAGGCTTGATCGGATTAGCAAGTACTTTAGACCCTAGCTTATACAGCATATTACATAAGCTAATGGTCGGAGTTGGTTCATGTACTGTGGAGCTTGAACCTTTGGTATTAAGGTAACTAAAGTATTATTAATAGAACGCAAGACGCTCTTCTAAAGCCATGAAACATTTAACCGCTTCCACTACATCACTCCCAAAAGTGCTGGTAAAAATAAGGAGAGAAACCAACTGGACCCGGGGACTTTGCAGGGTGAATTTGTTTAAGGGCTCTATATACTTCATTAGTGCTAACTTCACTCATAAGCGAGGCATTCATCTCATCTGTAATAAACCTGGGTATAGCCTCCAGCAAAGTTTGGAAATCCACCGACCTAGAAGATGTAAAAAATCCCCGAAAATAATCCAAGGCAATCTGCTCAAGCTGCTTGTCCTCAGTACACCAGTTCTCTTCCTTATTAAACAAGCCAGAGATAGTATTTTTACTCTTACGATTACCAACTCATTGATGAAAATATCTCGTATTAGCGTCACCTTCTTGTAGCCAGAAGATTTTTGCATGTTGCTTCCAAAATGTCATCTTCTGGTGAAGAAGATAATGCATCTTGGACTCTAGTTCCACTTTCTGCACAACAGCGAGAGTAGTGTCCCTGTCATCATAAAAAACTGCAAGGTTTGACCTGGTGTCATTGATCTCACATTGGAGACTCCCAAATTTTAAGGAGCTCCAGTCCTCTAGGGCTTTCCTGGTCACAGTAATCTTATTACACAATTTTGAAAAAGAGTCCAACCTATGCTCGCTTGCCCAGCCTTTTTCAACCACAGCTTTGCAATCTTCATCTTTAGTCCAAAACTCTTCAAAACGAAATCTCCATTTCCCCCGTTTCCTTCTTTTTTTGTCTTCGCATACCTCCAACAATATTGGCAGGTGATCTGATTCATTTGGGTCGAGATGAACAACACGAGAAGCCGGGAACAGATCTTTCCGCCCCTGAGTAGCAATACACATATCCAGTCGTATCTTAATCACATGGCCTACCCTAATGCCTTGTCAGGTAAACTTTGGTCTAACAAAGCATAAGTCACCAAGCCCCCCAAAGTCTAGGGCAGCCCCAAGCCCATTCATCTGTCGAACATGTCTAACCACCCCGCCTTCTTTATCATTCAAATCCCCGCCAATTGACATGACCCACCCCGGATTTCACCCTGAAATCCGAAGTGGCCCTGCAGGGCCCACCTTAGAAGAAATTCTATCAAAAATTTGGCAGAATTTCCTCCAAAATGGACTACCCAACCTTGTAGAAAACAATACACTTCTAAAATAAAAAACCATCCTCAACTCCTGGAGCCATCCTACTCCCTGATTCACCACAAACTCCACAACTCAACACATATCTCAACTTAAGAACATTTAGCCAGTAGGTTATCATAGCAATCTAACATACTAGGTATCCAAGAAAAGAAATAGAAAGGTAAAGAATCAATGTGAAAGTAGCAACAGCTATGCCTCAACTCCATGTACGCTCGACCCATCTAGCCTGCAAACTGGGCATTTGAAATCGAAGGGCCCAGGGAAAAGCATTTAAAAACTGTTAGAGTGAGTAGACAAAAAATAAGTGATCTTGAAGGAAAAACAAATATAAGATTTAATGTTTTCCCAAATTATTCTCTTAAAAACCAAGCATGCAGTGAAGTCTCGAAAATACTCTTAATAATCCTCCTCTTTACTGAAATCTCGAACCAAAATAAAATCCTCTGTAAATCATTCCAAAATCCTTTCAAAAACCTCACACAAAGAAACATCTCAAAATCTCTTTAAAACCTCATATCTCAAAAACATGAGATGACTAGAGGAAACTTCCGACTAGTCACCTCATGCCACCAGGAGGGGACTGCCGACCGGACGAGGAGGTGATGGCTAGAGGGGACTGTCGACTAACCATAGATAGTTAGAGGGGACTACAGATTAACTATCTCATGCCACCTGGAAGGGACTGCCGACCAGATGACGCATCAGAGGGGACTGCCGACAGGAATATTCTGGAGGGGACTGCCGACCAGACTATTACCTGAAGGGACTGCCGATCAGGTAAAGCATGCATGAGCTGACATATTTACGTCCTCAATAAACTGGAACCAATCTCTTTAAAATAATTGCTTTTGGAAAGAAACCTGATATTAATTCAATAAATCACCGAAAGCATAACTCAAAAACATCTCGATAACTCAAAGCTCATACAACTCAATATCTCAATAATCCTCGAAAGCATAAATCAAATACTTAGTAAATCAATAAATGCTTTCGGAAAGAAATCTCTTTATAACTTCAAAGCTGATAAATTGGGAGCTCATAACTCAAGAAATCTTGATAATACAATCATGCTCAAATACTTGATAAATCATTCATACTCGTATATCCTTATATAAACCGATATTCGAAAAAAATATTCTCATAATATTTTCTTAATCAATCACTTCTCGAAAATCACTTCCCAACTCAATAACTCATTAATAAATAGCTCAAAAATCTACCGAAAGCCATCGAGAAGGAAATCCACTACTAATCTCGTAATTCATAGAGCATAAGTAAATATGTGGAAATCAAAGCTCATAAAATCATAAAACTCAATCATTCAAATAAAAAATTAAATCCAACTCGGAAAATAATAATATACTGCAAGCACAATTAATTTAAGACAAATGTCCACTCACAGTACTATTTAGGTGACCACGCATACGGTTTTCTTTGTCGAGTAGTAGCTCGGTATGTCACCCTGTACACAATTAAAATTCGTGAATAACAATTCGGCAATTAAATATGATTCCAACATCATATCCTCATAAATCGAAATTTCCATTTCTTCTACGATTTAACCCAAACCTCACCATTAACACCAATTCATTAATTTAAAGGTTCTAGGGCAGAACTGAGAGAAATCTAACGGTCCGATTCTCGTAGATTGATAACCGAAATTTTAAACATTGGAAATTCATAATCGATACTTAATTCTCCAATTTCCACAATAATCACATGTACAATTTCTACAACAATTATATAGTTTAAATAGCTAAAAACAGAAGTCCAAAACTTGCCCTATGCGCCTCCACGTGCAGCCGGTCACCTCCAAATCGGACCACCAAAATTCACCAACTAGAACATCTCAGCAATCCAAACATTTTTCTCAACTACAACAAAATATGAAAATATCTTGATTGGCCGAAATTGGAGCTTGAAGACAAAACTGCCGATTTGCACAGTAAATCCTTCGATTCTCCTTCCACACCTAAAATTGAAGCATGAAACTTGGAGAGATTCATCTATGAGAAGTGGGCTTTCCAGAATGGCAGGTTTTGTAGCCGGAGGTGGCCGAAATTGAAAGAAATAGGCGATTGAAGCCGACTACTACAGTATATTTTGGGAGCTTGATTTGCAAAATTTCAGCCAAATTGTCATGAGCCACCACCGTAGCCACGTCAAGGAAGAGGAGGCGGTCCTAACCGAGCTTGTGGCGCATTGATTGATGACCGTAATTGGAAGATATGCCGGAAAAAGAAAAAAAACTGATTCATCGGGGAGAGAGAGAGGAAACGTGCGGGAGAGGAGAGAGAAAGGGAGAGAGAGTTACCCGGGGTAGGTTCTGACATACCACAGTAATTTTTCAAATATAGACCCAATTACCATAAACATTAACTTTCATTTTTCCCATACAAACTCCGAATTTTACATACCACAAATGCACAGACTTAGTTTAATATTCTCTACAACTTTCATGAGAAAATTTTCTCAAATTTTGATCCGAACAAAAAGTCAACTTTTAGGGCCTCTCAAAGTTCGAAACGGAGTCAAAAGTAAAAGTAAATGTCATTTTCCGTCCGTAGTTTGTATCCGTTTTCAATAAGTCCCCATCTAAGTATGGTTGGCGTTTGTGGGCGTTGCATCAGTTTGCACACTCAGTGTGCCTTGTCTGACCTAGTAAGACAATTATCTGTTATGAAATGGAAGCAACCTCCTAGTAGCAGGATGAAACAGACTGTCGCCGGCAGGGCCGGCCCTGAGGGCTGCCACCTGAGGTAGCAGTCTCAGGTCACCGATACCGGGGGGGCCTCGGAAGATTTCATGCTATGTATATGTCATATGTAATACATATATATTATTTGGTTTAACTAGAATAGCAGAAGTGCTGCTAAAATGCTCATTCCCAACCAATGTTCGAACCTTGCTTCCCTCCCCACCCTCACTTTTTCAGTTTTTTACAATTTTCCCTTGGCCTGTGGCCCAAACCCACCTTTTTCTTTTTCATATAAATTTATGTTTAACTACTTTTTTTTTGTATTTCAGAAATTTATCTATGAATAAAAATTCATATACTTTTGTTTTGTTATTAGTTCTAGTTCTACTTTTATTTTTATTCAAAATACATGATTTTGTATTGTTATTTGGTAAAATATATATATATATGTGTGTGTGTGTGTGTGTGTGTACTATACACACACACACATATATATCTCAAAGGCCACATTTTAATTCTTCGCCTCAGACCGTTAGAATCTCAGGACCGGCCCTGGTCACCGGATTTGTTTTCGTGTGACAACATAGTAGGAAAGCTATGTTATTTGTATTGATGCTTTTTTAAAATAGAGTTATTTTTCTGAAATATCACCGCTTTATCAAAGCAAATAGAGTAACCAATAGAGCACTCTTTGCTAATTGGTGCGTGTTATAATACATGCATATTGTAATTTGAGGTTTAAGCTCTATGTTCCCCTAAGTGTATTATATGATTTCATTAATAAAGGCTTCATTGCAGCCGCACTGGCCCACTTTCAAAAAATATAAGTCAGCACTTTTAAGTGGCTTCAAATTCAAAAAAATGGCTTATCCCTTTTCAGATTGCAAGCAGCCTATTACAATGATGTAACGTCGAGCCCCATATAGGAGTGCACATGCCGCTAATTTCGGGCCTTCTTAAAAGAGACAAAAGGTGCAATTACATAGGTGGAGCATTTAATTTTAAGATTGATATATGAATGGAAATTATTCTATGCAACATGCCGGTCTTTTCTTGTGCAAAATGCCGGTCTTTTATTGTACTACCAAAACTCCTTTACATTTAGTTTGTGAGGTTAAGAGATAATAGAGTATTAATTAAGAATGTATAACGACTTCTTAGTCAATAACGTATTCATCATATATCCTCCTAAACCCCAAGTCTTGTCCGTAAAACCCAGTCCAGAATGACGGAATTGTGTGTATATATGTATCATCTGCGAAAGGCTTATGTTTTTGGTCATGTACATCTGCGAAAGGCTTATGTTTTTGGTCATGTTGATCGAAGAAGCTTCATGGCTGCATCTTAGTTGAACGAGGAAACAGGCCAAACAAAAGTTTTGGCCTTTTGGGAAAAGTATGGTCAAATATATTTTGGGATTGAGTGGATTGGTATGTGGAAATGTGATTGGTGAAGAAAAGCAAAGTGATTGCTTTTATGCAATAATACAGCTTCCACTTCCTGAGTGAGTGACATTTTCTAGTCGTCCAAAAAAGAAGTCCGACCCGACAAAAAGCCAATTGCGGTCAAATGGATGGGACTGAGACTGTATGTATTCAATGGACTAATTGTGATCAATGAATGAAGAGTTTGCGTTGAAAGTTTCAAAATACTCGATCAATGGTTAAGAAAAAGAGATTTGGGAGGGCGGAATCGAAAAGATATGGATGATATGCTAAGCACTATTTTGAAGCAATTTTGATGTGTTAAAGACCAACAACGAGCAAGAATGGAATTTAAATGTGCAGGGATATTGGTACAATGCGCTTAGGGAAATTTTCGCAAACAGTACACCAAGTAAAGACCACTAATAATTCTTATACATAAAGTTCCAAACCAAACATTTCGGTACATGAAATCTGAAACTCGACCCACTATCAGTACACGACGTCAATTTTTGACACCAAAATGTCCATTATGCTCTCAGTTTTTTTTTTTTAATAATTTTTTTTTCTATTATTTTTTTTCCTTCATTTTTTCTGTTATTTTTTTTCCTTTGTTTTTCTGTTATTTTTTTTTTTCTTCCTTCGTTTTTATCTCTTTCTTTCTTTTCACATGACTAAATATTGGCTAAGTTACAAATATAAGATGTAGGACCATAAATCTCACCAATTGGAGGGCAAGGGCGGCGTTGGAAGCGAGGGAGTGAACTTGAAGGAAGGAAGAAGAAAGAGATAAAAACGAAGGAAAAAAAAATAGAAAAAACAAAGGAAAAAAAAACAGAAAAAACGAAGGAAAAAAAAATTTATTAAAAAAAAAAAAGAACTGAGGACATAATGGATATTTTGGTGTCTAAAATTGATGTCGTGTACTGATAGTGGGTCGAGTTTCAGATTTCGTGTACCGAAATGTTTGGTTTGGAACTTTATGTATAAGAATTATTAGTGACCTTTACTTGGTGTACTGTTTGCGAAATTTTCCCATGCGCTTATTACTAGATTATGGGTCATTCATCTTTTTATGAGAAGACAAATGCTCAAATTATTGGTTTGGTCTGGAAGGTGTACGTTCTTCTTTGGATACAATTTTTCGACTCAACCTGCAATTTCCAAGGCACTATAGATCGGGTACAGTGCGAAGATGAAGAATGACCAAAAGTAGAATGGATCTACTTACTCATCTAAAATGAAATAATAATATGATTTTCTCACATATCTTACACATATTATATATGTAGGTATAGGTCTTGATCATCTCATTTGTGATAAGTTGAAGAGAAAGTAAATTAAACAAATCGCTAGTTGGATTCTATACTCGTCTAGAATGTATATATATTTACGTACTCTTACATAAGATGATTGACCTTAAGGTCTATATGATAGCTAAAATATGTTAAACTGGCTTCTAGGTTTGATATTAAAAGAAAGATCGAAGTTAATTACTTAATGTTTGATGTATCCAATTTACTAGGTCATCACCTGCATCACCATAAGATTTTTTTTCTAATGAAGGTCATGATCATCGGTACCCAACCATCTTTGGTGGGAAAGTCCATCTGTTTGATTAAACTAAACCCTAGCTAACTAGACTAATGCCAAACCAACAATTAGATAATGACAATAATAAATTTCTAAAGTGTTTGATTTTTTTTATTTTTTATTTTTTCATCTAGAAGCAAGGTCTTGTTACAATTGGAAACAAGGGAACAAGAGGGATGCTCAATGATGTTTAAGTTAACCCAACCATATTTCATACTCTTAATAAAAAAAAACGCATGCGCATATTGTTTCGCTTACTATAAATTAATTTATTCCTTTCCAGGGAGTTAGTGTGAAGTGAAAATTCTAGCTAGATTGTCTTTCTCCTTTCACTTCAAATGTGAAATTTTTGTGCTTCGTAGGGAAGCATTTGGAACCAAAATAACAATGCACGTTCTCATTGGCTATCCAAAGACGTTCTCATCGTCTTTTATTTTCTCTTATTTTCCCTAAAAAAATGTGGTATTTATTAATTAGCTCATCTGTTTCACCTATATATATATAATTAGCTTTATATATATATATATATATATATATATATATATACAGATCCTATCCAGAGCGGAGCTCCGCTTTGAAATTAACGTGTGAAATTCAAGTTTTGGGTCACTTTTCGGTCGCATATCCACATCTCGACCGTTCAGTTTTTAGGTACTAGTGTATAGATCATCTCTGCAAATTTTCAGCCAAAATGATGATCGTTAAGGCATTGATAGCTTCCTTAAAGCTAGTACGGTTCAGGTTGACAGATTCAGTCCGTCCATTGGTTTAACCGAGTTAGATACCTTAACGATCATCAATTTGGCTGAAAATTTGCAGAGATGATCTATACACTAGTACCTAAAAACTGAACGGTCGAGTTGTGGATATGCGACCGAAAAGTGACCCAAAACTCGAACTTCACACGTTAATTTTCAAAGCGGAGCTCCGCTCTGGATAGGATCTGTATATATATATATATATATATATATATATATAGGGTCCGGATCAAGGGACACATTATTTGACACAATTTTTTACACTTACTTTTATCCCTTAGATCTTAGTTGATCAAATGGTTGTTATTAAATGTGAGTATGATTTGGCAAGTGACATGGTAATAATATTATGTGGAACCGCTAATGTCCCTTGATCATAGTATTTGATTCCTTCCTATATATTCTTGTTTCTTGAGAATACCTTCCTATATATTCTAAAAGCAAAGAATTAGGATTTGCTTAGGTCCCTAATCTCACTACAAAGATATTAACTTGATTGATTGGTTTGGCCATTGGTTAAGGCATTCAATTAAGAAGATTGATTTGGTTATTTAAAAAGAAAGATTAGATGTGGATTTTGCATTGAGTGTTTCTATTGAGACCTCCAAATCTGCTCACTTGACCTCATTCATAATCGAATTATTAAATGACATATATAACCTACTATAAAATGACTATTAAGGACAATAATTATATCAAAAAAATATTATTTTTATTTCTCTAGACTTTCCAATTCAATAATAATCAGATTGCATACTTTATTATTTTCCTTATCAATTTTCATTTTTCAATTTCACTACAAACTCATTAAAGCATTCATATATATTTAATAAGAACTAAAACTATGATTAAGATCATGTGACATAAAAATAAATGATATACATGTTGAACACATATTGTGAGGGAGAGCAAAATAAATCATATTATAACCTAAATCTAAGTCTATCTATTATATTTGTAAAAAAAAAAAGAGCTAGCATTTATAGAAAAACTAAAAAATAAAAATTAAATAATAAATCATGAGGTGCAGAAAATAGAGAAAAAAAAACATTAAGAAAAAAATTATTACTCTTTTTTTTTTGCACAACTAAAAGAAAAAAAAAAGGTTTTTTAAAAAAATCACACAATAGTTCATGTTATTTTCTTGTTGATTAGAAATTTTTTTTATTTTTTTTATTGGATAAGAGATTTATGTTGTCTGATTAAGGAATATACATATAATTAAGATCATAGAGTAATTAATCATTGAAATGACTAAGTTTTTATTTTATTTTAAAGATAATAGTTTGTTTGCAAATTATACAAGTGAGGTTATTTAAGGAACTTTAGTGAGGTGTAGTGAGTAAATTTAGTATTTGAAAATTTGATAGGAGGTGCAAAAAGCATAGAGGTCAAGTGAGCAAATTTGGAGGTTCCAATAGAAAAACTCTTTTGCATTTGATATGACCTTAGATTGGTGTTTTTATTTGAAAAGGAGCACACCTCTTTGCCATGAACCTGGGTTTGTCTTTTTCTAGTTGAAGAACACCCATGCTCTTTTGGAGTTGGATCACGTAAAACATTTTTCTTTGATTTTCTTTATAAAAAAAAATTTGTTTAGCTAAATTTATTTATCTTTTTGGTTGGAGAATAATTTTATTACCATGTCACTTGCCAAATCATACTCACATTTAATAACAACCATTTGATCAACTAAGATCTAAGGGATAAAAGTAAGTATAAAAAATTGTGTCAAATAATGTGTCCCTTAATCCGGACCCATATATATATATATATATATATATATATATATATATATACAGATCCTATCCAGAGCGAGGCATCGCTTTGAAATTTCAGAGCGAGGTTAGGGTTTAGGGTCACTTTTCAGTCGCATATCCACATCTCAACCGTTCAGTTTCTAGGTACTAATGTATAGATCATCTCTACAAAATTTCAGCCAAATTGATGGTCGTTAAGGCATTGATAACTGCCTTAAAACTAGTACGGTTCAGGTTGGACAGATTCAGTTCGTCCATTGGTTTAAGCGAGTTAGATACCTTAAAGACCATCAATTTCGTTGAAATTTTGCAGAGATGATCTATACATTAGTACCTAAAAACTGAACGGTTGAGATGTGGATATGCGACCGAAAAGTGACTCTAAACCCTAACCTCGCTCTGAAATTTCAAAGCGATGCCTCGCTCTGAAATTTCAAAGCGATGCCTCGCTCTGAAATTTCAAAGCGATGCCTCGCTCTGGATAGTATCTGTATATATATATACAGATATACATATATCTGTATATATATATATATATATATACAGATACAGATACATATATATATATCTACAAAATTTTGTAGATACAGATACATGTATATATATATATATATATATACAGATACAGATACATATATATATACAGATACTATCCAGAGCGAGGCATCGCTTTGAAATTTCAGAGCGAGGTTAGGGTTTAGAGTCACTTTTCGGTCGCATATCCACATCTCAACCGTTCAGTTTTTAGGTACTAATGTATAGATCATCTCTGCAAAATTTCAACGAAATTGATGGTCTTTAAGGTATCTAACTCGCTTAAACCAATGGACGAACTGAATCTGTCCAACCTGAACCGTACTAGTTTTAAGGCAGTTATCAATGCCTTAACGACCATCAATTTGGCTGAAATTTTGTAGAGATGATCTATATATTAGTACCTAGAAACTGAACGGTTGAGATGTGGATATGCGACCGAAAAGTGACCCTAAACCCTAACCTCGCTCTGAAATTTCAAAGCGATGCCTCGCTCTGGATAGGATCTGTATATATATATATATATATATATATATATATATATATAGACACATAGACCACCAAAGTCTCATCGTCTTTTATTTTCTCTTATTTTCCCTAAAAAAAAATGTGTTATTTAATTAGCTCATCTGTTTCACCTATATATATATATATATATATATATATAGATCCTATCTAGAGCAATGCTTCGCTCTGAAATTTCAGAGCGAGATTGGGGTTTAGGGTCACTTTTCGGTTCAGTTTTTAGGTACTAACGTATAGATCATCTCTGCAAAATTTTAGCTAAATTGATAATCTATAACGTATCTAACTCGTTCAAACCAATAGACGAACTAAATCTGTCCAACCTGAACCGTACTAGCTTTAAGGCAGTTATCAATGCCTTAACGACCATCAATTTGACTGAAATTTTGCAGAGATAATCTATAAATGTACCTAAAAACTGAACGGTCGAGATGTGGATATGCGACCGAAAAGTGACCCTAAACCCCAACCTCGCTCTGAAATTTCAAGGCGAGGCATCGCTCTGGATAGAATTTGTATATATATATATATATATAGACACATAGATCACCAAAGTTCATCCATGGGGGTATTGGTTACAGCGTTTACCTTCCATTGGATAACTGTTTACCTTTGTCGCTTGCAGACTTGTTCAAAAACAGTCTAGTTCTTCCGTTGGGGATCCGGCTCCTCTAAAGTGAGGAAGGTGTGAATTTACTTCAATTTCATAAAATTTGGACTCTCTATCTAATCTAATGGTCTTCATAATTGACATATCACTCTTCCACTAATTTTTTGTTTTTCATCTAAACCCTAGTTAACTTGCCGTTAACTCTAGAAAATAAAAAATAAAAAAATTGAGATTTCTCATCGTCAGTGTTTATCATCTACGTACGTCAAGTTTCTTCTTTTTACTTTTTTTTTTTTTCTATTTCTCTTTACTCCCATCGCTGCACAGTAACCATGGAATGACATCAGTAAATTTTTTGCATCTTTCTAGCCCCATCATCAATCACATCTTCATTAATTAAAATCACAAATCAATTTGAAAATAAATTAATTTAATATGGAGTTCCTTCTTCTTCTTTTTTCTGAACATGAAATATGGAGTTCCTTAAGTTCTTCAAAACCATGATCGAATTTCTTTTCGTGTCGATCTCATCCTTTTCTTTGCTTTTAGTCGTCTTTGGTCCTGTAGGATTTTTTGTTATTGGTACATTGGCTATGCGTTTTGGTTGATGACTTCAGTCCAAATAAGGAATCTGCTTGCTTCGTCTTCTGTATTAATATTCTAGCTTGAATTGTTTGGCCATGGGATCTCTTCATCCTTGTGATGAATTTACTTCGTGGGAGTTGAAAATCTAAGATCATGAGTACCTGTGTGTTTTACTGTTTTGTAGAGGCAGTTAGTTTGAAATATTATCTCTCACCCTACTTGGGTCTCAATCTAAAAAAGAAAAACAAAACAAAAAGATTTATTCAATGGTTAGTGCGAGCCATGGAAGCAAAGAGAAATATAAAAGAAAATAAAATAAGGAAGTAGAGGAGAAACATTGACCATGAGAAATCTCCAAATTTTTTTTTTTTAAATTAAAGGTAATATAACTAGGGTTTAGATGAAAAACTAAAAATTTATGAAAGAGTGATGTGTCAATTGTCAAGACCATTAGATTAGATAGAGAGTCCAGATTTTATGAAATTGAAGTAAATTCACACCATCCTCACTTTAGAAGAGCCGGATCCCTTCAGTTTCTTGTAATAGTCTAAAAATGGGTACAGGGTTAGTCTTTGGATTCTGACCTCCTCGCTGCTTTTGTACGTTATGAATTTTGAATTTCAAATTTCTTCAAAGTTCTTTCTTAGTTCATACTAATTTCATTCCGCTTAATATGTGATCAACTTCAGGAGTAAAAACTCGGCCTACCAGTTCATCAAAAAAAAAAAAAAAAAAAAAACCTCGGCCTACCTGATCGATAAACCTCTCTCCACTCGATCATTTCAGAAATTGGAAGTTGATGGCTATCATATAACAACCATAGAAAATGTGAAGGATGAAAGTGGACAATCATAGCTTGCCCATTGTTTCTCTACAATGATTAACCAGACAGACCCATAGACTTGACTCAGTACTCACTCACCAGTGCCTGCAAGGATTTATTGGCAGCTAGCTTCTTATATATGCAGTTATGCACGGAGCTTATCCGGCCCGACCCACACCTTTAATTAATTTGCCAGCTTAATAATAGTAATAAACAATGCCACCTGATAATGTCGTCTTGAATGTGAACCAAGTTAATTTGTTTCATAGTGTTAAAGTCGTCTCCTTGAAAACACAGTTAGTCATCACTAATTTGTAATACCACTTCTTTATCTTTTGTTCTTTTCCAGTTCTTTTACAATATTATAGCACATTGTCGGTCTTACTAGTGAACGAATAAGCATAAGAATCCAGATGGATATACTACGTGCTTCACAAGCTGTACGTATATACCAACCTAACAAGGGGTTGATCGATGAGGACATGTACACAACCTGTAATGGGATTCCTGTGACAAATATATATTTAACTTTCCAGCGGGAGAGAGGGCATAAATAAATTGTTCCCAACCTAACAACAAGAAATTGAAGTTTAATTAGTTCGGTGAGTTCTACTCTTCTAGATGACATTCTTTGATATTTAGTCCACATGAAACCCTTCGGTATCTTTTTTTTTTTATTAGCTTCTTCCCTAAAAATGAATTCCGATAAATTGATAATTAAGTCCAGCACCCCCAGCCCACCAAGCGAAACCGGTGGTTTCTCAGTCACATCTCGACGGGGTAGAACCTCCTCAGGGAATCAAAAGTTTTCACGAGGCTAAATATACAAAACCCTAGCTGGTCAAATATTCAAAAGAGATACTTCACTAGAAAACCTAATTCCCGTAACCTGAGGTGTAATCGACTTAACATACTAGTAACCAAACTGTCTAAACATGTATATAATTAAAACAGATACTCCATGCCAGGAATATCTTAGTTTCATTTTGCATTTATCAGCTTCGTTTGTTGGATTTCATAGAACCACAATTATGTTCTCGTATGTAATTCACATTTTGTTTTATGTATTGATCGAAGTTGGATTTGATCCACGTGGATGAATCCAATGCCATGAGTGGTGATAGAGATCGATGGGTGCATGTATATGCATGTCGTCATGTTCCGAGGGAATAAAAAAAAAATCTAGTTTGATAATGTTCGTGTGGACCTTGGAGCAAGAAATTAAAGGCATGCATGTTTCTCTAGTACAAGATAAATGAACAGGGAAGAGAGATTAAGAAGGGCATACATGTATGGCTGGCATTTCTAATTGTGGCATGCATCTTCTTCTTCCTTTTACCTGTCTCCCTTGATTGTAGACCTCTCAAATTATGAGAACATGACCAAATTAGTGTCTAAACTCATTCCATAAAGACCTGGCATATTAGGGCTTTTCAAGCAATTTTAGCAAACTCTAGGTATTTTTATCTATTTTAAATAGTATGTTTAGTGGTTATTTTTAGCTATTTTAGTAACTCCATCAACCTCCGCTAGCAAAAATCACATGAAGAAATTAACTTATAATATAAGTACTCGATCCATGCCGTCCACCACCCAAATATTAATTTTGATGTTAGATGTATATACTATTTTTGACAAATTAAAAAAAAATTATAATCAACTTGGTCAAGTTACAGTTGAAGCACATTTGTTACAAGAGATAGAATCCCTAATATGATGTTACGTGATCTCAAACCCAAACCCTCTCATTGCATATCCGATCTCTCTGTCTAGAGTTGTGTACGTACGTTTATCCTCATTATGCCATCAATGAAAACGAACTCTATGTAGCTTAAGAATACGTTTGGGCTTTGATGGGTCGCTATTTGATTTAGGTTTCCTACCTTTGCTCTTCATGTTCAATTTTTTCTTATCAAACGAATATCATCGAACATTCATTATATAATACTGTAACATGTATTCATAGATCACATTATATAAGTTAATTCGGTTACCCTGGCCTTATATTCACCTCATAACTCTTGCCCCTCTCCAATTTCACATTTGGTTTATTCAGAATAATGTGGGCGCTTAGCTCCAAATATGGATGTCAATTCCTAATGACAAAAGTTACTTGGACTGATCGGATAAGTAGAAATATGGGGTTAGCCTCCAAACCTATGTGTCAATCCCATATCTTCTTTTCCCACCATAGTCAATCAACTTTTTAGACTAAAAATACAAAGAAGATAAGAAGATGTCATGCACAGTGTGGAACGTGAACACAAGTGAAAGGTAACCCTGGCGTGCTCGGTGCTCCATAGCACATGGAAAAGGAACAGGAGCTAACATTCCAAGCGGATTTGGATGTCTGGATTCTCATGGACAAGGCAGGAATTTACAAAGGGCCATTTACAAATTACTCGGACTCTATGCACAACAAATTTTGTCTGCTTTTCATCTCTATCATAAAATAGTTTCTGGAACTTTTTTCACACGGTGGGTCTTGCCATTAGTGAAACTAGTTTGGGTTTTAACGTATTATATACATTATCTGGATTTAGTTTATTACTTTACTTAAACTGACGATTGACGCCAATAATTTCTCCGCAAATTTACTTCGTATTCTCCAAATTAGCAGGTTAGATATGGACAGACCGAGTTTGTAGCATATTAGTCATAGGACTAAATACTGATTAATCTTTCAACTTTTACAAAAAAAAAAAATACTTTAGTATCTGACTTTCTAATTTCACACGTTTAGTCTCTGTATTTTAAAATTTTGGACCAATAGGTCATTGCAGTTACTATCCGTCCAAAAACTCGGTTAAATCAATGACGTGGCAATTCTTTCGCACTAATATGTCTATTCTACCCTCACTTTTTTTTTTATAATAATTTTTTTCTTTCTCTTTTTCTGTTTGTTTGTTTGTTTTTTTTTTTTTTTTAAATTCTTTTTATCTCTTCTCCTCCGCCTCCTTACTCCCTCTCTTCTCTTCACACGCCTCACCTAAAACCATGTACCACTCTCCTCTCCAACAAATCAAACCATGGCCAGCAACGCCAAAGAAAAGCCCAAAACCGCTCCTCGCTCGATCAATGGTACAACCTAAGCCTAGGCCCTCAACCGCTCCTTCAAAGACGTCTCCTCCAGCAAGATCTGCACCTTACAAGGAGAAGAGAAAGATTCTCGACTCTAACAACAGAGGCAGCTGGCGACATGTCTTCTTCAAGGTCCAGGCTGAGCTCTGACAACGTCACTACTCCTCCTCAAACTTGCAAGTTGCTGGCGAAAAGGATTCGGGCCCCAAAAGACCACAACCTCCATAATTCAAATTTGGAATTGGAATCATACAATTGGGTCCTCTAAATCTTCACCTGAAAATCCATTTCTTCTTCATCTGAGTGGAGGGCTCTTAACACCTCCAAATCGTTGTCGTCCACCAGATCTAGGGTTGCGATCTGCTCGTCGAGCTTGTCCTCCACCACCTTCGCCACCGTGAGCACTTGTTGCTCAATTATCTACAAACCAATCAAAGAAAAAGCTCAATTATGTTCCTGGAGATATATATATGTATATGTATGTATTCGAATGATGAGGAAGAGAGAGAAGGTTGTACCTCGTGGATGGCTTGGTTCGCCATTGTTGGATTGGATGGATTTGCAGAAGGTTTGATTCAAATAAAGGAAATGAGATTTGAGAGGAGAGGGAGAGGGGGAAAGAGGGCTGATTTGGGTGAGATTTTGTTGAAGATGACAATAGAATTGGAATCCGAAGGGGAGCGAACTCGCATGTGGACGGGGGTTGAATTGCTGATGCTGGTGGCTATGGGGGAGGGCTGTGTAGGGGGAGGCCGCAAAGGACGTCATAGGGGGTGGAGGAGAAGAGATAAAAAGAAAGAAACAAAAAGAAAAAAAGAAAAAATAATAAAAATACAAAATAAAAAAAAGAGAAAATAATAAATTTATTAAAAAAAAGTGAGGGCAGAATAGATATTTTGGTGCGAAAGAATTGTCACGACATCAATTTAACCGAGATTTTGGACAGAGAGTAATAGTAATGACCTATTGGTCTGAAATTTTAGAGTACAAGGACTAAACGTACGAAACTAGAAAGTCAGAGACTGAAGTGTTTTTTTTTTTGTAAAAGTTCAAGGACTAAACAATATTTGGTCCTTAGTCATATTAACAGTCAATTGTTAACCTACTCAAAGCAAATGAATCACAAAATACTAACAATTTCAAAATGAGTAATGTTAGGCGAACAATTATGAGACAGCTAATGTGTGGTAGTCGCATTATTTAATGAAATATTTTGCTAAGTTAAGCTTTATGCTATATCAACTACCACATAACATGACATGTATGAAGTACCGTATGCAAAAAGTAATTCACTTAATATTATTTTTTGAAAATAGATAACGGTTTAAAAATTTTATATGAGGATATTTAGCATTTGCATCCAGCACACACAAAGCAAAAATTCTCTCTTGTCTAGGATTTATAGTCGATGCACTGAGTTTTTGTATTTAAACAGTCAAAGGATTCAATTCATAAATGCACCAATTTATTAACGTAGAATAGCTAAAAAATTACGATGGTGTTCTTAAATTGTTCTTACCATTAGTCTACTCTTACGCTAACTACATATATAAAGCGATCTGTATCGATTTAATAATGAATTGATGCACATTAAAATCATCCAACCATTACGTAGAATCGATCTACAATTATTTACATAACTACAGTTAATGCACATCTAAATGAAATAGGTAAAAATTAAAGTGTTACAACTTAGAGTTAATTACATGGAAACCAACTCCAGTTAATCGACAGCTCCAGTTGTTACAAAGATTTGAAGGTAGAGTAATCGGAGGATAGTGACCATGATTAGAAATAGATTCTAGTCAGATTGATTCAGCTCACCTGGTCAATTCCTTCTAGAAGGGTGGACCCCAAGTGTCAATCCGAGACAGATAGATCTAGTGCATTGAATCTTCGTGGCTGTCCCAGACAAATATCAGAAAAGAGAAGAAAATCTCCATTGAAGTGAGGGCCACACATCACTCTAGATAACCCACGCGCTTGCGTACGTGTCGCGTCTGGGGTTGAGAGGAGTAACCCCAATGCAGCATTATCCACGTTTTTTTTTTTAAAGTCAGGATTGGTGGCTTTTACATTCATACGATGATGATGATGGACATATGATACAGTCCCAGTCTCGATCATTGCTATATATTTTGATTTCCACTAATATTTTTGTCGGTTTGGTTTATACTTTATAGGCTTGTTTTCGTTTTTCCGTCCTCCATATTCTATGAAATCTGGATGCGTTCGGATGAACCAAAACATTTTAAGATAGGATTGTCTTTATTCATTGTAGTTAAATACTGTAAGTATTTGAGTTATTTGATAATATTGATGATGAATTGGACTGATTTCATTGCTCAATGATTGATATCACGGTTGAAAGTTTGATTGCTGTTCAAAACACTTTATCTAAAATGGAGTCAGATAAGTGATAGTTTACTGGTACCAATTCTAAATACATTCATAACAAGGTGCACGTGAAACATATCCTAAACAATCTGAAGTTGCTAAAATACTTAACCTTAAATATATATATCTCATCATCGTAAAGATTGTTTGAGTTGTGTAACTAAAATTGCTCGTGTTGTTTCGGATAACGCCCTTCTGTGGGCTAAAACTCATCCCATAGAGATGCATTGCAAATAGGTAGCAAGCTTAAGTCTCAAGAAAGACGCAATATATCTGAATCTCAATTGTTCTCATTCATTTGCTCTAATGCCACTACATTAATCCCTTGCTTCACCCGTTAACCAATTAATAACAAATCTATTTCTCTTGCCAAATTAGTTAGCTTGTTCTTTTTCTTCTCAAGTTGTCTTTTCCAAGTCTTACGTTTTTCTTCGAGTCTTGTTTCTAGCTTCACTCTTTAACAAATTAATAATAAAGCTATTTCTCTTGCCAATTCAAATTAGTGAGCTTGTTCTTTTTCTTCTCAAGTTGTCTTTTCCCAAGTCTTTACGTTTTTCTTTCCGAGTCTTATTTCTAGCTACTTCCAAGTCAAAATGGCCGACCTAAATTGGTGCATGATGATCTAGCTACTTTCCCAGTTGCTTCCAATCTTTAGCTGTGAGCATGTGGAGTGTGGGTCACAACTCAACAAAAGTTAAGCTAGCTAGCTCGTGATAAACTAGTGGAGATGAGATGGAAATCCAAAAGGAAAAGTGATGGGACGAAGAAGATGCACAAGATCTTCCTTTTCCAACAATGAACACAAAATAAATTATTAATACCTTAAGCTAAGACAAAACCTTAGATATATAGAAGTAATATGTTGCCAATAATGAAGAAGCAGAATCCCAGAGACACAAATGCCATAAGACAAAGTTTACAGTCCAACCATGTTTATGGCCACGTACGGCATGATTATTAAATATTTCCTGCAGTTCTTTGGTGAGTAACACTAGCAAAAAGAAGCTTTAATTTAGAGGTGGCAAACGGGCCACTAAGCACGAGCACGGCACGGGCCCGGCAAGCTTAAAAGCGGCCCGGCACGGCCCAAGTCCTTTAGTAGCCCGGCACGACTCGAGCACTTTAGAATAACGGGTCGGGCTGGGCCTAAGAATATTGGCCCATTGGCCCAGCCCGAGCCAGTAATGGGCCCGGCACGGGCCGAACAAGACATATTGCGGGCCGGCTCGTTACAAACACAAAAATTCATTTTGTTTTTAAAAATATTAAAAAACTATAATGATGAGATTGAATATGAGACATTTTTATTTAAAATCTCATGACAATTCCACCAATGCTTTCTTTTATATTGTCAAAATAATGAAACAAAACATTATATCCTTATTTTAATTTAACATAAGTATTTTTTCTAAATATTAAATATATGTTTATTAATAAAGACTAATCTCATAATAATACAACTATAGAATGAAGGAAATAATAATAGATACTAAATCTTCAATATATTAATAAAGATTAATTTCACAATAATATACTAAAAAAATATATTTTGAGTTTTTTTTTTTTTCTTTCTTTCTTATAGTGGAATATAAAAACTTATTAGAAATCTAATCTTAAAAAAAGCTAATATTAAGAAAAACGTTGTACAACTTAATTTATTTTAATTTTCTAAATAGTTAAATAAAATTAATTTTTATTTGTTCAAATTAAGATTTTAAAATCATGCTTTATAGTGAATAGGCACGAGCACGACCCGGCATGATATGGGCTCGGGCCATGGGCCGGGCTTAATGTTTAAGTAAATGGGCCGGCACGAGCCCGACACTATAATAAATGGGCCGGCCCAAGCACGGCACGAAGCACGACTAGGCCAGCTTAAAATGGGCAGGGCCGGCCCGTTTGCCACCTCTACTTTAATTATTGGAAAGAAACAAAACTTTAAACAACCCACTTTTCTTTTAATGAAACTATAAACTTGTATTAATCAAAGAAAAAAAATCAAGTACAAAATGGTAAATAAAAAGAAGGGTTAAATACTGTTTAGTCCATGTACTTTGCCTCTCTCATCGTTTCAGTCCCTGACATTCTAATTTAATCTAAAAACTCCCTGATATCACAATTTCCCTCTAATAGGTCCCTTCAGCGTGAAATTAGGAGTTGGCATTGAGTGAAATATCCAATATACCCCCTCTGTTATTTCTTTTTCATTTTTTTCCTTTTTAATTTCTTTTTTTCCTATTAAATTTTTAAATTTTTATTTTTCTTTATCCTTTTTAATTTCTTTTTTCCTTTTTTTTCTTTTTTCCTTTTTAATTTCTTTTTTTCCTTTTTCCTTTTTTTCTTTTTTCTTTTTCCTTTTTAATGACCATCATATCCTGCTGCATCAATAGCGCCACGTTGGCGAACCAATCCTGATCGACCCGAAACCCCAATTATTGTTCTCCACGCCAGCGACCATTTTTCTTTTCCATCACTATTCTTCTTCTTCACTTCTGGTTTTGGTCAACTTGGCCATCAAAAACCACCATTTCAACCAGACCCACAATCCAAATCACCATTTTGAGCAAAACCCAAAAAACTCAGAGTCTGGAAAAATGGTAGTTTTCAGTGAAAAGTTTCCAAATTGAGGCTTGATGTGGAGAGAGAAAGTGGGAATTGAGTGGGAGAGAGAGAAGTAGGTTGTGAAAACAAGAGGGGAGTGGTGGAGCGGCGAATTTCTGAGCTGATTGGGATCTGCTTATGTTTGAGAGATGGCGTCGACGACGATGGAGACGAGGGCGGATCCGCTAAGAGACCACGGAGGGAGATGGCTTCAGAGAAGGTGAAGAAGTGATCGATCAGCTCCTAGCAGAGCTTTTGCCCGATGCCCATCTATACACCACCAAGCTAGGTCTTTGTTGGGTTTGGTTTCAATTTGGGGAGAGAAACAAATGGGTGTTGGAGTTTGATCGGAATGGGATTGGTGGGTTGAGGAAGGAGAAAGTAGGGAGAACGAAAAGAAAAAAAAAAGGAACAAGAAAAAAAGAAGAAAAAGCAAAAAAGAAATTAAAAAGGAAAAAGAAAAAAGAAAAAAAGAAATTAAAAAGGAAAAAAGAAAAAAAAAAGGAAAAAAAGAAATTAAAAAGGAAAAAAAGAAATTGAAAAAGAAAAAGAAAAAAAAAGGAAAAAAAAAATAACAAAGGGGTATATTGGACATTTCACCTAAGGCCAACTTCTAATTTGACGCGGAATGGGCCTATTGGAGGGAAATTGTGAGGTCAGGGAGTTTTTAGATTAAATTAGAATGTTAGGGAATAGAGACTGAAACGATGAGAGAGACAAAATACATGGACTAAACAATATTTAACCCTAAAAAGAAACTGCAAACAAGAGTATCAAAGAGAGCCAACGAGCTAAACGATGTGCCATCGTATTAGCCTTCTAAAACTTGTACTTTAGTTCTTAGAATGGATGGATATGAGAAACTCGTAGGCATTCTCGTAGCAATCTAAGAAAGGTCCCAAGTGCGAACAAACTTAAACCAATTAAATGGAAAGAATCAACTCAAATATTTAGAGTAAACTGACAGGCTAAGCATCTAGTTAGGGCCATGTTCTATGTCTGTAATCAATTCAACTAAAAGAATCAAATCAATTAATAGCTAACTGACCACTATATGTTTAACTTAATACAATGCAAAACCTACTTTCAGGCTATTGTACGATATTATTTTCATCAGATCTGCTAATATAAGGGACAATGTTAAGGGACTGAAAGTCTTGTGGCTGAGCTCACCATGTACTAAATTGAAGGCTGGAATTAGAGCAACTTAAAATTGTGTATTTATTTTCAGGTATTAGATGTAGTTGTGTCTTACAGTTCTTCAAAAACTGTTTCTTAGGTGAGCAACTGTAGTTATCTAATTGTTTGAATATCGATTGTTAATTACTTATCTCATCGCCAATGAAACTAGCAAGAAAATTAATATAAATTTAACTAGTATTTGATTTAGTGATAAGTCATCTCAAAGTGGTATCAAGTTAGAAATCTCCCTCCCGTTTAATAATACATATTAAAAATTCAATATGTCATAAAAGACTTTGAAAACAACTGCATGGCTAATCAATTTGCAAAACTACAGGCTAAATTAAACTAGGTAGTCTGGAGTTTAGGATTAAAGTCCCTTCTTTCATGCAAAATTGAAAATTTTTTAGTTAATGTGTTTAGTAAAAGACTTGATAATTTGAAATTACTTTGGGCCCGGAGTTTCATACTCCATTTGAACCTAGATTTGCAAAACAATGAGGCAAATCTAGTGCTATATATAATTTTTTTTTAAGCTGCCTATATGCTAACTTAAAGCGAGTCGGTGACCATTGCAAGGGAAATACAGATCCTTTTTCCTTTGGCGGGTAAATGTGAAGTTATTTGATCTCTCGTAACTCGTAAACGATGTGTCGTACAAACACTCTGAAAGCGAAAATCACAATGGACAAAATTGTAATCATTGAGCCTCATCTTCAACAAGCAGCCTTATGGTTAAAATGGCATACTCATGGAGTCTCACTAACGCATTCCCATCTTCAAAGTCCATTCACCCACTCTTCGTCTGTCAACTCCATCATGCCATTACCCAAAAACCACCACCTCCATCTCTACCTCCTCTTCTTCCTCTTCCTCCTCTCCAACGCCGCCGCAGCCGACGAGCTTCAAATCCTACTAAAACTCAAATCCTCCCTCCAGGACTCAAACTCCCAACCTTCGCCACATGGGACTCCACCGCCAATTCGTTTTGCAAATTCACCGGAATCACCTGCAACGTCGTCGGTTCGGTTCGAGAAATCGAACTTTCGAACCAGAAGCTGTCGGGGTCTCTTCCGTTGGACTCCATATGCCAACTTCCCTCATTAGAAAAGCTCGCTTTCGGGTCCAATTTCCTGCACGGTACAATCACGGAGGACTTGAGAAACTGTACGAAGCTGAAATACCTGGATTTGGGGAAAAACTTGTTCGCGGGTTCATTCCCTGACATATCTTCCTTGTCCCAACTGGAGCATCTTCATCTGAACGGCAGCTGGTTTTCCGGGATTTTCCCGTGGACTTCCCTCACCAACATGACTGGTCTGATTCGTTTGAGCTTGGGTGACAACCCGTTTGATCCCAGCCCGTTTCCAAAGGAAGTTGTAAATCTTAACAAGCTCGAGTGGCTCTACTTGGCAAACTGCAGCATCCAAGGAACAATACCAAGTGAAATCGGGAACTTGGTCGAGCTTATCAACCTGGAGTTGTCCGATAACAACATGACCGGAGAAATTCCGGCCGAGATTGGACAGCTCACCAAGCTCTGGCAGCTGGAGCTCTACACCAACGGGTTCACCGGAAAGCTTCCTTTCGGGCTAAGAAACCTCACCATTCTCGAGAACTTCGACGCCTCTGAGAATTTTCTGGAAGGCGATTTGAACGAGTTGAGGTTTCTGACCAACTTGGTTTCTCTGCAGCTGTATGACAACAATTTTTCCGGCGAAGTACCGGAAGAGTTCGGCGAATTAAAGAAGCTTGTGAATCTGTCTTTGTACGGTAACAAGCTGACCGGTCCTCTGCCTCAGAAATTGGGTTCTTGGTCGGAGATTGACTTCATCGACGTGTCGGAGAACTTCTTGACCGGGACTATTCCGCCGGACATGTGCAACAAAGGGACGATGAAGCAGCTGCTCATGCTTCAGAACCAATTAACTGGCGAAATTCCGGCAAACTACGCTAAATGCACGACGTTGACCCGGTTCAGGGTCAACAACAACTCCCTCTCCGGTGTGGTTCCGGCAGGACTTTGGGGATTGCCGAATGTGGAAATCATTGACATCACTTCGAATCAAATTGAAGGGCCGATTACTTCCGATATCGGAAACGCCAAGAAGCTTGCGCAGTTGTTTGTGAGGTACAATCGGTTATCTGGTGAATTACCGGACGAGCTTTCGAAGTCAACTTCGTTGGTTTCGGTTATGTTGAATAACAATCAGTTTTCCGGTAAGATTCCGGCGAAGATAGGGGACTTGAAGCAATTGGGTACTCTGCATTTAGAGAACAACTTGTTGTCTTCTTCGATTCCCAAGTCATTGGGAAGCTGTAGTTTCCTCAGTGACTTGAACATGGCGAACAACTCGCTTTCCGGTGAAATCCCATCATCTTTGGGCTCTTTGCCGACCTTGAATTCTCTGGATTTGTCTCACAACCAACTCTCCGGAAAAATCCCGGAAAGTCTAGCATCTCTGAGACTAAGCATGCTTGATCTTTCGCACAACAGACTGACCGGTGCCGTACCGGAATCTCTCTCGATTGCAGCCTACAACGGCAGCCTTTCCGGTAACCCGGGTCTCTGCAGCATGGACATCACCTACTTCCCACGGTGCTCGCCGAAAAAGGAAATGTCCGACGATGTCAGGACACTCATTATTTGCTTCTCAGTGGGTACAGCAATATTGTTTGTTTCACTCATTTGCTTCTTGTTCTTAAAGGGGAAGGAGAAAGATCAAGACCGTTCATTGAAGGAAGAATCTTGGGATGTAAAGTCTTTCCATGTAATAACCTTCAGTGAGGATGAGATTCTTGATTCCATTACTCAAGAGAATCTAATTGGAAAAGGAGGTTCTGGAAATGTCTACAAAGTGTCACTAGACAATGGCAAAGAACTCGCCGTGAAGCACATATGGAACACTGATCCAAGCGGCCGGAAAATGTTCAAGAGCACCAACCCGATGCTCGGGAGACGGGGCAGTGGTAGTTCGAAATCGAAGGAATTTGATGCTGAGGTGCAGACGTTGAGCTCAATAAGGCATGTGAATGTGGTGAAGTTGTTCTGCAGCATTACTAGTGAGGACTCGAGCCTTTTGGTCTACGAGTACTTACCGAACGGAAGCTTGTGGGATCGGCTGCACACGTGTGAGAAGATGAAGCTTGATTGGGACGCAAGGTATGAGATTGCAGTCGGAGCAGCCAAAGGGTTGGAGTATCTGCACCATGGCTGTGAGAGGCTAGTGATTCATAGAGATGTCAAGTCGAGTAACATTTTGTTAGATGAGTTTTTGAAGCCCCGGATCGCGGATTTTGGGCTCGCCAAGATGGTTCAGACTAATGCAATTAAGGACTCGACTCATGTTGTTGCTGGAACACACGGTTACATAGCTCCTGGTTAGTAATCAAATTCTTAGTTTTAATTTATTCAGGTTCTGTTTTAAGGTAATCAAATTTGTTAATGTACTAATTTGATTTTGGTTATGCAGAATATGGTTACACCTACAAGGTGAATGAGAAGAGCGATGTGTATAGCTTTGGTGTAGTACTAATGGAGCTAGTGACCGGGAAAAAGCCGATAGATCCATCCTTTGGGGACAACAAGGACATAGTGAACTGGATATGTGGCAACCTGAAGAGTAGAGAGAGCGTGTTGGGTGTGGTGGACTCGTACATTCCTGAGGCCTATAGGGAAGAGGCTATCAAGGTATTGAGAATTGCAATTCTATGCACAGCTAGGCTTCCAGAGCTAAGACCTTCCATGAGAAGTGTCGTTCAGATGCTTGAAGAAGCTCACGAGCCAATGAAATTGCTGGACATTGTTATCAGCAAAGATGGTTCTAGTAAGAAAATGGAAGTACTTAAAGGAACAGAGAAGTGAAAATCCAGACTCGGGTTCGAAAATTAGTTGGAGCAACCCGATAGTCGCGTCCATGGTTATAATTAAATTCTACTTAAACAACTTGGAAATACGATGTAGTATATGACAACTGAGAATAGTGGCTGTAACAATAATAGCCAGAGCCACCAAAATTATATATGTTTTGTAATATTGTTAATGCATAAGAGTGGCCAAGGCTCTTTTCTTTACCACGTATCATGTATGTGTCTGGTTGCCTAGTGCCTTGCTTGAGAGGAAAGCTAGTTAATTTGTTTAAAAAAAACAAATTGAGAACAGCCAAGTTTTAGACCCTTTTAAACTTTTAACCTTTCCTAAAAATTTTAACTACTTGAACAGTATTTCGGGCATTGGTCACCGGAGTTGAGCATTACTCAAGATAGATTGATCGAGCGGTACTTGAGGGGGATATATTTCTAAGATTATGAAAAATAGACCACAAAAGTCTTATCGGTTAAGAACCCATGACTAGTCTCCGAAGCTTCCTTTTTTTATTGTATTCACTTTTATTGCCTGTACTTGATTTTCTGGGAAACAAGAACTTGTTTGATACGCAAGGGACAGGAATGTATGCATCAATGTAAGAGTAGTGGTGAATGATGGTTGGCTTATGTAATGGAGATACCAAGAGATCTTTAATAGATTTGATGGCACTGGTCTTCAGAATAGTACTAGATGTCGCGGGTTACATTGTTTTTTCCGAATTTTATGTGTTAAAAAGAGTAATAATCATAATGTAAACAATGTTAATTAAATTTATTATTGTTTTACAATATGTAAAAGCTAGTGTTTAATCAAACTGGTATACATACATATTTCAAAATTTGTAAGTTTCGGCAGGAGCTGGCATTCTAACCAAGCCATCCATTTTTACAATTTTCAAAAAATTGGCATCCTAAGTTCCTAACCAAAGATGATGTTTATAAACAAATTACACGTGCCTAGTTCTTAGCTTGTGAGGCTTCTTCTGTGCTGGGGAGGACCTCAATTGCTCTTGAATGTGATGGACATCAACTGAAATAGTACGCATGAAGATGAGAGAAAATAAATCAGGATACAAAATATAGAGAACAGCAGGATATGGAATATAAAAACCAAAGACAGAATTTTTTTTTTGAAAGGACCAAAGGCAGAATTATAGTAGGTAAGTAGCTAAATAAGTCAAGTTTTACTTAGGCAGATGAATATGATAAAGTTTAGTATTTGAAAAGTGTAGATATCTCACTGACATAAGTAATGAAACACATAATGAAGCAGTCTCCATATGAAAGTTTACAAAAAAGATCAAACTACCAGAATGTATTAAAACACAGAATTCATCAATCAAATCACAACAGGAGTTCTCATGCTGGTGAAAATAAAATGCTCTAAATAAATTTGTTAAAATAAAATAAAATAAAAAATAAAAAAAGAACCAAAAGAGGCGGTATATCTCACTCCTTAAGCTTTCCTCAATACATAACACAAAGGAGTCTATGAATATAGGTTCAACTTGCACGTATCAAATAGATGGAAAGCACTTTGTAATTAGATAAAATGTTACTAAACAACCTGCATTTTTGAACAACCATATCTCGGAGTTCTTTGAAATGCATATCAACCTCTAAAGCTAAAAAGTAGACATCAAAGGATTTAAAAACAGAGTCCACTATTTCAATTGTTAGTGATATGTATCTACAACTTCCATTCCAAATTCATTAGATACACATAAGAAGGTTGATTATTTCACACGCACCTTGTTGCGTAAGTTTCTAGCCATTTTAGCATGAGCAGCCCCTTTAGTGAGCTCCATATTTAACTGTGCTTCTGCATCTTCCTCTTCTAGCCACTTTTCCTGCAAGTATATTGCTCAATAAGTTAAAGATTATCAAGAAATGATTAACCAAGATGCTATAAATACCTGTAATACCAAATTACCAGCATTATTGAACCTCAAATGATAAAGAAGACTATCATTATGGAAAGTGTAACTCAATAGTACATCATTTTGGGATATACCTATACGGTAACTTTTGACAGAAGCTGCATCCACATTTCCTCAAATTTTGCGATCGAAGTTTTTGCCGTAAAATGAACATCTACACTCTGAAAACCAAGTATAACAGCTAATTTCATCATAAACTTCAATACAAAGGACAGCAAAGCAAGATGTAAGTGCTAGATGCATGACGAGATAGAAGAGTAATAAAGATGTTTAATGGAAATCTCAAATGCAGAATGCATAGTAATGCATTACGCACATTTAACTCATGCATAATGCATCCCTTAGCCAAATTGTTGAAGTTCTTATTATTTGCTAGCTTGATATGGCATCTACAATATGGTCCACAGTATTATTGAGGGTTAGATTAAGAGGAGATCTCTGATTAAGCCAACTGTGAAGAAGTCCATCCCCTCTAAGAAAATTAGCACATATCCAAATATTTCAAAACAGAGAATTTAATGGTTTGAGGAAATAATTGATTGTCAGACCATCTAATTCTGAAATTTGTGGATGATTAGTCGATTGACATGAACAATCATTGATGTAAATGAATTCACAGACCTCAAAGTCAAAGAAATATATCACAAATTGATCCACAATGGCAGAGACTCCCCTAATAAATGAGCGGATTGTATGAATGCCTTCAAAAGTTGAGGTTTTCGATTCACTGACCAAGAAATCAGTTCGAGTATTTGCTTATGGTTAGATTTTGGACTTCATAATTCAATCCACTGAATCTATTGAAGGAATTTTTGGTATGGTTACTTGATTTCTCTATCTCCTGAGAAAAGGAACATTCTTCCAATAATATCAACACAACAAATTCACAAATTTATGGAGCACAAACACACACACGAATGTAATCACAAAAAACCAAATCTTCCAAAGAATTTTTTTGTTTTGTTTTAATTTTTAAATTCTGACATCCAATTAATTTACCTGCTCAATGTAACCAAACCAAAAATTGAAAGCTCAATCACAGCAATGGAACTATGGAAGCCATCACCAACTGCAAAGCTACAAATCCCAAATGGCCAAGAAATCAAATGAGAAATCCATGCCACCAATACATTTAAAAACTGACAAAATTCAACACAAATATAAACTAAAAAAATAAAAATCAATAAATTTCACAATCAAGTTCTCAATTACCCAAAGGCAAAAAGCCAAACTCATAACGCACAGAAACCATCAAAGCATTCCCACTCTCATTTAATGAAAACAAAAAAAAAAAACAAAGAAAAAAAGGTACTTGTTTGAACCTAAAATTAACATTTTTTCCCGTCGAGGAGGACTCGAAGAAATCGGGCCAATATTTGTGGCCCAAGCATTTATTTTTGACAAGTTCGGAAAATATATTATTTAGAGGTTGTTGACACCCAAATTTCCAGCTAGCAAGCCCAATTAATGCTTTAAGCCCAATTCATATTTCGAGGCAAATTACACCAGCAAACATCACGCCACGCACGTGGACCCAAGCCACATTCACGCACTTGGGGCTTACAAGAATGGGTGTGGTGTGGAAGGTAACAGAATTGCATGAGGCTCGTTATTAGTTTTAGGCTTGTTGATAATTTTGGACTTGGGACCAAAATTCATGCTCAACAGCCTAACTCTTAATACGGGTAAGTGAAGAAGAGAGAGAGAGCCCAAAAACCCAAGCCCAAATCCTTTAGAAACAAACAAAATAGTAAATGCTAAACATAGGATTCTTGATCCTAGCCGCATAACATAATCCCATAATCCCAGCAGCACATAATCCCAGCAACACAGCAGAAATCTTGGGATTGCAATCCTAGCAGCAAATCCTGCCTAAATTATGGCAGAAAACCTGCCCAAAATCTCATAGCCCTAAACACAACTTGACAAACCAAAACACATTGCAAAATCCAGTATATGCATTTAACCCAAGCCATCTCTTTACCCAGCAGTAGAGACCTTCCACCGAGATTCCTTTGGCTGTTGGAATTGCAGATAAATAGCTACTGCCGCAACACAGCAGAAATCTTGGGATTACAATCCCAGCAGCAGATTTCACGGCAGAAAATCTGCCAAACCTATTCCATAATCTTTTTTAGACAAAACCTGACTGATCAAGAGGCATTACAAAATCCAGTATATGCATTTAACCCAAGCCATCTCTTTACCCAGCAGTAGAGACCTTCCACCGAGATTCCTTTGGCTGTTGGAATTGCATATAAATAGCTACTGCAGCAACACAGCAGAAATCTTGGGATTGCAATCCCAGCAGCAGATTTCACGGCTGCCAAACCTATTCCATAATCTTCTTTAGACAAAACCTGACAGATCAAGAGGCAATACAAAATCCAGTACATGCATTTAACCCAAGCCATCTCTTTACCCAGCAGTAGAGACCTTCCACCGAGATTTCTTTGGCTGTTGGAATTACATATAAATAGCTACTGCTGTAACCAAGGGGGGGGGGATCAGAACGGGGTATGCTAGCAAGCTCTCTAGCATTCTTCTTCTATCATGCCTCATCTCTGCCAAATCCACCTTTAGTTTTCCATCCTTTCCAATTCATATCCTACCCAAATCTCTTATTCTATCTACCTAAACCAATATGCCATCACTGCTGTGATCTCTTCTTCTGAAACTCATGTTTTTCTAGCTCCCACGCCACATGCATCTTGCCAAGCCTCTTTTGAAATGATCAACTCACTACCGTGCATAAACAAGGAGCTGCCGGGAAGAACACAACAGCAAGCTTCCCAGGATTCTCAGTCCTTCGAAGTTTGCCGGGCCTAGTCTTCGCTTACTCAGATAAAGGGGGCAAAGTTTTGGGTCCTTACCCATGAATATCCACTGCCGTACAACTCCGATCAAAGTGCCCCCCTACATTTTTTGCGACTTCACTGGGGACTAGGCTGTGTTTCCACCTCAGCTTCCTTAACAGCAGCATTTTACTCCAGAAATTTTCCATGCTTACTTCAAACCAATCATGCCTTATCACTGGCAATATGTATCAAATGCAATCAAGGGGAGCTCTCTTGATGAACATGCAAATACTCATTACCACACAAGCTTGTTGCTTATTGCATTGACTATGAGACTTTAATCCATGAGTTTCTGTTACAGAAATCATGAAAGCTGTCAAAATCAAATTTATTCACTCATTATTCAAGCTTCAATATTGAGTGAACAAATGAAGAGTCTATTACTCAATCTATAAAAAGCTATCTCACCTCGAGGCTTCAACAAAACCAAACAAGCCACCACAAATAACCTCATCACCAGCTGATGCATTTCTTCTAGATCTGATAAGGTTTGAACCTTCTGCCTGGGAACTAGGCCATGATTCCAGCGGCTAACTTCTTCCTTGCTTAACATATGTCATGCTGAATCTTGACTACCACTGCTGGGAGCAATATATAAACATCCTGCAAGCATCATAACCATTAGTGCCACAAAACTAACTTACTTTTGTTTAGCCATTTTTCAAGCATTTTGAGCCTATTTACCAGATTTTTCATAAACCTTCCCAACAACATGAAAAAAAAATATATATATCAGTCCTTATTTGTGTCAATACCATCAACTCAGTATACTCAAACTCAAAGTCATCCTTTTTCTTTCAAGCATCATGCAAGAATACTTGGCGGCTTTGCTTAATGAATTTCAAAAAAACATGCTGTGATTTAACCATGGCTCCCTCCATTTCATAGCAGTGCTCTATGCTTCGAAAAAAAAAATCATGCTCTTATTCCATGGTAGGATGATAATTTTCTTGAAACTATCCATGCTTTTGTTGTCACAACACCGCCAGATACAGTCAAGCAAAACAGCAGCAAAAGGTCAAAGTGATGCAAACAAGCTTAGTAAGAAGAGACTTTTTTGTTCTTCACTTTTGAAAAATCTGGATTCAATTTCATTCTTACTTACTCTTTTGTGAACCTCTGATTTACACCAGAAAAGGATATCAATGAAAGTAAGTTTTGTTTTTCTCCTCAAAAGGCCAAATCTAGCTATTGAAAATTAAAGAAATCACATTTTTTCCCTCTTCCTCTCATACTCTGACACTACCTCTTTCCTGAAAATATTTATCTTTTATCTCAAATCATCATGTCCTTACAAGGTTGAACCGTTTACCTGAGGACTAGGCTATGATTCCAACAGCTAGCTTCCCTGTTGTTGCAACATATATTAATCTAATCTCTGTTCTTGATCTTTACAATCACTACTGGGAGCAGTTTATTAACGCCCCTGCAAGCATTACAACCATTAAATCTACATGCAAAACAATCTTACTATTGTTTAGCCACTTCTTGAGCATTTCAAGTCTATTTGAACATACCCTTTCATTGAACCTTACCAGGAAGCATAAAAGATAACCTCTTCATTGTTGATGCTTATACCAGGCAATAATGATATTCTAGATATTTTATACCTATATCGATCTATATGTCTAGCTAACATAAATGTGAAGCTACAATTCTAGAGAGAAATAATCTTACAAAAGCAACATGCATATGTTTTCTAAAACCCAAACACACAGCAGTGGTCATAAGCACAAGCCCCTCACACTTCTCAAGCGATATTCATTGCCGGAGAACACGCAAGCAAAAGTTAAATCTTATACCTTTAATCAGGCTACTGCACTTGGGGGCTGATGAGTTGGTTCATGTTGATTACCTTAAACAGCAGCTCATCCATCCTAAACTTTTTAGCCTCATATTCATGCATCAAGCTGATCCATCTAAAAGCAAAAAATATTCAAATCAGGCAAAATCATTCCCTTTACATACCATAACCAGCACCAAATTACATTGATATCCAAATCTTAACAACCCCACAAACAAATCCACTCTCCACAATCAGTCATACCATTTCAATTCATTGCATAGCTCAAGCGTACTAATTTAAATCAGAATCAATACATCACGCATAAGCACTCTTATAATCAGGCTTTTACCATTTGCATCACTCAAGAGCACCTTTCCAGATCCATACGCCAAACCAACCAGCAACAAGCAAGTTGAAAAAAAGAAGAACTACTATATTATTGACGGATCTCATGCATATTCGTATCAGGCACACACATTCAAAATTTACAATCTTATTTTGAAAATAAAGTCTTTCAAGCATGCAGAATAAGTGAAAGGAAACTTCAATCGCAACATTCATTATATTAAAAAAAAAAAAGAATTCATGCATGAAGACAGGAGCAACCAAGCAAAATGGATTGAGCATCATGCAACCCAAGCAATGTCCCAAGCAATTTAAGTTGTTCAAGGTGCTCAAATGTCCTGACAACTTCAAGAGAAAAAGAAAATTCATTGCTGGAACAAAGCCAAGACTGTAACGTTGCTTATTCATGATCAAGTTGCTAGTAAATCATGCAAGTCACCACTCACCGCCATGCTAAAAGGAGCTCGAAAAAAAAAAAAAAAAAAACAAGCCATTATGCCCAAAATAACTCAAATATTCTAAGTTGTTCTAGCTCCAATATTACGGTATTCACTACCTTGCAGGCCTGAAGCTCTGAGATCAACAACTCAACCCATTTTACTGCTGGGAATAAAGATGACGTCCAAATACATCCAAAAAGAAACTGAACTTTTAGCACGCTAATCTTATCTGACCACAGAAGAAAAACAATTCAATTCAAAGAATTTGAGCAAGCAAGGTATCATTCAAACTCAAAGATCAACAAGCACTTATTCAAGATTCAATCTTCCATGTGCTACTGATTTCAGACAATCAAGCATACATGCATACTCTCAAAACCAAACACTGAACCATCTTTCCTTCAGTATCCTAATCCACCTCCTTTACTAAATTCTATCCATTATCAAAATCAAGCATCTAGTGTCCTTCCCCTTCATTTTTGTTTAGATGAAGAAAGTAAACACTTCTAACCATTTTTCATTACACGTTGTCTTTATGTCCTCTAAGCCAAAACAGCTCACCATCATAATCAACCGAGCATACATACATGTCATTAAAGCTTGTACTAAAGCAATTCCAGCAGAAGTTCATGCAGCTGCTGCATTTCCTACTAAATCCTAATTCAACAATTTCAAGCCATGCCAAGCCGGTGATTAGTCGACAAGTAATTAATCAACATAAGAGTATAGCCGGAACATGCTAGCTATATCAAATTAGACCTGAGCTTAAATATCTATTATATAGCTCAAGCATGAATCACGACCTGCAAGCAAACATGACAGCCTTTATGCATGCATATTTGTGGTATTGTGTCACTGTCGTGCTACGTGCAAAAGATTGGTTTTGCTCGAAGTAAAAGATGATTCATGATGAAAAGCGCATGCCTATAGTCTATTGATTCATTGGAAAATGGGAACTAGAATTTAAGGCTTCCAAGCACCCTACTGCTGGATCAGTTCAAATCACTTTCTGCCCATTCAAGGCATCATGATTTAAAAAAAAAACTGAAAGAGTCAAAGTTCTTATGATGTTTGAATAATCAAAGATTCATCTACACAATGCCAAACTCATGCTCATGCCACTCATACTTCATGCCAAGCTCATACTCATGCCAAGCTCCTTGTCAAGCCAAGCGGATTCACGACCAAGAGTAACAATTCAATACTTAAACAAGCTTATGTTAAGCAAAATATTTTAAGCATATAAGCATACAAACACCAATCATTTCAAGCTTCTCTCTAAGGTCATGCATCCAACAACGAACTAACAAGCATACAAAGGCAAGTCATTCCAAGCTCAAATCTTGCAAGATCCTATATGCATCGAAAACCAAGTGAGAATCACGCCAAGCCATTACATCCAAGTACATGCTTTCCAACACTAATGCACTCTCATTTGACCATTAAAGAAACTTGAGAAGTCACAATCTTATACCATCAAGCACCTGCCTACGACATGCCCAAGCATAATGGTCACTAATTGAATCTATTCAAACCGAAACAAGCAAGGCGGACATCATACAAGCTCATGCTCTTACCAAGCCAAATTCCTTACATGACAACAAATTAATCAAGACATGTATACCTGGAGAGTCAAGCAAGACAATGCGAAAAACCAAATTGCCAAATGCTGCTGTAAAAGCAACATGAACCACTGCCATGCAGTATAATTCAAATCAATAGTCTTTTCCAAACCATTTTGTGATAATCTTACTTCGTTAAACCAACATGCTAACCTATTTTTAACCTTATCCATACCAAATTTTTTCTAAACAATCTCTTGCTGTTGTGACAACCTCTTATCATGCTAGATAGACCAAATCTTTTTCTTCTTAAAATGACCGGACCTAGTTTCAATAACCAAAAGCACCTTCCTATAAGCAACAAATGCTTCTAACCCTTTAAACAACCATCATGCCAAGCTAATACCTAGAACACCTCATGCATATGTCAATCGGGTCATAACCAAGACAGCCATGCCAAGAATACAAACTTCTCTCTTTCAAATGAGTGCGTCCACCAAGTAACCATCTGCTAGCTCAAGCCATCAAAAGCTCATGCCTAGAATATGCCCAAGCATGACTATCACAAGTTCAATCGAAACAAAAGTCAAGCCAAGCAAAGATATTTTTTGTTTTACAATATCAAAGCTAATCAAGCAAGACCATGCCATGCAAACCATCGCAAATTCAACCCAAACAAATTACTGATAAAGTGTCAGTAACATGATCAAGCCAAGCTAAGAAAGTTACATATACCAAGCCAAACAACGCCATGCTATATCATTCATTTTCACAATTATAGCAGTAAAATAGGAAAGGCTCACAAACGGCTAGCAAAAAAGGGCTCACAAAGGCAGGTTACATCACAGTCCCAGCAATAACAAAAAATATGTTATGTGATAGTTGCAACAATTAAAACAAGCCACAGCAAAACATGCCATGCAAATTCATGCTATTAACTTCAATTCTTGACAAGCAATATCCATATTCATATACTATCAATCAATCGTTGTGATTATTGAGCAAATTCAAATCCCAGCAGCAAGCATAAAGAGTTCACCACCAGAGAAAAGATCGACCAATGTTTCAATTGCATTCAAGAATACAACTTTGAATAATCAAATGCAAGCATATTTCAAGAGAAGACTCTTGTATGGATGCTCACCTGGATATCGTGACGACCACAATGCAGCGATTTAGCCCAGTAAGCTAATTCCCAGCAGCCAATCAAAGCAACGACAAAGCTAGCACCACTGCAATAAAGTCAAGGTTGTGTGTGGTCAGTGCGTTACCACAGCTACCATAAGTCATACAAATCCACAGAGAACATGCTAAAATAAGTAAGCAAGCCAAAGCCAATCCACAAAGAAATCCTATACAAATGAAAATCCTACATGAAAGCATTTATTGACCTAGAAGATAACACCAAGCAAGATATAGCAAAAAGAATGTATATGACTCAGATATGCTAGTCAGGCACATGATCATGCAAATCTGTGACAATGAAGGAAAAGCTTGCTAAGCAATTCAAGCAAAAAAAATTCAGTTACTGTGATCAAGTTAAAGCTCACTTCATTGCTGTGTTCAAAGCTTCCACCGTTTACTGACATCTAGTTTATCATCGGAATTGATACTCTCATATCTTGTGTCATTGGCCTCTACTACTCTACTGCTGAAACAAAAGCTGCCGTAATCAATTTTGTGAAATCAAAGTTCAAGCACAAGGTATCTCATCTAAAGCAAAAAATGTGGAGAAGTCATAAGCGCAAGCATTTATGGTCCAGCAAGCATTATACAAACTTTCACAAGCAATGATTTCAACATCAGATCCAAATATTGCTACTCATACAAAATTCAGCAACCAAAGTCCTACTTTAAGCCTTCATTACTCTACACAAGCATCTATAGCCATACTTTAAGCCTTTATTACTCTACACAAGCATTTACATATCCAGTCTATCACCAAATTTAGTGCCCATGCTTCACATCAAATATTACCATTTAAATGTCCCGTACATGTTTTGATTAAAGGCCGAAAATCTTGAATCCAAGCTGTTAATTTCTCCCTCAAAGCATCACGGAGAAAATCATACCTGATTTTCTAGAAGAAAAATCATTGTTGAGATGGATCTATAAGGTGTAGAGGCAAACAAGAAATCAATGAAATTTGAGCCCAAATATGTCTAAACCCTATGTAAGGTGGGAATCACGAGCAATTTCATGCTTAATACATGGCATATTAGCCTAACTCTATGAACCAATATATCATGCCAAGTCCATGCTAATACCAAGCTTGTGCTCATGCCACTCGAACATCATGCCAAGCGCATGTTCGTGCTAAGATCATGCTCAAGCCAAGTAGATCCACGATCAAGAGGAACACGCCAATACTTAAACAAGCTTACGCCAAGCAAAAGTAATTTAAGCATACAAGCATCCGACATGCATACACAAGCCATGCCAAGCTCCTCTCTTAAGGTCGTGCTTCTACCATCGAACATATGAGGGCCATGCCAAGCAACCAAGCTCATTCTTTTTAATGCTGACTCCCTCTAAAAATACTTAAAATGGCCACAAGCTCAAGCTACCAAAGCACACACCCAAGCAAAGCTACTGCATGCCGTTCACACTCCAAGCAAGAAACCAAGCAAAACTAAAACCATTGAATTAATATGGCCAAGCCAAGCTAAGAAACATGATTTACATGGTAAATAAAGCCAATTAATACCATGCTGCATCATGCTTTATTGCAATCACGGCATTAAAAAAAAAACATATATCAGCCATGGCAAAGCATACTATACAAAGTGATGCCTATAATCAAAGTCAAGCAATTCAGCCATACATAAGAGTGAAGTGAATCAGCAAAGTGTTAGAGGAAGCATAAAATTTCCGGATTTCTAGCTAACCGGTTCACAGTTTTGTTCCAAAGATGGTATATTTAAGTGGTAGGGCTTGATGACAAGAAATTCAAATGCAGTATCAAGAGTTATTCTCATTCAATCAGTTGCCGACATTGTTGAGCAAATTCACATCACAACAGCAAATCAATGTCGCTGAAGCAACAAGCAGTCACGGCAACAAATTGATGCAAAAACCAAAATACGCGAAATGCAGCAAATCAATCACAACAACAAATCAATGTCACTGAAGCAACAAGCAATCATTGCAGCAAATTGATGCAAAAACCAAAATACGCAAAACGCAGCAAATCAATCACAGCAACAAATCAATGTCGCTGAAGCAACAAGCAATCACAGTAGCAAATTGATAACGCAAGAACCAAAATACGCTATAACACAGCTATTATCATTGCTAAAATAGAGAAGGGGGAAAGATAGAGATAGCAGAGGAATAAGAAGCCTATACCCAGCAGAAGGAAGTTTGACCCAGCAAGCCTATAGAGCAATCTTCATTCCATTCCTTTCTTCCAGGCGCAAAATCTGATCAAGAAGTCTAAAGATACTCTACCACATGCTTGATGCAATCAATCTGTTTTGTAAGAGGCTAAGGAGGTCGTGAACATGATTTCTCATATCAAAAGATTGTGAAGGAAGACAAGTTCCTTTCCGTCAAAATTAAAAAACTGACTTTTGAGGAGAAAGACGTCTTGTGAAACAAAAAGATGAGAAAAGCCTAATGGATTTCACGGGCCAAGACCACTTTCCTAAAAGAAAGGTTATTGGAGGCTGGACTCTTTCCTTCTGGGAGTCCGATGATGAGAAGCATTTATTTTTCAAGCTAAATAAGTCTTAGCTCGTATCCGGAGGATTTGCAACCCAACATATCTTTCAAGCCAATATATCATGCAATGAGTCTTCGGATTTGATTATGTAGCCCGTAACATGCTTGCACGACCTACATAATCAAGGGGGCTAATGTTGACACCCAAATTTCCAGCTAGCAAGCCCAATTAATGCTTTAAGCCCAATTCATATTTCGAGGCAAATTACACCAGCAAACATCACGCCACGCACGTGGACCCAAGCCACATTCACGCACTTGGGGCTTACAAGAATGGGTGTGGTGTGGAAGGTAACAGAATTGCATGAGGCTTGTTATTAGTTTTAGGCTTGTTGATAATTTTGGACTTGGGACCAAAATTCATGCTCAACAGCCTAACTCTTAATACGGGTAAGTGAATAAGAGAGAGAGAGCCCAAAAACCCAAGCCCAAATCCTTTAGAAACAAACAAAATAGTAAATGCTAAACATAGGATTCTTGATCCTAGCCGCATAACATAATCCCATAATCCCAGCAGCACATAATCCCAGCAACACAGCAGAAATCTTGGGATTGCAATCCTAGCAGCAAATCCTGCCTAAATTATGGCAGAAAACCTGCCCAAAATCTCATAGCCCTAGACACAACTTGACAAACCAAAACACATTGCAAAATCCAGTATATGCATTTAACCCAAGCCATCTCTTTACCCAGCAGTAGAGACCTTCCACCAAGATTCCTTTGGCTGTTGGAATTGCAGATAAATAGCTACTGCAGCAACACAGCAGAAATCTTGGGATTACAATCCCAGCAGCAGATTTCACGGCAGAAAATCTGCCAAACCTGTTCCATAATCTTCTTTAGACAAAACCTGACTGATCAAGAGGCATTACAAAATCCAGTATATGCATTTAACCCAAGCCATCTCTTTACCCAGCAGTAGAGACCTTCCACCGAGATTCCTTTGGCTGTTGGAATTGCATATAAATAGCTACTGCAGCAACACAGCAGAAATCTTGGGATTGCAATCCCAGCAGCAGATTTCACGGCAGAAAATCTGCCAAACCTATTCAATAATCTTCTTTAGACAAAACCTGACAGATCAAGAGGCAATACAAAATCCAGTACATGCATTTAACCCAAGCCATCTCTTTACCCAGCAGTAGAGACCTTCCACCGAGATTCCTTTGGCTGTTGGAATTACATATAAATAGCTACTGCTGTAACCAAGGGGGGGGATCAGAACGGGGTATGCTAGCAAGCTCTCTAGCATTCTTCTTCTGTCATGGCTCATCTCTGCCAAATCCACCTTTAGTTTTCCATCCTTTCCAATTCATATCCTACCCAAATCTCTTATTCTATCTACCTAAACCAATATGCCATCACTGCTGTGATCTCTTCTTCTGAAACTCATGTTTTTCTAGCTCCCACGCCACATGCATCTTGCCAAGCCTCTTTTGAAATGATCAACTCACTACCGTGCATAAACAAGGAGCTGCCGGGAAGAACACAACAGCAAGCTTCCCAGGATTCTCAGTCATTCGAAGTTTGCCGGGCCTAGTCTTCGCTTACTCAGATAAATGGGGCAAAGTTTTGGGTCCTTACCCATGAATATCCACTGCCGTACAACTCCGATCAAAGTGCTCTCTACAGAGGTTAAGTAAAGCCTACTTGGAGGCCAAGCAATCAGGAGGCAAATCTAAATATTCATTGATTTACTATTTAATTATCAATATATTTGATAATTAATGGTGGTTTGCTTGGTTGTCAAGACTGTGCAAGATGGGAAGATAAATATGCAGGCTACATATATGGTCGAGATTACGCGAGCCATGCGAGGAATTATGACTGCCCATTCAATTAATGTGTAATGGCATGTAAAGATTTGTGGTCATATTTTGGCATGCAAATCATGCTTGATGGTGGCATATATGATGTATGTATGTTGGCTCATGCATGGTTCAATTAAGGGAGGTTCCCCATGCTATTAAACATGGCAACGTGCTGTGCTTCTCCATCCATTCAAGAGTACTCATGCAATTAAATAGTATGGTGGGCCATTCACTACCAATTATATGTAATCAATGCTTTCCCATGCAATTGAGGATTGCTGGATGTGGAATGGAAGGAAGCCACCTTTAATTGCAATGAATAAGGCTACAGAGTCCTCGCGAAGATATGAATATAAGATGTGCATATCCATTAGCTCGCGGCCAAGAAGATTACGTTAAGGACTCCAGAAGGTAATTAATCTTGCCTATATTCTAGCTACGTCACAGAGGCAAACAACATTAATTATTGTTTACGATAATTATCAAGACTATTAAGAGTTTTGATTTGATTCAAGGCCAATAACTGTGGCCTAAAATATAGTATTTTATTCCTATTTGGAAGGTGAATCTGCAGCAGCCTATATATAGAGGCTAAAACGGAACAACAAGGACAACTCTTCAATCAACTAATCATACAGATTATCAAAGCCTCTCCGAAGCAAACCTACCCGGAACCCAGTTGCAACGCAGCAAAGCAAGGGTAACACCCTTGCAACCCAACGAAGCTAAAGATGTGCTTTAGCAAACCCGTGCTTTCTCCAAACTTCCCAGTGATTGCTCTGCTCAACCTACAACGTGGAGTATCGATTCGGTGACGTGAAGAGATCACAACCAAAGCCCTTACCCGTAAGGCGAGAAGTCCTTTTCCGGAAGGCAGAGAAAAGAACCTTGTGACGAGTTTGGTGCTGTCCTCGTCCACATCGTTTGATCAAGAAGTCAGGTTAAGGGATTCTCCGACGACTACACCCCACGGTGCTGGCACACCTGCGTACACTCTCAAAAGTGACAGTTTGCACCCATACCGGTTTTGGAGCCAAACATTTTGGCACGCCCAGTGGGAGTACACTAGAGTCTTTTTGTGTTCGCCATCATTGGGATGCCAGAAGAAAATATTTACCAAAAGCAATTCCTGAAATCATGCTTGACTTTGTGCCTATTCCTATCCCAGAAAATGCGAGCATAGAAGAGCCATTTGCTATCTTTCGACAGAATAATGCCATATATGATGAGAGGATGGAAAGAGCCATCGCGGAAGAGCGTCGAAGGCTTGATGAGATTTCAATTTCAATCCAAAAGCTTAAGATAGGGTCGCAACAGACACATGGACAAACCCAAGAAAACCAGCAGCAGCTTGTGAATGTCGTCGAAAACCAAAACAAACTGACCCCATCAGAATTCCTGACCTGGTGCGAGGAAGGTTCTAGCTTTTCTACTCAAGTCAGTTTGCATCAAGGCGAATTGGAACGTTAAGAAGCTGCTCGAGAAGAGGTTGTTTCTTAGACTGAATTGCCTATAGGTGGCAATCAATCCAAGGGCCTCACTGGTGAACCACAGCCTTTCACAGGGGCGGTGCAGGGAGAAGATGGTCCACAAGGTTGTTCTTCTGACAATAAAATTGTCTCTGAATAAATACTTGATTTCTCCACTGATCAAGCCAAATACGTGGCTACTGATCAGATGCAGCCCATGTTGATCCCTTTGATAACCAGAAGTAAATGCATGATCAGTTTAATTATGACTTTGCTATTGGACATCATCATGACCATGCAAAGGGTCAAGAGCATGGCCCACTTAATTACCAGGAAGAAAAGCCTCCAGAAGAAACTTGTCAAGAAAGATGTGGCCTTGCTACTAGACGTCGTCACGACCAAGGAGGTAATCAAAACCATGACCAACTTAATTGTCAATTAAGTTGCTATCTGCCTACTGGGATTCATCATAATCAAAAGCATGGGCCACCTTATTGTCATCAATTTAACCTTGGCCATGCTACTGGACGTCATGGTGAAGGTGGTCACAATCATGGCCAACTTAATTATCAATTAAGTTGTCGTATAGAGAAGCCAATCTGTGGCTTTATTACTCAATTCAAGCTGAAATTTTTCATTAGTGTTTCAAGGCCAAGCGGTGGCTTTGATATATGTGGAGGATACATCTACAACCCACCTTGCAAGAACGCCCTGAACAATTATTCTAGTGGCCAATTTGTCCTTCATGACTGCAAGTTTGAGTATCATCAATACAAGTTAACTCTTGTTTACAATTATCTAGCATCAAATTTCATGCAGGAGAAATTTGTTTATGTACTATACAGTCTATAGAGGCGTCTCAATATGATGCCTGGCAAGAAAATAGAGGCAAACAAATATTTGATATGCCTATTTTTGAAGAAGATATCGATTCATCAAATTTTGGTGACTCTAAATATGATCTCGATGCAGAGCCAATATATGATGAATACAATGACAATTACAATTTAATATTGGTTCCAAAATTCATATGCAGGAGTTAAAGTTCTTTGAAGCTCTTGATCATGAGAATTTTGACCAACAAGTAGTCAAATACGAAAGCCAATTAGCGGATTATTCTGAAGACGCCATGTTCTATGACATGGTAGTTGGCGACAAAGCCGATCTTGGGACACCATCATCTCCAAAATTGCAATTGAAGATCATGTTTCGCAAACCAACAAAGATACTTGGGGGCAATATTACTCTTTCTATGAGCCAAATTTCTTCCAAGTTTTCAACACGAAGTATCTTTGTTATTTTCCTACAAGCTCCCGCAAGAGGGATTTTCGTGCCATAAATTTTGATACATCGGAGCTTGGAGTGAAGCATAGATGGCTTCTCCCGTGGCCTTTGACAGGTTAGCTAAACTTGCTTTGGTATGCATAATCTTTCTTCACTTCTAGTAAGTTGTAGATTTTGGTTTATAGTTTTATTTTAGTTTTCTTTCTTTTTAGTTAGTTAAAAAAAAAATAGAAAAAGAAAATACAAAAAGAGTTTCAAGTTCCAGCGCTGTGGGGGATGCAAATAGCCGCGAGGCCATACACCCGCGAAGCTCCTAAGGGCTGCGAAGGAGATGAGCGCGAAGGCAATGGCCACGAAGCGATTGTTCGCAAAGGAGGCCAAATATTAAGCGAATGTTCGCGAGGAACATCTTCGCGAATGCTTTTCTAGCGTGCAATGATCGCATGAAGCAAGGGTCGCTGATATACATCGCCTGGGCCTCGCTAGAGAGCTTCGCCAGAAATTTCCAACAACCTATGCTACAACCAGAGCGAAGGCGATCTAAGGGCTGTCGAATGGTCTTTAGTGGATGTATGCCAATCCCGGTGGCAGACGTCGAGGTAGCTAAATCAAATTGCAGAAGGTTCCATACCCAATCCAGGTTAGTCTTCCACTGCTGTTGTGAAGATCAAGTTCAATTTCCGGGCAATAGTCGTTGGTTGTCCTCTGCGATGATAAACTGATCTTTTGTGGGCTATTCTCTTGAGCTTTCATCAAAAATCTGCTAATCTGAAATATGCACATAAGGTGTTTGATGGAATGCTTGAGAGAAACTTTCTATGAAGATGACGTGCTTTGCAGACTTGGGCGGCATTAGGGGATTGGTATTTTTTTCAAATTTTCTTTGTGTGGCAATGTTCTGCAGTGTTCTCAACTTCTCATTGCCAAAATTGACGTGATTAAGACTTTGAGTGTCTTGATATAACATAGGGCCAATCCCTATGGCGCTTAAATAAATTGTTCAAAATTTATGGAAGCTTACTCTGTGGTTTGAAGAAATACCAGAGCAGTTGACAACAGTAGAAGTATTTATTCAAAAAGTCATATGCAGCTGAGGACCATTATTAAATTAATAGGTTCTATTGTTCAGAAAAATAAATTGAAAGTAGTCTAGGTTTGCTGAGCAATCCACTTTAGGGTCAAATCCAGTGGCCTTAATATGGTTGGAAAGCACGGGTATATATTGTGCAGCTGTATCTTACTTCACCAAATGCTTTGAGCCTTCATTGGAATTAATTTAGTCAGCAAAATGACTTTCACACCGGCAAAATGGTTCTTGCTCAATGGTTTCTGGAGAACCAAGGCAAAGTGGTTTCTTATTATAGTAATACACTAAGAAGAAGCTATTAACTACGTATTACAGAGGCCTAAGCTTCTTCCGTTTAATTTAGTGATGCTGAGGGGCACAGGTGGCATGATTTTAATGCCAAATTTTACTTTTAAGACTTGTTTGAGTGTCTTAATACCAACAAGGCCAATATCTATGGCCTTTTATTTTTGGAAGCATCTCTGTGTTATCTTAACATAAGAGATCAAGTGTTTATAGCATCCGCAATCAAAGTACCAGGTACTCATGTTCATCAACTAATTAATGTGCCACTTTGATTATTAGCTATCTTACTGCACGCCAAGGTAACTTGGTGACATTCATACTTCATGGCCTTATTAGAGGCCTATATATAATCAGTCTAGTGATATCAATGAAGCCAATGCAAGTGGTTTTAGACCAACGTTATTGCAAGACTAATGCTGACTCAAGACTTCTTCAGTCAAGAAGGGAAACTTTGACTTCGAGGTCTAGGGGGCAATGTTTGAACCCAAAATTAACATTTTTTCCTGACGAGGGGGACTAGAAGAAATCGGGCCAATATCCGTGGCCCAAGCATTTATTTTCGACAAGTTTGGAACATATATTATTTAGAGGCTAAGAAAAGCCTACTTGGAGGCCAAGCAATCGGGAGGCAAATCTGAATATTCATTGATATACTATTTAATTATCAATATATTTGATAATTAATGGTGGTTTGCTTGGTTGTCGTGCAAGACAGGAAGATAGATATACAGGCTACATATATGGTCGAGATTACGCGAGCCATGCGAGGAATTATGGCTGCCCATTCAATTAATGTGTAATGGCATGTAAGGATTTCATGGTCATATTTTGGCATGCAATCATGCTTGATGGTGGCCAAAGAGGAATATATATATATATATATGATGTATGTATGGTGGCTCATGCATGGTTCAATTAAGGGAGGTTCCCCATGCAATTAAACATGGCAACGTGCTGTGCTTCTCCATCTATTCAAGAGTACTCATGCAATTAAATCGCATGGTTGTCCATTCACTACCAATTATATGTAATCAATGCTTTCCCATGCAATTGAGGATTGCTGGACGTGGAAGGGAAGGAAGCCACCTTTAATTGCAATGAATAAGGCTACAGAGTAGGGCTGTCAATGGGTCGTGTCGGGTTAAGGTATTTGTCGTGTCGCAAAATATAAACCCAAACCCAACCCATTTAATAATCGTGTTAAAAATTTAAACCCAAACCCAACCCATTTATTAAACGGGTTACCCGTTTCCAACCCACTTAACCAATTTAATAAATAGATCGTGTCTTGTTAGACAAAATGACTCATTTAAGCGTTAACAATGAGACCCATTTAACTAAAAAAATGCATAAATTGATTAAATTCACTAAAAACTCCATAAGACGAAGATTATAAATAATTATAAATAATTCATAAATAATTAAATCCAATAATTAAAAAGGGAAATATTTCAAATTGTCTAATTCTATGATAAAATACTCTGAACGTCCAAAATTTCAAAAAGAAACATAGCACAATTGGGTTATACGGGTGCACTTCGTGTTGGCGGGATGACCCGTGGCCGACCCATTTATTAAATGGGTCATGGCGGGTTGACCCACCGTCGAACCGCTTTTTAATTGTGCGGGTTCAACCCGCTTTATTTCGTGCGCGTTTCAAGTCGTGTTGGAATTGACAGCCCTACTACAGAGTCCTCGCGAAGATATGAATATAAGACATGCATATCCAATAGCTCGCAGCCAAGAAGATTACGTTAAGGACTCCAGAAGTTAATTAATCTTGCCTATATTCTAGCTACGTCATAGAGGCAAACAACATTAATTATTGTTTACGATAATTATCAAGACTATTAAGAGTTTTGATTTGATTCAAGGCCAATAACTGTGGCCTAAAATATAGTATTTCATTCCTATTTGGAAGGTGAATCTGCAGCAGCCTATATATAGAGACTAAAACTGAACAACAAGGACAACTCTTCAATCAACTAATCATACAGATTATCAAAGCCTCTCCGAAGAAAACCTACCCGGAACCCAGTTGCAACCCAGCAAAGCAAGGGTAATGCCCTTGCAACCCAACGAAGCTAAAGATGCGCTTTAGCAAACCCATGCTTTCTCCAAACTTCCCAGTGATTGCTCTGCTCAACCTACAACGTGGAGTATCGATTCGGTGACGCGAAGAGATCAAAACCAAAGCCCTTACCCTTAAGGAGAGAAGTCCTTTTCCGGAAGGCAGAGGAAAAAACCTTGTGACAAGGTTGGTGCGCTCCTCGTCCACATCGTTTGATCAAGAAGTCAGGTTAAGGGATTCTCCGACGATTACATCCCACGGTGCTGGCACACCTGCGCACACACTCAAAAGAGATAGTTTGCACCCATACCGGTTTTGGAGCCAAACAGTACTCATCAAAACATCAAGTCATGAATTGACCGCAGAGATAAGAACAGAGATGCATATGAATTACAATGTCATCTTCTATGGAAAAATGATATATACTGGCAAATGCATGAAATGATTTGCAGATTACAATACATGAACAAACCTTGCAAACCATAGGAAAATTCTTTACATATATTACCAAAAATAGAGGGAACTTGAGGTGGAGAACTTCTAGACCTTATGTGCTTCAGAGCAGAATCAAGTAGCTGCTCCAAATCCTGAAGCTCTTTCATATTCAAGGATTGGAGGTCTTCCCCCATAAAATGACTAGAAATAAGAACATGGCAAAATGTAATTCTATTTATCACAACCTAACGAAAAAGTAAATACTTTCTTATTTAACAAAATTGGTGTGTACCTTTGATTTCTCTGTAAAATCTCCACCCTAGCTTTGAGCTTTGCATGTTCCAGAGTCTAGTTTCCCTATACAACATTAAAATAACGGGATTTAATCCAAAGTATTACAAAATGCCAAGAATAGAATGAATGAAAGTAGCAGCAAATTTACAGATTCTGACGTTGACATCCCTGTGTGAGAAGAACTTTCCCAAGTTATGGATTATCAATCTCATATCTTCAACCTAGAAATAAAACAAAAACAACTTAAAATATCTGTATTGATCTCACAAAACAAATATACACAGAGAAGTTTGCTTCTCATCACCATAATGTGGCAGACTTGATTCCTATCGAAAAACCTAAAACCTGTTTTAGATAGGAAAATAACAAAAGCCAAGGATGTCATAAGTTCATTGATGAACAGATTTCTTCGAAATGAGCATAAAACTACATTATATAAACAATAGTAAATCACTAATAAGGTATTTCTATAGAAATTATGTATTTGTAAGAACTCCACATGCACACAGTGAGTCAATACAATTTAAATAAAAGTTGCCAAACAGATTTATTGTTCGTAACATCAACTTGTTTTTGCCTCATTTTATTTATACTGGTTCCTACCATAATCTAAAACTGTAAGACATTTACGGAAGAAAACTCTACTTAAAAAAAAAAAGGATTAGTATATCAGTGTAAACACTTCCATAGCTGGAAATTTTATCAAAAAAGAAATCAAGTGAGGGAATTATCATATAAGTTAATTAGATTACTTACAGCAACTTCAGAAGTGGCATTATCATAGCCCGTCCCTGCATTAACAGTTACAAAGAGTACAAATCAGTCCCTCAACCATGAATTACCCATGAGTAAATGATCAAGAACACATCGAACATATATCTTTTATTGCTCAGCTATATTTTTTTTAGCAACACAATATAGAGATTAGAGAAAATATAAAGAACCCTTCATTATCATGACTTTGCCATATAAAAGAGAATAGCATAGTATTTTCTTACCTTGCTATGGTAAGATCGTGCTAAACTGTAGTAGGAATGTGACCTTGTTGGTCCATGGTTGGTGATAGCAAGTGCTGTCTCAGTTAGTTGCTCAACTACAGAGTGTTGACCAGTGAAGAAAAAATAGTTCACCAGATCATTTAAGACCATTAAAGATATGGCTTGCCAGAGAGGGAAAGCCACTTCTTTTCCTTCTTTTGTTCTTCCTCTATCCCCTTTTCATTCTTCCTCTGAATTTCTTCTTTTTTCCCTTCTTCCCCTGTTCTCTTCTCCCTTTTTTGTTTTTTTTTTGCTTTCGAATGGTTTTGCCCTCTGAAAACCCAAAAGCCACTATTATGCAAATTATAATAGGAAATCAATGATACACAATCGCTCACTCAATCAAATATGCCTAAACTTCTCATGCTATACCCAATTGAATAAAATTAGCAGAAATCAAAGAGCAAAAAGAACCCAATTGAAATCAAGACTGAAACTTTAATGTAAAATCCAATCCAAATTACGAACTCATAAACTAATTGAGAAGAATCAAGGAAATCTAGTTACATGAGACTTGTTCTTTGGACCTCAACAACGATGGCAAGCCTGCACGCTCTCTTCTGCAAATGGCGTAACACGAATATTTGCAGGACATCAAGTAAATCCCTCTTCTTCCACACTCGCTGATTCTTAGTTAATTTTCATTTTGATAACATGATGCTATTGCGAATTGGAAGAAAGAGGAAACTGATGGAAGCATCTAGTTCAGCGGCAACACTGCAGAAAAATCTCAAATGAGGGCAAAACTGTATTTTCCAACCTTCAGGGACTGTTCCCTATTGTAGCCCTTATGAACAGTGGAACTCATTTTTAGTATACAGTAAGTAAACATCTAGTTCAGCGGCAGCACCTCAAAAATATCTCAACTGAGGGCAAAACCGTCTTTTCTAACCTTCTAGGACTGTTTCCTACTATAGCCCTTATGAACAATGGCACAGTGGAACTCATCTTTAGCATATAGTAAATCAGCGGTAGTAGGGTTCTTGACCAAATGCACCAAAATTGACCAAATTTATCCTACTTACCCCAGCAACAGATTTTTATTCATACTAACCCGATTTCAAAGGAAATGACAAATTTACCCTCAACTTAATTAAACAATTACATCAAAGCCACTATCTCTTATCTCTCCTATCAGACTCTCTCTCTCTCTCTCTCTCTCTCTCTCCTTACGTACAGATCACAGGTCCTGGCGAGAGGCACGACGAAGACGAACCGAGCCCCGCGTTGTTTCTTCCGCACTGTCCAAGGTTGAGCCCGTGGCCTCCAGCAACTACAACACCAAGTATAATTGCTTCGAGTTCTACTCCGACAATCACCGATTTGAGGGTGCTTGCCTTTTCCAAGCTTAGAGCTGCTGGTCCAGTCGGGCCTTGCTGATTGGAGACTTCAAAGCGGCGTCATCGCTAACAATGAATTGGAGTTTTGAATTTGAATCGGAATTGGAGGATTCATGGTTGAGAAAGGGGAAGACGGTTTCGGATTCTCAGCCGGTGCTCTCTCTCTGTGAGTTCGACGCTCTTCCTCTGCCAACGCCGCTGTTTTTCCCTAAAACAGCTACTGTGTGTCCTTCGGTGTCGGTTGTCATCCTGGTCTTTCTCCGTTCTTGCCCTGAAACAACAACTGACGAAAGAGTGAGAGGTGGGTGCCCAAATCTTTTTTTTTTTTGTAAAATGGGGCAGAAGGCACTTGGAAGAAAAAAGAAAAAAAAAAGGTTATATTGCGGGCAATAGAGGTTTGTTAAATGTCTATTAGGGGCAATAGACATCTATTGGAGGCAATAGATGTTTTGAATTGATATAATCTCTTAATTTTTTTCTTTAATCAAAGTTTTATTTGTCTAATTTTAGAAAAATTAGTTCCCATTCTGGCAACCGAAAATTGTATTGGGGAGCAATATGCGTCTATTGGGGGGCAATAGAGGTTTATTGCCCTTCTATTGGGGGTAATAGACATCTATTGGGGGCAATATACGTCTATTGGGGGCAGTAGATGTCTATTGGGGCAATAAATCTTTCCAACGACCTCTTTGGGGACCTCCGGCGAGGTTTTCGGAAAAGTCAGGCGGGCGGTGACCTGTGACTGGATTCCTGCGAAAGTTGGCGTGATTCCGGCGGCCGGTGACCTGCCTCCGGCGAAGTCCTATGGTTTCTCTCTCTCTCTCTCTCTCTCTCTCTCTAAGTAACAAAGGTGAGGGTAAAATGGTATTAAAAAAAATATAAAAAATATTAATGGGGTAATAGGAAAGATCTCCTTAGAGTGTTTTGGGTAAGAGGGAATTAAAAAAACTTAATGGGTTAAGTGAGAAAAAAATATCTAAAAATGAGGGTAAAACCATCTTTTCTAACCTTCAAGGACTGTTCCCTATTATAGCCCTTATGAACAGTGGCACAATGGAACTCATCTTTAGTATATAGTAAATGGCAAAACACTACTTTTAGCCTCTGTGCATGCTTAATTTGTGTTGCGACAAGAATCTTCTTAGAGGTTGGTTACTTTGGTTATTGTATGTCATGGTCGTTTATATGTAAAAAAGAAAACAGCTCAACATCTTCGAAGATCACCAATTATATGAGCTTTTGTTAATCTTGTTTTCTTTCACTGTGACCAGTGTAACTGTTATAAGATCCATTCTTACAGTTGCACCTAATCCTAAATCGTTCAAATAAACACTGTGAGTTATCTACGCTGATAATCATGCCAAGTTATGAAAGTTGTTGGTGTAGAATCTCCCTGCGCAGCATTACTACGGAATTTATTGGCCGAAAAAAGAAGAAGCCATTATTACTTTAATGGCAGGTGAGATGACCTTAAGGATTTGTTGCTTCCAGGCTCCCATGGTGTATATCATCAAGTTTCCATTCCTTTGAACTTTCCCTTACTACGTTATCGTGTTCTTCTAACTTTTTTAATCCTTAAGAGTCCAAGTATTGGACACAAAAAAGAAAAACAAAAAACAGAGTATACCTGCATATATAACATCATGAACAAAAAACCGAAAAATCATGTATTCAAACTCAAAAGTTATGAATGGGTGTACGTCACTAGCACCCCTTACTCCAATCTTTGTCATTATTGTCGTAAATGTCTCAAGGTTTTGGTACAGGACTTCAAAATTTCTCCTTTTTCTTTTAGTTCAGAATGAAAAGAAGTATTGCAACGGAAGTTCAATGTGTCGAAAATTCTTTTGATATATTTAGCAATGAAGAGAACATGAATAATGATTGATGGTAATTTCCTTGGAACATTTTCAATTTCACCATTGCTTCACTAAACTGGCATGTATTAAATTCTCCTGTAGAATATGGATCTCCAACTTAAGTTTAAAGTACAAGAAATATATGACTACTCACTTTTTTACTTTCTATCTTCCATAAATTCTGTTATACTTTGATCGAGCTGTTTCTATTCGTGTTTTGGAGAGAATTGTTGAGTCACAAATTACTTATGCAATTGTGCCCCATAATTATGAAAATTGATTTGTCTTCCATGTTATTTTACCTTTTTTAATCCATTTCCTTTTATTTGTAGGAAACCTTGCATTGAGAATAAAATGACTATTTGAGGCTTGAAATGCGGAGATTTGAAGCTAGGGGAAGAAGACACGGAGATTGGAAGAAAATTGAAAATTGAATTTTCGGGAACATCATGTATCACTCCCAGCGATACCAGGATCCGAAAGTGGTCCCACCACACTTCCAATCAAATTCCAAGTTCAACCCATTAGGGGTTTGACTCAAAATATAACTTAGAACTCTGATCAAACTATGACCTGAAATACTTCCTGAGTCAATGGGAAAACCCATGTCCTTATAGTTACTCTACTTACTACTCTTTTAAAATCTCAACCATTCAATCTATCAGTTGCTCCTTCAAGAATTTACTACATTTCAATTCCTATGACTTCACGATTCAGAAATCGAATCAAACTCCGTATCACATAGTAATTCGCTTGAACCACTATGGATACCCAACAGTGTCACTACCGTCAATCCCCGAAATTGCGTTAAACCATTTCACCTAAAATCAATAACCAAAGACACACACTCTCGTACAATAACATTTACAAACAGTTGGTTCTAATCCTCTCCATTATTTACCGACCAAGATCAAGCTCCATTGCAAAAATTTAAGCCTCCAGCCTACTTAAACTTAAAACACAAAATGACTTCAAAACTCACTTATGTACATCTCCATACTCACTACGATCCAAAACTTAAGAAAACCAATTCAAACCACAAAGAGCTACAAAAATCAATTTCCTTCACTTGAACAAAACTATGTCCACAAGTCATGGTCAGGTCAATAGCCCATGGTGTCCAAATGGAGGAATTTCCAATCCGATTTCCTTTGTGAATTGCATGGTATCGTTCTAAAAAGATGCCCGTAACACCAACCACGTCTACGTGACACATCCCCTGAAACTTGGTTCAAAGTCAGAACCACTATTACTATTAGTCCCACTTCAAATAACCATTATGATTCTAGGTATTCGGAGACGAGCCAAAGCTATAGTTGCTTGTCTCGTTCACTTAAGCACTGAATCGAACTCCGTTCTCGCACCTTAAACCCTGCTCCAATAAACTTACTGACATCGACGAAGAAATAACCACAACATTTCCTCGAATCATACTTCGTAGCACAACTTGAAATTGTAGAGTAGTCTTACTTTACCATCAGTAGGGAAATAACAATCCGCTACGCAACGAAAACCCTAGGAGGTTGGCGTACAAGAGGTATAGCACCTAAAGGAACATCATCTAGACATGTACCTTACACACTTAATGAATGATTTTTCCAACAAAATTTTCCTCCGAGCCGCCACTCATGGAGTGTCCTTTCTCCAGCAAGGAGGACCATGGTTGTGAGAATCTCAAATATTTTCCTACACCTTGTTCTTTTGTCACCATGCCAATTTGAGACCATTTGGGGGACAATGGTGTAAGAGCATCTCTTGCACACTTTGGGACCAAAGAGGACACACATAGCTTATCAAAGAGAGGCCAAAGACCAATTCTTCAGCATTCTTGACTCCATTCAATCATCTTCATCCTATCCAACATCCATTTTTTCTCTCTAGAGAAGACACTACAATTTCCACCATAAAAACCACCATTTCCACCACTGCAACCTCCATTTTCCTCCACTGCAACCTCCATTTGCTCCACCACTCAACACCACAACTCACTTTAGAGATCCCAAATTTCACTATTCTTACCAGTATCAAGACCTTGGAGCAAGGAGAAGGAGGTGACTACCACCACATCATGTTCTTGGAGACCCATCTACACCAGCTCTTCCGGCATCATCAATAGTCACCCTTTACTCTCTATCTCTTTATTTATTTGATGTTTGATAGAATGTTGAAGCTTGTGTGTCTATCTATGTGTGAGTAGTGAACTAGTTGGGGTAAGGGTTGAAAGGCCACTTGCTTGTATTGATGCTTTTGTTTACAAATTGATGCAAATTCATGTTGTCATTCTCACATGCTAAGTCAATAGTTGAATGGTTTACTTAGACCTAATCAATTTGAGTTATGTGTTTGCCATGACATGAAATTTTTCCTAGAGATTGATTACCTTTAGGCAAAAAGGGAGCATGAAAGCACACCATGTGTGCATGTGAGGGTAGTGAGCTAAAATCACCTAGAGATAGGATTGGTTTGCTTGCTTGGTTACCTAAACTCTAAGCTTTATGCATTTAGGGGCAAAGGATTGAGACCTATCCGGTAATTGAATTTGTCTCTAGGTAGTTAGCTCTAGACTTATCCGGTTAGAGTTAATAAAATGAAAGGGGTTTAAGCCTTAGTAGTCCTATCTGGATGCTAAGAGGGTAGTTGGATAATTAGCTTTGCATCATTCATATTCAATTGCTTTAATATTTGCAAGGGAGGCAAAAGGTGAAACCCGATGCCCTAACTCCCATCCATTTGACAACAACTTGTTTAGTTTAGCTTAGTTTATTTTACTTGCTTTCATTGTTTCAATTTGAATAGAAGCCAATCTCAAAATCAAATCTCTACACACCATCTTGCACATACTCACCATAAACTTTGGTTCACTTGTGAACCTTTGTTTGTGATTGTACATTTGCATATTCTTCTAGTTTTTCCTTAGGTTTTCCCTAGCTAGGAAAGGAATTACCAATCCTCGTGGGTTCAACATCTTTACTTAATCCCCTATTCTATAACTTGTACCTCTTGCACTTGAGGGTGGCTTCAATGCTAACAAGAACAATGTCTCAATTTAGTGTTTTTCAAATTAGAGGAAGTGATGTTTTGTTTCATATTCATGAAATTGATGACTTACGCTCAACTCAGTTAGTCAGTCGTTACTCAATTTACATTTTGGTGGGATTTTGAATTGTTAAGTACCATAGTTAGTCTGCTTATCGCTAATCTTTTCTTTAGTATTTTTCATGGATTTATGTGATTGCTATAGTTATGGTTCCCATAAATAGAAATGAACTTTTTGACATTAGTCTGCATGATTAACCTTAAGATGGTATGGAGTATTGAGATTTCCAATTCAGAAACAATGAAGGTAGACACTGAGGGAAATGATGGTAGATGTTAGTGTCCATATAGTTTGGTAAATAAATTCCCTACCACATATATCACTCAGTCAACAGCAAACTCCTTGGGATCTCGAAAAGGGGATCTCCATGAATTTGTGATGTGATATCTGGATTGTATTGTGATAGAATCCTCGACAGATTTTGAGAATATTTTTATGAGAGTTTTTAGGAAATGAGAAGTCTTTCGTAATTGAAATTCTTTCTCAATATATATTATATCTTTCGCCTCCACTGTGTGAGAAAACCCTAAAAAAAAAAAAAAAAAAACCCTTTGAGTTTAGGGGAGAACTTTTAAAATGACGGAATCTAGATTGAAAGAGACTAGGGTGAGTGTATTGTATATGGAATTAGTGGAACTTAAAAAAAAAAATTATGGAATTTACAAGTCTGGGTGTATTCAATATAGACTTTTAGCAGTTTATAAAATTCTTGGGGTATTTAATTAGGAATTTTAAAGACTTCATGAATTCCACCAAAATCTAGGAGTATTCAATTATGACTTTTAAAAATGAATGAAAGTATAGAGGTATTCAAAAGATCATTCATACTTATGGAATTAGAAAATCATGGATAATTATGGACCTTGTAGTGTTAACTATACATACCAAGCTCTAATAATTTTCTAGCCACCAGACCAAAGATTTGAAAAAAGTCTATCAAAGTTCCATTTTCCAGAAAAAAAAAAAGGTTATATCAAAGTTCTTCTCTCTACGTGTGAAGATGTTGGTCCTCCATCATCTCTCTTTCTTGTTTTTTTTTCTCTAATCTTTTATGATATCAACATTTTTTGGTACCCAACATGCTTATTGTAGTTGTTGAAAGTGATTTTTTTTTTTCAATTGTGATACTTGAAAATCTAAAAGCAAAAAAATGATTTATGAAACCCTTCAAAACCCAAATATTGTGGTCTATCCCTAAAATCTTGAATAGTGATGCTATGAAATACTGAATTTTGTATCATTAATTATTCTCATCGATTTGAATTTACATTATCGTTCAAAGAAATCTTTAACAATTGAATTTCAATTGATTGATTATAGATCAAGACATTGACCAATATAGTTATGATATATGTTAATCGGCGAAAACAAAATTGATGAGAATAATTAACCATCAATATCAAGTGAACTAGATTGTATATTTATGTTGGTAGGGTGTTTAGGAATGAGACCAAACGACTTAGACAGAGTAATAATCATTCAATTGAGTCAATTTCTACTAAAAGATACTTGACCATTCATGAAGAGACAACAAATTATTATTTTGTTTTGCGTTTGGTCTGCATTGGTTTTGTTTTTATTTTTTGTACATGCTAGGAAATCTATAGAAGTCATTCATAATAAAGTATATAGATTTAGACCTAGCCATATGAACACAAATCCAACACTACCTAAATCCTTGCTAGAGCAACCCTAATCACCTAGTGACCTCAATTGGTGCATAATTAGAGAAGCTAAACTTAAATAGCAAAAGATTAGAATCCAAAAGCTAGGTACCAAGAAATAGAAAGCTTAGAGTTTTCCTTTGCCTTTGTCCTTAGGGCTAACCTCCTGAATAGCAGCATCAGTAGGGTAATTGCGACGCAATGGAGCCCCACTCACCTTCTTTTGTGGGCGAGGGTTCTTGTTCTTGCTCCCAAGAGGCCTTCCCACCTTCTTCTATATTCCCTGCTCACTCTCATTGTCAACTTCAACCAAACCAAGAGCATCTGCTTGAAGAGTAAGAAGCTTACCACCCAGAATTGTTTTAAACTTCTTTGGGGAGGGAGTACAACCTCCATTCCTACTTCTTTTCTTGTAACCCTTAGTCTTCATCTGCACAGCTTGAGCAGGAGGAGTGGATTCAAAAACACCATCCATTGCGCACCAGGCTCTCTTGCCTCCTCCTCAGCCATGTCTTGCATGGTAACACCACATGGGTCCAAGCCTGAATTCACTAGTAAGAAGCATGCTTTAGGAAGAACAGCGCAGGCGACAAGATTTCCACTGAATTCACTAGTTCTATGTTATAGTCTACATCTCAAAATAGCAGCAAATTAACACCAAAACAATAGAATCCAAAAAAGCTAAACCAGTGCAACATCCTAATCATAAAGAATAGCATGTACTTAACTATTTTTTAAAATATGAGGAAACCAATGCCTGAGAATGATCCCATTCCCACAAAAGGTCCAGCTCCTCTCCTTTATATTATCAAAAACTCTTTTATTTATCTCCTTCCAAATATCCCGGAATATAGCTTTTATAAAACAACTTCCCAGCATCGGTCCATTTTTTCTCCCTTTAAAAGATTTGTGCTATATATATATATATATATATATCATGCAACAAAGCTACACAATCCAGTGGTTTTTGCCCACTCAATTTAGACTCCTATATTATAACCCTTTTCCATATAGACTCATAGAGAGAATGCGACTAGACATTGTAAAAGAAAATGGTTCACACAGCCAGATAGTTGGTCCATCTTTACACATCACTAACAAATGAGGAGAAAGACGGAATCGACATATTTTCTCCTTCATGTCACAGGTGCTTACCTCTCCATGAGAAATGGTCTACTCTAACACCCTCACCTAGGAAGAACTTTAGCTTTCTATACTATAGATGATAGGAACTTTACCTTGCCATATACAAAAGTGGGAATGAATTGACAATGGAAGGGTTTTCCATCAAATTCCTCCAAGATGCAGCGTCCAGATAAAACCAACAAAACACCCTTTAACCGAGATGACAAAAACATGAGCTTCCCAACTTTCAAGTCTCTCAAGTTTCTTCATAACCAAAGTCCCAACTCAATTGAAGACTAGAGGAATCAGTATGGCCCCTACAAATCGAAAAGTAATGATAATTAATTTGATAATGTGTTTATTAAGCAAGGAAATGAATGACAAAGAGCTTTATGTTTTACCCAACCCATCTCTCTTCCCAAAACCTAGGCCCCATTAGCAAGTACAAATTTTAAGCAATTCAAGCACAAATGAATTGGTGTCTTTTCATATGTCTCCAAATGAACTTCAGATAGAGTCTGGAATCATAATATTGGATTCCAGCTACTTGTTTGCAGCCTGTATCTAGGTCTAATGGCAGTACACCACATAAACTGTCTCCTTAAATCTCCAACTCCCAAGTAATGCCTCATTCATTTTCACAGAACACCCCACCCGGATCCACCTCTATTTTTGTACTTAAGATACAACTTATTAATCATAATGCTTCTTTTGCTCCTCCCTTTCTCAAAGAAAGGCTGTCACCAATCTCTCTAACCTTTTAGAAACATTGCAAGGGATTCGAAACAAAGTGAGATAGTAGATAGCAAATTACTCAAAACCAACTGATTTCAAGTTATTCTGACACCCTTAGATAAAAATGCTTTTATCGAACCTATCAACCTCCTCTCCACCTTCTCCTTGGATCCGTAAAGATTACTGCTCTTGGATCCCAAAACCTTCTCCACCATCTCTTACTTTAAGATAATTATGAACAGATTCTATATGTAATGGTTTTGTTAAGTCCAATGACAAAGTTTATATTCATCTTCAGACTCATGCAATTGATTTTCAATTGATTTTCGCTACCACTTTCAGCTCTATTCGAACATCACCTATCACCTATCACCTATTTTTTTTTTTTTTTTAAATAAAGGGCTAGTGGAGCCTAGTGCAGTTGCCTTCAATCCTTGATTAAACTCACATATCATCTTAACTTAGTGAAGTACATCAAGGGAATTATCATGAAACCTAATACAAATATATTACACTCAGAAACTCGAATACTCCAAAAAACAAGTTTAGAAATACAATTATTGTACATAAAAAATGGAGTATATTTGGCATGCATTAAACTAAGCAAAGGGCTATCTAGACATTGATCATTGGTATCCAAATCCCTTGAACATGTCTACTAACTAAGATCTGCAAATTTTTTGGGGCAATTCATTATAAACCAAATTTCTCTAAAATTTAATGGAATAAAACTTAGGTATTACATAGTTTTTCAATCTACACCCACTGATTGCCATGATAAAATATTAAGTTTCTTCTTTTTAAAAAATTACAAACATAAGTTAACTCTTTAAATACCTTAATTATAGATTTGTTATTGCTCTCATTATTTTCACAATTTCGATGAAGTCATCATTATTGCTAGAATCATGGAGATTTCCTTTATATGTTTTTCTGAATTCGAATGTTTTATATATTTAGATGAGTGAGAAATTTACATTCAGTAATTTAAAATTTATATGTTAAAGGTAGGGCTGGGCACGGGCCGGGCTGTGTATATAATTTGAAGGGCCCGAACCCGGCCCGTTATTTTCGGGCCGGGCCCAAATTTTGTGTATTAAAGTTTGGGACTGAACTAGGCCCGAACCGTTTTTTTCCAGGCTTTCGGGCCCAAATTGGCCTTGAAAAAAAAAAAAAAGAACTTGTTGTCCTGATCAACACAATCTCAGATCATCTAATACCAACCTCCTTTCACATAGACTAGGTGAGACTGCAAAACGAATCCAAATCTTCCTCTTAGTAGGTGCCATCTAACCCTTAATGTATGCTCTATATATGTTGTTGACTAAGGGATACACAATGATACAAAATTGTAGGATTAGATATAATCAATTCTGTAATCCAAACAGCAAAACCTGCATATGCACTGAATTATCCTAAAATCCAAGTGATAACCCAAACTCTCTATTCAGCACAGGGACATCAATTTCCATTTGAGATATGAGATTTCATCTAAACCACCAATCTTATCCAAAAAAAAAAAAAAAGATCTCAGATCTTGAATCAAAGTCACCAGTTATAGAGAAACTTATGCAATATTTCTGGATTCGGCATAGTTACATAACCACCAGTGAAGATCCGATGGGGTGAGCTCAATGAGGATGACTGCAAGGACCTGGACGCTGAAGCAGGTGGAGACGGAAAGCGACGGCGCCACGCAGAGGTCAGTGGTGGAGATGGAGTGGAGGAAGGAGTTGGGTGTGCAATCTCCAGATGAAGAATCACAGAGAAGCAGAAATAGTTGCGAAGATTGTGAAGTTTCTTGATATTAGGCTTCGGGATAGATTAGGCTTCCTTTAGAACTAATGTGAAGAGGAAGAGGAAGAAGAAGAGGAAGAAAACGAAGGACTGATGCGTGGAGAGAAGAAGGACGCATGAAGAGAGAAAAGAAAGATGCGTGGAGAGAATAAAAGACCTAATAATGAAATATACGGGCTTGACGGGCTTTTCTTCTCTGAGAACACAGGGCCCTGGCCCAGACCATTTTTATATACTTCAAGCCCGGACTGAACCGTTTTAGGTAAAAAAAAATTTAGGGCCCGAACTGTTTGGGCTGGGCTGTGACCGGTCGGGCCGATCTTCTGGGTTTACGGGCTAAAATGCCTAGCCCTAGTTAAAGGTAGCTTTTCTGTTGTGCAACTCAACCCCGGACTAGCATTAGTTATTGTTATCTATTAGAAGTCAATATATAATTGTAAGCTTTAGTTTGAAATCTGCAACACAACTCTAGATTTTTGTTTTTTGTCTATTTACTTGCAACTTGCCTTAAAGGTAATGGTACAGCCATAGAGGTTGGAGTTTTTAACCTAGTTAATAGATTTTTTTTTTAAAAAATTACAATCTAAAGATGATACGTGTATGTTAGGTGATTTCTAGAAATTTTCATGTCAACTTGTTTATCAAAATCATTTTTCAATTAGGTATTCTACCATTGCGAGTTTAACATGTTTATTAAGTGGACAAATTTCAGTTTACTACCCTGTGGTTTGCACTCAACTTCATGTTAGTCCTTCCTATTTCAATTTGATCAGCAACAACCCTATGCTTTCAATTTCGATAAGCCGTGTCCAAATTTTACTGTGCCATCTAATTTGAACGTTTACTTTGACGGAGGGGCCTACTTAAAGGGATAAATTTGTTATTTCACACAATTTTCCTAAAAACAATAAAAAAATCTAATAGAAAACCCCACCAATACCCAATCCCAACCCATCTCCAATTCCACTCAATCTCTCAGACCTCCAAACCTTCTTCGATGCCAATGACCTCGACCCCATGGACCCCAAACCTTCATCTTTAAGCTTAGAATCGTCGTCAACTACTCTCACCGCCGACACGCACTATTTGTCCTCTCGCTGCAAACCCAGTACCTCACCTCTTCTCCACTATCACCTCCCTAATCGACTCCAGCCCTCTCCTCTTCACAGATGATCGATGCACGCTCCTCTTCTTGCCCACTGGTCTCTTCTCCAACTGCCCAATGATCATAATCCTCTTCACCGTCGTCAATTAGCAGCCCAAGCATGTTTCACAACAGGCCAAGACCCAGTAATCACCGCCCATCAATTCACCATCGGTCAAAACCCAGCAGCCGCACACCGTCGGCCATTTAATTTGCCGACATCAATCTCTCATCACCAGGTAAGAAGCCATCAATCTCACCGAAATTGACCTCTTCCACTCCTTCTCCCTGGCCCAATCTTCCTCCGATCTCTCACTCTCTGATTCTGAAATTTAGGGCTTCTTATTCCCACGATTGATTATCGATTCTCTTCTTTATAATCCTTTAATTTCAATTCGGATAGAGGATCAGTCGCACCAGCTGTAAACGATTCTGGTATTCTTTCTCATTCTTTAGGCAATTAAATTAATCTTCATCTTTTGCTCCTTGTATGTATTCAAATACCGGAAAGAGCTGAATCTGAAATTCGGAAAAGTTATGAAGAAGATGATGATTATTCTGAATTCTTTGATGGGTATTTGATATTAGGTGGGCTTGGTCTAATTTTGGTTTGAAGGTTATGAGATTCACTAGTCGGAATAGAGGGATGAAGGCGGGGTGGATCGATGAGGACGAGCTCGTCATCGAGGTCCTGGGTGAGGATGATCTGGACAAGTCAGTTTCGTTTAGATTTTTTTTTTTAAGGAAAATTGTGTGAAATGACAAATTTACCAGTTTAAGTGGGCCCCTCCATCAAAGTAAACGTTCAAATTAGACGACACAATAAAATTTGGCCACGGCTGATCGAAATTGAAAGCATAAGGGTGTTGCTGATCAAATTGAAAGGGGAGGGACTAACATGATGTTGAGTGCAAACCAAAGGGTAGTAAATTGAAAATTTTCCTTATTAAGTTAATTGAAAGTCTCTATGTTATCCTTAGGACTAAATTCCCCCTACAACTTTGGGGCAAACATCAGTTTGGTCCTTGAGTTTTTTTTTTTAATCATGATGGTCCCTGCACTTTCAATTTCCATCAGCGAAATCCAAATTTCAAATTTGACGCAAAAGATGACATCACAAGCTGATTTGGCACAGAATGGTGGCCCACTTTTCAGATTTTGATCCCCTAAGAAGGGCAAAATGGACATCTTCACTTTAATCTAATTTCCCTTTTCTTTTATTAGAATTTAATCTAATTTTTAATTTTCTTTCTTTTTTCTCTCTTCTGCTTCACTTTACCTATGTCTCTCATATCTCCAAAGCCTAAAAGCCAAATCAATCCAATAGCTTCTCAGTCCTCCTCCATCCTCTGTCAAGCCCAAGATTTCGGCCACCACCTCCTCCACTGCATCCGAACTCCAACGCCATCGATTGCCACTCCACCAAGCTCAAATTGAATAGACCTCGATTCCCTCAACCCAAAAAGCAGTTCGATCCTTTCAAAAACGAAGACGGCTTTCAAGCTTAATTGTTTTGCTTCTGAAGCTTCTAGAGCTTGCCTTCTTCATCTTTTTCTTCTCTCTCTAATTTCCATAATCCGACGAAAGAAGTGCTGAATAAGGCTTTAGGAAACCCTAATGCCATCCTTGGTTCACTTGGTCAACCCTCAGGCGCTGGTAAATACATACCACCTAATGCTCGTGAGAAGGCTAACAGCAGCACCGCTACACCATCTGCAACCACTGCCGCCTCGTCAACTAAAAACAAGGAAAAAGCTCTGGTGATTGGTGGCAAAGAGAAGTCTACACCTCCGGCAACGCAGAAGAGTAAGACTCTGAAAATCGGTGAGGGCGCTCATGCTGATCCTGTTGTGTTTTCTCAATACGACAGCGACGGGGCAGAGAATATATACCAAGAGCTTCCAAAAATTATTATGGTATTGGCCACGCAAGCAATCCAATCAAGATAACGGGTTTGGTAAAAGATGTGCCCACTCCAGCGGTGACTCTTCAGCAATCCGCTATTCCTCAGTATTCGTTTGGAGGAAGGAATGACGACTGCTAGCCAAGCTATGCCCCTGCAAACTGCTCGCCAGACTGTGGCAATACCTTCTCCTCCCAGCCTAGAGTATGTGAGACACGAAGAGGTAGAGGAGGTGATTAGATTGGCTAACCCTAGGGCCCACCTTAATGGGGTTTATGAGGGACCTTTCCCGCCCCATATAATTCTTGTGCCTTTTCCCAAGGGATATAAGAATATTATATTTTCTACTTTTTCAGGAGAAGATACTGAGAATGCGGCTACTCATCTGGCCAAGTTTAGGGTGCAATGCGGCCAGTATCAGAATGATGACATACTCAAGTGCAGGATCTTTGGTACTTCTCTTTCTGGAGCTGCTTTTAGATGGTTTTTTAAGCTCTGACCAGGATCAGTAGAGGATTGGCCAGTAATGGAAAAACTCTTCCGAGAAACTTTCGGGGTTACCGAGCCTAAGGTTGACTTGGCTTCTCTCACTTAGATGGCCCAACAGCCCACTGAGTCCGCTGTTGCTTATCTTCAACGCTTTTAGATTCAGAAGGCCAAACTGAGTATAGTATTGCCTGAGAAAGAACTAGTCAACTTGGCAATCAAGGGCTTGGAGCCACGCCAGTGAAAGAAGCAACATGGCAACATGATCCAATCAATGGGAGAACTTATCACGGAGGTGGGGAGCTTTGAGCATCTCCTCAGAGAAACTGACACTAGAAAGAATGCGTCCAAGGGTACCTACGTGCCTGGAAAATACTGTACAGTGGCTACCCTGAATTATCAGCCGACCACATATGATCCTTATTATCAAGGTGAAGAAGTTTTCCAGGATGAAGATGAAGAAGAGGAGAATGATGTCTCTGCATTTGAACTGATAGGAAGGAAGAATTTACCCTTGAAAGAATTGAAAATATCTAAGGAACCTGTAAAACTCAAATCTGTAGCCTTCACCAAACTTGAGTTCTCTACATATACATATGATGCCAATAAGGCACATGAGATTTTAGATGAGATGATAGCCGTGAAGATGGTGAATACAGATTTCAGACCATTCCCTCGACCAGATCAGATGAAAGGGAAAACGTATTGCAAATTCCACAATTTATGGAACCATAATACAGCTGACTGTGTGAAGCTGAAGGATTAGATTCAGGTATGGCTCAATAATGGCAGTTTTCAGGTGGAATCCGACGACCACAGTAGCACTAGTAGACCAGAACCCTTTTCCTGACACTGGGGTCAATATGGTCGATGTGAATTGGACCAAGAAGAACCAGAGAAAACCAACCCTGGATCTGACTAAGAAGGGTCTAGAAGAAGATAAGGATGAGGTCCCAGCAAAGAAGAAGGCCAGACTTGTCAGCGAGGCTTCACTAGTGGTCATGTGCTCGTGGTACAAGGAAGAATTTGGCATCCAAGTGTCCCATGAAGAGGTCGAACATACATTTTGTTTTGGGTCTTTCCTGCCAATTAAGTGGGCTTCGCTATCATGAAATTATCAGCCCTCTAGCCCAAGAGCAAGGGGCAAGACGGAATCAGCACCATCCCCAAAAGATTTCAACTTGTTCAAGAAATTAAAGGCGGCCGTGGCTGAACAGAGCCAAGAGGGAAAGGCTAGGGACAAACACAAAGATATCCTAACCAAGCTATACATTTCGCCTTCTTCGACCTCTTCCATCAAGGAGGGCAAGTGGTACACCAGGGAGAAAGGGAAGGCAGTAGAGATCATCTCTTCCAAGAACAGGAAGCTACAGCATATGTTTGGAGAGGCCAAGCGAACACTAGAGGCTCTGGATCAGGGACTGATCAAGCCTTCACAACTAGTCAAATCTCCTGAACAATATCAAAAGGAGATGGAGGTGTTAGCGGCTAAGCCTTTGGTGGTTCCCCATAGCTTTCAGAAGCAAGAAAGTTCAGAGTCAAGCGCTTCTAAGCCCAGTGTTTTTTGCAGGATCACTAAAGAAAGGATACCACTGCCAGCTAGGAAGGAAAGCTCGCCTACTAGACGACCACGTATTAGGTGCAGGTTGTTTCGCTAGGAACATGGGACCAAATCTTCAGTCTTTGAGAGACTGGGGGGCAGAGACAAGCCTTCAGATACCTTGCAGTGGAAACCTAAGAAATTTCAAAGCCTAGTGGTCGCGCCCTCTAAGCAGGTCCGAGAAGATAAACCAGAGTCAGAACCACCAAGACAAGTCGCCAAGATAACAGAACACGGACAAGAACAAAAGCCTCTTCTCGCGGACGAATCGTTTGTAGCTCTAGTGGCTAGGTAGTTCAACACTGACATATCGGTTGATGAACCCAAGCTTAACCTTGAAGACGACATGGATGATACAGAACTGGTTGACACCTCCTGCAACATGGTTTATGTACTCCCCTTGAGATATGCTCTACCAGTCGCCACGCAAGAGTGTACAGAAACCGAGGAAGGGAATGATCACCTTCCGTAACTTACCTTAGCGGCAACAACACATGTAGAAGAGGCAGTGATCCTTGACACTGAGGATGCTAGCAGCAAAGAGTTCTTCATGAGCTTTGCAAGACCTACACCTGTTATGGTTCAGCACATGCGGCCTCTGTATATCACGGCGGAAATTGGCGGCACCAAGGTTAACAATATAATGGTTGATACCGGAGTTGTAGTTAATGTCGTTAGTACAAGAACCATGCAGCTGCTGGAATCAAGAAAGAGAAAATCCAGTCTACGTCCCTCACGCTTAAGAATTTCGCAGAGACTGTAATGAAGACATTAGGCCTACTGTTCCTACGTATCAAAGTCGGCCCTGCAGAGGGGGTTTATGTTTTCTTTGTGACGGACTGCTACGCAGCCTATAGCGCCATTCTAGGATGAGACTGGATTCACCGGAGCTATTGTGTTCCGTCTACTCTCTACCAAGAACTGATTATGTGGAACAGGGTTACTGACAAGGCTGGTCCTTGTCCATTCCATGTTTTCGCAAATTATGTAGATGACATGTACTACTTGGAATCAATCACTCCATTGCAGGTCAGTGGCATCGACAATAAGGGCTGCCCCACGGGGGTGACGGCCTCTGAATTGGCACAGTGGGGGCTCAAGCTCACAAAAGAAGACCTGGAAAAGGCTTAGCCACGCTGTACCCAATACTTTCAGTAATTAATGGATTACGACCTTCTAGAGGATGGAATAGAGGCCTTCCATTCTTTATACGAAAGGCTATCCTCGTACTTGGTGGAAAAAGAGGCCTATGATCGAGTCGCGACCTTAGAGATTGTTAATGAAGAGTTCAATGACCAAGAAGAGGAAGAAGAAGAGATTCAGCTTGCTCCAACAGCTTTAGACGATACACCTCCGAAGGTTAGGGATCCTACTGAAAAGGTCAATCAAGGAACAACTGACGAGCCTATGGAAGTGGCTATCAGCGCTGGAATACAAGGATTGCTTCGCAAAAAAATACGAAGGTATGCCTGGCCTGTCACCAGACTTGGTATGCCATCAGCTGCTAACACTCTCCGACAAGAGGCCTGTGAAGCAAGAACCGCGAAGAATGAACTCTAAGACCCATGTTTTGGTCAAAGAGGAAGTTGAAAAAATGCACAAATTAGGCATTATCATGGTGGCCAAGTACAAGCAGTGCCTGTCCAATATAGTGCATGTTCGCAAAAAGAATGGCAAGATGAGGGTCTACGTGGATTACAGAGACCTTAATATGGCTACACCTAAAGACGTCTACCCCATGCCGGTCTTGGATATATTGGTAGACGCAGTAGCAGGACATGAGTTGTTGTCCTTCATGGACGGAACCGTAGGTTACCACCAGATTTCGGTCTCAAAAGAAGATAGACACAAGACCGCATTTCGTTGCCCGAGGTTCGCGGGCATTTTTGAATATGTGGTCATGCCTTTTGGACTGAAGAATGTTGGGGCCACGTATCAGAGGGCCATGAACCTGATCTTCCATGATATACTGGGGAAGATCTTAGAGGTATACATTGATAATGTAGTCCTGAAGTCTAAGAAACAAGGGTATCACATCACGGACCTCAGAAAAGTTTTCAAGCGCATGCGGCTACACAAGCTAAAAATGAACCCCGCTAAGTGCGTTTTCGGAGTTCAGGCAGGTGATTTTCTGGGATTCAATGTCCATCAAAGGGACATTGAGGTCTCTAAGGATCAGGCAAACGCGGTTATCAACGCATCTCCCCTGCGAACGAAAAAAAAAATTGCAGCGACTGCTGGGTAAGATCAACTTCTTACGATGATTCATCTCTAACTCTGCAGGTGAAATCTAGCCCTTTTCCCCACTGCTGAAGTTGCAGGGAAAAAATGAGTTTGTGTGGGAACCTAAACATCAAGAGGCTTTCGACAAAATCAAGGCCTATCTGGCGAGCCAACCAGTGCTTGTTCCTCCCAGAGCTAGATTTCCTTTAAAGTTGTATATTTCAGCAGCTGAGGCTTCCATTGGCAACCTACTCGCTTAGGACGATGAAGAAGGCATAGAGCATGCCATCTTTTACCTCAGTAGGACACTCACAGATTGCAAAACAACGTACACTCCAATGGAAAAGTTGTGTCTTACATTATACTTCTCGGCATGTAAATTGTGGCACTACATGTTGTCCTTGACTACTTGCATCATCGTTCAAACCGATCTCGTCAAGTATATGCTATCGCGGTCTATCTTGAGAGGCCGCATTGGTAAGTGGGTGCTCGCCTTATCAGAATTCTGGCTACAATATGTCCCGCAAAAAGCAATAAAAGGGCAAGCCATTGCAGATTTTCAGGCACACCACCCTAAGCTGGACGTCCCCGCGGTGAGAGATTTAGATGTCGCCGCTGAAACTTTAGATCGCCCGGACTTGGCATGCTTATCGAAGTACGCTGCGCTATATCAAGCCATTGTCTCACTGCAACCCTGGGTACTATACTTCGATGGTTCTTGAACAGATACGCTAGCAGGGGCAAGGGTTGTTCTGGAAAACCCAGCAGGTGATCGTTTTTCATATTCTTTCCGGTTGGATTCCGGTGCACTAATAACCAGGCAGAATATGAGGCCTTCATTATAGGCCTAGAAGTGTTGCTGGAACTCGGAGTCAAAGACGTCCAAGTACGCGGCGACTCTCTGCTGGTAATCAATCAGCTTCGTGAGAGGTTCTGGTGCACAAGCTACCTGCTCGCACCCTATCGGGATCGTGCACTAGAGCTTTTGAACCAATTTGATGACGTGGACTTAAAAAATATTCCTCGCGCTCGCAACTTCACTGCCAATGAACTCGCTCAGCTGGCCACAGGCATTACCTTGAAATATGGAGTTCGCGAGCAAATTCTCAAGGTTGAGCGACGCACGCTGCCTTCGTGGCATGCGCGGCCTGACCCACCTGAAGGCCCAACCATAGCAGTGTTAGATCCTATTGACGTGGATTGGCATATACCTTTGATCTCTTACCTCAAGCAACCATATCCCACTGCAAACAGGAAGATCCATTTTCTTGCACTAAAATACTTCCTCAGAGGTGACGAGTTGTGATGACGTGGCGAAGATGGTATAGACTTCAGATGTGTGTATGGCCGCGAAGCAAAACAATTAATGCGAGAGGCACATACAGGCGTGTGCGGGTCCCATCAAGCGGGTCCCAAAATGCGTTGGTTAAAAAGAAAACATGGGTATTATTGGCCCAGTATTTTGAAGGATTGTATTGCATTCGCGAAAGGATGCTGTTAGCATTTAAGCCACCCTCAAGTGTAAGAGGTACAAGTTATAGAATAAGGCATTAAGTAAGGATGTCGAACCCACGAGGATTGGTAAGTCATTTCTTAGCTAGGGAAAACCTAAGGAAAAACTAGAAGAATATGCAAATGTACAGTCACAAATAAAGGCTCACAAGTGAACCAAAGTTTATGGTGAGTATGTGCAAGATGGTGTGTAGAGATTTGATTTTGAGATTGGTTTCTATTCAAATTGAAACAATAAAAGCAAGTAAAATAAACTAAGCTAAACTAAACAAGTTGTTGTCAAATGGATAGGAGTTAGGGCATCGGGTTTCACCTTTTGCCTCCCTTGCAAGCATTAAAGCAATTGAATATGAACGATGCAAAGCTAATTGTCCAACTACCCTCTTAGCATCCAGATAGGACTACTAAGGTTTGAACCCTTTTCATTTTATTAACTCTAACCGGATAAGTCTAGAGCTAACTACCTAGAGACAAATTCAATTACCGGATAGGTCTCAATCCTTTGCCCCTACATGCATAAAGCTTAGAGTTTAGGTAACCAAGCAAGCAAACCAATCCTATCTCTAGGTGATTTTAGCTCACTATCCTTACATGCACACATGGTATGCTTTCATGCTCCCTTTTTGCCTAAAGGTAATCAATCTCTAGGAAAAACTTCATGTCATGAAAATCACATAACTCAAATTGATTAGGTCTAAGTAATGCTTTCAACACTATTGACTTAGCATGTGAGAATGACAACATGAATTGGCATCAATTTATAAACAAAAACATCAATACAAGTAAGTTTGGCTAGGGCTTTCAACCCTAGCCCCAACTAGTTCGCTACTCACACATAGCTAGATACACAAGCTTCAACATTCTATTAAACATCAAATACATAAAGAGATAGAGAGTAAAGGGTGACTATTGATGATGCCGGAAGAGGTGGTGGAGATGGGTCTCCAAGAACATGATGTGGTGGTAGTCACCTCCTTCTCCTTCTCCTTGCTCCAAGCTCTTGATATTGGTAAGAATAGTGAAATTTGGGATTTCTAAGGTGAGTTGTGGTGTTGAGTGGTGGAAATGGAGGTTGTAGTGGTGGAAATGGTGGTTTTAGGGTGGAAATTGTGGTGTTTTCTCTAGAGAGAAAAATGGATCTTGGATAGGATGAAGATGATTGAATGGAGTCAAGAATGCTGAATTATTGATCATTGGCCTCTTTTTGATCAGATAGGTGTGTCATATTTGCTCCCCAAGTGTGCAAGAGATGCTCTTACACCATTGTCCCCCAAAAGGTCCCAAATTGACAAGGTGATAAAAGCACAAGGTGTAGTGTAGGGAGATATTTGAATTTCAAGTGATGAGAGATTCTTACCACCATGGTTCTCCTTTGCTGGAGAAAAGACCCTCCATGAGTGGCGGCTCGCCGGAAAAGTCGATTTGCAATTTTCTTCCAATCTCTGTGTCTTCTTCCCCTACCTTCAAATCTCCGCATTTCAAGCCTCAAATAGACATTTTATTCTCAATGCAAGGTTTCCGACAAATAAAAGGAAATAGAGTAAAAAGGGCAAAATAGCATGGAAGAAAAATCAATTTTCATAATTATGGGGCACAATTGCATAAGTAATTTGTGACTCAACAAATACCCCAAAACTTGAATATTGCTTGTCCTCAAGCAAAAGCATTAACCCAAAGAACATAACAAAACTAACGCAACCTAATCCTTCCAACATTATCCTCAAAGAACACAATTTGCTCAAGGCAAGAAAATCAAGTCAAGTCTCAAAAGTTTATGGGACAAATGCTAGAGTAAAATGTATGTCATGCCATGATTGTCACTTTGATGCACCAAAGCACAACAAAACCGTGCTAACCATAAACTCACTAGATTTTCACTTTAATTTTCACACAGGTGTTTAAAGGTTAGCTACACTATCACTCAAACAATCTCATGCAAATGCCGCCATATGCTTGTTTTTCAATCTCATCTCCACGGCTCATGCACAAACCATCTTGGATCAAAAAGGACTTTTATTAGGTTGTAATGTGGCTTAGGGTTAGAGAAATGAAGTGGATAGGAAATCACAAATTCCAAGTAACTTAGCAAGCAACTCCCTTATTGATATTTTACGAACTTAAGATCTTAAGATGCTTCATATGATTCACTCTCTTAATCATTCCCCCAAACTTAAAACTAAAAACTATTTATTGAACTAGAGAAACTTTCTTTTTGGATTTTTTTTTTTTGATAACATGAAATGTAAAGACAAATTACAACTACACAACAAACGTAATACTCCCCCACTTATTTCTTTTTAAGTACCCCCAAACTCTGTTTCTTGAAGCATCTTGACATATACAATCTCACATTGCTCACTAAGAAAACTTGGAAAGGGTAAGGCTAGTGTCTAAGCTAGAAGGTAAGACAGTTGTGGTGCAAAGAAATGAAAGGCTAATAAAAGGCACAAATTGGCATTCTAAGGATAATCATCTTTTAGGACAAGAGCTTGCTTGGCCATGGTGGAATTCCTATTGCCTCAATAATTTCAGCGATGTATTCATGCTTGACAAATGTTTTAAGAGATATAAATCAAGTTCTAGAGATACAATTCACAAAAGATTGATCACACGTGAACAATAAAGTGCTAAGAGCTATTGGATGCACTTTCATTAGGCTCAAAACTCACATTTGTAATACAAATAGTTCTCACAAATCTCATCACGCCAACCATATCTCAATGCATCAACTTGACAATCAAAGGTACCTATGAAGTTAAACATAAGTCCCATAACCTTTATTTGAAAAATTGAGTTCACAAGACATAGACATACTTTCTAGCCCTTTACAAATCAAGTTCAAGTTTCATCATATGAGTTGGAAGGAACTAAACACAAACAAAACACACAAAGACTAGAAACAACTACAAGCTAACAACAATTTTTTTAAAAAAAAATTAAATTTTTTTTTTAACAATTTGAATTTATTGAATTTAAACTAGACCTTCCCCCCATACTTGAATTTAACATTTTCCTCAATGTTAAAAAGTGTTGTCTTGAAAGCTTTGCAAAGAAAGAGTCAAGCATGGAAAGAAGGAGCATGCAAACTATCATAAAAACAAAGAAGTGACCGGAATTTAAACACAATGAAATACATAAAGCATGTGAAAGGTTTAGGAATGGTCCCCCTTGTAGACCATGAAGTTCATTCAATTCACCAACAATCACCAATATGCAAGGCTTTAAGCCGTTGCCTTCTAAGCTAAACTTTAATGGTATCATTTCTTCAAGAATGATTCGAAGGGTTTTCCTCCTCCTTGCATTATGAGCTTGGCTACCTCCAAGTAGAGCTTTGTTTAAGGACTTTTAGCCAGTCCTTCGAACCTATCAACACTTGTTATGGAGGATACTTCTTGCGTAAGACCACCGTACTATTCGGAGCCAAAAGACTTCTTGAAGTGTCATAGAGGCAAGCCTAAAACCAAGCCATGAATGCTTTCTTGTTAGGCCAAAAGATTGGCTTCTTTCTAGTCTTCCTCTTCTTTGCAATGTATCTTCTAAGTATTAATTTTGACTAGTCTTTCAAGGTTGATGTGGAGTTCTTACTTAGAGAAGGAGTAGGTGGTAGAGGTATGAGAAAATGAGGTGGAGGACTATGAACAAGTGCTACACTTCCTTTCCAATCCTTAACTTCATCATAGAAGCATTGACCACTAAATGATGGATTCAGAGGTCGAAGTACCTTGATCTCAATTTTCTCATTTAGAACATAAGTGCTCAATGTTATTTCTTGCTTATTCGAAAGCTCTTGATGGTGATCTTTAGATGGTGGAGGAAGAAAAATTCTTGGCATTTCAACTTCTTCTTCTTGATAAAGCATGGAAGAACTTTCTTCCTCATGGAGAGTCATGGCCTCATAGGTGGAGGGTTCATGGTGCATGTATTCAATTTTTGCATCTTTCTCCTCGTAGTGTTCATGGTGCATGGAAGAACTAGCCCTCTTGCTTTCCAAAATTGCACAAAATTTTCACTGTCCGTTTTCATTTCCTCTTTGCTCATTTGACGACCTCCATAACCAAGTGATTCTTCTAGCATATTCACATCATCTTCTTGAACTTGAAGAAGAGTCTCTAGTTCATGATACTCAACATGCACTTCTTCTTGATCAAGGAAATGTTGTGGCTCTTGCAAGGTGATGGAGGGTTTCACTAATGCCAAATGAAGGTAGACTTGATCAATCATTTCCTCTATTCTTGCACTAGAGATTTGGATCTCCTCCATTCTTGCATTGGAAGCTTGCATCTTTGAAAAGGCTTCTTGAAATAGAGATCTTAGAGACTCATCATCTTCTTCTTCTTGAGGATATGCTTGGGATGCCATGGTCTCTTGATGCATGCTACTTTCATACTCTTGCATGAAATCTGGGTACTCAAATCTCAAAACACACTCAAGGGGTAAGTGTTGTGAAGATCCACACAAGGCACAAGTATGGTTGAAAAACATGTGACTTTGGGTGTAAATATCCCATTGTTGATAAGCGTCACCATAATATCTTTGGTGCTCAAACTTTCTTGGATCATTCCATCCTTGATTCCATCCATCCATGGCTCAAAGAAATTATGTACCTATGACTTCCAAAAATACTAGTGACAGGACATGAGGACAACACAATAAGATAAAACACTTAACAAATAAAACATCAAAAAACTAATAATTAAAAGACAACAAATAATTTTTTTTATAAGGCACAAGAAAAAAGTAAATAAAAGGGAAGAAACCAAAATTTTAAAAATAAAACTTTTTTTTTCCTTCACCGATCGGTGGGCCATACTTGCCGACTGGTCGGTGAGCTTCTGACCCTAAAACAACACTTGCCGACTGGTCGGAAATTTCTGACGACTGGTTGGCGAAACAAAAATCACACGAAATGAACACAGACGACTGGTCGGCAAACAGAGATAAAATAAAAACAAGGAAAATTTCTAGCTAATCCCTAAGGCTACCCGACCTATGGATTGGATTTCACACCAATCTCCAGCAACAATGCAAAAAAATTGCTAGCATTGAAGCCACCCTCAAGTGCAAGAGGTACAAGTTATAGAATAGGGTATTAAGTAAGGATGTCGAACTCACGAGAATTGGTAAATCCTTTCCTAGCTAGGGAAAACCTAAGGAAAAACTGGAAGAATACGCAAATGTACAGTCACAAATAAAGGCTCACAAGTGAACCAAAGTTCATGGTAGTATGTGCAAGATGGTGTGTAGAGATTTGATTTTGAGATTGGTTTCTATTCAAATTGAAACAATAAAAGCAAGTAAAATAAACTAAGCTAAACTAAACAAGTTGTTGTCAAATGGATAGGAGTTAGGGCATCGGGTTTCACCTTTTGCCTCCCTTGCAAGCATTAAAGCAATTGAATATGAACGATGCAAAGCTAATTGTCCAACTACCCTCTTAGCATCCAGATAGGACTACTAAGGTTTAAACCCTTTTCATTTTATTAACTCTAACCGGATAAGTCTAGAGCTAACTACCTAGAGACAAATTCAATTACCGGATAGGTCTCAATCCTTTGCCCCTAAATGCATAAAGCTTAGAGTTTAGATAACCAAGCAAGCAACCAATCCTATCTCTAGGTGATTTTAGCTCACTACCCTTACATGCACACATGGTGTGCTTTCATGCTCCCTTTTTGCCTAAAGGTAATCAATCTCTAGGAAAAACTTCATATCATGGAAAACACATAACTCAACTTGATTAGGTCTAAGTAATGCGTTCAACTATTGACTTAGCATATGAGAATGACAACATGAATTTGCATTAATTTATAAACAAAAGTATCAATACAAGGAAGTTTGGCTAGGGCTTTCAACCCTAGCCCTAACTAGTTCACTACTCGTTGCGAGGGCATTACCCTTGCTTTGCTGGGTTACAACTGGGTTATAGGTAGGTTTACTCTGGAGAGGCTTTGATAATCTGTATGATTAGTTGATTGAAGAGTTGTGTCCAATTCGGCCTTGAAATCTGATTTTTATACCTAGGGCTTTGACTGTTCTTTGTCGTAGAAGGATTATTGATTGAAGTTTCCTATTTAATCTCCGCTACTTGATTCCAATAAGGGCTCGTTTTCCTTATGGATCATGGAATGGGCGAAGCCATAACCCAAACCCAAGTAGGCTCATGTTTGGGCCGCAGGTATCGGCCCGCTGTGCTAAATCCCTTAAGTGATCTTGCGCAAAAATACTTTTGGGCTTAAACATTGCCCCCCAGGCCCCGAAATCAGGCCCGCGAGAAATAACTGATTGAAGGGGACTTAAACGACATGCCCATCGATCGAAACGAGGCCATTAATGAGGGTCACGTCCATTCGCTTTGTAAAACGTCTTTTCGTCGTATCGTTTCCCTCACAAAATCTCTTTTTTAAATCTCGCAGCCACTTCAGACCTATCACATCAGAAATCCTTCCGGTCTCCTAAACCCCAAAAACTCATTATTCCATACACCTCCTTACCGAAACCCAGAAATGGCTCCCCCAAAGAAGATGATCATCGATCAGGAAGAGGAAATTAACGAGCAAGCCACCTATACTTGGGGAACCAGCATACGCGCCCGTTGTTTCATTCACGCCATAGTCCAAAGACCTCTACTTCTCAGACTCCCAAACCACCATGCCGGACTGGGTCCTTCACCGCGAGATTCCATCCCGGACGACTCCCTTGCCCTCTATGGCTTACCCATCCGACGATCCATTCCGGTCCTCAGAAGAACACCTGGAGATTTCATTAGCTGGGGTGCGCATCAGCATAGAGCCAAAATAGGGCATTAGCCCGACACCATCAATACGGCGGAACTCTCATGGTATCGCGAAGCACCAGCGTGAGATCTGGCTCGCTAGGATGCAGCAGGTATTACTCAGACTATTGATCTCAGTTTTTGCCTTCCGGGCGGTGGCAATTGTTCACCACTGGCTGCCTTTCTTTGTTTCTGGAACACCGCCACTAATACTTTTGATTTTCGATTCGGCCAAATGGGCGTCACTTTGCTGGACATCCTCACGATTACTGGGTTACCCATTGACGGCGAGCCCTATGTACATGGCCAATTTGTCTTCGTCGCATTTACTTTGACAATGGCCTAAACTGGCCGTGACTCTCATAGCGGCTCCTACCCACGGTGGCTGTCCCATTACCGCAGAGAACACAACGCGACCGGAGGTATTGCCTTCCTGGAGTACTGGCTGTGCAAGTTCATCTTCTGCACCTCTGCTAACAAGCCCACTAGACCTTGGACTTCCATGGCGACGACCCTCTACAACAGCCACAGCGTAAGGCTCGAACAACCGGTTTTGGGCGCCCTCTACCGCACTCTATACCAGTTCACCATGCATCCTTTTGAAACTAACATCTCAGGCCCCTTTTGAATTCTTGATTTTTGGATTCAAGTTTACTTTCCATTCTTCTGCCGCGATGACATTCCGCTGCTACCTCCAACTGACACTCTTCTTGGCTGATGGCTCTGCCGCGAGGCAAGGTACACATCCCCGCCCTACTCCGAGTGTTTCACATATTTGTACCGCCTGCACGAAATGCCGCCCCTCGACTTAGTGATTAATAGGAGATTCCCGCCACCTCTTGAGCATGGGTTCCTTTCTGGGGAAGTCAATTATAGTGATCGCGCGCGCTTGGCTTTTCGCTGCGCGATCTCTTGTTCAGACATTAGACTTGCTGGGAAAGAACTCAGTTATGAGCTTTACGCACCCAATCACTTTGCTCGCCAACTCGGGCTGATTCAATTAGTGCCATTCCCCTCTTTGACGCTTGGAACTACAACACCTCCTAGCGCATAATTGGTCCCCCAACTAGGCCTCTGCCAGCCCAAAGCATGCTTGCATTGGTTGTTCTCCCTCAATGGGCCAACGACCTCGCTCCTGTTGATGGAACCTCCGAATATTATGATCAATGGTGGGAAGAAGTCTCTGTTAACTGCTGGAGACAACAAGATGATGAACTTTTTGCGATCATCTTCCAAGATCTGCGGTATCCCTATAACGCTGATATCGAACTGCTTGCCGGCTTCCCTGAAGCTGAGGCGTGATCTCCAGTACCCGCGAGAGCCCCACATCCTGCTCAAGCCGCATCAGTATCCGCTAGCCATCACAAGAGGTAACTTGCCCTTTCAAAGTTTTATTTTCTTCTTTCGCTTCAACTCCACTCTTTTTCACCTTACCCTTCTTCTTTCATGTAGCAGGGATGTGTCGACAACCGCACAGTAGATGCTACTCCAGCCACTGGTCAGGCTGCCAAAGAGAAAGCTGTAGCCACAGAGCTTGAAATTGAAGACTCTTCTTCTGATGATGACAACCCACAAACTGTAAGGACTTTCCTCCCAGAGTCTGAGATTGCGACATTTTCTCTAGTCTAACTTAACTCTCTTTTGATCATGACAGCTTGTCGCTGCATTGGCCCGCAAACGCAGTCACGCTGACCCCCAGACCGACCCGTGGGAGGAAGATGAACCACTCGCATTTTGACTGTTACTTCATACTAAACGCAGCATTGAAATTTTCATTCTATCATTATGTCTGAGCTTATAACGCTCCTTACTTGCAGGTCTGTCATAGGCTCTTAAGGCCAATCGGTAAAGGGTCCACTACTGGCGACGAAGCATCCCCTTCTCAAGCCCAAGCGCGGCCTGATTCGACCAATCCTCCACCTCCTGTCAACACCGTGAGCGATTCGCAGCTGCCCTTGGTTCCAGTGCAGATTCTGGATGACAGCTCACCTGAGGCTGAAGAAATAGTGCCACCAACAGAAAACTCTCGTGAGCAGCCCACTGCAAACCCCATGCATCCTGGAGCAAATCATACCTGACTCGGCCAATCCTCGTGAAGTTGCCCAAGAACAATTGGCATCCGATGCTCCCCACAAGTTACCTGTTGAAAAGGTATGTTTCTAACACTTCCTGTCAGGGTCGAAATCTCGCTCTTAATGAGGAACTGGCAATAGCTGCCGAGGAAGTTGCTATCGAGAACCCTGCTGAACCGGATGGTGGAAACCCGACCAACCAAGAACCTGCCCCCATGTCCCCCAAGCGCTTGAAGCAGAGGTAGAGGTACCTCATGAACCGGTGCCGGAGCTAGTTTCTGTCGCGGAGCCTCTTGTGGCTCCTGTCGCTATGGTTCCCAACCTTCCACCTATGCCTCCCTCAAGGCTAGAGAGGCTAGCCTGCATGCTTGAAGTATTCCTACCTAGAGTGGTAGATGATGCTAGAGAAGGCCTTCGTCGCCTTTTGGGCCCTGACATCCTTACACCTAGCGCGCTCATGAGAGTCTTAGAGTACCTGAGGGTGCTTCTCCGCGAAGGAGCCATTACTGAAGCTCAATTCATTGACATTGACTAGCTGCTGCAAGATCTCCCCCAATGGCTGAATGAGAAGGCGGCTGCGACCGCGTAGGCTATTTAGACCCAAGCACATTATCAGGCCCTGACCCACCAGATGGACAATTCCTGCGACTCTTTGAGTGCTCGGGCCAATCTTGTCCGGGAGCTGACGCTAGCGAGAAACCATCTCCAGACCCAGATTCAGGATCTTCAGGCCTAATTGACTACTGTGATGGCCAGGCTTGCCCTTGAGGAACCTCAACTAGAACAACCCCTAGCCGCTTTCAAGGCACTTTTACAGGAAGTGGCCCAAGCTAGCGTGGCAGCCCAACAGGTCACCCAAGCTGCTGCTGATGCGAGTTTTTGCCTGGATGAACACTTTCTCCGCCTAACTTATGCAGGCCGGAAACTTTAGGCCTCTAGTATTAGGCCCATTATTTTTTGTATGACCAATATTAATATTATTATCAATTATTAATTTAGCCCACTTTGCTAGCCCAAATTTTTTTATCTTTGTAGATAGCAAAACGATAACTAATTCTCCTTAGCTGTCTAAAGCAGTTTTCAAAGGGATAAACTCGAAAAGGGGTAGTTACCTCCTTGGAGACTGCTCTGTTGTCCACGCGTATTCAATTTTGTTCATTTCCGAGATCATAGCATTGAATTCTCTTGATGACCCCATTGATGGCGTTGAATCTACTTCAATTGCCAAGACCAAAAGGCTGAGGCCACTAAAGTTGGCCCCTATAAATACCTATATTGTAGGAGTGCAAATACACGCAAACATGATTCCTCCAGAAATTGTCTTGCAATCCCTACTTCTCTTCCTCCTATTCTTGTAATCGTCTCCCCTTCTCACTTTTAGCCTCTATATTCTAAGCTTTATGGCTTAATCTCACTTCCTGGGTAAGCCTTATGGCCTAATCTCAGGTCCAACAGCATGTCTTTGGCCCCAGAAAGTCTAGATAGGATTCGCCAGTTCTAGTTAGGTTGAAGAAAACGCGGCGCTCCTAACGCGGGGTACCACATTCTAGGGAGTCTTTCTCTCTAGGTTCCCTCGCGTGGAGCAAAATGAAGAAGGGTGGAAAGCCACTTGAGGCCTTACGCTCTTCTTCAGCGCCCTTCCTTGAGGGTTTGAAAAACAGACTTCTGTTTTTCCCTTGAGGGAGTTGAGGCAGCTGGGCCGCGCTCTGCTCTAATGACCATCTCCATCCCGGAGGATATCTCACTGGAAGGGCTGCGATGGATTATTTCCTTCCCTCCTCTTCCAGTACCAATGGTAGCAGTAGTGACTCAGATCAGAGGAGGGTGAAGAGAGAAAGAGGAAGAGCGACCATTTCACTGACCCCTCTGGAGACAAAGACTTAGAAATCTAGAAATTTTCAGAAGATCTGAATCCCTTATGATTTTCAGCCACTGTTGGGTTTGTAATTTGTATATGTGTTTGTATTTCTTTTGGCCGCAAAGCCACTTTATGAATCTAAATATATTTCTTCCTCTATTTCCAATCTGTTTATATAACATGGCCTCTGGTATAGGCCCTATTACATGCTTCTAACACTTATTGTCAAAAGAAAAATGTAAAAAATTATAATAAAGAAAAGAGATACATAAGGCCACAAAAACAAGCCTTAATGCGTAGAGTGTTGCCCCTAGTCTTGGTAGGTGAAGCGAAGACAGGAGAAGGAGGCCACAGAAAAGACCGAAAAGGAAGGGAGGACGCAAACCAAGGAAGACTATGGTTGCCTCTCTTGCCCCCCCTCCCCCCAGTAACAGGCGGAGTTGGTGGATCTTCGAATTCCCAAACACTGGGGTAATAATTTTTGAACAATCTGCCATTGATGGGGTTGCGGTGGATGTCACCATCCAATCTTTTAGGTGAAGCGCCCCACGCTCCAAAATTCTGTGAATGACAAAGGGTCCCAACGTGGAGTCCACTTACCGCGGCCAGTCAGCTTCTCGCCCAATGGCAAAATCACTTTCCAAACCAGTTCACCCTCTTTGTAACTGCTGCCGCGCGTCCGCTTATCGTAGGCACGAGCGATGTGTTGATTTTCCATCACTAAGTTGTCTAAAGCTTCTAAGCGCTTATCACTAAGGTCTTCATGCTCTTGCCACATAGCCTGGACATAATCTTCACCGATCAAGTGATTCTGGTCTTGAACTAGTAGGGACTTAACATTCACTTCCAAAGGGAGAACTGCATCATGGCCAAACATTAACGCATAAGGGGTGGTGGCAGTGGGGTTCCGCATAGAAGTGCGATAAGCCCATAATGTCTCATACAATATTTCATGCCATTGGCAAGGGTTCTCCACAAGTAACTTTTTCAATAGAGTAATGATAATCTTGTTACTGGCCTCCGCTTGACCATTGGATTGAGCATAATAGGGCGTGCTATGGACAAAATGGATGCCATAATCATTGACGAGCTTCTCTACATCACCACCCATGAAGGTTGCCCCCCTGTCAGATAACAAAACCAAGATGCCAAACCTGCAAATAATATTGCGAAAGATGAATTGGAGAATGGTGGCACCGAAGGCTTCCTTCAAAGGCTCAGCTTCCACCCACTTAGTGAAGAAATCAGTAGCAACGATGATGAACTTGTGCTGGAGTGAAGAATGTGGGTGAATCATTCCGATTAAGTCCAACGCCCAGCCTCTCACAGGCCAAGGTTTAATGATGGGTTACATGGGAATATTAGGAATGTGTTGGACTGGTCCATGAGCCTGGCAATCCTGGCATCCTTTTGCGAATGCGATACAATCTGTCAAAATGTTAGGCCAATAGTACCCATGCCTCCTGATGAGCCAGCATATCTTTGGGCCCGCCTGATGAGCTCCACACACACCTTCATGCACTTCTTGAATTAATTGTGTCGCTTCGCTTTGAATTAATTGTGTCGCTTCGCGGCCATAGACACACCTGAAATCGATGCCATCCTAGCCACGTGGACATAGCTCGTCGCCTTTGAGGAAGTAATTGAGTGCCAGAAAACAAGTTTTCCTATCTGCAGTGGGATCCGGCGGTGTGAGGTAGGCGATTAACGGGATACGCCAATTCACATCAATATAATCAAGGGCCGCCACTATGTTCTCTTCTGGGGGGTTAGGGCGCGCAAGCCACGAAGGCAGCGTGCGTCGCTCAACCATGAGAATTCGCTCACGAACCCCATATTTCAAAGTAACACCTGTAGCCAACTAAGCGAGTTCATTGGCCGCGAAGTTGCGCTCGCGAGGAATATACTCCAAGTCTACATCTTCAAATTGGGCCATAAGTTCAAGAGCGCGATCCAAATATGGTGCAAGCAAGTAGCTGGAGCATCTGTACTTTGCGCGAAGCTGATTGATCACGAGTAAAGAGTCCCCGCATACCTGGATGTCTCTGACTCCTAGTTCGAGTAACACCTCTTGGCCAATAATAAGGGCCTTATATTCTGCCTGGTTGTTGGTGCACCAGAACTCCAGCTAGAAGGAATATGAGAAACGATCTCCAGCTGGAGTTTCCAAGACGACTCCGGCTCCAGCTAGTGTCTCCTTTCTTGAGCCATCAAAATATAACACCCAAGGTTGAAGTGAAACTGTGGCTTGATATAACATGGCGTACTCAGGTAAGCATTCCAAATCTGGGCGGTCTACAGTTTCCGTAGCGACTTCTAAGTCTCTTACAGCAAGGACGTCTAGCATGGGGTGATGCGCTAAAAAGTATGCGATGGCTTGTCCTTTCACTGCTTTCTGAGGGACATACTGTAGCGAAAATTCTGATAAAGCAAGCACCCATTTACCGATGCGCCCCCTTAGGATAGGTCGTGATAGCATATATTTTACCAAATCGGTCTAAGTGATGATGCAAGTAGTAAAGGATAACATGTAATATCGCAGGTTGCAAGCGGAGAAGTATAGAGTGAGGCACAGCTTCTCCATGGGAGTGTACCTTGTTTCGCAGTCTGTGAGTGTATGATTGAGGTAAAAGATAGCATGTTTGACGCTAGCTTTGTCATCCTATGTGAGGAGGCTGCCAACGGAAGCCTCTGCTGCTGAAATATATAAGTTTAACAGAAAACCAGCCCCGGGGTGAACTAGAACTAGCGGACTTGCCAGACAGGCCTTGATCTTGTCAAAAGCCTCTTGATGTTGAAGCTCCCAAACAAACTCGTTCTGTCCCTACAACTTCAGTAGCAGGGAAAAAGGCTGAATTTTACCTGCAGAATTAGAGATGAAACGTCGCAAAAAGTTGATCTTACCCAACAGCCGCTGTAGATCCTTCTTCTTTCATGGGGGAGAGGCGTTGATGACCGCATTTGCCTTATCTTCAGGGACCTCAATTCCTCTTTGATGGGCTATTAACCCCAGAAAATCACCTGCCTAAACTCCGAAAATCCATTTGGCGGGATTCATCTTGAGCTTGTGTGCATGCAGTCGAAAACTTTTATGAGATCTACAATATGGTCCCCTCGCTTTTTAGATTTCACGACTACGTCATCAATGTAAACCTCCAAAATCTTCCCAAGTATGTCATGGAAGATCAGGTTCATGACTCTCTGATACGTGGCCCTTGCATTCTTCAGACCAAAAGGCATGACCACATACTCGAAAAACCCTGCGAAGCCTAGGTAGTGAAACGCGGTCTTATGCCTATCTTCTTCCGCTACCGAAATCTGGTGGTATCCTACAGTTCTATCCATGAAGGATAACAATTCATGTCCCGCTACTGCGTCCACTAACATATCAGCAATCGGCATGGGATAAACATTTTTAGGTGTAGCCACATTAAGGTCTCTATAATCCACACAGACTCGCATTTTGCCATTCTTCTTGCGAACATGCACTATGTTAGATAGCCACTGATTGTACTTGGCCACCCTGATAATGCCTGATTTATGCATCTTCTCGACTTCTTCTTTAACTAGAACCTGGGTTTCCGAATTCATTCTTCGCGGCTCTTGCTTCACAGGCCTCTTGTCAGAGAGTGTTGGCAGCTGATGGCATACCCAATCTAGTGACAGGCCTGGCATATCCTCGTATTTTTCCGCGAAGCAGTCCTTGAATTCTAGCAATAAGTCGATGAGCATCTCCTTCTCGCTAGGCTCTAAGTACACACTAATAGCCACTTCCATGGGCTCGTAGTCAGTTCCTAGGTTGACCTTCTCAGTAGGGTCCCTGACTTTAGGAGGTGTCTCATCCAATGCTGTTGGGGCGAGCTGAATGTCTTCATCTTCCTCTTCATGGTCAGAGAGCTCCTCGTTAACTATTTCCAAGGTTGCAACTCGATCATAAGCCTCTTTTTCCACCATATACAAGGATAATCTCTCGTACAACGAGTAGAAGGCCTCTATCCCTTCTTCTGGAAGGTCGTAATCCATTAATTATTTAAAGGTTTAGGCACAGCGTGGCCAGGCCATTCCAGGCCTTCCTTCGCGAGCGTGAGCCCCCACTGTGCCAACTCAAAGCCGTCACCCCTATGGGGCGTCCTTTGTAATCGATGCCACTGACCTGTAATAGAGTGATTGGCTCCAAGTAGTACCTAGCATCTACGTAATTCGCAGAGACAGAGAATGGGCCAGGATCAGCCTTAATCACTTCAGCCTTATTCGTAGCCCTGTTCCACATAATCAATTCCTGGTGAAGAGTTGACGGGACACAATAAGTACTCCGATGGATCCAGTCTTTGCCAAGGTTCTAAAAATCGCTAGGCGTTAGTCGGGCGGTGGGCTGGGGAGGAGCGCCCAGGTGCCTAGGCGGTTTTGTATTTTTAAATTTTTATTTATTTTTATATCATATAAATATATATATATATTTATATATGAGTGATATAGCCTAATATATGAATACTTATTATAACTTATAAATAATAAGATATTCTATAAAATTATATTCTATTCCAAGTTTCCTTGCCCACAAACAATACCAATGAATTAAAAGAGGGAACATAGGGAAGAGGGGAAGACAATTCATTTACTATATTCTCCGTCAAAAAGAGAATACATGAAAGACAAAAGTTATCTGTCCCTCCCACTCTCTCTCTCTATATCCATTCTCTAACAACTTCATTGAATATTAATATAATTAGTATGGGAAACATGGAAGCCTTACACGCCGCCTGACATATTCAAAGTTTCAAACATATTCAATTATGCTTCTAATTATGCAGCCACTTGGACATATATTCTCTGTCTCTCTCTCTCTCTCTCTCTCTCCAATGTTCATTGTCATCTTTGCTTCCTCTCTTGCGCAAAACCAGTAGCCAACACCCTATAGTCTCATATTTATCTTCATTGTTCAATCACCTTGTGAATAACTTCACAAAAACAAGGTTTCAATTCTCAGATTTGAAGATCTTGATTTAAGGGGAAGTTGGGGGTGGCTTGGGAGAAGCTGCGATGGCTTGAGGGGAGCAGAGGGAGTTTGAGGCCAAAATAAAGCGGGGGAGCAGAGGCGCGGTGGAGGAGTGGTGTAGAGACGCAGTGGCTTGGTGGGGAGAGCGAATACGAGTTGTGGGGATCGAATGGTTTAGGTGTTTTGCAGATTAGGTGTGGTCGATTTGGGATTATGGTGTCGCGAAAAAAGAAAGAAAAAGAAATTGAAACTCGCCCAACCGCCCAGCTACCCAGATGGACGCCTAGACCACCCAGACGGACATCCAGGCCGCCGAAATCCATTCCCCTAAGAGCTCAGTTTAGCCAATACTCGCCTCGGTCTCCCGCCGCCCAACGCCTAGGCGGCCTGGGCGGCCGTTTTTTGGAACACTGGTCTCTGCCTAGAATGGTGCTATACGCCTCGTAGTAGTCTGTCACAAAGAAAGCGTATACCCCTTCCGCGGGGCCGACCTTGATACGCAGGAATAATAAGCCCAAAGTTTTAGTTACGGTCCCCGCGAAGTTCTTCAACGTAAGGGACGTAGACTGAATCCTTTCTTTCTTAATTCCAAGCAAGTGCATAGTCCATATAGTAATGACATTAATTGCCGCTCCAATATCGACCATGATCTTGCTGACTTTGGTGCCGCCAATTTCTGCTGTGATATATAGAGGTCTCATGTGATGGACCATAGCAAGTGTTGGTCTTGTAAAGCACATGACAGACTCTATGGGGTTGGCATCTTCTGTTTCCAAGAACATAGTCTCTTCCACAGATGTCGCGGCTACTGAGGTAATCTATAAAGGTTGTTCGTTGCCTCCTTCAGCTTCCACACACTCCTGCGCGGCGACCGGTAGTGCATACCTCCCGAGAAGGACATAAACCATGTTGCATGAGGTATCCAACACTACCGTCTCATCCATCTCCTCGTCCAGGTTGAGTTTGGGCTCATCAACTGGTATGTCAGTGTTGAATTGTTTGACCAATGAAGCAACTAACGACTCCTCTATGAGGCCTTTTACTTGGCACTGCTTGTGCTCCTGAGTCGTGGCAATCTGCTTTGGTGAGTCTGACCTGTGTTCCTCTGTTGGGTTCTCCTTTGGGGGCGTGACTACCAGACTTTGAACCTTTTTAGGTCTCTGTTAGCATTAAAGCCACCCTCAAGTGCAAGAGGTACAAGTTATAGAATAGGGGATTAAGTAAGGATGTCGAACCCACGAGGATTGGTAAATCCTTTCCTAGCTTGGGAAAACCTAAGGAAAAACTAGAAGAATATGCAAATGGACAATCACAAACAAAGGCTCACAAGTGAACCAAAGTTCATGGTGAGTATGTGCAAGATGGTGTGTAGAGATTTGATTTTGATTTTGAGATTGGTTTCTATTCAAATTGAAACAATGAAAGCAAGTAATATAAACTAACCTAAACAAAACAAGTTGTTATCAAATGGATGGGAGTTAGGGCATCGGGTTTCACCTTTTGCCTCCCTTGCAAGCATTAAAGCAATTGAATATGAATGATGCAAAGCTAATTGTCCAACTACCCTCTTAGCATCCAGATAGGACTACTAAGGCTTAAACCCCTTTCATTTTATTAACTCTAACCGGATAAGTCTAGAGCTAACTACCTAGAGACAAATTCAATTACCGGATAGGTCTCAATCATTTGCCCCTAAATGCATAAAGCTTAGAGTTTAGGTAACCAAGCAAGCAAACCAATCCTATCTCTAGGTGATTTTAGCTCACTACCCTCACATGCACACATGGTGTGCTTTCATGCTCCCTTTTTGCCTAGAGGTAATCAATCTCTAGGAAAAACTTCATGTCATGGCAAACACATAACTCAAATTGATTAGGTCTAAGTAATGCATTCAACTATTGACTTAGCATGTGAGAATGACAACATGAATTTTCATCAATTTATAAACAAAAGCATCAATCCAAGCAAGTTTGGCTAGGGCTTTCAACCCTAGCCCCAACTAGTTCACTACTCACACATAGCTAGATACACAAGCTTCAACATTCTATTAAACATCAAATACATAAAGAGATAGAGAGTAAAGGGTGACTATTGATGATGCCGGAAGAGGTGGTGGAGATGGGTCTCCAAGAACATGATGTGGTGGTAGTCACCTCCTTCTCCTTGCTCCAAGCTCTTGATATTGGTAAGAATAGTGAAATTTGGGATCTCTAAGATGAGTTGTGGTGTTGAATGGTGGAGGAAATGAAGGTTGTAGTGGTGGAAATGGAGGTTTTAGAGGTGGAGATGGTGGTTTTAGTGGTGGAAATGGTGGTGTCTTCTCTAGAGAGAAAAATGGATCTTGGATAGGATGAAGATGATTGAATGGAGTCAAGAATTCTGAATAATTGGTCTTTGGCCTCTTTTTGATCAGCTAGGTGTGTCATCTTTGGTCCCCAAGTGTGCAAGAGATGCTCTTACACCATTGTCCCCCAAATGGTCCCAAATTGGCAAGGTGATAAAAGGACAAGGTGTAGGGAGATATTTGAATTTCAAGTGATGGGAGATTCTCACCACCATGGTCCTCCTTTGCTGGAGAAAAGACCCTCCATGAGTGGCGGCTCGCCGGAAAAGTCGCCGGAAAAGTCGATTTGCAATTTTCTTCCAATCTCCGTGTCTTCTTCCCCTAGCTTCAAATCTCCACATTTCAAGCCTCAAATAGTCATTTTATTCTCAATGCAAGGTTTCCTACAAATAAAAGGAAATGGATTAAAAAGGTAAAATAGCATGGAAGACAAATCAATTTTCATAATTATGGGGCACAATTGCGTAAGTAATTTGTGACTCAACAAATACCCCCAAACTTGAATATTGCTTGTCCTCAAGCAAAAGCATTAACCCAAATCCGAAACATAACAAAACTAACACAACCTAATCCTTCCAACATTATCCTCAAAGAACACAATTTGCTCAAGGCTAGAAAATCAAGTCATGTCTCAAAAGTTTATGAAGCTATGGGACAAATGCTAGATTAGAATGTATGTCATGCCATGATTGTCACTTTGATGCACCAAAACCAAGCTTGCACAACAAAACCGTGCTAACCATAAACTCACTAGATTTTCACTCTAATTTTCACACAAGTGTTTAAAGGTTAGCTACACTATCACTCAAACAATCTCATGCAAATGCCGCCATATGCTTGCTTTTCAATCTCATCTCCACGGGTCATGCACAAACCATCTTGGATCAAAAAGGACTTTTATTAGGTTGTAATGAGGCTTAGGGCGAGGGGTTAGAGAAATGAAGTGGATAGGGAATCACAAATTTCAAGCAACTTAGCAAGCAACTCCCTTATTGAGATTTTACGAACTTAAGACCTTAAGATGCTTCATATGATTCACTCTCTTAACCATTCCCCCAAACTTTAAACTAAAAAAAAAAAAAAAAAACTATTTATTGAACTAGAGAAACTTCCTTTTTGGGTTTTCTTTCTTTCTTTCTTTCCCTTTTTTTTTTTTTTTTTTTTTTTTTGACTTTCTTTCTTGACTTTCTTGAAATGTAAAGACAAATTACAAATGCACAACAAACATAATACTCCCCCACACTTATTTCTTTTCAAGTACCCCCAAACTTTGTTTCTTGAAGCATCTTGACATATACAATCTCACATTGCTCACTAAGAAAACTTAGAAAGGGTAAGGCTAGTGTTTAAGCTAGAAGGTAAGACATTTGTGGTGCAAAGAAATGAAAGGCTAACAAAAGGCACAAATTGGCAATCTAAGGATAATCATCTTTTTAGGACAAGAGCTTATTTGGCCATGGTGGAATTCCTATTGTCTCAATCATTTCCGCGATGTATTCATGCTTGACAAAAGTTTTGAGAGATATAAAGCAAGTTCTAGAGATACAATTCACAAAAGATGAACACACATGAAGAATAAAGTGCTAAGAGCTATTGGATGCACTTTTATTAGGCTCAAAACTCACATTTGTGGTGCAAATAGTTCTCACAAATCTCATCATGCCAACCATATCTCAATGCATCAACTTGACAATCAAAGGTACCAATGAAGTTAAACATAAGTCCCATAACCTTTATTTGAAAAATTGAGTTCACAAGACATAGACATGCTTTCTAGCCCTTTACAAATCAAGTTCAAGTTTCATCATAGGAGTTGGAAGGAACTAAACACAAACAAAACACACAAAACTAGAAACAACTAAAAGCTAAAAAAATTTTTTTTTTTTTTTAACAATTTGAATTTATTGAATTTAAACTAGACCTTCCCCCCCACACTTGAACTTAACATTGTCCTCAATGTTAAAAAGTATTTTCTTGAAAGCTTTGCAATGAAAGAGTCAAGCATGGTAAGAAAGAGCATGCAAACTATCACAAAAACAAAGAAGTGACCGGAATTTAAACACAATGAAGTACATAAAGCAAGAAAAAGGTTTAGGAATGCTCCCCCTTGTAGACCATGAAGTTCATTCAATTCACCAACAATCACCAACATGCAAGGCTTTAAGCCCTTGCCTTCCAAGCTAAACTTTAATGGTGTCATTTCTTCAAGAATGGTTCCAAGGGTTTTCCTCCTCCTTCACTTGCATTATGAGCTTGGCTACCTCCAAGTAGGGCTTTGCTTTAAGGACTTCTAGCCGGTCCGTTGATTCTTCATTCATTCAAGGGGGCTTCTTGAGACAACCATCTCCCTTGTTTACCTTCTTTGAACTTCCAAGGCAAGCTCCCATGTCAACAAGTGCTCCCTTGAGCAATCCTCCAATTTGTTTCTTCTTCTTGATGGGGGTGAGGAGTGACTCAAAGCCTTGTGAACATGGTAAGACCGGAAGAGGTGCCCAAACTTCTTTCTTATTTTTCTCATCTCCCCTTACTCTTGCCTCTCCATAGTAACCCAAAAAGTAGCATTCATTCATGTCATCCATAATTTGAAGGGGAGGAAAGATTTGGAACTTGATTTTGTCTCCAAGTACCTTCATGCTCATGGTGCCTTTCTTCACATTAATCTTGACACCGGCAGTGGCCATGAAAGCTCTTCCAAAGATGATAGGAAGCTCATTGTCAACCATGGGGGCTTCCTCCATGTCTAGGACTATAAAATCCACCGGTATCACAAACCTTGCAACATTGACAAGCACATTCTCCAAGATTCCTCTAGGATACCTCACGCTTCTATCCGCCAATTGGAGAGTGATTGAAGTTGGTTTCAAAGCTCCTTCAAGACCAAGCTTCTTTAAAGCCGAATAGGGCATTAAATTGATACTTGCCCCAAGATCCATCAAGCAATTGTCAAAAGTAGTTTCTCCAATCTTGCTTGGAATAGTGAAGCTTCCCGGATCTTTGAGCTTTGGTGGAAGCTTTCTTTGAATGATAGCACTCACTTCTTCACAAAGAGCCACTTGCTCATGTTCTTTGAACTTTTTCTTCTTCATGCACATATCCTTCAAGAACTTAGCATAAGATGGGATTGTCTTCACGGCTTCAAGGAGTGGAATGTTTATATGAACCTTCTTGAACAAATCAATCATCTCCCTCAATTGGCTCTCTTTCTTGAGTTTTTTCTCTTGTTGCCATATAGCTTGAGGGTAAGGGAGAGACACTTCTTCATCTTGCACAATCTTCAAAGGAGGATTGAAGGTCATACCTCTTTTGAATGGCCTTTCAATTAGAGTAGAAGGAGAGTCTTCATTATCATGAGTTCCAACCTTGGCATTGAAATTGTCCTTCAAGGCTTCTTCTTGCTTCTCATCGGCATAAGCATTCTTCTTATCATTCAAAGCTTCTTCTTCACCATCATTGAAGCCTAAGATGACTTCTCCATGTGACAACTCTCTTGCTTTCCCCTTTGATCTTCTTTCAAAACCGGGTGGCTCCCTTGGAGTTACATCTTCCTTATTGGTAGGCATGTACACATTGTTCTCCACTTGCCTTCCACTTCTCAAGGTGGTAATAGCTTTGGCTTCATGCCTTGGGTTATTCTCCACTTGGCTTGGAAACACACCTTGCTTCCTTTGACTCAACTCATTAGCTAGTTGCCCCATTTGTACCTCAAGCTTGCTCACACTTTGTTGAATGACATTGATCTTCTCATCTTGCTTTGCTTGATTATTCACAAAGGCCGTCATCATTTCTTCAAGGGTAGGTGTCTTTCTTGCTTCTTGAATTGGCACTTGGGGTTGTTGTAGAGGTAGAGGTTGTTGAGGTGGTGCTTGATAAGGTGGTCTAGGAGCATGATAAGCATTGTTTGCTCCTTGATTGTTGAAGTGTGAGCTACTTGCACCTTGATAGCCACCTCCTTGCCTTTGGTAACCTTGACCTTGTTCACGGTTTTGATTCCCCCCAACCAAAATTAGGGTGATTCCTCCACCCGGGATTATAAGTGTTGCTATAAGGATCATTCTTTGGCCTTGTTTGGTTGCTGAGAAGATTGCATTGCTCTATCAATTCCGGGTACATGTCGCTTTGTGAACACTCCGTTGTGCTATGGTACACACTTTCGCAAATCAAGCAAGCTTGCTCCATGGATTTGACTCCCAAACTAGGCTCCCGAATTTGGCTTGGTGATGCCATTTGATTGAGGGGTCTTCCTTGTGCTTGTAGAATCATGTCAAGTTTCTTTTGCATTTCTCCTTCTATCCGCTTCAACTCTTGTTGCATTTGAACACTTGGAATATCAACATTATACATGCCTCTCCTTTGCTCTTGCTCCCTCATAGGTACTTGTGCACTCTTCATCATCATTGGCTTTCTATCCGAGGCACTATCATAGAGTTGAGAAGATTCACTCATTTCATCTAGAATCTTCATCGCTTCATCTTCGGTCTTGTTCATGAAACATCCCCCACAAGCATTATCAACTCTCCTCCTTGTGTCTTGTGAAAGCCCGGTGTAGAAGGCACTTAGAACCGCTACCTTAGAGAGGCCATGATTGGGAACACCACCTTCTATATCCTTGAATCTCTCCCATGTCTCATAGAATGACTCATTTGGTAGCTCTCGGAAGTTCATCAACTCATTCCTCAATGAATTAGACTTGTGAGGAGGGAAATAGAACTTGAGGAATACCCTTTGCATCTCTTCCCAAGTGTGGATACTACTTGGGGGAAGCTTGTACAACCATTTCTTAGCTTTGTCCTTCAATGAAAAGGGGAAGAGCCGAAGACGTAAGTTGCCTTCATCAATACCCAAAAGTTGAACGGTCGAGCATGCTTCATTGAACTCTTGAGGTGCAAGTAAGGCTCATTACTTGGCAAGCCAAAGAAGAGGGGTAAGTTTGCAATAGTCCCCGGCTTTATGTCAAAAGCAACGGCACATGGTGGAAGCACGATGCAACTTGGATGATTGGAGATTGTTGGTAAAGTGTACTCCTTCATGGGGCGTGGTTCATCCATTGTGGGTATCCGGGCTATTTTAGCTTGCAACTCTTCTGCCAATTTCTTTATGAGATCAAGAGTTTCTTGCGGTATCCGAGTTTCTTCACCACTATCTTCAAGAACTTGATCAATAGATATGTTATCTCCACTTGGTGTGCTTGGAGATGATGGAGTGGAATATGTTGAATTGATCCTTGGACTACTTATAGGTGATTCGTGAGACATAAACACCTATAAAATTTCAAAACAAAGGTAAGAAAATAAGTCAAAATACAAAAAGAAACCAAAAACAAGAAATTGAAAAATTCTGAAAACAGGGGAAACGACCGGTCGGCGACACTTGCCGACTGGTCGGTGAGCTTCTGACCCCTAAAATGACACTTGCCGACTGGTCGGAAATTTCCAACGACTGGTCGGCGAGACAAAAATCACACGAAATTAACACAAACGACTGGTCGGCGAAGACCAACGACTGGTCGGCAAACAAAGATAAAATGAAAACAAGGAAAATTTCTAGCTAATCCCTAAGGCTACCTAAGCTAGGGATTGGTTTTCACACCAATCCCCGGCAACGGCGCCAAAAACTTGTTAGCATTAAAGCCACCCTCAAGTGCAAGAGGTACAAGTTATAGAATAGGGGATTAAGTAAGGATGTCGAACCCACGAGGATTGGTAAATCCTTTCCTAGCTAGGGAAAACCTAAGGAAAAACTAGAAGAATATGCAAATGTACAATCACAAACAAAGGCTCACAAGTGAACCAAAGTTCATGGTGAGTATGTGCAAGATGGTGTGTAGAGATTTGATTTTGATTTTGAGATTGGTTTCTATTCAAATTGAAACAATGAAAGCAAGTAATATAAACTAACCTAAACAAAACAAGTTGTTATCAAATGGATGGGAGTTAGGGCATCGGGTTTCACCTTTTGCCTCCCTTGCAAGCATTAAAGCAATTGAATATGAATGATGCAAAGCTAATTGTCCAACTACCCTCTTAGCATCCGGATAGGACTACTAAGGCTTAAACCCCTTTCATTTTATTAACTCTAACCGGATAAGTCTAGAGCTAACTACCTAGAGACAAATTCAATTACCGGATAGGTCTCAATCATTTGCCCCTAAATGCATAAAGCTTAGAGTTTAGGTAACCAAGCAAGCAAACCAATCCTATCTCTAGGTGATTTTAGCTCACTACCCTCACATGCACACATGGTGTGCTTTCATGCTCCCTTTTTGCCTAGAGGTAATCAATCTCTAGGAAAAACTTCATGTCATGGCAAACACATAACTCAAATTGATTAGGTCTAAGTAATGCATTCAACTATTGACTTAGCATGTGAGAATGACAACATGAATTTTCATCAATTTATAAACAAAAGCATCAATCCAAGCAAGTTTGGCTAGGGCTTTCAACCCTAGCCCCAACTAGTTCACTACTCACACATAGCTAGATACACAAGCTTCAACATTCTATTAAACATCAAATACATAAAGAGATAGAGAGTAAAGGGTGACTATTGATGATGCCGGAAGAGGTGGTGGAGATGGGTCTCCAAGAACATGATGTGGTGGTAGTCACCTCCTTCTCCTTGCTCCAAGCTCTTGATATTGGTAAGAATAGTGAAATTTGGGATCTCTAAGATGAGTTGTGGTGTTGAATGGTGGAGGAAATGAAGGTTGTAGTGGTGGAAATGGAGGTTTTAGAGGTGGAGATGGTGGTTTTAGTGGTGGAAATGGTGGTGTCTTCTCTAGAGAGAAAAATGGATCTTGGATAGGATGAAGATGATTGAATGGAGTCAAGAATTCTGAATAATTGGTCTTTGGCCTCTTTTTGATCAGCTAGGTGTGTCATCTTTGGTCCCCAAGTGTGCAAGAGATGCTCTTACACCATTGTCCCCCAAATGGTCCCAAATTGGCAAGGTGATAAAAGGACAAGGTGTAGGGAGATATTTGAATTTCAAGTGATGGGAGATTCTCACCACCATGGTCCTCCTTTGCTGGAGAAAAGACCCTCCATGAGTGGCGGCTCGCCGGAAAAGTCGCCGGAAAAGTCGATTTGCAATTTTCTTCCAATCTCCGTGTCTTCTTCCCCTAGCTTCAAATCTCCACATTTCAAGCCTCAAATAGTCATTTTATTCTCAATGCAAGGTTTCCTACAAATAAAAGGAAATGGATTAAAAAAGGTAAAATAGCATGGAAGACAAATCAATTTTCATAATTATGGGGCACAATTGCGTAAGTAATTTGTGACTCAACAGTCTCCACTGTAAAACATCAGCAATATTGTCCTTGCCCCCCAGTATGCCAAAAACTGAGGATTTGGTTTTTGGCTCCTCGCGAAACAACTTGCTCCTGACATGGGGCAGCCTAGTGGGCGATCTCTCCTTCCTGGCTGGCGGAGGTGTTCTTTCTTTTGTGATCGTTCAGAAAACATTAGGCTCAGAATCCCCTGACTCTGAGCGTGCTTGCTTTTGAAAATTGCAGGGAGCCACTAATGGCTTAGCGACTAGCGCTTCCATCTCCCTCTAATATTGCTCAGGTGATTTGACCAGTTGCGAAGGTTTGATTAGGCCCTGATCGAGAGCTTCTAGTGTTCGCTTGGCCTCTCCCAACGTTCGTTGCAGCTTCCTTTTCTTGGAATGGCTAATCTCCACTGCTTTCCCTTTCTCTCTGGTATACCATTTGCCTTCCTTGATAGAAGACGTTAAAGAAGGTGGAATGTACGGTTTGATCAAGACATCTTTGTGCTCATTCCTAGCCCTGTCATCTTGCTTATGTTCTGTTGCAGCTGCATTTAGTTTCTTGAACAAGTTGGAGTCCCTTGGGGATGACGGTGACTCTATCTTGTCTCTTGTTCTTGGGCTAGACCGTTGATAGTTTTGCGACGGTGAGGCACACTTGATTCGCGGGAAAGAGCCGAAACAAAATGTATGCTCAACTTTTTCATGCGACCCTTGGATGTCACATTCTTTCTTGCGTCGCGAGCAAAGAACCACTGGTGAGGCTTCGCTAACCGGTTTAGCTTTCTCCTTTGCAGGGGTCTCGTCCCCTTCTATCCTCTCTTTTCGGCCCTTTGTAGTCAGATCCAAGGTTGACTTTCTTTGGTTCTTCTTGGTTCAGTTCACATCAACCATGTTGATCTCGGTGTCCGGGAAAGGGTTCAGGTCCACTAGTGCTGCCGTGGTCGTCGGAGTTTCCACCTGCAAACTACCATTATTGAGCCATACTTGAATTTGGTCCTTTAGCTTCACACAGTCAGCCGTGTTATGTTTTCACAGATTATGGAATTTGCAGTACTTCTTTCCTTTCAGCTGATCTGGACGAGGAAAAGGTCCGAAGTCCGTCTTCACCATCTTCACGACGATCATCTCATCTAAAATCTCATGTGCCTTATTGGCATCATATGTATACGTCCAGTGTTCTAATGGCGCCTAGGCGCTGGGCGGCAGCTCTCCGACACGACTAATGCCAAATTGGCGTTGTTGGGCGAACCGCAGTTGGGCGGCCGCTTAGGTGGTCTAGGCGGGCGACTAATCGTCTGGGCAGGGGCAGTTGGGAGCTAGGCAGCTTTTCAAGGTGGATATATCAGTTGTTTCATGGAGTATAAAGGCTCAGAGAGAGAGAGAGAGAGAGAGAGAGAGCGAAGGAATCGACTCTGATCAGAGTAGTTGAAAAAGAAGAAGGGGCCAGAATATTGATCGTCGTTGTGGTCTTAGTTATTGATTCCAGTTCTTTTGTGTGATGATTGGCTGAATAATGAAGAAAGTTAAGAAAAATCGATGAAAAAAGAGATGAGAGAGAATGTGAAGCCGATGGCTACTGGTTTCCCAGAAGATGGTTTCGCACAAGAGATAAAGAGAAGGGAATGAAAATCAATGCAGTAGTTTATTGTTTCAGAGATAGAGAGAGAGAGAGAGAGAGAGAGAGAAAGATAGGATGGGCACATGTGCAGGGCAACAAAATGCTGCTTTTTTTTTGTTGGATATACTATACTTTTTTTCCATCATCAATTAACTCAATTCTACTGCGTACTTCAATTCCACTGCCTAGCTATAATTTTATTTAGTTAATTAAATAAGTATTTAGTTAAATGCTATAAAAATTAAAATTAAAATTAAAAAAATACAAAACCGCCTAGGCGCCGCGTAGTCCCTCGCCTAGGCGTCTGGGCGCTAGTCCCCTATCCACCGCCCGACTAGCGCCTAGCGTTTTTTAGAACCTTGTATACGTCGCAAACTCAGGTTTGGTAAAGGCCACAGACTTGAGTTTGATAGGTTCTTTAGATATCTTCAATTGCTTGAGGGCTAAGCTCTTCCTCCCTGTCAGTTTAAACGCGGAGACATCATTCTCCTCTTCATCATCTTCTTCCTGGCAAACTTCTTCCCCTTGATGATGGTAGTATGGATCGTAGGAAGCCGGCTAGAAGTGCAAAGTGGTCACTGTACGATGCTTTCCTGGTACATATGTCCCTTTGGATGCATTCTTCCTAGCATCAGTCTCTCTGAGGAGATGCTCGAAGCTTCATACTTCTGTGATAAGCTCTCCCATGGACTGGATCATGCTGCCATGTTGCTTCTTTCGCTGGCGTGGCTCCAATCCTTTGATTGTCGATTTAACCAACTCTATTTCGGGCAATATCATGCTTAATTTAGCCTTCTGGATCTGGAAGCGTTGGAGATAAGAAACAGCAGACTCGGTGGGTTGTTGGGCCATCTGGGTGAGAGAGGCCAAGTCAACCTCAGGCTCAATAGCTCCAAAAGTCTCTCAAAAGAGCTTTTCCATGGCTGGCCAATCAACCACTAACCCTGGCCGCAGTTTAGAAAACCATCTAAAAGCAGTGCCAGATAGAGAAGTGCCAAAGATCTTGCACTTGAGGATGTCATCATTCTGATATTGGCCACACTACACTTTAAACCTAGCCAGATGGGTTGTCGCGTCCTCAGTATCCTCTCCTAAAAAGGATAATATAATATTTTTGTAGCCTCTGGAAAAAGGCGCGAGCATTATATGCGGCGGGAAAGGTCCCTCATAAACTCCATTTAGGTGGGCCCTCGGATTCGCCAGTCTGATCATCTCCTCAACCTCTTCACGTCTCACATAGCCCGGACCAGGAGGAGGTATCTCCACGTTCTGGCAAGCATTCTGCAGAGGTGTAGCTTGGCTAGCAGCTATTGTACCTTCCCCTAGGCGAATTGTCAGGGGAATAGTGGATGGCTGCAGTGTCATCACTGGTACGGCCGCATCCTTTACCAAGGCCATTATTTTGATTGGAGTGTCAGCCTGGTCAATACCATAATAATTCCCTAGAAGTTCTTCATAGACATTCTCCACCTCGTCACTGTCGTATTGAGTAAAGGCGACAAGAATAGCAGGAGTGCCTTCATTGGTCTTCAGAGTCTTACTCTTTTGTAAGGACATTGGAGTAGCCTTGTTACCACCAATTACCAGGGCTTTGTCCTTGCTCTTTGTTGCTGAGGCAGAAGCGGCTGCAGCAGGCGTAACGGTATTGCCGCTATTCTTCTCTCGAGCATTAGGAGGTATGTATTTACTAGTACCTGAAGGTTGTCCAAGTGAGCCAAGAATGGCATTAGGATCCCCCAAAGCTTTATTCAGCACTTCCTTAGCCTGGTCTAACTCAGCTCTCTACATGGCGACTTGGGTCGCTAGATTGGATCCTTCGTTGCGAAGCACTGCCAATTCTGAAGCAACATGCTTGGCTTGGTTCGCGATGTCAGCAGAGATGCGCTTGCTCTGAGCGGCCTGATCGGTCATCATATCCACAAGCTCTTTGTGATTTTCCTGGCTTTTCTTGTATGTATCTTGCCACTGTCCCTGCATTTGTCGCGAACTTGCTTCAAGATTTCGCAGTGAGATCGAAACCTCATCAAACCTTCGGCACTCTTCCGTGAGGGCCATTTCCATCCTCTCATTATATGCAGCATTATTCTACTGAAAGATGGCGAGCCGCTCCTCAATGCTCGCATTCGCCGGGGCGATAATGGGCACAAAGGAATCAATTGTCCCTTCACTAAAGGCCACTTAGGCAGTGTTGGCTGTGTTGCCAGCCTCCTTAGGCTGGACAGGAAGATTTTTGTCACCTTCAGTAGCGGGTTGTGGAGTTCCACCTTGTTCTGTTGACATGTCTCATGATGGTGGGTTGAGTGAGAACTTTTGTGTTACATGTTCATTGGAAAGACCACGACAGTCGGCATGAGAGTGTAGCCTGTAACTGGAGGTCTTGTGGTTTGGGCAGCTAACGTAAACCTTCTGGTAAGGGTTTGTGCTTAATTTCCCAATGGTTGCGATCACAAAGAAACATCTGTGTGCGTCCCACTAGGTGTGCCAGCACCGTGGGGTGCGGTCGTCGAAGAATCCCTTGACCTAACTTCTTGATCAAACGCCGTGGATGAGGAGAGCATCAACCTCGTCACTAGGTTCTTCTCTATGCCTTTCGGAAAAGGACTTCTTGCCTTACGGATAAGGGCTTTAGTTATGATCTCTTCGCGACACCGAATCGATACTCAAAGTTGTAGGTTGAGCAGAGCAATCACTGGGAAGTTTGGAGAAAGCACGAGTTTTGCTAAAGCGTGACTTTAGCTTCGCTGGGTTATGAGGGCGTTACCCTTGCCTCGCTGGGTTGCAGGTAGGTTTGCTCAGGAGAGGCTTTGATAATCTGTATGATTAGTTGATTGAAGAGTTGTGTCTAATTCGTCCTTAAAACCTAATTTTTATACCTAGGGCTTCTACTGTTCCTTGCCATAGAAGGATTATTGATTGAAGTTTCCTATTTAATCTCCGCTACTTGATTCCAATAAGGGCTCGTTTTCCTTACGAATCACGGAATGGGCGAAGTTATAACCTAAACCCATGTAGGCTCATTTTTGGGCCACTGGTATCGGCCCCATGTGCTAAATCCCTTAAGGGATCTTGCGCAAAAATGCTTTTGGGCTCAAACAACAGTTATTTATATGCTGCCAAATAACACAGGACGTATTGAGCCCTTTAACGAGAAGGACACTGGCAGGCTATAGGATTAGCAGCGAGGCTCACCAGTGAGTGGACCTCTATTTTAATTAAATGATGAATGCAATATGGATTTTCAAGCATGGAATTTAATTTGTGAATTGAAAATAAATAATTGTTTCAAATGTGATTCTCGTTGAAAGAAAAGAGTTTTAAAATGATTGAGTTGGCAAGAAGGCTATTATCGGCGCGTGCGTACATTTCCTAGTCGGCTGTCCCCTCTAGGTAATAGTCTGATCGGCAGTCCCTTTCAGTGCTTCATCTGGTCGGAAGTCCCCTCCAGATGACAAGAGTTAGTTAGTTGGCAGTCCCCTCTAACTACCTGTGGTTAGTCAGCAGTCCCCTCTAACCACTACCTCCTATTTTCCTGTTGGCAGTCCTCTCCGATGCATCATCTGGGCGGCAGTCCCCTCCAGATGGCATGAGATGACTAGTCAGTAACCCTTTGTAGTCATTGAACGTTTTTCACCGAAAGGTTGATTTCAAAGGGAACGAGTTTGGAGATATTTTTATAAATCTCACTGCATGCCGGATTTAAATAACAAGAAATGGGAAAGCATCCAATTAGTTAGTTTCATAAATTACTTTATTTTCATCCACTCACTCTAACATTTTTAAATGTTTTTCCTTAGGCCCTATAGTTTTCTAAATGCACATATTTCATATTTGTCGAGGTCGCGTCTAGGAACTTGAGGAATAGGATTCATCACTTCCATTTTGATCGTAGGTTATCACTTAACCTACCTCGTATGATATCGGCTTAATTACATAGTACTGCTCTAATAACCATTTTAAATTGGAGAATGTTAATGCTTGAGAATTTGAATGCCTTGTTGGTATTAAGATGGAGTTGTATTTTTGGAATGTAATTTATACCTAGAATGTAAATATTTGGAATGTATTTATGGTTGTGAGTTTAGTTATGTTCATGTCCAGGTTTTTGTAAACTTTGGGTAGTCCATTTTATGGGAGGTTTTGCAGATTTTTTGGTAAAATTTCACCTAAGGTGGTCCCCACAGGCTTGTATTTGGGTTTGGAGATGAAACTTGGGTTGGGTTCTGCCACGCGTAGTCTAACATCGATTGATGACCCCTAGACCCAGATTGGATAGGAAGACGATCCCAGACCTTCAGTGCCCAGACCACCTATTTTCTTCAACCTAGAACACCAGCGTCCAGACTACAGGCCTGCCAGACTTCGACTCAGACCGTCAGTAGTATCCTTTCGACCAAATGAGGCGTCAACTCAAACCTCCAACGAACGCTGCCTCTTAGATTGGGACAATCCTAATCCTAGTTTTGAAACAACAGCTCTCTATCTGAGCCCAACCACCCATGGAAGGAGGAGAGAATGAGTGAGCTGAGATTTTGATTCGATTGATCAAGAGAGAAAGAAAGAGAGCTCACCTGTGGAAGAGGTATAAATGAGAGAGAGAAAATAAATTTAAAAAAGGAGGAAGTGAGAGATATAATAAACATTCCAGACCCATTAGTATTGGATGAGAAATTGAGAGAAAATGAGTAATTTGTAAAATTTAGAATGTGAGGAATTGAACTGTTTTAGAGAGGAAAGTACATGAATTAACTAGTATTTAGTCCTATTAAATACATGTCATAGTCTACACATAATACTGTTCTCTCTCACTCCAAAAAATTCGGACAGCACGTACGGTTTTTTTCAAGATCTCCTAGCCTTCTCGTCAGAGGGTACTTGTCGGTGGTGGTTCGCCATGCCGAATGGGCTGCTGCCGGGCAGGTTTTGAAAGCAATGGCCGTGTAGTCTTCTGAATTGGGGTGGCTCGAGGTTTGGCAAAGGAGTCCGGGCTGACCGGTTTGTGTAGGTTTGGTGGGTTGTCGAAGCTTCCAGCTCTGCTGGCGACGGCGGGGTTTTGTCAGGAGCTCTCCTGAACATGTGATGGTGGTGTGGCTATGGCAGTTTTCTGGGAGATCGGAGTGGCAGCGCAGCTTTGGTGGTCTGGGAGGATCGCTACAGGGGCAGGGCCATGATAGATCTGGAGCGATCGTGGTGGCAGTGTGGCTAGGCAGTTTTGCGCGATCTCGTAGGGGGTCGCGGCCACTACAGGTCTGGTGGTGATCAATGGCGCTGGAGGAGGATGTTTTGGTGGCTAGCTCGGGTCAGTCTTTTGTTGGGCCTTTGGCTGGACTCATTTCCTTGGGCTGCTCTCTTGGGCCTTATTTTGGGCTGGTTTTGTCCTAGTCCCTATTTACTTTGGTTAGTCTTCAATAATTCCCTACATTCAGGGACAGTCTAGGCACCTCTGTGCTTCTAGTTTTAGTATTTGGTCTTGGTCTTGTTGACTTAATTTTCAGTGTCTAGTTGTACACCAATTGAGGTCTCTAGGCGACTAGATTTGATGGATAAGAGTTAGGTTGGGAGGGCCGGACCCTTCTAGCGCCTCCGGCGTAGTACCAAAGGGGGATCCCGCTATGTCTACGTATTGATTGTACAATGAGTTTGTCTATTTTCTATGTACCATTGTCGGTACTACCACTATCTTCTTGTTTGTCTAAATTGCAGCGAAAGGGTATGTAATGGTCTATTCTGATTTTTTATGAATATATATTCGCTCCATTATAAAAAAAAATTAAAAAAAAAAAACATGTCAGAGTCTTGTTAGAAGAAAGATCGAAGGAGATGTTTCTTAGTATTTAATTAATGTATTGTTATAAATCATAGCTTACTTTACTCTTGTTGTGACTTTTTTCTAGTTACCATTTGAGTTGCAGAAGTGATAACATGTATTGTTAAGTGATAAAATACTACATGAAATGAACATTGTTTATATCACATGAATATCGAGCATAAAACACCAACATCACAAGGTTGGATAACCACCAAAACCTAATTGTCGGGATCCCACGCGCAATGATAATGATACCAACACCTGATGTACGCCATTCACTTTCCTAGAAAAATGACAAACCCCTCCCACATCGAAATTGGGCAGACCAAGCGTCTTTTCACCACCTATATAAGGCCAAAACCTTTTTACTGCAGGTAAGTTTTCCTTCTCCCTCTCTCTCTGTCTCTGTCTCTGCCCCCACTCTCTACGCTATTACTTTATCAACAAATATTAACTTGAGCATTAGAGAGTTTTAGGTTGGCGACCCCAGTCTCTCTCCTAACCTTAATTGTTTTGGCAGGTAATGGAGACGATAATGAAGGTTTACGATTTCGTGATTTTAGACTCCGGCATAATGATAGCGATAGCTTCCCTCTTTCCCGGAATCATAAGAGAAACATTTGGTGCTAGGAGGGTTCGAACCTTTGAGGAGACCCCTCTTTCAAGTTTCAATTATGGGTGTTTTTCTTCTTTTTTGGCTTCAAGTTGTTGATCCCAATGAAATGAAATTATGCTTGAGTACTCTAATGATTTGAACAGCAAAATAGAATTTTTGGTGTGCTAAAGAAGTATATGTTTCAGAAAATGTGCAAGTAACTATTGTTGAGAAAGTTTATGAAATGTTTTTAGACTTAGTAACTACTGGTATAATTGTTCTTATGTTAACTTATGGTGATATCGATGAAAATTATCACTATGGACATATACCGCAAGGATCTTATCTTAAATTGCAGTTATGATCTTAATGAAAGTTTATTCTGGAAATGTTGTCAAGGTTGCTGAGCGTAAGGTGGAGTTGAAGAATTTTAGGATAAAGGGTAAATTAGCAGATAATGTTTTATTTTGCCATGACCAATGGGAGGAGATTAGATCTAATTATCTCTTCTATTGAGCCATCATGACCCTGGGATTCAGGTCACACGACAAATTGGGAAAAGGATGAGTACTATATCTAGCTCTAAAAATGTCCTATACATAAGAACGGTCACATGTTAGATGATCAAGACAGTTTTATGAGCATGCCTATTGACTGTTTTGCACTCTTCTTCGCAAGGATGAACTACAAGACATTTTAGATGTCCGAGATCGAGAACGTGCGACTGATCGCATATGGTACTGCTAGTTTTTTCATTCATCTAAGACATTTCTTCCCTTTTTAGTTGTCTGTTTTCACTCAATAGGTTTCAACATTTTGAAAAGTATATTGTTGGAACAGTCTTGAAATCCTAGTGTTTTTTTTTTTTTTTTGTACCATTTAACTTTTGCTTTCTCATGCTTGCAACGTTGCTTGTACTACCGTGCGCGTTTAAATTTTTCTGTGAGTTAATAAAATACTTGAACAATATATGAAGGGGTAAAGTGACTACTCTCACTCATGCACCAGATTTGATTATGGTTTTAGTCACTTATCGATTTCCACTTGTGATCCAGAAGTGGTACTTTTTCAATTCACTATGTTAATTTGATTTTTACTGAGGCAGCCATGCTATTTCTCTTCATCTCTGCATCTTTCAGTATAACATGTCGCATTTGTCAGGTGATTAAGGCAGTTGAAAATTATCTTGCTTGGAAGTTCTATGGTAAACAGAATATAGATTAACCTCTCGTTTTTTAGCGAATACATTTTTATGAAAAAATATTTTATTTTTAAGGTCATCAATCAAGAAGTAGTAGTTTCAGCATAAAATTACCTAATAAAATCAATGTTTGTTTGATCAAAGGGAAGTTCTAAGTTGGTCAGTTTATCATAGATTTAAAACTAAGAAAATCCTCCCTCAACTCAGCTACACCAAGAATGTTGTCGTCCAACCGTCTTCAAGTATGTTAAAATTTTTCTCTCGCATATCCTTTATTTTCTCTATAGTTTAAGTTTTTTTTTTTTGTTTTGTCTCAATCTCTCATTCTAACTTCCTATGTGAACAATATAGCTTTTTGACTTGTCAAGACCACCAGGTATTTTTCGCAACTTGAATTATAACCGTGAGTCCATGACTTGGTATATATGGGAAACAGGGAAACTTTCTTTCCTAGATGATATCCCTTAATTGTATATATCAATTTTTCCAACTCTCGGAAAGACCCATAAAGAATATATTATGTTATCTTGTCATTCCACTTATGTAAACTCAAAAAACATGTTGTCAATAATCTATTATAGAATACGTTTTTTATGTTGTCATAGTATATATGTGCTTCATCTTCTTTCCGACGTTTTTATCCATGTGGAAATTCAATTGATGTTTCCACCCTTGCACAAGCATTATCAGAACTAACGTTGACAGATGATGTCTTATTTGATACAATGAATAAGATATTAAGAATGCTGATTGCATTTGTTAGCTCACTTACACAAGTAATGCAGACTACTCGATCGGTATATGACAAGCATAGCTAGCGGAGACATTCTTTGTGCTAGAACACACTGACGTTAGTTATTGTCCGCGGTTAGTCATTCCAGCTCTAGTATTTCCAAGGGTGATCAAATGCTTAATGATTGTGCTACAAGGAGGATACTGGTAGATCTTTATTTGTCTCACTGTACTATATTGTCTATGGTCAATTGTTTTATTGCTCTAGTTGTTCAATTGATAGTAGTGGGATTACAAAATTGCCCTAGCGTGGTCACATGTTAGATGATCAAGACAATCTTATGAGCATGTTTATTTACTCTTTTGATTCTCTTCTTTGCAGGAGGAATTGCCAGACATTTCAAATGTCCAAGATTGAGAACCTATGACTAATCGCATACGGTAGTGCTAGTCTTTTTATAGTCTTTGTCTTTTTGTTGTTGTATTGGATATCGAATGTCTTCATAAGTGTCTTGATATGTCTATATAACATTTTTGCACTATGAATATATGAACTGATCATTCAAGATCCCACTCTTTTCAAGGTGAATTGCCTTCAAAAATAACTTTTGCTATTAGATTGAGAAACCCACTTAATCAAAAATGAAATTTGACCAACTTCCAGGTGATAGAACTTTTGTTACCAAGATAGCCGAGGGATAGATATAGGAAAAAAAAAACGTTCTTCTTGGATGAATTACAGGGTGTGCTATCACATGTCAGAGAGGCCAGTTGTGCAATTATACGCGTGTAATTAACTTCGTTGAGCAATTGAAAGCTGAGGAATGAACAAATCTCGGCTAAAGCTGGAGACAAGAACTTTGGGACTATTCAATGGATGATCTACGAATAATGATTGGTAACTGAACAATTATGTTACAACTACTCCTAGTGCAAAAGTGTAAACTCTTTTATAAAACAGCAAACAAGTAAATTTTAAATTAAGTGCAAAAAGGTAAATTTTAGATTCTATGGATTCTTTTCCCTTGGTTGAACCAGTGTAGGATCGAAGTTGGGGTTACAAGGGTTCTTAGGATTTAGTGTAGCATTTCCACAACGTCCCATTTTCTCTGTTTTTTTTTTCTCTTAGTTTTGATTTTCTATTTGCTTGAATCTTCTTTTCTCTCTGGCTTTCAATTTATAAGGAGAATGAAATACGACTTATACAAAGAGAATACATCTTTGATACAATTGAATAGGACAACAAATGCACACTTATACCAACACCGAGAAACACGTCCTAATTTTTAGGACCGACTGGCCAAAAATTGTAATGAGCCGAAACTTGGGATCCTAACCATATATTTTATTTAAGTCATTATAACGTTTGAGATTATTGCAATATTGATTTCATAGATTGTGGTGTCGTTAACTACATTTCGATTCATACTAAAGACATACCTTTTTTTTAGGGTGTTCAATAAAAAAATAGTGGTTTTAGCATAAAACGTCCTATTAGGGATATCAAAACTTGGACTGGGCATAAACCTCAAAAAAACCGGTAACCAACTGAACCGAACCTAAAAATCCTGTTCGGTAACCGAACTATGCATAAAACGACGTCGTTTTGAAGGTGAACCGCACCGAAACACTTAACTGCGGTGCGGGTTCTGTTTATGACCTCGAACCGCCCGCATTGAACCGAACCGGACCGATCGTTTTCTAATATATATTTGACTTATTTTTAATAATTTTTTATATTATTTCCTACACGACCTTAACCCTAAGTTGAGTAAGTTCTATCTTGTCGCTTCCTTCTATTTTCCCTCTTCTCCCACAACGTCTCTCTCTAGGTTGCTCCTCTCTACCACGGACGCCAACGCTCCTCTCCTCTCATCTTTGCTCCTCTCTCCCTTCTCTCACAGCCTGAACCTCATAGCTGGTAAGATTAGAGCAATTCAACAATGTCCAAAACTTCAAATCAAGTTAGATCAAGTTGATACAAGTTAATTAATTAGTAATTAATTTTACTTTCTTTGTGCTTATTAGGAGTGAAGAAACAAAGAACGAGGAAGAAGGTACTGGTGTTAAGAAACGCGTCCCATATCTGCCCTGGTGTTAAGAAGGTACATAGTATAGACTATAATCTATTAATCTGCTCTGTCTCTGTTTCTCGTTCATCGTTTTCTCTTCATTGTTTTTCATGGCTATGTGCATATTATGGAGGGGATTTCCTCAACTCCGACACCGAGTCCAACTGGAACTGCAGACTCTAGCATTGGGATGACCCCCACACCGAGTCCCACAGTGACTCCTACTCCTGTAGTTGTCCAAGGTGATATTCCAGTACCACCACTTCCACCACTTCCCCCACTTCCTGGAGAACAAGATGGATCAAGAAAGAGGAAGAACAGCTCAATTGTGTGGCAGCATTTCGAGAAGTTGAACAATCCAGATGGGAGTTTCTTGAAGCCAGGGCGTTCAAGGTGCAAGTACTGCCCCCAAACCTATGTAAGCGACTCCAGAAGCAATGGCACATCAACGATGAGGACACAAGTGATGTACCAGTGTAGGAGATCGCCAATCTATGTCCCGAATAAGATGCAGAAGTACTTGACCTTTGATTCAGCTAATAGTGGAGGTAAATTAAATGTTGTTGCTTATGATAAGAAGACTTCTAGGCTAGCTTGTGCGAAAATGGTGATTGGTAATGAACTGCCATTTTCTTTTGTTGAGAATGAAGGGTTTAAGGATTTCAAGAAGGTGACTCAGCCTCAATTTAAGTCACCTTCTAGGAGAACAATAGCTAGAGATATCTGGAAGCTTTATGAGGCTAAGAGGGAGAGGATTAGGGGGTTTTTAGCTGTTAATCAGCAAAGGATTTCACTCACAACGGATACTTGGACAAGTATCCAAAACATTAATTATATGGTGTTGACTGCTCATTTCATAGATTCTAATTAGAAGCTGCATAAGAGGATTTTAAACTTTTGTGTGATTCCAAATCACAAGGGTAAAACAATAGGCAAGCTGGTTGAATCTTGTTTGATTAGGTGGGGGATCGACAAGGTTTTTACAATTGTTGTCGATAATGCAAGTTCAAATCAGGTGGCCCTAGACTACATGAGGGAGAAGATAGGAAATTGGAATCAATTGGTGTTAGGAGGCAGTTTTCTGCATTTGAGATGTTGCTGCCACATTCTTAACCTCATTGTGAGGGATGGTATGGAGGAGCTAGACTCTTCCATCGATGGTATTCGGAATTGTGTTAAGTATATTGAGCATAAGGGAGGAATCGTACCTTTAGCACGATGGAATTCAACATACTTTATGTTGGATCTTGCGTGTAAGTATAATAAGGATTTTTTTAGGCTTAAGGGTGAGGATCAGCAATTTGAAAATTACTTTCAAGAGAGAGTGGGTGGAAGCAAGAGACAAGGGCCTCCTAGAGCTGTAGATTGGGAAAAGGCAGCAAGGCTCGACAAATTTCTCAAGATCTTCTATGACACAACCTTGAAGTTTAGTGCCACTAAGCATGTAACTGGTAATGAGCCTCTACTTTGGATGTGCACAATTGTTGGTGAGCTTGATAAGTGCATAGCTAGTGAGGATCCTCTTCTTGTTAGCATTGACACCTCGATGAAAAAGAAGTTTGACGAGTATTGGCTGCAGCTTGAAGATTTAAACAAAATTCTTCTTATTGCCATGGTTTTAGATCCAAGATACAAGCTATTGTATCTTGAATTCTTCTTCCCAAATCTGCAAGCAGATCAAGGAGGTGTACAAGTGATGGTCGATGATATGAAGACAACCTTGAGCTCACTATTTGATTTTTATGCAGGTAACTCTTTACTGTTTTTCTTTTTTCATATTTTTGATTTTGTATCACAGTTTATAGTACAAGTATACACTAATTGAACAATTTTTTCTTGAATTGCAGACAAAGATCCAACTATTGCAGTAGCTTCAAGGAATGTGACAATGCCAAGGATCGAGTCTACGCATCAACAAGCTGATGAAGATAGTCATGCAGCAAATCTGCTTCAGTTCAAGCTTTTGCGGCAAGAGAAAGATGTTGTGGTGATCAAGAATGAGCTGGACAAGTATCTATTGGAAGCTTCAGAAGACCCTTCGAACCCCAAGTTTGAAATTTTGGCTTGGTGGAAGGAGAATGCTCCAAGATACCCCATTTTGTCCCAAATTGCCAAAGATTTATTCGTTGTACCTGCCTCAACCGTGGCGTCCGAATCTGCATTCAACCTTGGAAAGAGAGTGGTGGACCCTTTTAGAGCTTCTCTTACCCCTACGATGGCTGAGGGATTGGTTTGCTTAAGTGATTGGCTAAAGGGAGCGGGATTTGATGCATATAATGAACCAACCAAAGATGAGCTGCAGCTTTATGAGGAGTTGGAAGAGCTAGAAATTGGTAAGAGTTTTCATGTTTGCTGTTTTGCAATGGTATAATAATGGCTTGATAAGTTTCTGTTTTGCACGTGTATAATGAGTTCATTGAGCTGCAATGTTGGCTTACTTGTTTTTGTGTTTCTGCTTTGCACTTGTTGGGAATTTGATGGACAGATGGAGGAGCAACTATTGTTAATGACAGTGAGGAATGAAGTGAAGGGCTGGATTGCTTAGAGAATGATGGAAGGCGGCACTCGACAGCGCTGGAGTGTGGCATTTGCTTGTTTGTTGAACTGCCATTTATTTTTTTAGTTTTCTGCATTTGGTGAATTTAGACTTTGGGAATGGTCTGTAATTCGGCACCTTGATGAACCCCTATTTCCTTTCCTGAATTTGGTTAATTTGAACTTTGGGAATGCTCTGTATTACACTATTAGTGTAATTTGAATCTATTCAGACTTTGAGTGTATTAGACTATTAGTAGTTGGTCTGTATGTTTGTTTCGTTCTAGCATTTGCTTATATTTTTTCCACATTTGGTTGATTAGTAGTTGGGAATTTGTTTTGCTAGAAGTGGAATGTTTCAAGTTTTAGTTGATTTTTTTGTTCTTTCAAATTTGGAGGGAGAGTTTCTATTGGGACCTCAAAATCTACTCACTTGACCTCACTTTATTATGAATTATTAAATGACATATATAACTACTATAAAATGACAATTAAGGACAATAATTATACCCAAAAATATTATATTTATTTTATGTATGTTTTAGGGAATCAGAAATTGAGAGATAATCGCTGTGTATTCTCATTGATAATAGGGGTCTCTTTATATAGAGGATTACAATGCAAAGAGTTAGAATCATACAAGGAAAGATAATCTCTAGATTCTTCTAATTAAACCATATTACCACTAGGTCAAGCAACCTAGAGTTTGAGCCAAACACAAATAGAGATATCCTTCAACACTCCCCCTTGTGTTGTCCAAACGCGGTGCTTCTCTCGTTGCCTTGTTAAAAACCTTGCCGAGTAACAAAAACCCAGTGGGACAAAAATAACCTCGGTCGAAGGGGAAAAAGAGCACAACACACCCTTCACGATTCTAGGTGAACATGTAGACATCTCCCCTTGATGTTTGCGCCTCCCTCTGCTGACTACGATCATGGGAGTTCAGATAATTTTCGCAAGTCAATTCTTGCCACATGTTTCTCGAACGTGGATTTGGGCAATGACTTAGTAAACAAGTCTGCCTCACTGTCCTCAGAATGAACCTAGTTCACTTTGATCTCGAGGAGAGTCTGTTGTTGCTGATTATGCTTAGTGTTATCACTTTTGATGTAGCCTTGCCTCATTTGTTCAAAACAAGCAACATTATCCTAAATGCTCGTAGGCTCATCTGTGGTAGACTTCAAACCACAATTGTTCGAACATGCGTAGTTATGAATCCAATCCATATTTTCACGAACCACTTCATGAAGAGCAATGATCTCTGCATTGTTCGAAGATATACCGATTAGAGTCTATTCTGTAGACCTCCAAGATGTCACGATATTTTCCCATGGTGAATACTTGACTAGATTGGGAATGACCATTATGTGGGTTAGAGAGATACACAACATCAGCAAAACCTTCCAAAACACATGTCGTTTTGGGATGGGGATAGTGGACGCAGGCCAGTGTTGGCGGAGTACCTGGTGTGTGATGGGTCCGAATCCATCATCTCTTTATAGGGATAAAACAAGCCCATATCAATCATACATCTCAAATATCGAAAGATATCTTTTACACCAATCCAATGGCAACGCGTTGGCGCAGAGCTATATCTAGCTAACAAGTTCACGACATATGAGATGTCCGGTCTTGTGCATTGGGATAAGTACAATAATGCGCCTATTGTACTAAGTAAGGCACTTCTGCCTCTAGCACATCTTCGTCATCATCCTTTGAACGAAGAGGATCCTTTTCAGGATCAAGACTATGGACGATCATGGGGGTGCTTGAAGGCTTGACCTTGTCAAAATGCCTAAGCATCTATCAACACGATGCTCAAGTTCTAAACCGAGACATAATCGTGTTCTCTCAAAATCCTTCATCTCATACTACGGATTTCAAGTGTTCAGCGGTTTCCCTTAACTCTTTAAGGGCTTCTAATGAAGATCATGTCCAACACGAACAGAGATAGAATCCGAAACTTGTTATGAAAACGCGTGGGCATATCCCCTCCCAATCAAGTAGTCATTTTAGCGAGCGTTTCAACCTCTTTGTAAACGCGCTTCATGGTCTAGATCCATTTGACTTGGGTAAATGAAGTTCACCATGAACCTTCATGTATATTCCGTATCTAGATCCCTATAGAGATACGTAGTGACCACATTTGTAAGTTGCATTATTCGTATTTGGAAAACTACCAAACTGACAGGGTAGTGGAGGCAATGACATCCTACGAGAGAATATGTCTCATCGTAGTCGATTCCAGGGCGTTTTGTGAGAAGCCTTGCTCCATAAGGCGAGATTACCATCTCTTTTTCTCACTACGCTTTCTAACGAAGACCCATTAGTCAACAGATTTTATGTTAGGAGGTGTTGGCATCTCTACCTCGAAAACCTTGCTCTTCGTTAGAGAATCCATCTTAACCTGGATCGCATCTTTCCATTTAGGCCAATTTTCTCTACGTTGGCATTCACTAATCAACGGAGTGTGGTTCGATATCATTAGACTCAACAAACTCATGCGCAACGAAATGCGCAACTACATCATCAATTATGATGGAGTTTCTATCCCACTTCTCATGTACACTAGTGTAAGTTTCATAGATCTCTATATTCTCAGGAATAGGTTCTGACGTTGAGGCATCCCCCAACGATAACCATAACCCGGAAGATACTCATAAGACGGATTTTGAGTCTTCATTATCAAAGGATTGGAATATGCCAAAGTATCCTTCGAACCCACGGGTCTCTCCACGCATCCTAGCTGGGGCCATGGCCTGTAATGCCAGAGTGCCACTCTCTTTGGCGTTGGCGCCATGCCTACCTCCGTGTAGGGTGGCGCTACGTCCTCTCGTAGGAACGTCTTTCCTTGCAGGCATGTTTGCAGAATATTTGTGTGATCTCGTCACTGTAATAAGGATCGAGATGAGACATAGTGGGGACAGGCACAATTCCTATCGTTCCTGCTGAACATCCGTGTTCTTATCTCCCCCTAACGACTGGAAGACTGTCTCATCAAAGTGACAACTTGCAAATCTAGCGGTAAGGAGATCGCCTTGCACGGGCATTAAGTGGCGGACGATTGTTGGAGTCTCAAATCCAACGTAGTTGCCCATTCGTCTGTAAGGACCCATCATAGAGCGCTGTGGCAGCACAATTGGCACATAAATGGCTCACTCAAATATGCGTAAGTACGATATTTGTACCCAGTCACTAGCTGTAATGCAGAGGTACATTGAGTGGTGGTGGGTCGTAGACGAATTAGCATAGCTTTATGCGATATTGCATTACCCCAAGCGGATATAAGGAGATTGGTGCGCATTACCAATGTCCGGACTATCCTCGTAGTCATTTCCGTAAGACCATTTGGGTGTGTACAAGAGAATGTGATGTCCAACATCAAGCCCATTGCAATATCCATCGAAAGTCAGTTGGTTGAATCAATCCACAAATCCCTCCGGATTCTTTGTAAGAACAGAATGAGTATTGTCATATCCTTTGCATAGGACGGTTTCAGTCCTAATTTCCCTAATGAACGGGGTTTGTAAAACAAGCGAGAGGCCTTAGAAGCAACCATTGAGTATTTTGGTTAGGCCTGGGCGTCTAAAACGCTATTTGAAGCAAGTTGGTGATTGCAGCATCACCTGAAGCGCCATCACCATGATGGACACCATCCATGGCGTCATGGATAGGGATTGCGCCAACCCTAGGCTGGTGGTGGACGGAGGCAGTGCCTTAGGCAGCAACGTCGGTCACACTTAGTCCAGGAATAAACTTTTGATTCATGCTTCATTTCACTCGAGAGAAAGGATGTCCCTGTGAAGTCTTTGTAGACTGATCATCATATCATGACTAGGATGATCTATCCTGTCGTGACAAAGCCAATATGGGTCTAAATCGAAGAGATCTTCTCTCATAACTTTTATTGGATTAATAGCTCGAATAGTGACATAGAGTCCACTAGAGAGACACATAAACTTCTCTAAGATACGTCTTTGTTCGCAATCATTAAAGGTATTGCAAAGGAACTCATTTCCGTTCTCTACATGCATTTTCGCATGGAATTCATTGGCTATTCATAGGGTACAATTTGCCCTAAGAGCGTAGAGAGTTTCTGTGACAGCTGTAATCAAGGTGTCATTTGGCAAGTGGAACTTGGGCTATTCCATGTCCTTGAATTAATACTGATGACCCAGCCATCGTAGTCTCAAAGTCATATGCTCAGAATCAAAATTGAGTCATAATGAAAAGAACTCGAAATTTTATTCATAAGCCAACAAAGTACATCATTGTCTCTTAACCATTAGAAGAATCTAATCCAAATGCTAGCAATGCAAAACAATGGTAGTCATCTAACTTCTTTTGGTAATTCCAAAATAAATGTGACTAGGTGAGTAGAGAGATGTCGGTGGAGCCAGGCTCGCTTAAGTACCACTAATCTCAGAACCTTCCTAGACATCACACTTACTTTGGGTGAGCCTACTTTGAAGAAAGACTAAACCATTGGCATTTACTACAAAGTATATGGCAATTGCCTATTACATTTCTTGGAAAAATAAAGACTTAAACAGAATTGGCGACCTATTGATCCCAGCCAGATTTGTAGTCTTCAACCCTTCACTCTAGATCATCTTCTTGATCTTCTTGTTCCATATAGTGAGCTTCTCTTGCTTCACAATATGCTTTGTAGGCGGTGATAAGTTCTTCACGAGCTCTACAAATGTGTGCCCAATGCTCAGACACTCCACATCGAGAACATACATCTCTTTGCTCGAACTCCATTGATTGAGGTCTTTGAAAGCGTCATTTAGATGGCTCTTAGTGTTGGTGGTGCCACCAACATGGCCAGAGGCGTTGCCTCCCTCTCTCTTTCCATGTTTACCTTTTCGGTTCCGTGTTCGCCTATTTTGGCGGTTACCTTCCCAAGTAGAGCTATTATATGGATCAGAATGTCCAGAAGTATACCTAAGATTAGGGTTTCGCTCTTGGCGCCCATAATTGGATTCCGGAATATGCTATGTTTCCACGGATCTCGAATTATAGTTCTTCACAAGGATATTGTCATGCTTTTTAGCGACATTCATAGCTCCAATGAGCACACAAAACCTTGTGATCCGTCTTGCATTTACATCGATTCGATAGTTCTTAGCAACCATCAATGCAGAGACGGGGAAGGTAGAGAGAGTCTTCTCAATCAACATCGCATCTGTGATCTCTTTACCACAGAATTCCATTAAGGATTTAATGCGAAGTGCTTCCGATTTATAGTCAAGAACTGACTTGAAATCACAGAAGCGGAGGCAATACCATCTCACTTCTAGGTCAGGAAGCAAGGAGTCACGGACGTTACCAAATCTTTCTTCGAGTGAGACCCACATACTCGTACTGGAGCGAATCATCCATATGACGAGTCATTAGGATGATGGCTTTTGCCTTATTTGCCTCTAAGGCTGCTCTATTTGCTTCCTAAGCTTGAGCTTGCTCAACAGTTATCACGCCCTGGCTAGGCTCGATAATCATATCCAAGATTCCTGCAGCCTTGAGATGCTGGTGGATATCACGAACCCACCTGTGATATCCAGAGCCAGTTGTTCCCAATGGAGCAAAGTCCAATTTGTTCAGGTTACTCATTCTGAAAGAGAACAAGAAATTAGGGTTAGTTTCGGAGCGAAATAGGCTACCACGAAAACATATGAAATTTCTGAGCGTAATCGATTCCTAGAAATTAGGAATTTCCGAGCGTAGTCGCTTCCAAGAAATTCGATTCCAAGTGATATTGGATTAGATCGAAACAATGCTGTAAGTGGTCGATCATAAATTCTCTACAAACTCTAAGTTTGGAGATCTCAACAAGCTCTAAGCTTGGAGTGAGCACGAACCCCCACAGTTCGGCTTAATTTAGTCTCCCCTATAATGAAGAAAGGGGGGTAGAAGAAGGGAGGTTGCAAATCCCCGAAAAAGAAGAGAAATTGAATTAAAAACTCTAAAAAACGGGAACGTTTAGTAAAAATTACCTCGAAATAGGTCGCCGGAAAATTTGACAGGAAAAAGTGGTCGGAAAAGTTGCCAGAAAATGTGCCTGAAAGTCGCCGGAATGGCAGGAAAAGTCGCCGGAAAATCGTTGACCAGGAGTTGACTGGTAGGATGACGTGGCGCTGATGCTGACGTGGCAGTGGGTCCTTCTGCTGACGTGGCAGTGCTGATGTGGTAGTGGGTCCTCTTGCTGACGTGGCAGTGGGCCTCTACCATAGGCTTGGGCTTCTGGACTTCCTTTCCCCTTTTCTTTTCTTTTCTTTTCTTCTCTTCTCTTTTTTGCCGGTTTTCTATAGAAGATTTAGTCGGCCGGGTCAAGCACTTTTAGGCCGGTTTTCTCACTTTTTCTTCCAGTTCCAGAATCTTTGGCTTGAGAGGCTTCTGCTACCACAATTTGGTGGAAATTGGAGGTCCGGAAGATGGTGAACCGGTGGAATATTTGCTGCTAGTTGTATAGAGCTTCCGGTGGCCGGTTCGGTGGTTTTCCAGAGCTTCCGGTGGCCGGTTCGGTGGTTTTCCGGCTGGTTCTTGAGGTGGGGCTGTCGGTTCTGGACTCTTGGGATCGAGTTCTTCAAGGTGTGAGGTGGAGGCAGAAAAGGCTTCAAGGTTTTGTATTCAGATTCAAGGTTTTTAGCTTCTTGAATCAGGGTTTGGCTATTTGTTTCAAGGTTAGGGCTTCGTGCTGATAACGTGTTTTAGGGAATCAGAAATTGAGAGATAATCGCTGTGTATTCTCATTGATAATATACAAGGAAAGATAATCTCTAGATTCTTCTAATTAAACCATATTACCACTAGGTCAAGTAACCTAGAGTTTGGGCCAAACACAAATAGAGATATCCTTAAACAATGTAGACTTTCTAATTCAATAATATTAGATTTGTTAAAGGAAAAACATATTGTGTGCCTTCACCAAAGTGATTGACGGAGAGGGAATCAAGCAATTACCGATTAACATCAATCAGCATGGATTACGAACTAATCAGTAGTTAATGTCATTATTGTAATTGTTCTTTCCATTGTAATTCTCTCCCTATATAAAGGGGTTATGAAATGAAATGAGTAGACTATTCCAATCCATTTTTACTTTTACACGTTATCAGCACGCTCAGAGCCAATAGTCAAGAAAAAAGTCTAGTTTTCTAGTTTATTTCAGTTGAAAAAAAAAAAAAAACTCAAAACCCTAAAGAAGAAAAACTTTTTCTTCTTTTCTGCCGCTTTCAAAAAAAAAAAAACTCTGCAGCAGCCCCGGCGTCAACACCATCGGCCCCCGTACTCCACAATAAAAAATAAAAAAAATTCAGATCGGCCTCCTCCGATCGCTGCAGTCGCTGCCACCAGAATCTCATCTACTCCCTGGCCTCCGCACCTACACCAAATCCTATCGCTGCACCGATCCAAACCGGCCTCACCTACAGCGCAGATCGTTGCAAAATCCGGCAGCCCTACCCCGCCCCGTCCCGCGCGCCGCAGCTTCCAACACAGCCCCGGCGGCCCCTCACCCTGCCCAGTATTCGCTCAACTACACTAGCGCTGCTGCTCTGCGCCTGCTGCAGATCCCATCACCGCCGAGCCAACGTGCGTTTACACACCAGACCGGCCTACGCGCGTTTGCACAGGTCCAGCGACTTGCAACCCCGATCCATACTGGCCTGCAGCAGTCCAGCCCCGCGGTAACCCCCCCTTCCGCACCTGCACCTCAACAGCCCCCACTCTGCCTTCGTCCAGACCGGCATCTGCAGCTACCCATCTGAAAACCAGAAAGAAGAAGACACGAAGGAGGAGGAAGAAAGAAAAAAAAAAAGAGGTGACCGGGCTCAACGATCAGACCCGGCCCAAAGAAAAAAGATAGAGTGACCCAGCCCAAAGAAAAGAGCCAGCCCAACACAACACAAAAAAAACAAAGAAGCAGGCCTGTGGCCAAAGAAAAAAAAGGCAACGAAAAAAAAGAGGCCCTGAGGCCCACAGAAAAAAAAAGGCCCAGAGAAAAAAAAAACAAAAAAAAGGAAAAGAACAAAGAACAAAGCTCATTGCTGAAACGAAAGTCGAAGCAGTCCAGTTTTTCTCAAGTCCAAAAACATCGCTACGCACGCTTGCATCAACACGCGCGTGTGCTAGGATTGTTTTATTTTATCAAAATCAAGTATGTTTTCTTTATTTTATTTTATGATTTTAACCAAGCATGCTCTATACCATATTGTTTATGCTTTTATTTTATTTTGTTATTAAGCATGTTTAATTAGATAATTTTAATTGTTTTAAGCATGCCTTATTATTTATGTTTTATATGATTATATTTAAGCATGTTATGCTATTGTTTATACTTTATTTTGAACATGCCATATATATTTTATTATATATTATTTATGCAATTGTGAGCATGTTTTGTGAATTTTATTTACGCTCATATAATTATTCCTAAGCATGCCTTCATATTTTGCTATTGTTTTTATTTTATTTTATGTATGATACATTATTGCTAATTATTATGTATATATAATTTATTGTATATGTGTGAAATTTGAGCACGCCATGTAGTTTATTTCTTATATATGCTATGTTTAAATGTGTTATGCTTATTTTTAGAATGCTATACAACATATAAACTCCATTTTGCCATGATAATGAAAATTCATGCGCATTATACACACACTTACTGTGATAAAGTATTTTCACATAGCATCGGAAAAAAAATGTGACCATTACGAATCTTGGTCTTGAAATCTAATTCATATATTTGGAAAATAATTTACGTGGATGTCTTTATGACTGCGTAATTTATATCTTCTCTCTTGTTTTATGTAGATGGCTGATCCAACTCGACCTGAGTTTGACATCTTGGACTCAGAAGGACTTGAGTACCATCGTTGGGTTTCCGATATGGAAACTGCCTTTGTGGCAAAAGATTACACTGCCACCATTACTGATCTCAAAGATGATGAACTATCAAATAAGGTGAAAGCAGATGCCTTAATTTTTCTAAGGCGACATATTGATCCTAGCCTACGCTGGGAGTACCTTCAGTTGAAGACACCCAAAGCACTGTGGGATGCCCTTAAAGGACGTTTTGGGAACATTCACGATACTTTGCTCCCAGGACTGGTTGTTCAGTGGAATGGAATCCGCTTGCTTGACTATAAAAAGGTCAATGACTTCAACAAGGACATGTTGCGCTTAAAGGCACGTCTCAATTTCTGTGGATCAATTTCTGTGGAAGGGAAATCACAGAAGATGATATGATCTACAAGACTCTTACCACCTTTCCGAATTCAGCTTTTATACTAGCGAACCTGTATCAGTTGGATTATGACAACAAAAAAATCACAACCTTCAATAAGTTGATAAGCCTACTGCAAGTGGCTGAGAGACAAAATAAGATTCTCTTGAATAACAATGTCAGGCCCATTGGGACAAAGAAAATTCCCGAGGCTAATTATGGAAAAATGAAAGGTGGAAATAACTCCAATGCAAGGGGGTTTAGACGTGTTGATCCCTACCCACGTAGCAACAATGCATCACGTGGAAAGGGACATGGGGATCATGGAAACAAGATGCCAAATGAAAGAGTTGACAATGAACCATGCTATAGGTGTGGATTCATTGGGCATTGGTACAAGAATTGCCAAGCAAACAACAGAGTAGCAGCCAATCACAAGAGGTATAGAGAGTCTAAAGAACAAATGGCTCACTATATGGAAGAAGGAGGTCATGACCTAGACGTCAACCTTACAGTTGCAAACTCCAATGGCAAAGAGGAACTTGCTAAGTCAATGGATGCTCTCAATCTTGACTGATCTGCTTTATTCATTTTATTTTCCAAAGACAGTTGTGAAGGCATAATGCCTCATTTTTAATTAGACTATTGTTTGGTCTTAAAGTTTATTTTCAATCATGGATTGATGAATAAGATTTCTGAACAAGACCTTGATTTGATTATCGTTGGCTTATTAATAAATTTTGAATTTTGTTCTGAATCACTGAATTTATTCAAATTTATTTACTACACATATTTACATGGTTCGACATAGCACTATAAATATGTAAAGCAATACATCTAGAGAAAAATTATTAGAATGAAAAGAATACCATTCTACGCAAATAGGAATACTCTAAAGAATATGAGTTATATTTTCTAAATACCTCCCATTTATTTGTAGGAATGAATGGAGGAGAACTTGAGTGCTTAGATGACAGTGGGACTACCCACACAATATTAAGATATAGGCAATTATTCATTGAACTAATAGTCTATAATTCCTCTGTGACTACGATGATTGGATTATCAAAACTAATAAAATGGCGAGGAACTGCCAAATTTTTACTGCCTAATGGCGCAACATTTCAAGTCACAGACGCTCTATATGCACTAAGAGCTAATCGAACCTTGTTAATGTTTCAAAGCAATTTGTGCCAACGGTTATCATGTAAAAACACACCTTGAGAATGGAACTGAATACCTTGATATTACATCTAATGACTGTGGAAGGAAACACATCTTAGAGAAACTTATGAGTCAATTTAGTGGACTGTACCTCACTACGATTCGGATCATTGAATCATATACTGTCACCAACAATGAAATGTGGGACACTGACTCATACAGGCTTTTGCATGACCACCTATGGCACCGAGGTCGTGACATGATGATCCGTATTTTTCAAGAACTCACACGGACATCCCTTCTTTCGAGTGAAAAATGGGAGAAAAATCCGCCACACTGCAAGGTGTCGATTCTAGGATTGCTCAAATGCAGTCATTGCTTTTCTGAAGTACCAGAAGCACTACCTCCCTCCCATTATGCCTCATTGACTATTTCAAAGGTACATCACTCGTTTTGCAAAGCCTGCTAGCAAAAACTGGATCGAGACCTTCCTATGCTAAAGATACAAAACAAAACATTCCATTCTTACAAAGGATATAAAGAGATGTATGTGGACCTATCCATCCAGAATGCGGACCATTCAAGTACTTTATGGTTCTGGTGAATGCTTCGACAATCTGGTCACATGTCGTTTTATTGTTCACAAGAAATGCTGCAATACTCCTAGCACAGATTATACATTTAAGGGCTCACCACCCTGATCACCCTATCAAGTCTATACGGCTTGATAATGCTGGAGAGTTTACATCAAAAGCATTTGATGATTATTGCATATCTATTTGGATCAATATAGAGCATCCTGTACCCCATGTGCATACACAAAATGGTCTTGCAGAAGCCACCATCAAAAGGTTACAAATGGTGGCTAGGGCATTGGTTATGCGCACTAACCTGCCTTTATCTGCATGGGGTTATGCAATATTGCACGCAGCTTTACTTATTCGTTTAAGACCCACAGCTAGCTAACCATTTTCTACGTACCAGTTGGTAACTGAATATGAGCCTGACACTTCACACTTACGCATATTTGGTTGAGCAGTATATGTGCCTATTGCGCCCCCACAGCGCACCAAAATGGGTCCTCAGAGACGATTAAGTATTTATGTTGGATACGAATCCCCAACAATTATCCACTATTTGGAACCCTTGACAGGCGATCTCTCTACCGCTAGATTTGCGGATTGTCACTTTGATGAGACAGTCTTCCCGTCATTAGGGGGAGATAGGAAAAAGGATTTTCCAAGGGAACGACAGGAATTGTCGTGGTTTGTCCCCACTCTGTCTCATCTTGATCCCCGCACTTCATAAAGTGAAAGTGAAGTGAAAAGAATAATCGATCTTCAAAACGTAGCAGATTCAATGCCTGATGCGTTTACTGATATCGTAAAAGTGACAAGATCACATATACCAGCTGCAAATGTGCCGGCAAGGTTAGAAGTCCCCAACAAGGGGCACGGTGCCGCAGATAGAGGCACTGCAACCGCACTTAGTGGAGGTGTGGTTGAGGCCGTGGCTCCCCAAGGAAGAGGGGGAGGTCACTTGGTTCGATTGACACTCACCCAAGGAAGAAGAGGGTGAGTAAGCCACAAACCAATCATCAATGTATAGAATCCCTCTCATGAGATTGTCTCTGATTATAGTTATGTCCATGAATCAATACTGGAGGACGCTCCAATGTTTGAAATGATTCAGAGAACAAAGAAATCTCAAAGGATTACGAGAGTACGTATGAGTTGATAGAAATCTTCCATACACATTGATGATATATAATGTTGCTCAAGGAATCATAGAGCACGATATCGAACCACGCTCTGTTGAAAATGTCAACAAGAGCAGATTGGCCTAAATGGAAAGAATCAATCCAGGTAGAATTAGATTCTCTGACAAAGAGACAGGTATTTGGTCAGGTAGTGCTAACCCCACCAAGTGTAAAGCCTGTAGGACATAAATGAGTCTTTGTCAGAAAGCGTAATGAGAAGAATGAAGTCCTGAGGTACAAGGCTCGCCTTGTGGCGCAAGGTTTCTCACAACGCCCTGGAATTGACTACGAGGAGACATACTCTCCCGTAATGGACGTTATAACTTTCCGCTACTTAGTTAGCTTAGTAATTTCCGAAGGACTGGAAATGCAGCTCATAGATGTGGTTACTGCATATCTCTATGGGGATCTAGATTCAGAGATATATATGAAAAGTTCCTAATGGCCTTACATTACCCAAGCCTTACATTACCCAAGTCAGTGACTCTAAACCACAGAGTGCGTTTGCAATTAAGTTGAAACGCTCACTTTACGGATTGAAACAATCCAGACGGATGTGGTATACCCGTCTAAGTGACTACTTGATTGGGAGGGATATAAGAACGATGAATTATGCCCCTGCGTATTCATAAAGAAAACAAGTTCCGGATTTGCAAATTGTAATAGTATATGTCATACTGGTACTCTTGATGAAATAAGAGAAACCACGAGCTACTTGAATCCAAATTTGAGATGAAGTATCTTGGGAAAAACTCGATTCTATCTAGGTCTTGAACTAGAACACGAGTTTGTGGAATATTAATCCACCAGTCTGCATATGTCCAAAGTCAGGCGATATAACATGGACAAAGCACATCCTGCTAGCACTCCCATGATCGGTCGAAGTTTGGATTGAAGGAAAGATCCTTCGTCCAAAGGAAGATGACGAACAAGTGTTGGGAGCTGAATTCCCTATCTAAGTGCAATAGGCGCATTATTGTACTTAGCCCAATGTACTCGACCAAACATTGCATTCTCAGTGAACTTGTTAGCTAGATTAAGCTCAGCGCCAACGCAGCGTCACTGGAATGGTATCAAGAACATTTTCGATACCTAAAAGGAACCATTGACTTGGGACTGTTCTTTCCCTACAGAGAGACACAGAGGGACCGCAGATGGAAATGCAATCCTAAAGGAAATGTTGATGGCGAAAACGCCACTCACTACACTAAAACGCCAAATGACTTTTTGGTCGGTTTTGCTGATGCTGGATACGTATCTGACCACATATCGTTCCCAAAACTGGTTATGTATTTACCAATGGGGCGATATCTTGGAGATCAACCAAGCAAACCTTTGTGGCTACCTCCTCGAACCACTCAGAGATCATTGTTCTACATGAGGCGGTTCTTGAGTGTGTATGGTTAAGAACTATCATTGCACATATTCGAGGGATTAGTGGTTTGAGTTCTACCACTGAAGAGCCTACTTGCATTTATGAACACAATGCAGCTTGCATCAAACAGATGAAGCTAGGTTATATTAAGGGTGATAACACAAAACACATATCACCAAAGTTGTCCTACAATCAGCAACAACAGACTCTCCTCAATATTCAAATGAATCAAGTAAGGTCTGAGGAGAATGTGGCAGATTTGTTCACCAAATCATTGCCTAAGGACACATTTGAGAAACATGTGAAAAGCATAGGAATGCGAAGACTTTCCAAGCTCACTTGATTAATGTAATGATCAGGGGGAGATGTAGACGTCAGGGGGAGTCTAACACACACATGTCATTCTCAAATGTAGAAGGTGCGTTGTGCTCTTTTTCTTCGACCAAGGTGTATTTTTGTCCCACAGGGTTTTTATTGTTACTTGGCAAGGTTTTTAGTGAGGCAACAACTCATGCACCATTTCGTCTTTGACTTGGCACAAGGGGGAGTGTTAAAGGAAAAACATATTGTGTGCCTTCGTCAAAGTGATTGACGGAGAGGGAATCAAGCAATTACCGATTAACATCAATCAGCATGGATTACGAACCAATAGTAGTTAATGTCATTATTGTAATTGTTCTTTCCATTGTAATTCTCTCCCTATATAAAGGGGTTATGAAATGAAATGAGTAGACTATTCCAATCCATTTTTCTTTTCAAGATGTTTTCTTATTATTTTCCTTATCTATTTTCATTTTCCAATTTCACTACATACTCATTAAAACATGCATATATATTAATACGAAATTAAAATATGATTAAGATCATGTGTACAATGTATGTATATATGTTGAACGCAATTGGTGAGGAACAACCAATAAATTCTCTTATGATTTATGATTTAAAAATCTAAATCAATAAAATAAAATAAACAGCAGTTATATAATATATATATATTTAATCATGTGGTACAAAAAATACAGAAAAAAAATAAACATTAAAAAACAAATGATTTTTTTTTTAAGAATAAAAACAAGTGATTTTTTTTTTTTTTTTGCACAGCTAAAATAGAAAAAAAAAACAGAATAGTTCATGGCATTTTCTTATTGATTAGACATTAATTTTTGAAACTCAAGTTTGATTAAGAAATGTATATTTAGTTAAGATTTATAGAGTGATATTTAGACTAAATTTTTTATTTTAAAGATAATAATTTGTTTGCAAATTAGATGAGTGAGGTTATTTGAGGAAGTTTAGTAAGGTTTAGTGAGTAAATTTAGTATTTGAAAATTTGATAAGAGGTGCAAAAAGCATAGAGGTCAAGTGAGTAAATTTGGACGTTCCAATAGAAAAACTCATTTGGAGGCTGCCAAATTTCCAGGTTTTAGTTGGATGTTTTAATATGCGGTTTGGGTGCAAACCGCACCGCAACTAACCGATAAAACAGTGCAACCGAATATGCAGTCCAAACATTGTAAAAGCGGTTGCGGTGCGTAAAATGGCCTACCGAATAATGTGGTGCGGTTGTGGTTTCAGGCCCAAACGTGCCCGAACCACACCGAGCCCAGCCCTAATCAAAACAAGCCAAAAGTCTCTATATTTGTTAGATCAAAGCGGAGCTCTAAGTTTGTCACTTTATCATATATTTAAAACTAATCAAATTCTCCCTCAACTCGGTTATATCAAAAATGTTGTCATCCAATTGTCTTCAAAGTTCAAATATGTTCAGACTTGAAAGTTTTTCTTTTTTTTGTCTCAATCTCTCCATTCTCACCCCTTATTTGAACAGTGTAGCCTTTTGACCCACCATGATATTTTTCACGACTATGATTTTTAACTATGACGTGGTACATATGAGAAGCAAAGACACTTTGTTTTCTGGGTGATATCCCTCAATGACGGATATCAATTTTTCCAACTCTCTAGAAAAACTCGTAGAAAATATATTATGCTATCTTGTCATTCCACTGATGGCAACTCAAAAAACATGTTGTCAATACTGCAGTATAATCTTTTTTTTTTATGTTGTCATAGTATATATATGCTTCATCTTCTTTTTTGTGCTATTTTTTGTGTGGAAATTCAGTAGATGTTCTCACCCTTGCACAAGCATTTTCAAGCCTAACGACAACATTTTGTTTTCTATCACGTACGCCCATATTGTTTTGTTAAAAAAGAGCTAGCCATCTCAGCATATGCTTTTTACAACGTTGTACAATCCAAACTTAGAAAACCATATAATTGCAAATCCTTAAGGGATTGCTCCATTTCCAAAATGTTAGTGAATTTTGTGTTGTTATTTCAATCAATTTGGCTTACGGTCATGCTTGGGATCCTTAAACTGCACATCAGACTTGGAGTTTACATTGATCACTTATATTCCTTACGCGTGCGATCGATCATGAATTTCTTGAAGTAATTTTGCAATCTTTGCGTCCATGTATCTAAAGCTAAGTTATTTAGCACACAATTAGCCATACCCATGGGAAAGCAAGAGGCACCGGTTTGGAGGGCAATGCTAAGTTAATGGTATTTGGTGGTTGAAAGCGAACGATTTATCAATCTCTTGGAAGTTTTGATTGCTTAACCTTAGTTATCTCAATGAGGAGGGTGAAAGTGGTGGGGCATCCGAATACAAACTAAAATCACTACTCAATTAGCCGATTAACTCTAGACTAAGATGATGGACCGATTAAGGCATATGAAGTAGTTCTATAACTCTGACTCTAGGATTTTTTTATGGTGATGACCAATTCCTTTTACATTTCAGCGAAATAGAACCCAAAAATAACCATTTAACCTTTAGAGCAAGTTCACCCGTTGGGTCACCGGGTCACTTACTATTCACTGTTTTTTAGTGTATATTTTCATTCTCTGAGTCACGAAATACATTGTGCGCGTGACCCAGATGGTGAAATTAACACTAAAAAGTAGTGAATAGTGGGTGACCTGGTGACCCAACGGGTGAACTTGCTCTTACAAGCACCAAAACTCGCCACTCGGGCTTGAATCGAAACCCAAAAACTTGTGGGGAACAAGGTACGTAAATACCTAAACCCATATGGCTAAATAAGTCTGATTTGATGTGCAATTGATCTCCCGGCTATTAAATCCAAGATAACATGCAGTTAGATCCAAGGGAAATCAAGGAGAAAACAATCAATTTGTTGTCACCAGTGATAAATCAAAGATAATAGGGTTAGAGGCGGATCTAGGATTAGAAGTTTAATTTATCTTACCTAGTGAAAACATAAATAATGAAAAATAAAACCGGTGATGAATCAAAGATAATATGGTTAGAGATGGATCGAGGATTCGAAGTTTAATTTATCTTAACTAGTGAAAACATAAACAATGAAAAATAAAAGAAGGAATAAATGGCATTATATAATGTTTTCAATTCTTTATGATAGCAAGGCTCGCTAGAACAATACAAAAATAAGAGAGAACACAACAACAACAACAAAAAATTTTGCCAAGCTGTTCTGATTGTCACATAAGCACAACTGCACAAGCCTGCAAAAAGGGAACCACAAGCTTGACCTTTCTGCAGTTCGGTTGGCTTCTTATACAGCTTTTGGTGTTGTGGCCATGTTTTTTGCTTGGTGTACATATGAAAAATTTCTTGTCATTGGATAATAGTATTGTTAATGTGCGTGAGAGTGCCAGACTCCAATGATGAATTGGTCATAATTGTATTGGCATTACATTCCAAATTAGTTATCATAGATAAGCCTATCAGACGCCAAAACAGAACCTATACTATATAGTTCTTCTATTCCATCCTGTAGAAAACGAGTATATTGCAAAAATTTGTGAGAGAATTGACTTCAAAAGCGCACACACTAGTTTATTCTAAGCACAGAATATTAAGATTATAAAGAATAATCAACTTAATACAAAGTGGGACGCGGCCTGCCGCAGCATGAATTCATCTACTTGATTACAACTTTGATTATCTAAAGTTTTCTACTTTTATAATTAACTCCGGCCAATCAACCATGAGCATCTGCATAACTCTCTCTAGTCTAGGCAATGGTTGTCAATTTGACACCATTTTCAGCTGTGCACTTGCTACTTTGCACTGATAATTCAGGCGCATCTTTGCTCCCTCTGGAAAAAAATAGTTGTCGGCCAGCAAAAGCAACAACTTGTAAGGCATTGCCAACTAAGAGATTTGATCAAATTCCCAGCTCTTAGCTTTTGCAAGAGTGGGTATCCAAGTATCTTTGCTTTGCCCTAACATCATTGAGCACCCTATAGATGATCATATCCATCTTGGATTTCCATTGATGATATGTATGCCTTCAACAAGAGCCTAATGACTCTCTTGATGACTCATTCTGTAAATCGACCTTTACGTGAAAGATTATGTCCAACGACCATACAACCTGATTTAGGATTTTAAATGTATCTAAATGTTCGAGAGCCACATTATCTCAAACGGAAAATAGGAAAAAGTCAAGGTGGCTATACAGTTTGATCTTTGTTAATAATGCAATATTTAATTCATAAACTTGTTTTGGTTGTAGGGTATTAACAGCATTAACCAATACACCAAATCCAGTCCTATAATCAACAAACACTACCCTATCCCAAAAAAGCGAAAATATACACACACACCCCCACAATGGAAAAGGTTTATGAACTCATGAAAATGCTAATATTCACATGCAATTTTGTTTTAAAACATATTGCAACTCCATTACCAACAATAACATATTTGAACTCACCACTCTTCAATGCTTAAATTTTTCTATTTGGTCCATGCGTTGTTCCAACAAGTGAGCTCCATCATACGCAACATTGTTCTTCTGAAGAAATTGAAATTGTTTCTTAGCATGACAATAACAATATATAAAAAGGCAAAGGCATACAAATAAACTTAAAGCTTTGATCCTCTTGCGTTTAATATAGATTAGAATAAACGCATATTTGAGATCAAGACAAGGTAGCAATTTACTAACAGCAATACATGCAATCAGTTCCACCCTCAATACATAATCAGAAAAGTTTTTGTAGTCACTCATAAGATCATCCTGTATGGCACTAAGGACTCCTCAAGAAGATCAGAACTCTTTTAACCCTTCATCCATTTGCTCTCTTGGTACCTCTTCATATAAACATTCTCTCTAATCAGTATTGGTTATAATGCAAACACAAGAATACTCAATCCTATAGTAAACAAAAATATCATCACCCATCAGGTGTGTCTATATCCAACTTTATGAGTAGTGGTATGAGGGGTACTCTAAGAAGAATGAGATTCATGGAGACAAATATATTTTCTTTATATTTTGGCATGTGGTTATCAGTATAAAGTACTTGGCACTGATGTTATTCCCCTCCTACGTACGTTTAGTGGAGTATAAACGTAAAGACTCTTTATGCAAAGATATGCCACCGCTCTTTCTATCTCTCTCTTATCTCTCTGTATTCTGTACTAGTACTACTGCACGAACCCTCCTTTTTTATCATCATCATCATCATCAAGGCTTATTACTGCTGAACCCAAACATCCCCACAATCAACACATTTATATACATCTTCTCTTCCTCACCTCCTTCCCTGCAACAAGTACCAGTTTTAAAACTATACCCTTTTTAATTCCTTCTCCCTTTTCTCTCCTTCCATCTTTCAGCTTTCCAAACATGGCCTCTCACATAACCTACTTCCTTTCTGTGTTACTTATAATATTCTTGGTTTTGTATCCTTCTGAAGCCTTGATCACTAGTAGTAACCAGTCTCAGTTTTTTGTGCAAATAATAAAGTCTCTTTCACCTAATTCGGGTAGCTCTTTGTCAGATTGGGATGTCAAAGGAGGAAAACCTTACTGTAACTTCTCTGGGGTTAGCTGCAATGATGATGGCTACGTTGTCCGGATTGATATTTCCGGTCGATCACTCTCAGGTCACTTCCCAGCAGACATATGCTCCTACCTGCCTCAGTTGCGCATTCTCCGTCTTGGTCACAACAACCTCCAGGGTGACTTTGTTGATAGCATCACCAACTGCTCATTCTTGGAAGAGCTCAGCATGGATCATTTGTATCTCAGTGGAACTCTACCAGATTTTTCACCCTTGAAGAATCTAAAGATACTTGACTTGTCTTACAACAAGTTCAAAGGCAAGTTCCCCATGTCAGTGTTTAATCTTACCAATCTTGAGGTGCTCAATTTCAATGAGAATGGAGATTTCAACTTATGGCAGCTGCCGGAGAATATACACACACTGACAAAGCTCAAATCCATGGTCTTAACAACATGCATGGTACAAGGGAAGATCCCAACATCAATAGGAAACATGACTTCCCTTGTTGATCTTGAACTGAGTGGAAATTACCTGGTGGGTCAAATTCCAACAGAGATTGGATTGCTCAAGAATTTGAAGCAATTGGAGCTGTACTACAACCAACTCACTGGTAACATACCTGAGGAGCTCGGAAATCTCACAGACCTCACTGATATGGACATGTCAGTCAATAAGTTGACTGGGAAGATTCCAGAGTCAATCTGTCGGCTTCCCCGGCTTCAAGTCCTGCAGCTTTACAACAACAGCCTTTCAGGAGAGATCCCAACTGTGATTGCAGACTCAAAAACACTGAGCATGCTGTCACTTTATGACAATTTCCTGACTGGAGAAGTTCCAAGAAATCTGGGGAAATCATCAGCTATAGTTGTCCTCGACTTGTCAGAGAACCAACTTTCTGGTCCATTACCAACAGAGGTTTGCAGGGGAGGTAAGTTGCTCTACTTTCTTATTCTGGAAAACCAGTTTTCTGGAGAAATACCAGACAGCTATGCAGGATGTGAATCTCTTCTTCGATTTCGGCTTAGCTTTAATCGTTTGGAGGGCTCGATACCTGCAGGACTTCTTAATCTTCCCCATGTTTCCATCTTTGATCTGGCTTACAACAATCTGAGTGGTCAGATTGCTGATACAATTGGGAGAGCCAGAAATTTGTCTGAACTTTTTATCCAAAACAACAGCATTTCAGGTGTTCTGCCCCCTGGAATCTCTGGAGCAATAAGTCTAGTGAAGATTGATCTCAGTAATAATCTTATTTCTGGTCCAATTCCTTCAGAAATTGGAAAATTAAAGAAGCTGAATTTACTGATGTTGCAAGGCAACAAGCTCACTTCTTCCATTCCTGATTCACTTTCTTTGTTGAAATCACTCAATGTTCTTGATCTCTCCAACAACCTCTTGACAGGAAATATCCCTGATAGTCTTTGTGAATTGTTACCAAACTCTATCAACTTCTCAAACAATAAGCTTTCAGGTCCTATTCCAGTCCATTTGATAGAAGGAGGGCTAATAGAAAGCTTTTCTGGCAACCCTGGCCTTTGTGTGAAAGTCTATGTTAACTCATCTGATCAAAATAGGTTTCCCGTATGCCCACAACACTTCAACAGAAAGAAAATAAATTCCTTTTGGGTAGTAACAGTTTCAGTAGTTATTATTCTTATTGGAGCTATTCTCTTTCTGAAGCGCCGATTTGGAAAAGAAAGAGCAGAAGTGGAACATGAAGAATCTCTATCCTCATCATTCTTCTGCTATGATGTGAAAAGTTTTCATCGAATAAGTTTTGACCATCGTGAGGTCATTGAAGCTATGGTTGACAAGAACATAGTAGGCAATGGAGGATCTGGGACAGTTTACAAGATCGAGTTGAGCAGTGGGGACGTAGTTGCAGTGAAGAGACTATGGAGTAAGAAAACAAAAGAATCTTCAGAAGATGATCAGTTTGTTATACACAAGGAGTTGAAAACTGAGGTAGAGACTCTGGGTAACATAAGGCATAAGAACATTGTAAAATTGTTTTGCTACTTCTCAAGTTTGGATTGCAACCTGTTGGTTTATGAGTATATGCCGAACGGAAACCTTTGGGATGCTCTTCACAAAGGTTGGATCCATTTGGAGTGGCCTACTCGTCACCAGATCGCGCTAGGGATTGCACAGGGCTTGTCATATCTCCACCATGATCTGATGCCTCCAATTATTCACAGAGATATTAAGTCCACCAACATACTGCTTGATGTGAATTACCAACCCAAAGTTGCAGATTTTGGCATAGCAAAGGTTTTACAAGCAAGAGGAGGGAAAGATTCCACAACCACTGTTATCGCTGGGACATACGGTTACTTAGCCCCAGGTACTTAATTTTCTGATTCAACTAGATAAGATTTCATTAAACATTCACAATGACATGAAAGATGATGCAAGAAATGCTTTCATGCGTGATCAATAATGCTAGGCTCACTTAGTTTTTTCATAAAATGTTATGTCCATAACTCCATATAGATGTCAGTTGGAAAAAAAATGAAGTCCAGCGCACAGATTTGAATGAATGAAATACTATCAAGTGAGTTGGTGCACAAGACTGATGTGTTATTTTATGATTGCTATTACTTATTACTTTGTTGCTATTACTTGTTGCTTACTTGTTGTGTTTTGATTTATGGCTGTTATCACTTGTTGCTTTCACTAAGCTGCATCTTGGTACAAGACAATAAATAAACATCAAAGGAAAACCAAAAGGGTAGTTCCTCAAATCAGCAGTGTGCTTATTTTTAATGTCAATTACCCCTTTGCTTTACTTTAGTCATTTATCTACACAGACTTAAAAAGTTTACACAGAATGTAATGCTGAATGTAATTGGTGCTTTGTAACAGAATATGCATATTCATCCAAAGCTACAACCAAGTGCGATGTCTACAGTTTTGGGGTAGTTCTAATGGAACTGATAACTGGGAAGAAGCCGGTGGAGGCAGAGTTTGGTGAAAACAAGAACATCATATACTGGGTTTCAAATAAAGTGGATACTAAAGAAGGAGCCATGGAGGTTTTAGACAAGCGATTGTCAGAGTCATTCAAGGAGGAGATGATCCAAGTTCTTCGAATTGCCGTTCGATGTACCTACAAGGCCCCTTCTCTGCGTCCAACCATGAAGGAAGTGGTTCAGTTGCTGATTGAGGCAGACCCTTGCAGATTTGATTCATGCAAGTCATCAACCAAGACCAAAGAAGCATCAAATGTAACAAAGGTTAAGAACCCTTTTGAGTTATGATTTGCATGAAGAGGTTTGGTTGGTCCCACCATCCCAAGGTGAAGTATTATAGATACTAGTAGATAACCATGGTCCCTCGCAAGCTAATCTGGGGGACTTGGTCATAAAGATAACTTAATTACTCTCCTAGCTTTTCATGAAAGTGGCTTGTAGATTCTATCTCTTTCTCTTTTGCTTTCTTTTGCTCTTGTAAGGATTTGAGCTATTTAGTCACTATAACTGCTTTACAGTAACGCTGATCAGCATCTATATTACAGAGACCTACCAATGAATGATCATATCCTTAGCTTTTATGAATTTTGTTCTTTCGTCTTTTAACTTTTGCTCCTTTTCTATTCGAGTGGGATGGGAAAGGAGTGGAAGGTTGTTAACTGTGAGAGGCTTCTTTTATGCATCAAAAAGTGGGTTCCTGATTCTGAATTTTAATAACTAAAGGTAAGAGGGCATGATTCTATATGGAGGGGACACTTGAGCTTAGCTATCCAATGAGCAGATAGTTGGACCTGATTGATAGATGAGCATCTTTGTCACCATTTATGTTAAGGACGGAGGAGAAGTAGTGAATAATTTGTCTTCTTTTCGGTTTTCTGTTGTTTCTTTCTATTTCTACATCAATTTGATTGAATTTGTTTTGGGTCAAAGGAGCATGCACAGAAATGCTCCAAACATATTTCACCATAGATAGTGAGCCATGAACCTCCTTCCACTCACAAGTTGGAAAAAAAAAAAAAAAAAAAACTTCTCTGAATAAACGTATTCTAAAAGAGACATTCAAATCGATTTTACCTAAATATTCTATCACTAGCTAGCTAGTTTTCTTCTATGCTGTTATAGCTAGCAAGATCATGCTATAAGTAATAGCATCTTCAACCTAAAGTTTATCATTACTTAGGTTTTATAAGGTCACCAGCCATACACATTAAGATTTTTAACCATTTTCTTCTAAAAGTATATCATATAAAGTAAACAAACACTCTCAAAACAGTTGGTTCATTTCACACAAACATTGAGATAAAAAGCAGTCACCCATTTGGTGCATATTAGAGTCATCTCTGCAAAGACAAGTTGTGACAAGCATATATACATAAATATATATATATATATATATATATCATGAATCATGACTAAATGTAACACGTGCATATGTCTGCAACTGATCACACTTGAAGGTGTGTCTATGTCAATCTTTGTGAGTGGTATGTGGGGTTTTCGTAGTAGAATACGATTCATGGAGACAAATATTAGTATCTTTTGGCATGGTGGAGAGCCCATATACAAAAGCAAGAAGCTTTAACTGATATATCAGCTCAAAAAAGGAAGAGTTCTTGAATGAAAAGACAGGGTATCAAGGCAATGCACATCCATATAGCTGTAATAACAAGTCTCATTCAGTAATTTTATCGAACACTTTGTGGGCATCTTATGAGTGACCATTGACTCCATAATTTGCAAAAGTTAACCTAATCATCATAACTCTTATCACTGAAAACAAAGTTGTTCAAAGTTTACATGACATCCATACCTGATTGTACGGCAAAAATTTCTTACTGAAACCCACCCAGAACCTGAATTGACAGAAATGAGTATAAAAACAACAAATTAGTGATTGTTGGCTGAACAAAACAGTGACATTCATAAACAAAATATAGAAGCTAAACAACAATAATGACAATGATTACTATGTCCACTGACTGATGCAAGTGATTGAGTTTTAATGTGGATAGTGTGATCCATGATGCTAGAATAGTCATGCAACCCAAGTAAGGTAGTTTTCTGGGGTTGAAAATCATACCATAGTAGAACTTATACCTGTGTTCCACTTCACAGTTCACAGTACTAGTGCTACTAGTACGCTACTAGTACTGGTAGTAGCTACTGTGTTTCGGTAGTGCTATAGGGACATGATCATGAAGAATAGGATTGGGAATCGCCTTGTGGTGCGGTATGAGTGTTCATCCCTTTTTGGCTATCATCTTCTGTTTGTACGGTACGGAGAACTACCTATGGGGTCATCCTAAATTCCTAATAGTTTGGACTTTTGGAGTTTGGGCTGGCCAACACCGAGTTTGAAACTAGCTTTTAATTTTTATTTTTCTTCTTTTTTTCATCCCAAGACATAGTTTGAATGAGTACTTTTATTTTTAGGATATATGTTTTTTTTTGCTCAAGCATGAGAAACTTTCCTGCATCAGCCCAAGTGAACTAATAAAATTACATTCAACTCATACATCATATAACCTACATATTGTTTTAGAGAATCAGAAATTGAGAGATAATCATTGTGTATTCTCATTGATAATAGGGGCCTCTTTATATAGAGGATTACAATGCATAGAATCTCAATCATACAAGGAAAGTAATTCTACATTGATTAGGATTCTAGATCCTTCTAATTAAATCATATTACCACTAGGTCAAGTAACCTAGAGTTTGGGCTAAACACAAATTAGGTTTTCCTTGAACACTCCCCCTTGTGTTGCCCAAACGCGGTGCTTCTCTCGTTGCCTCGTTAAAAACCTTGCCGAGTAACAAAAACTCAGTGGGACAAAAATAACCTCGGTCGAAGGGGAAAAAGAGCACAACACACCATTCACGTTTTGAGGTGAACATGTAGACATCTCCCCCTGATGTCTGCGTCTCCCCCTGATGACTACGATCATGGGAGTTCAGATAATTTCCGCAAGCCAATTCTTGCCACATGTTTCTCAAACGTGGATTTGGGCAATGACTTAGTAAACAAGTCTACCTCACTGTCCTCAGATTGAATCTAGTTCACTTTGATCTCGAGGAGAGTCTGTTGTTGCTGATTGTGCTTGGTGTTATCGCTTTTGATGTAGCCTTGCCTCGTTTGTTCAAAACAAGCAGCATTATCCTAAATGCTCGTAGGCTCATCTGTGGTAGACTTCAAACCACAATTGTTCGAACATGCGTAATTATGAATCCAATCCATATTCATTCACGAACCACTTCATGAAGAGCAATGATCTCTGCATTATTCGAAGATATAGCGACTAGGGTATATTCTATAGACCTCCAAGATGTCACGGTCTTTTCCCATGGTGAACGCTTAACCGGATTGGGAATGACCTTTGTGTGGGTCAGAGAGATACCCAACATCAGACATGTCGTTTTGGGATGGGGATAGTGGACGCAAGCCAGGGTTGGCGGCGTACCTAGTGTGTGATGGGTCTGAATCCATCATCTCTTCGTAGGGATAGAAGAAACCCATATCACTTATACATCTCAATTATTGAAAGATATCTTTTACACCAATCCAATGGCGTCGCGTTGGCGCAGAGCTATATCTAGCTAACAAGTTCACAACATATGAGATGTCCGGTCTTGTGCATTGGGATAAGTACAATAATGCACCTATTGTACTAAGTAAGACACTTCTGCCTCTAGCACATCTTCGTCATCATCCTTTCGACAAAAATGATCCTTTTCAGGATCAAGACTACGAACGATCATGGGGGTGCTTGAAGGCTTGACCTTGTCAAAATGCCTAAGCATCTATCGACACAATGCTCAAGTTCCAAACCGAGACATAATCGTGTTTTCCCAAAATCTTTCATCTCAAACCCGGATTTCAAGTGTTCAGCGGTTTCCCTTAACTCTTTAAGGGCTTCTAATGAAGATCATGTCCAACATGAACCACGATAGAATCCGAAACTTGCCATAGAAACGCGTGGGCATATCCCTTCCCAATCAAGTAGTCACTTTAGTGAGCGTTTCAACCTTATTGTAAACGTGCTCCATGGTCTAGAGCCACTTGACTTGGGTAAATGAAGTTCGCCATGAACCTTCATGTATATTCCGTATCTAGATCCCTATAGAGATACGTAGTGACCATATTTGTAAGCTGCATGTTCAGTTATTCGGAAACTACCAAACTGACAGGGTAGTGGAGTGCAATGACATCCATTACGAGAGAATATGTCTCATCGTAGTCGATTGCAGGGCGTTTTGTGAGAAGCCTTGCACCATAAGGCGAGATTGTAATCTCTTTTTCTCATCACGTTTTCTAACGAAGACCCATTAGTCAACAGGTTTTATGTAAGGAGGTGTTGGCATCTCTAGCTCGAAAACCTTCCTTTTCGTTAGAGAATCCATGTTAACCTAGATCGCATCTTTCCATTTATGCCAAAAACTCTCTACGTTGGTATTCATTCATCAACGGAGCGTGGTTCGATATCATCTGACTCAACAAACTCATGAGCAACGAAATGCGCAACTACATCATCAATTATGATGGAGTTTCTATCCCACGTCTCATGTACACTAGTGTAAGTTTCATAGAGCTCTATATTCTCAGGAATAGGTTCTAATGTTGAGGCGTCCCCCAACGGTAACCATAACCCGGAAGATACTCATGAGATGGATTTTGAGTCTTGATGATCAAAGGATTGGAATGTGCCAAAGTATCCTTCGAACCCACGGGCCTCCCACGCATACTAGCTGGGGCCATGGCCTATAATGCCAGAGTGCCACTCTCTTTGCCATTGGCGTCATGCCTACCTCCGTGTAGGGTGGCGCTACGTCCTCTCATAGGGACGTCCTTCCTTGCAGGCATGTTTGTAGCATATTTGTGTGATCTCGTCACTTTAATAGGGATCAAGATGAGACATAGTGGGGACAGACCACGACAAATCCTGTCGTTCCTGTTGAACATCTGTGTTCTTATCTCCCCCTAACGACGGGAAGACTGTCTCATCAAAGTGACAACTCTCAAATCTAGCGGTAATGAGATCGCCTTGCAAGGGCATTAAGTGGCGGACGATTGTTAGAGTCTCAAATCCAACGTAGTTGCCTATTCGTCTGTAAAGACCCATCATAGAGCGTTGTGGCGGCGCAATTGGCACATAAATGGCTCACTCAAATGTGCGTAAGTACAAAAGACGTGTACCCAGTCACTAGCTGTAACGCATAGGTACATTGAGTGGCGGTAGGTCGTAGACGAATTAGCATAGCTGCATGCGATATTGCATCACCCCAAGCAGATGTAAGAAGATTGGTGCACATTACCAATGTTCGGACTACCATCGTAGTCGTTTCAGCGAGACCAATTGGGTGTGTACATGGAATTGTGATGTCCAACATCAAGCCCATTGCAATATCCATCGAAAGTCTTTCGATGTAAACTCTCTAGCATAGTCAAATCCAATTGACTGAATAGGATGATCTGGGGAGTGAGCCCGTTGTCATATGATATGTGCTAGGAGTGTAGCATAAGCAGCATTTATAGGTGGACAATGGCACAACACGTGACCGTCGTGTTTGCGTGTCAACCAACATCATAAAATATTTAAGCGTCCGCAAGTTGGTTGAATTAATCCACAAAATCCCTAAGGATTCTTTGTAAGAACAGAATGAGTATTGTCATATCCTTTGCATAGGAAGGTCTCAGTCCTAGTTTCCCTAAGGAACGGGCTTTGTAAAACAAGCGAGAGGCCTTAGAAGCAACCATTAAGTATTTTTGTTAGGCCTGAGCGTTCGAAACGCTATATGAAACAAGTTGGTGATTGCAACATCACCTGGGGCGCCATCACCATGATGGACGCTATCCATGGCGTGATGGATATGGACTACGCCAGCCCTAGGCTGATGGTGGACAGAGGCGGTGCCCTAGGCAACAGCGTCGGTCGGTCACACTTAGTCTAGGAATCAACTTTTGATTCATGCTTCATTTCGCTCGAAAAAATGATGTCCATGTGAAGTCTTTTGTAGACGGATCATCATATCATGACTAGGATGATCTATCCTGTCGTGACAAAGCCAATATGTGTCTAAATCCAAGAGATTTTCTCTCATAACTTTATTGGATTAATAGCTCGAATAGTGACATAGAATCCACTAGAGAGACACATAAACTTCTCCAAGATGCGTCTGTGTTCGTAATCATTAGAGGTAATGCAAAGGAACTCATTTCCGTTCTCTACATGCATGTTCGCATGGAATTCGTTGGCTACTCATAGGGTACGATTTACCCTAAGAGCGTAGTGAGTTTCTGTGACAGCAGTAATCAAGGTGCCATTTGGCAAGTGGAACTTGGGCTATTCCATGTCCTTGAATTAATATTGATGGCCCAGCCATCGTAGTCACAAAGTAATATGCTCATAATCAAAATTGAGTCATAATGAAAAGAACTCGAAATTTTATTCATAAGCCAACGGAGTACATCATTGTTTCTTTGATCAAAGAAAATCTAATCCAATAAAAAGTAATATGGCAATCGCCTACATCTCTTGGAAAATAAAGACTTAAACAGAATTGGCGATCTATTGATCCCAGCCAGATTTGTAGTCTTCAACCCTTTACTAGATCATCTTCTTGATCTTCTTGTTCCACATAGTGAGCTTCTTGCTTCACAATATGCTTTGTAGGCGGTGACAAGTTCTTCATGAACTCTACAAATGTGTGCCCAATGATCAGACACTCCACATCGAGAACATACATCTCTTTGCTCGAACTCCATTGATTGAGGCACTTTGAAAGCGTCATTTAGATGGCTCTTAGTGTTAGTGGCGCCACCAACATGGCCAGAGGCGTTGCCTCCCTCTCTCTTTCCACGTTTACCTCTTCGGTTTCGTGTTCGCCTATTTTGGCGGTTACCTTCCCAAATAGAGCGATTATATGGATCAGAATATCCAGAAGTATACCTAAGATTAGGGTTTCACTCTTGGCGCCCTCTCTTAGAGGTGCGACTATAATTGGATTCCGGAATATCTTCTGTTTCCACAGATCTCGAATTATAGTTCTTCACAAGGATATTATCATGCTTTTCAGCGACATTCATAGCTCCAATGAGCTCATGAAACCTTGTGATCCGTCTTGCATTTACATCAATTCGATAGTTCTTAGCAACCATCAATGCATAGACGGGGAAGGTAGAGAGAGTCTTCTCAATCAACATCGCATCTATGATCTTTTTACCACAGAATTCCATTAAGGATTTAATGCAAAGTGCTTCCGAGTTATAGTCAAGAACTGTCTTGAAATCACAGAAGCGGAGGCTATGCCATCTCACTTCTAGGTCAGGAAGCAAGGAGTCACGGACGTTGCCAAATCTTTCTTCGAGTGAGACCCACAGCCTTCTAGGGTCTTCTTCATTCATATACTCATACTGGAGCGAATCATCCATATGACGAGTCATTAAGATGATGGCTTTCGCCTTATTTGCCTCTAAGACTGCTCTATTTGCTTCCAAAGCTTGAGCTTGCTCAACAGTTATCACGTCCTGGCTAGGCTCGAGAATCATATGCAAGATTCCATCGGCCTTGAGATGCTGGCGGATATCACGAACCCACCTGTGATATTCAGAGCCAGTTATTCCCAATTGAGCAAAGTCCAATTTTTTCAGGCTACTCATCCTGAAAGAGAACAAGAAATTAGGGTTAGTTTCGGAGCGAAGTAGGCTACCACGAAAACATATGAAATTTCTAAGCGTAATCGCTTCCAAGAAAATAGGAATTTCCGAGCGTAGTCGCTTCCAAGAAATTCGATTCCAAGAGATATTGGATTAGATCGAAACAATGATGTAAGTGGTCAATCATAAATTCTCTACAAACTCTAAGTTTGGAGATCTCAACAAGCTCTAAGCTTGGAGTGAGCACGAACCCCCACAGTTCGGCTTAATTTGGTCTCCCCTATAATGAAGAAAGGGGGGTAGAAGAAGGGAGGTTGCAAGTCCCCGAGAAAAATAAGAGAAATTGAAATAAAAACTCAAAAACGGGAACTTTTAGTAAACCATACCTCTTAGGATTTCGGATCGCATTAGATCCTCATTGTAGGATTGCAAAACAAGCTTCAGTTCTAGGCGAATCAAACTTGTTGAAATTTGGAGCACATTCACTTCTAAACAGCTCCCACTCCAATTGGTGTACAGGTCACAAAATGTCTCCAATAGGGCTGAAATTTGGATGACAGAAAGAAGAGACTGAGGCGAACAACTTTGATGAAGGAAGAATTTTTATCTGAAAATCCGAAATAGAAGTTTCGGGGCTTGAAAACTGACTGATATGCACAGGAACGAGCATGCTGAACAGCTCCCACCTTGAATACTGTACAGGTCTCAAAAAGACTCCAATAGGGCTGAAATTTTGAGGTCAGATAGATTAGATAGAGATGAACAACTTTGATGAAAAAAGTATTTTTATCAGAGGTCCCAAAAAAGACATTTCGGGGCGTGAAAGCAGGCTGATCTGCACAAGAACGAGCGAGCTGCTATGCTGCAGGGGCAGCAGGAGTGCCGCAATGCTGCATGGGCAGTAGGTGGCACATGGGTGCGCAAGGGCTGCAGGGCCAGCTTACGGCATGGCTAGCAAGGGCTGGGAGCTTGCGGCTGTTTTGGTGAGAAGAGTTTTGGTTTTTAGGGCTAGGGTTAGGGCTCGTGCTGATAACGTGTTTTAGAGAATCAGAAATTGAGAGATAATCGTTGTGTATTCTCATTGATAATAGGGGCCTCTTTATATAGAGGATTACAATGCATAGAATCTCAATCATACAAGGAAAGTAATTCTACATTGATTAGGATTCTAGATCCTTCTAATTAAATCATATTACCACTAGGTCAAGTAACCTAGAGTTTGGGCTAAACACAAATTAGGTTTTCCTTGAACACATATTTCTTTAATTTGTTTTTTTTTCAAAATTTAAATGCTCTAGGTCCTGTCTGTATTGGCCTTTTCCACAAAAAAGGGAAATACTTTGTTACAATAGAAGGGTCGTTATATGCAATTTATTTTTAGGATATATGTTACATGGTGAAGATTTTATTTTTTTGTTTTCTGTTTTTTTTTTAAAGGGTCGGTTGTCAATTTATTAAGAATAAAAGTAGATAACAATATATCATGACTTACTCATAGAATAATAACGAAAAAAACACTACTTCTCTCTAGCAATCGTAGCTACCATGGTGTCTTCTCTAGCTTTTCAAGTGCGCTCGTCCAGCAGTGGCCCAACTTCACTAGCAGCCTCTGGTAGTGGTGATGTTGCGGTGTTGCCGGACGGTTGGTGGCCTACAAAGTTCGGTGGTGGTTCTTGAGCTTCTGGACGGGGAAGAAACTAACATGGTCACCAGTGTTTTCATCCCTTTTCTATCCTCTTTGGTTGTTTGCAGGTCGCAACAGAATTCTGAGGTAGTGGTTGGAGGCTGTGGAGGCATTACGTGTATTGGGTGTCCCATATCCGATCAGCTCAGGCTTGGTGGGCATCCAGATTCGTTTACTTGGGTGGCAGCGGTGATGGGAGGTGGCTTTCCTGGAAGGGCGGCGACGAGGGTCGTGGCTGCTGCTTGGGCTTTCATGCTACACTAGGTTTGGGCCTGGTTGGCCTTGTTAGGCTTGGACCTTGGGCTAGGTTCTCCTTTGGCCCATGATTGTGCTACTAGTCCAACAAATTTTATTTTCTAGTTTTTTCTCTGGGCCTTTTCTTGTGATCTAGTGGGCTTTGTCCCAATCTAGTTTAGTTTTTTTGCCTGTAACTGGATTTGAGTCTTTGTCGGCTTAATTCTTAGTTCCTCTAATTGTACACCAATTGAGGTCTCTAGGCGATTACATTTACTTTAAAGGAGAGTTAGGTTGTAAGGGTTTGAGTTCTTTTGTTTTTAGGTCCGAATAAGTGAGCTCATTTGTTTGCAATAAGGATTACCGGTCAATTTGTTTGGCGGCTTGTGCCATCTATGATTTTGGTATGAGACAACAATTGATGTATCGTGCCTTCTGACTATGAATAAGTAAAAAAAAAAAAAAAAACATATATATCATGACTCACCTTCCACGGCAACTTTGAGTCATATGATGCTACCATAGAGCAACATAATTAAATACAAGGGCTAAATACTAGTTAGTACCCTATGGTTTAGGTCCAAAATCAATTCAGTCCCTAGACTTCTAATTTCATCAAAAATACCCCTGCGCTTTCAATTTTGATCTATTAGGTCCAATTAAATAATATTCTGTTATGGGTTCAAGTTATAGTTTGATTATTTGTTGAAAAACTATTTATTTTTAATAGTAGGAATCACTCCTAAATTGACTATACAGACCACCTCAACACCACATCATAAAACATAGGCCATATATGAGCCACATTAACAAGTTAAATAACTCAATTGTCGAAAAACTAACAAATTGGACCTATTAGATCAAAATTGAAAGTGCAGGGGTGTTTTTGATGAAATTAGAAGTTCATGGACTGAATTGATTTTGAACCTAAACCACAGGGTAGTAATTTGTATTTAGCCCTAAATACAATTACCAAAGCGTTAACAACAAATAATCAATAAGACAATGTTATGGGTTAAGATCGAAGTCTGCCCTAAGAGGGGGCTCCCTCATGACATGATCGAAGAGTAGGTGATTCTAACTACTTGGATTACGGGGAGAGAGTCTGATTAACTATGAGAGGACATTGAGGTAGATAGGGAGTCGAACTAGTGGCAAGGAGTAAGGCTTGCGCTTAACAAGCAATGGGAGACAAAGTAATAAGTTGACAAGTAACAATGTTGCAGTAGTGGAGTCACGCATTTTGACTACCACAACACCACAGTTAGTAGTCTTGTACCATGAAGCATCACAATTTAACTTCTGGATGTTTGAATGGGGAATAGACCAATGAGATGAGTGATGGGGAGGGGAGGACAAAGAATTAGTGGGAGTGCATGAATGAGTTTATGAGTTGCTGAAATTTACATGCTATTATTAGTGTTCAGTATCATATTGTAACATAAATAGGTTCATTTTGGTCTTTGGGCCATTATTGTAATTCATGAATGAATAATAAATCATGACGAAGCACTTGAAAGAGTTCATAGTCATGGGACTATATTAATAAACACCCAAATCTGATATGCACGAGTATAAGATATAAATTTTTCAGTTCTTGAAAGGGGTAAGTATATTATTTCTTTTTGCTTATGCTAACTAATTTTCATGCAGAAAAGATTGAAGCTAGTTTGCTCACGTACACTCAAACAGTACGTGACTTTGAATTTATTATTGCATATGAGTTGCATGTTTAGATAATTAATTCATTCTTAAGTTAATTGTAGAACTTGTTTTATGATTTATGATGAGTACTGTCTATATATGCAAATAAATGTCTCTATGCAGGTTCGGTAACTAACTGTTTCTTATGTTAGTAAACAACAACTCAAGGTTCTTCTCAAACCATCTCCTCCACCATTGTGTCGCAACCCCCTCCTTTAGACTCTGTTAAAATTAATTTTGACTGCTGGAGGTTTCATAATCCGTGATGCTGATGGAAAACCCCTTTTCGCAGCAACCAGAGTTTTGGAAGTACCACAGTTCCAGTAGCTGAGGCGACTGCCTTAAGAAACAGCCTTGCTAGTGCACTGCAACTCAACTATTCACATGTTGTAGTAGAAGGAGAGATTCAAAGCTCACGATTGATGCAGTCAAAGGTGTGATCCAACCCCCTTGGAGAATTACAAAGATTGTTCAAGACATTCGAAAGCTAGCGACCAGATTTTCCTAAATTTCCTTCAGACATGTTTTTAGATAAGCTAACTTTATAGTTGATCAGTTGATGCAATGGCATATTTAGGGCATTCCTCTTTTGACGGTTTCTCATGGACTAACTCTGTCTCGAGAAATGTGTCGAATGCTTTATTGTTTGATGTTGTAAACAATGGATGTCATAGAGGCTTCCGTCTTTAATTATAGTATTTTTGTATTCAAAAAAAAAAGTTAATGACTTAATAAGAATAAAGTGATTGAAATTGTATAGAGATTCTAATCCTGTTACAATATGAACATTGTATCTGTTTCTATATTAATTAGGGAAACTTAATATAATGGAATATGGCATACCATCTAAATCCTTTTTTTTTTTCAGATGTCCGAATCAGAGATTTCAGAGGTGAAGTTGTATCAAAGATCGATATCGGAAAAAAATTCATTTGTCATACCAAACATCCGCCAAAAGAACCATCGCCAAGTTTCCAAGGGGATCCCAAAGAAATTAAGTCACGACTAGCTAGCGAATTATTTCAGATTCAAGAAGAGAGCAAGATAGAAATCCCCAACATTTTTAAAACACATGCCTCCCTGATTGTTCTGTAACTTGATATGAGCCCAGCTTTTTCAATGGATGCTTGATTCTCCATCTTTTCCCCACGAAAACTTGGCTAAAACAAAATTGATCTCTTTGCAAAGAGAGTTAGGGAATTGCAAACACGTCATCAAATAGGTCAGTATAGTCAAGGCAACATATTTTATCATAATTTCTTTTCTAGCTTGAGTAAGAGAGGCTTGCTTCCAAGTTCCAACCATGTATCTTTCTGGTAATAGCTTCTCCAACACAAGCAAAGCCTTTTTTTTTAAGCGACCCCATACTGTAGGCAGCCCCAATTAAGGGCCCGAATTTGTTATTGCTAAAATAGAGAGAATGAAACTGAGAGAGGTGATGTCAACCGGAAAAGTATAGGGGCTGAAGAAGAGAGATGACGTTTCATAATTGACAAGGCCAGAGCTACGTGACGGTTCGCTGCAGTAGCTTGGAAGAAAAATACTGTGTCATCAATAAATAGCATATTACTGACATTTATTCCCGGAGAGCCCCAAGCTGATCGGTGTAAGGTGGTTCAAAAGTATAAGCCTTACAAATAATGGTAGAAAGAACATCAGACAAAAAGAGAGGTAAAGTGACGGGGATCTGATGGTTGTAATCCTCAAGTGGAGAGAAAGAAATTGATTGGCTTACCATTAAGTAATTAAAATGGAGAGTGAATTATCAAGTGAATCCGGGGATTTACGAAACTCAATTTAAAGAAAACGACTTCTAAAAAATCTCATTTTAATCGATTAATGTCTTTTATTTAGTCGTCATTGTAAATTACTTAGATATATATGGTTGAAAATATCACTCTTTTATGTACTAAATAATAAATAAATGTACAATTTCAATATTTCATAGGTGTGTGAAATATCAAGACTTCATCTACTTTCAATGTAAAAATGAAAAGAAATAAAAAAGATTACAAAAGAATGGGGGTGCATGGCAGAGACTCTGTTGTCCTGTTGTATGTCTTAATTCCACCAAGACTAAAACCGTTGGGTCGTTGGGAGTTATTACGACTATTAGGCCATGTTTGGTTGGTGGAAAGAAAATGAACCAATTTCCTCCACTTTTTCCTTTCCTTTGGGAACCAATTTCCCTTCCTTGGCTGTCCCAAACGCAGGAAATGAAACACTTTCCTTTCCTAATGCCCAGATTCTGGGAAACAAACATGGCCCCAATTAGGGCATTTCCAAAGGGTGAAGTCGTAAGCCATTTTGGCTTTGGTTTTTGTGGTGAGCATCTCCAATCAATCCCCATGTATAGTCATTTTGACTCATGAGTCAAAACTTTAGCCAAAATGACTAAAGAATGAAGAACAAAAACCATTTTGGCTCTAGGAGGAGACGTGGGCCCCAGCTGCATATGGCAATAAAACCAAAGGTCATTAAATCAACGGCTTAGATTCAGTCTTCAATTATTCTATTTAAAATGAAAGGCCTAGATTAATTCATTCTAAAAATAAAAAAGTAAATATATATTTATTAATTTCTAATCTAACGGTGGAAAAAATACCATGAATTAAAATCAACAGATAATTTAAAATAATTGGGTTTTAAACCAAAAAGCGTTGAAAAAATAAAAGAAAATTTTCTAAAAAATCAGAAAATGTTAAAGGAAAAGCACATTGTGCCTTCGTCAAAGAAACAGACGAAGAGGGAATCAAGCAATTACAAATCACAGCTCAATCAACATTTAGTATCATCAATGTAATTGATATTTCCGTTGTAATCATATCCCTATATAAAGGGGTTATGAATGAAATGAGTAGACCGATTCCAACCCATTTTTACTTTTACACGTTATCAGCACGCTCAGAGCAAATAAGCCAAGAGAAAAAAAATCTCTCTTCCTTTTCTTTCTGCCGCAACCCGAAAAAAAAATAATAATAATAATTAAAAAAAAATCTTTTCTTCTCTGGCCAAGCATGACCCACGCTGCTGCTGCATCCCACAGCCAAGAGAAAATTGCTCTCGGCACCCAACATATTGATCTAGACAGCCACAGCCCGGTCTCACCTCACCGGCGGCACCTAGCCCACCCACCTCCACCCATCTAGGTTCTCTCCACCGTCGCAGCACCGGCCTCCACCCATCTAGGTTCTCTCCACCGTCGCAGCACCGGCCTCCACCTCACTATTGCACCGGCCTCCACCTCGCTGCTGCACCTCGCCGGTCAGCCCTGCCTAGCGCGGCCGCTCACCTCTGCCTCTCCGGCCTCACAACCCGCTTGCGCGGATCCCACACCGAGCCTAGCAACCACTGCCCAGATCCCGCCTAGCTGCTGCCCAATCCCAGCCGCCGACCGATCCCAGCGCACCAGGTCGCGAGCTGCGCAACACAGTTCCGTCCAGACCGGCCTCCATCTCGATCCGGCGGCCTTCCCACTCGATCCCACAGCCGGCCTCATCCTTCCCGGCCACGAAGCCCCACAGCCGGCCTCATCTTTCGCCAGCTAGCCAACCTGCAAACAAAGAACCTGTAGGAAGAAGAAGACGCGAAGAGAGAGAAAGAAGAAAGAAAAAAAAAAACCAAAGAAGGTGACTTGGCAAAAAAAAAAAAAAAAGAGGAAAAAAAAAAAAAGGGGGACCTGGCCCAAAGAACCAGCCCAGAGAAAAAAAAGGAAACAGGCCTTGCGGCCTAAGACAAAAAGAAAAAAAAAAACAGAAACAGGCCTTGTGGCCCAGACAAGAAAAAAAAAAGAGAAAGCAATTAAAAAAAAACAAAAACAAAACAAAAAGGGTTTTGTGGACCATTGTTGAAAAAAAAAAAAAAAGAGGAAGCAAACACAGTTTTTTCTCAAGCCCAAAAAACATCGCTACGCACGCCTGCATCAACACGTGCGTGTGCTAAGATTGTTTTATTTTTCTCGAAATCAAGTATGTTTTCTTTATTTTTTATGATTTTAACAAAACATGCTTTATACTTTATTGTTTATGCTTTTATTATATTTTGTTATTAAGCATGTTTTGTTCGATAATATTAATCCTCTTACAGCATGCCTTGTTATTTATGTTTTAAATAGGGAAAAAAATACAAACAGTACTCAAACTATGGGCCACTAATAACTTTTGTACCTCAACTTCAAAAACTATCATTTTGGTACCTGGACTTTTCACCCTGACCCAAGATTCATACATGCCGTCCACTTTGCCATTAACGGTGTTAAATTTACAAGGGTAAATCTGTCATTTCACTGTTCATCTCTCTTACCACGGTACTGTTCACATATATATATATATATATATATATATTTGAATTTTATTTTTTTTCTGAGGAGAGGAAAAAAAATTTAAAAATGAACAGTACCATGGTAAGAGAGATGAACAGTGAAATGACATATTTACCCTTGTAAATTTAACACCGTTAACGGCAAAGTGGACGGCATGTATGAATGTTAGGTCGTGTTAGATAATCTGGGTACCATTGTGATAGTTTTTGAAGTTGAGGTACGAAAGTTATTAGTGGCCCGTAATTCAGGTACTGTTTGTAAGTTTTTCCCTTTTAAATAATTATGTTTAAGCATGTTTCAATTATGCTATACTTTATACTTTATTTTGAACATGCCATATAGATTTTTTTATATATTATTTATGCAATTCTGAGCATGTTTTGTGAATTTTATTTACGCTTATATAGTTATTCCTAAGCATGACTTTAATTATGCTATTGTTTATTTTTTTTATTTACGCATGCTATATTATTGCTATTATTATGTGTAGTAATAATTTGTTGTATATTTGTGCAATTTGAGCATGTCATGTAGTTTATTTTTTATATATGCTATGTTTTATTTATTATTAAATGTGTTATAGTTTTTTTTGTAATACCATATAAAATTCCATTTTGCCATGATAATGAAAATTCATGCGTATTATCACACTTACTGTGATACGTATTTTCCACATCGCAATGTGACCATTACAAATCTTGGTCTTGAAATCGGTCTTGAAATCTAATTCATATATTGGAAAATAATTTACGTGGATGTCTTTATGACTGCCTAATTTATATCTTCTCTATTGTTTTATGTAGATGGCTGATCCAACTCGACCTGAGTTTGACATCTTGGACTCAGAAGGACTTGAGTACCATCGTTAGGTTTCCGATATGGAAACTGCCTTTGTGGCAAAAGACTACACTGCCACCATTACTGATCCCAAAGATGATGAACTATCTAATAAGGTAAAAGCAGATGCCTTAATTTTTCTGAGGCGACATATTGATCCTAGCCTACGCTGGGAGTACCTTCAGTTGAAGACACCCAAAGTACTGTGGGATGCCCTTAAAAAGGTCAACGACTTCGACAAGGACATGTTACGCTTAAAGGCACGTCTCAATTTCTGTGAAAGGGAAATCACAGAAGATGATATGAACTACAAGACTCTTACCACCTTTCCTAATTCAGCTTTTATACTAGCGAACCAGTATCAGTTGGATTATGACAACAAAAAAATCACAATCTTCAATAAGTTGATAAGCCTACTGCAAGTGGTTGAGAGACAAAATGAGATTCTCTTGAATAACAATGCCAGGCCCACTGGGACAAAGAAAATTCCTGAGGCTAATTATGGCAAAATGAAAGGTGGAAATAACTCCAATGCAAGGGGGTTTAGACGTGCTGATCCCTACCCACGTGGAAACAATGCACCACGTGGAAAGGGACATGGGGATCATGGAAACAAGATAAAAAATGAAAGAGTTGACAATGAACCATGCTATAGGTGTGGAATCATTGGGCATTGGTACAAGAACTGCCAAGCAAGCAACAGAGTAGCAGCCAATTACAAGAGATATAGGGAGTCTAAAGAACAAGAAACTCACTATATGGAAGAAGGAGGCCATGACCCAAATGTCAACCTCACAATTGCAGACCTCAATAGCAACAAGGAACTTACTCAGTCAATGGATGCACTAGATTTTGACTACCTGCTTTATCTATTTATTTTCCAAAGACAGTTGTGAAGGTATAATGCCTCATTTTTACTTAGACTATTGTTTTGGTCTTAAAGTTTATTTTCAATCATGGATTGATGAATAAGATTTCTGAACAAGACCTTGATTTGCTTATCGTTGGCTTATTAATAAATTTTGAATTTTATTCTGAAGCACTGAATTTATTCAAATTTATTTCTATACACATATTTACATGGTTCGAAATAGCACTATAAAGATGTAAAGCAATACATCTAGAAAACAGAAAAATTATTAGAATGAAAAGAATACCATTCTACTCAAATAGAAATACTCTAAAGAATATGAGTTATATTTTCTAAATACCTCCCATTTATTTGTAGGAATGAATGGAGGAGAACTTGAGTGCTTAGATGATAGTGGGACTACCCACATAATATTAAGAAATAGGCAATTATTCATTGAACTAATAGCCTATAATTCCTCTGTGACTACGATGATTGGATTATCACAACTAATAAAAGGGCGAGGAACTGCCAAATTTTTGCTGCCTAATGTCACAACACTTAAAGTCACAGACGCTCTATATGCACCAAGAGCTAATCGAACCTTGTCAATGTTTCAAAGCAATTTCTGCCAACGGTTATCATGTAAAAACACACTGTGAGAATGGAACTGAATACCTTGATATTACATCTAATGACTGTGGAAGGAAACACATCTTAGAGAAACTTATGAGTCAATTTAGTGGACTATACCTCACTACGATTCAGATCATTGAATCTTATACTGTCACCAACAATGAAATGTGGGACACTGACTCATACAGGCTTTTGCATGACCGCCTATGGCACCGAGGTCGTGACATGATGATCCGTATTTTTCAAGAACTCACACGGACATCCCTTCTTTCGAGAGAAAAATGGGAGAAAAATCCGCCACACTGCAAGGTGTTGGTTCTAGGATTGCTTAAATGCAGTCATTGCTTTCTGAAGTACCAGAAGCACTACCTCCCTCCCATTATGCCACATTGACTATTTCAAAGGCACATCACTCGTTTTACAAAGCCTGCTCTTTAGCAAAAATAGGATCGAGACCTTCCTCTGCTAAAGATACAAAACAAAACATTACATTCTTACAAAGGATACAAAGAGATGTCTGTGGACCTATCCATCCAGAATGCGGACCATTCAAGTACTTTATGGTTCTGGTGGATGCTTCGACAATCTGGTCACATGTCGTTTTATTGTCCACAAGAAATGCTGCAATACTCCTAGCACAGATTATACGTTTAAGGGCCCACCACCCTGATCACCCTATCAAGTCTGTAAGGCTTGATAATGCTGGAGAGTTTACATCAAAAGCATTTGATGAATATTGCATATCTATTTGGATCGATGTAGAGCATCCCGTACCCCATGTGCATACACAAAATGGTCTCGCAGAAGCCACCATCAAAAGGCTACAGATGGTGGCTAGGGCATTGGTTATGCGCACCAACTTGCCTATATCTGCATGGGGTTATGCAATATTGCACGCAGCTTTACTTATTCGTTTCAGACCCACTGCTAGCCAACCATTTTCTGCTTACCAGTTGGTAACTGGATATGAGCCTGACATTTCACACTTACGCATATCTGGTTGCGCAGTATATGTGCCTATTGCGCCCCCACAACGCACTACACTGGGTCCTCAGAGACAATTAAGTACTTATGTTGGATACGAATCCACAACAATTATCCGCTATTTGGAACTCTTAACAGGCGATCTCTCTACCGCTAGATTTGCGGATTGTCACTTTGATGAGACAGTCTTCCAGTCGTTAGGGGGAGATAGGAAAAAGGATTTTCCAAGGGAACGACAGGAATTGTCGTGGTTTGTCCCCACTCTGTCTCATTTTGATCCCCGCACTTCATAAAGTGAAAGTGAAGTGAAAAGAATAATCGATCTTCAGAACGTAGCAGATTCGATGCCTGATACGTTTACTGATATCGCAAAAGTGACGAGATCACATATACCAGCTGCAAATGTGCCTGCAAGGTTAGAAGTCCCCAACAAGGGGCACGGTGCTGCAGATAGAGGCACTGCAACAGCACTAAGTGGAGGTGTGGTTGAGGCCGTGGCTCCCCATGGAAGAGGGGGAGGTCACTTGGTTCGATTGACACTCACCCAAGGAAGAAGAGGGTGAGCAAGGCACACACCAATCATCAATGTATAGAATCCCTCTCATGAGATTATCTCTGATTATAGTTATGTCCATGAATCAATACTGGAGAACGCTCCGATGTTTGAAATGATTCCAGAGAACAAAGAAATCTCAAAGGATTACGAGAGTGCGTATGAGTTGATAGAAAGATCTTCCATACACATTGATGATATATACTGTTGCTCAAGGAATCATAGAGCACGATGACATCGAACCACACTCTGTTGAAAAATGTCAACAAAGAGCAGATTGGCCTAAATGGAATGAATCAATCCAGGTATAATTAGATTCTCTGACAAAGAGACAGGTATTTGGTCCGGTAGTGCTAACCCCACCAAGTGTAAAGCCTGTAGGACATAAATGGACCTTTGTCAGAAAGCGTAATGAGAAGAATGAAGTCCTAAGGTACAAGGCTCGCCTTGTGGCGCAAGGTTTCTCACAACGCCCTGGAATTGACTACGAGGAGACATTCTCTCCCAAAAAATAGACGTTATAACGTTCCGCTACTTAGTTAGCTTAGTAGTTTCCAAATGACTGGAAATGCAGCTCATAGATGTGGTTACTGAATATCTCCATGGGGATCTAGATTCAGAGATATATAAGAAAGTGCCTGATGGCCTTACATTACCCAAGCCAAGTGACTCTAAACCACGGAGTGCGTTTGCAACTAGGTTGAAACGCTCACTTTACGGATTAAAACAATCCAGGCGGATGTGGTATACTCGTCTAAGTGACTACTTGATTGGGAATGGATATAAGAACGATGAATTATGCCCCTGTGTATTCATAAAGAAAACAAGTTCTGGATTTGCAATTGTAGTAGTATATGTCAATGATATGAACATAACTGGTACTCTTGATAAAATAAGAGAAACCGCGAGCTACTTGAAATCCGAATTTGAGATGAAGGATCTTGGGAAAACTCGATTCTATCTAGGCCTTGAACTAGAACACCGAGTTTGTGGAATATTAATCTACCGGTCTGCATATGTCCAAAAGTCAGGCGATATAACATGGACAAAGCACATCCTGCTAGCACTCCCATGATCGGTCGAAGTTTGGATGCAAGGAAAGATCCATTTCGTCCAAAGGAAGATGACGAATAAGTGTTGGGAGCTGAAATTCCCTATCTAAGTGCAATAGGCGCATTATTGTACTTAGCCCAATTTACTCGACCAGACATTGCATTCTCAGTGAACTTGTTAGCTAGATTTAGCTCAGCGCCAACGCAGCGTCACTGGAATGGTATCAAGAACATCTTCGATACCTAAAAGGAACCATTGACTTGAGACTGTTCTTTCCCTACAGAGAGACAAGTGGGACCGCAGATGGAACTGCAATCCCTGAAGAAAATATTTATGGCGAAAGGGCCACTCCCTACACTAAAACGCCAAATGACGTTTTGGTCGGTTTTGCTGATACTGGGTACGTCTCTAACCCACATAAAGGTCGTTCCCAAACTGGTTATGTATTTACCAATGGGAACACGGCGATATCTTGGAGATCAACCAAGCAAACCCTTGTGGCTACCTCCTCGAACCACTCAGAGATCATTGTTGTACATGAGGCGGTTCGTGAGTGTGTATGGTTAAGAACTATCATTGCACATATTCGAGGGATTAGTGGTTTGAGTTCTACCACTGAAGAGCCTACTTGCATTTATGAACACAATGCAGCTTGCATCGAACAGATGAAGCTAGGTTGTATTAAGGGTAATAACACAAAACACATATCGCCAAAGTTGTTCTACAATCAGCAACAACAGACCCTTCTCAAGATTCAAGTGAATCAAGTAAGGTCTAAGGAGAATGTGGCAGATTTGTTCACCAAATCACTGCCTAAGGCCACATTTGAGAAACATGTGAAAAGCATAGGAATGCGAAGACTTTCCAAGCTCACTTGATTAATGTAATGAACAGGGGGAGGTGTAGACGTCAGGGGAAGTCTAACACACACATGTCATTCTCAAATGTAGAAGGTGCGTTGTGCTCTTTTTCTTCGACCAAGTTTTATTTTTGTCCCACATGGTTTTTATTGTTACTTGGCAAGGTTTTTAGTGAGGCAACAACTCATGCACCATTTCGTCTTTGACTTGGCATAAGGGGGAGTGTTAAAAGAAAAGCACATTATGTGCCTTCGTCAAAGAAACAGACGAAGAGGGAATCAAGCAATTACAAATCACAGCTCAATCAACATTTAGTATCATCAATGTAATTGATATTTCCGATGTAATCATATCCCTATATAAAGGGGTTATGAATGAAATGAGTAGACCAATTCTAACCCATTTTTACTTTTACAGAAAAAAATTAGTGATAAATTAATGACGATATATTATATAAAATAATTATGTATGATATATAAATTCATATTGTAGTTAAATAATTGTCTAAAATAATTAATTTATGAAACGACTTTGGCTTTTAACTCTATTATTGGAGATGCTTTTAGGGTGAGACTCTTGGGGTTGCTGTTGGGTCTTTTCTCATTAGTCTATTAATTTGATAATTTCCATTGATTTTCAATTTGAATTATTGCCACCACCGCCCAGTACTCTACTTATGGACGTTAAGGCCACCATAGCTTTAATTTAATTTTTCTTTTCTTTAAAATTTGTTTGGCCCAAACTAGGCGCAGAACAACTCATGTGCTGATGTGCATATATGGCCTATATATGTTATTACAGACATTTATTGGCGATTTGAACACTTAATTAACTACAACTACAACACCCATCTACCACCATCTTCTCAGAATTGAGTTTATTGTTTGCTTTTGTACATTCAGAGGCTGACCAGATCCATAATTATGTAGCTCTCAGTGGCAACTGAAGCGATCAGAATTCAGAAATGTAAAGAAAGTGAAAACAGATGGAAATGGGATGTTTGTTTTGGGGACAACAATTCTGTGGGGCTCCTCAGAGATCTGACTAAGTAATTAAGGTTTGCCCCTCTCAGTTTACTGCTCTGAGATTGGAAGCAGAAACTACATGAAAATAGAAAGGATCCGCATCCTCTCCTTGGATAAGAAAAGTTGGATGGGGATCTGTTAGAGTTGGTTGAGTTCATGGGTTCTAATTTTCGAAGCTCATTAAGAGACAAACTAGAGCCTCGATCTTTACAACTCGGTAATAAGTGCATAAGGAGGTTGGAGGTGGAGTCACATATACTCAGACATCTTATTGCTTGATGCCCACATTAGTTAGATGAGTCTTGGTTCTTAAATGTATTGCATGCACCTCTTGTTTCCAGAGGATGTAGATGACCTGAGAGAAAGAGCGAAGGAAGCTGCTTATTAATGGGGGATTCCTTCTCGGTAATCATCGACATTATGATGCGTTGCTAGGTTGAACAAATTATAGCCCCTCTCATAGTGAGACTTATATCTTGAATGCTAATACAGACCCGCACCAGTATGTGTGCATGCATATGCTCACACTGAACATTAACACAAGGATAAAGCACAATCTAAAAGCTTTATAAAGACAAAAGAAACACAAATCCTAGGAGTACACATAAAGCGCCACTTTGTAAAAATCGACAAGGGTTTATTGACCACTTACACACAAAATTTACACTATTAAGTAATGCTAAAGAGTTTCATGTAAGGCACATGATTCACGGTTTTAATCTTAGGTGGCATACAATATCACCAAATACAATTTTTATGTTTTAATTAAATATGATATATATTGCTGATCACAATATTGCAACATCAATTTTATATTTTTATAATTTAGTTTAGATTATCCGCAAAAGAAAAAATTATTTAACCCGAATCATATGTTAAACCCTAGATATAGAAAGGAATTGAAAAAATAGACGGTGGAGTGCGTACAAACTAAAGTCGAACGAAAGCAAACTCCAACGACATTCTCAAATGAGAAAAACCATCTCTATCTGCAACGAGAACAATGGAAACGTCCTCCGGCCTCCGTTACCCCATCGTTCAAACCACACAACAACCATAGCAGCCTCAAAATACCAAGGTCCACCTTTGAAAACCCTAGACTCTGCCGACGCTGACATAAGAAAACAACCCTTCCCTTTCGTTAATTGTCGCCGCCCCTCTAGTGTAGCTCATGTCCTCCCACATTATTTGGCCATGAATTATGGACAATATTTGTCCCAAGAACGCGGATGAAATAACCACAATTCATGACCCCTCGATCAAACCAACCCAACTTCACAAAAATGACAAGAACAATAAGCGATAATAGTTCAACATCTAGCGATAGCTAGTAGCCAAAAACATTAATCACAAGTTACAATAGCCTCCAAAAAGAGGGATGTGAAAGTGACTAATCAGACAGTCTCCGTAGAAATTGGTGCCCAATTCCATATGTGAGAGGCCTAACTGGTCTGGCATGCAACAGAGTCTCAGTGGAATGCACCACACTACATGCTAGCTCACTGGTGTGCATGTTTTGTCTATCCTAACTTACTATACCTCAGTTTAAAGTGTATCATCCATATCCACCCGCCAATGTAGCTACAGGCAGGCTTAATTCGCCTAGGTTTATGAAGTGCGGCGAGCTATATGGCATGGAATCGGACCAGTGATTTGAGCTTGCTGCATTCAAATTTGAAGGCACCATCTCTGGCACAAAGATAGTTAATTGTGCCTTTATGATTCTTGTTGGGTTGGTCTTGGAAGGTCTCAATTAATTAATAATCAATCACTTCGGTGTACGAAACGCAGCGCTGGCGAGAACACATAACCAGTACGTGGAGCCATTAAAATGACCACAGGAAGTTCCATTTTACAGACTCAATGAGTGAGTGAGAGAGAGAGAGAGAGAGAGAGGTGCATAATTTGAGGAGGTTTGATTGATAATGCAGTAAGACTGAAATGGGAACAGTGTAAACTTTTCTTCTTTGTTTTGAAAGAAAGAAATTGCATTTAAATTTAAGCAATTGAGATATGGAGATCATAGAACGATTGTAAACCAAGTTAAGTATATAACAAACAATTTCATAGGACGATTTTTTTTATTTTTCCTTCTTCAAAGTACTCAACTTAGATTGGCATGTGGTGTGTACTTAAACTTATGAAAAAAGGTGTAATAATGAATAGCCATTAACTGGATGTAATAAATGCCAATCTGTGAACAACTTTTGGTACATGCATGGAAGCAGACATTCTACCTCACTGAAAATGTCAGAAGGTCAAAGATTGGGACATTGATGCATCATGTCCTTCTGTAACTCTTAAAAGTCCCACTTTGTTTCTGAAATACAATGATGGAATATGTTTTTCTTATTTTGGCAAACATAAGGTGAAAATGCAATACTGAAGTCTATTTTCTTGCAGGAAAAAAAAAATCTCTGCTTTTATTTGTTTCATTAATCATATCAAATAGTATTATGACATTAATTTAATTCGGTTGATAAAGGCAATGGAGAAGGTCGTGAAATTATTCTTCATTTTCACTTTCACTCCTGAATTCTCGTTAATATATATTGCTAATTTCATTTTAATAACAATTTAATAACAACAATGCAGTTAATCCCCATGGTTGAAACATATTATAAAATAACAAGGATTTGATGTTGGTATGTGCTGATATGGTTTGAGCCGTCTTATAAATATTCTCATAGAAAACAAAGTCTATTTAACTATTTAAAAAAATATATTATATAATATTTTTATACAACTTACTATAGCCCGGAAGAATCACAGAACTATCCCCACCCCATATATGACTTTCTGAAATTTTCGGAGATCCTCGTCTATGTTACCCAACTTAGCACACAGGTCTCTCCTATGAGAATCAAATAACCAATGAGCACCTTACCCGATAAAAAAATCTTGCATGTTCATAATTTTCTTTTGTGTTCGGTCAACATTAAAATGTAACTCCCACATCTTCAAAAAAAAAAAAAGTGTATTTTGCTTTCTTTTTTTTTTAGGAAGTATAAGAGATTTAATTAAATGCCGAACCAGAACGGCGCATACAGTGAGTCCCGTGCCCCAATAAAATTTTTCTAGTTTCATAATGGCAGCCGTCACTGTCTTGCTGCAATGGTAGAGACTATCCTCCATGTGAACTTGGTCTCAGGTTTGAGTTGTGTTACCAACAATGCACTTTTTTTATTGTAATTTTTTTTTAACAGTAATACTATTCTTTCTTCTCAACAAAAAACCATTAACACAATTCTTTTGTATGATTTTAAAATTCAAGGATAAATCATATTTCCATTATGAAATATTGTCTAAAATTTTGAAAACTATAAGTTTGATTAATAAAATTTTATTTCCGTTATATTTCCGTAATTTTATTATAATTTTTATTTTTATTAAAATTTTGATATTTTTAAGTTTCGATTTTTTTTTTTTTTTTTAACTTTCGAATGCCCCACTTAAGAACAATTTTTGGCTCCGCCACTGGGCACATACAAAAAGATCCATATACTTTTACCGAAATCAGTAGTCAAGTATCTAAGTACAAACCAATATCGTCCATTGAAACAAACTGAAGCTCACTTATTCAGAGAGTGGTACTAGACAATGAAAGTTCCCTGCAATTACAAAATTAAAATAGCATGAATTTCCTTTCGCTAATGCACTCAATTATGATGATCCAGGAAATCTTTAATCGAGTGTACAAAAACCACATACCAATTAAGCAATTAAAAAAAAAAAAAGCTAGATAATTTCTCCTTGCCTGTATTTAGGCTAGGGGACTTTGCCGGATAAGTAAGCAGCAAAGGAGTAGGCATATCATCTTCTTCTTGTCCTTTCGAGGATTTTTATTTTTAGCACCTAGAGGACAACTACAAAAGGAAGTTCAAAATACCCTCAACAGTGACATAAGGCACAATCGCACCACTAAGAGAATCCACCAAACCCAGCGACTTTGCAGAAAATTTTGAGCTAAACTCTAATAGCTTCACCTTCTTAGGTTGAGAAGTTTGAGCCCTCTCAGCATCAATAAGCAATTAACTATTAGGGAATTTCATTTTCTTTGGTGATGCAAATAGAGTAGAGTCCCTACCACGCTTCCCAACCTGCACCTCTTCCTCTGTCGTTACCTTAACAGAATTAGCCCTTTGCTCAAGTTCACGAATCACAACAGCCCTCCTATCTTTCCTAGGGAGCAAAGCATGTTGCAGATTAAGTGATTAACAAAGCTAGAGTTTGGAATAGTACTTGGCACCTGAGAATAAAACTTGAAGGAAGAACTCCCCATCCGAAATAACCCCTTCCCAATATGACAGGTGGGAGATCCAGCCTTCTTCTGCCCATATTGCACCGCAGGAATGGTATCAAGTGTCACAGCCTTGTTACACCCACCAATAGGATGGAAAATCAAACTACAATCAAAACACCTCCCAATTACTTTCTCTTAGAAGAAAGAAATCTCCTCTTCCACCCTAGGAGAAAATTTCAGAACCCTCTCAAGGATTACAGGATTGGCGATATCATGCCCAAACCTAACCCTAATATCCAGCTAATTTAGAAACTATTTCCCATCCAACTTAATATAAGTACCCGTAATAGAAGCAATATAGGGGAGTTTGTGTTTATCCTCATAGAGAGGAGGAATATTATGGATCCAAACCCAATAATTTAGAATATTGAAAGAAAGCTTACTGATTGGAGTTGCACCATCATAATCCAACTAAACATAAGCCCTCTTGAATAGTTCCAAGGAACCCCACGCAAAACCTTTCTCTTATCGCCTTGGTCATCAAATAACAAGAGCAGAGTGTTACGGGCCTTATCCTGGACCTTGGAAGTTTTCTCCATAACCCAAATTTGTCGAAGATGATTACATAGGTCCCTGATGTCCACCTTCTTATGCGTCAGAACCTTACAAATCATGTAGACAAATTGAGCGCGCCGTACAGTGCCGCCTCCCAGGCTGTCCAAATCAAGAGGACCATCATCGCCTGCCAGCAGTAAGGATGCGGTGAAGGAGATTCTGACATCCTTAATGTTAGTCATCGGAAAATCTCGACACAAGTTGAGCTAAGGTTTGGGAGAATAAGGCAAGCACACGGTTGGCTTAAGAGTTTTTAAAGTGTATTTAGTTGCTTTGAAAATTTGATGTTTTATAATCACATTATTGACTTAGCTATCAACAATGTACTAAATTTATTAACAAAGTTTTCTCAAAAGCCTAACATGTCTTTCTTACGCGCATGTCATCGACTTGGATTTAACCCTAGCGGCCTAGCCTAAGTCTTTCAGATCGTGCCCTACGATTTTTGATCTACTTGTCGAAGTTGACTTTTTTTTGCGTCTCAATCTTTTGTAGGTGTCACTTGTCGGCATTCCAAGACTATTGTAGTTATCGCCTCTTACCATCTTTTCAGTGCAAATTAAAGGGCGGTGTCTTTTTATATTTACCTTGTTGTAGTTGTTTTCTATTTAACAATGCTTTTGAGTATATCGTTGTTAAGTTGGACAGATTATTGGAGCTCCTAGGTTTTCCTCTGAAACTTTAGATTTTTTTGTTTTTGGTTGCGAGGTCTCCTTCGGCGACACCCCTTCTCCGGCGTGGCCCTCTGGCCTCGTGGATGCATGGTGGTTATGCTGAACGGGTATTTGGTGCTTTCATGGGGGTGGAGGCGGAATCATTGCAAGAGACTTTTCTCTACCTTGGTTGATGTCGGCGGCATATCTAATGGTGGTTCCAATCTGGTCAAGGGTTGACAAGACCCGCCCCGAATTCCACCCTGGAATCCGAAGTGGCCCTGCGGGACCCACCTTTAAAGAAGATTTACCAAAAATTTCGGCATAACCTTCCTTAAAAATGGGTAACCCAAAATCCTGTTGAAAGCTAAATTCACTTCTAATAATCCAACCACAACTCCTGGAGCCACCCTGCTCCCACATTTAAACAACCCAACTCACAGCTACCCACATCAAACATAAACTCCGAAAGATACAAGTTATTACAATCACCAAAGTTAGGTCATAGACCTCAAATATAAAACATCAAAGTTGGGTCACACATCCCTTAGTAATCAGAGCATTCTAGGAATATAAAAAGACAAGGAATACAGTAGGTTAACCAGGTAACCTACAGAATGTGATGGCGGAAGCAGGTGCGGTAACTATGGCTCACTCTCGTACACCGAGCAACGACTGCAATCTGGGCATTTGAAACCGAAGGGCCCAGGGAAAAGTATATAAAAACGTTAGCGTGAGTGGACAAAAATAAATAATTGAAAGAAAAAGGGTTTTATACTTTTCCACATTTATTTCCATAAAACTCCTGATGCATGCAATAATCAAGAAAAACCGACTAGCCCCGCTAGTCAAGAAAAACAATCGAAGAACATAGGGGAAATGGGTTCACCATACGGGAATGGAGCCCCTCAGGCTCTACCTACCCTCGACTGCCAATCGCACATAGATTGGTTGGATTATTAGAAGTGAATTTAGCTTTCAACAGGATTTTGGGTTACCCATTTTTAAGGAAGGTTATGCCGAAATTTTTGGTAAATCTTCTTTAAAGGTGGGTCCCGCAGGGCCACTTCGGATTCCAGGGTGGAATTCGGGGTGGGTCTTGTCAAGGGTGAGGCGCAACAGTGGCTACAACCGGGTCAAGTTGCACAGACTTTTGTCCAGAACAAGAGCGTTCAACGCTTGGTGGGAAGGCGGGGTTGGTTTGAGTCTCTGTTGGGTCTTAGTTTGCTATGGTAAGTGTCGATGGGAGGCGGCAGGGTATATGGGTTCTCAAAGGAGGCTTTTCAAGGATGCTCTGTTCTGTTGGCAGGGAGGATGGCTATGGTTGCTGGGCTTTGATGTTTGGGGCTCACCATAGAACAGCTCTGCAGCGGGGTGGAGCAATGAAGCCAGCACCAATCCAGCGACGACGGTCGTCATTTGTGGTCCAGTGATTGTAGCTTGGCAGCGGATTGTGGGTTGCAATGTTTTCCTTTTGGTTTTTGTTAAGGTTTTGCTTTTTCAGTTAGGTTTTTGGTTAAGGTTAGTAAGTCCCTACTCCTTTGAGTTAGGGTTGTGTTCCTACTCTTTTGAGCTAGGATTAGGTCTAGGTGCTATGTCATGTAAATGGTGTCATTCCTGAGAACGATTTAGTTCAAATTTGGTATACTGTGGTGGTCGATCTGCTGATGAGCGATCCTTTACACATGGTCTGGTACTTTTTGGACACTTGTTGAAGAAGACGCAGTCATTTTGCTGTTGACTACGAAGTACTACTGGGACATTCGGGATCATCTGTTCAAAGTAGTATTGGAACGAGGTGTATTGTGGTTAACGTTTGGGCCCTTTAGCCTGAAGGTACCCGCGGTTTCTTAGCCCCCCCCCCCCCCCCCCCCCTCCCAATGTTGCTTTTCGATTGATTGAATGAACTTTCTATCTTTCCCTCAAAAAAATAAAATAAAAAACAATGCTTTTAGGTGTTTATTTGGTGGTTAAAATAGTAATAATTCAAATGAGCTCTTATTATTGGGTTATTTAATGTGGCGGATTTTGTTGAAATATTATCACATTTAAAATAAAATTGACAATTTTGGTAAAAGATTACTAGGTTCCAACTTTTGACTACATTTATTCCAACAAAGAGAAATAAAATGTCGACTATTTACAAGAGAAAATGAACTTACATCGCATTTGCATGCAAGATTTCAAAGTCAAATATCAATATTACTATTTTTTTTTTTGCGCATTCCTAAGACATTTATTATTCGTGTTAGTTGACCAAAATTTGAAGAAATCGAGTTTTAATTAGACCGGTGTAGTATTACTCTATCGCGTCAAAAATTACCGGATTCAAGATAAGAAATAAAATTTACCTCATCATTTTTGTTTAAAAAAATAGAAAAGAAAGAAAAAGTATAGAGAGACAAAAAGGTTTTAATGTTTTGCTAGGAGAAAAGGAACAAGAGAAAGTTGAAAATGGCACCTCACCGGCCTCCCCAAATCCAAAAAGAGCGTAATGCCTGCCAAAACTGCCTCCTCAGTCCTCCACGACCCCAACCAATCAAATTTGCTATTATAGACCAACAAGAACCCACCTTTCTTTTTCTCTCTCTCTCCCTCTGAGAAACCCATAACAGAAACCAACACATAAAACCCAGAAAAGCTTTGACAAAGGGGACTGAGAGAGAGAGACAGAGCTTGGCACTTGGGCTTTACCCATTTTTCTTGCTCTGCAATGGAGGTTGAAGATGGGTCTTTCTCCTTCTCTCCTACTCTGTGGAATGACCCACCTGGGCTTGAGGTACCTTCTCACCATGGCTCTGTATTTCCAGGAACATTTTCGGGTGTTCACAGATTGAGAGCAGAGCAATGTAGCTGCTCTTTCACTCTGTAAAAATCCAACCTTTAGTGTGTGGAGTATGGCAAACAGGATGGAGCCAGGCAATTTACATATACTAGTTTCTCTTTTTCTCAACAAACAAGGAAAAACCAAAAAAAAGTTTCATACCCTCTTCATCTTTTTTTATGGGTCTTTTGTTTTTATTTTTCTGGGAAGAGGGTTGTTGAAATTTTCAAAGGCGGAGGAGGAGCATATGGTTCGTCATTGATCTTGGGTATTTGTCACCAGATGCTGAAATGTCAAGTGGAAGACAGAGGATGAAGCGTTTTGGTGACTGTGACTTTAATTCACATGTGTTTGTAGCCAGACGTGTATTTGTGGGCTTTACATGGTTGTTGTTGGTCATAATGATGCTGATGATATGATGATGGATGTGTGTATATTCCTACCCAAATTTTCCATAACATTGAGTTAATTTTATAGAATATAGCGGTATAGTTCTTTTATGTGTGATTTTTCTCATCTTGTGCACTATTAATTTCTTTCCCATTTTGGGTTCTCTTTATTATTGCCCAGCTATCATGTGAATAATTATTGAAAAAGTCTGTTGCTTGTTGAAGTGAATGAGGGGCTTTCTATGATCACAAAGAGCCACCCGATAATGAAACCGTTCCATTTGCCTTTTATAGCTTGTTAATGAAATTACTGTATTTGTCTTCACGCTCTGAGTGATTCCGTCTTTTTCATTGGCTTATTGAGAAGCACATGGGTGGAAATGGAAAAGTAGAATGATTTGTTTCACTGTGTTTGCAGAGATGTTTGTAGGGATTGGGGTCTGGATTCTTTTGCCAGTGATTAGTCTTCTGAATCTTAAGTTACTGTTAGTCTTCACATTACGCATTCTAAGGGAGAAATTTCAATCAAGCAAGTCCAGATAGATTCCAAGTTGTATTGTTGATTTGCCTAGAGAAATTTCTTGTCGTTGTATCTCATGAAGCTGATGATTTGAGTGTCTTCCTTGTATTCTCTCATTGGTGATCTTTGAGGTCTGATATAGAAAAATGCTTGGAAGGATATGTTGAGGAGAAGGGAGTCTTTCGTCTTCAATATTATCATACTTTTGCCCTTCTGTGTTGGACCAGTATTATCCATCCCAGAGGTTCTAGTTATAAGGGGCGAGTTATTAGTGTCTTTTTTGGGCATTGAGTTCTATTGGTTGCTGTGTTGCTGGTAATCTGTGAGTCTGTGACTATAAGTCACATTATGTGTTTTTAACTAAGAATTATCACTCACTGTCAGGATATATTGCAACTTGTGTGTTTTGCCTAGACAAGTTTCTCTCTTGTCATGTATCAGTAATCGTAGTTGTCTTCCTAGGACTTGTCTGTGACAGAGAGATATCTGGAATCAGAAATGTTTAGGACAACTGTGTTGTCTCTCTTGTCATGTATCAGTAATCGTTGTCTTCCTAGGACAACTTGTCTGGTACAGAAAGATTTCTGGAATCAGAAATGTTGAGGACAACTGCGTTGTTTCTCTCTTGTCATGTATCAGTAATCGTTGTCTTCCTAGGACAACTTGTCCGGTAGAGAAAGATTTCCGGAACCAGAAATGTTGAGGACAACTGTGTTGTTTGTCCTCGGCATTTTCATTGTTTTTCCCTTCTCTGTTGGACCAATGTTGTCCATCTAGAGGTTCTAGTTATAACTATTGGTAGAAGTACAAATACATGGTCGAAACATCCTTGCTATGGATGTAAGGGGTTAAGTAAACCATTTAGCAGTCAGATTTTGGTTATCTTTTCTGCAATAGTTGCTGTGCATTCTCGGTTTGAATCTTGTTTAATGCTTTCATATTGGGAACATTGTAGATAGTCTTTTGTTGGTACAAGTGTTGTTTTTGCTTTTAAAGCAACTTCCATACTTTTATGAAAGTTCCCAAACCAAATCTGCTTATTGCAAAACCAAACATGCACCAGCCAGACTTGTATCCTTGTCTGACATGCAGTTCGCTGAAGGTGATGTATATTCTCAATTGCAATACATTGAGTTGTTTCTTTCAGATATTTACTTTCATAATACAGGAACCATCAAAGCCATCTTCCATTTTACCAGCTGAAATTCTCTTCTTGTATAGCTTAGCACAGCAGTTCCATGTCATTTGGTTTGATACATGAAGTTAAATAGTAAGTCTATCTCTTTTAAGCCTAGTGCTCCAAACATTATTGTTTCTAGGTTTTACTCAGTATCTGACTTGTTTACGTTATATCATGAACTTCATTCATTGGAGCATGGTTACACCATATCTATTTGTTTGTGCTGTTATATAATAAACTCTAGTATTGCATTTGGTATCACAGTCTCACAGTGGTATGAAGTTAGAACTAGCAGTCTGCAAATGAAGTGTAGGCTACTCCTCTGTTTATTCAAAAAGCAATTTGCAAATGAAGGATTATTGTTTTCCCTTTTCATTTCAGCCTTTTGTAGACATTATATGAGATTGATGTTTTCTAATTCCGTACTAGGGATCCATTGTCTCAAGGCTGTGCTTGTCAGATACTTCTAAGCTTAACATTCTGCATTTGTAGAAATTAGGCTACAATTATATTCTGTATGGCCAATATGTTTGTTGGATAGGATACCTTTCAAAACATTCATTTATCTATATCTATTTATTTCCTTCTTCCTCGATGATTGGATAACATTTAGATACATAGGGCATATACATGCCCTCTCCAGAAGGCGGCAAACAAGACAAGATGAGCTGACCTTGGCCTGCCTATACCTAAGATGCTAAGATCCTGTAGGCATGCTTTCTAGTTCTTCCCTATAGGCATGCTTTCTAGTTCTTCTGTTGTCTTTAACTCCGACCCCTTTCTATGTTAGAGAAGTTTGGAGGCTTTGGTGGATAAGGTCTTTCTCAAATTGATTGATACTTCATATTTTATAAAACCATGTTTTTGGCATTCTATGCCTGAACCCTTACTTTGTGTTTGCTTGCTATCTGTTGTGGTTGTTGGTGGTGGTTTTCTTTTGTAATAAAAGAAAGTGCTTTTTTTTTTGTTCTGAAAAAAAAAAAAAGTGCTTGAGAGATGATGGAAATTTTCATGTCTTGGGGCATCGAAGATGTTCTCGTTTGCGGAGGAGACTATTTTCTTGTTCAGGATTTAATGGCATGTTTACTATGGGAATGAAAATAGAGGGAATGATTACGGAGTACATTTATTCATGCGTTTACTAACACATAAAGGAATCGGAATGATTCCGGGTAAAAGTATTCCCGCGTTTACTAACACATGAAGGAATCGGAATGGGTGTAGGTCTCACCTCCTTATAAGGAATCGATTCCTGAATACTCAGGAATTTGATTACGAAGGGGGGAGATGGGTTTAGGAATCAACTCTTCCGGAATCAATACCGATTCCTTTCTTCTCCCATTCCAGTTGTCTTCGATTCATGATTATTTTCCATTCCAAGTAAGTAAATGTGCCATAAGCGTCTTAGAATTTGATTACCTATCTCTCAATATAAAGCTTAAAGTCTTAAACGCTTAATCCTAAGCCAAAAAGGTTTAGCCTTGAACCATGAAACACCATTCTGGACATAGTTAAGATCATCATAAGGAAGTAGGAATCCTTTCTCAATGAAAAACAATAAATCTTGCGTGCTGGTATCTAAAACCACTAGCAATAATTGAAAGCAATTATTATGGATTTTTCACACGCTGCATTCTGCTGTAGGCAACTAAATGAATCTAAATCAGTATATTGGCTACTTTCACCATTCATAATTCAGCTGTATTTAGCTTCAACAAATGGTTTCACCCAGGATGAAAGTGAAAGTATGTTGTGCATAAGGATTTTTAAGGTTCAGTTCTTAGGTGGAGTGACTCCTCAGACTAGGCAAAAATCTGTTCTCCCTACAACTTCATCGCAGATTTTGGTAAAGATGACTGTGCTTGTGTAAAAGGTGGTCATCTTTTAGGTAATCTAGAATGAATGACCATCTCTACTAGACACTTGTCCTCAGTAATATGTGGCGAGGTCTTATTGATTAAACTCCAGAACTATGTTACTAAATCTAATCCCTCAACTCAGCTGCAAACGATCATTTTCTCATTCTCACTCTCGAACTTTATTCTCTCTTCTCAAAGACTCAAACCTAGATGAGGGCTATAAAATTAGAGTCTTCGATGCGTTACACCAAGAAATCTGGACCCCGAAGCATCCCAGTGTCAGACTGAATATACCACATGCAAACTGAAACTTACATGCGTCCGAGTTTTTCAACGAGGCGGTTCTCTATTTCAAGTCTCTTCTTCACCATTAATGCATACTTGTTAACCAAATTTTTGTCTGAAACCGCTTCAAGTTTGCACTTGAGGGACGTATTTCCACTCTTCTTTTCATACAAGCACGAGAAGGGCACAAAAGTACCTTTTGTGCTGCATAGCCAACCATGAGCAGCCCTCAATGCAGCTCCAAGAGAAGCTGAATCTGTAAAGGGGGAGAAAGAAACGAAACTATTAAGTTATTGATTTTATCCATCAAGTAAAACTTAAACCTTTTAAAGCAGGACACTAGTATCAAATAGAGAATCCATCAGGTTCATTGTTTCATAAGTTTTTTGTGGTGTGGTTTTAGTACTTTGGTATTACAGAATTTGGCTTTGTTGACTATTCTAGACTCGAATGTAAAAGAATTTGGTAATTAACTAGAAAGGACTCAAAAGAGGAAATGAACCACAGAACATACAGTGCTTACCAGCTCTATGAACTGTGTACACCTCACATCCAAAGACGCATGCTGCAATGTACAGGAAGGAACGATTCACCGATGCACCACCAGTTGCTATTATTCGTTCTGGAGGAGAAGGCATTCCAAATCTTTCTGCATGACCTCGCATTGACATGAACTGGCCCTCTACTACTGCCCGAGCCTGGAATCAGTAATTTAGACTCTCTTACAAAGAGTTCATGTAGGATATCATCTACCAATGTGAACAATTGCCATCTTAAACAACAGACCTCATCAAAAACTGGTTCAAAATGCTGCTCCACTTCATGTAAAGTCACACCCTCCAAAGTGTCACCGGTGAAATTTTCAAGAATGTAGCGGTGAATTCCAACTACAATCACAAACTAGAGTTTAATTGCTGCTATTAAGAAGTTAAGACTTAGATGGATATCCCAGCATTCAATGAATTAGATATTGCCGCCATCTGAAACAAGGAAAAACAACAAAAGAAGACAGACAGGAAAGCACTTATGAAACAGTAATGTAATGTCAAAGCTTGCTTAGTAGCAGACGTTCCATTTGATCATTTACCACTGTATGTCCTACTTGATTCCCGAAGCAAATAAATTGACTAAAAACAGCCTTTGAGCCAGATTTTTGCAACTACAATTTAGCCAGAAACTGCTAGACGCCTTCACAAGTGACTGAAAGGCAACCTAGAGAATGAGGTAATTCAACGGTTTATACAAATATTGACAGATCTCAGTCACCAAGGGATAAAGTTTACAAAAGTGAAATGGATAAAATAATATAAAAGAGAATCCCACCTGGAAGTGGGGGAAGAATTTCATGCTCCTTATAGTAGAAACCCATCTTTCCATCTGTAGCAGGAACTGGAATGTTAAATGGAGAACAGAAAACAATAATCCCAGAAAGAAAGCAGTTCAGACAAATGACACACTAACCATTTAGGGGCTTCGCATATGTAAGATAGTCGTTGAATTTATCCCAAGAACTTCCGCAATAGCGGTTCCGAATATCTAATATAAAGATTGAGTCATACTAAGTAACAAGTAGATATATCTCCATTTCAATCTGTAGCGATATGTATCAGCACAGGGTACTACCTTCACGAGTTAGAGACCCATTCTTGTAACACAACATTACCATGTAGCTTTTCGTGTCAACTGGATTAGGGAAAACATGTCCTTCCATTCCAGGATGAGGATCATCTGTAATGCCGAAGACCTGACCAACAGCAGTGAAAACTTGAATAGTGTAACAGAACAAATCAGTGAAAACTGAGAAGAGAGACTGAGAAACTGGAATACTAAATTATAAGGAAGAAACAAGTGAGATTCCGTTCATGACAGTGCAATACCGTAATTATACTGATTACTAGTGTATAAAGATATGATTGGCCTATGCTGTACAAGATAATGCATTGGCGTTAGAAAAATAATGGGAAAGAGAAAAGAGGAAGGGAAGAAGATGAAGACATGGAATAGTTTAGAAACATTTAAATGGCTTCCATAATATATTTTATTTGTATCATTTTCCTTCTCTTTCAAGCAACTCTCATCTCTCTTCTGTCACTCTTATTTTTCTCTAATGCCTAGGAAGAAAAGAGAAGAAAAAAAAACAAAGATGTTAAGATGTTACCCAGCAGAGCATAACAATTTCTACTTAGACTTACAGTATCACTTGTGCCAAGACTCAATGCAAGATCCCCTGGCGTACTTAGGGTTAAGCCTGCACGTCAAAAATTCACTTTCAGCTGTGAGGATTTAAGAAACAAGAAAGACATGGACAGCCTCCCTTCAAATGAACGCATCAACTACAGCACACAAAACAGCAGAATTCTTTGGGCAGTTAAACAGAATTTACCAGTTCAATGGCTTCAGAATATTAGCAACAAAAGCAGTTCTATAAAGGATCCGCTTCTGAAAATAAGAAAATTAGGCACCTGCTAAGCTGTTAGGATTGTCTCCTGACCACTGAATAACCAAGCAATCCTTGTTGAATTTATATCTGAAAACATAGATAAAAAGGAGAAACGTAAAAGACCATAAAAGTGTTCTCTTATGTTCTCGTTTGAAAGATTGAATGTACTTCTTACTAAATGGAAGCATTAGTCCATTTGTTTTTTTTTAACTAATACAGAGGTTACAGTACTTACTCACCATTAAAACTTCCTCGTGGGAAAAATGAGGGGAAAAGACCCAAACAACATTAAACAAAACAAACAGCTCCAGGTATAGGGACTCTATCAATATCATTAACAACAGAGGAGCAAGCCAGATGGGAGACTCATGAAAGTAGTGGTAAGTGGTAACCACCCAAATCCATGGATCAGAGTCTCTCCAATTTTCAAAAATCTAAGACTGGAACTGTATTTACTATGGTACTGTACACTTTATTTACTTTGTGATCCCTTAAAGTAGCATATTGTGCAAAACACGGTTCCAGAACAACTAGTTGCAGTCAATAACAACTTGTTCCGTATAAGATTTTAGAAATTCGCATAAGCTTCACCTTCCCATTAAATTTAATGCACCAAGAAGAAAAAATTAACTAATTCATATGAAGTTATGAAATCTAGTAAAGCGTCTAAATGAGTAACGCCAATACAAAACAGAGGAGAAGAAGAACATACACACAAACAAACAAACTGTCACTAACCTCTCCACGAAATAGGGAGCAATGTGACCTGCAACAGCATGGGCAGGGGCTAACTTTCCAAGTTTATCCTCCAGGCCAGGGGCAGTGGCCTTCAATAAAAGTAAATCACCAAAACAATTAATCAACTGGGAAAGGTCGACTGATCAATTATCAAACTCTTAGGAAATGCTCCAAAAACTTGAATGGATCACAAAAGGAGACAGTAGAAAACAGTGATAATGACAGACCTCTAATAGTACTTTAGACCAGATCCTTTTCTTTATATCCATCAAGTTCATCCCTGCACCATCAGTTTCATCAATACAGGCATATCCCCCAATTAGAAGAGACGCCAAAAAAGAACTAACGAGAGAGATCCTCTCAGTGTTGCTATAAACTTCTGGATGTGTCTCGAATATCTTCTTGATCTGTGGTCCTGTGAATCTTTCATATGCACGTGAACCTGTAATTTGGGATAGCTGCAATGCTCCACCAACAGCATTCTCTAATTCTTTACATTGTGCTGTGGTGCTGCTGTCCATCCATACCGGCGATTCCTTCACCGAAAAGGCATCTTTGAGCTGATCCACCATTGGCTTTTTGGAGTCTAATGATGACAAGATTGAGGAACTCCCATTCTTCCAATAGACACTACCATGTTGCTGCCCACTACCCGAAACAGCAATGATCTTCCCAAAATCCAACTTTGATTTCAAAAGTTTATCAAGTACAAGATCTAGAGCTTCTACCCACATCAAGGTGGGGGAAACAATTCTACCATCAACCGAGGCATCTCGGTAAACTCCATCTTTGGTTTTGTAATGAGGCAAACTAGTGTCAAATTGGACAATCTCTGAGGTAACAAAATTGAGATTGGAGTCTAGCACAGTTGCCTTCAATGACCTTATATTACAAATCAAATAGCCAAAATTCATGTTTTGTTTCAGATCACAGACAATGGCAGTACAAATATGATGACACATTTTTCATGCATTAACTTGTCTGTCAAGGAAACGCGGTTAAACTATGAAAATCATCAACATTGTCAATTAGTGATTTGGGTTTTTCTAATTTTGTGAGAATGCATCGATGAAGAACTATCAGAATCATCAACATTGTTAATGAGTGATTTGGGTTTTTAATTTTGTAATAATGCGTGGAAATAAATAGAGAAAACCAGGAACTTACTGGGTAGAGCTGTCAAATCCAAGAAAATAAGAATCCTTGGGGAGAGAGAAGTCTGCCATTTTAGCAAATTGGCAACTCTAATTGCTTCTTACTCTGGTTTCAGCCAAGAAAGAGTGAAATTGAACAAGATTGGTGGGGTTGTTTGATCTAGTTGCGTTGCTTGTGTTTGACGAATGAAGCGGAAATTAGTTAGCAAATCCATTAAAGTCGGACACTTTTGGCTCCGGATTATATTGTCCAAACCCATATTTTGAGGTTTTGATGAAGACCAACCGACCATAGGATGGGGAAGTTATCCCTCTTTTTTTTTTGGATTGGAAATAGCACTTCATTAACAAAGCTGATGAACAATAAAATTCAAGGGCAATTGAGGAAGTGAAGACTATGTTTCACCTCTTCCCCATAGTAATGTGTACATGTTGCCCTAGGAAATGTAATCAGACAGTGCACTCTTTAGCTAGGCACATGCTTTTGTTTCCTACATTTCATGTATAAATAGAGAATTGACCACAATGGCTATCCAATGTATTCATTGCTAATGTAACTATATACAATGTTTTCGCTTTCCCATCAAAAAAAAAAAAGGGGGGGGGGGGGGCAATACAAGATCAAAAAGGGGCACTACAGGATCGAATTCCGGTTTCATGCATGTAAAGCCTCCCTAGCTAGCAGCACGGTTACTAATTCAGGTATTATTTTTCCAAGAAATCGCTTCAAATTGTGGCTGCAAAGATCTGATCTCATCAAATACAAAGCCTTCGAAACCAAGGTCATGATCCGAACCACATGATGATCAGTTGATCCCCAGATCGACAAAGCTAGTTCATTTACACTCAAAGTGGAAGCAAGTCAATAAAATTGGACATATCCCAAACTTCATACGCACCTGCTAAAAAGCTATTCTTCCAAATTCGTCGCACCGATTTACACAGCCATAAACAATGCAAAGTTGTTTCTTTCTCCATTCCACATCGAAAACAAGAGATGGATATGTGACGTTTGAGATTTGATGAACATGGTAGAAAGTCATGGCAATTAAGCATGCCATAAGATAGAACAAAATCAAGGTGTTCACCACTTTCAGACCCCATAACTTATCCCGGCCCATACTGTTTTCCCAAATCGTCCCATACCCTTTTGATCAAGAAAATTCCTAAAAGCTTTCTTATTAAACTCCCCTCCCCCATCAGTTTGAATAGATTGAATATTATGATAATCTGAGTTGAAAAAAAAAATTATAGAACTTGATGAAAGTAGGTAAAATATCAGATTTATTGATAAGTGGATAAATCCACATAAATTTGGTACAATCATCTATAGGTTTACATAGTACAGGAAAACCTCAATTGAAGACATGGAGCAAGACCCCAAACATCTTACTGAAAAATTACAGACTTAAACATAGACTCAGTAAAAGGCAACCAATGTATTTTGCTCATAATTATTCTTTTCTTTGTACAGTACAGCTTTTGATGGCTTATCCAGCACACAGATATCAATATCATCCACAGTTATGAAGCAATGATTATCTTCAAAAATTCAGCAAGATATGAGTCAATTCATCATCCTTCTTCACAAATCACAGCTCTAGATGAACATGAGCAAGAGAAACAGCTACAGTACTCAAGCAAATTTGTACATAAAGTGAATCGATCAATTAACCTGAAAAGAATTGAGCTCAACAGTAGTGCACAGAATATTGAAGAAGCTAGAACTGAACCTCCAGAGCTTGAACTGCAGAAATGAAGCTCAAATCACAGATCTAGAGTTTCACCTTGAAGAAGCATGAGATGGTTGAATGCGGAAGCGAAGAGAAGAATCAGACACAGCTTCAGTAAGAAATAGAGTACAGGATCAAAAACCGCTTTAATAAATTTTGGATTCGGGTGCAACTCATAAACCAACCGATTTGTTACCAACCAACCCAAATTATAGTGAGTTATGTTTTATATAGGTTCTTTTAATATGTGTGGAGGTCTTATTGATTGAACTCAGACCTATGTAACTACCTAATCCCTCCCATCAGCTGCAGAATCATTTTCTCATTCTCACTCTCGAACTTTTTTCTCTCTTCTCAAACGCTCAAACCTAGAAGAGGGCAATGAAATTAGTGTCGTCGATGCATTACACCAAGAGATCTGACTCTATCCCAGTGTCAAACTGAATACACCACATGCCAACTGAAATTTTACATGCATCCGAGTTTTTCAACGAGGCAGTTCTCTATTTCAAGTCTCTTCTTCACCATCAACGCATACTTGTCAACCAAATTTATGTCTGAAATAGCTTCAAGTTTGCACTTGAGAGACGTATTATTCTTGTCATGCAAGCACGAGAAGGGCACAAAAGTACCTTTTGAACTGCATAGCCAACCATGAACAGCCCTCAATGCAGCTCCAAGAGAAACTGAATCTGTAGAGGGGTAGAAAGAAACAAAACTATTAAGTTATATTGATTTTAATACACCAAGCAAAACTTAAACCTTTTAAAGCAGAACACCAGTATCAAATAGAGCATCCATCTGGTTCATTGTTTAAAAAAAAATTTTTTTTCTGGTCTGGTTTCAGTACTCATGTATCACAGAATTTGGCTTTGTTGAGTATTCAAGACTCAAACGTAAAAGAATTTGGTAATTAACAAGAAAAGAGGAGCTGACACCACAGGATGTACAGTGCTTACCAGATCTACGAACTGTGTACAACTCGCATCCAAATACACACGCTGCAATGTACAGGAAGGCACGATTCACTGATGAACTACCAGTTGCTATCAATCGTTTTGGAGGAGAAGGCATTCCATATCTTTCTGCATGACCTCGCATAGACATGATCTGGCCCTCTACTACTGCTCGAGCCTGGAATCAGTAAATTAAACTCCCTTAGAAAGATTTCATGTAGAATGTCATCTACCCATGTGAACAATTGCTATCTCAAACAACAGACCTCATCAAATTTTGGATCAAACTGCTGCTCCACTTCACGTACAGTCACACCCTCCAAAGTATCGCCGGTGAAATTTTCAAGAATGTAGCGATGAAATCCAACTACAAGCATAAACTAGAGTTTAATTGCTGCTATTAAGAAGTTAAGACTTAAATGGATATCCCTGCATTCAATATATTAGATATTGCCACCATCTGAAACAAAAAGGAAAAACAACAAAAGAAGACAAACAGAAAAACACTTGTGAAACACTGATGTATTGTCAAAGCTTTCTTAGTAACAGACATTCCAATTGATCATTACCACTGTATAGTTCTACACTCCTACTGATTCCCAAAGCAAATAAATAGACTATAAACAACCATTGAGTCAGATTTTTGCAACTACAAGTTAGCTGGAAACTGCTAGATTCCTTCACAAGCAACTGAAAGGCAACCTAGAGAACGAGGCAATTCAAGAGCATATACAAACATTGACAGATCTCAGTCACCAAGGGATAAAACAAGTATGAAATGGATAAAATAGTATAAAAGAGAATCCAACCTGGAAGTGGGGGAAGAATTTCATGCTCCGTATAGTAGAAACTCATCTTTCCATCTGTAGCAGGAACTAAAATGTAAAATGGAGAACAGAAAACAATAATCCCAGAAAGAAAAGTAGTTCAGACAAATCACATACTAACCATTTAGGGGCTTGGCATATGTAAGATATGTGTTGAATCTATCCCAAGAACCTTCGCAATAGCGGTTCCGAATACCTAAAATAAAGATTGAGGTCATACTAAGTAACAAGTAGCTATATCACCTTTTCAACCATTAGCGATATGTATCAGCACAGGGTACTACCTTCACGAGCTGGAGACCCATTCTTGTAACACAACATTACTATGTAGCTTTTCGTGTCAACAGGATTAGGGAAAACATGTCCTTCTAATCCAGGTTGAGGATCATCAGTAATACCAAAGACCTGGGCAACAGTGAAAAACCAAGTACAACACAAGAAATCAGTGAGATAAGAGTCTGAGAAACTTGAATAGTACATTATAAGGAAAAAACAACTGACATTCTGGTCATGACACGTGCAATATCGTAATTATACTGAATAAATACCAGTATATAAAGATTTGATTGGCCTATGCTCTACAAGATAATGCAATTAGCATTACAATAGATACATAAGAGCTGGTTAGGTAACCTTTACATTTTATTATAGTTTATTAATGAAGAGAAGAGACAATGGGAAAGAGAAAAGAGGACAGAAAGAAGAAGAAGAAGACATGGAATAGTTTAAAAAAAAAATTAAATGGCTTCCATAATTATATTTTATTTGTATCATTTTGCATCTCTTCCAAACAACTCTCATGTCTCTTCTATTAATCTTATTTTTCTCCAATTTACCTAACAAGAACAAAAAAAAAAAAAAAACAAAGATGTTACCAAGCAGAGCATAACAATTTCTACTTAGACTTACAGTATCACTCGTGTCAAGACTCAATCCAAGATCCCCTGGGGTACTTAGGGTTAAGCCTGCACACCAAAAATTCCACTTTCAGCTGATGAGGATCTAAGAAACAAGAAAGACATGGGACAGCCTCCTACCAAATGAAAGCATCAACTACAGCACACTAAACAGCAAAATTCTTTGTGCAGTTAAAGAGAATTTACCAGTTCAATGAATTTTAGAATATCAGCAACACAAAGCAGTTCTATAAAGGATCCGCTTCTAAAAATAAGAAAATCAGGCACCTGCTAATCTGTTAGGATTTTCTCCTGACCACTGAATAACCAAGCAATCCTTGTTGAATTTATAGCTGAAAACAAAGATAAAAAGGAAAAACGTAAGAGTATAAAAGTGAAGTCTTATGTTATCATTTGAAAGATTGAATGTACTTCTCAATAATGCTTCCAATCAGTCCATTTGTTTTTTTTTTTGCTCACTAATATAGAGTTTACTGTACTTAGACTCACCATTAAAACTTCCACTTGGGAAAAATGAGGGGGAAAGACCCAAACAACAACATTAAACTAAACAGACAGCTCCAACTCGAGGTACTCTATCAATATCATTAACAACAGAGGAGGAAGCCAAAAGGGATACTCATCAAAGCAGCGGTAAGTGGTAACCACCCAAATCCATGGAGGTTCCTCAAATTTTCAAAGAATCTAAGACTATAACTGTATTTACAATGGTAATATACACTTATTTAATTTGTGATCCATTGAAGTAGCATATATATTGTGCAAAACACAGTTCAATGACAACTGGTTCCATATAAGATTATAGAAATTTGTATAACCTTCTACCTTCTCATGTAAAACTTGATGCAACAAAAAGAAAAAATAACAAATTCATAAGAAGTTATGAACTCTAGTAAAGCGTTAAATGTGTTGAAGGAAAATCAAGTTTAGTGTGCCTTATCAAACTAGGAATAGGAATAGGAGAGAAGGTTCTAGATTTCCCAATCCTACACGGATTGGTATTCCTTGTAACATTAGATTATGCACTTTGTAATCCCTATATATAGGGCTCCTATTCTCTATAATGAAATACACTTCTCTCATCAATCTCTCTCAATACCAATATACTTAAACACGTTATCAGCACGACTCTAGCCACAAAAACAGAAAACCAAAAACCCTAAAAAGTTCTTCCCACCGAAATCTGCCGCAAGCCCCTGCAGCACCTAGCCCCTTGCTAGCCCGCCTACTACTGCAGCCCTCTCGGCCTGCCTACCTGCCACGCGCCCCCGCGCTCAGTTCGCTGCCTTGCAGCCCCGCCCGTGCGTCCACCCCACGCTGCCCCTGCAGCGTCCCTGCTTCCCGCGCACACCTGCGCACGCTGCTGCCCCGCGCACACCTGCGCACGCTGCTGCCCCGCCTACGCACCCGTGCACCTGCAGCCCTACACCACTGCTGCTGCCCCTGCAGTTTGCCTCCGCTACTCCTGCACCACTACTACCACCGCAGCCCCTGCTGCCCCGCATTCGCTGCACGCTTCTACTCGGATTGCTTCGCTCCATCACGCCTGCATCGACACGCGCGTGATCCAAAACCAAAAAGTAAGTATCCAAAAGCGTAAGTTTTAAAGTTCCTAAATTGAAATTCTTTCTTTTTCTCGGGGACTTAAAAACCTCCCTTCTTCTTCATCCCACCTTTCTTATAACGTGGGTTCGATCATTAAAAAGCGGAATCGTGGGGATTCACGCAATTAACGAACTAAGAGCGTTCGTAAGACTTCGGACTAAGAGCGTCCGCAAGCATCGATTTATGACCTTATAAACATCATTGTTTCGGTCTAATCCAATTTTCTTGGAAATCGATTTCTTGGTAGCATAGCTCGGAAATCTTAATATTTAGTTGTCGTGGAAGTTTTAACTCCGAAACTAATATATTTCTTCTTCTTATTTCAGGATGTCGAAACTTGACTTTCCTGCACTTACCTCAACTGGCTCGGAATATCATAGTTGGGCCACGGATGTTGAGCACCATCTCACTTCAAAAGGGATCCTACCCTTAATTCAAGCTCCTAATCCTACTCTCATATTTGAGCGTACGGCTACGAACAATGCCACCGCCCTCATCTTGATGAGGCGCCACATGGATAAATCACTCCGACTGGAGTACATGGCAATCAAGGATGCTAGAGAATTATGGGTCGCGCTAGAAGAGCGATTTGGTAATATCAAGGATACCCTCCTCCCTGACTTGAAAGTTCAATGGGGCAATCTACGATTCGCCGACTTCAAGTCTGTAGCTGAATATAATTCAGAAGTTCTACGCCTCAAAACCATGTTGGGGTTCTGTGGACAACCCGTCACAGAGCAAGAACTAATTGAGAAAACTCTCTCCACCTTCCCCGTCTCAGCAATTTTGCTCTCAAAGCAATATCGAACGGAATTCGATACTAGACGGATCACGAGATTTCATCAGCTCATTACTATTATGTCTGTAGCTGAAAAGCATGATAATATCCTCGTGAAGAATTATAATTCAAGGCCTATCGGAACTAAGAGCGTTCATGAGGCGAATTATAATAATGCACCCAAAGGAGGGCGCAAGGAGCGGAACCCTAAGAATAAGGGACACAACGGACGTTCTGGTCCATATAACCGCCCTACAAAGGAAGGTACTCGTCAGAATGAAGGACGATCACGTGGCAATACATGGCAACGTGGGAGAGGAGGCCGTGGGGCTCCAGGACATGGAGGAACCACCCAGGGCCGTGGGAATGGCGCCAACTCCTATGGGGGACGCCACCCAAGTGCAAACAATGCACCTCAATTAAAGGGAGGAAATCACAATGACATGTGTCATCGATGTGGATCTAGTGAGCACTGGTTCAAACAATGCAACGCAAGCAAACAATTGGCTGCGCATTACAAGGCATTTAGAGACTTCAGAGAGCATGAAGCCAATTTTGCCGAAAATATAGAAGAAGATGGTGATGATGCCGACGTCAATCTCACCATAGCGGACTTCAAATCTGACAAAGAATTGCACAAGGATGCTGCAGATTTTGATTAGTATAGTCCTTTACTTTTCCAAGAATTATGTAATGGCAATTATGCCTAAATCAATAAAATGACTTATTGTATTAACTTTTTCCCTCTAGGCGTACTCAAGAGTACTTGTGATGTCTAGGCAAGGTTTGATCTGAGAGAACGGTTTTAAAAAGTGAGCAACGCTCCACCAAAATCTCGCCTTACCTTACCTGGTCACAACCAAATTGAAATTACCGAACGGATTAAGTGACTACGATTCGTCTACTATTTGATTTTATATTGGATTAGATTTTAGTCAAGAAATTTTGATGTAATCATTGGCTATCATTAATAAAGTATCGACTTATTTTATTCAAATGTCTTGGACATATTCTAAATTCGAACTTTATTATTTTTTCAGTATGTTTCCCGGAGAGCTCGAATGCCTCGTGGATAGTGCCACTACACATACTATCCTTCGAAACAGGCAGCTATTCCTATGGATGGCGCCTACTCGATCTTCTGTGACTACGATGGCTGGACCATCTCAATTGATTCATGGTCGAGGACCAGCTCAATTTATGTTGCCTAATGGCACTACTTTGAATGTCACCGAAGCTCTTTATGCTCCTAGGGCAGGAAGAACCCTATTGAGCTTCAAAGATATAAGAGCCAATGGTTTTCATGTGGAAACACATTGTGAGAATGGACAAGAGTTCCTTTGCATCACCTCTAATGACTACGGACATAAACGAGTCTTAGAGAAACTTATGTGTCGCTCTAGTGGGTTGTATGCAACCACTATTCGAGTCATTGAATCCAACCATGTCATGAGAGATGATTTATGGGATTCCGACACATATAGGCTTTGGCACGACCGTTTGGGACACCCAGGTCGTGACATGATGATCCGTATATTAAAGACTTCACACGGACATCCCTTTTTCAGAACGAAAGGAAGTAAAACTCGAAATTTGGATCAAGGAGGAGCACCTGCGCCTCACGGCGCCTTCCCCCTTCAAGTCCGACCACCACTAGCCGGCGCCGCCATCCCCCTGCGGCTCCAGGGTGGCTTTGACACCACCCCTGCTTCCCTGACTCCAATTTCTGCTTCTAAAGTCAAAAGTGACTTCATGGCTCAACCAAAATCCTCATTGGTTATTTCTAAAGCCCATTATTCGTTCTGCAAAGCCTGCTCTTTAGCAAAGTTAGGATCGAGACCATCCTATGCAAAGGACACCAAAGAAAATATACCATTCTTGCAAAGAATCCAAGGTGATATTTGTGGACCTATTCAACCATCATGCGGACCATTTCGATATTTTATGGTATTGGTTGATGCATCGACACGCTGGTCACATGTCATGTTATTGTCCATAAGGAACGCTGCATTTGGTAAACTCCTAGCACAAATAATTAAGTTAAGGGCTCACCACCCTGATCATCCTATTAAGTCTATAAGATTAGACAATGCTGGAGAGTTTACATCAAAGACTTTTGATGATTATTGCATGTCCATTGGGATTGATGTTGAACATCTTGTTCCTCATGTTCACACCCAAAATGGTCTCGCAGAAGCCGCCATTAAACGACTACAAATGGTCGCTAGGGCATTGGTAATGCGCACCAATCTCCCTATTTCTGCTTGGGGCTATGCAATATTGCATGCAGCCGTGCTTATTCGTCTGAGGCCTACTGCCACTCAACCCTTTTCTGCGTCCCAGATGGTGACTGGGTATGAGCCTAATGTCTCACACTTACGCATATTTGGGTGTGCAGTTTATGTGCCAATTGCGCCTCCACAGCGCACCAAAATGGGTCCTCAACGACGATTAGGCGTTTACGTTGGTTATGATTCTCCAACGATCATCCGCTACATAGAACCCTTGACAGGCGATCTCTTTACCGCAAGATTTGCGGATTGTCACTTCGATGAGACAGTCTTCCCATCGTTAGGGGGAGATAAGAACATAATGTTCAACAGGAACGACAGGAATTGTCGTGGTCTGTCCCCACTCTGTCTCATCTTGATCCCCGAACCGCACAGTCCGAAATTGAAGTGCGGAGAATTCTCGATCTTCAGAACGTAGCAGAATCGATGCCTGATGCGTTTTCTGATATCGCTAAAGTGACGAGATCACACATACCTGCTGCAAACGTGCCTGCAAGGATTGATGTCCCTAAAAGTAGAGGACATGACGCCAACTCAAGAGTGCATGAGCATGGCGCCAACGTCCCATCTCTCAATGATGGTGACGTTATGGCTAGGCCCACGGCTCCTGCCAGGAAGCGCGGGAGGCCCATAGGTTCGATGGATTCTCGCCCAAGAAAGAAAGCGAGTTTGGCACAGAATAATCCATTAATCATCGATATAAATAATCCATCTCATGAGAATATTCCGGATTATGGTTATGTCCAAGAGACATCATTGGGGGACGCTCCAATGTCAGAACCAACTCCAGAGAATAGAGAGATCTCCATAAATTACACTAGTGTACATGAGATGATGGATAGAAATTCTATGGCAATTGATGATGCATTTGCATATCATATTGCGAAAGGGATTATAGAATATGATGATATCGAACCTCGCTCTGTTGAAGAATGTCAACGAAGAGCAGATTGGCCTAAATGGAAAGATGCGATCTAGGTTGAATTGGATTCACTAACAAAAAGACAGGTATTTGGGCCTGTAACGCAGACACCCCCAAGTGTAAAGCCTGTTGGCCATAAATGGGTCTTTGTTAGAAAGCGTAATGAGAAAAATGAGGTGGTAAGATATAAAGCCCGCCTTGTGGCGCAAGGTTTCTCACAACGCCCTGGAATCGACTACGAGGAGACATATTCTCCCGTAATGGACGTTATAACGTTCCGCTACCTTGTCAGTTTGGTAGTTTCCGAAAAACTTGACATGCAGCTTATGGATGTGGTTACAGCATATCTCTATGGGGATCTAGATTCAGAGATATATATGAAGGTTCCAGATGGACTTCAATTACCCAAATCAAGTGGCTCTAAACCACGGAGCGCGTTTTCAATAAGATTAAAACGCTCACTATATGGATTAAAACAATCTGGACGGATGTGGTATAACCGTCTAAGTGACTACTTGATTGGGAAGGGATATATTAACAATGAAATATGCCCATGCGTGTTCATTAAAAGAACAAGTTCCGGATTTGCAATCGTAGCAGTTTATGTCGATGACATGAACCTAATTGGAACTCTAGATGAGTTAAAGGAAACTGCTAATTACTTGAAATCCGAATTTGAGATGAAAGATCTTGGGAAAACACGGTTTGTCTCGGTTTAGAACTCGAGCACCGTAGTGATGGGATTTTGATCCATCAGTCTGCATATACTCAGAAAATTCTAAGGCGCTTTAATGAAGATAAAGCGAAGCCTGCAAGTACTCCCATGATCGGCCGTAGTCTTGAGCCCGGAAAAGATCCGTTTCGTCCAAGGGATGAGGACGAAGAAGCATTAGAGGCCGAAGTGCCCTATTTAAGTGCAATAGGCGCATTATTGTACTTAGCTCAATGCACAAGACCGGATATCTCATTCGCAGTGAACTTGTTAGCTCGACATAGCTCTGCGCCAACACGCCGCCATTGGATTGGTGTAAAGACCATCTTTCGATACCTAAGAGGTACGATTGATATGGGCCTATTCTATCCCTACAGAGAGAAAAGGAATGACGGAAAATTGGGATCGGACCCCAAAAGGCACCGCCGCCTGTTATGGTGGCCGGTGTCCTCCTATCTCCCTCCATCAAAACGACAATGATGTCTTGATGGGTTTTGCTGATGCAGGGTACCTCTCTGACCCTCACAAAGGTCGCTCCCAAACAGGTTATGTCTTTACCATGGGAAGCACTGCGATATCTTGGAGGTCTACGAAACAGACCCTTGTTGCTACTTCCTCAAATCATGCAGAGATTATTGCTCTACATGAAGCTGTACGTGAATGTGTATGGCTAAGGTCTGTAATTCGACACATTCAAGGAAGTTGTGGTTTGAAGTCTACCACAGATGAACCTACATGCATTTATGAGGATAATGCAGCTTGTATTGAACAAATGAAGTTAGGTTTCATCAAGGGCGACAACACCAAGCATATATCGCCTAAGTTCTTTTATAATCAGCAACAACAATCACTTCTAAAGATTGAAGTGAATCAAATCCGATCAGAGGATAATATAGCGGACTTATTCACTAAGTCATTACCTAAATCCACCTTCGAGAAACATGTGAAGAGCATCGGATTGAGAAAGTTATCCGAACTCCCACGATTGTAGCAATCAGGGGGAGATATCGACATCAGGGGGAGTTATGATGTCTACATGTTCGATCTCGAAGAGTGAAGGACGTGTTGTGCTCTTTTTGTCCTTCGACCAGGATTATTTTTGTCCCACAGGGTTTTTGTTACCTGGCAAGGTTTTTAACGAGGCAATAGATGAAGCGTCACCACCAAGTTTGAGCGGCACAAGGGGGAGTGTTGAAGGAAAATCAAGTTTAGTGTGCCTTATCAAACTAGGAATAGGAATAGGAGAGAAGGTTCTAGATTTCCCAATCCTACACGGATTGGTATTCCTTGTAACATTAGATTATGCACTTTGTAATCCCTATATATAGGGCTCCTATTCTCTATAATGAAATACACTTCTCTCATCAATCTCTCTCAATACCAATATACTTAAACAAAATGAGTAATGTCAATAGACAATTAATTACATGCCTAGTTGGCTACAAAACGGAAAGAACATACACACAAACAAATAAACTGTCACTAACCTCTCCACGAAATAGGGAGCAATGTGACCTGCAACAGCATGGGCAGGGGCTAACTTTCCAAGTTTATCCTCCAGGCCAGGGGCAGTGGCCTTCAATAAAAGTAAATCACTAAAACAATTAATCAACTGGAAAAGCTCAACTGATCGATTATCACACTATTAGGAAATGTTCCAAAAACTAAGAATGGATCACGAAAGGAGATAGTAGAAAATTACTGTGATAATGGCATACCTCTAATAGTACTTTAGACCAGGTCCTTTTCTTTATATCCATCAAGTTCATCCCTGCACCATCACTTTCATCAATACACGCATATCTCCCAATTAGAAGAGACGCCATAAAAGAACTAACAAGAGAGATCCTCTCAGTGTTGTTATAAACTTCTGGATGTGTCTCGAATATCTTCTTGATCTGTGGTCCTGTGAATCTTTCGTAAGCACGCGAACCTGTAAGTTGGGATAGCTGTAATGCTCCACCAACAGCATTCTCTAATTCTTTACATTGTGCTGTGGTGCTGCTGTCCATCCATATTGGCGATTCCTTCACCGAAAAGGCATCATTTAGCTGATCCACCAATGGCACTTTGGAGTCCAATGATGACAAGATTGAGGAACTCCCATTCTTCCAATAGACACTACCATGTTGCTGCCCACTACCGGAAACAGCAGTGATCTTCCCAAAATCCAAATGTGATTTCAAAAGTTTATCGAGTACAAGATCTAGAGCTTCTACCCACATCAGGGTGGGTGAAACAACTCTACCATCAATCGAGGCATCTCGGTAAACTCCATCTTTGGTTTTGTAATGAGCCAAACAAGTGTCAAATTGGACAAGCTCTGAGGTAACAAAATTGAGATTGGAGTCTAGCACAGTTGCCTTCAATGACCTTAGAGTACAAATCAAAATCAAATCAATAGCCAAAATTCATGTTTTGTTTCATATCACAGACAATGGCATTACAAATTAGATGAGAATCATCATTGACTTGGCTGTCAAGGAAACGCAGTAAAACTATGAGAATCATCAACATTGTCAATGAGTGAATTGGGTTTTTCTAATTTTGTGAGAATGCACCAATGAACAACTATGAGAATCATCAACATTGTTAATGAGTGATTTGGGTTTTCTGATTTTGTGAGAATGCATGGAAAGAAATAAAGAAAACCAGGAACTTACTGGGTAGAACTGTCAAATCCAAGGAAATAAGAATCCTTAGGGAGAGAGAAGTCTGCCATTGGAGTTAATTGCTTCTTACTCTGGTTTTAGCCAACAAAGAGTGAAATTGAACTAGATTGGTGAGTTTGTTTGATCTAGTTGTGCTGCTTATGTTTGACGAGTGAAGCGGAAATTAGTTAGCAAAAGGGGTCGTTGGAATCCATTAGAGTCGGACTCCTTTGGCTCCGGATTATAATGTCCAAAACCCATAATTTGAGGTTTTGATGAAGACCCACCCACCATAGGATTAGGGGGAACGAAAAGATGGGGAAGTTTTCTATTTTGCTGAGAGGTAGAATTTGAAATCAAAACCCACTGGAACCACCTCTCCAGTTTGGAGTTTCTATCTGGTCGCATCTATCTCTAGTTCTCTACTACTATAAAGAGAAGACAGGTTGCTCTCTGTAACCGATAAATTTGACAAATATAATCTTCATATGTTAAAAAACTTTAAAAACTGAAATAACTAATAAGAGCATCGCCAATAGTTGAGTTAAGAGCATCTCCAATGGCTTTGTTATTTGGCTTTGGTTAAATTTGAATTTGACATGTGACATGGCAAATTTGATATAGCAACATTTTGACAATTTTTAGCTCCAATGGAGATGTCAAATTTAAATATTACTTTAATATATAAAATTCTATTTATGTTGTTTTTCCTTCTTCTTTTTTTATCTTGTAATCTAAGATCATACAATGAATGGTTCCATTTAAGAGATGCATGAGATTATGAGAATACATCAAGATGGGAATACATAGCTGGAAACAGAAACGAAAACAACAAAAAAGAAGTAGCAGTCAACTAGCAACAAATAGAAACATCTTGAATTTGATAGCAACAAACTGATACAAACTGATATATGGCAACAAACTGATACAAACTCGTCTTCCCAGCAACAAACTGATACAAACTCCAGATCCCAACAAAAACAGCTAAACGTCAATCGAACTGAGCAAAAACCATGCACATCTAGTGAGGCATTTAACTCATCTGCAGAAATAGAACATAAAAATCAATGCAGCTTAGTGAGGCATTTAACTCAAGAACATAAAAATCAATGTTGTATGGTCCTGCATGTCTAATTACAAAACCAGCAACTCAAAACAAGAAAACAAATTGAAAGAACCAGATTGTAAGCTACTGACTACCAAATTGAAAGAACCTGGATCATACAATCAGTAGCCTAGCGCTAAGGGTATGCAAGAGGTCACTTGGATCATACATTATTGTACTTATCAAAATAAAAGGGACTCTAGAATCCACAAAGTCCAAAAGGACTGCTGCAGAGTTATGATAGGAAAAAAGGGACTGGTAAACCTAATCATTTGCTTGCATTATCTAGCACCATCGTATCCTCCACATGTCTCAACCCTAGAAAGACCGGCTACTGGTTTTGGGAGCTATTCTGCATATTTCGCCCTCTGTTTCCAATTTACTACAAGACTAGCATTCAACAGTCAGTTAACTTATTCCTGTATCGGAGCTATAATACATCCAAACAGAGGAGATTATCTTATATACTTATTCCCAAAACTCACTCTTTTTTTAGGTACGCTCTAAGATACTTAAAATGAGACATCAGATGCACGCATGCTGCATCAAATACACTAATCAAGCATAAAGTACCCCTACTAGCCTAGAAACAGTTAGACTGCTAACACCCAGAGAATGAGTACCACAAGAGAAATAACTAGGCCATTACATCGCAACTGCATCCCGATTCAACAAAATTAAAGAAGATAAGAGCACACATGGGAACAACATTAGTTTTGTTAAAGGAAGTACAGCATCAATAATAACAGTTTCTTTCTCAAAATAGGGAGAGAAAAAAAAAAGGTAGAGAATCTATAAAAACTTTAACAAAACTACTGTTGCCTTCACTCCACAACAAGACAAATGGAAGACTTTAGTGTTTTATGAAGGGGGTGATATAGCAGTATGGTTCATGAAAGGGTGCACTGTTATTTAGATATATAGTGCATAATGCTCATCAACCCGATTCTGGATTCCGATAGGAAATCTATCGCAACCCATGTCATGCTTGCTAACACAAGTTTCATTCCTTCAATTTGTTTGACATGGTTTACAATTCTATGATTCCAATCAAACAAAATCTGGGCAGCATATTCAAAGTTTCATAATCCTATTCAAAGTTTGATAATGGGATTCAAAATTTCATAATCCAATCACTCATTCAAATATGAAGACTCTCAAATGAAATTTGGGCAGCAAATTCGAAGATTATCAAACAAAATCTGGGCAAGGAGTCAATGATATAGAACTTCTGAATCAATTTCTTTTGCTGCAATCTGTAAAATAATGAAAAGCAAAAACCAAACCATTCGTCTATAGGCCAATTTGATTGAATTAAGCAACATAAGTACTCAGTTGTAACAATCAACAATCACATATTCACAAAGCCTTTGAAAAGCAAAGCCTAAGTCTTGAATCACTCATTCAAAGTGCGAAAATCACATTCATATCATACCTTCAAATCATTTGCTGCCAATCGAACTCCCAAAATCCAAATCTCTTGCTCGGTTGCTCCAAGTCTCCAACTCGAATTCCAAGTGAGAAAAGAATCTCCTTTAAAGACAAATTCTTGAGAAAACTAATGGGTTGTAAGAGATTTTTATCATTTTTCTGGGTTAGGGTCGAATTTGCTGTGTTTTGGAAGTGCGTAGGCTGAAATCGGTTCTGGGTGAGATGAAGGAAGAAAGAAGCGAGAATGAAGGAGAGAGACGCACTGAGAAACAATAAAAAAAATAAAAGACAGAAGGAGAAGACACTGTCAAATTTGACAGAGGAGAGGCCAATGTCAAATCCACGTGGATAAGGCATATCCGTTGCAGAACAATTTGGATCTTCAAAAATATTCGTTGGAATGTCAGGTGGCAAAAGACCAATCTGTTGGAGATTGTCTAATGCCTATGTCAAATTTGAATTTGAAGGTTGAGGTGGCAATTGTCAATTTTGACATACTTCTCCTTCAGTAGATAGGTCTAATTTAAATGTTATTTTATTATTTTTTCAGAGTATTTTATAATAAAGAGTTTTCTCTTTCTTCTCTAGGGAAAATCGTCCGTACAGTACCTGACATTTTCCCCATTTTAAACTTCAGTACCTCACATTCAAAAAATATCAAAACGATACCTGAGGTTTTGACCCCGACCGAAAATTGGTACCTGGTGCTGTTAGTTCCGTTACAAAACTTGACAGCTGAAGGATATTTTCGTCTTTTCATGTCTTAATCCATTATTTTTTATCTAAACATTTTTTTTTTGTATTTTTCTCTCTCTCCCTACTGTTCCTCTCTCTCGTCCCCATTCAAACCCAGAACTCTCTCTCTCTCTCTCTCGTCCCCTCTGGTCTATTCAAGTTTGGAGTCCTTAGACTAATCAGTCCGCTATCAGTTTCCTCTATTTCTCTTCCCTCAATCAATGAATCTGTATCAACTATCTCTCTTATCTGTTTATTTCACACAAAAATCAAAATCCAAAGCATATTCTGATTCAAGAACACAGTGGCCCAACAAATCAAAGTACCCAAATCTAGCCATTATACACTGAAACAATCAAAACCCAGAAAACATAATCTTCAAAAGACAATAATTGCAATCAAACTAAAACAGATTGGTCGGCGAGAAGCTTGGAAACTTGCTTGAAATCCCAAAATTATTCTCCCCTTCGATTCTCTCTCATGTCTTATCATCTCAACAAACCAACACTATGGATAAGTCGGCGAGGTCGAAAGGAAGCTTCTGACACCAGTGAGACGCTATGACCAAGCCGGAATCGGAAAACCCGCCGGCGAACCTGAGAAGTTTCCGGGCTTCTTCCTGCCTCCGTCGCCGATCATTCGGAGCAGGGACGACAGAGCTCCAGTTGGCGATGCCAAGAGGAGTCGAACGACGCCTGTCTGACGTCAGGTGCTGGCCGGAAAGTGGAGATACCATCGGTCTGAGCCCGTCGTTACAAAACGGTCGAGACCGAGGTCGGTCTGGGCTGTAATCTGGTGCTCCTCAAGCTAGTTCAACTTATATATACTCAAATCCAACGGCTGAGATCAAACGGTGATTAAAATGGACGCTCCAGATTAAACCGCCTCTAATTTCTATTTTTAATTATATTTTTGGATATTACCAACTTCCAAAAATTATTAAAAATAGCTCGGGTGTACGAAAAAAATCCTTCGAAAGTTCTACAATCTCGAAACGACATCTAGTTTAATCCTACAGGCTTGAGAGATAAAATTTGACAAACCAAAAATTTAAATAATTTTTCATAAATAATGGAATTTTTTTTTTATATGAAAAAAAATAAAGAAAACAAAAACTAAAGGGTAAATTGGTCATTTAATGATCAAAATATGCCAGCGGTCAGTTTTTGTAACGGAGCTAACGGCACCAGGTACCAATCTTCGGTCGGGGTCAAAACCTCAGGTACCGTTTTGATATTTTCTGAATGTGAGGTACTGAAGTTTAGAATGGGGAAAAGGTCAGGTACTGTACGGACGATTTTCCCTCTTCTCTATCTTCTTCTCCTTTTGTTTCTCAATTCCTTTTCGTCTTCTACAACTTTCTTCCTTCTATTTAAATCTCCCCATTTCTTTTAAGAAACAATAACACATGAATTCTCATAACTTCCAAAGGTCTAAAATCCTCAATTTCAAAGAATATTTTATTAAAAAATAAAATTTCTTTTTTGTCTCTATCTGGTGCCCAGCCGCAACCATTTTGGGTCTAAGAATAAACTCTTTGTATTCTTCTCTCTCTCTCTCTCTCTCTCTCTCTCAAGGACAAACACAAGCAAAGCCCGATTAACAGAAAAAGTAAAAGAGATCGAATTATTGGGATTCATTTCGATCTGCTTTTGGGTGTCAGATGTTCTTGAATTTGCTTATCTCCATTAAATCACCAAACCCAAATCTCATATCTAAATTGAACTTTGCGATTATTTTCCAGAAATTCATGAGTGTTTGCCATAGTTGTTTCTGGTATGGTAGGAAGAAATAAAGAGACGAGAATCGGAGAACAATTCATGAAGGTTTGCGACGAGTGGCTTTGTTCCAGGTAAGATGAAAGAGAGAGAGAGAGAGAGAGATAAGAACACAGAAGGAAAGAGAGAAAGAAGAAAAATTTGATAGAGTTGGAGAGATTTGTCACATTTGACAGATTGGGTTGATATGTCAAATCCTTATAGGATTTAACACATCTGTTGGAGATGGATTGCTATCTCATTTCCTACCGTTGGGTTGTCCATCTGGCAAAAGACCCCTCCGTTGGAGATGGTCTAAGGACAATCATGTCTATTTACTACAAATTAAACTAAAATATTTATAAAATAAAACATACCCGATGGGTGTAAATAATTAATTAAATAAATATAGAAAAACTTTTTTCAAAATAGGTGGAGCGTTACTACAAATAGTGAGAAGTTTTGTCATGGGTGAAATGCACATAGTGGGTAAGTGAGAAATTACCTGCACAAGAGTGAAATGTTGTTTGAAAAAATCTTTTTCAACTTTGATTTTATTAAATACCTTCTTATCCCTTAACTATTAAATATAATTTCAATTAATATATGATGTAAGGATTTATATGTAATTTCACACGTATTTTGACTAACAAAACCTCTTCTCTTAATATTAATACTAGAAAATGTACACACACCCGATGGGTGTGAGAGTAGTGGGGAGTTATAATTCTAAGAGTGGAGAGTTTAAAATAGTTATTTTCTATTATTTTGTTTTTTTATTGTTTTATTTTGCTTTTTACATTTTTATCCCTAATGTTAAAATGTAATCCATGATATTTTAATATTTGAGGGTTATAAAGGTAAAAAAAATCAGTTTTGGCTAACAACACCTCTTCTCTTAATAATAGTATAGATAAGTATATACTAAATAGTGGTTATTGGTGTAAGAAACTGCTTTGGTTAAGAAACTATCCATTTTCCATTTTTTTTTTTTTTTTAAAAGCCATCCAACTTTCTTACCAAAAGAAAAAAACACCAACACACATGGAGTGTGGGCACATGCTAGTATAATCAAATCGACCCGATTTTATATATAGTATCTCTAATTTCTAGAATATTGTTCAATAAGTGTAATTCTAGCAAAATTATTTCCTAACAATCTGCACAATATCTTCTTTTCCCCATAAATCTCTATTTTTCTTTTTCTCTTTGATTGTTTTTTGTTTATTATTTTGTCATCTCTCTCTTTGTCACAGAGAGAGAGAGAGAGAGAGAGAGAGAGTAGGAGTTACTAGACTGACACAGTGGTAGTTTTGTATTTTATTAATTGAGGATATTATGATATCGTAATTTCACTATGTTTTTGGATCAGTGGGCTAATGGAGAAATTTCTAGAATTGAACTTATGGATCAAAGACCCTTAATTTATATGTTTCCAATATGAGCATGGTATAAATAAAGATAACTGATTACATGTCACAATTATGTTGGTTATTTTCATTATCTATATTCTCACTTTTCAGCATATGAATAGGTGATGAAAACGTAAAATTTTAGAATTTTCCTAAAATAGGGAATAGGGAATGAGATATGAGAGTTGTTGGAGCTGATATTTGAGAAAAATACTTATATTTTTATAAAAATAACGTTTAGCTACTATATTGAAGATGCTCTTAGAGGCTTTTCTTAAAAAAAAAAAAAAAAAAGACTTTGATCTGAATAAATTCATCTGCAGTATCATATACCATGCTATATATCTTTATTTTAGATTCATTTAATAATCTTTATGTCGGTTAGTTAACAAAAAATTATTGTACTAAAACATTTTGATCGAGCATCATGAAATTATTTCTTCTTGTGCTCTCACATTCTTAAAGTTGGGTCGTGTCGATCTATATTCATAGAGATTTATGGAATTGATGGGCTTGTTTAGCTCTACTATCATAGATAAGTGTTCTTGGCCATGCAAATGAACTGCATGCATTCGGAGATTAAAGATCAGGGGTGCTTGGTGAATGAAACTCTGCATTGGGTAGATCATAATGATCATGCACCACCAATAAGGTCTTTTGATTTAGAGAAGATTTTAATCTAATTTTCATACCAGAAATTTTGGGAGAGTGTGCAATGTCCATGTTCTATTATGAGATAACATACTTTTATTGGGGGAATTTTGAACATTTGAAAATTCTCTAGCATTGTACTATTTAACTTTTGGATTCAAATTTGCTCACCACCAAAGTATTGGTGGTGCTACAACCACTAAATACAAATTCTACCATGTGTTATAAAACATAATTATAATTTATCATGATATTTTATTAAAAAATTATATTTTAAGTATTCAATTAATTCTATACGACGTGGCAAGTTTTAATAGGTTGGTGATATCACCACAAAACAAATGTGGTGAGCAAATTTGAATCCTGAACTTTTGATAGTTATTCTGGAACAAGTCCCAAAGAACACAAAATATGGAGATGAAGGATATGGGGATACATGATTCTTGGATTGAAGTGGCAAATATAATTTCAAACCAACTCTAGAAAGCACTTTGCATTTCAGAGTCTGGTGAAGTACTTGCCATCCTTTTAAACATTGTAGTATGGTATAGTCCAAAGGAAAAGACATTTGAGAACGTAACGAGTCTGCGACACTTGATCGTTGGTTTGGATCAATTAAATCTATAGAGACTGTAGTTCCCCCATAACCGGCAGTATCACACATATGTGACACACATCTCGTGGTCCTTTGACGGCACTAATACAATTTGACCTACAAGTTAAGATTCAAGGAATCAATAAACTAACCAAAACACGAACAAGATATTCTCTAAGCTTCAAACACATGCAGTTTCTTCCTCATATAATTAATCAACAAAGAAAATGACTAAAAAAGAGTGAAAATTTTCTCATCAATTCAAAACACTTCTCGATAAACCACCTAGTGACTGAATACTCCTTCTCCAGCCATTTTTTTCACTAGATAGATAGATTTCATTCACTAAGGACTTTGAACTCTCTTTCTCTGCTCTCTGTTTCAGACACTTCTCATTCTCTCGGAATTAGTGTTTTTGTTGTCTAAATTTCAAAACCAAAACAGAAAAAGGAGTTTGCTCATTCTCAACTCTGACACACACTCTTTCAGTTTTATATGCAAACAGAAAAGACACAAAAAAAATGAGATTGTTGATCTGAGGCTCTGTATTACTGTTATATTAACCAGTTTGGCTCCTTCCTAAACCACTTTCGCAATCATAGATGCAACACATGAAGGCTATTTGCCGCGGCTTTTTGCTAAGATCTTTGGAAACCCGAATAAGACAACCCTAGAATCGATTAGAGTAGGAATTGGGGACATAAGGAATTGAAGAAGGGCTAGCTAGCTGCCTAAATTCAGAAGTTCAATTTTCAATTCTTAGACATGTACCCTAAATTACCAAAGAGCAGCGGAGGGAGGCACTCACTCAGTTGCAGACAATATTTATGTGTGAGGAAATTGAGGTTAATGAAATATATATATATACATATACAGATCCTATCCATGCCAGCAGTGGCGGAGCCAGGAATTTAGGTTCACTGGGGCACCCAAAAAAAATACAAAATATTTAAATGTAATTCCTATCTTTTACAATGGTAATTGCGCCCCTCGATGAAATTTCATATTTTGAAATCCTTGCAGGATAGTCTCATTATCTATGCTAGTAAAAATGTATTTCTCAATATATGAAATCAAGCAATCATTATCTATGCTAGTAAAAATGTCTTTCTCAATATATGAAATCAAGCAATCATCAGTAAACTCGTGAGCTCTAGGTTGACAAGAACCTTTTTGTAGATAATATCTGCGTACTTCATTTTGAACATTAGGATGATAAATTGAAATTCGAGGACAATTTCCATGATTAGAAGGATATTTTTCATTAATTTCGGGACAAGGCTTCTCTAAATTACTATCATTCTTCTTTGTTTTTTTTTTTTTTGCGGGAGATGAATCTAATGAGGTATTTATACCCGACGACTCCTCAGCACCAGGATTTTCTTTTCTTTTAAAATATCTCAACATATTTGAATGAAGAATAGAGTAGTAGTACGAATCAAAAGAAGTGCTCTTTATAAAAGAATTGATTGAGAATTGTTACTTGACTACACACACATGTTATTAATGTAATAGAATTTTTTTTTAATCATTTTCCTATTAGACTTAAAAATATGTAAATAATAAGGAAATAAGAATCATCAATTGTAATCAATTTTATTATTGCTGCCAAATTTTTTTTTTTTTTGAAATAATGGTAATTCCATTGATAATAGCGCATGCCAAGAAGGTCATTACATACCCATCCGCTGACACATAACAATGGCCAGACAAGATTTCGTGGAGGAGCCACAGTGGTACATAGGATAGACCTACTATATTAGAACTTATCGCTCGCAAAACAGGGGGCCTATAAACTATGGAAAAAACATAGCAAATAAACAAGCCGAAACAAAACACTCGTTGGGTTCCTAATACAAGGGAACTTATGGTAATTAGACAAAAGCTAAAAACATAGATTTGGGCCAAAAGCCTAAACCCTAGCCCAAATAGAAGTTGATGGACTAACGTAGAACCTCAGCCCAAACAATTAAGCCCAATAGGGCATACCAAGGAGATCTCTAGGCCCAACAGCCTGATTTGGGCCCAGTCCGCCGTCTTCTCCATCAATCCGTCGTATGGCCCCTGCCGGCAGAGTTCCGTCTGATCCAATCTGACGACAAACGTCGTCAAGATCCACGTCTCCATGGCAGCGAGCGAACCACTCGCTCCTAGCCACGCCGCCGACTTGCATCGAATTGAACAAAACATCCCTGATCTGGGTTCCTCTACTCCGCGGCCCAACGCCCTCGATTGAAACCATGGCGGCTCCATCAGTCCAAGATCCAAACCGCCACGACCTCACATCATCTGTCGCCCAAGCCACGCCGCCGCGACCTGCATCACAACAGACCAAAAACCATCCTCGATCCCAGCCTTGCAAAAACCACACCGCCATCGATCGAGTTCCATGACGTCGGCAATCCAAGAACACCATCAACGGGGACGAATGCCGGCCCAGACAGCACGACCCCCACCAGCTCTACCATCCCAGCCAAATCAAACTGATATAACACCAGAGAGAATCCCAAAGGTGTCCCATAGGCAGTAGTTCGCCCGTCCGGCAGCAAATCCCATGATAATCGGAGGCCCGAAGGCCAGGCCAACGTCCGGGCGCCGCCGGACGAGAAGAGATTTACAACCGGGAGGCTTTAGGGTTTAGGTGAGAGATGTTCGATTTTCGGTCAATTAATCTTGATCGTTGGTTGCAATTGATTGTGAAGATTTTGCTGCCAAAAAATTTGGGAAAAGAAAAATGTGATTTATATCACACGTGGGAGCCCACGCTTTCTTCCTCAAAACAGTCCCAACAAAGAAACAAAGAAGAGCACGTGGAGTGCTTCTGAAAGTGAAAAAAAATAATATAAAAATATATATTAAAAACTTGATATTAATATAATACTAATACTATATATATATATATATTAACTTTTTGGTGAAAATGTGAGTGGGCACGGGACCCACTTGGCCCCTGCCTCCCTCCGCCTCTGCTATCCAGAGCAAGTTCTGCTTTGAAATTACGGAGTAAACTTCGAGTTTGGGTCACTTTTAGGTCACATATCCACATCTCGACCGTTTAGTTTTTAAGTACTAGTGTATAGATCATCTTTGCAAATTTTCAACCAAATTGATGATCGTTAAGGCATTCAAAACTGTAATTTACAACAATGTACACGAACGGTTCTGCTTAGACAGATTCGGTTCATTCATGTAAATTGCAATTTTGGATATCTTAACAATCATCAATTTGGCTGAAAATTTGCAGCGATGATCTATACACTAGTACCTAAAAACTGAACGGTCGAGATATGGATATGTAACCTAAAAGTGACTCAAAACTCCAAGTTTACTCCGTAATTTCAAAGCGAACCTCTGCTCTAGATAAAATATATATATATATATATATATATATATATATTATATTGGAGCTCTTCCTAACAAAGAGTTGGTAGCATCTTGCTTACAAATTTTCAATTTTGGATCCTTCCTAAGTTTGGAGGCAACTTTTGACTCATCATCCTTTTTTGTTTCATGGGCAACACATTTCGAAATAAAACACTATTTTGTTAATTTTTTTATAAAAATAAATTAATATAATTAGAAATCAACAGCCAAAGGCTATAGTCTACATTAGGAATGGCAATGGGGCGGGTTGGGGATGAGGATCACAAAACCATCCCCATCCCCGGGGTCATTCTCCACCCCCTCCCCGCACCCAATCCCTAATAAAAATATATTAGGGATTTCTAAGCTTCCAAACCTACCCCAAATCTCCAATAAGAATTTAATAAATAAAATAATTTTTTCTCATATTGTCTTTTTTAAAATCAAAATCTATAACAAATAAAATTAAAACATAATTAAATTCATAAATTATAATTCAGTGAAGACAATGACTGCAAAAGTCAAAACACCATTAAAGCGAAAATATAGCTATTAAAGTAAAGTAGTAAATGTATATATTTGTGATTTATATTATAAAAAATAAATTAATATATTTGTATATATATATATATATATATTAAATATATGTATATATTATTAGGGCGGCTTTGGGGATGGGGATTGCAATATCATCCCCGCCCCATCCCCAATTTTAGATAAAGGGGATTTTGGATCCCCATCCCCATTTGTCCCCAAATTCTCCCCCCATTAGGGTCGGGTATCCAACGGATCTCTGCTCCGCTGGAGATTTTTGTCATCCCTAGTCTACATACACTTAAACAAGCATTCCAACAAGAAAATCCAGCAAACCTATTTAAGCAAATGGAAACTATTTAGATCTAAGGGACGCTCACCTCAAGAGAGTAAAAGCAAGCAAGAAAAGCCTTGCTTCCTAAGGAAAAAATGAAATCATTCAACTAGCACTCACTTGCAAATCATACAAATAAGAAAATTGAAAATGTCTTAAAACGCTCACAGAAGCCCTCTCGACTCACCTAGGCTCAATACCCTAAGAAAACCTAACCCCAAACAACCCCAACTTGAATCCAGGCCAAAAGCCCAAGTCCAAGTCAGAGCACATACAGCAGACGCACGTGCTCAGCGCCTCCACCTTCATCGCAGCACGCATCGCCGCTACAAGTATTTTTGGCATCTGACATCTCCAGAAGGCCATTCTGCCGCCGGATATATTTTTGATTGTTTGTTATAGTATTTGAATTATTTAGAGAAAATATTAAAATAAAACAAAACCAAGCAATATAAAATTTGTAACCACCTTTCAAAACAAAAAATATATATATATATATATATATATTTAAAACAAAAAAAAATTATTCCATTTAGTTAGTTTTTAATATAAATCTCTCTAAGTGTTCATGTGAAAATGTAATATTTCATTGATATCTATCATTTTTATAAAATTTTGTTATGAACGTGGACATACACATTTGGGGATTTATCGATTCATGGGTTAGTTTAGTCCCTCATAAGTCTTAGTTAGGTATATCTTAAGTCTGATACTGATCAACTCTATCATCTCACTATCATGAAAAAATGAAAAATTTAGGAACTTTGATTTCACCATTTTCAGAACTACCACCAACACTGACTTTTTTGATTAACCGAACAAATGACAGCTTTCATCAAATACAACATAGATCTAGTCTAAATCCGACCAAACTTAGCCTATAGTAGGCTAGATCCATCAACCTTGTCTATATGCAGCCAGATCTAGCTAGTTCGTGACTAGATTTAGTAGATCTACATGATATTTAGTCAAAGAGATACTCAGCCAGATTTTAACAAGTAAATCACTTCATTCCAAAATCATTAACCAAGCAAAACCACAATCCATAATTTTAAATAGTAAAAAAGAAATATTTAAACCATGATATTACATGCATTAAAAATCTAACAATAAATCGCATAAGAGAAGTATACACATATGATACTAGAAAATAAAAACTCTAAATTCAAACAAAGATATCGATGAATTTGAATTGCAAAACTTCAAAATGTAATTGAATACAAAATAAGAGCAATTGAACCAGCTTTTCCTAATTTCTTTGATGGTTGAATGTTAGATGCAATTTATTTCTGAACATCTAAATACTTGATCATATATAGCAACTCTGATAATTAAATCAGCATGAACACTTGTAAAAAAACAGTTCATGCAAATTCTGCAGATATAACTAATAATGATTAATTTATGATCAATTCTGAATTTGTAAGTTTATAGATTTACATATACAAGACAATTAACATGGCTATGTCAAATTTAGAATTGATATTCAAAGTAACTTAAACATTTGGATCATAAGAACACAATATTGTAGCAACCAACTATGAGACTTAAATCAGAAATTAAAAGTAGTTTGTGATACTGACATAATTCACAAGACACCAAATAGGGCAAGGATCGAAAATGATTCTTGGAAAGTGCCTGACCTGGGAAATACATATTCAATAGAGTTCCGCTACGCACCCTCCTGTCAACCTTTGGAAGAGAACTATCTTCCCAGCTTCTACAACACAACCAAAAATCAAGTATGTATGGCTAATGATGATGATGGAGTGCCTGTGTCTATTGCTCTTCTCCAAGATCCACCCTTTAGTCTCAGTTTTGTGATGGGACAAAAGAATATGAGTTATGGTGTTCTTGCAGAGATCAATACAGACGTTACAATCCTTTTTTTATATCTGCAAAACTGTTGAGACAGTTTCTTCCATCAAGAAACTGTCAAATAACCTCTTTGTTTGTTTGATAAGGATTGATATGGATAATCACACAATTTGAATTTCAAATTCAAAACAGATTGCATTAAATAAAATCATTTTCGATTAAGACTTTATTTATTATTTTTTTTTTTTTTTGAAAATAGCAGAGGCACCAATCTAGCTAGGTGCCTCGTTCACATTATTAATAGGGAAAGAGTACAATGGGGGGACATATTGCCTGAACCCCTAGAACCATTACACATATCCTCATAGAGAACGTCTCGAATAATAACAGGCGTCTCTTCTACCCAAAATTCATCAATACTATTCCAACTAGCAAGGTGTGCTAACCTATTGGCCACCCCATTTGCTTCACGAAAGACATGCCGAAATTGAAAGGACTTAAAAGAACAAGCGTATCTTTTACAATCCTCTACAATCCGGCCTATCTCTGACAAGTTCTCCTCCTCCCCATCAAGGGCATTTACAAGCATAGCACAATCTGACTCTACCTCAATCTCATCCCAACCTTGATGTATAGCTACCAGCAAGCCGGCGCAGAGTGACTCCACCTCAGCATGCAACACAGACTGTACATAAGGGAGATGTCTAGCCAACGCAGCTACGCAATCTCCATGATCATCCCGAACAATAACTCCTATACCACCATAGCCATTTCCAGCTCTAAAGCTTCCATCAATGTTCACTTTAAGTCGTCCACTTGGTGGACATGCACTTCCATTTGGTAACATGCCTTCTGTTATTCTTAGCACAACATGCATGGAGCTTCTTATACTCATCAAGGTACGTACACATCCATTTGGCCACATTCATTGGAATGAAGCATCCACCTTTCCATACAAGGTTATTCCTTTCATTCCAAATAGCCCAAAGAGACAATAAGAAAAACTCAAGATGCTCACCATGCAGCAAATCAATCATGTCATAGAACCATTCCACCAAGTCTGGAGCTGGAAATGTTGTTACAAACTTTATTTAATTCACTGATGTTACAAACTAAACTCTAAAACTTCTCACAATGTCTGATATCTAGTTCAATAAGGTCTTACATTGAACTCTAGTAGAAGACTAGGCTATGATGCTTAAGATTTGAAACTTCTTGCCTCCATTAGTGAGTGACAGATCTAAAAGAAAAAGAAAATGGACACGTCTAAGATATGGAAACAAGCAAGGTAAGATTTGGAAGATCAAGCCTAGTAAAAGAATGTGGTCGAGAGGCTACGTTATATTGTGAAACATGAAAGAGGACATTTAAGGTTAGAAGGGCATAATTGTAATTGTATTTAGACACGTGTCAAAAAATCGTGGGAGCATCACTTCGTAATTGTCGTCTTTGCCAATTCCACGAACATAACCTTAAATTGGTGCAATGTTGTGCCCCTTACCCCTTTTGAGGTTTAGTCGAATTCTCAAACATGTTTTTTTTTATAAAGGTTAATATGGTAATTTAAAATAAGTATAAAAATTAGTTAAGAACAACCGTTATGAGACTCACCTTAATTAGGAAGAACAAATTTTTTCTTGTACATCCGTGATGGTTCAAAAGTCCTACTTCCATTTCCATTTAGGGATAAAAATTTCATCGTCATCCTCATTGAGGAGCGGATTCTTCTTTGGGACCCAATTTCTCTTTTCATGTTACTTTTTATAATTTGAGTTGACTATTTTGATTTATGTGATAATATAATAATATTATATGATGTAGATAAGTATTATCTATACGAAAATGTTCACCTGGTCAGTTGCTGACCAAGAAAATAATGTTCAACCACCCTTAGATGTAAATCCAAGGGCAGAGAGAATTATTATTAAGTTGAGGTGTTTTGTTTTCCACCCTTGGATGTAAATCTAAGGGTTGTTGAGTATAAATTTTTTGGTCAGCAACTGACCAGGTGAACACCACTGATTATCTATAAATCATGTAAATAGAGTTTACATATTATGCAAATCAATATAAAAAAAAATAATGAATTAAGTTTGGCGTACCTAAGATTGTTGCAATTGAGACATTCTCGATGGTTCAAAAGTACTACTTCCATTTCCATTTGGGGATAACGAGAACTTTCATCATCATCCTCATTGAGGAGCGGAATCTTCTTGGAAGCCCAATTTCTCTTTTTATGTTACTTATTATAAGTTGAACAATTCTTAGGTTCACCCCTAGGGTGAACTGGCATATTCACCCCCATTGTTGATTAACATACTTCTACTTAATAAATTTATAATCCAATGGTCCATATTTTAAATTAGCAGTTAAAGATCATCTCGGTAAAAAATCAATCGAATCGGAAATCGTTTAATTATCTAATTGAACCAAACAAATGGACCGTTCTAACAACACTTACTACTATTATGATGAACTGTCCATGTATTTCATATAAATGAATAACTAAAAGGTCTTCAATTTAATTGATTTTTTCCAAATCTAATCTTTGTATTACGTTATACAACTTGAATGGTTGGATTATAAATTTATTAAGTAAAAGTGTGTTAATTGACAATGAGGGTGAATATGCTAGTTCACCATAGGGGTGAACCTAAGAATTGTCCTTATAAGTTGAATCGACAATTTTGATTTAAGGGATAATATATTAATATAGGGTGGTGACGTGGTGTTATTGACACACTTTTTTTTATCTATTCACATACCCTTCTATTTTTATTACTTTAATTCAATTTTTTTTTACATATTACCCTAATTACTCTCCCTTGCAATTTTTTTTTCTATTTAGAAAATCAATCATCCGACGCAACTTGTGGAGTTTCCAAATAGGGATAGCGCCTTTTTGCCATGTGTCACCTTGCAAGCCCACCTCAAAACATCACCATCTATATAAGAAAAACTGAATGGTCATAACCAGCAGAGAGAAACAAACAAAGCCACAAAAATGAAGTTTACAAATTTCAATTGGGTGATGACTCAGTGATGGATCCTTCTCTGGTTAAAATTTAACCCTAAGGTTTGGAATCCCAAGGTCCCCCAATTAGTCGTTGTCATTTTTAAAATTCACGACCTTGATTCTATAATGAGGAGGTTTGCATGTGGGTGATCTAATCCTCCATTTTGGTGCGGGCTTGTTATTCATGGTAGTTAAGAAGACATGAGAGTTCTTCTCGAATAACTTGATTGATAAGTGCAGAAATAGGGGTGTATAAAGCACACAGGGGTGAGCTTGAGATACATGATGGAGTTTGGGTTAGAGCCCATGTTGAGGATGAGAGAGAGAATGATGATGAGAAAAAAGGGTAGGGATGATTGATTTACCAAATAGAAAAAAAAAAGAAAAAAAAACATAATTGCAAGAGAGGTAATTAGGGTAGTTTGTAAAACAAATTGAATTAAAATAATAGAAAAGTAGATGAGTTGTGTGAATAGAGAAAAATGGTGTGTCAATAACACCACACACTTAATAAATTATATGATGTAGCTCAGACCAAAAAAAAAAAAGGTATTATCTATAAATCATGCCGGTGGCCTGTTGGTTATTTAAAACTAACGTCCATGATCCATAAGTTCAAATTCATTGACATGGTTATGGGTTTAATGTATTTATTTTTCATTATAATTTTACCCACAGTCACTTCACATTTGCACGATCATATTCACACCTTAAGCACCTCCACATCCTATGCTTCGTTGCCGTCGTGACGATTGCCATGGAAATCTTAGTAGCTAGATAGGATGCAAGTATGTCGTAAAATGAGAAATTAAAGAAACATAAATTAGAAATGATTTGCTAGTAAGGCCATCTCCCGCCATAGGCTATAATCCCATTTATAGCCTAAAACATGCTCCCACCTTAAGCTATTTCCCATGGACTAAGAAAAAAATTTGGTAAGCCAAATGGTGGGCCTTGCTGACTTTTTTTTTTGTTTATTTAAGAACATGAATTTTACATTTAAGAAAAATCATTTTTCCTATATACATGGGTTATTTATAATGTTACTAAATATTAAAATTACATCATTGTAAATATCTTGTTGAGATCTTCAATATGAGCCCAATATTTGATATGTTTAAAATTTTTAAAATAAATGTGTAATCATTATTTTTTATGATATACTTATTTTCATTTAACTAAAACGACTAGTTTCATTGATAGCCTCGTCAAAACCATACTCGGAAATATATTTTGAGTTGGGAAAAAGAGTACTAGAATGTGAAATGCTAAAATAGCCGTTTTTTTTTTTGTCATTTTCAAATTATAGCAGTTGGATGTGATGATATTTGATTTTTGGATTATGAAATTTAGCTTACGGTGGTAGCACTGCTTTTTGTTGGTAGGCCAAAAAAGCATATTAGAGGGAATATTCTGTTTTTGGTAGGCTAAAATCATTTGGCTTTTAGCCTACCATGGGAGATGCTCAAATAGAAGTAGACTTGTGACCACAAACCTCCAAGAGGTGTTGAAAATTCATAATATATAATATGTAACTACACACTTTTTCTCGTATAAAGAAAAAAAAAACTACACACTTTTTCTTTTGTTTGAAATTCTTACAAAAAAGTAAAAAACACAAATATAAAGAGCGTTGAGAAATTATAAAGAAATGAAACGTCGTCGTTTCAGGAGCTGCAAAAATATCTAGGGAGACAACACATGATTCGTTTCCCTCTAATTATAGCCCCAGTTGCAAATTTAAAATTCAAACGGTCAGTTAGTTAGGGCCAGCCAGGCTGTGGTGAATGATGTGGCTGGCCAACCCTAATTTAACCCCGGTCAACTCAACTAACCCCGGTTAGATCCAATCCCTCCCTTTATAACCCAACCCAACCCCTTCACCATTTCTCACCCAAAACCTAAACGGCGTCTTGGTAAACGCCGCTTCATCTCCTCCTCCTCCTCCTCCTCCTTCTTCGTTTCAAAACCCTAACCTTAATCCCCCAAAAATGAGAGAGTGCATTTCGATCCACATCGGCCAGGCCGGAATCCAGGTCGGAAACGCCTGCTGGGAGCTTTACTGTCTCGAGCATGGGATCCAGCCGGACGGCCAGATGCCGAGCGACAAGACCGTCGGCCGCGGCGACGACGCCTTCAACACCTTCTTCTCCGAGACCGGCGCCGGCAAGCACGTCCCGCGCGCCATCTTCGTCGACCTCGAGCCCACCGTCATCGACGAGGTCCGCACCGGAACCTACCGCCAGCTCTTCCACCCCGAGCAGCTCATCTCCGGCAAGGAGGACGCCGCCAACAACTTCGCTCGCGGCCACTACACCATCGGGAAAGAGATCGTCGATCTATGCCTGGATCGGATCCGGAAGCTCGCTGATAACTGCACCGGGCTCCAGGGATTCCTGGTCTTCAATGCCGTCGGTGGCGGTACCGGGTCGGGTCTCGGGTCGCTTCTGCTGGAGAGGCTTTCTGTGGACTATGGGAAAAAGTCCAAGCTCGGATTCACTGTTTATCCTTCTCCCCAGGTTTCCACATCTGTTGTGGAGCCATATAACAGTGTGCTCTCCACTCATTCGCTGCTTGAGCACACCGATGTGTCTGTTTTGCTCGATAATGAGGCCATTTACGACATCTGCCGCCGATCCCTGGACATTGAGCGTCCCACCTACACCAATCTCAATCGCCTTGTCTCTCAGGTATTTAATCGAACACTTCTTGTGCATGGCTGATACCGATACCGATGCGTTTTAAATGTTGTGAGTTATTATATGATGGATTCGAATCTGATTATTGATGATGATAGGTTTAACATGAATTCAATTAATCATCATTAATTGAAGATGCATTTATGGTCAAATACTTTTTGTGGTTAACTAATACTCTTGTGTTTTTGAACTGGATGACTGGTTATAATTTGCGTAACCAGTGTGTTTTGAATCTCCTTATTGATGACTATGATGGGGTTAACATGAACTTGATAAATGATAAGTAATTTGGTATGTGTTTTTGATCAAACAGTTTCATAACTAATACTGATGTGTTTTGAATTGGATGACATAATGGGTTTTGAATCTGATTGGCTGATAATTTTCCGGGATTTTTAATCAATGCTTTCACATCTAATACTCATGTCTTTTGAATTGGATGACTGATTATAATATTGGGTTTTGAATCTTATTGGTTGTCTTTGCTTTAATAGGTGATTTCATCATTGACGGCCTCCCTGAGGTTTGATGGGGCTCTGAATGTGGATGTGACTGAGTTCCAGACCAACTTGGTTCCATACCCAAGGATCCATTTCATGCTCTCCTCCTATGCTCCTGTGATCTCTGCAGAGAAAGCATACCACGAGCAGCTCTCAGTGGCTGAGATCACCAACAGTGCTTTTGAGCCAGCTTCCATGATGGCCAAGTGTGATCCTCGCCATGGCAAGTACATGGCCTGCTGTTTGATGTACCGAGGAGATGTGGTGCCTAAGGATGTGAATGCGGCTGTGGCCACCATCAAGACCAAGCGTACCATTCAGTTTGTGGACTGGTGCCCTACTGGGTTCAAGTGTGGTATCAACTACCAGCCACCCACTGTTGTTCCAGGCGGTGACCTTGCTAAGGTGCAGAGGGCTGTGTGCATGATCTCCAACTCCACCAGTGTGGCTGAGGTGTTCTCCCGCATTGATCACAAGTTTGATCTGATGTACGCCAAGCGTGCTTTTGTGCATTGGTATGTGGGTGAGGGCATGGAGGAAGGAGAGTTCTCTGAGGCCCGTGAGGATCTTGCTGCTCTGGAGAAGGATTATGAGGAGGTTGGTGCCGAGTCTGCTGAGGGAGATGATGGTGATGAAGGAGACGAGTACTGATTCTGTTGCAATATGTTGGTCTATGGTGATAAAACTTCATGCTTTATGTGCCTTTCTATTTCACTGTTATGTTTCGTAATGGATGCTTAATGCTGGATAATTGTTTTGGGTGTGTGGTGTATGTGCTCTATGCATCATACCATTGTAGCACAAGCACTTCTTAGTATATGTTAAAATTTCTATTGCTTCTGCAAAATATCCAATCTATCATATTATCATATTATGTGTTTAATGTGTCCCATGTTCTCTACTACTACATTTAGATGATTCATGTTCATAGCGCAAATTTTTTCTATACAGCTATACTGCTACACTGTTATGTTACTGCTTCTGCAATCTATTCCATTATGCTTATTATTATTTTTTCTTCACATGCATTTTCTATTGCTGTCTGTTGGTGGGGAGATTAGAGTGTTATTTAATCATATTCATAGCACAACCCACAAGCACTTGTCTGGTGATGTTTCATAATTGATTGCTTACTGGCATTTTCAAATTTCATATACATAAAACCTTACAGATTTGGTAAATATTACTGAGACTTAGACATTTTAAGACCATAAGCTCCGCTACAAATTTGGAATGGACAAATATTCAGTGCCTTAAACAATGAGATTCTGAAGAACTCTGAAGTCTGGAATTGCTTCAACCCATACTGTGGTAGGCCTCACATCCAAATACACGAGCTTCATCAGTGGTATTCATATATCTATGCGAACTAAAAATCTCAGCATCAGCAAAATTTTCCTCTACTTAACGACCCCACTTACGCCCTCCTAGGTGTCACTGGTAAAATTTCAGCAACGTAGCGATGGAAACCAACCAGAAGAATAAACTAGAGTTTATCAATTAATGTTTTCTTTTTTTTGGCCAAAATCAACTGCTGTTTGCTGCTTACTTTTATGATAGAAGTATAGATAAGATGGTTCAAAGACAGATGGATCCAGGCATTACATAAAATGGAAATACATCAAGAAAAATAAGACAAACAGGCAAACACATGGCAGTTCCCTTGATATCAGATCCCCGTCCTCTAGTATGAGCATTATTTCATTAAGCAGCCTTTTGCGGTCCTACGGGGCGGGCAGGGCAGTGAGGTACCAATTTGGAGTGTTACATAATTTTGATAATGAACTGTCAGAGTCACAGGTAGCCTGGTAGGAGTAGGACACAATCCATTGATTACCATAAAATTTCCTTCTTGTAGAAACCTGTCTTTCCACCCAACAATGTGATAATGCAGAATGAAAAAGTAGTTCAGACGCAACGTAGTAACCATTTAGAGGTAATGTGTAGGACATATATTGTTTGATTCTAAAGAACTTCCTGTACAGCGGTTACAGAAAGTTGATATATTATCTCAGAATGAACAAGAGGAATAAGCCTTAGCTGCGTAGCACCTGAAGACCTTCACCTTCAGGAGTTAGAGACTCATTCTTGTAGCATAGCATTACCACGTAGCCTTTCATGTCAACAGGATTAGGAAAGGAATGTCCTTCCAATATAGGTTGAGGATCATTTGTAATGCCGAATTGCCGATGACCTGAGAAACAAGAACAAACAGATCATAACACAAGAAAGCAGTGAGAATCCAGAGAAAGAGTAGCTTAAATAGTATGTTATGATTGAGAAACAACTGATATAGGGTTCCTCTACATACATTGTCTTGATTCCAGCTATATACAAATTAAGGTATCATTGCTCCTCACCCTTAAACATAGAACAATTGAAATCACAATGAAGCTTATATACATGAAAACCGTTACAGACTATAAAATGACCCTGGTAGCATTTCGTTCTATTAAAATTCAAAATGGTTGCCTGCCAATTTCAAGCACTGACTTCTTAATCATTTGCACTTCACAATTTATAGTTTTCAAAAGTTCTACAGGATACCACTGTCACATATTCACGTTAGAAACTTGATGCCAGGACATGCATGGTTTTTTTCACCCAATTTTCTGATTTTTTTTTGCTTTTTGTTTTTTGTTTTAGGAGTGATATTAAACTCTTTGCAGAACCTTGTGTGTGTTTGTGCGTATACATATATATATATATATATATGTATGTATACATACATACAGATCATATCCAGAGCGGAGCTCCGCTTTAAAATTAACGTGTGAAGTTCGAGTTTTGGGTCACTTTTCGGTCGCATATCCACATCTTGACCATTCAGTTTTTAGGTACTAGTGTATAGATCATCTCTGCAAATTTTCAGCCAAATTGATAAACGTTAAGGTATCTAACTCGCTTAAACCAATGGACGGATTGAATCTGTCAACCTGAACCGTACTAGCTTTAAGGCAGTTATCAATGCCTTAACGATCATCATTTTGACTGAAAATTTGTAAAGATGATATATATATATATATATATATATATTTCTCTCTTTTCGATTAGTTAACAGCCCATATTATAAAATGAATTAGTGAGGCAACAACAAAATACTTGGAGGACAAGAATCGTTGAGTTTTGAGTCTTAGTAGGACAAAAATACTTGGAGAACAAGAATACTCGGAGGACAAGAATACTTGGAGAACAAGATGACTTGTGTTGTACTACATGTAGTAGTGTAGGGCTTGTATATATAACCCTATATACACCATTGAATGATATATCAAATGTCCAACTAGCCAACTCATTATGAGAGTGAGGTAACACTTAGAGAAGTAACAGATTAGTTCAACATGAATCAAAGACATGTAACAAACCTCTAAAGGAATTGAGACCACGCCCCTCTTCTTTATATCCATGAAGTTCATCACTTTTACTGCTCCCTCACTTGCAACAATAGAGGCATACTTCCCAATTAGAAGAGACGCCATAAAGAACTAACAAGCGATATCCTCTCAGTGTTCTTACAAACTTTTGGGATGTGTAACGTGAACCGGTGAGTTGGGATAAATCTAATGCTCCACCAACAGCATTCTCTAACACTCTACACTTCTGTACTGCTGCTGCTCATATACACAAAGGATTCCTATACAGAAAAGGCATCATTGTGCTGATCCACCAATGGCTTATTAATTGGAGTCCAATGATAAGATTGAAGAACTACTATTCTTCCAATACAAACAGCAGCAATTCTCCCAAAATCTAGGTTTGATTTTGTAAGTTTATCAAAGTACAAGATATATATAGAGATTCTACCCACATCAATGTGGGTGAAACAATTACCATTAACAGAGAGGTCTCATAGTCTCATTAAACTCCATCTTTGGCGTTGTTGTAATGGGCAAAGCAGTGTCAAATTGGACAAGCTTGGTAACAAGATTGACATTGGAGTCTAGCGCACTTAGTGCTTCAACGAATTTGGAATACAAATTCAATAAACAGTCAATTCAGATTCAAGTAATTAAGTTCGATATCTAATTAGCTCTATCGTGAACAATGATAAACTTTCAAAACTGAAGTGAAGATATACAACAAAACACTGAGGACAGTAGATAATCGTTATTAACTCTAATGTAAATGAAATGTTTTAAAACTATGAGAAGCAAGATCCTTAACTATACCAGATTGTCAATTAGTAATGTGCGTTTTTGTTAGCAGAATTAAACATACGAATCAAGGGTTAAAGAGTAAGGGAATACAAACTATCCCATTCACAGTTAGGATTAGGCCACCACAATTGTTGTAGAGAAGCTTTGTTATTTGCATCCACAAATAAAATCTTTAACAAAATTAAGCTGAATATGGAACAAAACTACAACTCTATGATCGTATAAACACATCGCATCCAAGAGAAACACTATAAACTTTCAAAAACTGGTGTGAAGATATACAACAAAACACTGAGGACAGTAGATAATCGTTATTAACTTTAATGTAAACGAAATGTTATAAAAACTATGAGAAGCAAGATCCTTAACTAGACCAGATTGTCAATTAGTAATGTGGGTTTTTGTTAGCAGAATAAAACAAACAAATCAAGGGTTAAAGAGTAAGGGATGTGGTAGCTTACAGAGTAGAACTGTCGAATCCAAGAAAATAAGCAGGAGGAAAAGAGTACCCACCCTGCCATTAGCCCATTAGAGCAACAAAAACCAACTCTTTAATGAAATTGAAGAAAACGAATTCTACTCTTTTCCAGCCTTAATTATGTACCAGACTAGAATTTCATTTTCTGAATATTATCCGAGAAATTTACCAGAGCTGTTGATGATTCTAAATTTCCATTTGTTTACAAAAACATTGAATTTTGAACAACAATGAAGCGGATTTCCTAGGGTCACCAGTATATGTGTGTTTAGTCATTCTAGAGTGAATGTGAGAGGCATACCTAAGTATTTCTCAAGATTGGCAGTAACACGTGAACCAGATATATGTTAGAATAAATGCTTTCCTGCTCCATCTGCAAAAGTTCGCTAAAGTGCGTTCGCGAGATGAGTGCGTTCGAGAAGTGAGTTCGCTGCAAATGTTCGCGAGATGAGATCACTGTGGGGAAAAGTCAGAAGCGAGTTTGCGAATAACAGTTTGCAGAATAACTAAGTATGTTCATTGAAGGTTTGAGTCTATTCGCTGAGCAAAACTTGCTGCGGTGAAAGATATTTTACAGTCACTTGCATTACTGTTTGCTCCACTCAAATTTAAGCTAGATGTTATGTATCTAAAGTACTTTTAATCTAGTTTAATATGCTTTCATTCCAGATATTTTGTAGGTTAATCTTGTACCCTATATAAGGGAAGAGACGGTTGATGTAAAAGGGGGATCAGATAGAAGAACAATTTTGAAACTCAAAGCACAATGTTTGCTGAGTTTTTATTCATCTTTTCTTGCTTCATTTGCTACTGCAAATTAATCAAATCAACAAAGTTGTGGTTTCGATTATATTTTATTCAAATACAAAGTAGAAGCTGTCAAAAATATCCCAACATGGTATCATAGCTCTGTTGATCAATATCAACTGGGTCATATCAACTGTTGAAAAAGAAAAAAAACAAACACAAGTTACTGATCTAATATGGCTGGTTCAAGCAACTCATCAGAAATCAGAGTTCCAATCTTCAGTGGAGAGAACTTTAACTTCTGGATGATCAAGATGATGATCATGTTCATCTCACATGAACTATGGAGTTATGTGGATGAAGGCTATACAGTACCAGAAATTGAAAACATGTCTAATGCTCAGAAATTGTGGCTGAAGACAAACATAAAGAAAGATGCAAAAGCTCTAAGCATATTGCAAAACTCAGTCTCAGATGAGATCTTTCCAAGAATCTCAAATGAAGAAACAGCCAAAGCAGCTTAGGATCTTCTGCTGCTTGAGTTCAAAGGCTCAGAAAAGGTTAGAGCGGTTAAACTTCAATCTTTGAGAAGATATTTTGAGTATACTAGAATGAATGAGACTGAATTCTAAATGATTATAGTACTAGACTGACTGATATTGTAAATCAAATGAAAACTTATGGTGAGTCCATTACAGAGAAGAGAATAGTCCAGAAGATCCTTATGAGTCTAAATAGAAAATATGATGCTATAATCTGTATTATACAGGAGACTAGGGATATGGAAACTCTTGGTGTTCAAGATGTGATGGGGACACTTAAGGCTTTTGATAAGAGGTTAATGAGTCATGATGACCATCTGAAAAAGCTTTTCAATCACTGAGTCTTAGCTCAAATCAGAAGAATGATGAGCCATCTAGTACTAATTCAGAAAAGGGAAACCACAAGATGAAAAAGAACTGGAAAAACAAAGGCAAGAAGTGGGAAGGCAAATCAGACCAGTTAGTGAAGAAAAACAATGAAGGAAGTAGCAGTTCAAGTTATTCAAAGTGTTCTATTTGCTCAAAAATGCACAATGGTGAATGTTGGTTTAAAGAAAAACCAAAGTGTACAAATTGTCACAGGTTTGGTCATGTCAAGAAGGATTGTAACTATAAAGGCAATCAACAAGCAAACTGCATTGAAGAACAGTGTGATACCAACATGTTCTCAACCGACTATGCTGCAACTACACAAGTGGTGAGAAAGTGTAGCTTGTTGATAGTGCATGCAGTAATCATATGACTGCCAATGCAAATCTTCTATATGATATTGACTACAACAGCATCACTAAAGTGAAGATGGGAAATGGAATGTTGGTTGACACAAAAGGCAAAGCAAGTATTGCGGTGGAAACCAAAAATGGAAAATGTTCATTAGAGATGTTATGTTAGTTCCAGATCTTGATTCAAATTTGCTAAGCATTGGTCAGCTCATTCAACACTCATATCACCTACACTTTGGTGACAACACTTGTAAGATCTTCGAGAGAGGGAGTAGAAAGAAACTGATGGTAGAAGTTGAGATGAAGAGGAACATAAGTTTTCCTTTGACTCTCAAATATGCAACAGAGAGTGCAAGAAAAATAGAGCTAAAGGATGATCCTTGGCTCTGGCATCGAAGACTTAGATATTTAAATTTTCAAAGTCTTAAGCAACTGCATCAAAATGAAATGGTGTAGGGATTGCCAAAAATCAAAGAAGTTACTGAAGTTTGTGAAGGATGTGTACGGGGAAAGCAGCACATTATCTCATTTCCGATAAGAAAAGCATGGAGAGCCAAAGTTCCACTTGAGTTAGTTCATTCTTATGTGTGTGATCCAATGAAGACCATAACTGAAGCTGGAAACAGATACCTTCTGACGTTCATTGATGATTATTCAAGAATGACTTGGGTTTATTTCATAAGGCAGAAGTCTGATGTGTTCTTAGTATTCAAGAAATTTCAAGCAATAGTCGAGAGACAATCAGATCTCAAGATCAAAGTATTGAGAATAGACAGAAGATGTGAATATACATCAAATGAGTTTGGAAATTTTTGTGCAACATCGGTTTGGAAAGACAACTCAAAGTAAGCTATACACCGCAAAAAATGGGGTAGCTGAAAGGAAAAACAGAACAATCCTGGAAATGGCAAAATCAATGCTGCCTGACAAGAAGATGCCTCAAGAATTTTGGGCAGAAGCTGTCAACACCGCAGTGTATTTGATGAACAGGCATCCAACAACAGCTGTGCAAGGAATGACACCAATTGAAGCCTGGAGTGGAAGAAAACCAAGTGTTAACCACTTGAGGGTATCTGGTTCAATCTGCTATGCACATATTCCAAAGTAGCTGAGAAGGAAGCTTGATGAATCAAGTGAAAAGTCTGTGTTCATGGCATACAACTCACATACATAGGGCTATAGGCTCTATAATTTGACAAAGAAAAAAATGCTTATCTGCAAAGATGTTCTCTTCAATGAGAAATCATCTTGGGATTGGAATCAAGGTTCAGTCCTACAACAAGATGTGCAAGATAATGTTGCTCAAAATGAACAAGAGGTTTCAGAAAAGCTGGAACTTGATCCACTACACTAGTCGCCGCCTCACAGTCCTCAACAACCCTCACCAGCACCTTCAAATGCACAATCAACTCTAAGCTCAACACCGAAGGTTGAGAAGCTTGAATGATGTGTATGAAAGCTGCAATGCATGGTTGTTCGAACCTGAACATTTTGAAGAAGCTGTGAAAGGAGATGAATGGAGAACTGCAATGAAAGAGGAGATCAATGTAATTGTGAAGAACAATACATGGGAGCTGGTTGATAAACCAGATAACAAAGATGTTATTGGTTTAAAGTGGATTTACAAAACCAATGGTTCTGTACAAAGAAACAAAGCAAGATTGGTGGCAAAAGGGTACTCGCAGATACCTGGAGTAGATTTCAATGAAACTTTTACACCAGTAGCAAGGCATGAGACCATAAGAGGTTTGATTTCCATTGCTACACAAAAAGGCTAGTTTCTACACCAATTAGACGTAAAGTCTGCATTTCTAAATGAAGTGTTAAAAGAAGAAGTGTTTGTGGAACAACCACAAGGTTTCATCATCAAGGGTAAAGAGCAGAAGTTTACAAACTGAAGAAGGTTCGTTATGGTTTGAAACAAGCCCCAAGAGCTTGGTATGGTGAGATCGATTCCTATTTCACAGAAAAAAAAATCAAAGGAGTGAAAATGAACTTGCCCTTTACACCAAAACTGAAGGTAAATTAAGCATTCTTATTGTCTCCTTATATGTTGATGATTTGGTATTTATTGGAAGTTGTGAAAAAATGATTTCAAATTTCAAGTATGATATGATGATGAAATATGAAATGAGTGATTTGGGAATCATGCATTATTTTATGGGAATTGAAATGGTTCAATCAATGGAGGGAATCTTCATTGCACAGAAAAAATATGCAAAGGCAATTCTAGAGAAGTTCAAGATGTTTGGTTGCAAATCTGTTGCAACACCTCTAGTTGTCAATGAAATTTTTTAAAAAGAAGATGGAAGTGGTAGTGCAGATGAGAGTATATACAGAAATTTAGTGGGAAGTTTGCTTTACTCGACAACAACAAGGCCAGACCTTATGTATGTTGCAAGTCTGTTATCCAGATTTATACACATGCCAACCAGAGTACACTATGGAGCTGCAAAGACGATCCTAAGATACATTTAAGGTACAATTGACTTTGGAATTATGTATGAGAAGAATGTGGAACCAAAACTCTTTGGTTTCTGTGATGGTGATTGGGGAGGCAGTGTGATGACTTGAAAAGCACATCTGGGTATACTTTCACACTTGGAACTGGTGTATTCTCTTGGGCTTCAAAGAAGCAAAAATCAATGGCCGTATCTACAACTGAAGCTGAGTATGCGTCTGCATCTATAACTACTTCATAAGCAATTTGGCTCAGAAGAGTCATTGAGGATTTTGGTGAGAAACAAGAATCTGCAACAACAAGTCTGCAATTACCATGAGCAAGAATCCTGTGTATCACAATAGGGCGAAACATATTGCCTTGAAGTTTCACTACATCTGAGATGCAGTTGAAGAGAATGAAATGGATTTGGTCTACTGTCAACAACCTCCTTTGCCGGGGAGTTCTTTTCTTGCCTGTATCAACTTTCTCACCTCTCACCTACACCATTCAAAATCCTGAACTATATAAACAAACCTGAAAAAAAAAAAAAAATTAGGTTGCTCTAGATGCTCATTAATCCATCGAGTGAGGTTGTCCTTATTGCCAGTCAGTCTCAACCCGTTTTTCCTCAAGTAGAGCTTAGATTGCTCCACTTTCAATTTTTCAATATGTTAGTCTGTCACCAAACGATGACAGCCAAAATTTCATCAGTACACCATACAAATTGAACAAGATCATTTTTTTCTATCATTTCTGTTATAGGTGGAATATAAAGGATATACATATATATGTATACACCAATGGCAGTGAAGGAAAATATAAAACTTGTAGTAGAATTTATATAAATTTGTTTTCTTAGAAACCAACTGAAGCCTTTTCTGAAAACCAGTGCCTGGGCTGATTAGAAGTACTAAGAGCAAGTTCAGCGGTAGTCCTTTGGCCGGTCTCCACCTAGGATTGGTGAGGTGGTGACCATGAATTGGGAAAAAGAAGCTTCCACCGGTAAATTTGTAACCAGCCAAAGTGAGGATTTTCATAACCCAGGCCAATAAAAAAGGCAAGCCTATGACATAATTCTTGACCCAGCCTTGCCGGTTTCCAGCTCGGCCCTCTGCAATCGTGGGTGACATCATGCAGCTAAAAGAGTGAGCTGTTGGTGAGCACGCGACTCAATGCTATTAGCTTCTTCTTTGAAACCAATGTTTTTTTTCTTTCTTTGAAACCAATGTTGGGCCGTTTGTATTAAAGTCTCCATCCATAGCATTCAATTAATATGTTTGCAATTAATATGTTAAAGTCTCCATCCATAGCATTCAATTAATATGTTTGCAATTAATATGTTAAAGTCTCCATACATAGCATTCAATTAATATGTTTGCAATTAATATATTAAAGTCTCCATAGTATTAAAGTCTCCATACATATTAAAGTCTCCATCCATAGCATTCAATTAATATGTTTGCAAATGTAATTAAAACAAGGGGGCTTCTATTCATACCTCCAAAATTGGCATTTGGACCTCTTTCTTTTTTCAAATGATAGTTGACTTTATCAACTCATATCAAATTACCAATAAAGGCACAAAAGAGAAAGAAAGAAAAATTAAGTAAAGTCTTTTCCCTTTTAGAGGTATGAAATCAACAAATGGTCATCCTCATGCCATTTTTTCCCTTTTGTTTTTGTTATGGTCTTCATCCTTACCAAGCAGCGGAGAAATCAACAGACCAGTTCCTTACTTTGTAGTTCCTCGAGTCAATTTCGAATATGCAATATTTTCTAACCAAAACACCAACAGACCACTTTCTCTTAAAATCATACTCATCCATTGAAGCATACTGTTCCCATCGAGCAAATATATGAAACGACGAAATCTTAGGAAGTTGAAGAAATGAACTGCTCTTGGCCTCTAAAGATGCATATGCCTCCAAAATACAACAATAAGGGAGGGGGAGCTATTAATCGAAAGTTTATTTTTTATTTTTTTTTATTTTTTTTATTTTTTTAGCTTAGTTGTATCAAGAGTATAATAATATTGTGAAATGTTCAAAAATTGATGGAGGTCTAACTACCGATTTTGGAGGTATATGAATAAAACATTCTAATTTTTTTTATTGATATTATTGGATGATGGGGTATTATGGGAAAATTAGGGAGGTGTAGATAGCATATTGGTTATTTGTAAAAGTAAGTTGGAGGTCTAAATACCAATTTTGGAGATATGAATAGAAGCTCCCTTAAAACAAGGGGCTTTTTTTCTTAGGAGAAAAACGAACTATAAAACATAAAATTGCTAAGTTGATAAGAACGGCTGTACATAGAACTGTGCTCAAACCTGCTAATCTCATTAAACAAACCCTATCTTTCTTGCTTTGACATCCGATTTTGGAGGTATATGAATAAAACACTCTAATTTTTTTTTATTGATATTATTGGATGATGGGGTATTATGGGAAAATTAGTGTGCATATAGCATATTGGTTATTTGTAAAAGTAAGTTGGAGGTCTATTAAGTGGGAAAGTCTAAATACCAATTTTGGAGGTATGAATAAAACAAACGGGCTTTTTTTTCTTAGGAGAAAAACTAGCTATAAAGCATAAAATTGCTAAGTTGATAAGAACGGCTCTACATAGATCTGTGCTCAAACCTGCTAATCTCATTAAACAAACCCTATCTTTCTTGCTTTGACATCCGATTTTGGAGGTATATGAATAAAACACTCTAATTTTTTTTTTATTGATATTATTGGATGATGGGGTATTATGGGAAAATTAGTGAGGTGTAGATAGCATATTGGTTATTTGTAAAAGTAAGTTGGAGTTCTATTAAGTGGGAAAGTCTAAATACTAATTTTGGAGGTATGAATAAAACAAACGGGCTTTTTTTTCTTAGGAGAAAAACGAGCTATAAAACATAAAATTGCTAAGTTGATAAGAACGGCTCTACATAGATCTGTGCTCAAACCTGCTAATCTCATAAAACAAACCCTATCTTTCTTGCTTTGACATCTGATGCTGTTAATAAGATTTTTCTTTCATGCAAATTTTCGTGTTTAGTTCGCAGCAATTTATGTTCATGTTGATAACAATTTTAGAAGCAAAGATAATAACGTGTCACAATTTTTAGAATCACTAGCTGGATTAGAATTGGCGTCTCACTTTTGCATTTGATACTGCTAATTAGATTTATTTTTTATACAAATTTTGGTGTTAGCTAGCTTCAATCCTAGAACTTCACACATTCATGGTGAGTAGCAGTTTTAGCAAAACAGAACAGATATATTGTCTCAAATTTCAGAATCACCATCCCTGATCAAAATTGACTTAATCTGATCATCATTGAGATTGCAGAGGTGCTTTTTGATTTTCTCTTCCAAGTTTGCAAAATTCTGATTTGCATAACATTCCTTGAAAGTATCATGGAACCCCAAAATGATCTTCTTATTAGCTTCTGTTATGTCAGACTTACTAATCAAACCTGCAACATCCCCGACCCAGTCGAGCGCATCAAAGGGAAAATCTCTAGCCAGAGCTACAAGTATCATGGTCTCCTGCAACAGTGATTGAAGCAACAATTGTGTCAAAAAATAAAGACAACTGAAACATTATTATGTCCTCACAAAAGGGTAAATGGACAGTGTTAGAAGTGCACCAAATTTGAAATGTCACTTGGACCTACAGCAGTGATTGAAGCAACTAGCAGTCCAGTGAGTTTGGAACCGTGATCTACAATTACTGCATTCCTCCGTTTGAGCAAGTTTTGTTCGTCACCATTGTTTCCTAGTTTCATTACTTCATCCAGAAAGTTCAAAGCCATTCTACAAAAAAGAGAAAGAAAAGGCATCACCTCTACGCCTCATGGGCGCAGATCCAATGGTATAATGTTTAATCTTTGAAATCAAAATAGAACAAAAGTTGATGAGACATAAACTCTAGAGCTCTACCAATATCTCCAAAACATAAAACACTACTTTCAGGTTCATACATATGAAAAAGAAGATGAGAACTTACGGTTAATCTCTGAAATCAAAATATAACAAAAGTTGATGAAACATAAACTCCAGAGCTCTACCAATATCTCCAAAACATAAATACACTAATTTCAGGTTCATACATATGAAAAAGAAGATGAGAACTTATGGCAATTATGAAGCATACCAAATAAAGTTGAAAGTCTCCACAAACTAAACTGCCCAGCTTAATGTTATGACAAGGTTAGTGCATTCTTTTTCGACAGTCCACACATAATTAACTGAAAAATACCCTAACCATATTCCTTCCACGCCAATGGAAGTTAAGGTTTGGTATAATCACACATCAACTACCGACTCTTTTACCGATCGTTCATCGTCTTTGAAGATGGTGATGCTCCTAAAAACAAGCGCGCAATTTAACCCTGCAAATGTATTGTAAGTATAGAATAAGTAGGGATCGTTCAAGCCGGGGATTATGGGTATACTTGTAATTGCAAAAACTAATAAAGAATTAATATAAGTATAAAGTATTATTTACAAAAATAAAACAAAGAAAGAAATATATACAAGTAAATACAAAAAGGGGGTTTAGAATTATAAAATCAAAAATTAAAATAAATAAAATAAAGAAAATGTAAAAACATATATACATGGGTGGAACGCAAGGAACAAAGATAAAAACCACATCCATATGAATGAAATCCAATCACAATTGTTATAGTTGATTATCTATGTCATGAGAAAGAAGTTGACCATGTGAAACGTTAGAAAGCAAACGATTTCCCATATTTTACTTTCCTTCAACATTTAATCTAAGTGAAAGCACCTAAATTAAACTATTGAACATGCAATCATAGTCTAGAAAGCTAGCTAATCAAAACACATTCAACGCATGAAGAACAAAGAAAGGATGTCAACCAAAGTGCACAACCTAGTATGAAAAAGTTCATCTATTTGCAATTCTCCTTAATTGATTTCGACTTTTGTCCAAAGCCTTTACTACTTATGAAATAGGTTCACAAAATTATTAGGTGAATTGTTTACCTAAATCTAGCTCCAATTACATGCATATATCCTAAGTTGGCCACCAAAGAACACATACATATAAAAGTTTTCTATAATCCAAAATCAATCAAGCAATCTCACATAAGCAACATAAAAATCAACATATAGAAATCACAACTTTATTTCAAAACATATAAACGAGCTTTAAACTTTTCCCTTAATGTCATGTTAACTAGAATTCATAACTCTATGAAATCAAACAAAGAAAATAGAAGAAATTATGAGATACACCATGAAAGATGGATGACAAGCCTTGAGATGAAGAACTTGAAGATCCTTGAAAGCAAGCAATCTTCTAGGGACGACACAAGGGTGGATGGCGGCAAGGATCTTAATGTATTGCATGACTTCTCCTCCTCCTTGGTTGAGACGAAGAGCTTCTGAAGACTAGAGAATGGAGAGAATTTTTTGTGTTTAGAAAAGAATGGGAGAAGTGGTGTTGTGTTGTGGTGTATTTAGAACGTCTAGAGAGGAGGGTATATATAGGGGAAGGCAAGGCTTCATGAATTTAATTTCCAAGGAATTTTCTGGTTGCACCATATAGCTCCAACCAATGAATTAATGCCACGTCAGCTCTGCCATGTCACTCAACCAATCAGGAAGCTCCAAAATAACTCCATAATCTTTTCAAATATATTATTGCTGATTTTCCCAAGATTTTATCTGATTTTTCTCTTAATTTTCGGCCAAAATATTCTTGAGTGAAAATAAGAATGAATCTGGACTTGTTTTGGACATTTTCTCCCTTAAATCTCTCGTGGCATCATTATCCTTGATCCACTCTTGATTTTTACATTAAAATTGCAGATTTTATTCTCTAATTTCAGCCAACATATCTTGAGGAAATTGAGGAACGAATTTGGACTTGTTTTGACTTTTTCTTCCTTGATATTCTCCTTGATTTTCACATTATCTCCATTATTCCCATGACAAAAATCAGATTTAATCTCCCAAAATATCTCCAACGTCATCATGTGGTCTCCTAATGCCTGCAGGTTTCCTAGCCTCATCAGGATTCTTGCGTTGACTGGAATTCCTAGTTGGACCAGGAAAATTCCATTTCTTCATTTCGGCTCATTTCCTTGTCATTTATTCCAATGTACCTAGAAAATAGAAACTAAATTAAAAATGATTAAGTAAAGGAAATAATTATTAAACGTTGCATAAAATGCTCCTATCAGATGGTAAGATTTCTAGCAGTGACAGTGAATTGTGGTTGTTTTATCCTCTTCAACGGTTCTGCAGTCTAGAGCTCTATAAGCTGGGCGGAAGATCTCATTTGTCAGTGCATGTCAAGAAGCACACAGGTAACTTGAAAGTAACACTTCCAATTAACCCATGTTACACTTGGCTTAAAAATATAAAACTAGAAATATTAAAAAAAAAAAAACACAAATACATAATTGGCGTGCATTCTTTTTCTGACAATCCACACATAATTAATTGAAAAATACCCAAACCATATTCCTTCCACGCCAATGGCAGTTAAGGTTTGGTCTAATCACACATCAACTACTGACTCTTTTACTGATCGTTCATTGTCTTTGAAGTGATAAACCATATCATTCAAATGATTCAAATTCAAATTGAAGCTATTTCTTATCATCTGTTTAGATTCAAGTATCTCACCCTTCTTATCTTGTATTTTGAATTCTATAATATTTTTTGTTATGATAGAGTAGAATTCTATTTTGATATTGTAATCATCTAGGAATTTAATAATGTAAACGTCCATAAATACAATCATACTGAGCTTGATTTCTCAACCCATTCAACACAAACTCTATTCACTTCATGGTATCCAGAGCCCTTTAGTCTCACGACCAATTTTTTTTTTCTCTCCCACAAATCCAAATGGCCTCTTTCTCCTCCACTACCTCCTCCACCGTATCCTCCACCATTGCTTCCATATCCTCCACCACCGCCCCTTCCGTATCAAGCTTGATCACTCTAACTACGTCATCTGGCTTGCCCAATTAGTTCCTGTCTTCCATAGTAGAGGACTCATGGGCATTGTTGACGGCTCAACTCCTTGCCCTCCGTGCTTCATCAAAGATCAAGATGGTTAACTCATTGATGATGTCATCCTCGAGTTCGAACCTTGGTTGCAACAAGATCAAATGATCTTGGGATGGATCAATTCATCTCTCACTCCTGCTGTTTTATCCACTATTGCAAGATCCACCTCCTCTAGAACAACCTAGCAATCTCTTGAGAAGCGTTATGCTTCACCATCTCACAATCGCATCTTGCAGCTTTGTGGTGAGCTCATGCGCACAACTCGTGGTTCTTTTTTCATTTCTGATTACTTGGACAAAATAAACTCAATTGCTGATCAATTGGCTTTGGTTGGAAGGGGAACTTACTCACTATTGTAATGCACAATGTTGAAGCTCAGTATGAAACACGGTTAGTTCCGCTCAAGCCAGTGACAACCCCATTACTTATGATAATCTAGAAGCTTTTCTTGTCTGCTGAAAGAAGGTTCAATGAACAAGCTCAACCAGTTCTTGATGGCGTACCAACTGCCCTTCATGCTGCTAGACCAAGCGGATCAGGCCGTGGCTTTCCTTTTGATCGTCGTGGTGGCGCCTGTGGTCGCCCTATCATCTCACCTCCAAACACTTATACTGGTCGTAGCATGCCTCCCTCTCGAGCCCCTCCTCGTGCTCCTGGCTCCATCCTTGGTCCTACTTCTGGTAATCCTTTCCCACAACCTTCAGAACTGGTCATATAATATGTCAAATTTGCACTAGACCTGGACACTCTGCTTTGGAATGTTTCAAACACCTAAATCTGTCTTGCGAAGGTCAGGCTCCAAGTAAGAAACTTACTGCTTTGGCTGCCAATCAAGGTTTTTCCTCTTCTACATGGATCACTGACACAGGAGCTAATACTCACATAACTGGTGATATGAGTAACATTGCAAACCCGACATAGTAACATGGTCTTGATCCTGTTGATGGTGCTGGTAAAAATTCTCCCTTACCTATTTCTCATATTGGTTCTTCCCATCTCCACTTTCCCACTTCATCCTTTCATCTTAACAATATTTTACATTGTCCTACCGCTTCTCATAACCTTCTCTCTGTTTATAAATTTGCCAATGACAATTCATGTTATTTCATATTTTATCCCTCTTATTTTGTTGTGAAGGATCTTCATACCAAGAGGACGCTTTTTCGGGGTGAATGTGAGAACGGCCTCTATCCCTTTCGTCTAAATTCCAAGACCTCAGCTAATAATCCAGGGCTGTTTGCTCTCTATGGCACTCAAGTTTCATCGTCAATTTGGCATTTTCGCTTAGGACATCCAGCTAGTTCTACTTTATCAAATTTGCTTTCAAATAAATGTTTGCCTATCTGGGGCACGTCTAGGATCAAATTTTGTAATTCTTGTCCTCTTGGAAAGAGTCACAAATTACCTTTTAATTTATCAAATTCAGTTTCCCATTTTCCATTGGAATTGTTACATTCTGATGTTTGGACTTCACCATATTTATCTAATAGTGGTTACAAGTATTATCTGATCTTCATTTTTTATTTAAAGTTTTTTGGTCTATCTTATTTATTTTTATTCATTTTTTTTTCGTCTATCAATAATACCCTATTTATAATAATAAAATATAATAATAAAAAACTCGATTCAATTTATTAATAACTCAATCAAAATAAATACAATTATCCCCAAAAACAAAATGTTTGTTATGCTTAATATTTTAAGTTTGATCTGTATCTACCTTAATTCTGCTCTTTATTCCAGTAGTTTTTTCGTCGCCAAATTGCCCGAAGCCTACGCTTTTTTGAATCCAATTGTAGAGCGGGGTTTGAAATGATCCATGTTACGGAACCAAGACAACCTATCTTACTAATAAAAAAAGAAAGGGTTAAGGGCCTTCAACGCCTATAAATAGAAGCTTCTTTCGGTCTCTCTTTGGCAAAGGGAACTTAGAAGTAGGCAAGAAAGAGCTTTGAGTAGCCATGGCTATCGCTAACAGACTTGCGATAATTGAGCAAGAAATACGTCAGGTGGAAAACGAGAAGCTCATGGGCTTAGTCTTACTTCACCGTCGAGAAACGAAAGAAGACTTCCACCTCCAAGTTTAACTCAGACGTAGCTCGCTTCTTTTTGGGTGTGAAGCAGTGTCAAACCAAAATACTGATTTCTCTCTATATACATGGCTATTTCCAATGCGTTTAAAATCTGAAGTATTTGGGATATTTGTCAAATTCAAAGCCTATGTTGAAAATCTTTTGTCATGCAAAATTAAAACATTGCAAACTGATGAAGGTGGGGAATTTAAAAATAATGCTCTCAAATCTTTTCTTGACACTCATGGAATCGGTCTTCAGTTCTCTTGTCCAAAATATCCTGAGCAAAATGGAATCGCTGAACGTAAACACTGACATATTGTCGAAATGGGTCTCACATTACTCGCTCGCCTTCCTCATATTAGGTCGATGCCTTTAACACTGCTATTTATACCATAAACAGACTTCCTTCTCGTGTTCTTAATCTTGTGTCACCTTATCAAAAACATTTTCATCGTGTTCCAAATTATAATTTTTTTTCTTGTTTTTGGATGCAACTGTTTTCCTAATCTTCGTTTCTACAATACCAATAAACTCCAACTTAGATCCAAACTATGTGTTTTCATTGGTTATTCTCTCCAACACCATGGCTATCGTTGCCTTGATCTCTCTATAGGCAAAGTCTATCTCTCTAGACACGTCGTATTTGACGAGGATTCTTTTCCATTCAAACAAGTCAATCTCACAACTCCGAAGGCATCCTCTATCTCACCAGACACAGGTTCAAACTCCTTTCCTTATCTAATCACCACTTTATCTTCTCCTATTAAATCTACCTTATCCCCTTCGTTGCCTTCACCACCACCTAACCAAATTTTATCCTTATCTTCACCGCCTCCCAATCATCTAGTTAATTCCCCTACATCTTCTGCAAGTCAATAAATAATAATTCTCCACTACCTGACAGTAGCCCTCCTATCCCACTTCTTAATTCAAATACACCAAATACCAACTCTCCCACTCTAGTCATAATTCCTTATAATCCTCCACAATGATCTAATCCTATCTCTACGTCCAATATTTCAAACACTCACCATCCAACTTCAAATACCACTTCAATCATCACCAACTCTCCTCATAATAATTCACTCATTCAACCGGCTCACCAAGCACCATCATTGATTAACTCCTCTTCCCAACCTAATATGGTCACGTGAAGCAAAACCAGGACTCTCAAGCCAAACCCAAAATATGCTCTAAATGCCTCTATTATATCAGTGAAGTTGAACCAGCTTGTTTTAGCAAACCAGTGCAGCATGCTCAATGGAGAAGTGCAATGAGTTCTGAATTCAAAGCACTACAGAAAAGTGGTACATGGCAAACTTGTTCCCGCTCATCCCACTATGAATATTCTCCCTTGCAAGTGGGTGTTCCGCATTAAAAAGAAGGCAGATGGCAGTATTGAGCGTTATAAGGCTCGCTTAGTCACAAATGGGTTTCACCAGCAAGAAGGTGTTGATTTTCTGAAACTTTCAGCCCGGTCATCAAGCATACTACCATTCGACTTATCATTGCTCTTTCAGTTCATCACAAGTGGCCTATTTGACAACTCGATGTTCATAATGCATTTTTGAATGGATATCTCACTGAAGAAGTGTACATGCGACAACTTCACGGATTTGTTGATCCTAACTTTCCCTCTCATGTGTGCAAGTTGGTTAGATCTCTCTATGGTCTAAAACAGGCTCCAAGAGTCTGGTTTAAGAGGTTTTCTAATTATTTGTTAGAACTTGGCTTTGAAGAGTCCAAGGTAGACTACTCTTTCTTTATATACAGAGATGGAAACATTACTGTCTTCTTACTTATCTATGTCGATGACATATTGATCACTGGAAACAGCTCAGCTCATATTGATACTCTCATCCATTAACTAAACCTACAGTTTTCAATGAAGGATCTTGGTTCATTACATTACTTCCTTGGAATTGAAGTTCAAAGGAAGTCACATGGTCTCTCTCTTACTCAAACAAAGTATGTCACTGATCTTTTGAAACGCACGAACATGATAGATGCCAAGCCTCGACTCCGGCAGGAAGTGGAAAGGGCCTAAGTATTCATAAGGGTACCTTACTTTCAGATCCAACTCAGTACAGAAGCACCGTTGGAGCTTTCAGTGTCTTACTTTGACAAGACCTCACATTACTTTTGCTGTCAATCAGGTCTGCAAGTATATGCATCGACCAACTACACCATTGGGTTGCTATTAAAAGAATAATTCATTACTTGAAACACACTCCCACTCACAACCTATTCTATCAACCTAGCTCTCTCTCCATTACTATTTTTTCTGATGCAGATTATGTCAGAGATCCAGATTATCTCCATTCTACAGGAGGGTATTGTGTGTATCTTGGCAAAAACATCATCTCTTGGAGTTCTAAAACTCAACATACTATGTCTTGCTCAAGCACTGAGGTTGAGTATCGCCAATTGGCTTACACGACAGTTGAGATTTCTTGGCTTCGTTCTCTTTTCAAAGACTTACAGCTATCTCTTACATGTCCAAAAATTTGGTGCGACAACATTAGCTCAATTTCTCTAGCTTCTAATCCACTTTTTCATACGCGTACAAGACATCTCGAGGTAGACTACCACTATGTCAAAGAAAAAGTCATCAGAAAAGAACTAGATGTTGATTACATATGCACTTAAGATCAGCTTGCTGACATATTTACCAAAGGACTGTCTCCAGTTCGTTTCAAGCTATTGGCTTCCAAGCTTCCTGTGGTTGCCCACTTGATCAGTCAGCTTGCGGGGGGATGACAAACCATATCATTCAAATGATTCAAATTCAAATTGAAGTTGTTTCTTATCATCTGTTTAGATTATAGTATCTCACCCTTCTTATCTTGTATTTTGAATTCTATAATATTTTCTGTTATGATATAGTAGAATTCTATTTTGATATTGTAATCATCTAAGACTTTAATAATGTAAACATCCATAAATACAATCATACTGAGCTTGATTTCTCAAGGCATTCAACACAAACTCTATTCACTTCATGAAGATGGTAAATCTAAAAAAAAAAAAACGTTTGACTAAACATTTACGCCAACCCAATTAAGTTGTTGGATTCAGATAATCCTTAAGATTGGATTAGTATGACACAATCCTTAAGATTTCTTTTACTGATCTTTGATCGTCTTATTGGTCTCATGAGAATCCATTGAGGTTGTTTTGACATCTTCAATAGTACTTTATGTAGAGTACTGCAGTCTAGAGCACTATAGCTGTACAGAGGTTGGAAGAGGATCTAATTTCTTGCAAAGGGAGTTTTGAGGACATTGGATTAGTATACTATAAAGGAACATAAGAAGTTTGAAAGCAATCTTCAATCAACCTATATTTTATTATTCAGGGTGGAACTTAAGGAAAACAACCAGCTAAACAACACAACATTTTATACTCTTCAGGTTGGGCTAAAACAGACAGAAACTAGTTGGAGGGTTGAATTGTTCAATACATGCTGCTAATGGAGGAATATACCTTGGTTGCGGAAGTAGTGCAAACAAGTGGGGTAAATAACTAAAAAAAATTCAATGGCGTATAACAAATAACCTTTGGCCTATTTTAGTTTAACTTGTATGTTTACCATGGAGGGATGGAAATTTACCTGTGCGGATGCATAGATCCAGTTATTGAGCATCTGATAATATTTTCAAAGGTCCTGGATGACAAAACGATGCTTGATAGAACCAGAGACATGTGCGTGCCAATGTAAATAAACAACCTGCCATCTTCGGAATTGCAAAAAAAATCCAACAGTACATTTAAGTCAGCTACACATAATATATGGGTCAGGGAATATTTATGGCTCATAGCTCAAGAAACCTTTACCTCACTGTCTGTAAAAAGATGTTCTGTATGCCAAAAGAATCTTAAAGCTGATTCATACACCCTTTCGTCTTCAAACTTCTGCACACAACAAGCAGTGCGTAGTGAAAAATTCATAAACATAAATGAAAAGCAAAGGAACAATGTGTTAGAATTAATACTTTCCTGCTCCATCTGCGAATGTTCGCTACAAAAGCGTTCTCGAGATGAGTGTGTTCGCGAGATGAGTGCATTTGCTGAGAATGTTAGCTAAATTGCGTTCGCGAGATGACGACACTGAGGCGAAAAGTCATAAGCAAGTTCACTGAGAAGTAGTGTTCGCGAATAACAGTCCGCTGAATAACTAAGTCTGTTCGCTGCACAAAACTTTGATGCGGTGAAAGATATTTTACAGCCATTTGCATTACTGTTTGCTTCACTCAAATCTAAGCTAGATATTTTGTATCTAAAGTACTTTTAATCTATTTTAATATGCTTTTATTCTAGATATTTTGTAAGTTAATCTTGTACCCTATATAAGGGAAGAGTTGATGTGAAAGTGAGATCAGAAAAGAGAACAATTTTGAAACTTAAAGCACAACGTTTGCTGAGTTTTTGTTAATCTGTTCATGCTTCATTTGCTACTGCGAATTAATCAAATCAACAAAGTTGTGGTTTCGATTATATTTTATTCAAATACAAAATAGAAGCTATCCAAAAATATCCCAACATGGTATCAGAGCTCTGTTGATCAATATCAACTGGGTCATATCAACTGTTGAAAAAAAAAAGAAAAAAAAAAAGAAAAACAAGGTACTGATCTAATATGGCTAGTTCAAGCAACTCATCAGAAATCAGAGTTCCAATCTTCAATGGAGAGAACTTCGACTTCTGGATGATCAAGATGAGAACCATGTTCATCTCACATGAACTATGGAGTTATATATATGGATGAAGGCTATACGTACAGTTCCAGAAAACTGAAAATATGTCTTATGCTCAAAAATTGGAGCTGAAGACAAACATAAAGAAAGATGCAAAAGCTCTAGGCATACTGCAAAATTAAGTCTCAGATGAGATCTTTCCAAGAATCTCAAATGAAGGAATAGCCAAAGTAGCTTGGGATGTTTTGCTGCTTGAGTTCATTTTCTCATATTAGGTTAGAGCTGTTAAACTTCAATCTTTGAGAAGAGATTTTGAGTATACTAGAATGAATGAGACTGAATTGCTAAATGATTATAGTACTAGACTGACTGATATTGTAAATCAAATGAAAACCTATGGTGAATCCATTACAGAGAAGAGAATAGTCCAGAAGATCCTTATGAGTCTAAATAAAAAATATGATGCTATATATAATCTATATTATAGAGGAGACTAGGGATATGGAAACTCTTGGAGTACAAGATGTGATGGGGACACTTAAGGCTTTTGATCAAAGGTTAATAAGTGATGATGAACCATCTGAAAAAGCTTTTCAAACACTGAGTCTTAGCTCAAATCAAAAGAATGATGAGCCATTTAGTTCTAATTCAGAAAAGGGAAACCAAAAGATGAAGAAGAACTAGAAAAACAACTGGGAAAGCAGCACATTATCCCATTTCCAAAAGGGAAAGCATGAAGAGCCAAAGTTCCACTTGAGTTAGTTCATTCTGATGTGTGTGGTCCAATGAAGACCATAACTGAAGTTGAAAATAGATACTTTCTAACGTTCATTGATGATTATTCAAGAATGACTTGGGTTTATTTCCTAAGGCAGAAGTTTGATGTGTTCTTTAGTATTCAAGAAGTGTCAAGCAATGGTTGAGAGACAATCTGATCTTAAGATCAAAGTATTGAGAACAGACAGAGGAGATGAATATACATCAAATGAGTTTGGGAATTTCTGTGCAGACATTGGCTTGGGAAGACAACTCATAGTCAGCTATGCACCGCAACAAAATGGGGTAGCTGAAAGGAAAAATTAAGCATCTTGGGATTGGAATCAAGGTTCAGTCCTTCAGTTTTGAACCAGATACCCTCAAGTGGTTAACACTTGGGTTTCTGCCACTCCAGGCTTCAATTGGTGTCATTCCTTGCACAGCTGTTGTTGGATGCCTGTTCATCAGATACACTGCGGTGTTGACAACTTCTGCCCAAAATTTTTGAGCATCTTCTGTCATGTAGCGTTGATTTTGCCATTTCCACAATTGTTCTATTTTTCCTTTCAGCTACCCCATTTTGTTGCGGTGCATAGCTGACTATGCACCTTGATTCCAATCCCAAGATGCTTAATTAAGTTTACACCAAAATGGCTTAAACTGAAGGACTAAACCTTGATTCCAATCTCAAGGTTCAGTCCACTAGAGAAATCATCTTGGGATTGGAATCAAGGTTTAGTCCTACAACAAGATGTGCAAGATAATATTGTTCAAAATGAACAAGAAGTTTCAGAACAGGTGGAACATGATCCACTACAATAGTCACCACCTCACAGTCCTCAACAACCCTCACTAGCACCTTCAAATGCACAATCAACTCCCAGCTCAACACCGATCAGTTGAGAAGCTTGAATGATGTGTATGAAAGCTGAAATGCATGCTTGTTCGTACCTGAACATTTTGAAGATGCTGTGAAAGAAGATGAATGGAGAGCTGCGATGAAAGAGGAGATAAATTTAATTGTGAAGAGCAATACATGGGAGCTGGTTGATAAACCAGATAATAAAGATGTTATATGTTTAAAGTGGATTTACAAAACTAAGCTAAATGCTGATGGTTCTGTACAAAGAAACAAAGCAAGATTGGTGGAATAAGGGTACGCACAGATACCTGGAGTTGATTTCAATGAAACTTTTGCACCAGTAGCAAGGCATGAGACCATAAGAGGTCTGATTTCCATTGCTGCACAAAAAGGCTAGTTTCTGCACCAGTTAGACCTAAAGTCTGCATTTCTAAATAGAGTGTTAAAAGAAGAAGTGTTTGTGGAACAACCACAAGGTTTCATCATCAAGGGTAAATAGCAGAAGGTTTACGAACTGAATAAGGCTCTTTATGGTTTGAAACAAGCCCCAAGAGCTTGGTATGGTGAGATCGATTCCTATTTCACAGAAAAAGGGTTTCAAAGGAGTGAAAATGAACCTGCCCTTTACACCAAAATTGAAGGTAAATCAAGCATTCTTATTGTCTCCTTATATGTTGATGATTTGGTATTTACTGGAAGTTGTGAAAAAATGATTTCAAATTTCAAGTCTAATATGATAATGACATATGAAATGAGTGATGTGGGAATCATGCATTATTTTCTGGGAATTGAAATAGTTCAATCAATGGAGGGAATCTTCATTACACAGAAAAAATATGCAAAGGCAATTCTAGAGAAGTTCAAGATGTTTGGTTGCAAATCTGTTGCAACACCTCTAGTTGTCAATGAAAAATTTCAAAAAGAAGATGGAAGTGGTAGTGCAAATGAGAGTATATACAGAAGTTTAGTGGGAAGTTTGCTTTACTTGACAACAACAAGGCCAGACCTTATGTATGCTGCAAGTCTGTTATCCAAATTTATGCACAAGCCAACCAAAGTACACTATGGAGCTGCAAAGAGGATCCTGAGATACATTCAAGGTACAATTGACTTTGGAATTATATATGTATGAGAAGAATGTGGAACCAAAACTCTTTGGTTTTTGTGATAGTGATTGGGGAGGCAGTGTAGATGACTTGAAAAGCACATCTGGGTATACTTTCACACTTGGAACTGGTGTATTCTCTTGGGCTTGAAAGAAGCAAAAATCAGTGGCCTTATCTATAGTTGAAACTGAGTATGTGTCTGCATCTATTGCTACTTCACAAGCAATTTGGCTCAGAAGAGTCATCGAAGATTTTGGTGAGAAACAAGAATCTCCAACAACCATTCTCTGCGACAACAAGTCTGCAATTGCAATGAGCAAGAATCCTGTATATCTGGGTTGGGCAAAACATATTGCCTTCAAGTTTCACTACATCAGGGATGCAGTTGAAGAGAATGAAGTGGATTTGGTCTACTGTAATACTGAAGACCAAGTTGCAGATATCTTCACCAAAGCTTTACCAAGAGAGAGGTTTGAATACCTCAAAGGCCTACTTGGAGTGAAGAAGCAAAGCATTAAGAGGGAGTGTTAGAATTAATGCTTTCCTGCTCCATCTGCGAATGTTCGCTAAAGTGCGTTCGAGAAGTGAGTTCGCTGCGAATGTTCGCTAAAGTGCGGCTGCGTGATGAGGTCACTGCGGGGAAAAGTCAGAAGCGAGTTGGCTGAGAAGTAGTGTTCGCGAATAACAGTTCGCTGAATAACTAAGTCTGTTCATTGAAGGTTTGAGTCCATTCGCTGTGCAAAACTTGCTGCGGTGAAAGATATTTTACAGCCACTTGCATTACTGTTTGCTCCACTCAAATTTAAGCTAGGTATTTTGTATCTAATATACTTTTAATCTAGTTTAATATGAATTCATTCTAGATATTTTGTAGGTTAATCTTGTACCCTATATAAGGGAAGAGATGGTTGATGCTTAAAAGGGGGATCAGATAGAAGAACAATTCTGAAACTCAAAGCACAACGTTTGCTGAGTTTTTATTCATCTGTTCTTGCTTCATTTGCTACTGCAAATTAATCAAATCAACAAAGTTGTGGTTTCAATTATATTTTGTTCAAATACAAAGTAGAAGCTATCAAAAATATCCCAACAATATATGACTGATGGAAGTAGCAGTACTTCTGGTGTTAGTAGAGCAATAAACAAGTGATCTGTCATAACTCATGGCTCGACCAGAGAGATTGCAGAAGATATCCAAGCATTTCTCATGAGTTGCCTGATTTACGAGCAAGCTCAGCAAAACGTGTGAAGTCATCAACAAAGAAACTGCGTAAAACCCTAGGCCAGATTTACATTGACCCACATCTAGCATGCAGAATGAAAATATTGGTAGCAAAGGATCACTTACCTTATACGTCAGTGTCTCAGTTAGTTCTCAAAGAGCCATTGAAACAAAGATGAAAGGAGGTGGAGGTAATGATGATGTGATTTTATCCATTAGGAACGATACCACTAAGAAAAGCATTTTGAACGGTTATAAGTCTCAGAAGCATATAAATGTCACAAGTGCCAGTGCTCTTCATTAAAAATTTCAGGGAACCTATCAAGTTATCAACCTATCGTAGCCAGGACTTCAAGCTCTGAATGGAGAACCTAGCACTTTTAACTTTTTCCACAGAGACAGGACCATAGCCGTCTTACAAAAATATCTGGTACTAGTTGGATAGCTAACACAGTAAACTCTAGCCAGTAGATAAAAGAAGGACAAATAATCTAAAAAGAACCATACGTGAGAGGCTAACAAGAACATAAGAATAACATGTGCAAAGCAAATACTGATAAGAAAAGAAAAACATTAATTCAAAACCAAAGTAATACAATCCATGAATCTAAAAGTGCTCCGGACTAAAACCCAAAACTAACATATTTTGCAGATAGGACACGACCATTCTATGTCGAACCACCGATTGAGGCAGTACCTATGAAAAATGTGCAGACATGGCAAGCAAGAAACTTCAAAATCACACTCCCTTAAACAAATAGGACATGAGCTGCCGGCAGGTACGTCAGTCACAAGTTTCAAATAGTAAAGTGATGCAGATTCCATAATCTCGATGTCATAGATGTCAACATTGTAAACAAGAACATGATCATCATTAAGTCCAAATCCAAATGAATAGATTATGTCGAACTCATGATAAGTACAAAAGTAAAACTAGTGTGTTCTAGTTTAGGAATTCTGTATGAGAAGAATGGAAGTGAATTTCAAGCTTGTACAGCAAGTCAAGACCCTAACTTAATTGTACGACACTTCGAAAAGTAACAGATCAGTTCACCATGGATCAAAGACGAGTAGCAAATTAAAGGAATTTGAGACCAGGCCCTCTTCTTTATATGCACTAAGTTCATCCCTGGTCCATCACTTTCATCAATAGAGACAATTAGAAGAGAAGCCACAAAAGAACTAACAAGCGATATACTCCTAGTGTTATAAACTTGGGGGTGTGTAATGCGAACTGTTGAGTATGAAAACACAGCTTTCTCTAACTCTAACATAGTAACCTGCTGTGGTGCTGCTGACCATCCTTACAGAAAAGGCATAATTGAGCTGATCCACCAAAGGCTTATTGGAGTCCAATGATAAAGATTGAAGAACTACCAGTCTTCCAATACAAATAGCAGCAAGTTTCCCAAAATCTAAATTGATTTCAAAATTTTATCAAGTGCAAGATCGAGAGCTTCTACCCGCATCAAGGTGGGTAAATATACCATTAACCGAGGGCTCTCGGTAAACGCCATCTTTTTTGTGTTGCTGATGGGGCAAAGCAGCGTCAACTTGGAGAAGCTAACAACATTGACTTGAATGTTGAAGTTCACTATCTAATTTAGTTAATGATGAACTTTCAAAAACTGAATTGAATGTTGGATTTGGGCTTCATCATTAACATTAATGTCAGGCAAGAACCATAACTAGACCTGATTGTCACCCAGTTATGCGCATATTTCTGATTTTCTGAGTAGCATCAATAAAACAAATAGGTAAGCAAAACCAAACCCTTGATAATATTGAAGAAAATCGGAAGCTTTTTTGGTATACTCTTTTACTGCCTTCGTATATACCAGAGTATTTCATTGTCTGATTATATACTAGAGCCATTTGTAGATTGAAACAGAAATGAGTTGACAATGAGGAACTCGAGCAAACTAAACAGCTTCTCGGCTTCTCCCGCTAAAACTTTTTTCTATTTCTTGTGTTTAATACGTCACATGTAATGGATCTTTCAAACACGCAAAACCATAGACTATTAATAAATTCAGAAATTTATATTTCAAATATCATCAATCGAATCTATGAAAAGATCAGAAAATAACTTTTGGTACTTTACGCAATGCAATCTGAAGAATCCCAGTTTCCAGACTAAAACACCATAAACCAACTGAACTATTAGAATCGTCCCAGTTTTTGAACTAGGAGGTTCTCTATTTCAAGTCTCTTCTTCATCATCAACCCATACTTGGGGACCAAATGTGTCTCTGGAATCGCCGCTAGTCTGCATTTGAGAGATGTCTTCTGAATCTTATCCCCGTACATGCAGGAGAAGGGCACAAAACTACCCTTTTTGCTGCATACCCAACCGTGAGCAGCCCTCAATGCAGCTCCTAGAGAAGCCGAATCTATAAAGAAGACCAAGTGATTACCCCATCAAGCTAATAATGAATGGTGTAAAACAAAGATATAAGCAGCATAAAAAAGGACGATCCATGAGATAAACTTGTTTGAGAAGTAGGTTTAGTAATGATGTACACATTTGAGTATCCTAGATAAAGATATAAAGAGATTTGGCACTTCATTTGAAAATAGGAAAGACATCAAAAGGTGTACAACCCTTACCAGGTCTTTCAACTGTGTAGACCTCACATCCAAAAATATTTGCTGCTATGCCCAGGATGTGGCGATTTACAGACCCACCTCCAGTAGCTATTATTCGTTTTGGAGGGTAAGGCATTCCAAATCTTTCTGCATGACCTCGCATTGACAGGAACTGTCCCTCTATTACTGCTCGGCACTGGCAAAAAGTCTTTCTTAGGAAGAGTTATGTAAGATATCATCTACCTATCTGAACCATAACCATTTACGAATACAAACCTCAGCAGAACGGCCAAATTCCTGCTGCTCTTCACGTACACTCACACCCTCCAAAGTATCACCCGTGAAATTTTCGAGAACGTACCAATGGTAACCAACTGGAAGCATAAACCGAAGTTATTTCTAGCTTGTTGCTTCCTACTTCTTACTTTCGTGATAGAATTATAGAACTAAATAGTTAAAAGGCTGATTAAGCATGCAATGCAGAAAGGTTACCACCTTTTTCAACAGAAAAGAAAAACAAGACCACAAGGCAAACAATCATGGAAGCAACAGTGAAGAGTTAAACCTCCCCTATAGATTTGATTATTAGCCTCTGTTTCAGCCTATGTAATTCCCAAAGAAAAATTAAGAACCAGCCCTTTAGTCAAAGTAGGTTTGGCACAATTGTTATTAGGCTGAAACCAGAGAATCTTTTAGAGAAACCCCAAGACAGGAAATAAGGCTAATCACAAAAATATGCCTAATATGGACAGACATTAGCGACGAAATTAGAAGTATGAATAGAGAAAATATTTATGAAAAGAGCCCAACCTGGAAGTGGGGGAAGAATTTCGTGCTCTTTGTAGTAGAAACCCATCTTCCCATCTATAGCAGAAACCACTATGTAAAATGGAGAATAGATAACAATAACTCCAGAAAGAAAGAAGCTCAGATAAGACCTATACCATTTAGTACTGGTGTATGTGTAAGGTTCCCACTGAAATCTTCCCAACAACCACGCGCATGGCGGTTGCGAATATCTATAACAGAGATTCAGGTCATACTAGGAAACTACAAGGTATATTGCAACTTGAACTGAATCTCACATACCTTCACGAGTTAGAGACCCATTCTTGTAACACAACATTACCATGTAGCCTTTTATGTCAACAGGATTAGGGAAAACATGTCCCTCCAACCCAGGATGAGGATCATCAGTAATCCCAAAGACCTGAGCAACCACAATAGGAAAATTACAACAGAGGAAATCACTAAGAATGAAGAGACACCGAAGCTTAAATAGTCACTTATAAGGAAACACTTGAAATACTGATCATGACACATGAGATATCATACTTTTACTGAATGAAACTTTTAAAAATACATTGCCCTATGCTCTAAAAGATAATGCAGTTGGCATGACAATGGATCATGTGAGGTAAATTTCTTCTTTTTGTTTTTGTTTGTTATTAAAAGAGGAGGAAAGAAAATATGACAGACAAAAGAGAGATGAAGGGGAGAGCATGAAGACATAGAATAACTTCAGAAAACAAAAACTGAAAAGCCATTTGAAATTGCTTTCATTTATTTTTGTTAGTATTTGTTCTCCTTCTCTCAAACTAGTCTCATCTCTCTTCTATCGCTCTTATTATTCTGCACTTTCATTCCTTTAATTACAAGAAAAATAAGAGAACAAAAAACAAAGACTTTAACCCAAGCAGACCCTAAGAATTACTGCTTCCACTTACAGTGTCACTTGTGCCAAGACTCAATCCAAGATCCCCAGGGGTACTTAGTGTTAAGCCTGCACATCAAAGGTGCTTCCAATGATAAGTTAAGAACCAACCAAAACATAGGAAAGCCTCTACCAAATGAAGCATAAACTACAGCAGAATTTTAAAGACATTCACCAGTTCATTGGATAATTACAGTACTAGTGACGTGAAGAAGTGATTTAAAGGGTCCACTTAGGAAAATAAGAAAATCAGGCACCTGCAAGGCTGTTAGGGTTGTCTCCTGACCACTGAATAACCAAGCAATTATTGTTGAACTTATATCTGAAAAGAGAGACTAAGACAGTAAGTACACATGAATATACAATTGGTGTCTAAAATCACGACAGAGAGTAGTTCTTTTTAATATAAAAAATTATTGCCTGCATTTTTTATAACGACAAACTCCCTTTTCATCCTCATTTCCCAGCTTATATTTTGAAGGGGAAATTCATAAAGGATACAATTATTGCATATTAATGAGTCACAACCCTAAGACACAAAGGAAAAACATAAGAGCATAAAAGCGGACTGTTGCGTTCTTTCAAACATAAATGTACTCCTCGTTATCTCAATACCACTTTTTCTTTATGTTACTAAAATTTTAAATCATCATCAACATTCCTTATGCGTAAATATGAGGGATCAAGGGGGAAAAAAAAATCTAACCGCACCAGGGAAAAAAAAAACAACGGTGGTGACCCAAATCCATGGGGTAGCTTCAATTTTAAAGGATCTATAACCATAATTTCTAAGGGTGAAATTGCAAGAACATAATAAACGACATCAATAACCTCACAACTGCCTGAAAAAAAGGAGAAAAGAAAGAAAAAAAAATAACTGCCACTAACCTCTCCGCGAAATAGGGGGCAATACGACCAGCGACAGCATGTGCAGGGGCCAGTTTTCCAAGTTTTTCTGCCAGGCCAGGGGCAGTAGCCTTCAATAAACATACACCACGAAAATTAATTAAATTGGAACAATGATTACCAGACTGATCACTGAAAAAAAAAAGAATAATAAAAATTTCATGTTAAAGTGACAGACCTCTAATACTATTTCAGACCAGGCCCTTTTCTTTATATCCATCAAGTTCATCCCTGCACCATCAGTTTCATCAATAGATGCATATCCCCCAATTAGAAGAGATGCCATGAAAGAACTAACAAGGGAGATCCTCTCAGTATTGTTATAGACTTCAGGATGTGTCTCGAATATTTTCTTGATCTGTGGTCCAGTGAACCTTTCATAAGCGCGTGATCCTGTCAGTTTGGATAACTCCAATGCTCCACCAACAGCATTCTCTAATTCTTTGCACTGTGCAGTGGTGCTGCTGTCCATCCACACCGGCGATTCCTTAACAGAGAAAGCATCATTGAACTGATGCACCAATGGCTTCTTGGGGTCCAAAGATGATAATATTGAAGAACTCCCAGTCTTCCAGTAGACACTCCCATGTTGCTGCCCACTACCAGAAACAGCAGTAATCTTCTCAAAATTTAAATTTGATTTTGAAAGTTTATCAAGTACGAGATCTAGAGCCTCTATCCACATCAAGGTGGGTGAAACTATTCTCCCATCAACCGAGGGGTCTCGGTAAACTCCATCTTTGGTGTTGTAATGGGGCAAAGCAGTGTCGTATTGGATAAGCTCTGTCGTAACAATGTTGAGATTGGAGTCTAGCACAGTTGCCTTCAGCGACCTTTCGAGTACAAAGAAAAACAAATAAAAATCAAGTTTCAATTTAGATACAGAGCATCAGATCTCATATATAAATCAAATCATCAGGAACAAAGAATAATCCCTTAAACTGCAAAGAGAAAGATGATCATGCCATTTATTGACCAGGCAAAAAAGGGTTCCCATTCCCACATCCGAAAAGGGCAATTAAAGGGACTTTCAAGTCTCTCCCATACCTACCTATTCTTATAAAAAAAAAAAAAAAAAAAAAACTCTCCCATACCTGTTTCCCATATTGTAGAAAACATTATTCTTTAATATTTTGAGAAGGGCTGTCTCCATTTGAAAAGGAACTCCTAGACTCTGTTAAGGCTAATGTCATACAGATTTTTACACACATGTACCATTTTGCATTTTGACTGTGCCATTACATTGTTTATATCTAAATATGTGATCATATTCAAATCAAACAAATATAAGGAGCATACAGAATCATCAGTTCATCATTAACTTTACTGTGATTGTAATTGTGGCATCACATTGGTACATATCTACTTGTATTTGTGATCATATTGAAAACAAAGATATATAAAGGGTATACAGAATCATCAGCTCATCATTAACTTTACTGTGAGTGAAACTATGAGAACCCAGAACCATAAACAAACCAAAATTTCAAATTGGGGATGTGGGCATGTCTGATTTCTGATCAGAAACAAATGAAAACCAAGTAAAAGAGTGAGGGATTCATAACTTACTGGGTAGAGCTGTCAAACCCAAGAAAGTAAGAGTCTTGAGGCAAAGAATAATCTGCCATTGCACCAAGCTGTGATCCACAGTGAAATTCAAGAAATTGAATAATATGCTAAGTTATTCAGGAACGGAAAATTTTATATAAAGACTGTATTAAATAGGGGATTTTGGATAAGGATGAAAAAAAAAGATTTGGATGATCTCATTCGGATGAATAGGAAGATGAATTTGGATAGGATTGGGAAGGAAACACGTATTTATGGTTATAGTTATATTGGGAAACTGGGAATAATTTTGACAAAAATATGAGTGTTCAAGTTTACGTTAATTTCTGTTAGACGCTTTTGGATTAAAATAATCACTGCAACGAGATATTAGGAGAAAGGTATTATATTAAAGTCTAGAACTCTAGAAGGGTTTCTCAAATGAGAGTCCAGGATTATCACATACATCCTGTTATAAGAAATTAAAATTTGGGTGGGTCTATTGTTACCCTACAAACATTTTAATTATTGAAAGACTATATTACTCAAGTGTAAAATGACTACTAAGTACATTAATTTTCTAAAATATAAATTTGTAAAGGAAAAACAAATAAATAACCAATGAATTAAATAGAAAGATTACTTAATATCTCATTGGATAATATTAATCTTCATCTTCTCCATCCAAATTTGCATTTATTACATTTTTTTTGTCTTTTTTGTTACCTCTTCATCATGAATTCGTTATTTAATTCACAAAATCATTAGTGTTAACAGCATCAAAATCTTTGCAATACCTTTTATAAACACTGAAAGTAAAAATTTAAAACACGCAGGAAAAATCTTAATATCTTCTTAATTGCTCATAGTTGTTAACTAACTAATATTTTGACATAGCGCGTGCCAAATTTTTATACAAAATTAAGATCCCAAATGATGTGGCACGCGCCATGTTAGCATTTTGCCTTAAAAATATATTGATGAGGTGGAATTTATTCATTTTTTGTAATATTATATTCAGCCTAAACAAAGAATTAAATTTAATCCCTTATCATTTTGTGGGAATCGCCTCCATAGCTCCACCCTCACCATACCAATTAATCTCCAGACTTGATCCCTTTTGCTTATCATTTTGTGGGAATCGCCTCCATAGCTCCACCCTCACCATACCAATTAATCTCCAGACTTGATCCCTTTTTGCTATTGCTATTTCAGATATCTTATTGGAGGTTCAGTTCATTCACTCATAACATGACATAAGCAAAAGCTGCTCTCTCTCTCTCTCTATGAAGTTTTCTGTTGCAAATCTCCGCCATTAAAATATATTAAACCCTGCATGTTTAATTTCTTCCTCTTGTCCATCGTGATTTTTTTATTGATTGGGTTTTGATTGCAGCACTAGCTACACTTTAATATCAGATGATTCACATCCCTTTTCCTATATTTCCAATGAATGATATGAGACATGAATCATATTCATGTATCCTTGCTAGTAAATAGTCCAAATAACATAATTATCCAAATATGGAAAATCCACCTCACTAGTTTTCTAAACAAAAGCTGATGACATAGCATATGCCACCTCATTTGGTATTAAAATTTTGTAATACTTTTTGGGATCTGTAGCACCACTCTTCTTGGAAATAGAAATGGGTTACCATAAGTAAATTTAATAATTGAAATTAAAATGTAGGGTGTAATGAGCAACTAGAGTGAACAAAGAAAATAGTAAGGTGGAAATAGCTGCATCCTTCAAATTCTCATACTATATCTTGTCCTCGACTACGGATACATAGTACTACATGATACACTAGAAGTGTTCATTATTCAGAGAGTCTTGAAGTACCACATGTTCGTATCAATAGCTATTCTGTTAGAAGAAAATCGAAAGCTCTTGTACTATCATTTGTCCCAAACTACAGATACGTGAAAGTGCGGGATTACATGATCAAACTTCTCCACGAGTAAATGTCAAAGTAACACCTGTGAATTCATTTCTACTTATTGTGTTGGGAAATTAATTATTTAATTAGTGTTTAATCTAATTGGTAACTCAAATCCGTATTTTTGTCAATTCAGGACGGCATCTTAGTTATTCAATTCAAAAAATAAAAACAACCCACTTTGTTTTTCTTCCGTTATGTCATTTTGGTATTGCAAGAATCTCGTGAGTTTCTTCAGGTCTGTCATAGTGGGAAATGAATCTCATTGATTATATCAGTGGAAATTGGTAAAAAAAAGACTATCAAATATTATTACTGCACACTAAAACCATTCCGACCTCTATTGTCTGCTTAGAATACAGGATAACCGTAATCACAGAATCTAACTATCCTATAATATAAGGAAGAAAAAGAACAATTACAGCCTCTAAAACATTCACTACAGCCTCTAAAACACCACCTTGATTATCAACCTTCGGGTAAGCACAAGCCACACAGCTGGTGGCCACTTCTAGGAACTTCACATTCAGCTAAACAAGTACAATTTCTACCTGCAAAATGAGTTCAGTTTGCTAAGCTGATAATGTACAATGGTTGATGTCTTCAAGCAGCTCATCCTCGACGCACAAAAGGGCATGGCCACTGTTGAATACTCCACCTCCGAAAACCCTCCTCAGTTGGTCCTTGATTTGAAGGAGGGAGATTCCCAACTAAAGGGTAGGCTAGAGAAGAAGACAAGTTGATGGCAACAGGTATTACCGAAATAAGTCTGGGAAAGACCACATGAGGAATCTTGCAAAAATGTCAGATTCCAAAAAATCAATATGGGCGGCCCTTCCGATGAATGTGTTCAAGTTCTTTCCATATGAAGAGGTGTCAAAGTTGACGTCACAGCGCATGAACACTCGATTCTCCAAGCGAGGAGACCGTATTTGATCCAAGCAGTCGTTCAGCATTTCCAGAAAAACTTTGCCCCTTTTGGAAAAGTCTAATGAAGCAGCTTGGCACATATCTATTCTGGCAGAATGGTAAGGAACATAACCATCCTGGGAAACACGGCCAATTAATAACAGCAGGGGGAAATATTATTAACTAATTGTTAAGTAATACACTTCCCATGGGAGTAATAACAAAGATTAGTGACATTTGAACCACTAAAACAATCATGAGAATACAATTACTATAATTGGAATATGAATCCTACAAAAGTTCATGACATTCTACGTATTCCATTTTGGCCTAAATAAATCACAGCATGATTCATCAAACTAGAAAAGTGACTACGAGACATCAGAGTAAATAAATGAGAAAGGTGGTGTGGTGCCTGTAGGTTGAGTAAGGAGTAAGCCTCATACCTAAGACAGGATGAGATTCACTGTTATAAATGTCAAAATCCTAGCGTAGTTATTAAGTATTGAAAAAACAAAATGAATTACAGAAGCTTTAAAAGTGCTGACTCCATAGAGTAATGCTTACATTCAGCGAAGGTTTTTGATTGGCAACAAGTTTTTATTTATTTCAGTGTGGATTGAATTCAATGGGTTGTGGATGACAAAAGTAAAGACAGGTTGTTAGTGATTGTAGGTTCTCACAGTGTCTCACATTAGGCTTGAAGACAAACAGCAGAGAGATACAACCATATAAGATGCTATTAGGTAAGTTGCCAATTTCATCAAGTAAATATTTGTTTTCAACAAATCCGTAGGGAAGGGAAGAGAGAGAAAGATACCTGTGGTGAAGATAGCAGGATTATATGCTTGAAATTTTCTAGCGTCTTCTTCTGCGAGAGAAAAAAAAATACAACTATTTAGAACTTACAAATTAAAAAGACACATTTGTCAAGATTTCTTTGACCCTCTTCTGATTTTTGTGAAACATGCCATAATTAGATTTATTTGAACTGCCCCATATTGTATTGAGTAAGCCTGATTCTCTGTGTTCGAGCTTTGATTCCTCAATTCACTATTTTGTTCCTTCATATACCTCCCCAGAATGCAAAAACTAAAAGCCAGATTCACAGATTTGATTACTTTTCCCAAGATGACTAACACTAGTGAAGTCATGAGGCAACCATCCAACGGTTGAGCCACAGTATCTTTCAGAAAAGAAAACAATTTATACTCCAAAACAGAAAGTATACTCCAAAGATTTCTTTCATTACCTTACAGAGCTGGTAAAAGAATGTATTTTGGAGGTCTGGATCATCTGTGAAAGTAAGTTGATGAATGCATTGAGTGTTCTTGAGCTTCTTCAAAAGCCACAGCCCAGAGTTAAATAAAGAGTTTGAACTGTATAGATACCCCAAGTGCGGACCCGATATAGAAACATATACGTGTAGGTATCTAAGGTATGGCTCCATCATAGCCTCTGCAAAAACAATGGACGATATCTCACACCAACTGCAAATAAGGCAAAACATGAAATCCAAGATTTCATTACCTGTTAGTGCCGTTCTTATTATGACATTTCCAATAGAATGTCCCACAAAGCTAAGCTTAATATCCGCTAAGCTTCCAGATCTTGAAGCTTTATCCATTTTCTTCTTAAGGAAAGTAATAACTTCCTGAGCTAACCTTTGTCCCATTTCTCTGAAATCACTGGATGTTTTGTCTTCGTTTGCCTCTGACATTAGAAACTCTGCCTTGGGATCTACCAAAAGCCATTGATTTCGAATGAGCCGTAAATCCAGATGATGCCCCTGAAGTATGAGAATTTTAATAAGGATCCACTTATCCTCTATCTTATATAACAATGCAGTACAAAGTGCATATCAGTAGACTCAAAAAGCTGTTCCATCAATTGAACTGGTAAAAAGGTGTACAGTAGCAGAGAAACATGAATGACGAACAATAAGTATTTTAATCCATAGATCAATAAACTACAAACGTTTCACACCCTTTAGGAGCAAAAATACAGCTGCGTAACATAACCAAAACATATGAGCATCATCTATAGAAAGTTTAGAAAATTTGTAAAAATAAGTCACCACAAATACTTGGCAAGTTTTATCCTAGATTGGCATCATGCCTAATTAAGGTAAGATGCATCATTAGTGTTTTATCAAAAGAACGTCCATAATAGAAACTGTTTTATCAAAAGAACTTCCATAATAGGAACTTTTTACAAAATGAAACTATCAGAGAGGGTTGCAAAGAAAGAACAGAAAAAACAGTGAAATATATAACTTCATGGAAGCTGTAAGAGAGGAAAACTAGCCTGAAAGCCATGCACAAAGACAACAATCTTCAAAACACGGCCTTTCTTTGAGGAGCTATAGCCAGATTGCTTGTTTACAGATTCTGACCCATATACACTTTGCAAGCCAGGAGCATTTAACACATCCATATGTCTCAAGTAAGAATTTTCACTATTAGTACGCCTAGGGGCATTCAAGACACGCTCCACAATAACAATAGGAATGCTTGATGGATCTCCAAATATATGCAAGTCTTGAATTGATCGATTGTTAATCTGCATTTAAGGAAACAAGACTAGCTCCTAATTACAATAATTACAATAATAAATTCCAAATTTAAAAACCATAACATGGGGTTTGATGTGAAAGCAAAACTGCAAAAGCTCACCTTCATTTGTGCAATACTTCGTCTATGAAGCTCAGCACGCGTAGCTGCAATCTGTGCAGGCTGTAGACAACAAAATCAGGTCCATGAAACATGCATTGAAGAATCTATATTTGGTCACAAGTACTCTGCCAACTGGCAATAAATTATGTGAAGCCCTAACCCATATATTTTACTTAAACATGTTGGACATATTTTTTGTTTCCCTTTTCAAATCATGTGAATACTGAATACTTACATCATCATTCAGCTTCCACAAACTTGGAGCTCTCCTATGGCCACCACTATTGGAAGACTCATCAAACCCGCTATTTAGAAAGTGATGAGGCATCTCAACCTTAGAGTAAACCATCCATATTGACCATTCAGCTCTTCTATCTTTAGCCCATGTGTCACGCAAGTATTCCAGTATCTTCGTTTTGTTAAACCTGTAATGAATAAATATCACCATACAAACAAGCACAGATGATCTGAAAAATAAATCAAAGGAGCTAATTTTCTTTTTATGTACAGGGTATACGAATAGAAAATTAATCATATCCATACTGCAGCAGGTCCATCCCAAGCAATTTTTCTTCAATGGAACTCAAGACTTCCATGAAATTCAAACACACACTCTTCCAAGCATATGACACCCAAGGAACAGATACTGTGTCGTTTAAGTTGTCTCACACAACTTAAACACACTCTTCAAAAAATTTTGATCTAAGCGTTCATTTATCAGACTAGATCAAGAGGGCAATCATTAGTCTAACTATAATCACGGATAAAGTTGTTTGCATTGTGTTCATAATACATATGACCATTTCTATGGGTAAAAAACAGTGTACTCTTGACCAAGATTGTCAAAAATGAAAACCAAAGAGGTGATGTTATTAGCTTTTCTAAACCACATAAGCAGCATTGAGTATTACCCTAACCACAGGGACACTCTAATTTGTGTAAAAATGGTGTGTGTATTTCAATATAACTATCAAACAGCGAAGATTATCAGACAAAAGCAAACCTGTGGAATTGCAAAAACGTATTCCAGAGATATAAAACTTGATCTCCCAATGAATTAAAAGAATTCAGTACGGCACCCCTTGATATAGATCGTGGCAATTCACCAGTTCTAGAATCTGATGCGCCATTTGCTTTCTATGAAATAAAAAAATAGATGAAGTTTAGTAAAAATGTTAATGTTAAAACCACAGAAACTTCAAATAAATAAATCAAGATTATGCTGTATGAATTAAGCAAGGACCTCAAGACCATTTTGTGGCTTGCCTTGTCCTGAAACTTTGTCATCTGCTGCAACCAAATTTTCTTGCAGGAAAGAATCATTCGTATTATCCATTTTAGAAATAAAATCAGTCAAATCAATTTCTTGGTCAAGAGCCTTGCTAAGTGTCTGGAGCTCTTCAAGCAGTATGCTACGAGCAGCTAACAATGATTTAAGAAGCATGATGCCATTAGAGTCTGCACTAGCTACTTGACCTGCTTCCTAATCAATCACAAATTTTCAACTTTTAGCACATGATAGAACAGTACTTCAAGAGAGATGGAAAATGAGATATTAACCATTAATTCATATTGCCCAAGAAATAAATACAAGTTCAGTCATCTTGAGGACTAAAGCATTGTGAATAGCAAGCTAATAAGATGTTCAAGCATTGTATAAACGAATCTAATGCATCCAAAATAAAACTGCAGCATAAGATGCATTCAATTCTCACTCTAAACATATAAAAAATGACAATTTGACTGAAGAAGAAGAAATTTCAGAAAGAAAGACGGGAACAAGAAACAAAACAAAGCCTCCCGAGACTGAAACAAAACAAACCACGAAAGAGCTTAGTTAAAGATAGCAGACAAAGCTTAGTTCAAGATAGCAGACAATCTGGGTAGATCTCTTTCTAAACTCTAGATTCTATAAAGAGCGTTTTTATGTAATCACTGCTATCCAAAAGCAGATGAAGCACTTCGGTTAGTACCTAAAGGGTAAAACAGCAGCCAACAATTTTCTTAACCTCCAACAAACAAAGTTTAGTCTTATTTTTTCTATATTAATATCACCTTTGCAGAAAAGAAATGTGTTCTTTTCTACCATATCCTAATTTCAAGATAACATGGTATTTTCTAAATCCATGTCATACCCATATTAACTGCTGTTTCACCCCATATGCCATGTCTGTGTGGTCTTGTATTATGTGGAGGCCTTGTACTAATGGCATCCTGATCTAGCATGAAGCAATGCTTCAAGTCTCTCTCGAGGTTCATATCATAAATAACCCTAGATTATTGAACAAATTAGGGACACTGTAATGTAAATTTGGCTGTACTTTATGCTGCTATGAAGTCCAAATTTGAAACAGGAATGCATACACAATCACACGCATGAGCTATAATATAAAACATAACATGTGCAGAAGGGCACACAGTTGCCTCTTGTTTTTTTTTGTCCTGGTATTATGTAAAGGCCTGGAAAAGCAATATGGGAATAGCCAACGTATTGATCAAAAACACATTATCTAAAGAATGAGAGAAAAAGAGAAGAATAGAAGAATAGATGGCAAAGATTCTAAATTGAATAATCTTTAGTTTTCTAAAGTGCCAAGAGAAATGTCTCGTAGAATTCAATGTGAAACATACTTGATTTGACTCAGAAGTTTCTCCACCAACACCTTCAGCAATGCTATGATCACTGAAAGAAATCAAATTACCAAAGTTAATAAAGCAAAAGTTTTACAGACAAGAAATAGTTTCAATATCTTTAGAAAACTAATAAGTTTCAAGAAATTCTAAACCAGTTGAGAGACTAGATGAATATGTGACAAACCTGGATACCTTCGATTGATGTTTGTAAGGAGCTTTTAGTAGACTGATGTGTATACTAACATCAACAAGCACTGAATGGAACGCATCAAAATGAACAGGGCAATATGAATGCAAACCCAAAAGAGCTTTAGGAGGAATTCGAAATTCATGGACAGCGGCAGGATTAGCATCCAGAGCTGCCTGCAAGTCAGACCTGCAACTTGTCCCATGCAAGTAATGACATCACTTTCAATTTGTGAATCATAAGGCATGCAAGAAAAGAATATGAATTATGTGAACTCACCTATTTCCCGATATGGGGGCATGCATAAGCTCAAACTTCAAAAGAACAGCAGATGAGGATAGACCCTGAAAATTATATACCCCATTAACATCAAAATTTATGAACATTAATACATACACTGGGGGTGGGAGAGGAAGTCCGAAATCATAAAAAACAATCATTGAAAATCTAATTTCTTTTAAAAACAGGATTCTTTTACCTTTACTAATTTTTTTTATTTTTTATTTTTTATTTTTTATTTTTTTAACAAAATTGAACTAATCATGTCCTTTTAGGCAATAGTAATGCAAATTATAGTGAAAAATACACTAATATCATTAAGATACCTAGCCAAGGATTTGTACATGTAGATTAGCACCAATTATTATTCGAAGAAAAGAAAAACCAAGATGAAATTAAGGCTACTTCTCACATAGCATAACCAACACTACCATCTTGAATAAATTCCTTGTAGATGATTTATTACTTAGCATGTCACACCAACCCACACATGAGCAATACAAAGAGGCACACAGAGTGAAAGAGAGATAACCTCATTTCCAGCAAGAGACATATTGAACGATATCATGATTGATAAAAAGACGTCCTGCCTTGCATATTTGATACGAAAAGGCTGAGTTGAGAAGCTGTTGTCTGTATCATCTATCCTCCATACTCCATATACATCATCAGAACCAAGATCGGGAGCTGCCAGTCAAACCATTTAATTATTTCAAAGATCTTCCCTCTTAATTTTTGAAACAGATATCAGTTGAGTGCAGGACAACCTTATTAAATTTATATTTGACCGAAGCATAACATTTATCTCTGCCTAATAACAAGAATCAAAGAACCACTCAATCATTTACATACTATCAACGAGTCCATCCCATGAGTGGCAGTACTAAAAAGCAGCTATCAACTGATCTATATGTTGAACCATTCTATTCATTTCCTCTTCTCTTTTTCTCACTAATTATGTATGCGGACGCCTGTTTCCAAAACCATAAGGACAAGCTACATTTATCAGTTGCAAAGTGAAAAGTAGCACGTAAAGTTTATGCTTCCACAAAATAATCTTAGCAACCAGTTTTCAATAAATTCAGAGAAGCTTGAAAATATCAAAATTTCAAGTGCAATTTCAGATACAATAAGACCAAAGGTTTGAACTTTTTATACAAAAACAACCACCAAGCAGCAATGTCCATACTTTCTATACACAAAACCTAGATGGGTACTTTTATGATCTCAGTTTTGACTGAAATAGTAAGAAAAAAGACAAGAACTTTAGCTCCACAAACAAATGTCATTTCAAGATGGTACCTTCATATTGAACAACTCTTGCTGGAGTGCCCATAAAGTCACTGTCCTCCCATCTCATGGTGATCTTAATTTGGTACCATCTGCAGCAAATTGAAACAGAATAAAGAAATTGGGGGTTGAAATTAAAATTTTGGAAATGGGAAATGAGGAGGAGGCAGGGAGGGACCCTTGTTGGAAAAGATCGAGATTGTGGAAGCGGTGGATGTAAATAGCGATCTCCTGAACAGCGTCCAACATAGCCACCGGCGGCCTGAGTTGAGGCGGAGGCAGAGCCGGGTTGGCATCTGCCAATCGCTTTGATGAGGATTTATAGGTGAGACCAACCAGCCATCCTAGATGCCGAAACATGCGTCTTTTACGATCCACAAAATTTGCATTACTTCCACCGATCAAACTTTCCACTTCCAACTCCCAACTCTGGGGCTGCTCCTATAACACAAGGTCACACACACTTACCATAAATTCTTTTTTCCTTTTTTTCTTTTTTTGAATACTGTATATTGTTTTATATTTCTATTATATTCCATGGTGCTCTTGTGCTGTATGCACAACTTGGTAAGTAGGGGTGTAATTGATTTATTTCGCTTCAAACTTTTAACAAATTTTTTTTTTTTTTAATATTTCATATTTTCTACTATCATTTTATCAATTTCCTTGTATTTTCGGAATCTGCCCATCGTTTGTTCTTGTGTAATTCAGGGTTTTATCGGCCTTCGGCGGGAGGGTGGTAAGGTTTTGGTGCCTAGTTTGATGGGTCTTGGGGCTTGTTGTGGTCCTATAACACATTTGATGTGGCGGTCTCGTCGTACTATATGTTGTTGAGGCACTGTGCTATGAGATTTAAACGATGTGGGTGGTGTTTGCTTCTTGGTGGATCAGTGGGTTAGTGGTGATGGGGTGTGCTTTTTGAGCTAGGTGGATTCCGATTAGGGATTTCAATGGTCTGGTGTGGCTGTGGCATTCTCGGACTGAAGATTCTCAATCCCTTCCTTTGGTGATGGGTTGCTTAATTGGTATGGGATTTTGTTTTTTTATAGGTTTGTGGGTTGGTTTTCTCCGAGGAATGGGTTTGCGGATTGACAATGGTGGGTGTGCGGTTTTGGCTTGAAAGACCCGGATCTAAGGCTTTAGCGGTGTAGTTTAAGGGAAATCGATCGGGTTAGAGTGTCAACTTTCTGAGGTTTTTGGGAACTAGAGTTTGCAGGCTCCTTCTCTCTACGAGGGTTCGTGCAAGAAGAGTTTCAGAGTATTCGACACTAGCGAGTGCAGAGTATTTGACACTTGAAAGCAAGTTCGTGAAAGCAAGGTAGTCCCTGGCGACTTACCATTAAAAATGTAATTGTATATGTTCGACCAGACACTTTGTACTAATATCTTTTACTTGTGACTGCTAAGATATCTTAATGTGACCATTGGTACCATATTGGTTATTGTTTTAGATTTTAATTGATGTGAAAAGTTTCTAATGGCTATTAACTAGTTCTACCATACATAAATTAGCATGCGTGTGATTTTTCACACCCAAAAGCATCTCACTAATTCATAGACAAACGCTCAAACCAAATTCTCTTCTTAATTTCTTCTGTTGAAACACATCCATCTAGCTCTATCTCTTTTCGACGCCATTGAAAATTTGAAAATTAAAAGACTCAAACCAACTCACATCTTTTTGTTTTCTTTTTTTTTTTGACTTTGTCAAGGGGAACCCAAAGGCTTCCTAAGCCTAAGATAAACCCCTTCGGCGCATGTAAAATGCTCCAACTGTGCATTGCAGCACAGTGCCTGGCCACTTTGACAGCTTCGGGATTCGAACCAAGGTTGGGGAGCACACCGAACTAGGCAAGAACCACTAGGCCACTTGCAGTGGTTAACCAACTCACATCTTAATTTCTTTCCATCATTCAATCTTGCTAAATACCTTATGCGAAATCAATATCAAGTAGACCACACTAGGATAAGGATAATTGATAAACAATCGAGAGCACTATTTCTCTCATCCCAAAACCCTAAGTAAAACCAGCGGCGATTGTTGAACGATCGCTCTTCGTTCGATGGTGGCCCTGGGGATTGATACAACCAGTCAGAGTACTCTTGTGCGGGGGTCGTTCAGGGGTTTTTTGCAAGCTAGTTTTTGGCTTTCTGTCTCTGGTGTCGCATCTCGGGTTCTGGTGGAGTTGCAGGTTCGGTAGGCCTTGATTTTGGCTTCTTTGACTGACGATGGTTGCAGGGTTTTGAGTTCAAAATCGGCGGCAGCATAGGTTTGCAGGGTTCGTTGTGAGGCAGGTGGTGTGCTCTGTGGTGTGTTGGGTCACAACGGGTCTGTTTCGTGGCGGCAGGGATCACGGCGGAGCGACGTCATGCAAAGCTATGCTAGAATTGCACGAGGTTCAGGGTTGGAGATGGATGCTGGGCTAGAGCCAAGCCCAGCTTGCTGGGCCTTTTGAGTGGGTTTTCCTTTGGAGTTTCTTTGATCTGGATATGTTGGACTGAAGTTTTTTGGCCCAAAGCCCAACCCTATATTTTTAGCCTTTGTCTAATTACAATAAATTTCTTTGTATTAGGAACCTATATTTCTATTGCCTCCGGCATAGTATCAGTGGAGGATCCCCACTACCTCTACATCTTTGATTGTCTAGTGAGTAGGTCTATTTCTATGTACCACCTTGGGTACTACCACTATCTTCTTGTCTGTATATGCCCTTAAATGTCAGCGAAAGGGTATGTAACGACCTATTTTGGCTTGTGATGAATTGATTAAAAAAAAAATAGACCACACTAATGTGAATATGATAGAGGCATATTTTTATTATTTAACCCTATATTTCCTTTGTTAGTTTATTTTATTTTTAGATAATTTATTTGTTTTTGTGGTTATTAGGTTTTCCGAAGTAAATAGGAAAATGAAGCTAAAAAATGAAAATTGCGTGGAATGCTGATGTAATAAGGATTCTTGATGGACCGAGGATTGCTTAATCCATGAGGCTACTAAAAAGATGGAGATTTACTCAGCAAAATTAATGACTCGGCAAGCTTCCATCGGAAGAGTGATGTCAATTGTTGCCAAACCAATCAGAAAATTGCATTATGACTTTTCCTTGAAACAAGGAGTTAGAGATCGATAAGAAAACAAAATAGAAGAGTCTTGGAACAAAATAAAAGGCCCTTGGATGTCAGAATCAAACTTTAAAACACACAAGAGAAGCAAAAAACCATTGAAGCAACTCAAGGAGAAGAAGTAGAACCCGAAGCTCTGTTTGTGATCAATCTCAGCCCCTTGATGATCTATTGTCAACCCTATTTTCTTTTATCTTTTCCTCTCTTCAAAACTCATGTCTTCTTTTTATGTGTTCCAAACATTATGAGTAACTAATTTTCTTTAGTTAGCTAGGGGCTACGAATTTAAGCCCTAGACATGATGTAAACTATGATGTTGGCATTTACATAACATGTTTTCATGATTTCAAAAATTTATTGGTTTATTCTTTTACCATTGATTAACTTTGTATGTATATTTATTGATGGTGTGCAACATTAGTATGCATGATAGGTTATATAGGTATGAGTGTGTGTATGATCATCCCAGTTTGCTTGCATTTTAGAGTAGCAATTGAATGACTTGAGCCCCATTCTTATGAACCAATATCTAGGTAGATAAGAACAACATCATTATCGACATTTCCTAGCTTTATTCGCAACATTTTTTTATCTTAATGACTTCTATGTGAAAGCTGTGCGAGAACATCACTTTAGGTTTCATGTCAGAAGCTAAGTTAGGATGCACATATCATGCACTTAACGTACATATCAAGTGTAAAAGGTAGGTTAAGTTCACCATTATCAGGAAGATTCTCAATCCCTTCCTGTGGTGATGGGTTGCTTAATTGGTATGGGATTTTGTTTTTTATAGGTTTGTGGGTTGGTTTTCTCCGAGGAATGGGTTTGCGGATTGACAATGGTGTGGGTGTGCGGTTCGGCTTGAAAGACCCGGATCTAAGGCTTTAGCGGTGTAGTTTAAGGGAAATCGATCGGGTTAGAGTGTGTCAACTTTCTGAGGTTTTTGCCTTTTTGGGAACTAGAGTTTGCAGGCTCCTTCTCTCTACGAGGGTTCGTGCAAGAAGAGTTTCAGAGTATTAATTCGACACTAGCGAGTGCAGAGTATTTGACACTTGAAAGCAAGTTCGTGAAAGCAAGGAAGTCCTTGGCGACTTACCATTAAAAATGTAATTTCTCGGAAACCTTTTGATGGTACTAGTTTGTATATGTTCGACCAGACACTTTGTACTAATATCTTTTACTTGTGACTGCTAAGATATCAGTGGAACTTGAGCCGGTCACGAGTCCCTAAACTGCCGCTTGGTGTCGTGATCACTAGCTACCATCTCTCCACGACTTCTCCACCTCTTTTCTACACTTCACGTATTATTTTGAAGAAGCTTTTTTACACACATCAAACAGTGGTGAATCATGCTAGCTTAGTCTTTGAGCCTCAACGGACTCATTAGCTCCCTTCCTCTCATTTACTTTTATCATGTTCAATTTTATATGTTAGTGCGTTGTGATGATGAGTTGTGAGTAGTGGACTTGGTTGGAGGCTAAGCATATTAATAAAACTAAATTTTTAGTACTTCTTAGCGGTGGATTTTTGTGTACCGAAAAATCGAAAATCTTTTGAAACCATACCTAACTGTGGTGGAGGAACTATAACTAGATTGAACCGGCCAGTCGATACTGGAAACCCAACAAGCTCCTCTGGCGTCAATTTTTCGTTCTTTAATTGAACAAATCGATAATACCCAAACCGAACTAGATATGTATTATATAATTATAACTTACTTAATGTGTCCATTGGTACCATATTGGTTATTGTTTTAGATTTTAATTGATGTGAAAAGTTTCTAATGGCTATTAACTAGTTCTACCATACATATATTAGCATGCGTGTGATTTTTCACACCCAAAAGCATCTCACTAATTCACACAAACGCTCAAACCAAATTCTCTTCTTAATTTCTTCAGTTGAAACTCATCTATCTAGCTCTATTTCTTTTCGACACCATTGAAAATTTGAAAATTAAAAGACTCAAACCAACTCACATCTTAGGGGGGTGTATTGTATATGGAATTAGTGGAACTTTTAAAGAAATCTATGGAATTTAAAAGTCTGGGTGTATTCAATATAGACTTTTAACAGTCCATGAAAGTCTTGAGGTATTCAATTAGGATTTTTAAAGACTTCATGAATTCCACCAAAATGTAAGGGTATTCAATTAGGACTTTTAAAAATGAATAAAAGTACAGAGTTCAAAATATAACAAATTACATATAAGTTATTCACAAAAGATGACTTAACAAATACATCCATTAAAGATTAAATTAAACATATAAGGACAAAATCTTACAAATAAGGACAATGTGCTCTTCACTTGTCACATGTCATGAGTTAATCTACTTTTTAACCCTTAACTATTTATTTTGACTTCTAATATCTTTATAAAGATTAAATTTTACAAATAAGGACAATCTGCTCTCCACTTGCCACATGTCATGATTCAATTTATTTTTTTATCTTTAACTATTACTTTTGACTTCTAATTCCTTTATGTTCCCCTTTTTTTTTTCCTGAGAACAATCCGTTTTTTGTTTCTTGAAAACAATCCGTTTATGTTACATTTTTTTTTTTGAGAATAATTCCTTCATGTTACTTTTTTTTTTTTCTGAGAACAATCTGTTTATATTACTTTTTTTTTTTCTTGAGAATAATCCATTTATGTTACTTTACAAAACCTCACTCTCCTACTACTCTAATCTAATTGCCTTATCCTGCTACTGCACTGCACTCGCTACTCATACTCGTCCAGTTCTGCTACTGCACTTGTACTCGTGTTCTGCTACTGCACTCGTGATAACCTAATCCTGCTACTGCACTCGCCACACTCATACTCGTTTAGTTCTGCAACCGCACTCGTCATCGTCTAATCCTGCTACTGCACTCGTCTAATATTGCTAGTGTACTCGTTGTACTCATACCTGTCCAATTATACTACTACACTTGTACTCATGTTCTACTACTGCACTCGTCATTGCCTAATCCTGCTACTGACTCGCTGCACTCATATTTGTCCAGTTCTGTTACTGCACTTGTTTTGTTACTGCACTAATCATCACATAATCCTGCTACTGCAATTGTCCAATCCTGCTACTGCACTCGCTGCACTCATACTCGTCCGGGTCTGCTACTGCACTCGTCATCGCCTAATCCTGCTACTGCACTCCTAGCAGCAACAGTATAAGTAGTGTCAATAGCAGGAGCAGTGGCAGAAGCAATAGCAGTATTAGGAATAGTAGTAGTAGCAGTGGCAGAAGCAATACCAATAGCAGGAATAGTAGAGGAGCAGTGGCAGAAGCAATAGTAGTATCAGGAATAGTAGTAGTAGCAGTGGCAGAAGCAATTGCAGTAGCAGGAGCAGGAGCAGTAGCAGGAGTAATTAGATCTGTCAATCCATGAATGAAATTGAAGCCTCCAGTTGAATCTCGGGTTACTAAAATTGAGATACAAGATTCATCATTTCACCACAACTAAAACATTAACGAGGTTACAAAGTCAAGTCCGACTACATCTTGGAGAGAATTTGGGGAGCTTTAGAAGAGCCATCCATTTCCAGCATTGGAAAAAGATTCAATCTTTCTTTTGCTTCTGCAAGTTTAATCTTATCTTTAGCCACAGGGCTTATCAAATTAAGTGTTTTATCTGGTTTTCTTCATTCCCAATTATTTTCCAAGTCTTGCTTCTGCATGTTCATAAGTTCATCTACTTCTTAGCTTCTATATTTCGTTTTTGCCTTCTGTTATTAAAACCAGTCAACTAGTTATAGTGTGAAGGCGACACCATAGGTAGGATTGTACACCGACCCTCGATTTAGTTATGAAAGTACTCAAAGTAGTATCTATATTACAACTAACCAAGAAGCCAAGAACCGTGATGATCATATATAGGCAACATTCAACAGTTCATGTAACGTTGGTTAAGCCGAAGAAATCATCACCGACCGGAAGGTCGTGGTCATCAAACCTGACGGAGCACCCAGTCCCACCTCGCCTGAGCTCCAAATAACACCGACGGAGCCCAATTTGGGAGAGACCCAAGTCCAAAGCCTAGAGCTTTCGACGATTACAAAGTCTCTGAGCAAAACCCAGATCAGACCCATCAATATTCCGATGACCGAGACTCTGATTTCATCGGTCTTCGCCACTGTTGGCCGTAAATCGTTAAGGGCCCAGTTTGTTTCGTTGAAACCAAGGTGGTGCAGATCGAAAGATGATTCTGAGTCAGTAATGAAGTTCGAAACCTGCACCAATGTTTCGGATCTCGGCTAGCCTAGTTCTGGCATGCACGGCGTCTTTCTCAGTGGACTTGGCATTTTTCACCGCCGCTCTTCCCTTTCTCAGTGATCAAAACCTAGATTGAATAAACACAATGAAAAGCAGAGAAACCCAAACCCACTTTTCCGGAACTGAGAAAGCCGGTGATAATGGTCGCCGAAACACTGGTATCGATACCCAAGGTTGGATTCTCGTCGAGATTGTAGTCTGAAGCAGAGACCATGCCTCTGGAATACCCAGATTGAGGGTTTAGATCGATTTATGATTTCGGCGTTAGATCGGTTTACGGTTTTGGATATTGGATAGTGGCAGTGTTGTAAATTTTGTTGAAATTAGAGTATTTTAGTCATTTTCCATTAAAATTGGGAATCAGGCTTGCATCATTTGGCTTTTGGGCCTGGGCTCATGTCCTTATTTGTATAAATATTTTAATAAGTGGGTTTTCTGTGTTTACATTTTTGGTCATGTGCTACTATGTAATTTTCTGTTCAAAATATCATTCATACTTATAGAATTAGAAAATCATGGATAATCATGGATTTTGTAGTGTTAACTATACATACCAAACTCTAATAATTTTCCAGCCTCTAGACCAAAGATTTCAAAAAGTCTATCAAAGTTTCCTCTTCAAAAAAAAAAAAAAAGGTCTATCAAAGTTTTTCTTTCTACGCACGAACAAGTTTGTCCTTCATCAACTCTCTTTCTTAATTTTTAATCTTTTATGATATCAACCTTTTTTGATACCCAACATGTTCATTGTAGTTGTTGAATGTGATTTTTTTATTTTTTTTGTTTTTTTTGGTTTTTCAATTGTGATACTTCGAACCCTAATAGCAATAAAAATGATTTATGAAACCCTAAAACTCAAATATTGTGGTCTAACCCTGAGACCTTGAACCATACTAAATTTTATCTTATTAATTAATTATTCTCATTAATTTGAATTTATATTATGGTTCAAAAAAAGGTTAAACAATTGAATTTCAATTGATTGATTATAGATAAAGACATTGACAAATATTGCTACAATATATGTTAATTGGTGAAAACAAAATTGATGAGAATAATTAACCATAAACATCAAATAGATCACATTATATATTTATGTTGTTGGGAGATTAGGAATGAGAACAAACTCGCTAGACAGATTAACAATAATTTATTTGAGTCAATTTCTATTAGAAGATACTGGAGCATTGAAGAGACAACAAGTTATTATTTTGTTTTGTGTTTGGGCTGCATTTGTTTTATTTATTTTTTATTAGTTTTTTTTTTTATATTTTATACATCCTAGGAAATCTGTAGAAGTCATTCATAATAAAGTATATAGATTTTCATGAATCAATAAAAGTCTGTTGCTAAAATCAATGGTTTTAAGAAATCCATAACAGTCTATCAATTTTTTAAAGAGTCTATGGACTTTTCAAAAAGTCTGTCATTTAAAAAAAGTCTGCACAAATCCAAATACAATACACCCCCCTTAATTTCTTTCCATCATTCAAAATTGCTAAATACCTTGTGCGAAATCAATATCAAGTAGACCACATTAGGATAAGGATAATTGATAAACAATCGAGAGCACTATTGCCCTCATCCCAAAACCCTAAGTAAAACCAGCGGCGATTGTTGAACGATCGCTCTTCATTCGGTGGTGGCCTTGGGGATTGATACAACCAGTCAGAGAACTCTTGTGCGGGGGCTGCTCAGGGGTTTTTTGCAAGCTGGTTTTTTGCTTTCTGTCTCTGGTGTCGCATCTCGGGTTCTGGTGGCTTTGAGTTGTAGGTTCAGTGGGCCTTGATTTTGGCTTCTTCGACTGACGATGGTTGCAGGGTTTTGAGTTCAAAATCGGCGGCAGCGTAGGTTTGCAGGGTTCATTGTGAGGCAGGTGGTGTGCTCTGCGGTGTGTTGGGTCATAACGGGTCCGTTCCGTGGAGGTAGGGATCACAACGGAGCGACGTCATGCGTAGCTATGCTAGAATTGCGCGAGGTTCAGGGTTGGAGATGGATGCTGAGCTGGAGCCAAGCCCAGCCTGCTGGGCCTTTTGAGTGGGCTTTCCTTTGGAGTTTCTTTGATCTGGATATGTTGGACTGGGGTTTTTTGGCCCTAAGCCCAATCCTATATTTTTATCCTTTGTCTAATTACAATAAATTTCTTTGTATTATGAACCTAGATTTCTATTGCCTCCGGTATAGTATCAGTGGAGGGTCCCCACTACCTCTACGTATTTGATTGTCTAATGAGTAGGTCTATCTATATGTACCACCGTGGGTACTATCACTATCTTCTTGTCTGTATATGCCCTTAAATGCCAGTGGAAGGGTATGTAACAACCTATTCTGGCTTGTGATGAATATATTATAATCAGTGATGAATTGATATATTCAAAAAAAAGTAGACCACACTAATGTAAATATGATAGGGGCATATTTTTATTATTTAACCCTATATTTCCTTTGCTAGTTTATTTTAATTTTAGATCATTTATTTGTTTTTTGTGGTTATTAGGTTTTCCGAAGTAAATAGGAAAATGATGCTAAAAAATGAAAATTGCGTGGAATGCTGATGTAATAAGGATTCTTGATGGACAGAGGATTGCTTAATCCATGAGGCTGCTAAAAAGATGGAGATTTACTAAGCAAAATTAATGACTCGGCAAGCTTTCATTAGAAGAGTGATGTCAATTGTTGCCAAACCAATTAGAAAATTGCATTATGACTTTTCCTTGAAACAAGGAGTTAGAGATCGATAAGGAAACAAAATAGAAGAGTCTTGGAACAAAATAAAAGGCCCTTGGATGTCAGAATCAAACTTTAAAACACACAAGAAAAGCAAAAAACCATTGAAGCAACTCAAGGAGAAGAAGTAGAACCCGAAGCTCTGTTTGTGATCAATCTCAGCCCCTTGACGATCAATTGTCAACCCTATTTTCTTTCATCTTTTCCTCTCTTCAAAACTCATGTCTTCTTTTTATGTGTTCCAAACTTTATGAGTAACTAATTTTCTTTAGTTAGCTAGGGGCTACTAATTTAAGCCCTAGACATGATGTAAACTATGATGTTGGCATTTACATAACATGTTTTCATGATTTCAAAAATTTATTGGTTTATTCTTTTACCATTGATTAACTTTGTATGTATATTTATTGAAGGTGTGCAACATTAGAATGCATGCTAGGTTATATAGGTATGAGTGTGTGTATGATCATCCCAGTTTGCTTGCATTTTAGAGTAGCAATTGAATGACTTGAGCCCCATTCTTATGAACCAATATCTAGGTAGATAAGAACAACATCATTATCGTCATTATCAACAATTCGCAACATTTTTTTTTATCTTAATGACTTCTATGTGAGAGCTGTGCGAGAACATCACTCTAGGTTTCATGTCAGAAGCTAAGTTAGGATGCACACATCATGCACTTAACGTACATATCAAGTATAAAAGGTAGGTTAAGTTCAACACATCATTGGCTTAACTTGAGTAAAGATATCTAAATGAGAAGAAACATATTAGTAAATACATCATAGGTGTAGTCATTGTCTAGTGGTGAGAAGTAGTTCTTAGCTAGTCTTTTTTCTTATTTGATTTTCAAAACCAAAAATCAAAACCTGTTGTAGAGAAACTGAATTTGAGAGGAATTCGTTGTGTATTCTCATTGATAATAGGGGCCTCTTTATATAGAGGATTACAATGCATAGAATCTCAATCATACAAGGAAAGTAATTCTACATTGATTAGGATTCTAGATCCTTCTAATTAAATCCTATTACCACTAGGTCAAGTAACCTAGAGTTTGGGCTAAACACAAATTAGGTTTTCCTTCAACACTCCCCCTTGTGTTGCCCAAACGCGGTGCTTCTCTCGTTGCCTCATTAAAAACCTTGCCGAGTAACAAAAACCCAGTGGGACAAAAATAACCTCGGTCGAAGGGGAAAAAGAGCACAACACACCCTTCACGATTCGAGACGAACATGTAGACATCTCCCCCTGATGTCTGCACCTCCCCCTGATGACTACGATCATGGGAGTTCAGATAATTTCTGCAAGCCAATTCTTGCCACATGTTTCTCGAACGTGGTATTGGGCAATGACTTAGTAAACAAGTCTGCCTCACTATCCTCAGATCGAACCTAGTTCACTTTGATCTCGAGGAGTGTCTGTTGTTGCTGATTATGCTTGGTGTTGTCGCTTTGATGTAGTCTTGCCTCATTTGTTCAAAACAAGTAGCATTATCCTAAATGCTCGTAGGCTCATCTGTGGTAGACTTCAAACCACAGTTCGAACATGCGTAATTATGGATCCAATCCATATACATTCACGAACCACTTCGTGAAGAGCAATGATCTCTGCATGTTCGAAGATATAGCGACTAGGGTCTAATATGTAGACCTCCAAGATGTCATGGTCTTTTCCCATGGTGAACACTTAACCGGATTGGGAATGACCATTGTGTGGGTCAGACAGATACCCAACATCAGCAAAACCTTCCAAAACACATGTCGTTTTGGGATGGGGATAGAGAACGCAGGCCAGCGTTGGCGGCGTACCTGGTGTGTGATGGGTCCGAATCCATCATCTCTTTGTAGGGATAGAACAAGCCCATATCATTCATACATCTCAAGTATCAAAGATATCTTTTACACCAATCCAATGGCGTCGCGTTGGCGCAGAGCTATATCTAGCTAACAAGTTCATGGTAAATGAGATGTCCGGTCTTGTGCATTGAGCTAAGTACAATAATGCGCCTATTGTACTTAACTAGGCATTTCTGCCCTAGCGCATCTTCGTCATCATCCTTCGAACGAAGAGGATCCTTTTCAGGATCAAGACTACAGACGATCATGGGGGTGCTTGGAGGCTTGACCTTGTCAAAATGCCTAAGCATCTATCGACACGATGCTCAAGTTCCAAACCGAGACATAATCGTGTTCTTCCCAAAACCCTTCATCTCAAACTTGGATTTCAAGTGTTCAGCGGTTTCCCTTAACTCTTTAAGGGCTTCTAATGAAGATCATGTCCAACATGAACCGCGATAGGATCCGAAACTTGTTATATAAACGCGTGGGCATATCCCTTCCCAATCAAGTAGTCACTTTAGTGAGCGTTTCAACCTCTTTGTAAACGCGCTCCATGGTCTAGAGCCACTTGACTTGGGTAAATGAAGTTCGCCATGAACCTTCATGTATATTCCGTATCTAGATCCCTATAGAGATACGTAGTGACCACATTTGTAAGCTGCATGTTCAGTTATTCGGAAACTACCAAACTGACAGGGTAGTGGAGTGCAATGACATCCATTACGAGAGAATATGTCTCATCGTAGTCGATTCCAGGGCGTTTTGTGAGAAACCTTGCGCCATAAGGCGAGATTACCATCTCTTTTTCTCACTACGCTTTCTAACGAAGACCCATTAGTCAACAGGTTTTATGTTAGGAGGTGTTGGCATCTCTAGCTCGAAAACCTTCCTCTTCGTTAGAGAATCCATCTTAACCTGGATCGCATCTTTCCATTTAGGCCAAAAACTCTCTACGTTGGCATTCATTCATCAACGGAGCGTGGTTCGATATCATCGGACTCAGCAAACTCATGCGCAACAAAATGCGTAACTACATCATCAATTGTGATGGAGTTTCTATCCCACATCTCATGTACACTAGTGTAAGTTTCATAGAGCTCTATATTCTCAGGAATAGGGTTTGACGTTGAGGCGTCCCCCAACGATAACCATAACCCGGAAGATACTCATGAGACGGATTTTGAGTCTTGATGATTAAAGGATTGGAATGTGCCAAAGTATCCTTCGAACCCACGGGCCTCCCACGCATCCTAGCTGGGGCCATGGCCTGTAACGCCAGAGTGCCACTCTCTTTGGCATTGGCGCCATGCCTACCTCCGTGTAGGGTGGCGCTACGTCCTCTCGTAGGGACGTCCTTCCTTGCAGGCATGTTTGCAGCATATTTGTGTGATCTCGTCACTTTAACAGGGATCAAGATGAGACATAGTGGGGACAGACTACGACAATTCCTGTCGTTCCTGTTGAACATTCGTGTTCTTATCTCCCCCTAACGACGGGAAGACTGTCTCATCAAAGTGACATCCGCAAATCTAGCGGTAAGGAGATCGCCTAGCAAGGGCATTTAAGTGGCGGACGATTGTTGGAAGCGCAAATCCAACGTAGTTGCCCATTCGTCTGTAAGGACCCATCATAGAGCGCTGTGGCGGCAATTGGCACATAAATGGCTCACTCAAATGTGCGTAAGTACAAAATACGTGTACCCAGTCACTAGCTGTAACGCATAGGTACATTGAGTGGCGGTAGGTCGTAGACGAATTAGCATGGCTGCATGCGATATCGCATCACCCCAAGCGGATGTAAGAAGATTGGTGCGCATTACCAATGTTCGGACTACCATCGTAGTCGTTTCCACGAGACCAATTGGGTGTGTACAGGGGAATGTGATGTCCAACATCAAACCCATTGCAATATCCATCGAAAGTCTTCGATGTAAACTCTCTAGCATAGTCAAATCCAATTGACTGAATAGGATGATTCGGGGAGTGAGCCCGTTGTCACATGATATGTGCTAGGAGTGTAGCATAAGCAGCATTTATAGGTGGACAATGGCACAACACGTGACCAGCGTGTTTGCGTGTCAACCAACATCATGAAATATTTAAGCGTCCGCAAGTTGGTTGAATCAATCCACAAAATCCCTACGGATTCTTTGTAAGAACAGAATGAGTATTGTCATATCCTTTGCATAGGACGGTCTCAGTCCTAATTTCCCTAAGGAACGGGCTTTGTAAAACGAGCGAGAGGCCTTAGAAGCAACCAATGAGGATTTGGTTAGGCCTAAGCGTCTGTAGCGCTATTAGAAGCAAAATGTGTGACTACATCTCCCATCATGGCGTGGGAGCCATGGAAATTAGCATGTATGGCGTCATGGCCACAAGGAGGAACAACCATGGCGTTATGCCCATGGTTGGCGCCTTTTATGGCGGCATCTTGCTTCATTTTGCTCAAAAGAAATGATGTCCATGTGAAGTCTTTTGTAGACGGATCATCATATCATGACTAGGATGATCTATCCTGTCGTGACAAAGCCAATATGTGTCTAAATCCAAGAGATCTTCTCTCATAAGTTTATTGGATTTAATAGCTCGAATAGTGACATAAAGTCCACTAGAGAGACACATAAACGTCTCTAAGATGCGTCTTTGTTCGCAATCATTAGAGGTAATGCAAAGGAACTCATTTCCGTTCTCTACATGCATTTTCGCATGGAATTCGTTGGCTATTCATAGGGTACTATTTGCCCTAAGAGCGTAGAGAGTTCTGTGACAACTGTAATCAAGGTGCCATTTGGCAAGTGGAACTTGGGCTATTCCATGTCCTTAAATTAATACATGGTCTAGCCATCGTAGTCACAAAGTCATATGCTCAGAATCAAAATTGAGTCATAATGAAAAGAACTCGAAATTTATTCATAAGCCAACGGAATACATCATTGTTTCTATGATCAAAGAAAATCTAATCCAATAAAAAGTAATATGGCAATCGCCTACATCTCTTGAAAATAAAGACTTAAACAGAATTGGCGATCTATTGATCCCAGCCAGATTTGTAGTCTTCAACCCTTCACTCTAGATCATCTTCTTGATCTTCTTGTTCCACATAGTGAGCTTCTCTTGCTTCACAATATGCTTTGTAGGCGTGACCAGTTCTTCACGAGCTCTACAAATGTGTGCCCAATGCTCAGACACTCCACATCGAGAACATACATCTCTTTGCTCGAACTCCATTGATTGAGGCGCTTTGAAAGCGTCATTTAGATGGCTCTTAGTGTTGGTGGCGCCACCAACATGGCCAGAGGCATTGCCTCCCTCTCTCTTTCCACGTTTACCTCTTCGGTTCCGTGTTCGCCTATTTTGGCGGTTACCTTCCCAAGTAGAGCAATTATATGGATCAGAATGTCCAGAAGTATACCTAAGATTAGGGTTTTGCTCTTGGCGCCCTCTCTTAAGGTGCGACTATAATTGGATTCCGGAATATGCTCTGTTTCCACGGATCTCGAATTATAGTTCTTCACAAGGATATTGTCATGCTTTTCAGCGACATTTATAGCTCCAATGAGCTCATGAAACCTTGTGATCCGTCTTGCATTTACATCGATTCGATAGTTCTTAGCAACCATCAATGCAGAGACGGGGAAGGTAGAGAGAGTCTTCTCAATCAACATCGCATCTGTGATCTCTTTACCACAGAATTCCATTAAGGATTTAATGCGAAGTGCTTCCGAGTTATAGTCAAGAACTGACTTGAAATCACAGAAGCGGAGGCTATGCCATCTCACTTCTAGGTCAGGAAGCAAGGAGTCACGGACGTTGCCAAATCTTTCTTCGAGTGAGACCCACAGCCTTCTGGGGTCTTCTTCATTCATATACTCGTACTGGAGCGAATCATCCATATGACGAGTCATTAGGATGATGGCTTTCGCCTTATTTGCCTCTAAGGCTGCTCTATTTGCTTCCAAAGCTTGAGCTTGCTCAACAGTTAGCACGTCCTGGCTAGGCTCGAGAATCATATCCAGGATTCTATCAGCCTTGAGATGCTGGCGGATATCACGAACCCACCTGTGATATCCAGAGCCAGTTGTTCCCAATGGAGCAAAGTCCAATTTGTTCAGGTTACTCATCCTGAAAGAGAACAAGAAATTAGGGTTAGTTTCGGAGCGAAATAGGCTACCACGAAAACATATGAAATTTCTGAGCGTAATCGCTTCCAAGAAATTAGGAATTTCCGAGCGTAATCGCTTCCAAGAAATTAGATTCCAAGAGATATTGGATTAGATCGAAACAATGATGTATTTCTGAGCGTAGTGCTTCCAAGAAATTAGAGATTCTGAGCGTAGTCGCTTCCAAGAAAATCGAATTCCAAGAGTGGTTTTGGATTAGATCGAAACGACGATGTATATGGTCGATCGTTTTCTTCTCAACAAACTCTAAGTTTGGAGGACTCTACAAGCTCCAAGCTTGGAGTGAGCGCGAACCCCCACAGTTCGGCTTTTGGTCTCCCCTATGTAGAGAAAAGGGGGGTAGAAGAAGGGATTTTGGAAGTCCCCGAGAAAAGAAGAAGAAATTAAAGGAAAAACTTCAAAAACGGGAACTTTTAGAAAAGTTTACCTTAAAAGATGGCCGGGGAAAAATGTCACAGAAAAATACTGTAGCAGCGGAGTACTGTAGCAGCCGAATCACTGTAGCATTGGTACTGTAGCTGCCGGAAGTTACTGTAGCTGACCGAAAGTTGTCCAGAAAAGTCGCCGGAAGTCGGCCAAAAAGTTGTCCAGAAAAATCGCCGGAATCACTGTAGCAGTGGTACTGTAGCTGCCGGAAGTACTGTAGCCGCCGGAGTTACTGTAGCTGACCGAAAGCTGCCCCGAAAAGTCGGCGGAAGTCGCCCAGAAAAGTCGACGGAAGTACTGTAGCAGGGGGGTACTGTAGCAGCCGAAAGTACTGTAGCAGCCGGGAGTATTGTAGCACGTTACTGTAGCTGCGAAGGTTTCTGGGATTTGAAGGCTACGATTATAGGGTTTCAGGGTTAGGGCTCGTGCTGATAACGTGTTGTAGAGAAACTGAATTTGAGAGGAATTCGTTGTGTATTCTCATTGATAATAGGGGCCTCTTTATATAGAGGATTACAATGCATAGAATCTCAATCATACAAGGAAAGTAATTCTACATTGATTAGGATTCTAGATCCTTCTAATTAAATCCTATTACCACTAGGTCAAGTAACCTAGAGTTTGGGCTAAACACAAATTAGGTTTTCCTTCAACAAAACCCTAATTTTATTTTTTGTTTTTTTGTTTTTCTACTATTATTTGTTTTGTCTAATTTAGTTAACATAGTATTTCAACTCCGACCAACCCATCTCAACCCTAAAGTAAATATCAATTATTTAATGCTAGCTAAGTTCTCTCCTCTCTAGGGCTTTGTGAAAGAAGTGAGAGGTCGCCCATCGTTCAGCTTGGGCAAGAGAAACCCAAGTATGTGGTTGTTGCATACGCCAAGATGAGTCAGTAATAGAAATTAAGATTGAATATGACTATGTATGAAATATGTTTCTTACACATATTTGTGAGTTTGTGTTTTTGAATTTTTAGTAGCCAATGTAGACCAAGCCATTCTGGCTGAGGAGCAACGCGTTTTCATCATATGATTCAACCGTGATTGGGATGACAACTTGCATGCATATGGATGAAGTGCAAGCATCAGTGGTTGCTCTTGAATGACAAATTGGTTTGATGGGTTGATGGTAGCGATGTGGGTTCTACGGACTCGAATAAGGTGGGAGGAGTAATTCTAATACTCGGTCATTCATTTTGTGAAGCACTTGGTAGGCACTCAGCAGTTATTGAAGCTCGGCCTGGCTAGACTTGTTTCTTTCTTCATTTTGTTAATCAATTTCTGGGTTTCTACTTTTATATGTATGTATTACTCAAACGGAGATATGTTCTTGCTTTATATGAGCTGTATGTATGACTCATCCACGGTCGCGTTCTTTTTTAGAAACAAGGACATTATGATTGACCTTGGCACCAGGAACGTTAACAACATCAAGCTTAACTAGGCTCTCAAGGATAAGCAAGAGTTCATTGACATTGTGGAGACAGTGTACCGTGGTGCAGGGAAGGGGCGTGCATGGTCTGGTGATTGCTCCCAAGGATTACTCTACCAAGCACCGATACTAAATGCTGTAATTCATTCTAGTATTTGTAACATGATCTTAATTTATCACTTCCTATATCTTAGTCTCCTGGATTCATTGACCTAATAGCCAAAGCATCATAATGTATTGAACATCTTCTGATTTGTATGGAGTTGCAGTTTGGTAATCAGAAATTTCTTTTTATTCCTTCAATATACTAGTGAAATAGCATTAAAATTGTTTTTATATTTTAATTGGTAAGTAGAATGAATTATATATGTAGAGCAACTTCATTATTGAAGCACTAGGAAATATTTTAGGGGAGTGTGTGTGAATACTCCATTTTACAATCCACACTCTATGTTTTATTTTTTGATAACTTAAATACTAACTTAAATTTTTTTTTATATTTATTTTTTATTAGAATTTTGACCAAACAATGACAGAAGAAGTGTGAATTTCGCTTCCCATATTTTACCTTTAGAGGTCTTGACCTAATGCCCATATTTAGGCCAATATACTCCCACTTAACCTAGCAAGAGATTTTAATTCTGACTCACCCTATTTAAGAACTAAATGTCAATTTTAGGCTCTGATAAATTAGAAATTATGCCCAATGCAACTAATCTCTCTCACAATTTTGGTCACCAACAACCCCTCACTCTCAGATATCTCAATGGCACCGCCGGCTTCATATCTGAATCAAAGGCACCCCACTCTCACTCTTTCTCCTAATTTTCGCTTGGACCTTGTCTTCTTCTTCTTCTCAATTTTTCACTCCAGAATTCTCCTATCTCATTATTGCTCGATCACTGCATATTCTCCCATCACTAGCTTCAAATCCAAAGCCATATTCACCTTTTTTTCTCTAGCTCTAATGGCAATCAAGGAGGACTTAGAGAGCTACGGAAGCAGTGCCATCGCGCTTTCGTTGCAGGCACAGCCTCGCCACCAATGACATAAGCTCAAGATCTATAGCGAGGTGCTACGAAGGATTCAGGAGTTCAATTATGAAGGATTGCCCATGTCTGCATGGTGTTGTTTATGCTTTTGATTTTGGGCACAATTATGGGAGTTGGTTTGGTTCAACTTCGGCTGGGGGAACCTGTGGTTGTTAGCAGTGGCGGATCTAGGATTCAAATTTGGGGTGGGCTACATATTCAAGTGTCTTCTTTTGGGCGAAGCCCAAATTTTTTTTTGGTACAACTATGCACAAATGTAAGAAATATCATTCTGTATTATCATCGGGAGGCAAGAGTATTTGGAAGAGAACAAGCAGTGGTTTACTGGCTATGATAACGAGAGTGAGAAACCTGAGTGAAGAAGAAAACGAGGACTTAATCGCTGATTAGTGATGAAAATGACGGAGAGGAGACTGAAAACCTATTCCTAATTATTTTCGGGTGGGCTTTAACATCAAGGCGACAACATTTTGTTGACACTATATATAGAAATTTTTTTTTCTCCAAAATGTACGGGCGGGCTTGAGCCACCCCATGATATATGTAGATCCGCCAGTGGTTGTTACGGAGAGGTTGCACCTTGATTGTACCCAAGTTCATCCACGGTGTTTGTGTTCGGAGGATCAGGATTGCTCTAGGGATTAGCTGTTGGGAGTGGTGTTGACCATGTCAATATTATTAGTAGAAATAACAAGGGCATGCCTATGGGTTTTCTATTGGACACACTTTTTACTATGTCTCTGGAGCTTTGATCTCCAAGTACAGGTACATATATTCGACCGGGGTACGAATCTCAGGTTAGCATTCTGACATTTCTGAAACTTGATGTACTGAAGTTTGTAAAGTGAGATAATTTAGGTACAATTTGGACCAATTTTCCTAAATTTTTATTGGGGGCCTCGATAAACTTTTTAGGAAAAATCGTCCGTACAGTACCTTACATTTTCATCATTCTAAACTTTCGTACCTCAAGTTTCTAAAATTAAAGTGAGATAATTTAGGTACAATTTGGACCAATTTTCCTAAATTTTTATTGGAGGTTTCGATAAACTTTTTAGGAAAAATCGTCCGTACAGTATTTGACATTTTCATCATTCTAAACTTTCATATCTCAAGTTTCCAAAATATCAGAAAGATACCTGAGGTACTGAACCCGACCAAATAATCATACTTGGACCCGTTAGTTCCATTACGGAGGTTGCAAGTTGACATATTTTGAAGGATATTTTTGTCCCTTCATGTCTTAATTTTTTTTTATTGTTATTATTTTATAAGCATCTTCCCCCTCCCCCCCCCCCCCCCCCCCCCACTGTTCTTCGTCTACTCTCCCTCTATTCTAATCCTTTTGTGCTTTGGATTGATTGTCAGAGTGCAAAATGTTTCACACTCCTTTCAAGAAAATGTATCAGCAATTAAGCTAAAAGTCTAATAGCTTGGACTAAACTCATTTTTCTAATACACTAAATGGAAGAAATTTTAAGCCTTTGGTGGTGTGATTGATGACTTTGAGGAAAATTTTATAACAAATTACATATAAGTTATTGACAAAAAATGATTTAACAAATACATCATTTAAACATTGAATTAAACATATAAGGACTAAATCTTAGAAATAAGGACAATCTGTTCTACACTTGCCACATATCATGATTTAATTTACTTTTCTACCCTTAACTACTTCTTTTGACTTCTAGTCTCTTTATAAGAATTAAATTTTACAAATAAGAACAATCTGCTCTCTACTTGCCACATGTCATGAGTTAATTTACTTTTTTACCCTTGACTACTTCTTTTGACTTCTTTTTTTTTATGTTACTTTTTTTTTGTGAGAATAATCCATTTTTGTTACTTTTTTTTTTGTGTGTGACAATAATCCCTTTGTGTCACTTTTTTTTTCTTGAGAATAATCCTTTTATGTTACTTCTCAAAAGCAAAAAAAAAAAAAAAAAATCTTCTTTTTACACGTTGCTAAGAGAGAGAATTAGAGCTCTTCATCAAGCTTCTTTTTCGTATGTATTGCTAAACATGTCCTTGGTTCAGTAGCAGTATCAAGAGCAGCAGCAGTAGCAGTATCAGGTGCAGCAACAGTAGCAATGACCATAGTAGGAGTAGTAGCAGTAGCAGGAGCAATTAGACCTGTCAATCCATGAATGATAGATCAATTCAATTTGAACACTAGCAGGTCATATCGTTGACAGCCGATCATATCATTGAGTCAAATTGCAAATCATATCACTAAACAGTAGCAGATCATATCATTGATAGTAGCTGATCATATCACTGAACAGTAGCAGAGCATATCATTGACATAAACTATAAACTATATAGTAGCATATCAATTCAATTTGAATAGTAGCAGATCAATAATAGCTCTTATGATAGTTAGAAAGACTGAAACTTTCTACCATTTGCAATAGAGCAAAAGTGAGATGTTAAATAAGATTGGAAAGAAGTTGATGACGATTTACAAGAAACTTGCGGGTCATTTTCAAGTAGTTATGTGGTACTAGAACTTAAAAAGTTTACATACCTATCTTAAAATGAATTACTTTGTTCTCGTACATCTTTTATTAACAAAATGAATCCGGATAACATAACGGTTCAAATTAGTTTGGTTTGAACCTCAAACTAGTAGCAAAACCAAAACAAACCAATCCTGTTTTACAGTAGCAGTATAAGCAGTGAAAAGAAGAAATGCTAAAGCAAAGGGGCAGTTTTTCAAAATATATTGTGATTTTTATAGTTCAATAAAATAAACAGTGACATACTGATTTTTATGACAAACTGATTTAAAGTCATATTCAAAGCTACAAAGGTGAGGCTAGAAAGAATAAAACCAAGGTTATATTAGAGGTTTGCAGCAGCACATGAAGAGAAAAAGAACGCTCTGCATAACTATTATATTAGCAGCTCCATAACTACTTTCGAAATCTTCTTATATAAATTCTCGACAGATCACTTGACTCAATTGAGGATCACCTATTCTGACCATATAAGTTATAGTTTTCTCATCCTTTCTATTGAAGAATCTCACAATGAAATAGCAATAGCAACGCAATAACAACCCATATAGAACATTCAAAAAGCAAGGGCTCAGTTTTATAGCTTCATATACTATAGTATGGGAGCATGTATAAGTTAACAAGCTTCAAAAAGCAGTATACCACAAATGGAATGAATTGAAGTGAGATGCATCCCTCTAATAAGTTGTATCAAATAAAACTTTACAGCATGCCAATAAAGTAATCGGCTTTTGCCTTCGAAAGTGAACCAATCATAGGTGTTGATTTTTGTCTGAGTTAACCAATTCATTGTCCTCGATGCATGAACCCACTATTCAAACACACTAAATCTGAGCATTAATACAAAAAAATGCATAACCTTTCAAACAAATAAACTGCACAGCAGACAAAGCAAAATGCAGCAGTAACTGAATAATAATCATAAACATAAACTTGTTCTGAAAGAGGTTGCCCACTTCATAAATCACACTTTCACAGAAAACCAACACCATTCCACGAAACTTAAAACATAAACTTGGAGGTTTATGGCAGGGAACAAAGTAATTAGTTCAACTGGACATTACTTCGACAGTAAAGGATACTCGATAAATAGCACAACCAGTACAGAACCCCTCATTCCAGAATCCAGATTAATATCTAATTACAAACCTCATCGACAACTCAAAGAACAAAATGAAGCCAAATTAGAGTAAACATAAACAAAGGCAACAAAATTGGAGTAAGGGCTTACCTTATCGACCTCCATTGAAGCCAAATTCGAGCTAAGCACAGAATCGAATCGTAGCTGCTACTGCGTTGGTCCCCATCGCTTGGGTTTCTGCTACGGCGAAATTGGGTTTCTGTTTTGGCGTTGGCTCCTTTGTTTGGTTTAGGTTTGAAGTTCTTGGGTATTGGATATTGGGTCAGTGGCAATGCTCGTAAATTATGATGAAACTCGAGCATTTTTGTCATTTTTCATTAAAATTGGGAGTCAGACTTGCATCATTTGGTTTTTGGGCTTGGGCTCATGTCCTTATTTGTATAAATCTTTTTGAAGGTGAGTTTTCTGTGTTTATATCTTTGGTCATGTGCTACTATGTAATTTTCTAAAAATTTTAACCCATCAGGGTGGTTCTGCATGCATGAGTATTTATACCTGACTTGAGCCTGGATGATGCACTATTTGTTGATTTAGAAATTAAATAGGTATCACACACAATGAAGATAAGCCAAAATGATTGTTTAAATGTGCAAGTTTCAATTGGTGAATCGGGAACAATGGTTAAAAAGCTGAAGTTTGAAGATGTTTCATGTTCATTTTTGGAAACAATGGTCTATGCCAGTAAGGATGGGAATGTTGATATCAGTACTTATGCAGGTTGAAGATGGTGGGTGTAACTTGTGTCGATTTGGTGAGTTTGAAAGGACACAACAGGTGTTCGATGAAATGCCTGACAGAGATGTGGTTAGTTGGAACTCGATGATTTCGGGTTATGTTTCGTGTGGATTGGTTTAGTAATGCAATGTGGATGTTTTCAAGAATCCAAAGTTCAGGTATGAGACCAAGTGAGTTTTAATTATGATATCACTTGTGTCGTCCGCTGGTCATGGGAAGCAAATTCATGGTGTCATGATTAGGATGGGTCTGGATTTGTTGAATGTGGTACTTGGGAATTTGTTGATTGACATGGGAAAGATTGGTTTCATTGATTAAGCTTTTGGAGTGTTTTTTAATACGAAGGAGGTGGATGCCATTACTTGGAACACTTTGATTTGGGGTTGTCATAGATCAGGGTATGAAGAATTGGCCATGGATAAATTTATTCTTATGAGAAGCATTGAGCATTCCCCCTGACGAGTTTTCGATATCAACTATGATCAATGTTTACTGAGGCCAACTAAGTTTACTCTGTTTCTTCTGTTTTCTCTGTTTTCTTAGCTGTAATCGAATTAAGAAACCCAATTTGAAACTTTTGGTTTTTTTTTTTTAATTAACGACCGAGTAAGCAGCAAAAATATGTAATATCACGAACTAAGGCCAAACTGAGTCCACAGAAACCCTCGAGCAATTGGAGAGATGTTCTTCTTCTTCCAGCAACATAATTTGTTCAACTTATTGTTTTCTGGCAGCTGAAAGAAGTATTAGGTGCAGCAGCAGTAGAAGAAGTTGAATTGAATGATCGAAATAGATCTTCTTCTATGTTGTTGATGTTATGGACTTATGGGGACAAATAAGTACGGACAACAGAAGCACAAGAGAAGCCATATAAAAGCGAAACTGATCGAAGATTGAAGAAGAAACTGATGGATCCGTAATATGAAATTCTTGGTTGCAAACCTAGATTTACAAAACCCAGCTAGATGCCACAAGATCCTAATTCCTGTACCCAAGTTCCGAAACATAATCGGAGCTTTCCAGTTTCCTTGCAGCTAGATGGCCACTGGATGCTACCTTAGTCGGAGCCATGAACGAAGATCAAAGTATTGCTTTCCAGGTGAGAAGATCAAAGGCCATCACGAAATTGACATTTGAAGAGGAAATGAGTGGAGGGAAAGAGTTTGAGATTAGAGAGAAGGAAAGTTTGAAAGTACCTTTCAAGTTATATCAGTTGGGTAATGCCGTTATGGAGTTACCAACTCCAGGTACTATTGTTGGGTTGGGGTCAAAACAGTTAAAACTAAGAGAATAAGAAGCTTTTGAGTGATGAATTCTCACACACATTCATTCAATATACAGAGGCATATTTATACAACCTTATACAACCCTAATTTTAGACTAGGGTAAAATCCTCATATATAGTACCCGAACTATCACGAAATGCATTTTTTTGGTATCTACAAATTTTCAAGGAGTCCAGTGGTACATTTACTATCCATCCGTTAGCCCTTATAGTACCTCCGTCCATTATTCAGTTAAAAATGCCTATGTGGCGGTCATGTGACACTCATGTGAGTAAAATAGTAAGGGTAAAATAGTCTTTTCATTCATAATTAGAATTATAGAATTTAATATATTGAATATCTATAATTAAAAAAATATTTAGACACATAAAAAAAATAATACCCAATTTATTCTTCACTGTTATCGGGACACTTAAATACTTTTATTTTTGTTTAGTTTTTTTTTTATTTTATGAAAATTTAATATATACTAATTTGGAGATAACTTTTTTCTCGAACAATTAATAAGATTAATCAATAGAGGTGGTAGGTAAATCTAGATATTCACAAAATTCAATTCTAGGTCTTTCTTTTAACCTAGTCTAATTTATTTTAATTTAGTTTAATAAAAAATTTATAAAAGAAATATGAAAAATAGGTGTTTTACGATTTTACCCATACTTTAACGGAATAATTGACGAAAGTACTGAAATGGCTAACGAAGGATAATACAGGTACCACTAGACTCCCTAAAATTTTGTAGGTACAAAAAAGTGTATTTCGTGATAGTTCATGTACCATATAAAGATTTTACCCTTTTAGACTAACAAGGACAGTAATCAAATCACAATTACAATCCCGATTCTATACAATAAGTATAATTCTATTCCTAATAGTAATCCTAAAATATCTGTGACTCACAACACTCCCCCTCAAGTTGGAGCATACACATCTCGAATGCCCAACTTGTCAAGTGAGTCATGAAATACTTTGACTGACACACCCTTAGTCAGAACATCTGCTAACTGCTCCTCAGTTGGTACGAATGGGAAGGCAATCAGGTTTGCATCCAACTTCTCCTTGATAAAGTGCCGGTCAACTTCCACACGCTTCATACGATCATGCTGCACTGGGTTATGTGAAATTTCAATAGCTGCTTTATTATCACAAAACAACTCCATAACTCTTTTTAGCTTGAACCCCAAATCACGCAATAAATTACGTAACCATAACAACTCACATACTCCATGTGCCATACCTCTATACTCAACCTTGCCACCACCTTTTGTTTTTTACTCTTCCAAGTGACAAGGTTCTCTCCAACAAATGTAAAGTAACCTGAGGTCGATCTCCTATCAATAATACTACCAGCCCAATCAGCATCAGTATAACCACTCACCTCTAGGCAGTGATGTTTTGAGAACATAAGGCCTTTCCCAGGAGCTCTCTTTAGATACCACAGGATTCATACAACTGCATCCATATGATCTTCACTTGGGTTATGCATGAACTGGCTCAACACACTTACTGCATACACCAAATCGGGTCTAGTGTGACCCAAATAAATTAATCTGCCAACTAACCTTTGATACCTCGCCCTATCAGTCGGGATTTGGTCAGGGTACTCCGCTAACCGGTGATTCTGTTCAATTGGTGTATTAGCTGGCCTGCAATCTAACATGCCCGTTTCTGACAGCAAGTCTAGAACATATTTTCTTTGGCACAAGAAGATGCTGCTACTCCCCCTGACCACCTCTATCCCAAGGAAGTATCTCACGTCACCAAGGTCTTTCATCTCAAACTCTGAAGTTAACTGTTGCTGCAACCTCCTAATTTCCTCTCGATCATCACATGTGATCACCATATCATCAACATAGATGATTAACGTCGTTACTTTACCCTTTTGATGCTTAAGGAAGAGAGTATGATCCGAATTGCTTTGTTTGTAACCAAACCGCTTCATTGCCTGAGTAAAGCATCCAAACCATGCACGGGGGGATTGCTTCAACCCATAGAGTGACTTCTTCAATCTATACACAACATCCATTTTATCAGCAGCCTCATACCCGGGAGGTAGACTCATATACACTTCTTCAGCCAAATCTCCATGTAGAAAAGCATTTTTCACATCAAGTTGCGTGAGAGGCCAATCCAGATTAGCCGCCAAAGAGAGAAGCACTCTGATAGTATTGATCTTGGCTACGGGCAATGACTTAAAAATTGAAAATATCATCGAAATATCGGCGATATTTTCATTTTTTTAGTATGGCGATATATCCTTTAGTTACCAAGAGAATTTGGTCAGATATTTTCAAAATTTCCTGAAATATCGCGAAATTATGGAAATATCACGATATTCTCGAAGCTTTTCGAAAAATTCCAAATGATAACTTCAAATTCTCATCCAAATTCTCGCATGCAATTGTCAAATCAACGACTCCACCAAATAGAATTCCAAGCAAAAATCAAAATTGGGGGACACCAAGGCTTGAACCTTGGTCCTTTGCTTGATTCCATACACCTTACAAGGTGTTTGCCAACTCTGCCGCACCCGCAGATGTAACATGACTCCAACATTGTTTGAAAACTTATGTAAATGTCCAATTAATACCCAACTTACAACAATCAATTACTGTATTGAATTTTATTTACCAAATATTTAAAATTTTTACTTGGATTAATTTCAGTTTACCCCCTGAGGTTTGGGGGTGTCATCATTTCACCCCCTCTACTTTCAATTTTGAATTTTTACCCCCTAACTTTTCAATTTCAATCAGCCGTGTCCAATTTCTACTATTCCGTCCCAAATTGGACGTTAAGTTTGACCCTTTAGGGCTAAAATGGTCATTTCAACATAAAAAAATAAAAAATAAAAAATAAAATAAAAAATTTCTGTTTTCTTTTTCTTTTCTGTTTCTTCATTTTTTTTAAAATTTTTTTTTCGTCTTCAACCTATACACCAAGTTATAATAAGTTTATAAAAACAAAAAAAATACTCTAGGTGGTTGAAAGCCATTCGCTGGTCTATGATATTTGTGATATATCTACGATAAAATGAAGAATTTTAGGATATGTTTGTCTCCAAAAACCAGTTGGCTTGCAAACTGTCTCTTTTGCTGATGTGATTGAGTAGGCGTGCCAGCACTGTGGCGTGCAGTCGTCGGTGAGTCCCTTGACCTGACTTCTTGATCAAACGATGTGGACGAGGAGAACACCAACCTCATCACAAGGTTCTTTTCTTGCCTTTCGGAAAAGGACTTCTTGCCTTACAGATAAGGGCTTTGGTTGTGGTCTCTTGCGTTCACCGAATCGATACTTAGTATTGTAGACTAAGTAAAGCAATCACTGGGAAGTTGGGAGAAAGCACAGGGTTTGCTAAAGCGTGACTTTAGCTTCGCTGGGTTGCGAGGGCGTTACCCTTGCTTCACTGATGGTATCGGTGGCAGTAGCACTGGTAGTCGACTCTTAGAGAGGCTAGGACTAGAAGTACGGTCGCCGGGTTTTCAACTAGGTTGATGGTATGCTCCGGGGAGGCTTTGATTATCTGTGTGATTAGTTGATTTGAGAGTTGTCCCTAATTCGTCCTTGAAACTTGGTATTTATACTAGGGTTTCGACTGCTCCTTGCTAGAGAAGGATTATTGATTGAAGTTTCCTATTCAATCTCCGCTACTTGACTCCAATAAGGACTCATTTTCCTTATGGATTACGTAATAGGTGAAGCTATAACCCAAACCCAAGTAGGCTTATTTTTGGGCCGCAGGTATCGGCCCGCTATGCTAAATCCACTAAATGATCTTGCCAAATTTACTTTTGGGCTCAAACAGGATATATCCCCAATAAAGTGAAGAAATATTTGTAAAAAATAATTTTGATATATCCCCAATAAAGTGAAGAAATATTTGTAAAAAATAATTTTACACTTTATCTGTAAATAAATATCTGTATATCCCTAATAAAGTGAAGAAATATCTGTGTAAAATCATTTTTGGTCTACGATATTTGTGATATATCTCTAATAAATTGAAGAATTTTAGGATGTATCCCCAATAAAGTGAAGAAATATCTGTGTAAAATCATTTTTTACAGATATTTATTTATATATAAAGTGTAAAATTATGTTTTACAGATATTTCTTCACTTTATTGTAGGGGTAGGCGCGGTTCGGTGCGGTTCGGTGTTAGGCCAAAACCGCAACCGAACCGCTTCATTCGGTTGTGCTATATTTAAAACCGCAACCGCATTTTAAAACCCTACACCGCTTACTTCGGTTACACTGTTTTGCGGTGTGGTGCGGATCGGTTTCGATTATGTTCGACTTTCTTTTCTTTTTCGCATATTTTCGACCAAAGTCGACAAATTTAGCTGTCCTAAAATAAGTAACCATTACTATCAAAATATCAACAAAATAAAGTATAAACCACTCATAATCTGTTCACTAAATCAAGTAATGAACATTACAAGTAACCTGTTCATGACATCAACATCTCAAGTTCTCAACTACACAAATAACATTAACAATCTATCAAACGTGCATATCAACTATCAAATATCAACAATCTGCTCCAGCTGTTCAACATTTATAACCAAAAAGCAATTTCCAAAACTAAATCAAAGTTCCAATAGTCTAACAATCTGTTTCCAAACCAAATAGCTAACATACAGCACAAACATAAATCAAAGTTCCAACTTCCAAGTTCCAGCTGCAGAAGGTGGTGGGGGAGGAAGCATAAGCGGTGCAGCAGATTCACTTGTAGCAGTTGGTGTTGTTCCGGTGCTTGACCTAGCTGGTGTCGCATTTGGAGTTTGCGATGCTCCACTTCCCTAATAAGAAAGTAAGAAAAAATCAAATCAGTAAAGAATAAGATACAAACAGAAACAACAGAGCAGCTCAAAAATTCTTTCAGACTAGTAAATTGAAACAAAAGTAATCAAACCACAATAATGGATCAATCACTAGCACTGATAACAAAACCAAACTGATCATGCTCATTGCAAAATCAAACTGATGCTCTCATGCTCATTAGAAGAACTGAAGAAGCAAGCAAGTAAGAAAGGAATGATCATTTCGAAACAAGCTTAAGTGCTGAACCCAAAATCGAACTGCAAAAGCAAGCAAGAAACTTAAGATCAAATCGAAACAAGTTGAACCCAAAATCGAACCCAAGTAAGATCAATCCAAAACTGATGCTCCCAAACAAGCTAAACATAACAGATTATCATATTCCCAAACAACTTAAAAACTCAATCTTTGACCAACTAAACATAAACTTCCGATCAAAAATCACAACTTTCAACTCAAAACACAACAACCAGAACTCATTCATCAAGTAAGAGATGGAACAACATACCCAGAAACGAACAGGAAGAACCAAGCCTTGACTTGGGTATTGACAATCAAATCAAACAAAATCGAAATCGAAATGAAAATCAAGCTGAACCCATACCAATTCCATCCGGAGATTAGTCGAGATGACGTTCTCAGTCGGCGTTAGTCCGAGTCAGTGTCTTCGGTCGGCGTTTGAAAGTTGTGAGTTGAGAGAGAGAAGCGGCATCGTGAGTTGAGAGAGAGAACCGGCATTCGACGGCTGTGAGTCGAGAGAGAGAACCGGCCTCAATCGTCAGTCGATAGTCGCTGTGAGTTGAGAGAGAAATGAGAGAGTCGGATTCGAAATGAGGGGATGAGACTGAGAGCAACTAGGGTTTTCGTATATGAGAGGCTGAGACTGAGAGCAATCAGGTGCAACGAAGAGTATGTGTAACCTCATTTAGACCAATCAGAATTCGACAACTATTAAAAATAAGGGTTAAATACTTGTTACTTCGTAAACTTTTCCCTGAAAAACAGTTTAGTCCCTCGCCTTTCAAATTAAACTGGATAGTCCTTATTCTTTCTAATTCTCACACAACAGGTCCAAAATTGGTCTAAAATGACTATTCTACCCCCAAGATCCTTTTTAAATTTTTCTCTCTCTCTTTTTCTAATTTTTCTCTCTTTTTTTTATTTATTTTTTCTGCTTTTCTATCTCTCTCTCTCTCTCTCTCTCTTCTCCTTCTTTCTTCGTTCTTCTCTGCTCTTTTTTTTTTCCCCAATCCTCCCCACAAAATTCCTCCACCTCTCCAAATTCACACTCCCAAATCCAAGAGTAACCCCATACCCACATTCACCTCCAGCTCCCTCTCCCTTTCTTTTCTCTTCTCCTCGGACCGGACCCAAATTCCTGCGAAATCACCGCAGTCGAACCCCAGTTGGACTCGTCGCCGGCCATTGAAGCTTCCTCTCTTCCTCCTCCTCCATCTCAGATAAGGATTTTAGGTGATTAGGCTTGGATTGAAGCAAATCGAAGAGGAGAGAAAAACCAAAAATTTTCGATTTCTTGGTTGGGTTTTTGGTTTCCGGTGATTTTTAGGCTGGAAACCTTGGTGAATCTTGTTGTTGGAAGAACACTGATCTTGTGGGTATGCTTATTGCAGCTTGAATCGACCGATAGAGGAGAAATTTGAAGGTGAACAGTAGCTCGCCGGAAATCCTCCCCTCAAAATATTTATCTAACCGGTGCGAATATAATCACCATACCTATTGGCAATGAAAACTGTCACAGTTGACATCCTAGCTCTTGTGTCGTCACCAAAGGCTAGCACATGTTCCTCAACTGATGATGGGTTTAACAGAGTTGTGAACTTACAGAGAGACACAACCAAATCATCTAGTACATCTTCAAGATGGTGGCATCCTGAAATCTTTGCAATAGCTAAAAATCCATTAATGCATGTTTGATAAACCTCTTCATGTTCTGCATGATCAAATACCACAGAGATGGCAACAATTGTAGGGCCAGACATTATAGCAAACATATCATGGTCTAGGTAGGCTCTGGAATCAGATACAATGAATGGAGCATTTTTCTTGGATTTGTGCATCAAATCAATCCACCGGCTTGGGGTCATCTCAGGATAACCAGCACCTTGTTCTGGAGTAGTGCGAATCTCATTCTTGCATATTGAGTGATAAAGCTCTGTCAGGAAATCTCGAGGTAGATCACTGCCTCCATTGATGTGTCTATTATTCCGAATGAAATCCTCCTCTGTCATCTTCTTCTTCACCTGAACATTGTGCTGATCTGTATTGAGCATTATGATTGAATATGATAACAGAAGAGCAGCATCCTTGTTTGCTAGAATTAGAGGTGATTGCTCGTAGTATATCTCTGAGAATGCTTCAAGAACCCTTTGTATCTTTTGTGATTCTCTAGGCAAACGAAAAGTCTCCAAGAAAAGGCGGAGTGTAGTATCCAAATTCATATCTTGGAAATCAAAGGTACCAGCAAATTTGTAAAGAACCTGAACACAAAACTCGTCATGATTTCCCAAGAAATCCCCAACAAGATTCTTGTCTAGCCCAGCTGTATACCTAAAAAAGCAGGCCACACTTTGAGGATCAAGTTTATCAGGCAAGAGATGAGTTCCTTGGAGGAACTCCAACCCTTTCTTTGGGTCACGGTTAAAATGATCGGCTCCGATCATCAATCTTCTCTTTATGTACTTCCTCCAGCGAACAAATGGAACCCAATGATTAGGATCGCTGTAGTTGTCACGAAATTATTCGAAGGTGAACAGTGGCTCGTCGGAATTTTGTGGGGAGGATTGGCTCTAGATTAAATTAAATTGGAATATGGAGTAGAGTAAGAAGGGGGAAAAAAAGCAGAGAAGAACGAAGAAAGAAGGAGAAGAGAGAGAGAGAGAGAGAGAGAGAGAGAGAGAGAGAAGCAGAAAAAATAAATAAATAAAAGAGAGAAAAATTAGAAAAAGAGAGAGAGAAAAAAATAAAAAAAGGATCTTGGGGGTAGAATAGTCATTTTAAACCTCTTTTGGACCTATTGTGTGAGAATTAGAAAGAATAAGGACTATCCAGTTTAATTTGAAAGGCGAGGGACTAAACTGTTTTTCAGGGAAAAGTTTGAGGAGTAACAAGTATTTAACCCTAAAAATAATTTTCATATAAATAAAAATTATATTAATTAAATAAATATTATTATCCTGGCCGGTTCGGTTTTTTTTTTTCGGCCGGTTCACTGGCTAAACCAGGTCCAGAACTGGAGAAATCCGATCCGGTTCGGTGAAGTCATTTTTTCCTGCTAGTTTCATCCGGTTCGGTTTCTGCCCACCCCTACTTTATTGGGGATACATCCTAAATTCGACACTTTATCGGAGATATATCACAAATATCGTAAACCAGCGAGCGACTTTCAACCACCTAGAGTATTTTTTTTTTTTTTATAAACTTATTATAACTTGTGGTGTATAAGTTGAAGACAAAATAAATAAATAAATTTAAAATTTTTAAATTTTTTATTTTTTATTATGTTGAAATGACCATTTTAGCCCTCAAGGGTCAAACTTAACGTCCAATTTGGACGGAATAGGAGAAATTGGACACGGCTGATTGAAATTAGAAAGTTTAAGGGGTAAAAATTTAAAATTGAAAGTAGAGGGGGTGAAATGATGACACCTCCAAACCTCAGGGGGTAAACTGAAATTAATCATTTTTACTTCTATAAATAGTTCAAAATTGAACTCATTCCTTGCACCGAAGGCAATTGCAATTTTCTTTCTTCACTTACGTAATGTATGATATATACAAAAAAAATGTATATAACGCGTGATGGCCTAACCTCCCATTCGGTTTCCAGTCATTAAAAAAAAAAAAATTAAATGTTTATCAAAAAATTTAAGAGTTGTCGGCGATTCAACATTTATTATTTCATCTAAAATCATTACAACTCACTATATAACAATGTTTATTCAAGATTTTCTTTTCACATATAGTAGATAATTGATAAAACAAACATATACAAAAGTTTCACTTAAAATTTCCATATTTTTCTTCAAATTTGTATCATTTTTCTTGATTATTTACCAAAATCGATATATCCGCGATATTTCCATCGAAATTTCCGTTTTCGGGATCATCGATATTTCCTCGAAACTTGATATTTTAGTCATTGGCTACGGGTGCAAACGTCTCATCATAGTCTACACCATACGTTTGTGTAAACCCTTTTGCTACCAATCTCGCCTTATATCTACTAACTAAGCCATTTGAATCATGTTTAATTGGGGGTGGCTCAAATTGCCGAACCTACTGCAACCGATCGGAAACCAGCAGAACCGGTGGAGCCGGCGCCTACAAAGATGGTAGCCAGTGGATCGGTACCAGTAGTGTCGTACCGAAGTGTGATTGTCGGCTCGGCAGTGGCACAACATGTTTCATAATTTCTGTATTACCGAACTGATCGACATGGTTTAATTCCAAAAAATTACCGAACTCTTCAGAAGTTTGTTGCAAATTCAAGCCTCCTACCACCAAGCCACATGCTCACATGTGATAGGTGATGCACAAACGTCAAACATATATGATACTTAATTGAAATAAAAAAGGTTCCCTTTTATTCCTTCCAGAAACGACTTCCTCTCTCCTTCACTCTCTTATTCGATCTTCCTTCTTCTTCTTCTTCTTCCAGAAACAACTCTCTCTCTCTCTTCGTTTCTGACTTTTATTCTTCTGTCATTCTATCTTAGATTCTTTCTCTAATCAACTGCAAGGACTCATGAAGTAACCTTGTCAAGGAGTACAAGTTGCAAATCTCCCAAACCTCATGGTGGAATCCAACTCCTCTTCTCCTCTGTCTCACTCTCTCTCATCTAGTCATCTCCTCCACCCACTGCCCCCCCCCCCACCCTCTTCTCAGCCTCCCCCTCTCTCTGCTCCTCCGCCCACTGCTCTCCCTATCTCTCATATCCCAGCTCCTCTTCTCTGCCTTCCTCTCCCATCTCCAAATTGTTTTGGTCTAATGGAGGACAGAGGAACTAGATCTGTTTTCTCTCTCCTCTGACACCCACTTCCGGTCAGCACAGTGACTCACCTCCACCATCACCGACCTCCGACGATTGGTGTGCCAAAATACCAACCGATACCGACTGTTTAGCTAGGTAAACCAAGGTTTCGGTAACCGAAATTCTGGCATGGTACCGGTTTCAATTCTGACGAAACCAATGATCTTCGGTCGATATTCGACTGACCCTAAAAATGTCGGCAACCGTGCCGCAGCCAGTCTTATGTTTAATTATGTAGACCCATTTACATCCAACTGGCCTTTTCCTTTTAGGTAACACCATCAATTCCCAAGTGTTGTTCTTCTGTAGGGCTTCCACCTCTTCTTCTATCGCTTTTGACCAATTTGGATCTCGTAGAGCATCCTGCACTTTGTTAGGAATAGATACAAAGGAAATCTGATGCACATACGACTCATATGACTTGGATAACCTATGTGTAGATACATAATTGGCAACCAGGTACTTAGACTTAGCTTTGGTGGTTTAGGTATTACCTCACGTTGACCTTCAAGATCTTGGAGAGTTTGGCTCGAGGAAAGAGATGAAGAAGAGGGAGAAGTTTCCAGTGATCTTGCATCTCCACCAATTTCTATTTCGTTTTCTTCTCTGTCTCTTTCTTCTTTTTCTTCTCTGTCTCTTTCTTCTTTTTCTTCTCTTTCTCTTTCTTCCTTTTCTTTTCTTTCTCTTTCTTCATTTTCTTCTCTTTCTTCCATTTCTTCTCTTTCTCTTTCTTCCTTTTCTTCTCTTTCTCTTTGTTTTTCAGTTTTCCTCTCTTTCTCTTTCTTCTTGTCCTTCAGTTGCGTCATCTTCTTTGTCTTTGTCTTCTCCTTTTTTTTCCTTTTCCTTCAGTTGCGCCACTTTCTGTTTCTTCTCTTTCTTTTCCTTTTGTCTCTTTTCCATCTTTGTCCTTTGTATTGCTGCCACTGCCACTTACCATCTCTTCAAAATAACCATATTGCTCCCCTTGAAGAGAAGGGTGAGTGGGAGAAAGATAGCAGGCATCCTTGAAAAATGTGACATCCATAGTCACATAGAATTTTTTTGTAGGAGGATGAAAATACTTATACCCTTTCTGATGGGTCCCAAACCCAACAAAAACACACTTTAAGGCACGAGGGTCTAACTTCGAGCGTTGGTTCTTAGGAATATGAACAAAGGCAATGCACCTAAAGACTCAAGCATGAAGATTATGGAAAGAAGGAAGAGATACATGGGACGAGAGGACCTCAACTGGAATATGATTTTGGACAACACTAGACGACATCCTATTGATAAGATGAGAGGCAGTGAGAACTGCTTCTCCCCATAAATACTTGGGCATATTTGCACTAAAGAGAATCGAACGAGCAACTTCAAGAAGGTCGCGATTCTTACGCTCAGAAACACCATTCTGTTCTGGAGTTTGAGGACATGTGGTTTGATGTATGATACCCTGTGTACAAAGATATTCTTGGAACTCACTACTCATATATTCCCCCCCCCCCCCCCCCCCATTGTCAGACCGAAAGAGTTTGATCTGACCGTTGTACTGTCTACGAATCATATTTTGGAAATTTTTAAAAGCTGGAAACATAGCATCATTGGACTTCAGTAAAGCAATCCAAGAAACACGAGTACAAACGTTAATAAAAGACACAAAATAGCGCATACCAGAAGGCGTAGGATCCCGTGAGGGTCCCCATAAATCAGAATGAATCAATTCAAAAGGTACAAGACTTTTATTTGAAATACTCAAAGGGTAGTTAACTCAATGACTTTTGGCCAGAATGCAAGTTTCACACTTAAAAGATGACTCTGAAATACCCAAAAACAAAGTGGGCATAGACTTTCTCATATTACTAAAGGAAGGATGACCAAGACGACGATGCCATAACCACACTTCATTCAATCGCTACTCAGAACTCGAAATCAAAGCTACTGGGGCATTCTTCCCTGGTGTTATCCCCGCATAAATCCGATCCAGATGAAACAACCTCCCTCTCAAATCTCCTCGGTCAATTATCTCCCTTGACTGAAGATCCTGAAAAACCACATACATGGGAAAAAAGGTCACAAAGCACTGAGATTCAGTATTTAATTAAGGAACAGAGATTAAGTGATGTGACAAATCAGGAACATATAACACATTCCTAAGCTCTAAGTTTGGTGTGACTCTAACAGTTCCTATTCCTAATAAGGGAAAGGCTTCACCATTAGCATTAGTAACTTTGGAAACTGGTGGGTGATAGGAGCACAAAGTGTGACGTTTTTAATATGTATTTTTCCTCATTTGGCTAAGTTATTCTCTTAAAATTAATAATTATAATATAGTTTATGTTTTTAGCTACTTCATGGTCGAAAATGGTGAAAAGAGGTAAAAAAAGAGCATAAATGAGTGTAAATGAAGGATGAGTTATTTTAGAAACTTTCCTCTTTCATTTTAGGAAATATTTCCTATTTTGTTTTTGAGAACTTTTTTCTTTTAAACTTTCCAATTTCTGATTTTCTTGTTTTAAAGGGAGTCCATCCCAGTAAAAACTCTTGACTGATGAAATCAAGAAAAATTGAAGGATTAATCAGGAAGAATTCTTGGAGATAAAATGGATTGTTTTTAATCAATATTTATTCCTAATTATCTTATTTCTTATTGATTATAAACTCTAATTAAATTCTGATTTTCTTGATTGTAGGAGTTTATTGTGTGCACACAATTCTTGGAAGAAATTAGTGCAATTCAAAGGAGAGGAAACATGGATGTATGTGGTCGCTATTTTAGGCATATACAATGAGCCATTAAGGGGAAAAGAGATCAGAAAATTCATGACTTTGTCAAGAGAAAATCAAGGAAATTTGGAGGAGAAATCACCTCTAGATGAATGGCCATGATTATATCACAAGATATGAGAATTCCACTATAAATAGCAGCCATTCTCAACACCAAGAGCATCACTTCTTGACCAAGATTACTTCCTAGCTTATCAATTCCTAGCTAAAAATTATTCCATAGCTCTGCCCAATTCACTTCTCAAACCTCCATTACCTATAAGACCGTGACCACCATCCTTCAATCAATCTACGAGTTCTTAGGCGCCAAGTCAAGGACGCTCCACCACCATAGCGGAGACGAGTTCATTACCTTGTTGCCAAGCTGTTAAGGAGAGCTTCAAAGTGTAAATATGACTCTACTTACAATCTTTGTTTCGGTTTTGTTTGTTTGGATTTGTGAGTTGTGTAATTGGAGACATGAAATTTTCAGAATATTTTTATTAATATTTTTGAAATTTTCAGTTTATTATTAAGTTAATTTTGATAATTCTTTGATGATGCATATTACAATCTTGTGTCTTTTTATGTGTTTAGGTAATTTTCAGAGTTAGATTGATAAGTTTACATGCTAGAATAAAGGTGAGAGTTCTTGTGTGTTTGCTTTATTTGCCATGAGTAATTGTTATTTGTTAAGGCGCTAAGTTAAACAAGTAGCAATTAGTTCTAAAGAGTGGTAAAAATCATGCTTTAATGATTAATGATTCTGGAAATTACGTGTTAATTGCTATGAGAAATGGTTAATTTACACGTGTGAGTTGATTCAAAGAACGGATCAGATAAATGGATTGGACCGTGACAGCTTTTCATTTGGGCTCTTATCTAGCATTTAAGATGGCCACGTTTTTGTTGCATGTTGAAATTAATTTTCTGTTTTTACACTTAATAATTCTCGAGTGGTAGTGGTCTAGGTTACGAAAGTCGATCAATGTATATAATTTTATTGTTTTGTTTTTATTTTAAGTAGATTAGAACCAAATTTCAAAACCCCCCATTTTATTCTTTTATTTGTTAATTGACCTTTTAGTGTAGGTGTACCCTACAATCCCTGGATTGAACGATCCCTGCTTATCATATACTAACAACTACATTTTGCAGAGTTAAATTGTGAGGATATTTCAGCAGCATCAATTTTTGGTGCGGTTAAATTGTGCTTATCCTATACTCACAAGTATGATTCCCCGGCAACGGCGCCAAAAATTGATGCGGCTGAAATAGCCTCACAATTTAACCCTGCAAAATGTAGTTGTCAGTATAGGATAAGCAGGGATCGTTCAGTCCGTGGATTGTAGGGTACACCTACACAAAAAGGTCAGTTAAAAAATAAAACAATAAAATGGGGGTTTTTGAGATTTGGTTTCTAATCTACTTAAAATAAAAACAAAACAAAATTATCTACAATGATCGACTTCCGTAACCTAGACCACTACCACTCGAAAATTACAAAGTGTAAAAACAGAAAATCCATTTCAACATGCTACAAAAACGTGCCCACCTTAAGTGCTAGATAAGAGCCCAAATGAAAAGCTGTCACGGTCCAATCCATTTATCTGATCCGGTCTTCGAATCAACTCACACGTGCAAATTAACCATTACACATAGCAATTAACACGTAATTTCCAGAATCGTATTTTTACCACTTTTTAGAACTAATTACTATTTGTTAACTTAGCGCCTTAACAAATAACAATTACTCTTGGCAAATAAAGCAAACACACAAGAACTCTCACCTTTATTCTAGCATGTAAACTTATCAATCTAACTCTAAAAATTACCTAAACACATAAAAGGGCACAAGATTGTAATATGCATCATCAAAGAATTATCAAAATTAACTTAATAATAAACTGAAAATCTCAAAAATATTAATAAAAATATTTTGAAAATTTCATGTCTCCAATTACACAACTCACAAATCCAAACAAACAAAACCGAAACAAAGATTGTAAGTAGAGTCATAGTTACACTTTGAAGCTCTCCTTAACGGCTTGGCAACAAGTTGATGAACTCGTCTCCGCTATGGTGGTGGAGCGTCCTTGACTTAGTGCCTAAGAACTCGTAGATTGATGGAAGGATTGTGGTCACGGTCTTATAGGTGATGGAGGTTTGAGAAGTGAATTGGGCAGAGCTATGGAATAATTTTTAGCTAGGAATTGATAAGCTAGGAAGTAATCTTGGTCAGGAAGTGATGCTCTTGGTGTTGAGAATGGCTGCTATTTATAGTGGAATTCTCCTATCTTGTGATGTAATCATGGCCATTCATCTAGAGGTGATTTTTCCTCCAAATTTCCTTGATTTTCTCTTCACAAAGTCATGAATTTTCTAATCTCTTTTCCCCTTAATGGCTCATTGTATATGCCTTGAATAGTGACCAGATACATCCCTTTTTCCTCTCCTTTGAATTGCACTAATTTCTTCCAAGAATTGTGTGCACACAATAAACTCCTACAATCAAGAAAAATAAGAATTTAATTAGATTTTATAATCAATAAGAAATAAGATAATTAGGAATAAATATTGATTAAAAACAATCCATTTTATCTCCAAGAATTCTTCCTGATTAATCCTTCAATTTTTCTTGATTTCATCAGTCAAGAGTTTTTACTGGGATGGACTCTCTTTAAAACAAGAAAATCAGAAATTGGAAAGTTTAAAAGAAGAAAGTTCCCAAAAACAAAATAGGAAATATTTCCTAAAAAGAAAGAGGAAAGTTTCTAAAATAACTCATCCTTCATTTACACTCATTTATGCTCTTTTTTACCTCTTTTCACCATTTTCGACCATGAAGTAGCTAAAAACATAAACTATATTATAATTATTAATTTTAAGAGAATAACTTAGCCAAATGAGGAAAAATACATATTAAAAATGTCACACTTTGTTCTCCTATCAAATACCCCCACACTTAGTTTTTGCTAGTCCCTTAGCAAAATCAAAACAAAAGTAATTCACTACCAGACTCTACACAAATGACACATAAAGACTATATTGCCCTTAACATTTGGTTCATGAATCCTGACTCTCATGGCATTAAAATTAGCACTAAATCAAGAATCAATATTTAGATATTTGAGAGTTAATTGAAGCATATAATCCACATATAAATAAGTAGGACTTGGTTATAACAATGGTGATGGGTGGAGCTCAGCATGTTTCAGACAAGTATGATTCACATCCTTACAAGGTATATCCACTCTTTCTTTACTCGGATCAAGGCAATGCTTAAAAGCTTATAATCCCTCAAATTATATGTGAGAGAAAATATTTTGAGGCAATCAAATAGCTCACATATATAAGAAATGAAATGCACTTTGTGAATATAATTTTTCAAGATCTCATGAAACATATCAACTACTTGTACAAATGGACCCAAGTCATAGGTTCAACTCTTATAACTCATCTCCACAGATCAAAAGCTGTCCCATCTTAAGGATCAAAAAGGTATTTAAAGGGTTAAAATGGGGCTAAAGTTCAAGGTTTTAAGAAACAAAGGTTAAGGAATGTCAAAGTATCCTAAAAACCTAGTAAAGCTCATGTTGATGTAGAGAGACTTCTAGAAATCCACCAAGGCATACAGATCATCATAACCCCATAGAGGCAAAATAAAAGGGCCTAATGTCTTCATGTTGGGCACAAACTTCATTCTAAACTTCCTTTGAACTCTCGTGAACCGGACAAAGACCAATTTTTCTTGTAGCGGGTCTTCAATTCAAAACAATCTCCAAATCTCCAAATTCACCTAGTATGGGGGACTAAAATCCATAAACATTTTTTTTTCTTCCTTTCTTTTTCTTTCCCAGCCGTACTCATTTTTTTTCTCTCATTTTCTTTTTCACAGCTTCCACATTTTTTTTCTTATGGACAAGTCTACCCCCACACTTGAACTTTCACCTCTTCTCAGTCTTCATCTTTGCCACCCTCATGTAGTAAGTCTAAAAAGATAGCTCCACTAAGTTCTTAGAATAAAGGGTAGGATTGTAACTATACTAAGGTTAAGGGTTAAGGATTTTAAGGGTGATGAAAGAAATGGCTCAATGTAGGCTCAAAGTGGTTTATTTAAGGGGGTCCCACGACAGGCACAAATTTGGACACAGGTTAATTTGTCTATGGTGGTGATTCCTATGATGCCTTTATCCTTTCCAGAATCAAGGACATGTATTGATAAAAGTCTCAACAAGCACAAGAGTGAATTCTAGCATTCTCTAGTCCATCAAACTTAATCTATGGTAAACAATCAATCAAATGAAAGATAATGAGATCATCAAAACATCGCCAAGAAAATAAGAATATATTCTTTTCATCACTCCAAGAAAAAGGGACATGGGCTCAAATATCTCACATAGGCTTTTATGAATCAAAACTCATCTTAACATGCTCATATTCTGTACCAAGGTTATGAAATCCATATCCACTACTCATGCATACGCTTTTCATATATCTCAACTAACCAAAGAATAATATTTAAAATCATCTCAATATTGTGATCATCTTTTAGCCATAATTTCAGAGATATTGATTCATCCTAACCAGTTAAGGGCATCCTAAGACTCAAAGTTAAAAACAAAGGACTAAGACTGACGCCAAAAAGGTTTTGGACTAGGGTTATTTCCTTTCTCCTTTCGGTAACTCCTTTGGAACATGACCAGGTAAAGAGGGGACCGGTTTTGGCGGAGCTCAGCTCACTTGATTGACAGGGGACGAGACCGTTTGTCAGCACTTCTCGGATCCAAACTAGACCTTAGACATCACATCCCATCAGATGCGCCTACGATGAAGAAAGTATTTCACCAAAAAATCATTGACTCAATAAATAAAAGCAACGAAATTTTTTTAAGTTTTGACATTTTTTGATTTTTTTGGATTTTCAATATATATGACTCAAGACAAAAGTATAAATCCCTTCCCCCACACTTAAATATTGCATTGTCCTCAATGTAATCAATCATCAGCATGCAATAGAACAATTAAGCATATAGGAATGGAATTTATGAAAATAAATATGAAAACAAAGGAGCAAAAACGAAAATAAAACAAACAAGTAAAATTCATCCTAAACAAGTGAAGGGATAGAAATGTTAAACTCTTGTTGATGACTCCTCCACAGCTTCGGTTGAAATGGGTTGCCTCCCATGCAGCGCTTAATATTTATAGTCCTTCAGCCTGGACTCTTCTCCTTGCTCACACAACAAATTTTTTTTTTTTTTTTTTTTTTTTTTTTTTTTAGTTAATTTTCTTTATTTTTTATTTTTACACACTTACAACAATTACATATTTAACGAAATTTAAAACAACCTAAGTAAATTAATCTAAGTGAAACACATACAATTTACAACATGCTAAATCTAAGTGAAAATCATACAATTTACAACATGCTTAAAAAAAAAACTCTACAAATTGCACAACAATTATAAAATACATGCTTAATTTGGTAACACTCATAAAACTTAAACTAAATCACAATTATAGCTTGGCCTAGCATAAATTGCAATTTGTCACCATTCCACAAATGTAGTGCAAAAATTTAGCACGCATTCTATATAAACAACAAAATTAATGACACTCTAAGCGATAGGGATTTTAACAATCCCCGGCAACGGCGCCAAAAATTGATGCGGCTAAAATAGGCACTCAATTTAACCCTGCAAAATGTAGTTGTTAGTATAGGATAAGCAGGGATCATTCAGTCTGGGGATTGTAGGGTACACCTACACTGAAAGGTCAATTAACAAATAAAAGAATAAAATGGGGGGTTTTGAAATTTGGTTCTAATCTACTTAAAATAAAAACAAAACAAATAAAATTATATACAATGATCGACTTCCTGACCAAGGACATTTCCTGGCCTATCATTTCCTAGCTAAAAACTATTCCATAGCTCTGCCCAATTCACTTCTCAAACCTCCATCACCTACAAGACCGTGACCACCATCCTTCCATCAATCTACGAGTTCTTAGGCGCTAAAACAAGGACGCTCCGCCACCATAGCGGAGACGAGTTCATCACCTTGTTGCCAAGCCGTTAAGGAGAGCTTCAAAGTGTAACTATGACTCTACTTACAATCTTTGTTTCGGTTTTGTTTGTTTGGATTTGTGAGTTGTGTAATTGGAGACATGAGATTTTCATAATATTTTTATTAATATTTTTGAGATTTTCGGTTTCTTATTAAGTTAATTTTTAGAATTCTTTGATGATGCATATTATAATCTTGTGCCCTTTTATGTGTTTAGGTAATTTTCAGAGTTAGATTGATAAGTTTACATGCTAGAATAAAGGTGAGAGTTCTTGTGTGTTTGCTTTATTTGCCAAGAGTAATTGTTATTTGTTAAGGCGCTAAGTTAAACAAGTAGCAATTAGTTCTAAAGAGTGGTAAAAATACGATTCTGGAAATTACGTGTTAATTGCTATGTGTAATGGTTAATTTGCACGTGTGAGTTGATTCGAAGACCGGATCAGATAAATGGATTGGACCGTGACAGCTTTTCATTTGGGCTCTTATCTAACACTTAAGGTGGGCACGTTTTTGTAGCATGTTGAAATGGATTTTCTGTTTTTACACTTTGTAATTTTCAAGTGGTAGTGGTCTAGGTTACAGAAGTCGATCATTGTAGATAATTTTGTTTTGTTTTTATTTTAAGTAGACTGGAAACCAAATCTCAAAACCCCCCATTTTATTCTTTTATTTGTTAACTGACCTTTTTGTGTAGGTGTACCCTACAATCCCCGGACTGAATGATCCATGCTTGTCCTATACTGACAACTACATTTTGCAGGGTTAAATTGTGAGGCTATTTCAGCCGCATCAGTGTGATTGAGAGAGAGGTAGGTAAAGAATGATTTATTGTAAGTCATATGATCAGATGCACTAGAATCAATGATCCAAGTATCTTCCCCAACAAAGTCAGAGACAAATAAAGCCTTACCAAACTTACCTCTTCCACCAAAAGAGACTGAAGCATTACCCGGCTTTTGATCCTTTTCCTCCATATCCTGGTAGTCTTGGTTCTGAATTAAATTTGTAGCAGTGGTACGGCCCTGTTGGTTAGCTCCTGATTTATTCCAGGTATTTTGTTTATTCGGATACCCATTCAATCGATGACACTTAGTCCTCCAATGCCCATAATTCTTGCAGAACGTATAGTACTGCCGTGTTCCTCCTTGAGAACTTGGTTGTGGTCAAAGTTGTTGAGGTGGTGGTACATATTTTGAATGTGAAGGCTTGGTTTGGACAGTGAGACTTGATAACTACGAATGGATTGCTTTGGTGCTATCAAGTTGAGTCTCATCTTTGCATATATATGCAAAGGCATCTTCAAGAGTAGGTGGAGTTCCAAGTCTGAGCAACTCACCCTTTGCACTAGCATGCTTGTCGTCTAGACCATGAAGGAAGATATGCAGCCTTATTAGATCCTTCTCTTCATTGTTTAACTTGATGTCATCAACGTTCTTCATCTTGTTGGGACGCCTTTGATCAATTTCCAGCCATAAGCCTTTGAGGGCAGCATAGTGTACTACCACAGGCCGCCCACCCTAGTCATCATGAACGCCTTGGTATGGAGCTCATGTATTTGTGAAAAATCTGAGTCATACAGATACAATTGCTTCAGAGTGCTCCAAATTTCTGCTGATGTTTTACACCCAATGATTAATTGTACTACCTCATCCGTCATGGCCTTGTAGAGCACAGACATCACGGCACCATTGTGAGTTTCCCACTTTGCATATCCTATAACTTCTTCATTCGGTGTCTTAATCAATCCATTCACATATCCCATCTTGTCCATACCTCAAAGATGAGCAGTCATCATCTTCTTCCAAGTACGATAATTCGTGCCATTCAGCTTGGCACCCCCAAATCCCTCTCCTGAGGCTTCTTGATTCACAGATACCTCCACCTTCTGCACATCAGAAGTCACAATCTGCTTGGAACTTTCTTCTCCACCCTTGATACTTGAATTGCAACAATCTTCTAAACTTAAACTGCGGAAGCAACGAACAATAAACCAAGACCAAAAATCCCGGATCGGATTCTTGGGTCTGATACCAAGTTAAACTAAGAGAACAAGAAGCTTTTGAGTGATGAATTCTCACACACATTAATTCAATATACAGAGGCATATTTATACAACCTTATACAACCCTAATTCTAGACTAACAAGGAAAGTAATCAAATCACAATTACAATCCCGATTCTATACAATTAGTATAATTCTATTCCTACTAGTAATCCTAAAATATATGTGACTCACAACAAGAACCTCAGATACCATTTTGATATTTTTGAAACTTGAGGTACCATAGTTGATAATGGGCCAAATGTCATGTACTATACGGACGATTTTCCCAACCTTCTAATACTTTCAAAATCACAGATATCTTCATTTTTCACTGATTATTGACTCTCAATAAAACTTTTATTGGGGGCAATAACAGATTTGATTGGAGGTCAATAGCAGATTTTATTACAGGCCAATAAACTTTTATTAGGGGTAAATAAACCTCCTAAAAACATTTATCGCCCCTAATAAAAAATTTATTGTGGCCAATGATAAGTTTATTGCCCTCCAATAAAATATTTCCTAACTTTTATTGGCCCCAATAAAACCTAAATAGTTTACTACCCCCAATATCCGGCAAGGTTCTGGTGAGATTTCGGCGACTCCGTCAGAATTTTGGAGGTCGGTGACTGACTCTGGCAACCGGCATAGTCTCCAACAACTTTTCTTTCTTCCACACACACACACACTCTCTCTCTCTCTCTCTCTCTCTCTCTCCCTCCCTTTCTATGTGACAAAAGAAGAGAAGGAAAAATTGTCCTAAAAATAAACAAAAAACAATAAAAGAAAAATATAATTAGGTATTACGGAAAAAAATATGTAATTTGTTAGGTAAGTGGGAAATCTTATAAGATGTTGGGGTAAATGGAGCTAAAGTATCTCAAATTTGGGTAAATAGACATTTTCCCTTAATTTTAATGTTTGAATGACACGCACCAAGAATGAAAGGTGAGGGTTGGAGTAAAAATAATCATCGTATGGCCCACAACATCAGAAGTTTTGATCAAACACATATATGTGCGACAATTATAGCGAAAGCAACGCCCGTACAGGGCACAGATCGAAAATCCATCGTTGCAGTCTTGATTTGGGGGTTGGACACATACATGTGTTTTTTGGCCTTACTTTTTTTTTTTTTTTTTTATCGAGATCACATGATTCCTCAAAGGCTTCCTAGGCCCAGAGACTAATCCTTGTAGGGGAATCATGTCAGAACGCTTCCTTCCCCCAAGAATATATTGGGATTTAACTCTAATAAGAGTCGGCGAGATTCGAACCTGAATATGGGGTTCCACACCTAAATGCTCTTACCAACTCGACTACCTGTGGTGATTTTTTTTTTTTGCCTTACTTTGTCACAGATGTAGTATGTCAGTATGTGGCTATCCGCCATATTTGTTGTGGTGAATGTGATGGCTGATGTGAATCAAGTCGTTGATATGATAGTAACTTAGGGGGGTGTATTCAATTAGGAGTTTATAGGATTGTTTTGTATTTTAAGAGTCCTTTAAACTCTTGTCGTATTCAATTAAGATTTTAAAAAATCCTTTAAAATCCTGTGGTATTCAATCAAGATTTTAAAAAATCCTTTTAAATCTGATGGTATTCAAAAGCCCAACGATTTTAGAAGATTTTATTAGATGCTTGATTTTGTAGGATTCTAGGGTGCTTGGTATAAATACCAAACCCTATTAAAAATCCACCCTCTAGACGTGAGATTTTGACGTCTTTTTTTTTTTTTCCTCTCACACTCTGAAGATGAAAAGACGTCCAAGAGAGAAGAAGATCTGACCTGGAGCTGACCTCAACCTGTGAATCTTGTGGAAATCATCACTTATTAAAAATGTATTTTTGATACGCATGTTCAATGTTGATTGCAATGGTTTTGGCTATTAATTTGATTAGGTTAGAACGTTTATGCAGACATATTATATGGCTTTGTCTATTGTTTTCTCTATGAAGATCTGGAAAGTTTTATTATATGATTAAACTTTTCATATCTTAATGACCTCTGGATTGTCTCCACCTTGGTTATCTTTGAAGTTTGGGAATATGTTACCAATATATACTGATTCAGTCCCATTTAATTTGCTCATTTTACAATTTCAGACGTATTCTTTTATGTTGATTAACTCTTTGATTCAATTTTGAGCTTATCTTGCCATGCTTTGTTTTTTTTTTTTTGATGAAGAGTGTTCCTTGATTTTGATATGAATCTATTGTTGCCATTACTCCAATGACGTCTTTTGTTAGTGAAAGCACAAAAAAAGAAAAAGGTCTAGATTTTTTGAAAGTCAAGTAGTGCCGAGTCAATCCATGTTGTCTTGATCAAGATCAATAGAAAAATATCCATGTATGTTGTACGACTGTCTTGGTGAATATTTCTCTTGTTGCCAAAAAATTGATAATTGATGACATAACTACAATAGCACTATCTATTTTGGGAGCTTCAGGACAGAGTCTAACCTGATTATAATAATTTACAAGTTGATTTACATGAGTCCACAATGGTGCTTTGCTACCCAAAGGGTCTTACATGTGATACAAGAGAATTAGTTCTCTACTTCTTCTTTTTGTTGTTGCGAGTGTTTTGTCTTTGAGGTTCTCTTGCTGGGTTGTTACCCATTGGGAGCAATTTTGTCAAGTTGAACTGATAATTCAAATCCAAATTTGCTATACTATTTGGATTTGCTGCTATTTGCTAGCTTTTACCATAATAAGGTATCTAGCTAAGTGATTTCTTTTTCATTTATTTACACCCAATTAGTCTTCTCTTTCAAATTTCTGCATTGTCTTTTTTTTTTTTTTATTCTTAATTTATGCATTGTCTTTTGTCCAGCTGATCTAACAAGGTAGGTGCTCTTCTTCCATAAATTGTAATTTTAGCTAACTCTGGAGAGCTTTACTTTGTAGGAGAACCAGCAGTTTCTTTTGCCTTTGGGGAGCTATAGCCTTTGGTCTTTGGAACTTAATTTGAGGTACACTTTGCTTCAGTTCATGAATTTTAACAAATGATAGTGAGGATGTCCTCCACCATGTATTGCATCTTTTAGCTGTAATTTTACTTCATTTGGTTTGTGACCGGCTCCCTATTTATTTTTCATGTGACTGGTTATGATTTTGATGACTTTGGATGGAAATCTGCTTTATGTAATCTTGAATAGACTTTTTTTCATAATTGGAGACTAGCTATAATCAAATTGCTCTTTAGTAGTGTTACTGATGCAAATATATATGTATTCTAACTAACATTTAATTAAGCTAGCTATGATCAGATTATAACCTTATAGGTAGGGGACTTATAGATCATACAAATATATAGGTAATCCAACTTGTGAATTGTACTATATATATGCAGATTGTAAATTTTTTTAATCATGGTACATTTTGATCTTGAAAATGACAATTACCTTTAGAAGACTATATGCTTGTTGTGACTTGTTTGCATTTGCTGTAATTTTTGAAGTGTTTATAAAGAAGAAACAAAACAATAGATTATATATACATACTAATGAAATTTTTCCTATGTATGTATAATAGAGTATTATCATCATGGTTGATCCACAACAAGATGGGAAAAAAAAAAGGGAATTATGAGCAGTGAACCAAGGAAGAGAGTGATACCTTATTAGAACTAATGGTTGATGCCGCCGTTAGGGGATGGCGTGACAATAGTGACATCTTAAGGAAGCAAACAGTGGAAGAAAGAATACTTCCTATTCTTAATGCAAAACTTGGGTGTCACAAGACATACAAAAACTACCAAAGCAGGGTTAGATGGTTTAAAGGTTGATGGAACTCTTACTCTACCCTTATGCGTTTTAGCTCTGGTTTTGGATTTGATTCAACTACAAAGAGGTTTACTGCTTCTAATGAAGTATGGGAGGAATACCTTAAGGTAAGCTTCCTAAATACTATATAAGTCTATTACTTTATTCTCATAAATAAACCTACTTTGAAGATTAATGTGATAACAATTTTAAAAATTTTGGTTTTTTTTTTCCTAGGCTCACCCAAAGGACACTGACTTGCGCTATGGGACATTTGATGATTATGAGGACTTGGAAATTGCTATTGGGAATGGTGTAGTGGTTGGGAAAAACTCGGTCGGGTTGGGTAGTGTTACTGATGCAAGAATATTAGGTGTTGGTGAAGGTAGAGAGGCATGCATAGAAGACTTTGATTATGATATAGATTGTGAAGCATTTGTTGGACCAAATCAAAATAATCCCTCAACTCATCCAACATCACCCCTCCAATCCCTTGAAATTTTGGAGGTTCCGAGGCGAGGAACAACCCAAAATAAAAGAAGTAGAACCGATTATGAAAGAAATTCTAACTCAATTGGGGGCGCCCCTCAAAGTGGCGTTATGGAGAAGCTTGATAAACTTTACTCTGTTTTTGAAGTAATGATTAATTTACTAGAGAAAAGAGAGCAACAAAGTAAAATTTGGGATGCTATCATGGAGATCCCAAACTTGGATGAAGCTACCGGTTTCAAGGCTCTTGAGTTGCTTGATACCAAAACAAAAAAAGATTGATTCTTGAATATGTCTCCTCAACAGCAATCAAATTGGATATTCCACAAGTTGGGAGGACTACAAATTGTGACTTGCTATGTTATGATGTCTTATGTGATGTTATTATGAATTAGAATACATTTGGTCTTTTAAGTTCTTTTGAATATGTTGCTTTAACTATTATCGGATAACTTTGGTTATTTTGTTATTATTGTGACTTTTGTAGTATTATTCTATTTCTACCTCATCAAGTTTCGTAATTTTTTTTATGTGATGAATGTCGCTTTATTGACTTAAGATGTTGGTTTATTTGAGATGTTTTGAGTTTACTTTTGTTTGTGATTATTTTTCTGATATAATGTCTATTTATGTCTATTATCATTACATATAGTGATACACTTGTTTTAAATATTGCAGCAAATTGTGTCCTTGTAGAAAAATGGAAGGGGAAGAAATAGATGGGGAAGAGATAGGGGGAGAAGAAATAGATGAAGACGAAATTAAAGAGGAATTTTACGAAATAATCAAGTATTTATTGATGGCATTTCAGGCAATAATCATTGTGTTAAGAGAGACTATGAGTATGATGCATCAACGTATTCATCGTCCTCTCAAACGACGACCTATTACTAAGAAAGGATATCATTACATACATGGTTTCTTGAAAGAAGACCCACAAAGTTTTCGACAGTTGCACAGAATGTATCCAAATGTGTTTCTAAAGTTGTGTACAATTATTAGAGAAAGTACACCTTTGGAAGATACAAGGTACATATGTGTTGAAGAAATGCTAGCAATGTTCTTAATCATTGTAGGCCACAATGATCGATATGGTAATGTTCGGGAAAGGTTTGGTCGTTCGCATTTTGCTACTAGTCAAAACTTCAACAAAACTTTGAAGGCCTTGAACGCTATAGCACCACGTATGATGATCAAACCTGGATTTGTAGTGCCCTCTAAAATAAGGGAAAGCACAAGGTTTTACCCCTACTTTAAGGTATATTTTTTTCTCTCAAAGTTATTTTAAAGTATGCTTAAATATAGTTCGTTTGCTTAAATTTTTTTAATTGTATTTCCTATAAAAATTTTGCTAGCTTCTTGTTATTAATTTTTTTTTTCTAGGATTGTATTGGTGCAATCGATGGCACCCATATTCTAGCGATGGTAAAAGGTCGTGAAGTAAGCAGCTATCATAATCGTCATGGAATTCAGTCTCAAAATGTTTTGGCAGCTTGTGACTTTGATTTACAATTCATATATGTGCTAAGTGGGTGGGAAGGTTCGGCACATGATTCAAAATTGTTAAATGATGCCTTATTAAGGAGAAATGGACTTGAAGTTCCTCAAGGTAATTAATTATTTTTATTTTTTTTCATAAAAAATCATGTTTGCTAGGATTTAGTAATTTCTCTTTTATTAGTTTGTTGGTTTGGTGAGCTTGAGTACTTATTTTATTGTATGACATGCTAATTAAAATATTTTATCTTGTTAGGCAAATTTTTTCTAGTGGATTGTGGATTTGCTAATCGACGCCAATTCTTAGCTCCGTTACGAGGTGTTCGATATCATCTCAAAGATTTTGGTGGTCAAGGTCGCCATCCTCGAAATGCAAGTGAGTTGTTCAATCTTCGTCATGCGTCATTGAGGAATGTGATTGAGAGGATATTTGGTATCTTTAAATCACAGTTCACAATTTTCAAAACCGCACCTCCATTTCCATATCAAACACAAGCAGAATTGGTGTTAGCGTGTGCTGGACTACACAACTTTCTTCTCAAAGAATGTCGTGAGGATGAATTTCCTGTTGAACCAGAAAATGAGTCATCGTCTTCATCCTATCTAGATATGGAAGATGAGAATCTTGAACTACTTTCTCAAAGTCAACAACGACAAAGAGCGGAGGCTAATGCTTGGAGGCTTACTATTGCTTAAGCTATGTGGGAAGATAGACCGTGAAATGATGATAATGAAAGTCAAGAGAATAACAATGATACTCAAGACAATGAGAATGAGAATAATGAGGAACATATGGATGACGGGGAACAAGAAGGTTATGATGATAATGAGATTGGAATGGATGAGTATGCAGCTTTCTAATGTACATTTTTAATTGCCTTTGCATTTTTCATAATGTATTCCTTTGGTTTTCTTTACGTTTTTCCTAATCTATTTTGACATACATAATTTATTTTTATGGAACTTTTTTTTTTCAAGTCATAATAATTTTTGTATTATGTTTGTCCAAAAAATTATAGTATTCTATTGTGTTCTTTATTCAATTATTGTTATAAGGACAATCCATGCACTTATGAAATCCAAACAAATCTTGCTAATACAATACATTAAAATCTGTTTAAATCTGTGTGGAATTAAAACAATCAGCGGATTCTGTAGAATCCACGAAAATCCACGGATTATAAAAAATCAATCAAAATCATTTAAAATCTGGATTGAATACACCCCCCTTAATTAATTACTTAATTAGCATCCCTTTTGGATTATATATGTATTTCCTTCCAAAAATAAAAGAAAAATCTCCTACTGTATTGTAAATATATGCTGCTTCTTTGTCGGTGAGCTGTGACCTGTTGGTAAATTATAATTCCAACATTGTAAAGGTCATGGGTTCGATTCTCACTAATATATGTAAGGGTGGGGTGGGCTAAGAGTTTTTATTTTATTTTATTTAAAAAAAAAAAAAAAACTAGTTATTATTGTACTCATTTATGAATGTTTCAAATAAATTTGCATGCAGCATTGTCCTAGCCTACATCTCAGACTATTGTTTTCCCAAATCCTTATATATCCCTCTTATTTTTCTCTCACCCGTTCTTTATAACTTGCTACAGTGTTACAAATTACAAATTTTGGTGTCAATTCTTGTGCTTTAAGTTCTTCATTAACTGCTTGGTGATATGCATAGCACCGTTTTTTTTTTTTGTTTTTTTTTTTTAAGAAAAGATATTCATGTATTCATGTTCTGATGTCCTAATCTTATACATCGCATTTTTGTTCTTCAAAATATGATAATACACATTCCAATTCCTTTTCAAGTTATTGATTCATTTGGTTCTAATTAGTGGAACAAGCTATTGCTTTTTATTTCCAAGAAATTTTTGTAACAGAACAACGTACTATTCGGACAACCTAGTGAAACTACAGTTTGTTTTACATTAGGCTTAATTTTATATTAACCATCTTAGATTAACTAGGGCTAAATAGTGTTGTTCATAATGCCCCTATTAACGATCGTAACATCATCTATGATTTAATATAAATTCAGTTCTTCTACCAAAAAAAAAAAACAACAAACTCCCATTTACAAAATCTGTTCTTTAATAGAAGTAAAAATATATTCTCATCAAATAAAGCATAATGTGTTCATCTTTGGCTAATGCAATATAAATAAAGCTGTACAAAAAACGGTACTTCACATTCCAATTCCTTTTCAAGTGATTCTAAATTTATTGCCCCAACAAGCTAATTGATAACAATAGCTAGGTAGGAGGCAAATTTAGCCAAAATACGCAACCATGAAGAAGAACAAGCCACACAAGAAAATCCCACCAGAAGGGCAGAAGCAATGTCAATTATCAAGAGATTGCGACCTTGGCCTTGAGTGGATTAGATTGGCATTTTGGTTGACATAAAGTGAATTTGAATACAAACACAAAATATTATTCCAAAATCAGACAGGAAGGTGCCAACGTGGTCCCTTACAAAAATAATAACTCGAAATATAAATAACAAAAATGAAAGAGTGAAAATAATTGGGATCTTGGCTAAATGCCCAAATTTGAGCTAACATGAACCCATCAAGAGATTATTGTTCCAACTTACCCATTTAAAGATCAAAAGACAATTTTAACCCTAAAAAAATTAAGGAATTACATAGCATCTCTCTCTCTCTCTCTCTCTCTCTCTCTCTGTCACACACACACACACACAAATCCGCCTCCTCACCCAAACCACCGTCATCGATTTGGCAACAACCTCATTGGCGACTTCTCGACCATCACTATCGGCTACTCCATTGTCGAGCCCTAGGCCACCATCATCTATGGCTTCGTCACCGTCGTCGTTCTAGTCTCGTGCAACAAACTTGGATACTTCTCGATCTTGTAATTGGATTTGGATGATGCGTTGGGGTCGAAGAGGGAGAGGCAGGAGAATCCGGAGATGGCAGTGAGGAGATAGGACTCAGGTCGGGTCTGGACCGAGCAGAGGTCCTGGACGGCAAGGCGGGGAGTTGTTGTTGGTGTTAGCATCGAACTAGAGGACAAGAACTTGTGGCAGAGGTCGAGGAGGGCGATGCGGCCTTGGCGGTCGCCGGTGAAGAGGAGGAGGTGGCAGTTAGAAGGATTGGTAGAGACGAAGTTGTGACCGAGGGGGAGTGGGAGACGACGAGCTGCCATGATGGTCCCCTTCTGAGCAGAAAGCTTCATGGTTTGCTCCGATTTGGTGCCTAGAGCACTTTCTGGGTGGTCAAATTTTTGTTTTTGTTTTTGGTAAACTGTGAGCTCTGAGAATGGATCGGTAGGAAATTTTGCTAGTAGTTATTGTTTTGTTGATTATGATTTGGTTGGGCAATAATAAGATTATTAGGAGGTAATAAAACGATCATTGGAAGGCAATAATCTTATTATTGCGGGGCAGTAATAAGATTATTGGGGGGGGGGGAATAAAATCAGATGCCGGATTCCGGTGACCAATTGCCGGAATCCAATCACAGTCCGGCGAAGTCTCTGATGACTCTATCTCTCAGTGACAAAGAGGGAGAGGGCAAAATTGTCCTAAAAATAAATATAAAACAATAAAAAAAAACTTAATTGGGTATTAGGGCAAAAGACATGTAAATTATTGGGTAAGTGGGTAATCTATAAAATGTTTGGGTAACTGGGGTGAGTGTTGCTCAAATTTGGGTAAATTAACATTTTCCCAAAATAATTATGTATGGAAAGCTGTACAAGAATATAATGCAGTGTCTCTACTATAACTTTTTGTTAGATCATTATGGACCAATATACATGGGGACCTGGTGATTGATGGGTGTGATTGTTTGAGAAAGATGGATAGGCTATTCTCCCTCACTCATTCTTAAGTTTGGTTGATTCCCAACTTCCCATCCAGAATTTAGGTCAATCAACAAAATCTGTGGTTATTAGTCAACAAGCACTTGGTCTGAAAACACTTATCCTAATTGAATTGAGTTCTTAACAACATTAATACAACCAAACTTCTCATAATCTCACTGTTTTTAAAGGGAGAACGTGAAGTTAAGAAGCTGAGTGTTTTGCGGAGTGTGGCAAAACTTTATCCGTTAATATTAGTTTTCTTTGGAATTACCTAGTGATATGAACTTGTATTGACGCTTTGTAATTAAATATAGAAACACTCTACTTTCCAGTTGAACTTGAATCGATTATGACCTTCTATCAATTTGGAACAACATATATTTTTTTTGCTAGGACCATTTTTTTTTAAGTCTGCTGAACCATATCTTAATATATATATATATATATATATTTATGAAGAAAAAAAATGTCATATAAATCTTTCATAGTTTGGACATTTTCTCCTCTCATGTAACCAAAGAAAAACATCTTTCATAGTTCAATGAATAAGATTATACTACAATATGTGAGATTGAGTTGTTAAAAAGAGCCGTTACTTAAAATATTTAGGATAAATTTCAGTTTAGTACCCTGTGGTTTAGGGGTAACATCATGTCAGTCCCTGCGCTTTCAATTTGATCAGCAACACTCCTGTGTTTTCAATTTCAATCAGCTGTGCTCAAATTTTACTGTTCCGTCCAATTTGAATGTTAACTTTGACTGGATTGACAAAGTAAAATTTGGATGGAACAGTAAAATTTGGGCACGGTTGATTGAAATTGAAAGCACATGGGTGTTGCTGATCAAATTGAAAGAGCAGAAAGTCAGGGACTGATATGATGTTACCCCCAAACCATAGGGTACTAAACTGAATTTTATCCAAATATTTACATTTTTGTAGCTATAAAGCACTAAAATGCTAATAGAAAAATCACGTATAGATTCACAAATTACTCGAGCACACAAAACCTAAATGCAAATTTGTGAAATCTTCCTCGCTGCGAAAGGGCTGTATACCATTGCAACATGCTTCTTCTTGCTGATAAGAGGCCTACCCTAGCTTCTTCTTTTTTCCGGTGAAACCAAAAGCAAACCATTGACATAGGGATGAGCTAGCAAGCGTAGGAGCACAGCAACTCATAAGTCATAACCCTACAATTGTTGTGAATTCTCCTCACGGAGAGCATTATTTTTACCCAATGGCATCAAAAGAACTCCACCTGGCCTGCGAACTGCCGCTAGTATGGGTATCCTGACCGAGTAAGAACATGCACAATAAGAACCAAGTTTGCTTCATTAATACAATTGATATTATATATATTTCCGTTAAAAAAAGAAAAAAAAACACAAAACATTACTTTCAGGGTTTTACTTGGGTAAAATGTTGTTGAAAAGAACCCCATTCAACGCAGGTTAATTGATTTAAAATGAGTCCAACCCGGGTGGAAAAGGCGAACCCTGATAACATCCCAGTCAAGACAGAACTGTATGATGGAGCCAATAGAAAAGAACAGAACAGAACTGATATATGGAGTCAAATATCGTGAGCTGGAATATGTCGTAAAGACGAGAAAGAATGGCGTTAATGAAGGGTCGGACAAACCTGCAAACGCTGCTCTTTTTCTGATTAATTAGTATTTGTATCTGTCCGCCCACCACTTATCTGTTACCGTTCACACTAGCATTTGTAAAAGCTCGCTGCAAAATATTCATGATCAAGCTCTTTTTTCTTTTCTTTTCTTTTTTCAAGATAATATCTCAACATTTCAGTCTTTAATATGTACTCTTAAACTGCTGAGCTAGGCTGAAGAGCAAGAAGCAATGTCATTACATGTAGTACGTACTCAGGTGCATGCGTTCTTATAATCAATGCTATATCAAATCATGTTAGGAATGCATGGAGATCAACCCAAGAGAGCAAAAGAGCTAGCATCGATATGTTACCCAACGTACTTGTTAATTGGAAGACGATTGTAAAGAGAAAAATTATGAGAGAAATTAAAAGGGAAAATCGTCCGTACAGTATCTGACATTTTCCCCATTCTAAACTTCAGTACCTCACATTCAGAAAATATCAAAACGGTACCTGAGGTTTTGACCCCGATCGAAGATTGGTACCTGGTGCCGTTAGCTCAGTTACAAAACTTGACAGCTGAATGATATTTTCGTCTTTTCATGTCTTAATCCATTATTTTTTATCTAAACATTTTTTTTTTTTGTATTTTCCTCTCTCTCCCTACTGTTCCTCTCTCTCGTCCCCTCTGGTCTATTCAAGTTTGGAGTCCTTGGACTAATTAGTCCGCTATCAGTTTCCTCTATTTCTTTTCCCTCAATCAATGAATTTGTATCAACTATCTCTCCTATCTGTTTATTTCACACAAAAATCAAAATCCAAAGCATATTCTGATTCAAGAACACAGTGGCCCAACAAATCACAGTACCCAAATCTAGCCATTATACACTGAAACAATCAAAACCCAGAAAACATAATCTTCAAAAGACAATAATTGCAAGCAAACTAAAACAGATTGGTCGGCGAGAAGCTTGGAAACTTGCCGGAAATCCCAAAATTATTCTCCCCTTCAATTCTCTCTCATGTCTTATCATGTGGACAAACCAACACTATGGATAAGTCGGCGAGGTCGAAAGGAAACTTCTGACACCAGTGAGACGCTATGACCAAGCCGGAATCGGAAAACCCGCCAGCGAACCTGAGAAGTTTTCAGGCTTCTTCCTGCCTCCGTCGCCGGTCATTAGGAGCAGGGACGACCGAGCTCTAATTGGCGATGCCGAGAGGAGTCGAACGACGCCTGTCTGACGTCAGGTGCTGGCCGGAAAGTGGAGATACCATCGGTCTGAGCCCGTCGTTACAAAATGGTCGAGACTGAGGTCGGTCTGGGCTGTAATCTGGTGCTCCTCAAGCTAGTTCAACTTATATATACTCAAATCCAACGGCTGAGATCAAACGGTGATTAAAATGGACGCTCCAGATTAAACCGCCTCTAATTTCTATTTTTAATTATATTTTTGGATATTACCAACTTCCAAAAATTATTAAAAATAGCTCGGGTGTACGAAAAATCCTCCGAAAGTTCTACAATCTCGAAACGACATCAAGTTTAATCCTACGGGCTCGAGAGATAAAATTTGACAAACCAAAAATTTAAATAATTTTTCAAAAATAATGGAATTTTTTTTATTATATGAAAAAAATAAATAAAACAAAAACTAAAGGGTAAATTGGTCATTTAATGATCAAAATATGCTAGCGGTCAGTTTTTGTAACAGAGCTAACGGCACCAGGTACCAATCTTTGGTCGGGATCAAAACCTCAGGTACCGTTTTGATATTTTCTGAATGTGAGGTACTGAAGTTTAGAATGGAGAAAAGGTCAGGTACTGTACGAACGATTTTCCCAAATTAAAATTATGAAGTTTGTAATCTCAATTTGAAAATGAAGATTCAAATTTAAGATCTCTATCGATATAAATTTTTTCACAAAAAAAAAAAAAAATCATAGAAAACACTCAAATGTCAACTAATCAATCATAAGCAGTACTCTCTATATATGATGTTGAACAATAGAATGTTTCACGTGCGAAATTGACAACATATAAGCGGATGACTCTTCACTAGCTAGGTACCCGTACATTGCACCTCGTGGTATAGTTGATCAAGTCAGGAACAATATATGTGGCATGTGCTCTACAAAACAACCGTACCATTAGGCCACTTTCGTTCACTTTTAACATCTGTAGGATCAAATCCATTATCCTGAATTCACTTTGAGTTCCAAGGTGTCAGGAGATAATGCTAATGGTAATCTAGTAAGATTGCAAATGGCAAATGAAAAAGGTGAAATCTATATATACATCTATTACTTTCCATTTTATATAAAACTTGAAAGTAAACTCTGAAATTCCTACAATTTTGTTCTCTGAAAACAATAAGCCTTAAAATTTTAATATTTATTTATAAAAACGAATATAGTGACTGACTTGAAATATTCCATATACATTTTATATTAATTAAAATATGAAATGGATGACCAGGTTGTAAGGTTAGAGGTTGTTCGAAAAAGTTACTGAAGCACTTTGCTGACCATGAAATTTGGCCGGTTTACGTTTGTCCACCCCAAAACTAGGAGCATTCAGCTCCTTTATAGAGTACTATCTCTTTTTCAGGCAATTAATGTAACAAATGCAGATTCTCTTACTTTTGTGATTCCAATTAGGATCGTGTAAAACTGAGAAACATGCTTCCTACACAATTCTAATTTTTCTATTAACGAGTGCTTGGACCAGCCAACTAAAGAAAAAAAAAGAATCAAATGCACCTTCATTTACAAGCATTCTACAGGTAACTGCTCTATGTTCGTTTATTATATATTGAAATGAAGAGTTGAGTAGCTTAGTAAAATTTTATTTATCATTTATGATCAATAACCTAACATGTTTACTTATAAGAGTACCTAGTTTATGTAAATGAGTAGAGAAACTTCTAATATAAGTCTGCGAATTAAAGAAAATAAATGCTAAAGCTTAGGAGCTTGCTGCTATGAATCTAACTCCATCGCGATTGCACCCAATCCAACTGTCGGTTTGCTAGGTTGCTGGTTGTTGGTGATCTAGGTGATGGCGCCTGTGGTAGAAAGCTCGATGACGAGTCTACAACTGCATCTTCTATGGCTCGTTAGTCTTAGGCTTCACCCACTTAGGGTTGGTTATAGGGTTTGTGGGTTGGATTTTGATGTTAGCCCCATCTAGTCGTCCGATGAGGTTTATTTTAGAGGGGAACACGGTCTCACGATATCTCTACATAGGAAAGGCGTCACCGAATTCCACTCAAGTACATCTCAATTTGCAAGAGTGTGTAATGTTATTTACTCAAGTAAATGGCTTTCATTGTTGTGTTAAAAAGACAAAATAAAACTACTAATAAGTAATAGCACACTAAAAACATTTAAAGAAATAAAAAAGACAGTTAAACCGCACACGAGTTCATTAGAGCTAGTTATAGCCCCACTATAAGATGTTTCGGAGATTGTGATTAGGACCACTTGGCCAGTCAAACTCAATAGTAAAACGTAAAATACTGAACAATTACAAGATCAAAGACAATCAGAGTTGATCGGAAAAAAATAAAGAAACTTTGTCTATATTTTTAATTTAATTTATTATTTTTATTTTTCTAAATTTCTTTCATTCACGAAATTAATAGCCTACTAAACATGAAACTTTTGGTAAAGAAATTATTACTCATTTTAAAATGGACTCATTGAGCAAAACTAAATCATGATAAGCATAATCGGCCAGGCGGCAAATGGCGCTCACATGATTACAACAATTCAATGGAGGTCAATGAATTACAAATAGAAAAAAGAAAAGGCAAAGAAAGTAGCATACACGTGCTAACATTTCGTGTTATTTTCAAAGTGATCAGTGATGTAGAATGGTGGACTCTCTGAGACCAACCCAAGTCGCAATTAGAGGGACCGACTAGGCTGATAGTGTGAGAAGAAGATCAGATCATCTCTTACATGCATTTATCTACAGATTCAGACAGAGACAGAGACAGAGATAGAGATAATAAGAAAGAAAAGAGAGGAGAGAAGAGGGAATAGAGAAGAGAGTGATTTCCCCTCTCACTACCTTTCAAATTCTTCAAAAATAAATACCCACGATCAATGGGCACCATTAAAACTCTCCAAACCAATGGATGGACCAAATGCGAGAACACAACACCAAGGTGGGGACACCTTTTTCAGCTAGGGTTCCAAAACAAAAGATGGCCTTCCCCACCTCCACCCCCAATTAAATTTAAGCCTACCACCACCACCATCAATGGTGTAGAAGCTTTGCAAAACCCTGTCAATAATTCTCCCACAACCAAGCAGCCTATAGCTTCTCCTAGCCCACTATTTTAGCCATTTTCTGCAAATTTTAAAGTAATATATAGCACTCAAAAATAGTTCATTTGTCCAACGGTCCAACCTTACCAATTTGACAACAAAGGATCAGCAGAAGTCTTTCACTTTGACTTTGGTCCTTACCCTACAGTCCCATTATTTTACCTTTTTTTATTGTCTCCCTTCGACCTTTTCACTCCTACATATATCCTCTCTTCGCTGCCATTTCTCCTTATAACAAACCCAGGTGCCAAATCCTCAGTTGGTGAAGCATTACCCTTTCTCTCTATAGCAAAGCCTCTTTCTAAACACAAGCTCTGTTGAAGGAGATGGCTGAGTTTCAGAAGCCTAGCATGTACATAGACCACAACCCCTCGACCATTGAAAACGGCGATTTCCGCAAGAACGTGGACGACGATGGTCGCCCCAAAAGAACTGGTATGAACTTATTTCCCATGTACAGTAATGCTATACTCCACTCTCAATTTGTCATGCATTCAGCTAGTACTTTGTGTGTTCGCTAGACGCAATATATAGAATGATAAACTAAGAGTGGAAATGGTTTCGGTTTTAACTAAAATGGATACATATTGTTTTTCGTGGTTGAAGGGACGTGGGTGACTGCCAGTGCACATATCATAACTGCTGTGATTGGTTCCGGTGTGCTATCTCTGGCATGGGCGATATCTCAGTTGGGTTGGGTTGCCGGACCGGTTGTTCTCATGCTGTTCTCCTTCATCACTTACTTCACCTCCACCCTGCTCGCCGACTCTTACAGATCTCCGGACCCTGTCTCCGGCAAAAGAAACTACACCTACATGGATGTCGTACGAGCAAATCTAGGTAAATTAAGTCCAAGCATTTAATTTACCCTAGCTATCTTTGACCTTCACTTGTCTTACTGATAGTTCCAAGGAGATGATGATATTAATGTTTACGTTAATTAACTTTCGGTTCTGGCCTTCTGGGTTTTGCAGGAGGCAGAAAAGTTCAGCTATGTGGGTTGGCTCAGTATGGTAATCTCATAGGTGTTACCATCGGTTACACAATCACTGCATCCATCAGCATGGTGTAAGTAGCTAGCTAACTTCCGACAACATAACACGTCGGATAATTCGACTAATCTTTTGCCATATTTGCAGGGCGGTGAAGAGGTCGAATTGTTTCCACAAACATGGTCATCATGTGAAGTGCCACACGTCGAATAACCCATTCATGATAATATTTGCTTGCTTCCAAATCTTGCTCAGCCAAATACCAAACTTCCATAAGCTCTCATGGCTCTCCATCCTCGCAGCCATCATGTCGTTTGCCTACTCTTCCATTGGCCTTGGCCTTTCAGTAGCCAAAGTCATAGGTAATAAAAACGTTGAAATTATTATTCAGATACATATCACTATGAACACACATGGAACATACCAAACCGATAGAACTTGTCTCGTTTCAATAATTTGTGGCCAGCTAATAGTTAATAAAAATGATTGATTTACAGAAGGGCCACCTGCAAGGACAACCTTAACTGGAGCTACGGTGGGAGTGGACGTGTCTGGCTCTGAGAAAGTTTGGACGACATTCCAAGCCATTGGAGACATTGCTTTTGCCTATGCCTACTCTACCGTTCTTGTGGAGATACAGGCAAGCTACTTAATTACTCTTTCACACTCATTTTCACTTTATGGACGAGCCGATAATATTTAGTTACATGTCAGTAGCGCATCGACTTTGTGTTGTCAAATTGTGAATCTAATTAAGCTACTAAATTATTTGGTATAATACGGGTAGTCACGTCCACAACAAACACACTCAATATCTTGAGAAAATGAAGAAAACCTAAAGAGTTGCCCAATTTTTATTTATTTATTTGTAGATAAGAGGATAGATACCTGATCTCCTAAGCATAGCTAGCTATACCATATATCTCAGATATTATTAAAGTTCTAATATAGATCCAAACATATATATCTGCTTGCGTTTCTGTCCATGACAGACATGCTCAATAATATATTTATCTTTTTGGACACTATAAATAGCATGTATAGTTCATCACTTTTTTATGAAATGAAACCTAAAAGAATAACATGTCTGAAATTTTTTTGACCATATAAATACTTTATGTTATAATTAAGAACTATCAAAGACTTTAACCAAAGCCGCGAACTTTGCTCTATGTAACTTGGAAAGGTCACAAAAGCTTATATATTAAGAACAAAGTAGAAACTATGCTTGGACCCTGAAGCACCTTGTGAGGGGCTCCGCGTAAAAAAATAAAAAAACTTGTGAGGGCCTCATAAACCACGCGGCTTGCTGGGCTTATGTCAACTTTTAGATCTGGGAGGGTCTAACTTGCATGTGGCAAGGTTTGTTACTTTGTTTTGTCTTCATCAAAAACTCTAAACACAGTGTTTGGCTCCATGCAAATCTGGAAGCTTGAAACGTGTGCCTTGGCATGGCATACCTACCATGCTTGGTTTCGAAGCATTAGCAAAGTACGGTTTGCTTAATTGCCAGGTGTCGCATCATCACCCAACTCCACAGATTAGAGATTAGGATCTAAAACAGTTTGACGCATGACTTCAAAGATAATTTAATCACGTACTAATGGTTTACCCAACCCATTTGCTAATCACTCTCGTAAATATTAACCAGTTTCCCTTAAAGGAAATTATTCTATGCACCGACGGTGTAAGTGACCAAATCCTTATAAAATAATCTCAACTCTTGATATTTATTATCAACTTTATTTTTAATATACAAAAAGTATATTTAATACAATCTAACCATTCATTTATGTTGGTGCAAGTGCACGGCGGTGCTCTGAATAATCTCTCTTCCCTTAATTATACCAGAAGGAAAACACACACACTATGTGTGTGCATTTAATTTTGAAATTAAAAATATTTTAAAATAATGAAACTAATTTTTAGCAATTAAATATGAGGAACAGTTGAAGTTAGTGGATGATAGTTTGGGAGAGTAGATAGATTATACTTATTTTTATATATTTTTTAATCTTTTTTATTTTGTAATTTACAACTTTATACTTACACATTTAAACTTTCTTAAACTTTTTTAATATTTGAGGGCTTTTTCAATAAAAAAAAATTATTTTAGCTAACAAACTATTTTCTCTTAATAATAATATAGATAAATAAATTTCTTAATAACAGAGTACAACTAAATAATGATCGAATTTTCCAAACATAGGGTGGCTGGACTTGTGCATGAATCTAAAAATTGTAGGGTATGTGTTGGTAAATTATTGAGTGAGCAAGTTGCCAATTTGATTGCTTTTGGTCCTGGCTTTCTTTACAGAGAAAAGACGAAAAGATATAGTACCTTGTGAATGTGCTAATGTTCTTATACTGTCTCATAAGGACACTTAAAGTAAGAATCTAATTATTTAGATATGCCCATGGAAATTCTAGCTCCCATAACTTTTCCACTAGCAGTTACAGTATCTCTGAACTCTGAAGGCTAGCATTTAAGCAAAGAATAACTTTTAAGTTGTTCAAAAAGTTCCTAACATATCTTGAATGAAAGTTTGTTCTTTTGCCAAAAAAAAAAAAAAAAAAAAAAAACAGAAAAAGTTCCTAACGTGCAGATCCTGAATGAGTATGTAGTAGTCAAATCCCTTTAGTCTTGTTAATATGCTTGTATATATCTCATAGTTTATGTGGTAAATTAATTTCATGCATTGGTAGATTGATATAAAAGTAAAAGGTACGATTAGTTCTTCTTGATGTATAAATATAATTTAATGTAACAAGAAATTATTTTTAATCTTAAATACGACTATATTAATCTGTTTTGTGTAAGGCTTTTTCCTTAGTACTTGATCACATTATTACTTTATATTTTTAGTTGCTTAAGAGTTTCATTATTAGAATAACTTTTGATTAATATGAGAATATGAGATACAATAACAAATCATATGCTAGAGAGAATATGTAGTCTTTATGTTGTCTATGTCACAGTTAGCTAGGTTAAGTTTTAACTCGCAACACTTTTTGAAAGATTCCTCGAGGACCATCAAAGGTGGACCACAAAGCCCAAATTTAAGCCACTCGCCCACTCGATTAATTTTGTACTTTTCATAAACAAATGAAATTCTTTATACTTTAGTTGTCGTCCATCCTTTTTCTTCTCATGATAGAACCCTTGATTGGTGATGTCACATCTTTCATATGATTCCCCGATTCGTCACATCTCAACCTTGTTCCTTCACTAGTTAGCTACAAGTCTACAATCTCAACTAGCATCTTAAAGTTGGGCCATGAAATTTAGCTATTTAACAGGAAAGAAAAAAGTGGAACATGTTTTGTTATCTTCTTGTATTTTTCTTTTAGTAAAGGTCATCTTTTTTTGACAAGAAATGACTCTTTTGTGTAGACAAGTCCAAATATCTTTTTTTTTTTTTTTTTGAAACGCAAGTCCAAATATCTTAATTAGAGTAAAATTTGAAGAAATAGTTAAATGATAGAGTAGTGTTAGAAAGCCGGATCATGCATTTTGATAATGCGATTTGATACATCCTTCTTACATTAATTATTATGATGAGTTATACATCGTTATGTGGATTTTGTAGGACACATTGGGATCACCTCCGGCAGAAAACAAATCCATGAAGAGAGCAACTAGCGTTGGCATCTCAACCACCACAGTGTTCTACGTCCTGTGCGGTTGCGTTGGTTATGCAGCATTCGGGAACGATGCACCAGGAAATTTCCTCACCGGGTTCGGATTCTACGAACCCTTTTGGCTAGTTGACCTGGCCAACATCTGCATCGCCATCCACCTCATTGGTGCCTACCAAGTAAGCCTTGCCCCCTTTATGTTGCTAAACCTCAGCACAAGATTTCCTTTTCAGGTTGTATACTAACGATCCACATATCATGGATGGCTATCTACTTGTTCATTAGGTCTTCTGCCAGCCCATATACGGGTTTGTCGAAAGCCAGTGCGCCAAACGCTGGCCTGAAAGCAAGTTCATAAACAATGAGTACGCCATTAATATCCCTTGCTGCGGTGTATACTATTTCAACTCCTTCAGACTGGTGTGGAGGACTGCGTACGTGGTGATGACAGCAATCCTAGCCATGTTGTTTCCGTTTTTCAACGACTTCTTGGGTTTGCTCGGAGCAGCGTCGTTTTGGCCACTGACCGTCTACTTCCCAATAGAGATGTACATTGCGAGGACAAAAATGCCAAAGTTCTCATTCACCTGGACTTGGATGAAGATTTTGAGCTGGATTTGCTTGGTGATATCACTTGTTGCAGCAGCTGCATCAATTCAGGGTCTGGCAACAGATGTGAAGAAGTACAAGCCCTTCCAAACCGAGCAATAATATTGCTTCAATTAGTACCATAGCTGATCATATAGGGTTGAGTAGGGTACTGTGTGATATGATTAAGTGCGTATTTTAATAATCTTCACCAAAAGTTTGAAGCTATCAAACTGGGTTAATGTTTCAAGTATTTGTCAACAAAAAAAAAAGTAAAATAGAAGTCTGGTTCCCTAGATCAGTTCAAGATCAACCAAGTTCCTCTCAACACGTATATTCTATTAATTATTGAAGAAAAATAAGCCTAAATGAAGGAAACTTAATTACAGGTGCTGTATATAAATTGGATAATGAGCATCCTCATTCTCCCAAAATAAAGATGTAATTTCTTTTCCTTGCCCTCTTCAGTTTTATTTTTATTTTCATTTTCTTGAGCCTCAACTTTGGTTGGACGGCCATGCATGCACATGTGAGTCGGCATTTCAGTATCAGTTAGGTCCTATTGTGTTTGAATCAGATTGTTTTAAGTTGGTTGATGCTTCTAGAGGATGGTTCTGGTTTTGGAAGTATTGTGAAAGATATTAGAGCTTTATTCTTTAAGGCATTGACCCAATGCCAAATTTAATTAAAAAAACTCTCATTCTCACACACCCAATTTGAGTGAAAAAAAAGTCACTTTTGGGATCAGCTCAGATATGAAATTACAAAATCGGCCACTCTCTCTCTCTCTCTCTGAGCATGCCTTCTCTTCCGGCAAGGCCTTCACTTCGGTCTCAAGATGCTTTAGAGCTCCGACGACGGAGATAGGCCGGCTCAGGTTGCAGATTATTGTCGGAAGAGTCTCTCTCTCGCAGTGCCGCTTTCTCTTCTAGCGAGGTCTTTCCGATAACCGCGACTTCTTCATCGAGTTCGTCAACCGCACCCTCATTCTCTAGCCACACTCTATGATCGAGGTTCCTTCATCTACCACTACCGCTTTGACTTCCACGTCGACTCCTGGTTCCACTGGTCGTTTCAAACACCGACCCCTGGGTCCACTTATAAAATGTTTTGAATTGATGTAATCTCTTTATCTCATTTCTCAATCAAAATTTATAATTTGTCTAATTTTAGGGAGATAGTCTCTTTTTTCCCAATAAACTTTTATTGCTCTCCAATAAAACCCAATAAATTTTTATTACCCTCCAAAAAAAGTTTATTTTATATGGGGCAATAAAAGTCTCATGCGACGTATGAGATCTCTGACAGCCTCTTTGGAGACCTCTAGCGAAGTCTTGCAACCGATGATCAGCGGATTCCGGCGACTGGAGTACAAAATCCTGCGAAGTCTCCAATGACTTTTCTCTCTTCCACTCTATCTCTCTCTATGTAATAGAGGGAGAGAGGGCAAAATTGTCCACAAAAAAAAAACTTAATTGGGTATTAGGGCAAAAAATGTGTAATTTGTTGGCTAAGTGAGCAATCTTATAAGATGTTGGGGTAAATGGAGTTAAAATAGCTGAAATTTGGGTAAATTGACATTTTTCCTCATGGTTTTCTTTACCTACTATTTTTTCCTATGTATTTAGGGAGTCCAATAAGGTAGCACATAAGTTTTTTTTTTTAATATTTAATTTGAATACATAATTTTCATTATTTATTAGATTGAAGCTAATACAGATCACGAACCTCCTCTTCAAATTCTTCCTTGACACGGTCCCTCTGAGTCTCTCACGAGGGTTTTTCGGAGCTATTGAGGTTTCTCTAGGGTTTCAGTTTGGCGGCCGTTTCTCGCTCTTGCTCTTAGGCGTTTTGACGGGATTGGTGAGTGCGGGTTATCTGTCTGGGTAGTGGAGTGTGTTGGTGCGTGAATAGAGGTGTTTGGGTAGGGAGATGGAAGAGATGGGACGTCGATTTGCAGGTTCGTTGGTGTTAACGGAGAGGGAATCAAAAGGGGTACGTATAAGGGCTAGTGCAGTCGAGGCGGCACGGAGATGTCGTTTTGCTATTGTCTGTAAGGTGGTTACCCCTCGTCCTTTTAGAAGGCAGAGCTTTATTGATCTGTTTTCGAGGCTGTGGGGTGGTGGTGCTGGGGTTACTATTAGTGATATGGAGGCAGATCTATTTCTGGCACGATTTCGGATCGAAAAGGATATGGAGAGAGTGATTGATAGGGAGCCTTGGGACTTTGATAAGGCTCTGGTAGTTATGGGAGTGCTCAGAGAGGAGGATGTGATAACGGCGGTACCCTTAGAGACTACGCTCTTTTGGGTTCAAATTCATGGGGTCCCGTTACGCTACCGAAATTCTGAGGTAGCTGAAGATATTGGGGCAGAGGTGGGACAGGTTGTGGCCGTTGGTAAAGGGGGAGGTGGGGATTGTGTGGGGAGGTTTTTAAGGGTTAGGGTTCGGATGACTATTTCTCTCCCGCTGCTGCGTCGTACTAGGGTGGAGTTTCCTGGTATTGGTTTCGAGGAGATTGATTTTACATATGAGAGGTTGCCAGAGTTCTGTCAGGAGTGTGGAATTATTGGCCATCCGACTCGTATTTGTGATGATCGCCTGGGAATCAGAAATAAGAAGGAGGAAGACAGGCCATATCGTCTCTCTCTTAGGGCTGAGATTGATTTGCATGGGAGGAGAATTGGTGAGAGAGTAAGTAGAGGACGGTCTGGTGATGGAGGTAGTGGAAGTGAATGGCGTGATTCGGCTAGTGGTTCTCAATCCTTTCCACTCAGTGATGAGGAGGCTGCTAGACGGCGTCGGCAGGCAAGTGAGGATGCACGCAGGAGACTAGAGGCTTTGGATGAGCAATTTCGTTTAGAGAGTCCACTAACTGACACTGCTTCCTCACCTTGTAAGGCTATGGTTGTGCATGATAAGTTGAAGGAGGTAGCTCTGGTGGATATGGAGAAGGCAGAGAAGTCAGTGCAATCATCAGATGTTGGTAGTAAGCAGGTGGCTAAGGAGTTGTTTCCGGAGAAGCCCGAAGTGTCTTCCTCCCTGGAAATGGAGTCGGAGCAGTTTGTTAAGAAGTTAGGCTTGATTTTTAGATCTGAATTTACTCAGGGCGTTCAGGAGAATTTTCAGTTCCAGTTGGGTAACGTAATGGGACAGAAGGAAGTGGGGGGTTCCAAGGGGGGACAGAGATTTCTAAAAGTGTCAGCTAATAGAAAGAAATTGGCGATTATTAAATTAGCTACTGCAGAGAACTCAATTTTGGTGGAGGGTGGGAAACGTAAGTCGGAGGACGAGCTGGAGGGGGAACAAAAAAGTACTAAAAAGGTGATGCTTCTTGAGGGTATTCCTAGCGTGGTGGGAGCAGCGGAGCTGCCCCACCACGAGCAATGAGGCTGTTATCATGGAACGTCCGGGGTATGGGTGGTTTGGGGCGATCCCGGACGTTCAGGGACCTGAAGGACTTTGTGCATGTACATAAGCCGGATTTAATTTTCTTATTGGAAACGAAGATGACTTCAGTTCAAATGGGGAAACTTAAGACTTGCTTGAAGATGGATGAAGTTCTCAGTGTACCAAGGGTGGAGACGGAAAATGGTGGGTTTTCTGGGGGGTTATGTATGCTTTGGCGCAAGAATATTGATGTTACTTTTCTTTCGTCGTCTTTTTTCTACATTGATGTTGTGGTCAAATGGGAGGATGGGTTCAGTCTCGTGTCACTGGATTCTATGGTGAGCCTAATGCGAGTCAACGTTATTTATCTTGGGCGTTATTGAAACAGCTGGCTGGAGGATGGGAGGGACCTTGGCTGTGTTGCGGGGATTTTAATGAGATTTTGGATATTTCGGAAAAGACTGGGGATGTAATTAGGCCACAACGTCAGATTGATGATTTCAGAAGGACTTTGGAGACCTGTGGCCTTTTTGAATTTGCATTTACTGGTTATAAATTTACGTGGGATAATCGTCGGGAAGGGGATGCAAATGTGAAGGAGAGGATTGATAGAGGCTTTGGTAATTTAGCGTTGATTCAAAAATGGGGAGGTTTTACTGCACATCACTTGGTTACCATGGCATCTGACCATTGCCCTCTTTTAATTGAGAGTGACCCGCCTTTGCGGGGTGGTGGTGTGTTAGGTAGGAGAAGAAGGAGATTTCTTTTTGAGGAGATGTGGACAATGGAGGCAGAGTGTGGTCAAGTGATCGAATATGCATGGGGTGGCGCTGGTCACGTTTCTGTCGTTGATAAGCTGAAGGTGGTTGCGGGTGAGCTAAAAAGTTGGGAAGGAGAGAAGTTTGGGAGTGTGCGTCGATTGGTGAAGGAGACAAGGGAGGAATTGGATGGGCTCCAGAGGAGGTATCCTTCTGTTAGTACGTTGCAACAAAGGCGGGAGGTGGAGATTAAATTGGACAAAATTTTAGAGAAGGATGAGATTATGTGGAAGCAGCGCTCCAGAGTGGACTGGTTGAAACACGGTGACCGTAACTCTAAATTCTTTCATCAATATGCCAAGCAACGTGGGAGATCTAATAGGATTATGGGCATCCTTGGGGAGGATAATAGATGGAGGAGTGATTCATATGAGGTGGGGCATGTTTTTGTTCAATATTTTCGAAAGCTATTTTCCTCTGAAAATGGTCAGATGGTGGAGGAGATTTTCGACGCAGTTACAAATAAGCTTACGGTGCAACAGGGACATTTGTTGTCTAGACCTTTCTCTAGACTAGAAATTGAGACAGCTCTGAAGGGTATGGGTCCAACAAAGTCTCCAGGACCTGACGGTATGCCTCCGGTGTTTTTTCAGAAGTATTGGGCAGTGGTGGGAGATGAGGTGACTTCAACGTGCTTGGGGGTCTTGAATGGGTCGGATTCGGTGGAGATGTTTAATCAGACATTAATAGCTTTAATCCCCAAGGTTCCCAATCCGAGGAAGGTCACTGAGTTTCGACCGATTAGTCTGTGTAATGTTCTGTATAAGTTGATATCGAAGGTGTTGGCTAATCGGCTTAAAAAGGTGTTGTCTGGGGTTGCCTCGGATTTTCAAAGTGCCTTTGTTCCTAATAGACTTATCCATGACAATGTAACTGCAGCCTTTGAGATTATTCATAATCTGAAACGTAGAGGGAGGAAGAGTAGGCAGAAAGTGGCCCTCAAACTTGATATGGCTAAAGCTTATGATCGTGTCGAATGGAGTTTTTTAAAGAGGATGATGATAGTTATGGGCTTTCCAGGGAGGTTTGTTGATTTAGTGATGAGGTGTATCACGTCTGTTACTTATTCAGTGTTGCTTCAGGGGCAACCATTTGGGAGGATTGTCCCGACTAGGGGCCTCCGTCAAGGTGACCCAATCTCTCCGTACTTGTTTCTTTTAGTGGCAGAAGGATTTTCTTCCTTACTGAGGAAGGCAGAACGTGAGAGAACAATCCATGGGGTTTCTATTGCTCGGGGTGCTCCCTCGGTGTCACACCTGTTTTTTGCAGATGACAGTCTTGTATTTTGTGATGCATCTGTGAGTGATTGTATGAAGTTGAAGGAGATTTATCAGAATTATGAGAAGGCTTCAGGGCAACGGATTAATACGGATAAGTAGGCTTTGAGCTTTAGTCCCAGAACTTCAAACTTGTCTCGTCAAGAGTGTTGTCATGTGCTTGATATGAAGGTCGTTCCATGTCACGAAAGGTATTTGGGGCTTCCTACGATGGTTGGGAAAGATAAGCGTAGAGTATTTAGGGGGCTGGAGGATCGGGTTTGGAATCGTATCCAAGGTTGGGAGGGCAAGCTTCTGTCAAAGGGTGAAAAAGAAATGTTAATTAAGTCGGTGGCGCAGGCAATTCCGACGTATACGATGGGGGTGTTCCAATTGCCGGTGGGTACTTGTGAGAGTATTAACCGATGTATAGCAAGATTTTGGTGGGGTAAACCGGGTGGTAGAGGGATTCACTGGAGACGGTGGAAAGAGCTTTGTATTCCTAAAAGGGAAGGGGGGTTGGGTTTTAGAGACTTGCAGTTATTCAATCAGGCCTTACTTGCAAAACAAGGGTGGAGACTTTTGACTTCCCCAAACTCTCTTGTGGCTCGAATGCTCAAGGCACGATATTTTTCCAGAGGCTCTTTTCTTGAAGCTACTACTGGGGCTAATTCTTCTTTACTATGGAGGTCTTTTGTTTGGGGTCGAGAGCTGTTGCAGCAGGGTCTAAGGTGGAGGATTGGTAATGGTGAAACAGTTCTGGTTTTTCAGGACCCTTGGGTCCCTTCGTTGGAGAACTTTAGAATTGGATTGAACAATGGGGTTGACTCTGACTTGAGAGTAGCTGATCTAGTTACTAACGGGGGTGTATGGAATGATGAAATGATGGAGCTGGTGTGTGATGATCGGGAGAGAGATGCTGTGGTGCAGATTCCAATTGTTTCTACGGCAGCTCCGGACAAGTTGATATGGCATTTTAATCGGAGTGGGAAGTATTCAGCGAAGAGTGGGTATTGGTTGGCTTCGAAACTTGATCGGGAAAGGGAGAGATTAGGGGAAGCTGCTCCTGAGGTGGTGGAGTACTGGAGACATCTATGGAAGCTTAAACTGCCTCCAAAGATGCTACACTTCCTTTGGCGCTGTTCTTTGGGTTTTGTGCCATGTAAGGCGTCCTTATTCCGACGTAGGACGCGATTTGTCAGCGATGTCAACAAGGTGAGGAAACGCCCTCGCACGCAACCTGGAGTTGTGGTGATTGTGTTGCGGTGCTTGAGAGGGCGGGGTTTTATGCTAAGTTGCATCCTGGTCAGTCGCCTACATTTTTCTTTTTACTTCAGCATGCGGTGAACGTCTTGGAGGCAGATGAGTTAAGGCTATTTATTATAATTTTGTGGATCAACTGGAAAGAACGTAATGCATTGTTGCATGGGGAGCATGCAAAGCCCAGTAATGTATTATATGAAATGGCAGTGGCGGGTTGGCAAAGCATTATTGCGGTGGAAGCTATGAATGTGACAAGTGGAGACACCCGTGGTGGAGCAGTTCAACGATGTGGCAGTCGCTGGTCTCCTCCATCTCCAGGTATATTTAAAATGAATTGTGATGGGTCGGTGTTTCCTGGAGGGGCTCAGGTGGGCGTTGGGGCTGTGTTCAGAGATAATAGAGGTCGTTTTGTTGGTGCGGTGGGGCAGCGCTTGAGTTTTAATATTCCTCCCCGCACTGCAGAGTTATTTGCAATTAAAATCGGCCTGGAGTTTGCTTTGGAGAAGGGCTGGTCAGCTTTGGAGGTAGAGTGTGATTGTCTGGAGGTAGTGCACTTGCTTTCTAGGGAGGACGAGTGCATGTCAGCGGATGGGGTTGTTGCATGGGAAGTCCAAAGGTTGTTGGTGAGATTCCAACATGCAAGGATTGTGTTTAGTCCTAGAGAGGTGAATAGGGCAGCTCATATGGTTGCTCAACATGTAGCCCGGGTTGAAGGGCGGATTTGTTGGTTAGGGGTTGGGCCTCCTTGGCTCATGCAAGTCATCGACGATGATGGTCCCGTAACTAGTAGTGGTAGAAGGGATGGCTGGTGTAGAGATAGCTCTGCAATTTTGATTTCCAGTGTGTAATTTTCTTTGAGTTATTCAATAAAAGTTCCCATTCTCAAAAAAAAAAAAGCTAATACAGATCATTTCGTTTTTTTTTTTTTTTTGACTTTGTCAAGGGGAACCCAAAGGCTTCCTAGGCCCAAGATAAACCTCTTCAGCGCATGTGAAATGCTCCAACTGAGCATTACAGCACAGTGCCTCGCCACTTTGACAGCTTCGGGGTTCAAACCTAGGTTGGGGAGCACACCCAACTAGGTAAGAACTATTAGGCCACTTGCAGTGGTTAATACAGATCATTTCTGGTCAAACCTCAATAAATAAGCAAAACCTAATCTTACTCTTGTGTCTAACTTCACTACTACATGGCTATTTAGAACTTAGTTTTCATTGATCATTAGTATAACATCATCGCCTGCCTGTAGTCTTTGAAATGGGGCAAAGGAAAACACCTTCTATTTAACACAGGCATTAGGTCCAGTTTAATACACAACCAATAATAGGTCATGAATTTGAGTTATTAAGAACTTTTTTTTAGTTTTTATTAAAAAAAAAAAAAACAGAACAACTACTATCATCATTTGCATAAGTTACATACCATATATTATAAATGATTATGATCTACAAGAACATTTCAAGGATTAGCTACTTTGTTAGGAAGCTATGCTTATAGGTTTTTAGTAAGTGTCATTGAGTCTAGTTTACTTTGTCTATTTACTATGTAGTAGTTAATAGTCTATAGGATCCCTTTATGAGCATGGAACCATCAAATGATTGGGCCTAATCTATGTATCACTGTGCTACTACCACAAACTCTTTATCTACCCTATGATGGTAGAGGGAGGATATGTAATAATCCTTTCTGACTTGAGCTTTTAATATATATACATGATATTCATTCAAAAAAAAAAAAGTTACGAAGAACTTAAAAAGGCACCAACATAAACTAAATATTTTGGCCGAAGAAAGGTAACCATGCATAACAAGGTATAACCACTCTCACTAATTTGAGCCAAATTGGATTACCCCGATCTCCAAAAGAAAAAAAAAGAAAGAAAAAAAAATCAACTTCAGTTGATTTTCGCCGCCTTCGATCAAACTAGTGAGTGGCTTGTCAATCGAATACATCAAGTAGCTCATCAAGCAACAACTCCCTACCTTCAATCCGACACCCATAAATGTTGGAGTCCAAAATGTTAGCTCCACTCCTCCGTCCCAAAAGGAATTGGGTTGTTCTAGCGTCTATACTACTAGGTATATCCGGTTTCAGAGACCATATGCTAGCAATGTCAAAGAGGGGAGGGCGCTGCATGCAGCTAATCAAAGGATGAAGATGGTTTTTGAGGAGTGGAGGTTGGGGTAGAAAATAAAAGGAAAATAGGTAGAGTAGAAAATTGATGAAGATAGTGATAGATATAGGAAGATGGAAGGTTTCCATGAAAGGTGTCCGAGGAAAGACTAACCAACTGGATATCCCGGACGAAGAGGCCCCCTCTACTCCTAAGTCCTCCCATCCAAATTTTGTTAAAGTAGATCCAGATCTGGGACTCAATGAGAGGATGACATGCTTCTCTCATTAGATTAATCTTTAACAAATTACATATAAGTTATTGACAAAAGATGACTTAACAAATACATCCTTCAAAGATTGAATTAAACATATAAGGACTAAATGTTATAAATAAGGATAATCTACTCTCCACTTGCCACATGTCATTAGTTAATTTATTTTGTTACCCTTAACTGCTTCTTTTGACTTCTAATCCCTTTATAATGACCAAATCTTACAAATAAGGATAATACGCTCTCCACTTGTCACATTTCATGAGTTAATTTACTTTTTTACCCTTAATTACTTCTTTTAACAACTAATCCCTTTATGTTATTTTTTTTCCGAAGAATAATCCCTTTATGTTACTTCTAAAAAAATATATATATATATATATATTTTTTTACACGTTGCTAAGAGAGAGAATCTCATAGCTCTTCGTCAAACTTCTTTTTCTTCTTTATTGCTAAATGTGTCCTTAGTGCAACAGTAACTTCATTTACAGTAGCAAGAGTAGGAGCAGGAGCAGTATTTGTAGTAGCAGTAGTAGCAGGAGGAGGAGTAGTGGTAGTAGCACAAGTAGTAACAGAAGCAATTAGATCTATCAATCCATGAATGAAATTGAAGCCTCTGGTTGAATCTTGGCTACATCAAGCAACATACATGATTGGCATCATTTATTTACCCAATCAAGAAATCAATATAAAACTCACATACTAATATATTATTTATTGGTGTTGCTAATGCAATCATTACCTCTTTATACTATTTCAAATCTTATCTCGAAACAACTAATATAATAACCAACCCAGCATCTCAACAATGAGCATTCAGTTTTAGGAAAGTCTCTCTCCCCCTTTGTAATTCCCTATGCTTCACATCTTTCCAAAACAATAGTAGTTTACATCTCGAGTCAGATGTCAGAAAAAAAAATACCAATAAATTCAGTGTATGAATGTAATGGTTATAGTAGGAGAGATTGAGGAACTAAAAATAAAGAGCACCAGAATTCGACCTCTTGGAAGAGATTGGATCTCTGTTGAATTGAGTGATCAAAAGCCAATCCTTCTGGACCAAAAGTATGAGAGCATAGAAACCAGCGCGCATGTTGCATCCGCTGCCACTCAAAGGCTTAGGGATGATGATAGAACCATGGAGATAGAAGCCCCAACATCGCCAACGAGATTTGATTGTCTTTTATTACAAAACCTTCTAGAGAGATTAAATTAAAGTTAGGAGTTTGTGGATATTGGGTCAGTGACAATGCCCGTAAATTGTGATGAAACTCGAGCATTTTGGTCATTTTTCATTAAAATTGAGAGTCAGGCTTGCATTATTTTTCTTTTGGGCCTGGGCTCATGTCCTTATTTGTATAATTTTTTTTTAAGTGGGTTTTCTGTTTGAGCAATGCTAGAGACACCAAAAAATTTTACCAAAAATCAATACCAAATTATGTGGTATCTGAGTTGGCGTCTTACATGTCAAGACATTCAATTTAATAATTTCCAACAAATTTCATTGAATTTATTTAGAAACTAATTAATCAGCAAAAAAAAAAAAAAGGTGGTTCACCAAACAACCAAATTTGCTGTCACCCTTCCTCAAACCAAAAAAGAACCAAATCTGCAGAATCAAAAGGACAAAGAAATCTGAAGGAGAATAGCGCAAACAAATTACATCAAATCTAGTAGACTGCATATATAGTAGTACATCTATTTCAATCTTCCTTTAACTCCCAGTAGAGATAGATCCGGTTATCAATTGAAAATCATCATTGATCCATCACTGCATATCTCTATTTCTATAATGAAAACTACTACCCACCAATAGTAACAGATCATTATTCAATTGCCGATCAACTAATGAATTAAGTCATACACAACTTTGTATTCTATTTTTTATGTTTTGACTGATAGCCTTCTCCTACAATTGCATGTTAAAGTCTCCATGATTGAAGGGTTTTGTTTAGAGTTCTTTTTTCATTTTTCTGTTGTTTATCATATACATTTTTCTTATTAAACAATAATAACTTTTAATTATAGATCTTTTTATTTTAAAGAATAAAAATAAAATAAGAATACATGCTAAAAATAGTTTGATGATATGGCACCTGCCACATCATTTGGTATTAATATTTGGTAAAATTATTTCCGATCTCAAGCATTTTTGTTTCTGTTTTTACATCTTTAGTCATGTGCTACTATGTAATTTTCTAATTAATCTTTGAGTTTGTTTGGGACTGCTTTTGATATGTTTTAAGAGGGGCTTTTCAAATTTCGCAAATGATTTTTTAAGAAGAAACACTTGATAAATGCTACTCAAAACCACTTTCAAGTTATTCTAAAATTCGATATTTTCTGCAATTATTTTTTATATTTATAACTAATTTTCCTTTTTAGTTTAAAAGCGCTTCTAACTCTCCCAAAAGCAATCACTAATGAGCTCTATTTTTTTTTTATAGGCACCCACCCCCCCCCCCCCCCCCCCCCCCCCCCCCCCGGGTCCGGTCCTTGCCGACCTACACGAAGGGGAGCCGATTTTTTCTCCCCATTTCTCTCATTCACCACTTTTGTTTGCTTCAATCAATCCTCTCATCTTCTACCTACTCCGTCACCATAACTCCATTGCCATAAACACCTCCATCTCCACCGTCAATACTCTCTCATTCTAAGCAAAGGGGCATCACATCCAACCATCATCCATAGGGCATCATCAATTCACCGGCCACTTCACCATCAAGGAAGGAACATAGGAGGAGAACTCACCATAGCCTGAGATCTCTCATATCTTTTAATTCTCTCTGATGTATATCTTGGATTTGATGTTCAATTAGTTTGTTACGAGTGTGGTGAAATGGTTAAGGCTACGGTTTGAAACTCTTAGCCAAACTTGCTTGTAATTAACATTCTGAATTAAGTTTGATGCATATCTCATTACCATTTTCACATTCTATTTCAAGACTTCATCATCAAGTGTGTTGCATATTTAGAGCTCGATGACCTTTGAATGTGGAAGCATCAAACTATATCATGCATATGAGAATTGTGAGCTACAATCATCCAAACCTATGTTTGATTGGTTTATATAGTTTCCCGCCGGCAGTTGATTTTATGCTTGACCGTTGAAAATCGATTGGTGTTAAAAAAAAAAAAAAAAGAGAGAGAGAAGAAAAAAAAAACGTCCCGATAACCTCCTTTTATAATTCCCATTTTAGTTTTAACTGAATGTAATGACACAAATGACGTCATGTTTAACCAAGAACATCATTGCCTGTAAAGGATGCTAGAGGTGAAGGGCAACAAAAAGAATAACCATACTGCATCTGCGTTTTCAGATTAGCTTGTCAAACTTGACTAAAGTCTACAACCATTTGAGTAAAAAAGTAGAAATCTAATGAAAGGGAACAGTCTAGCATATAGGCAAAAACAAAGGCATATGGTAAATGTTTACTTTTTTACACCTGACAGGTAGTTAGAATGTGACATTAGAAGGTTTACTCGCTACAACCTCATTATCCAATACTTGACACGGGAGCAGTCTCTTCATCCAACTTTCTTGGCCACCAAAAGGATCCCTCACAAAATCACGAATCAAATGGCCAGCTGTTTCATCAATTAATGAATATACAAGAAAAATTCCTGGTTAGGTTTAAGTAAATCTCAAGGAGCTCGCTTGACTACAATAACATTCTGGTGAGCTTAATCTTTAAAATCTTCAGCTGAGGATTGTCAATGTTCCTTCATGAGAAAGAGAGAGAAGTATGTTAATACAGTACCAAAAGATTCTGTGCATATATAAGCCCAATAAAAAAATTAAACAAGCGACAAGAATATTACCCCAGTCAAGAAGAGTCGGTTTCACTCATCACAAATGCTTGGATAAGACTCTGTGCAGCATGAGTTTGTTCAGGTGTTCCTGATATTATAATCAAAGTTTCCTTTGCTCCAGGTAGAGGCTCAGTAATTGTAATTTTTGCATCCGAAATCTGAAATGTAGGTCATGTTAAGAATGCCAGTGTTGTGCATCAGAGCATATGTTTACTAAAATAAATCATATAAAATATAAGATATAATCAAAATAGATGAAGCCATGCATACACTTCCAACAAACTACGAAATTGGAATTCATCATGCAATTAAAACCAAGGAATAAAATTCTTCCTTTCTTTGATAGCTTCCTTCAAGTTAAACTAGCCAGAAACCATCAGAATAACTCCATTCATATCCCAGAATCAAATTAGCTGTAATATGTAATGGCACCCAAACAAGGCAATATATACAATACATCAACAGATACAATGAAATAGAGGGAGTAAATTGTGTAAGAATGGGGTTGTTCAAATGTTTCAAATAAGATTTACAAAGACTAACATCGAACTCCTCGTATGTGATCTACAAGGAACCAGTACTACTCAATTAGAGATAACAATTCTCGGAGTTCAACTTCCAGGTCATTTGGGTTTCTTTGAAACCCGAAAACCTTAAAAAAGAGAAAGAGTTGACACCCATATTCTGGCAATATAAATAAAAGATTTTCAGAAAATCTGTATAGATGAGGAAGGGAATGAACAGAAACTCTCTCCCCAACCCATCTCTCTTCCCAAAACCTTGCTTTTCTCCCATTTCCCAACATAAAACTACAATATGCAGTAAAAAAATTGATCCATGCGATATATCTTTCCAAGAATTATGGCTTGAAGGTTTGAACCTTGAAGCACACCTATTGGAATCCCAGGCATTCTCTTGCAGGCAATATTTACTTTTCATGACTGCATAGTGAATATATTTCCTCCTGGAATCTAGCCCATTTCCTTTTACCAAATTCCCAACCACCAGACACCATTTCCCTTTCTACTATAAATGATCAATCTGTCCGCCGTCCATCCCCTTCCATATAAAGTCTCTCATCAACCTCTCAATACCTTGCTCCACTAGCAGGAATTTGAAACGGGTACATAATAATTTGGTAAACTGCTCATCACCGATTGAATCAAATTTAATCTGCCCCTTCTCCTTAGAAATGCCTTTTTCCACCCTTCTAGCTTCCTATCCACTTTATCCACTACATGATCCCAGGAACTCACTGCCCTAGAATTCCGTACCAAAGGCAACACCATATATATAATTGACCAATTTCCTACCTGTACATCCCAGAATTTTGGCCAACTCCTCAACTGTTCCTACTTCTGTGTTAATCCCAGCCATTGGATACTTCTTCCTATTAAATTTCAACCCAAAAAAAAAAACACAAACCGTTGAGAGATTAGCCAAGTTCTGGTTCCACCATCCTCATCCACATCCCATAATTTTGGCCAACTCCTCAACCACTAGTACTGAGTGTTAATCCCAGCCATTAAATACTTCTCCCTATTAATTTTCAACCCAGGAAAAACACAAAATGTCGAGAGATTAGCCAAGTTCTGGTTCCGACATTTCTACTTCTTCTCTCCCACACTCATACCTTCTATCAAATGCCTCTCTGCAGTTCTATCAACCACTATACTCGAACAATAAAAAACCAAAGTGAATAAGAAAGGGAACAACAGATCTCCCTGATTTAGTCCTCTTGAATCCCCAAACTTTCCCCTCGTCTTATTTTAAGAATGACAGAGAAATTCACAGATTTCAAGCATCCTCCATCCATTTCCTCCAAACAATCCCAAACCATTTCTCCAAAATTAAATTCATAAAATCTCAGTCCACATGATCATAGGCTTTTTCGAAATCAATTTTAAAGCCAACACCTTCATCCTTTTTCTTTCTCACCTCCTTCACTACCTCATAGCAATCAGGATTGTATCCAAATTATTTTTAACAAAGGCCTCTTGACTATGAGAAATTGTTTCTGTCACAAGTTCTCTCAATTTCTGAGCAGAAGCTTTAAGATAATCTTGAACGTACTTGACACAACACTTCTTGGTCTGAACTCCACAGCCCTAGTAACATTACTTCTTTTATGGAATAAGACGTAGAGTTAGTAGCATTACTTGACACAAGACGTTGATCTGAACTCCACAGCCTTAGTAGCATTACTTCTTTTTGGAATAAGACGTAGAGTTAGTTGCTGCAATCCCATTTCTGAAAAGTTCATCAAAAACTTCCATCAAGTGAACCCTCATCACATCCCATCATCGTTGATAAACAGCCATACAAAAGCCATCAGACTCAGGTGATTTCTCCTTACAACAATCCACCACATCAACTAGTGCTTCCTATTGATTAATGTTGTCACAGTGATTCTACACAGAAATGGACTTGAACAAAACATTCCTCCATTTACATGATGTAAATGCATTAGTCTTCTGGCTTTAGAAGTACAGTAATGAAGGACTGTTGACAGCTAATCTCAGTCAGGTGTAAGCTTGACTTAACTGAGCAGAAGAGCAAAACTTCTGAATGCTTGCAGACTTCTTAGTCCTCGGAAAGTAAAAGGAAAATAAAAAAGGAAATGATAAGGTTTCCTAGTCATCATTTACATTCTTCAAAGAAGACCCTTGATTCACATTTTTTAATTTCATTTTCAAGTATCTCCACAGCCCTCAATATACTACATAGTATTAACCCAAGCTTCTTTAACGCAAAATTACAACCATTGGTTATATCAAAGAATGTACCTGACGGATTTGTTTCAAGCATTCACCATCTTCTCCATTTATTATAGGAATAAGGGAACTAGGAACCACAGCTTCAATAGTTGTACTGGTAATTATTGCTGGTTGGCTTCCTCCAAACCCAGGAATCCTTCTTTGTGGAGCTCCAGCAAAGTTTGGCAAACCAATTGGACCACCACCCTCCAGAAGTCCCTGTGGACCAGTATAGGATACAAAAGTAAAGTCAGCAGTTGACTTCATTAGTCATCTTCTATTTCTTTTCTTTTCTTTTCTTTGCTATACAAAGGCTGCGCAATTTGCTTTATCACTATAATTTAATTACACAAGTATATCCACGACTTTTGCTTCTAACAAACAAAATTTTTATTAAAGAAAAGAAAGAGTACAACAGAGGACAAGGAGTCCGCTGAAAAGCATCAAGGTCAGCAAGAAACCTCGACAAGCCAAACAGCACAACATGAAACATAAAAAACAATGCAAAGATATAGAAGCACTCGATTTAGCGGATCCTAGGTTGGGACTGATGGGGCTCGAACCCACAGCTTCCGCATCAAAGAGCTAATTCCAGAATTCTAAAGAAACCACACTTAAGGAAGCCCAGAACCAAACTCTTTCACCTAAAAGATTCACTTCCCGAAACAATCTCCTATGCTTTCCACCCATATTTGGACAATGGCCATCATAGCAGATCTTCCCAAAGTAGCATCTTCTTCTCCCAACCAAGGAACTTAATACTAAAGCATTGCACAAGGTTGGGTTTTCCCAGTTCAAAATTAGACTCATTCATATTATTCACAACTCGCATCTCCCATTTCAAGATATCATACAGTTCACAATGTTTTCTCAAGTATATAGTTACTCCTTATGCAACTACTATAAACTGCACTATTTTGAAGCAACATATATAAAAACACGACAAAAGTTAGCACATAGTATAAGAGGTGAAAATTACAGTTCACTACCTGGTTATGTACACTCACTTCAGTCCTATACCAATCTAGTCCCTTGATGTTTTTATCTCGCAATCCAAGTTGGCGTTAAGAGTTTCCAAACTTTATGATGTGTCTGATGAGGGTCCACTTTTTTTTATGGATGTGAGTGCTAGAGTAATAACAAAATGCTTTGAAAGCAAAAATATATAATATAAAAAAAATAAGAAAAACAACTGTCTACAACAAATAATTAACAAATTAGAACGTCTCTATAAATGGTATATTGAAAAGTGAAACTAACTGAAAAAGTTCATGTGACATATGGAGAAAATGTTTTAAAGAGGGGCAGGTGGCTTTTGGTAAGGAAAAGGAATAATGAAAGAATGAAAGAATGAAATATAGTAAAAAGAAAGAAAGAAAGGATTTTGTTTGTCCAGTCTACTAACTTTTAATTTTTTTGGTCCCTAGTTTCAATTTGTTTTTCACTATTCCTACAAGGTTAATGATTCTTTATCATTCTTAGTCCGCGCTGGAATCCACATATGCAAAAAATTTGGGTCCGAACTAGACACGTCAGGGCTACCTTGGCTTGCAGGATCGGTTCAGGGAGTAGATTGACTAAATTAAAGCCACAGTATAGGACTGTGCAAGCAAGTGTATACTACAAGGTAGAAAAGACGGCAACAACCAACACAAACAAATTGGGTTTTGTCAGCAAAACTTGTACCAAGATTGTCATAATAAAAACTAAATACCTGAGAACCCCAAGGTTTTCTTTCTGATAAATGCAGAGGATGGAAACCACCATGTGGAGCCAGACCACCAACAGTATCAAACTTGTGAAATGATGGGCCAAAGTTAGAATGCATTCTTGGAGGTGAGAAGTCCCTCCTCAAATATGATCGAAAAGGAGGTTGATCCGAAAATGCAGGATTTGGAGGATAACTTAAAGAAGGAAATACATCGCGAAAGAAATGATGCTGCAACCTACTGGTGATCTGCAGAAGAGCATCGTTCACAGCTTCAAGTTCTCCATTCATCTGTCATCAAATTAATATAGATGGTAAGTAGGAAAACATAAGGTTCCAGATTGTTAAAAGGAGCGCTTAGGACTTAAAAGCAAACATAATATGGCAACTGACATTTTAGTAGCCACATTCAGAAGTCCACATGTACTTTACCATATAGAGATATGTCCACCCTCTTCAAACTCATCAAAATAACACAGAGAAGTATATATAAAAAAATTTCCAAAATCAAAGCACCATGCATGTACTAAGGCAAACACACCTGAACAACTTCTTCATCATCTGAAACACATTTGGGAATTTGATCCTTCCCCAATATACGTATATGAGCACGAGATGACTTTCTCATTTCAGCTATGATGGCACCACCCTTGCCAAGGAGACAACCAATTTGATTGGAGGAAATAAGAAGCCTGGCTGTCATGGGCTGTTCCTTGGTAATAGGTACTGCCCTGACCATCCTATCATGCACACGGAGGACGGCATCTTGCAGAGGTGATATCCTATCATCTGGGTGCTGCAACAGTTAATTTGTTATCAATTGCTTATCTTTGTGTTTGTTTGCACGTGCGATTGTGTGTGGCTTTTTTTTTTTTTTGTCTACAATTTATCCAAGAAGAAGAATAAGTCAAGATCATACCGCCGGACCAGATAAAATAATAACGCGGTCCTCTGAATCGGAGACACCATCCATAACCTTGATTTCACAGCCTGTTTCTTGCTTAAGTGTCCTTATAATGGTTCCACCCTTTCCAATTACACCTCCTACTCTCTCTTCATGGCACAATAAGCGAAAAGTTAGGACTTCCTGTGAAGACTTCATCCTACCGGGGATGCCAGAACTATGAACCTTTGGGATCAGTGGATGAGCAGCAGAATGGTTATCCAGAATATCAGCAGCCTGATTGCTATAAGGTGTTCCTTGAGACCGCTCCGGTGGCGGAGTTGCTTCTGCTCTTGGAGAAGGTTGAGATGACGGCCCTGAGGAGTTGAGAAGGGAAGAGGCACTAGCACGAGGCAGATTATCCAAAAGCTGCTGGGTAACGGAATCTAGAGCTTTCCTGACCGCATCAACTTCACCAGTAATCTGCAATGAAATTATAAAATATAATGTCCAAATAAACATCAAGAACATGGACCAAATGTCAAATATAACTTTGTTGCGCACTTAATGGAAAGACCCAGGACAACATTTTTGATATTTTCTTCATGAGTGCACCCTTAGTCATTCCCAAAGTCACTGAGCATTACCAGTTAGATAATAACACCCGAGACTTAAATGATGCTTCATACTGTTAGCAGTCTATAATCTCCAGTGGCAGAAACCCATTAAATATAACTAATCAGTGGCTTAACACATACAGAATGAAGATGAGTTATTCTTAATATTATATAGTTACCTGAACCAACTCATCGGAAGCTGGTGCACACAATGGAAGTTTATCTCTGGGAAGGATCCGAATTTGTGCCCCACTTTCAGACGCCATTTGCTTGATCACACTACCACCTATTCCCAAAATGCACCCTATTTGATTCGACAGAACTAGCAACCTCAAAACAATTGTCAATGACTTCTTACCATCTCCATCCCCTCCATCAGTCTCTCTTTCCCCTTCAACCATTCTCTCAAACACAAGTTGCAGAGCCTTCTTGACGGATGCAGGACTTACTTTTTCGCGGCGTTCTGAATCATCAATCGAAACATCTTCCTTCTTTTCAACTCTATCAACTCGATTCTCTCCATCCCAACCAATGACAATAACTCTTTCGTCGCAGCCGGGTACACTTTCCTCAACTCTCACCTTCACCAGAGTCTCCTGATATATCTCGGATATGCCAGAGCCACCTTCACCAGTAACACAACCAATTTTCGGCTCGGGGCAAGCTACCCGAAAAACAGCATTGCCAGAGGAAGCATTAGTAGGTCGATCATCATCAGACTTTTGTAACTTCCCTTTCCCATTCGGCTCCAAAGGGTCCTCCTGGTGCGGTCTCTTAGAAGGCGTCAATGGAGTAGACATGGCTTTTCAAACCAAAGCCAAAACACTATTCTTCGCAACTGCAAATTCCAAAGAATTCAGAAAAACAACAATCAATTAAGCTATTTCCCCAAACTCTACTACTACTACACTGTCGAACAATTAAGCTATTTCCCCAAACTCTACTACTACTACACTGTCGAACGTTTCTTCAGTTTTAGATTCGAGGAGCTTTTCCCCAACCTCAGTCGGATGTTGATTTCAAAAAACACCAAAAAAAAAAGAGGCAAAGAATGACGAGGAAGGTTGTAGTTATTAGGGTTTTACCTGGAATATAATCTTGAACAGGGTGAGAAGTGGAGTGCCTGGAATTAGGAGTGGACGGAGCTTTAGGGATTTCACAGGGACAAGGGAACAGGGGCTCCTCTATTTTCTTTTTCGTTTTGAGTTTTCCAGTTGGTAAACGTGCTTTTATATTTTCGATTTTGTACCAAGAAATTATTTACATTAAATTTTATTTGCGCATCTTAATTTATTTAATACACATTTTAGCGCATATCTATATTCTAATTATAGTTTTTTTCTTATTTAACTAACAATGAAATAAATTAAAATTATCGACCCAATAAAATTTCAAAAGTGAAAGTTAAGTTTAACTTTCACTATAATCTCGTAGTCTTGGTGTGGTAAGATTGGTTGAGCAACCTAGCATGAAACTTCCATATCTAGCGTTCGAGTCTCAACTACTACCGTTTGGTGGCCATAAGGTATAGAGGCTTCAGATTTATGCCCCTGCAGCGGGGAATTAGTCTGGTTGTGCAAGTTATGTGGCTTGCTAACTAATCCCGACTGCAGGGCGTGTGAACCTGAAGAATTCTCAAACATGTTGGCCACAAACTAGTGGGGACTCCATGCTAGGCCGCTCGACCAACTTTACCACACAAAGTGGTTTGTTTGAGTAAAAGTTTAAAATTTGTTGTATATATTTAACTTTTGGACAATTTTAGCTTGAGAAAATTACTATCATTGTTTTAATGCTCTTACATTTTTTGTCAATTTTCAAATTCCTGTTCTAAGTTCTAAGTTCTAACCCTCTTCCAAACCTGACAAGAAAAGAATAAACCTCCACTTCACCTACTTGGTAGATAGTGGAAATGGACAACTTACATTGAAAATGTCACACAAGAAATATAAACATTCATGTAAATTCACGACATAAAGACAAATTGTTCAATGAATACGAAGTTGCCAAAAAATAGGTTGCGATGTCTAAAGTACAAAAACTTTATTTTGGTTACATTCAAGTTCATGAGTCTTTACTTTGTTGCTTACTAGTTTATGGAAGATGCGGCTAATCTGGTCAACAATGCCGAGGTGGTGGCAACCGCCCGCGAAGCCTTTCTAGACCCTCGGTTCGCAACAATGGTATCTGGCAAACCAATTTCTCCTTTACTCGCAACTTATCCCTAAATGGTGAGCATTTTGTTTGAATACCAGTCTCTTTGGGATTTATATGCTGGATGTTAAGCATAGCAGCATGTAAAAATTAAATTTGCTCAGTTGAGTTGCTCTTAGGTTCAGTGGCTTGTCTAAAACAACCGTTTAAAGTTTCACAGGGACATGTTAGAATGCCCATTAATCCTATTAAAACCGAGAAAAAGGAATCATATTCTCTTGATGTATCTCCCTCTAAAAATGAACATATAGAAGTAACATATCCAATTATCCTGGACAAAAACACAAGAAATAATTGAAATGTAGATGCCATTAACACTCATATACACCAAATAACTGTAATTTATGATACAGACAAAAAGACTTGACTAAGGAGCATATCAACATGTCATTGTGTTCATTAATTCACTAGGGTCACTAACTGGCTTCATAGAATCACAAGATTAATCACAATCACAGTGTAAAGTCTACCATTCTAATAATAACTCTTTGCAAGTGGAACTGTAATAGGCTGACCATTTCATGAGATCCAACACCCTTGCATCTCCTGCATTGACCTGCATTGGAGTTGACCCTTCGCGATTTCTTGTGATTTAGATTCTTTCTTGCAGTAGACCGGCCTGTTGGATGGCAATTTGGAGGAGAGCTTATGGTTACTGCTACCTGAGAACTAGTCTTTGTCACTGGTACGTTTACTGGTGGAATAGGATGTATTGACTTTGAGTATGTCAAATTGTAGTTGTAAGCCATAAAAGAATCTTGAAAATAATTGTACAGTGAATGATAGCATGGTAAACCAAATAGTTGCAAGTCTGCAACCTCTTACCAGCAATCTACATCGGCAACTTCAATGGGGTCACCATGAACCTCTAATGTGCTAACAGCTGATAGTAGACTTGTCAACCATATTAACTAGAATTGATGGATCAGACCATAATCTTAACCCCGATCACATCAACCATCTTTGTTATTGCTAACTTGTGTGCATCTGAATCCCAATTCCGTAGAACAATTTGCAGAAGTCTGATGTCATGTGGCTACATCTGACACCCTTAAAGTATGCATTCGTCGAGTTCTTCTAGTGAGATAGATTGAATACTTACAAGACACCTTTGGAGGTTCTCATGAGTAGGTGCATAAGTAGCAACATAAAATTTTCAACCATGAGTAGCTTCACAGGATGAGGAAAACTGTCTTCTCAAGTCTCTTAAAAAGCCATGATATGAATCTGAAATACTTCAACAATTAATTCCCTTAATCTCATCTGTCTGTCTGCCACAAATGTCAATGCAAATCATAGCTGCTTTTCTGCACCGCAGCTCTTTAAATCTGCATCACAACTTCATATTTCACAATGACAAACATAAGTAAAGAAGAGAAGGTAGATTACTCGAACCAAAAACAAAATCACTTAAAACTGCAGTTTAACTCCCAACATTTCATAAATCAAAATCACAACTCTACAAATTCAGAAAAAGGTTCATCTTAACAAACCTAAAATCATTTTTTGGATATGCTTTAGCTGCATTAGAAGTTTTAGATGTCTTTGTAGCTTAAGATGTCTTTTGAAACAGTGTCCTACTTCTCTTTCTTGTTCTACATAATGCAAAAATCATAGCAAGTCTTTTGGCAGTTCAGCACATCACTGCCAATATCAAATGCATTAATTTTTTGGCAAGTATTTATCAGCAGCATAGATACCACGATTTAGTATGTCTATGTAGTACTGTATAATAGATACCTTCTTCTTTAGTGCATCAGTCAAAGTTGCAGCAAAACACTCACACGACAGTAATATAGTTCAAATGAGCGGATGCTCAATGCAATCTTTCTAAATTTAAAGCGATAAGAAGAAACAGAGGAAAAATATAAAGGTCTCAAAGGAATAGGCAAAAGGGCCCTTAAGCAACAGCTGAAATTATACTCCTGAAGATGGAAAGGAAAAGTAATAGGCAGGTGCATAATTTCAAGCTGCAAAATTAAGAAAATCAAAAAGTTTCGACTACTTGACTAAAACAAAGTCCATTTAGGTAGATCACAATCTGAGCATATATGCTTTCCCACAGATATATATGAAGAAAACCCAAAAGCTATTAAAGATGCACATTAACTCCCTTTGGACGGCGATGGAACCATCTTATGTATTGTATTAATAAACAAATACTTGCACGCTAGGATTTCTACATATGGACACAAATCTAGTGTCTGAAGCAGACAATTGGTTTTGGTGTTGGCCTAAACTTAATTTCCAAATAATAGTTATAATAGCCATAGGAATAACTATATGCAAAATAATTTTATGAAATCCAGTAAACGACACTTTATGCATGCAACTGTTATTTGCGTATCTGCTGGAATGAAGAGCCTTATTGAGAAAAGTTACTTGCAATTAGTTCTCTCCTTAAACATTTATCTATCATATCCCTGATGAGATTATCACTTGTTGTACAAGGTAGTGAAGAAATGGAACCACAAAACAGCTTTGGGGATAAAAGTTTCAGAAAACCTTACTGTCAATTCTCAAACGCTGCAATATCGAGCTCTCTCTGTCACAAGGATCGATCAGCCTACAAGCAGCATATGTGGTCATGACAAAACAAGGGTGATCAGTGCATCAAATTTAATTATAGTATAAGACAAGCAATCTACACTTAAGAAAAGGAACATTAATTAAACTAACTTCAGCTTGTATGACTTCCTTTCAATCAAAAAGACCCTTTTAATGCCATAACAATCCGCCAGCATTTGTGTCAAGTATCCTCTCCGATCCCCACTCCAAAATCAACCACTGCTGGGACACCATTGCTATAATCACAGTCACGCTCACAGGGAACCCATTGCCATTGTCACAGTCAGCCCTCTCCTTTGCTATGAAACTCTTTATTACCCCAAAATCTTCCATGTTTCCAAGAATCAACGACTGCTGCTTAACATGTCTCTCTTGAAATGGCAATTTTCTGCAAACAACAATTTATTCTTACATAATCTAACAAACCCCACCAAGATAAACTAAACATTCCAGCTTCTACATACTTGTCTACCTCTCTTTTGATCCACATTCCACAAGCTTCCGGTACCTTAAACGACTCCTGAATATCCTTGCATATAGACTTATGAACAGACTCAATTTTTTCAATTAACTTATAGAAATCAGGTACAGACATACTATAAACAGTCCCCTCTTCATTTCTGAAAGAATGTAACTGAGCAGTCACCTGCAGAAAGTAAGAATGATAGATGTCTGAACCTGAGCAGTGTACGAGATAAGAGAAAACATTTTGGCAAGCAGAGACAAGCTAGAAATATTTTTTCAAAAACAAAAAACAAAAAAACAGCTAGAAAGATAATAGGATTTCTGTTTTGTTTTGTTTTCCCAATACCCAAAGGCATAGGAATCCTGTTCTATTTGGATTCCTAATAGTCGGAGGCCTTGCAGAGGCCTCTATAAAGAGGCAGCGTCATAGTTAGGGTTTGAGATTAGGGTTTTAGGATGATCGGGGCTTTCTTTGACAGGCGCAGTATAGACCCATGGGAGAGAAAGAAGAGAAGGGAAGAAAAGGCATTAGAGAAAGAGCTCAAAAAGGACAAAGCAAAAGCTAAAGAAGCCGTCAGAAAGCTTCAGGAACAAGCAAACTCTACAGACAGTGGAAAGAAGGGGAAGAACAATGTGAAGCGTTCAAAGTCCAACGAGGATGATGGTGATGTTGATAACAATGCCAAGGACCCAGAGATTCCATACAGCGAGAAGAAACTGTTGTCTCTTCAAATGGACAAACACTACAATCCAAGTGCTGTGGAGAAGTCAAGGTGTGAGTGGTGGGAGATAAGGGGCTTGTTTATGGCAGATGCTAAAAGCTCCAAACCTCCCTTTGTGATGTTGTATCCGCCTCCGAATGTCACAGGTGTGCTTCATCTAGGCCATGCTCTCACTGCTGCTAATGGGGACACTATAATACGCTGGCGGCGGATGTCTGGCGACAACACCTTGTTGTTAGAACCAATCAGTATATACGAACAGTATATATATATATATATATATATATATATATAAATCTAAATCACAAATTGAATAAATAATAATAATGATTGAAATCAAATAATCTTTAATTCGAAATTGAATCACTAACTTGATCAGATAGAGGCCTGCGATGCAGTGACCTAAGACAGAAATTCGCCCCTACTTGTGCTGTAGTTTCGGACGTCTATCTAGAGGATACAACTATCTGGTACAAGTTCTTGCACAAGAACTTGACCCTGACGAATTCTACTTTATGTTTTTCTCAGAATAACTTTTTGGGGGGAGGAAGAAGAAGATCGATTGATCAATGACGACCGAAGGTCGTCCTCATATAGAAACGAAGACGAGGAGTTACGTCGGCGGTTGTTTGACGTTGTTTGATTCAATCCGTTGCAACTGTTCAATTATATCCGAAATTCAAAACAGTAAAGCAAAAAAAAGAATGTCATTTTTAGTCAAACCGAGCCCCAAGGCCCAAGGCCCATCTTTGACTTAATATATATATATATATATATATTCTCCATATTCCTATGGAAACCCAATAGGAAAGCCCACCGAAGCCCACACTTTGACTTGTTGCCCATTTAATTCTATTCATGGGAAACTCCCTATAAAGGCCATTAGCCTTTAAAACTTCTTCCATGTGGGACTTAAGTCCCACAAGTTCCAACAATACCCCACATTTTCGATTCAAACCCTAACAATACCCCACATTTGAATAGAAAATAAGAGATCGAATTAGGAACTCAACGTTATTTCAGAGAACTTTGATAGGATATGCATCGGAAAAGGTGTCTTTTGGACTTGAACCTTTCGTAGTGAATACTTATCGGATTTACTTTGTGAAGTAGTGAACTCAAGTCTTGAACTATTCACGTTTGTAGTAAACCGAGACAACAAGTATCACACATATCATATCTATACATAGTTCAAATTCTTACGGTTGTGTTCATTTTGGTCCTGAACAACTCCTTACTTCGTGAGAGTTTTAGAGAACTTAGCCATGTTGGTTCTCATAGATGCGACCCCACATCAATCTCATATAGGTAATGCCAATTAAGAATAGTCCGTACTATCCCACTTAAAAGCTATTAGCATTATTAAGAATATATAATAATATTCATCCCTCAATCGTCAACGGAAAACACACTTTGTTTTATCTTAGGAATGAGCATATATGTGTGTGTTAAATATCTTGAGTCTTCCCCAACTAGTTTGCCTATTGAACCTAGACCATGGGATCTCCAATGTTGCTAGGTTAGGTTTCCGCCAAGTATTGACTCATTGTATTGGCTTTAACCCCATTCCCCTCGATGTAAATAGGACTTGCTCTCTATTAAGGCCTTTAGTCAAAGGATCCGCTATATTCTCCTTTGATTTTACATAGTCAATGGAAATAATTCCATTTTTGAGCAAGTCTCTAATTGTTTTGTGACGTCGCCTTATATGCCTCGATTTGCCATTGTAGATTTGGTTCTTTGCTCTTGTAAGAGCAGCCATGCTATCACAATGTATGCAAATGGCCGTAACAGGCTTTGGCCACAATGGAATACCTTCTAGGAAATTTTTGAGCCATTCCGCTTCTTCGGCGGCTTTGTCTAAGGCTACAAATTCTGCTTCCATAGTTGAGCGTGTATTCACAGTTTGTTTTGATGATTTCCAAGATACGGCTGCACCTCCAAGTGTAAATACGTATCCACTTGTGGACTTACTTTCCGAATTATTGGAAATCCAATTTGCATCACAATACCCTTCTATTACGGGAGGATATTTGGTATAATGTAACCCATAGTCTATTGTATGCTTTAGATATCGTAAGACTCTTACTAAGGCAATCCAATGTTCTTTTCCCGGATTGCTTGAGTATCTACTAAGTCGACTTACACTATATGCCAAATCCGGTCTTGTACAATTCATTATGTACATTAAACTTCCAAGAATTTGTGTATACTCTAATTGAGACACACTATCACCTTGATTTTTCTTAAGATGACTAGAGGGATCAAATGGAGTAACCACCGGTCTATCATCATAGTGTCCAAATTTCTTAAGGACTGTTTCTACATAATGAGATTGAGTAAGTATGTAACCATCCGAATTCCTTTGAATTCGAATCCCAAGAATCACGTCCGCAAGTCCCATATCTTTCATATCAAATGAGGAATGCAACATTTTCTTTGTTTGATTTATTACATCCTTATTTGTTCCCATAATGAGCATGTCGTCCACATATAAGCATACAATGACAAATGCGTTTCTACATTCTTTGACATAGACACATTTGTCACATTCATTAATTTTGAATCCATTTGATAATAGTGTATTATCAAATTTCTCATGCCATTGCTTGGGAGCTTGTTTAAGTCCGTAAAGTGACTTAACTAATTTACAAACTTTATTTTCTTGACCTTTAATGATAAACCCTTCGGGTTGTTCCATGTAGATTTCTTCATCTAGTTCGCCATTTAGAAATGCGGTTTTCACATCCATTTGGTGTATTTCCAAATTGTGTACAGCCGCTATAGCAAGTAAAGTTCGTATTGACGTTATTCTCGTCACCGGCGAATAAGTGTCGAAAAAATCTACACCTTCTTTTTGACGATACCCTTTAGCTACTATACGAGCTTTATATTTTTCTATGGTACCATCAGGTCTCATCTTTCTTTTAAAAATCCATTTATGGCCTATTGGTTTATGTCCAGGAGGTAAATCAACCAATGTCCAAGTATTATTTTGTATAATGGATTCCACTTCATTTTGAATAGCCTCTTTCCAATAAGGTGCTTCCGAGGATTCCATGGCAGCCTTATATGTTTGAGGTTCTCCTTCAAGATTAAAGGTCATAAATTCGGGTCCAAACTCTTTAGCAATTTTTCCACGTTTACTTCTCCTTGGTTCTAGAATTTCTTCTTGAACAGTAGAAGTATCATTTTCCCCAATTTCAGTACTTTTGTTTAACTCACTTTGAGGCAGCGTATTATCTTCATACGTTCTTTTCCTTGGATTTGACTTATCCTTGTAAGGAAAATTATCCTCAAAGAATTCTGCTTCAGCAGATTCTATGATTGTGTTTGTGCTTATATCAGAAATATCGGATTTGTAAACCAAAAATCTATAGGCAGCACTATTATTGGCAGGGCCAATATATATACAATCTATTGTTTTTGGTCCAAGTTTAGTTCTCTTTGGAAAGGGAACTTGAACTTTAGCAAGACAACCCCACACTTTCATAGTTTTATAAGTAGGCAATCTTCCTTTCCATAATTCATAAGGAGATTGATCACTTAGTTTATGAGGAATCCTATTTAATATCATATTTGCAGTAAGCAAAGCTTCTCCCCACAGATTATGTGGTGCTCCCGAACTAATTAACATTGAATTTATCATATTCTTCAAGGTTCTATTCTTTCGTTCGGCTACTCCATTTTGTTGTGGAGTATATGGAGCTGTAGTTTGATGCACAATGCCATGAGAGGAACAAAATTCTGCAAAGTCTTTGGATTCATATTCTCCACCTCTATCAGATCTTAGAATTTTTATTCTTTTCTCAAGTTGATTCTCAACTTCAGCTTTATATGTTTTGAACATATTTAAAGCCTCATCTTTGCTATGTATTAAATATACATAACAATATTTACTGCAATCATCTATGAATGATATATAATAGTTCTTTCCTCCACGAGTTGGAGTTGATTTAAAATCACACAAATCACTATGGATTAAACCAAGTACTTCATTGGATTTCTCTACAGATTTGTGAGAGTGACCTGCATATTTCGATTCAATGCAGATTTCACACTTAATCATTTTATTCACTGAACATTTTGGCAGCATGCCTAAATTTACCATTCTTTGTAAAGAACGAAAATTAACATGGCCTAATCTAGAATGCCATAAGGAAGAGGACTCAACCATGTACATAGAAGCAGCGCTAGTGCCTGCATTATTATTATTAATAGCAGCAACCATAGTAGGTACAGCATTTAGTTTAAAGAGCCCTTCACTAAGGTAACCCTTTCCTACATACACCCCACCCTTGGTGAGTACAAATTTGTCAGATTCGAACACTAGTTTGAATCCCTTGTTACTTAGAACAGGACCAGAAACTAGGTTCTTACATATTTCAGGTACATGAAGTACATTAGTAAGTACAAGTTCTTTTCCAGAAGTGAATTTCAGAATCACTTTCCCTTTTCCTTCAACTTTGGCAGTTGTGGCATTCCCCATGAACAGAGGTTCTACTTCCTTGATTGGCTGGTATGTAGTGAATATCTCCCTTGCAGAACATACGTGCATTGAAGCACCAGTATCAATCCACCAATCAGTTGTGTTAGTTACCAGATTTGCTGCAGAAACCACTCCAATGAATTGATTTTCAGTTTCAGCAAGGTTTGCTTGCTTGTTGGAATTTCCAGAACCACCACCTCCTTGATCTTTCTTGAAGTGACACTCTTTTGCTCTATGCCCTGGTTTGCCACACACCCAACATCCACCAGTTTGTGGCTTTTTGAAGGCTTTGGTCTTTTGTGGGGCGAGTGGCTTCTTTGCTGCAGCAAGAGTTGGTTTGGTAGCAGCATTCTTGCCTTTGTTTTTCTGAAACTTGGCCTTTGATGGGCTTCCTCCAATCATGTTTGCGTTTGGCTCCATAGCATCAGCCCTTTCATTCTTCCGGTGATCCTCTTCAACACGAAGTTTCAGAACCAATTGCTCAAAATTCATGTCCTCAGTTAGATGTTTCAGATAAACCTTGAAATCTTTCCATGAAGGAGGTAATTTTTCAATAACAGAACCAACAAGAAAATTCGAGTTCAGTCCCATACCTTCTTCATCTAACTCATGAACAATGACTTGAAGTTCCTCCACTTGCTTGACAACAGACTTGGCATCGACCATCTTGTAATTCAGAAACTTGCCAATGACAAATTTCTTTGAACAAGCAACTTCAGTCTTGTATTTGTTGTCCAACGACTCCCATAATTCCTTTGCTGTTTTGAATGATGAGTAAATATCATACAAGGAATCGTCTAAGGCATTGAGGATATAATTCCTGCACAGAAACTCATTGCTCGCCCAGGCAACAATGGCCTTCTGATTTTCGGCCTTTTGAGCATCAGTTGGAACATTCTCTCCATCTCCTTCGGGAAGATCCTTTGGAGCCTCGGTTGTGAGAACATCTGCCACATGAAGAGTTGTCAAATAGAACAACATCTTCTGTTGCCAACGTTTGAAATCTGAACCCTTGAATTTCTCAGGTTTCTCCACATGATTCTTCATAGTAGATACCGATTGATCCATCGATTTCTGTCTTAGATTGTTAGAACCAATCAGTATATACGAACAGTATATATATATATATATATATAAAATCTAAATCACAAATTGAATAAATAATAATAATGATTGAAATCAAATAATCTTTAATTCGAAATTGAATCACTAACTTGATCAGATAGAGGCCTGCGATGCAGTGACCTAAGACAGAAATTCGCCCCTACTTGTGCTGTAGTTTCGGACGTCTATCTAGAGGATACAACTATCTGGTACAAGTTCTTGCACAAGAACTTGACCCTGACGAATTCTACTTTATGTTTTCTCAGAATAACTTTTTGGGGGGAGGAAGAAGAAGATCGATTGATCAATGACGACCGAAGGTCGTCCTCATATAGAAACGAAGACGAGGAGTTACGTCGGCGGTTGTTTGACGTTGTTTGATTCAATCCGTTGCAACTGTTCAATTATATCCGAAATTCAAAACAGTAAAGCAAAAAAAAGAATGTCATTTTTAGTCAAACCGAGCCCAAGAGCCCCAAGGCCCAAGGCCCATCTTTGACTTAATATATATATATATATATATATTTCTCCATATTCCTATGGAAACCCAATAGGAAAGCCCACCGAAGCCCACCGAAGCCCACACTTTGACTTGTTGCCCATTTAATTCTATTCATGGGAAACTCCCTATAAAGGCCATTAGCCTTTAAAACTTCTTCCATGTGGGACTTAAGTCCCACAAGTTCCAACAATACCCCACATTTTCGATTCAAACCCTAACAATACCCCACATTTGAATAGAAAATAAGAGATCGAATTAGGAACTCAACGTTATTTCAGAGAACTTTGATAGGATATGCATCGGAAAAGGTGTCTTTTGGACTTGAACCTTTCGTAGTGAATACTTATCGGATTTACTTTGTGAAGTAGTGAACTCAAGTCTTGAACTATTCACGTTTGGTAGTAAACCGAGACAACAAGTATCACACATATCATATCTATACATAGTTCAAATTCTTACGGTTGTGTTCATTTTGGTCCTGAACAACTCCTTACTTCGTGAGAGTTTTAGAGAACTTAGCCATGTTGGTTCTCATAGATGCGACCCCACATCAATCTCATATAGGTAATGCCAATTAAGAATAGTCCGTACTATCCCACTTAAAAGCTATTAGCATTATTAAGAATATATAATAATATTCATCCCTCAATCGTCAACGGAAAACACACTTTGTTTTATCTTAGGAATGAGCATATATGTGTGTGTTAAATATCTTGAGTCTTCCCCAACTAGTTTGCCTATTGAACCTAGACCATGGGATCTCCAATGTTGCTAGGTTAGGTTTCCGCCAAGTATTGACTCATTGTATTGGCTTTAACCCCATTCCCCTCGATGTAAATAGGACTTGCTCTCTATTAAGGCCTTTAGTCAAAGGATCCGCTATATTCTCCTTTGATTTTACATAGTCAATGGAAATAATTCCATTTTTGAGCAAGTCTCTAATTGTTTTGTGACGTCGCCTTATATGCCTCGATTTGCCATTGTAGATTTGGTTCTTTGCTCTTGTAAGAGCAGCCATGCTATCACAATGTATGCAAATGGCCGTAACAGGCTTTGGCCACAATGGAATACCTTCTAGGAAATTTTTGAGCCATTCCGCTTCTTCGGCGGCTTTGTCTAAGGCTACAAATTCTGCTTCCATAGTTGAGCGTGTATTCACAGTTTGTTTTGATGATTTCCAAGATACGGCTGCACCTCCAAGTGTAAATACGTATCCACTTGTGGACTTACTTTCCGAATTATTGGAAATCCAATTTGCATCACAATACCCTTCTATTACGGGAGGATATTTGGTATAATGTAACCCATAGTCTATTGTATGCTTTAGATATCGTAAGACTCTTACTAAGGCAATCCAATGTTCTTTTCCCGGATTGCTTGAGTATCTACTAAGTCGACTTACACTATATGCCAAATCCGGTCTTGTACAATTCATTATGTACATTAAACTTCCAAGAATTTGTGTATACTCTAATTGAGACACACTATCACCTTGATTTTTCTTAAGATGACTAGAGGGATCAAATGGAGTAACCACCGGTCTATCATCATAGTGTCCAAATTTCTTAAGGACTGTTTCTACATAATGAGATTGAGTAAGTATGTAACCATCCGAATTCCTTTGAATTCGAATCCCAAGAATCACGTCCGCAAGTCCCATATCTTTCATATCAAATGAGGAATGCAACATTTTCTTTGTTTGATTTATTACATCCTTATTTGTTCCCATAATGAGCATGTCGTCCACATATAAGCATACAATGACAAATGCGTTTCTACATTCTTTGACATAGACACATTTGTCACATTCATTAATTTTGAATCCATTTGATAATAGTGTATTATCAAATTTCTCATGCCATTGCTTGGGAGCTTGTTTAAGTCCGTAAAGTGACTTAACTAATTTACAAACTTTATTTTCTTGACCTTTAATGATAAACCCTTCGGGTTGTTCCATGTAGATTTCTTCATCTAGTTCGCCATTTAGAAATGCGGTTTTCACATCCATTTGGTGTATTTCCAAATTGTGTACAGCCGCTATAGCAAGTAAAGTTCGTATTGACGTTATTCTCGTCACCGGCGAATAAGTGTCGAAAAAATCTACACCTTCTTTTTGACGATACCCTTTAGCTACTATACGAGCTTTATATTTTTCTATGGTACCATCAGGTCTCATCTTTCTTTTAAAAATCCATTTATGGCCTATTGGTTTATGTCCAGGAGGTAAATCAACCAATGTCCAAGTATTATTTTGTATAATGGATTCCACTTCATTTTGAATAGCCTCTTTCCAATAAGGTGCTTCCGAGGATTCCATGGCAGCCTTATATGTTTGAGGTTCTCCTTCAAGATTAAAGGTCATAAATTCGGGTCCAAACTCTTTAGCAATTTTTCCACGTTTACTTCTCCTTGGTTCTAGAATTTCTTCTTGAACAGTAGAAGTATCATTTTCCCCAATTTCAGTACTTTTGTTTAACTCACTTTGAGGCAGCGTATTATCTTCATACGTTCTTTTCCTTGGATTTGACTTATCCTTGTAAGGAAAATTATCCTCAAAGAATTCTGCTTCAGCAGATTCTATGATTGTGTTTGTGCTTATATCAGAAATATCGGATTTGTAAACCAAAAATCTATAGGCAGCACTATTATTGGCAGGGCCAATATATATACAATCTATTGTTTTTGGTCCAAGTTTAGTTCTCTTTGGAAAGGGAACTTGAACTTTAGCAAGACAACCCCACACTTTCATAGTTTTATAAGTAGGCAATCTTCCTTTCCATAATTCATAAGGAGATTGATCACTTAGTTTATGAGGAATCCTATTTAATATCATATTTGCAGTAAGCAAAGCTTCTCCCCACAGATTATGTGGTGCTCCCGAACTAATTAACATTGAATTTATCATATTCTTCAAGGTTCTATTCTTTCGTTCGGCTACTCCATTTTGTTGTGGAGTATATGGAGCTGTAGTTTGATGCACAATGCCATGAGAGGAACAAAATTCTGCAAAGTCTTTGGATTCATATTCTCCACCTCTATCAGATCTTAGAATTTTTATTCTTTTCTCAAGTTGATTCTCAACTTCAGCTTTATATGTTTTGAACATATTTAAAGCCTCATCTTTGCTATGTATTAAATATACATAACAATATTTACTGCAATCATCTATGAATGATATATAATAGTTCTTTCCTCCACGAGTTGGAGTTGATTTAAAATCACACAAATCACTATGGATTAAACCAAGTACTTCATTGGATTTCTCTACAGATTTGTGAGAGTGACCTGCATATTTCGATTCAATGCAGATTTCACACTTAATCATTTTATTCACTGAACATTTTGGCAGCATGCCTAAATTTACCATTCTTTGTAAAGAACGAAAATTAACATGGCCTAATCTAGAATGCCATAAGGAAGAGGACTCAACCATGTACATAGAAGCAGCGCTAGTGCCTGCATTATTATTATTAATAGCAGCAACCATAGTAGGTACAGCATTTAGTTTAAAGAGCCCTTCACTAAGGTAACCCTTTCCTACATACACCCCACCCTTGGTGAGTACAAATTTGTCAGATTCGAACACTAGTTTGAATCCCTTGTTACTTAGAACAGGACCAGAAACTAGGTTCTTACATATTTCAGGTACATGAAGTACATTAGTAAGTACAAGTTCTTTTCCAGAAGTGAATTTCAGAATCACTTTCCCTTTTCCTTCAACTTTGGCAGTTGTGGCATTCCCCATGAACAGAGGTTCTACTTCCTTGATTGGCTGGTATGTAGTGAATATCTCCCTTGCAGAACATACGTGCATTGAAGCACCAGTATCAATCCACCAATCAGTTGTGTTAGTTACCAGATTTGCTGCAGAAACCACTCCAATGAATTGATTTTCAGTTTCAGCAAGGTTTGCTTGCTTGTTGGAATTTCCAGAACCACCACCTCCTTGATCTTTCTTGAAGTGACACTCTTTTGCTCTATGCCCTGGTTTGCCACACACCCAACATCCACCAGTTTGTGGCTTTTTGAAGGCTTTGGTCTTTTGTGGGGCGAGTGGCTTCTTTGCTGCAGCAAGAGTTGGTTTGGTAGCAGCATTCTTGCCTTTGTTTTTCTGAAACTTGGCCTTTGATGGGCTTCCTCCAATCATGTTTGCGTTTGGCTCCATAGCATCAGCCCTTTCATTCTTCCGGTGATCCTCTTCAACACGAAGTTTCAGAACCAATTGCTCAAAATTCATGTCCTCAGTTAGATGTTTCAGATAAACCTTGAAATCTTTCCATGAAGGAGGTAATTTTTCAATAACAGAACCAACAAGAAAATTCGAGTTCAGTCCCATACCTTCTTCATCTAACTCATGAACAATGACTTGAAGTTCCTCCACTTGCTTGACAACAGACTTGGCATCGACCATCTTGTAATTCAGAAACTTGCCAATGACAAATTTCTTTGAACAAGCAACTTCAGTCTTGTATTTGTTGTCCAACGACTCCCATAATTCCTTTGCTGTTTTGAATGATGAGTAAATATCATACAAGGAATCGTCTAAGGCATTGAGGATATAATTCCTGCACAGAAACTCATTGCTCGCCCAGGCAACAATGGCCTTCTGATTTTCGGCCTTTTGAGCATCAGTTGGAACATTCTCTCCATCTCCTTCGGGAAGATCCTTTGGAGCCTCGGTTGTGAGAACATCTGCCACATGAAGAGTTGTCAAATAGAACAACATCTTCTGTTGCCAACGTTTGAAATCTGAACCCTTGAATTTCTCAGGTTTCTCCACATGATTCTTCATAGTAGATACCGATTGATCCATCGATTTCTGTCTTAGATTGTTAGAACCAATCAGTATATACGAACAGTATATATATATATATATATATAAAATCTAAATCACAAATTGAATAAATAATAATAATGATTGAAATCAAATAATCTTTAATTCGAAATTGAATCACTAACTTGATCAGATAGAGGCCTGCGATGCAGTGACCTAAGACAGAAATTCGCCCCTACTTGTGCTGTAGTTTCGGACGTCTATCTAGAGGATACAACTATCTGGTACAAGTTCTTGCACAAGAACTTGACCCTGACGAATTCTACTTTATGTTTTTCTCAGAATAACTTTTTGGGGGGAGGAAGAAGAAGATCGATTGATCAATGACGACCGAAGGTCGTCCTCATATAGAAACGAAGACGAGGAGTTACGTCGGCGGTTGTTTGACGTTGTTTGATTCAATCCGTTGCAACTGTTCAATTATATCCGAAATTCAAAACAGTAAAGCAAAAAAAAGAATGTCATTTTTAGTCAAACCGAGCCCAAGAGCCCCAAGGCCCAAGGCCCATCTTTGACTTAATATATATATATATATATATATATTTCTCCATATTCCTATGGAAACCCAATAGGAAAGCCCACCGAAGCCCACCGAAGCCCACACTTTGACTTGTTGCCCATTTAATTCTATTCATGGGAAACTCCCTATAAAGGCCATTAGCCTTTAAAACTTCTTCCATGTGGGACTTAAGTCCCACAAGTTCCAACAATACCCCACATTTTCGATTCAAACCCTAACAATACCCCACATTTGAATAGAAAATAAGAGATCGAATTAGGAACTCAACGTTATTTCAGAGAACTTTGATAGGATATGCATCGGAAAAGGTGTCTTTTGGACTTGAACCTTTCGTAGTGAATACTTATCGGATTTACTTTGTGAAGTAGTGAACTCAAGTCTTGAACTATTCACGTTTGGTAGTAAACCGAGACAACAAGTATCACACATATCATATCTATACATAGTTCAAATTCTTACGGTTGTGTTCATTTTGGTCCTGAACAACTCCTTACTTCGTGAGAGTTTTAGAGAACTTAGCCATGTTGGTTCTCATAGATGCGACCCCACATCAATCTCATATAGGTAATGCCAATTAAGAATAGTCCGTACTATCCCACTTAAAAGCTATTAGCATTATTAAGAATATATAATAATATTCATCCCTCAATCGTCAACGGAAAACACACTTTGTTTTATCTTAGGAATGAGCATATATGTGTGTGTTAAATATCTTGAGTCTTCCCCAACTAGTTTGCCTATTGAACCTAGACCATGGGATCTCCAATGTTGCTAGGTTAGGTTTCCGCCAAGTATTGACTCATTGTATTGGCTTTAACCCCATTCCCCTCGATGTAAATAGGACTTGCTCTCTATTAAGGCCTTTAGTCAAAGGATCCGCTATATTCTCCTTTGATTTTACATAGTCAATGGAAATAATTCCATTTTTGAGCAAGTCTCTAATTGTTTTGTGACGTCGCCTTATATGCCTCGATTTGCCATTGTAGATTTGGTTCTTTGCTCTTGTAAGAGCAGCCATGCTATCACAATGTATGCAAATGGCCGTAACAGGCTTTGGCCACAATGGAATACCTTCTAGGAAATTTTTGAGCCATTCCGCTTCTTCGGCGGCTTTGTCTAAGGCTACAAATTCTGCTTCCATAGTTGAGCGTGTATTCACAGTTTGTTTTGATGATTTCCAAGATACGGCTGCACCTCCAAGTGTAAATACGTATCCACTTGTGGACTTACTTTCCGAATTATTGGAAATCCAATTTGCATCACAATACCCTTCTATTACGGGAGGATATTTGGTATAATGTAACCCATAGTCTATTGTATGCTTTAGATATCGTAAGACTCTTACTAAGGCAATCCAATGTTCTTTTCCCGGATTGCTTGAGTATCTACTAAGTCGACTTACACTATATGCCAAATCCGGTCTTGTACAATTCATTATGTACATTAAACTTCCAAGAATTTGTGTATACTCTAATTGAGACACACTATCACCTTGATTTTTCTTAAGATGACTAGAGGGATCAAATGGAGTAACCACCGGTCTATCATCATAGTGTCCAAATTTCTTAAGGACTGTTTCTACATAATGAGATTGAGTAAGTATGTAACCATCCGAATTCCTTTGAATTCGAATCCCAAGAATCACGTCCGCAAGTCCCATATCTTTCATATCAAATGAGGAATGCAACATTTTCTTTGTTTGATTTATTACATCCTTATTTGTTCCCATAATGAGCATGTCGTCCACATATAAGCATACAATGACAAATGCGTTTCTACATTCTTTGACATAGACACATTTGTCACATTCATTAATTTTGAATCCATTTGATAATAGTGTATTATCAAATTTCTCATGCCATTGCTTGGGAGCTTGTTTAAGTCCGTAAAGTGACTTAACTAATTTACAAACTTTATTTTCTTGACCTTTAATGATAAACCCTTCGGGTTGTTCCATGTAGATTTCTTCATCTAGTTCGCCATTTAGAAATGCGGTTTTCACATCCATTTGGTGTATTTCCAAATTGTGTACAGCCGCTATAGCAAGTAAAGTTCGTATTGACGTTATTCTCGTCACCGGCGAATAAGTGTCGAAAAAATCTACACCTTCTTTTTGACGATACCCTTTAGCTACTATACGAGCTTTATATTTTTCTATGGTACCATCAGGTCTCATCTTTCTTTTAAAAATCCATTTATGGCCTATTGGTTTATGTCCAGGAGGTAAATCAACCAATGTCCAAGTATTATTTTGTATAATGGATTCCACTTCATTTTGAATAGCCTCTTTCCAATAAGGTGCTTCCGAGGATTCCATGGCAGCCTTATATGTTTGAGGTTCTCCTTCAAGATTAAAGGTCATAAATTCGGGTCCAAACTCTTTAGCAATTTTTCCACGTTTACTTCTCCTTGGTTCTAGAATTTCTTCTTGAACAGTAGAAGTATCATTTTCCCCAATTTCAGTACTTTTGTTTAACTCACTTTGAGGCAGCGTATTATCTTCATACGTTCTTTTCCTTGGATTTGACTTATCCTTGTAAGGAAAATTATCCTCAAAGAATTCTGCTTCAGCAGATTCTATGATTGTGTTTGTGCTTATATCAGAAATATCGGATTTGTAAACCAAAAATCTATAGGCAGCACTATTATTGGCAGGGCCAATATATATACAATCTATTGTTTTTGGTCCAAGTTTAGTTCTCTTTGGAAAGGGAACTTGAACTTTAGCAAGACAACCCCACACTTTCATAGTTTTATAAGTAGGCAATCTTCCTTTCCATAATTCATAAGGAGATTGATCACTTAGTTTATGAGGAATCCTATTTAATATCATATTTGCAGTAAGCAAAGCTTCTCCCCACAGATTATGTGGTGCTCCCGAACTAATTAACATTGAATTTATCATATTCTTCAAGGTTCTATTCTTTCGTTCGGCTACTCCATTTTGTTGTGGAGTATATGGAGCTGTAGTTTGATGCACAATGCCATGAGAGGAACAAAATTCTGCAAAGTCTTTGGATTCATATTCTCCACCTCTATCAGATCTTAGAATTTTTATTCTTTTCTCAAGTTGATTCTCAACTTCAGCTTTATATGTTTTGAACATATTTAAAGCCTCATCTTTGCTATGTATTAAATATACATAACAATATTTACTGCAATCATCTATGAATGATATATAATAGTTCTTTCCTCCACGAGTTGGAGTTGATTTAAAATCACACAAATCACTATGGATTAAACCAAGTACTTCATTGGATTTCTCTACAGATTTGTGAGAGTGACCTGCATATTTCGATTCAATGCAGATTTCACACTTAATCATTTTATTCACTGAACATTTTGGCAGCATGCCTAAATTTACCATTCTTTGTAAAGAACGAAAATTAACATGGCCTAATCTAGAATGCCATAAGGAAGAGGACTCAACCATGTACATAGAAGCAGCGCTAGTGCCTGCATTATTATTATTAATAGCAGCAACCATAGTAGGTACAGCATTTAGTTTAAAGAGCCCTTCACTAAGGTAACCCTTTCCTACATACACCCCACCCTTGGTGAGTACAAATTTGTCAGATTCGAACACTAGTTTGAATCCCTTGTTACTTAGAACAGGACCAGAAACTAGGTTCTTACATATTTCAGGTACATGAAGTACATTAGTAAGTACAAGTTCTTTTCCAGAAGTGAATTTCAGAATCACTTTCCCTTTTCCTTCAACTTTGGCAGTTGTGGCATTCCCCATGAACAGAGGTTCTACTTCCTTGATTGGCTGGTATGTAGTGAATATCTCCCTTGCAGAACATACGTGCATTGAAGCACCAGTATCAATCCACCAATCAGTTGTGTTAGTTACCAGATTTGCTGCAGAAACCACTCCAATGAATTGATTTTCAGTTTCAGCAAGGTTTGCTTGCTTGTTGGAATTTCCAGAACCACCACCTCCTTGATCTTTCTTGAAGTGACACTCTTTTGCTCTATGCCCTGGTTTGCCACACACCCAACATCCACCAGTTTGTGGCTTTTTGAAGGCTTTGGTCTTTTGTGGGGCGAGTGGCTTCTTTGCTGCAGCAAGAGTTGGTTTGGTAGCAGCATTCTTGCCTTTGTTTTTCTGAAACTTGGCCTTTGATGGGCTTCCTCCAATCATGTTTGCGTTTGGCTCCATAGCATCAGCCCTTTCATTCTTCCGGTGATCCTCTTCAACACGAAGTTTCAGAACCAATTGCTCAAAATTCATGTCCTCAGTTAGATGTTTCAGATAAACCTTGAAATCTTTCCATGAAGGAGGTAATTTTTCAATAACAGAACCAACAAGAAAATTCGAGTTCAGTCCCATACCTTCTTCATCTAACTCATGAACAATGACTTGAAGTTCCTCCACTTGCTTGACAACAGACTTGGCATCGACCATCTTGTAATTCAGAAACTTGCCAATGACAAATTTCTTTGAACAAGCAACTTCAGTCTTGTATTTGTTGTCCAACGACTCCCATAATTCCTTTGCTGTTTTGAATGATGAGTAAATATCATACAAGGAATCGTCTAAGGCATTGAGGATATAATTCCTGCACAGAAACTCATTGCTCGCCCAGGCAACAATGGCCTTCTGATTTTCGGCCTTTTGAGCATCAGTTGGAACATTCTCTCCATCTCCTTCGGGAAGATCCTTTGGAGCCTCGGTTGTGAGAACATCTGCCACATGAAGAGTTGTCAAATAGAACAACATCTTCTGTTGCCAACGTTTGAAATCTGAACCCTTGAATTTCTCAGGTTTCTCCACATGATTCTTCATAGTAGATACCGATTGATCCATCGATTTCTGTCTTAGATTGTTAGAACCAATCAGTATATACGAACAGTATATATATATATATATATATAAAATCTAAATCACAAATTGAATAAATAATAATAATGATTGAAATCAAATAATCTTTAATTCGAAATTGAATCACTAACTTGATCAGATAGAGGCCTGCGATGCAGTGACCTAAGACAGAAATTCGCCCCTACTTGTGCTGTAGTTTCGGACGTCTATCTAGAGGATACAACTATCTGGTACAAGTTCTTGCACAAGAACTTGACCCTGACGAATTCTACTTTATGTTTTTCTCAGAATAACTTTTTGGGGGGAGGAAGAAGAAGATCGATTGATCAATGACGACCGAAGGTCGTCCTCATATAGAAACGAAGACGAGGAGTTACGTCGGCGGTTGTTTGACGTTGTTTGATTCAATCCGTTGCAACTGTTCAATTATATCCGAAATTCAAAACAGTAAAGCAAAAAAAAGAATGTCATTTTTAGTCAAACCGAGCCCAAGAGCCCCAAGGCCCAAGGCCCATCTTTGACTTAATATATATATATATATATATATATTTCTCCATATTCCTATGGAAACCCAATAGGAAAGCCCACCGAAGCCCACCGAAGCCCACACTTTGACTTGTTGCCCATTTAATTCTATTCATGGGAAACTCCCTATAAAGGCCATTAGCCTTTAAAACTTCTTCCATGTGGGACTTAAGTCCCACAAGTTCCAACAATACCCCACATTTTCGATTCAAACCCTAACAATACCCCACATTTGAATAGAAAATAAGAGATCGAATTAGGAACTCAACGTTATTTCAGAGAACTTTGATAGGATATGCATCGGAAAAGGTGTCTTTTGGACTTGAACCTTTCGTAGTGAATACTTATCGGATTTACTTTGTGAAGTAGTGAACTCAAGTCTTGAACTATTCACGTTTGGTAGTAAACCGAGACAACAAGTATCACACATATCATATCTATACATAGTTCAAATTCTTACGGTTGTGTTCATTTTGGTCCTGAACAACTCCTTACTTCGTGAGAGTTTTAGAGAACTTAGCCATGTTGGTTCTCATAGATGCGACCCCACATCAATCTCATATAGGTAATGCCAATTAAGAATAGTCCGTACTATCCCACTTAAAAGCTATTAGCATTATTAAGAATATATAATAATATTCATCCCTCAATCGTCAACGGAAAACACACTTTGTTTTATCTTAGGAATGAGCATATATGTGTGTGTTAAATATCTTGAGTCTTCCCCAACTAGTTTGCCTATTGAACCTAGACCATGGGATCTCCAATGTTGCTAGGTTAGGTTTCCGCCAAGTATTGACTCATTGTATTGGCTTTAACCCCATTCCCCTCGATGTAAATAGGACTTGCTCTCTATTAAGGCCTTTAGTCAAAGGATCCGCTATATTCTCCTTTGATTTTACATAGTCAATGGAAATAATTCCATTTTTGAGCAAGTCTCTAATTGTTTTGTGACGTCGCCTTATATGCCTCGATTTGCCATTGTAGATTTGGTTCTTTGCTCTTGTAAGAGCAGCCATGCTATCACAATGTATGCAAATGGCCGTAACAGGCTTTGGCCACAATGGAATACCTTCTAGGAAATTTTTGAGCCATTCCGCTTCTTCGGCGGCTTTGTCTAAGGCTACAAATTCTGCTTCCATAGTTGAGCGTGTATTCACAGTTTGTTTTGATGATTTCCAAGATACGGCTGCACCTCCAAGTGTAAATACGTATCCACTTGTGGACTTACTTTCCGAATTATTGGAAATCCAATTTGCATCACAATACCCTTCTATTACGGGAGGATATTTGGTATAATGTAACCCATAGTCTATTGTATGCTTTAGATATCGTAAGACTCTTACTAAGGCAATCCAATGTTCTTTTCCCGGATTGCTTGAGTATCTACTAAGTCGACTTACACTATATGCCAAATCCGGTCTTGTACAATTCATTATGTACATTAAACTTCCAAGAATTTGTGTATACTCTAATTGAGACACACTATCACCTTGATTTTTCTTAAGATGACTAGAGGGATCAAATGGAGTAACCACCGGTCTATCATCATAGTGTCCAAATTTCTTAAGGACTGTTTCTACATAATGAGATTGAGTAAGTATGTAACCATCCGAATTCCTTTGAATTCGAATCCCAAGAATCACGTCCGCAAGTCCCATATCTTTCATATCAAATGAGGAATGCAACATTTTCTTTGTTTGATTTATTACATCCTTATTTGTTCCCATAATGAGCATGTCGTCCACATATAAGCATACAATGACAAATGCGTTTCTACATTCTTTGACATAGACACATTTGTCACATTCATTAATTTTGAATCCATTTGATAATAGTGTATTATCAAATTTCTCATGCCATTGCTTGGGAGCTTGTTTAAGTCCGTAAAGTGACTTAACTAATTTACAAACTTTATTTTCTTGACCTTTAATGATAAACCCTTCGGGTTGTTCCATGTAGATTTCTTCATCTAGTTCGCCATTTAGAAATGCGGTTTTCACATCCATTTGGTGTATTTCCAAATTGTGTACAGCCGCTATAGCAAGTAAAGTTCGTATTGACGTTATTCTCGTCACCGGCGAATAAGTGTCGAAAAAATCTACACCTTCTTTTTGACGATACCCTTTAGCTACTATACGAGCTTTATATTTTTCTATGGTACCATCAGGTCTCATCTTTCTTTTAAAAATCCATTTATGGCCTATTGGTTTATGTCCAGGAGGTAAATCAACCAATGTCCAAGTATTATTTTGTATAATGGATTCCACTTCATTTTGAATAGCCTCTTTCCAATAAGGTGCTTCCGAGGATTCCATGGCAGCCTTATATGTTTGAGGTTCTCCTTCAAGATTAAAGGTCATAAATTCGGGTCCAAACTCTTTAGCAATTTTTCCACGTTTACTTCTCCTTGGTTCTAGAATTTCTTCTTGAACAGTAGAAGTATCATTTTCCCCAATTTCAGTACTTTTGTTTAACTCACTTTGAGGCAGCGTATTATCTTCATACGTTCTTTTCCTTGGATTTGACTTATCCTTGTAAGGAAAATTATCCTCAAAGAATTCTGCTTCAGCAGATTCTATGATTGTGTTTGTGCTTATATCAGAAATATCGGATTTGTAAACCAAAAATCTATAGGCAGCACTATTATTGGCAGGGCCAATATATATACAATCTATTGTTTTTGGTCCAAGTTTAGTTCTCTTTGGAAAGGGAACTTGAACTTTAGCAAGACAACCCCACACTTTCATAGTTTTATAAGTAGGCAATCTTCCTTTCCATAATTCATAAGGAGATTGATCACTTAGTTTATGAGGAATCCTATTTAATATCATATTTGCAGTAAGCAAAGCTTCTCCCCACAGATTATGTGGTGCTCCCGAACTAATTAACATTGAATTTATCATATTCTTCAAGGTTCTATTCTTTCGTTCGGCTACTCCATTTTGTTGTGGAGTATATGGAGCTGTAGTTTGATGCACAATGCCATGAGAGGAACAAAATTCTGCAAAGTCTTTGGATTCATATTCTCCACCTCTATCAGATCTTAGAATTTTTATTCTTTTCTCAAGTTGATTCTCAACTTCAGCTTTATATGTTTTGAACATATTTAAAGCCTCATCTTTGCTATGTATTAAATATACATAACAATATTTACTGCAATCATCTATGAATGATATATAATAGTTCTTTCCTCCACGAGTTGGAGTTGATTTAAAATCACACAAATCACTATGGATTAAACCAAGTACTTCATTGGATTTCTCTACAGATTTGTGAGAGTGACCTGCATATTTCGATTCAATGCAGATTTCACACTTAATCATTTTATTCACTGAACATTTTGGCAGCATGCCTAAATTTACCATTCTTTGTAAAGAACGAAAATTAACATGGCCTAATCTAGAATGCCATAAGGAAGAGGACTCAACCATGTACATAGAAGCAGCGCTAGTGCCTGCATTATTATTATTAATAGCAGCAACCATAGTAGGTACAGCATTTAGTTTAAAGAGCCCTTCACTAAGGTAACCCTTTCCTACATACACCCCACCCTTGGTGAGTACAAATTTGTCAGATTCGAACACTAGTTTGAATCCCTTGTTACTTAGAACAGGACCAGAAACTAGGTTCTTACATATTTCAGGTACATGAAGTACATTAGTAAGTACAAGTTCTTTTCCAGAAGTGAATTTCAGAATCACTTTCCCTTTTCCTTCAACTTTGGCAGTTGTGGCATTCCCCATGAACAGAGGTTCTACTTCCTTGATTGGCTGGTATGTAGTGAATATCTCCCTTGCAGAACATACGTGCATTGAAGCACCAGTATCAATCCACCAATCAGTTGTGTTAGTTACCAGATTTGCTGCAGAAACCACTCCAATGAATTGATTTTCAGTTTCAGCAAGGTTTGCTTGCTTGTTGGAATTTCCAGAACCACCACCTCCTTGATCTTTCTTGAAGTGACACTCTTTTGCTCTATGCCCTGGTTTGCCACACACCCAACATCCACCAGTTTGTGGCTTTTTGAAGGCTTTGGTCTTTTGTGGGGCGAGTGGCTTCTTTGCTGCAGCAAGAGTTGGTTTGGTAGCAGCATTCTTGCCTTTGTTTTTCTGAAACTTGGCCTTTGATGGGCTTCCTCCAATCATGTTTGCGTTTGGCTCCATAGCATCAGCCCTTTCATTCTTCCGGTGATCCTCTTCAACACGAAGTTTCAGAACCAATTGCTCAAAATTCATGTCCTCAGTTAGATGTTTCAGATAAACCTTGAAATCTTTCCATGAAGGAGGTAATTTTTCAATAACAGAACCAACAAGAAAATTCGAGTTCAGTCCCATACCTTCTTCATCTAACTCATGAACAATGACTTGAAGTTCCTCCACTTGCTTGACAACAGACTTGGCATCGACCATCTTGTAATTCAGAAACTTGCCAATGACAAATTTCTTTGAACAAGCAACTTCAGTCTTGTATTTGTTGTCCAACGACTCCCATAATTCCTTTGCTGTTTTGAATGATGAGTAAATATCATACAAGGAATCGTCTAAGGCATTGAGGATATAATTCCTGCACAGAAACTCATTGCTCGCCCAGGCAACAATGGCCTTCTGATTTTCGGCCTTTTGAGCATCAGTTGGAACATTCTCTCCATCTCCTTCGGGAAGATCCTTTGGAGCCTCGGTTGTGAGAACATCTGCCACATGAAGAGTTGTCAAATAGAACAACATCTTCTGTTGCCAACGTTTGAAATCTGAACCCTTGAATTTCTCAGGTTTCTCCACATGATTCTTCATAGTAGATACCGATTGATCCATCGATTTCTGTCTTAGATTGTTAGAACCAATCAGTATATACGAACAGTATATATATATATATATATATAAAATCTAAATCACAAATTGAATAAATAATAATAATGATTGAAATCAAATAATCTTTAATTCGAAATTGAATCACTAACTTGATCAGATAGAGGCCTGCGATGCAGTGACCTAAGACAGAAATTCGCCCCTACTTGTGCTGTAGTTTCGGACGTCTATCTAGAGGATACAACTATCTGGTACAAGTTCTTGCACAAGAACTTGACCCTGACGAATTCTACTTTATGTTTTTCTCAGAATAACTTTTTGGGGGGAGGAAGAAGAAGATCGATTGATCAATGACGACCGAAGGTCGTCCTCATATAGAAACGAAGACGAGGAGTTACGTCGGCGGTTGTTTGACGTTGTTTGATTCAATCCGTTGCAACTGTTCAATTATATCCGAAATTCAAAACAGTAAAGCAAAAAAAAGAATGTCATTTTTAGTCAAACCGAGCCCAAGAGCCCCAAGGCCCAAGGCCCATCTTTGACTTAATATATATATATATATATATATATTTCTCCATATTCCTATGGAAACCCAATAGGAAAGCCCACCGAAGCCCACCGAAGCCCACACTTTGACTTGTTGCCCATTTAATTCTATTCATGGGAAACTCCCTATAAAGGCCATTAGCCTTTAAAACTTCTTCCATGTGGGACTTAAGTCCCACAAGTTCCAACAATACCCCACATTTTCGATTCAAACCCTAACAATACCCCACATTTGAATAGAAAATAAGAGATCGAATTAGGAACTCAACGTTATTTCAGAGAACTTTGATAGGATATGCATCGGAAAAGGTGTCTTTTGGACTTGAACCTTTCGTAGTGAATACTTATCGGATTTACTTTGTGAAGTAGTGAACTCAAGTCTTGAACTATTCACGTTTGGTAGTAAACCGAGACAACAAGTATCACACATATCATATCTATACATAGTTCAAATTCTTACGGTTGTGTTCATTTTGGTCCTGAACAACTCCTTACTTCGTGAGAGTTTTAGAGAACTTAGCCATGTTGGTTCTCATAGATGCGACCCCACATCAATCTCATATAGGTAATGCCAATTAAGAATAGTCCGTACTATCCCACTTAAAAGCTATTAGCATTATTAAGAATATATAATAATATTCATCCCTCAATCGTCAACGGAAAACACACTTTGTTTTATCTTAGGAATGAGCATATATGTGTGTGTTAAATATCTTGAGTCTTCCCCAACTAGTTTGCCTATTGAACCTAGACCATGGGATCTCCAATGTTGCTAGGTTAGGTTTCCGCCAAGTATTGACTCATTGTATTGGCTTTAACCCCATTCCCCTCGATGTAAATAGGACTTGCTCTCTATTAAGGCCTTTAGTCAAAGGATCCGCTATATTCTCCTTTGATTTTACATAGTCAATGGAAATAATTCCATTTTTGAGCAAGTCTCTAATTGTTTTGTGACGTCGCCTTATATGCCTCGATTTGCCATTGTAGATTTGGTTCTTTGCTCTTGTAAGAGCAGCCATGCTATCACAATGTATGCAAATGGCCGTAACAGGCTTTGGCCACAATGGAATACCTTCTAGGAAATTTTTGAGCCATTCCGCTTCTTCGGCGGCTTTGTCTAAGGCTACAAATTCTGCTTCCATAGTTGAGCGTGTATTCACAGTTTGTTTTGATGATTTCCAAGATACGGCTGCACCTCCAAGTGTAAATACGTATCCACTTGTGGACTTACTTTCCGAATTATTGGAAATCCAATTTGCATCACAATACCCTTCTATTACGGGAGGATATTTGGTATAATGTAACCCATAGTCTATTGTATGCTTTAGATATCGTAAGACTCTTACTAAGGCAATCCAATGTTCTTTTCCCGGATTGCTTGAGTATCTACTAAGTCGACTTACACTATATGCCAAATCCGGTCTTGTACAATTCATTATGTACATTAAACTTCCAAGAATTTGTGTATACTCTAATTGAGACACACTATCACCTTGATTTTTCTTAAGATGACTAGAGGGATCAAATGGAGTAACCACCGGTCTATCATCATAGTGTCCAAATTTCTTAAGGACTGTTTCTACATAATGAGATTGAGTAAGTATGTAACCATCCGAATTCCTTTGAATTCGAATCCCAAGAATCACGTCCGCAAGTCCCATATCTTTCATATCAAATGAGGAATGCAACATTTTCTTTGTTTGATTTATTACATCCTTATTTGTTCCCATAATGAGCATGTCGTCCACATATAAGCATACAATGACAAATGCGTTTCTACATTCTTTGACATAGACACATTTGTCACATTCATTAATTTTGAATCCATTTGATAATAGTGTATTATCAAATTTCTCATGCCATTGCTTGGGAGCTTGTTTAAGTCCGTAAAGTGACTTAACTAATTTACAAACTTTATTTTCTTGACCTTTAATGATAAACCCTTCGGGTTGTTCCATGTAGATTTCTTCATCTAGTTCGCCATTTAGAAATGCGGTTTTCACATCCATTTGGTGTATTTCCAAATTGTGTACAGCCGCTATAGCAAGTAAAGTTCGTATTGACGTTATTCTCGTCACCGGCGAATAAGTGTCGAAAAAATCTACACCTTCTTTTTGACGATACCCTTTAGCTACTATACGAGCTTTATATTTTTCTATGGTACCATCAGGTCTCATCTTTCTTTTAAAAATCCATTTATGGCCTATTGGTTTATGTCCAGGAGGTAAATCAACCAATGTCCAAGTATTATTTTGTATAATGGATTCCACTTCATTTTGAATAGCCTCTTTCCAATAAGGTGCTTCCGAGGATTCCATGGCAGCCTTATATGTTTGAGGTTCTCCTTCAAGATTAAAGGTCATAAATTCGGGTCCAAACTCTTTAGCAATTTTTCCACGTTTACTTCTCCTTGGTTCTAGAATTTCTTCTTGAACAGTAGAAGTATCATTTTCCCCAATTTCAGTACTTTTGTTTAACTCACTTTGAGGCAGCGTATTATCTTCATACGTTCTTTTCCTTGGATTTGACTTATCCTTGTAAGGAAAATTATCCTCAAAGAATTCTGCTTCAGCAGATTCTATGATTGTGTTTGTGCTTATATCAGAAATATCGGATTTGTAAACCAAAAATCTATAGGCAGCACTATTATTGGCAGGGCCAATATATATACAATCTATTGTTTTTGGTCCAAGTTTAGTTCTCTTTGGAAAGGGAACTTGAACTTTAGCAAGACAACCCCACACTTTCATAGTTTTATAAGTAGGCAATCTTCCTTTCCATAATTCATAAGGAGATTGATCACTTAGTTTATGAGGAATCCTATTTAATATCATATTTGCAGTAAGCAAAGCTTCTCCCCACAGATTATGTGGTGCTCCCGAACTAATTAACATTGAATTTATCATATTCTTCAAGGTTCTATTCTTTCGTTCGGCTACTCCATTTTGTTGTGGAGTATATGGAGCTGTAGTTTGATGCACAATGCCATGAGAGGAACAAAATTCTGCAAAGTCTTTGGATTCATATTCTCCACCTCTATCAGATCTTAGAATTTTTATTCTTTTCTCAAGTTGATTCTCAACTTCAGCTTTATATGTTTTGAACATATTTAAAGCCTCATCTTTGCTATGTATTAAATATACATAACAATATTTACTGCAATCATCTATGAATGATATATAATAGTTCTTTCCTCCACGAGTTGGAGTTGATTTAAAATCACACAAATCACTATGGATTAAACCAAGTACTTCATTGGATTTCTCTACAGATTTGTGAGAGTGACCTGCATATTTCGATTCAATGCAGATTTCACACTTAATCATTTTATTCACTGAACATTTTGGCAGCATGCCTAAATTTACCATTCTTTGTAAAGAACGAAAATTAACATGGCCTAATCTAGAATGCCATAAGGAAGAGGACTCAACCATGTACATAGAAGCAGCGCTAGTGCCTGCATTATTATTATTAATAGCAGCAACCATAGTAGGTACAGCATTTAGTTTAAAGAGCCCTTCACTAAGGTAACCCTTTCCTACATACACCCCACCCTTGGTGAGTACAAATTTGTCAGATTCGAACACTAGTTTGAATCCCTTGTTACTTAGAACAGGACCAGAAACTAGGTTCTTACATATTTCAGGTACATGAAGTACATTAGTAAGTACAAGTTCTTTTCCAGAAGTGAATTTCAGAATCACTTTCCCTTTTCCTTCAACTTTGGCAGTTGTGGCATTCCCCATGAACAGAGGTTCTACTTCCTTGATTGGCTGGTATGTAGTGAATATCTCCCTTGCAGAACATACGTGCATTGAAGCACCAGTATCAATCCACCAATCAGTTGTGTTAGTTACCAGATTTGCTGCAGAAACCACTCCAATGAATTGATTTTCAGTTTCAGCAAGGTTTGCTTGCTTGTTGGAATTTCCAGAACCACCACCTCCTTGATCTTTCTTGAAGTGACACTCTTTTGCTCTATGCCCTGGTTTGCCACACACCCAACATCCACCAGTTTGTGGCTTTTTGAAGGCTTTGGTCTTTTGTGGGGCGAGTGGCTTCTTTGCTGCAGCAAGAGTTGGTTTGGTAGCAGCATTCTTGCCTTTGTTTTTCTGAAACTTGGCCTTTGATGGGCTTCCTCCAATCATGTTTGCGTTTGGCTCCATAGCATCAGCCCTTTCATTCTTCCGGTGATCCTCTTCAACACGAAGTTTCAGAACCAATTGCTCAAAATTCATGTCCTCAGTTAGATGTTTCAGATAAACCTTGAAATCTTTCCATGAAGGAGGTAATTTTTCAATAACAGAACCAACAAGAAAATTCGAGTTCAGTCCCATACCTTCTTCATCTAACTCATGAACAATGACTTGAAGTTCCTCCACTTGCTTGACAACAGACTTGGCATCGACCATCTTGTAATTCAGAAACTTGCCAATGACAAATTTCTTTGAACAAGCAACTTCAGTCTTGTATTTGTTGTCCAACGACTCCCATAATTCCTTTGCTGTTTTGAATGATGAGTAAATATCATACAAGGAATCGTCTAAGGCATTGAGGATATAATTCCTGCACAGAAACTCATTGCTCGCCCAGGCAACAATGGCCTTCTGATTTTCGGCCTTTTGAGCATCAGTTGGAACATTCTCTCCATCTCCTTCGGGAAGATCCTTTGGAGCCTCGGTTGTGAGAACATCTGCCACATGAAGAGTTGTCAAATAGAACAACATCTTCTGTTGCCAACGTTTGAAATCTGAACCCTTGAATTTCTCAGGTTTCTCCACATGATTCTTCATAGTAGATACCGATTGATCCATCGATTTCTGTCTTAGATTGTTAGAACCAATCAGTATATACGAACAGTATATATATATATATATATATATAAAATCTAAATCACAAATTGAATAAATAATAATAATGATTGAAATCAAATAATCTTTAATTCGAAATTGAATCACTAACTTGATCAGATAGAGGCCTGCGATGCAGTGACCTAAGACAGAAATTCGCCCCTACTTGTGCTGTAGTTTCGGACGTCTATCTAGAGGATACAACTATCTGGTACAAGTTCTTGCACAAGAACTTGACCCTGACGAATTCTACTTTATGTTTTTCTCAGAATAACTTTTTGGGGGGAGGAAGAAGAAGATCGATTGATCAATGACGACCGAAGGTCGTCCTCATATAGAAACGAAGACGAGGAGTTACGTCGGCGGTTGTTTGACGTTGTTTGATTCAATCCGTTGCAACTGTTCAATTATATCCGAAATTCAAAACAGTAAAGCAAAAAAAAGAATGTCATTTTTAGTCAAACCGAGCCCAAGAGCCCCAAGGCCCAAGGCCCATCTTTGACTTAATATATATATATATATATATATATATTTCTCCATATTCCTATGGAAACCCAATAGGAAAGCCCACCGAAGCCCACCGAAGCCCACACTTTGACTTGTTGCCCATTTAATTCTATTCATGGGAAACTCCCTATAAAGGCCATTAGCCTTTAAAACTTCTTCCATGTGGGACTTAAGTCCCACAAGTTCCAACAATACCCCACATTTTCGATTCAAACCCTAACAATACCCCACATTTGAATAGAAAATAAGAGATCGAATTAGGAACTCAACGTTATTTCAGAGAACTTTGATAGGATATGCATCGGAAAAGGTGTCTTTTGGACTTGAACCTTTCGTAGTGAATACTTATCGGATTTACTTTGTGAAGTAGTGAACTCAAGTCTTGAACTATTCACGTTTGGTAGTAAACCGAGACAACAAGTATCACACATATCATATCTATACATAGTTCAAATTCTTACGGTTGTGTTCATTTTGGTCCTGAACAACTCCTTACTTCGTGAGAGTTTTAGAGAACTTAGCCATGTTGGTTCTCATAGATGCGACCCCACATCAATCTCATATAGGTAATGCCAATTAAGAATAGTCCGTACTATCCCACTTAAAAGCTATTAGCATTATTAAGAATATATAATAATATTCATCCCTCAATCGTCAACGGAAAACACACTTTGTTTTATCTTAGGAATGAGCATATATGTGTGTGTTAAATATCTTGAGTCTTCCCCAACTAGTTTGCCTATTGAACCTAGACCATGGGATCTCCAATGTTGCTAGGTTAGGTTTCCGCCAAGTATTGACTCATTGTATTGGCTTTAACCCCATTCCCCTCGATGTAAATAGGACTTGCTCTCTATTAAGGCCTTTAGTCAAAGGATCCGCTATATTCTCCTTTGATTTTACATAGTCAATGGAAATAATTCCATTTTTGAGCAAGTCTCTAATTGTTTTGTGACGTCGCCTTATATGCCTCGATTTGCCATTGTAGATTTGGTTCTTTGCTCTTGTAAGAGCAGCCATGCTATCACAATGTATGCAAATGGCCGTAACAGGCTTTGGCCACAATGGAATACCTTCTAGGAAATTTTTGAGCCATTCCGCTTCTTCGGCGGCTTTGTCTAAGGCTACAAATTCTGCTTCCATAGTTGAGCGTGTATTCACAGTTTGTTTTGATGATTTCCAAGATACGGCTGCACCTCCAAGTGTAAATACGTATCCACTTGTGGACTTACTTTCCGAATTATTGGAAATCCAATTTGCATCACAATACCCTTCTATTACGGGAGGATATTTGGTATAATGTAACCCATAGTCTATTGTATGCTTTAGATATCGTAAGACTCTTACTAAGGCAATCCAATGTTCTTTTCCCGGATTGCTTGAGTATCTACTAAGTCGACTTACACTATATGCCAAATCCGGTCTTGTACAATTCATTATGTACATTAAACTTCCAAGAATTTGTGTATACTCTAATTGAGACACACTATCACCTTGATTTTTCTTAAGATGACTAGAGGGATCAAATGGAGTAACCACCGGTCTATCATCATAGTGTCCAAATTTCTTAAGGACTGTTTCTACATAATGAGATTGAGTAAGTATGTAACCATCCGAATTCCTTTGAATTCGAATCCCAAGAATCACGTCCGCAAGTCCCATATCTTTCATATCAAATGAGGAATGCAACATTTTCTTTGTTTGATTTATTACATCCTTATTTGTTCCCATAATGAGCATGTCGTCCACATATAAGCATACAATGACAAATGCGTTTCTACATTCTTTGACATAGACACATTTGTCACATTCATTAATTTTGAATCCATTTGATAATAGTGTATTATCAAATTTCTCATGCCATTGCTTGGGAGCTTGTTTAAGTCCGTAAAGTGACTTAACTAATTTACAAACTTTATTTTCTTGACCTTTAATGATAAACCCTTCGGGTTGTTCCATGTAGATTTCTTCATCTAGTTCGCCATTTAGAAATGCGGTTTTCACATCCATTTGGTGTATTTCCAAATTGTGTACAGCCGCTATAGCAAGTAAAGTTCGTATTGACGTTATTCTCGTCACCGGCGAATAAGTGTCGAAAAAATCTACACCTTCTTTTTGACGATACCCTTTAGCTACTATACGAGCTTTATATTTTTCTATGGTACCATCAGGTCTCATCTTTCTTTTAAAAATCCATTTATGGCCTATTGGTTTATGTCCAGGAGGTAAATCAACCAATGTCCAAGTATTATTTTGTATAATGGATTCCACTTCATTTTGAATAGCCTCTTTCCAATAAGGTGCTTCCGAGGATTCCATGGCAGCCTTATATGTTTGAGGTTCTCCTTCAAGATTAAAGGTCATAAATTCGGGTCCAAACTCTTTAGCAATTTTTCCACGTTTACTTCTCCTTGGTTCTAGAATTTCTTCTTGAACAGTAGAAGTATCATTTTCCCCAATTTCAGTACTTTTGTTTAACTCACTTTGAGGCAGCGTATTATCTTCATACGTTCTTTTCCTTGGATTTGACTTATCCTTGTAAGGAAAATTATCCTCAAAGAATTCTGCTTCAGCAGATTCTATGATTGTGTTTGTGCTTATATCAGAAATATCGGATTTGTAAACCAAAAATCTATAGGCAGCACTATTATTGGCAGGGCCAATATATATACAATCTATTGTTTTTGGTCCAAGTTTAGTTCTCTTTGGAAAGGGAACTTGAACTTTAGCAAGACAACCCCACACTTTCATAGTTTTATAAGTAGGCAATCTTCCTTTCCATAATTCATAAGGAGATTGATCACTTAGTTTATGAGGAATCCTATTTAATATCATATTTGCAGTAAGCAAAGCTTCTCCCCACAGATTATGTGGTGCTCCCGAACTAATTAACATTGAATTTATCATATTCTTCAAGGTTCTATTCTTTCGTTCGGCTACTCCATTTTGTTGTGGAGTATATGGAGCTGTAGTTTGATGCACAATGCCATGAGAGGAACAAAATTCTGCAAAGTCTTTGGATTCATATTCTCCACCTCTATCAGATCTTAGAATTTTTATTCTTTTCTCAAGTTGATTCTCAACTTCAGCTTTATATGTTTTGAACATATTTAAAGCCTCATCTTTGCTATGTATTAAATATACATAACAATATTTACTGCAATCATCTATGAATGATATATAATAGTTCTTTCCTCCACGAGTTGGAGTTGATTTAAAATCACACAAATCACTATGGATTAAACCAAGTACTTCATTGGATTTCTCTACAGATTTGTGAGAGTGACCTGCATATTTCGATTCAATGCAGATTTCACACTTAATCATTTTATTCACTGAACATTTTGGCAGCATGCCTAAATTTACCATTCTTTGTAAAGAACGAAAATTAACATGGCCTAATCTAGAATGCCATAAGGAAGAGGACTCAACCATGTACATAGAAGCAGCGCTAGTGCCTGCATTATTATTATTAATAGCAGCAACCATAGTAGGTACAGCATTTAGTTTAAAGAGCCCTTCACTAAGGTAACCCTTTCCTACATACACCCCACCCTTGGTGAGTACAAATTTGTCAGATTCGAACACTAGTTTGAATCCCTTGTTACTTAGAACAGGACCAGAAACTAGGTTCTTACATATTTCAGGTACATGAAGTACATTAGTAAGTACAAGTTCTTTTCCAGAAGTGAATTTCAGAATCACTTTCCCTTTTCCTTCAACTTTGGCAGTTGTGGCATTCCCCATGAACAGAGGTTCTACTTCCTTGATTGGCTGGTATGTAGTGAATATCTCCCTTGCAGAACATACGTGCATTGAAGCACCAGTATCAATCCACCAATCAGTTGTGTTAGTTACCAGATTTGCTGCAGAAACCACTCCAATGAATTGATTTTCAGTTTCAGCAAGGTTTGCTTGCTTGTTGGAATTTCCAGAACCACCACCTCCTTGATCTTTCTTGAAGTGACACTCTTTTGCTCTATGCCCTGGTTTGCCACACACCCAACATCCACCAGTTTGTGGCTTTTTGAAGGCTTTGGTCTTTTGTGGGGCGAGTGGCTTCTTTGCTGCAGCAAGAGTTGGTTTGGTAGCAGCATTCTTGCCTTTGTTTTTCTGAAACTTGGCCTTTGATGGGCTTCCTCCAATCATGTTTGCGTTTGGCTCCATAGCATCAGCCCTTTCATTCTTCCGGTGATCCTCTTCAACACGAAGTTTCAGAACCAATTGCTCAAAATTCATGTCCTCAGTTAGATGTTTCAGATAAACCTTGAAATCTTTCCATGAAGGAGGTAATTTTTCAATAACAGAACCAACAAGAAAATTCGAGTTCAGTCCCATACCTTCTTCATCTAACTCATGAACAATGACTTGAAGTTCCTCCACTTGCTTGACAACAGACTTGGCATCGACCATCTTGTAATTCAGAAACTTGCCAATGACAAATTTCTTTGAACAAGCAACTTCAGTCTTGTATTTGTTGTCCAACGACTCCCATAATTCCTTTGCTGTTTTGAATGATGAGTAAATATCATACAAGGAATCGTCTAAGGCATTGAGGATATAATTCCTGCACAGAAACTCATTGCTCGCCCAGGCAACAATGGCCTTCTGATTTTCGGCCTTTTGAGCATCAGTTGGAACATTCTCTCCATCTCCTTCGGGAAGATCCTTTGGAGCCTCGGTTGTGAGAACATCTGCCACATGAAGAGTTGTCAAATAGAACAACATCTTCTGTTGCCAACGTTTGAAATCTGAACCCTTGAATTTCTCAGGTTTCTCCACATGATTCTTCATAGTAGATACCGATTGATCCATCGATTTCTGTCTTAGATTGTTAGAACCAATCAGTATATACGAACAGTATATATATATATATATATATAAAATCTAAATCACAAATTGAATAAATAATAATAATGATTGAAATCAAATAATCTTTAATTCGAAATTGAATCACTAACTTGATCAGATAGAGGCCTGCGATGCAGTGACCTAAGACAGAAATTCGCCCCTACTTGTGCTGTAGTTTCGGACGTCTATCTAGAGGATACAACTATCTGGTACAAGTTCTTGCACAAGAACTTGACCCTGACGAATTCTACTTTATGTTTTCTCAGAATAACTTTTTGGGGGGAGGAAGAAGAAGATCGATTGATCAATGACGACCGAAGGTCGTCCTCATATAGAAACGAAGACGAGGAGTTACGTCGGCGGTTGTTTGACGTTGTTTGATTCAATCCGTTGCAACTGTTCAATTATATCCGAAATTCAAAACAGTAAAGCAAAAAAAAGAATGTCATTTTTAGTCAAACCGAGCCCAAGAGCCCCAAGGCCCAAGGCCCATCTTTGACTTAATATATATATATATATATATATATTTCTCCATATTCCTATGGAAACCCAATAGGAAAGCCCACCGAAGCCCACCGAAGCCCACACTTTGACTTGTTGCCCATTTAATTCTATTCATGGGAAACTCCCTATAAAGGCCATTAGCCTTTAAAACTTCTTCCATGTGGGACTTAAGTCCCACAAGTTCCAACAATACCCCACATTTTCGATTCAAACCCTAACAATACCCCACATTTGAATAGAAAATAAGAGATCGAATTAGGAACTCAACGTTATTTCAGAGAACTTTGATAGGATATGCATCGGAAAAGGTGTCTTTTGGACTTGAACCTTTCGTAGTGAATACTTATCGGATTTACTTTGTGAAGTAGTGAACTCAAGTCTTGAACTATTCACGTTTGTAGTAAACCGAGACAACAAGTATCACACATATCATATCTATACATAGTTCAAATTCTTACGGTTGTGTTCATTTTGGTCCTGAACAACTCCTTACTTCGTGAGAGTTTTAGAGAACTTAGCCATGTTGGTTCTCATAGATGCGACCCCACATCAATCTCATATAGGTAATGCCAATTAAGAATAGTCCGTACTATCCCACTTAAAAGCTATTAGCATTATTAAGAATATATAATAATATTCATCCCTCAATCGTCAACGGAAAACACACTTTGTTTTATCTTAGGAATGAGCATATATGTGTGTGTTAAATATCTTGAGTCTTCCCCAACTAGTTTGCCTATTGAACCTAGACCATGGGATCTCCAATGTTGCTAGGTTAGGTTTCCGCCAAGTATTGACTCATTGTATTGGCTTTAACCCCATTCCCCTCGATGTAAATAGGACTTGCTCTCTATTAAGGCCTTTAGTCAAAGGATCCGCTATATTCTCCTTTGATTTTACATAGTCAATGGAAATAATTCCATTTTTGAGCAAGTCTCTAATTGTTTTGTGACGTCGCCTTATATGCCTCGATTTGCCATTGTAGATTTGGTTCTTTGCTCTTGTAAGAGCAGCCATGCTATCACAATGTATGCAAATGGCCGTAACAGGCTTTGGCCACAATGGAATACCTTCTAGGAAATTTTTGAGCCATTCCGCTTCTTCGGCGGCTTTGTCTAAGGCTACAAATTCTGCTTCCATAGTTGAGCGTGTATTCACAGTTTGTTTTGATGATTTCCAAGATACGGCTGCACCTCCAAGTGTAAATACGTATCCACTTGTGGACTTACTTTCCGAATTATTGGAAATCCAATTTGCATCACAATACCCTTCTATTACGGGAGGATATTTGGTATAATGTAACCCATAGTCTATTGTATGCTTTAGATATCGTAAGACTCTTACTAAGGCAATCCAATGTTCTTTTCCCGGATTGCTTGAGTATCTACTAAGTCGACTTACACTATATGCCAAATCCGGTCTTGTACAATTCATTATGTACATTAAACTTCCAAGAATTTGTGTATACTCTAATTGAGACACACTATCACCTTGATTTTTCTTAAGATGACTAGAGGGATCAAATGGAGTAACCACCGGTCTATCATCATAGTGTCCAAATTTCTTAAGGACTGTTTCTACATAATGAGATTGAGTAAGTATGTAACCATCCGAATTCCTTTGAATTCGAATCCCAAGAATCACGTCCGCAAGTCCCATATCTTTCATATCAAATGAGGAATGCAACATTTTCTTTGTTTGATTTATTACATCCTTATTTGTTCCCATAATGAGCATGTCGTCCACATATAAGCATACAATGACAAATGCGTTTCTACATTCTTTGACATAGACACATTTGTCACATTCATTAATTTTGAATCCATTTGATAATAGTGTATTATCAAATTTCTCATGCCATTGCTTGGGAGCTTGTTTAAGTCCGTAAAGTGACTTAACTAATTTACAAACTTTATTTTCTTGACCTTTAATGATAAACCCTTCGGGTTGTTCCATGTAGATTTCTTCATCTAGTTCGCCATTTAGAAATGCGGTTTTCACATCCATTTGGTGTATTTCCAAATTGTGTACAGCCGCTATAGCAAGTAAAGTTCGTATTGACGTTATTCTCGTCACCGGCGAATAAGTGTCGAAAAAATCTACACCTTCTTTTTGACGATACCCTTTAGCTACTATACGAGCTTTATATTTTTCTATGGTACCATCAGGTCTCATCTTTCTTTTAAAAATCCATTTATGGCCTATTGGTTTATGTCCAGGAGGTAAATCAACCAATGTCCAAGTATTATTTTGTATAATGGATTCCACTTCATTTTGAATAGCCTCTTTCCAATAAGGTGCTTCCGAGGATTCCATGGCAGCCTTATATGTTTGAGGTTCTCCTTCAAGATTAAAGGTCATAAATTCGGGTCCAAACTCTTTAGCAATTTTTCCACGTTTACTTCTCCTTGGTTCTAGAATTTCTTCTTGAACAGTAGAAGTATCATTTTCCCCAATTTCAGTACTTTTGTTTAACTCACTTTGAGGCAGCGTATTATCTTCATACGTTCTTTTCCTTGGATTTGACTTATCCTTGTAAGGAAAATTATCCTCAAAGAATTCTGCTTCAGCAGATTCTATGATTGTGTTTGTGCTTATATCAGAAATATCGGATTTGTAAACCAAAAATCTATAGGCAGCACTATTATTGGCAGGGCCAATATATATACAATCTATTGTTTTTGGTCCAAGTTTAGTTCTCTTTGGAAAGGGAACTTGAACTTTAGCAAGACAACCCCACACTTTCATAGTTTTATAAGTAGGCAATCTTCCTTTCCATAATTCATAAGGAGATTGATCACTTAGTTTATGAGGAATCCTATTTAATATCATATTTGCAGTAAGCAAAGCTTCTCCCCACAGATTATGTGGTGCTCCCGAACTAATTAACATTGAATTTATCATATTCTTCAAGGTTCTATTCTTTCGTTCGGCTACTCCATTTTGTTGTGGAGTATATGGAGCTGTAGTTTGATGCACAATGCCATGAGAGGAACAAAATTCTGCAAAGTCTTTGGATTCATATTCTCCACCTCTATCAGATCTTAGAATTTTTATTCTTTTCTCAAGTTGATTCTCAACTTCAGCTTTATATGTTTTGAACATATTTAAAGCCTCATCTTTGCTATGTATTAAATATACATAACAATATTTACTGCAATCATCTATGAATGATATATAATAGTTCTTTCCTCCACGAGTTGGAGTTGATTTAAAATCACACAAATCACTATGGATTAAACCAAGTACTTCATTGGATTTCTCTACAGATTTGTGAGAGTGACCTGCATATTTCGATTCAATGCAGATTTCACACTTAATCATTTTATTCACTGAACATTTTGGCAGCATGCCTAAATTTACCATTCTTTGTAAAGAACGAAAATTAACATGGCCTAATCTAGAATGCCATAAGGAAGAGGACTCAACCATGTACATAGAAGCAGCGCTAGTGCCTGCATTATTATTATTAATAGCAGCAACCATAGTAGGTACAGCATTTAGTTTAAAGAGCCCTTCACTAAGGTAACCCTTTCCTACATACACCCCACCCTTGGTGAGTACAAATTTGTCAGATTCGAACACTAGTTTGAATCCCTTGTTACTTAGAACAGGACCAGAAACTAGGTTCTTACATATTTCAGGTACATGAAGTACATTAGTAAGTACAAGTTCTTTTCCAGAAGTGAATTTCAGAATCACTTTCCCTTTTCCTTCAACTTTGGCAGTTGTGGCATTCCCCATGAACAGAGGTTCTACTTCCTTGATTGGCTGGTATGTAGTGAATATCTCCCTTGCAGAACATACGTGCATTGAAGCACCAGTATCAATCCACCAATCAGTTGTGTTAGTTACCAGATTTGCTGCAGAAACCACTCCAATGAATTGATTTTCAGTTTCAGCAAGGTTTGCTTGCTTGTTGGAATTTCCAGAACCACCACCTCCTTGATCTTTCTTGAAGTGACACTCTTTTGCTCTATGCCCTGGTTTGCCACACACCCAACATCCACCAGTTTGTGGCTTTTTGAAGGCTTTGGTCTTTTGTGGGGCGAGTGGCTTCTTTGCTGCAGCAAGAGTTGGTTTGGTAGCAGCATTCTTGCCTTTGTTTTTCTGAAACTTGGCCTTTGATGGGCTTCCTCCAATCATGTTTGCGTTTGGCTCCATAGCATCAGCCCTTTCATTCTTCCGGTGATCCTCTTCAACACGAAGTTTCAGAACCAATTGCTCAAAATTCATGTCCTCAGTTAGATGTTTCAGATAAACCTTGAAATCTTTCCATGAAGGAGGTAATTTTTCAATAACAGAACCAACAAGAAAATTCGAGTTCAGTCCCATACCTTCTTCATCTAACTCATGAACAATGACTTGAAGTTCCTCCACTTGCTTGACAACAGACTTGGCATCGACCATCTTGTAATTCAGAAACTTGCCAATGACAAATTTCTTTGAACAAGCAACTTCAGTCTTGTATTTGTTGTCCAACGACTCCCATAATTCCTTTGCTGTTTTGAATGATGAGTAAATATCATACAAGGAATCGTCTAAGGCATTGAGGATATAATTCCTGCACAGAAACTCATTGCTCGCCCAGGCAACAATGGCCTTCTGATTTTCGGCCTTTTGAGCATCAGTTGGAACATTCTCTCCATCTCCTTCGGGAAGATCCTTTGGAGCCTCGGTTGTGAGAACATCTGCCACATGAAGAGTTGTCAAATAGAACAACATCTTCTGTTGCCAACGTTTGAAATCTGAACCCTTGAATTTCTCAGGTTTCTCCACATGATTCTTCATAGTAGATACCGATTGATCCATCGATTTCTGTCTTAGATTGTTAGAACCAATCAGTATATACGAACAGTATATATATATATATATATATATAAAATCTAAATCACAAATTGAATAAATAATAATAATGATTGAAATCAAATAATCTTTAATTCGAAATTGAATCACTAACTTGATCAGATAGAGGCCTGCGATGCAGTGACCTAAGACAGAAATTCGCCCCTACTTGTGCTGTAGTTTCGGACGTCTATCTAGAGGATACAACTATCTGGTACAAGTTCTTGCACAAGAACTTGACCCTGACGAATTCTACTTTATGTTTTTCTCAGAATAACTTTTTGGGGGGAGGAAGAAGAAGATCGATTGATCAATGACGACCGAAGGTCGTCCTCATATAGAAACGAAGACGAGGAGTTACGTCGGCGGTTGTTTGACGTTGTTTGATTCAATCCGTTGCAACTGTTCAATTATATCCGAAATTCAAAACAGTAAAGCAAAAAAAAGAATGTCATTTTTAGTCAAACCGAGCCCAAGAGCCCCAAGGCCCATCTTTGACTTAATATATATATATATATATATATATATTTCTCCATATTCCTATGGAAACCCAATAGGAAAGCCCACCGAAGCCCACCGAAGCCCACACTTTGACTTGTTGCCCATTTAATTCTATTCATGGGAAACTCCCTATAAAGGCCATTAGCCTTTAAAACTTCTTCCATGTGGGACTTAAGTCCCACAAGTTCCAACACTTGTATCAGCCTGGAATGGACCACGCTGGGATAGCAACTCAGGTTGTTGTGGAGAAGAAGCTCATGTCCGAAACCGGGAAAACCAGGCATGATCTTGGTAGAGATGAGTTTGTGAAACAAGTTTGGGAGTGGAAAAAAGAACACGGTGGCACCATTTTGCAGCAGCTACGCCGTCTCGGTGCTTCATTGGACTTTTCGAGGGAGAGCTTTACAATGGACGAGAAATGCTCAAAGGCTGTGGTAGAAGCCTTTGTAAGGCTTTATAACAAAGGACTTATCTACAGGGATAATCGTATAGTCAACTGGGATTGCTCCCTGAAAACAGCAATATCAGAAATTGAGGTGGACTCTCTGGATATTCAAGGAAGGACGTTACTGAAGGTTCCTGGTTATGAGAACAAGGTAAAGTTCGGCCTTTTGACTACATTCGCATACCCTTTGGAAGAAGAAGGAGAGGTACTTGTGGCGACTACAAGAATAGAAACCATGCTTGGTGATACTGGTATTGCTGTGCATCCGGATGACAGAAGATATAAGCATCTTCATGGAAAACATGCCATTCATCCGTTCAGTGGAAGAAGAATCCCTATAATATGTGATGCAAAGCTTGTTGATCCAGAATTTGGAACTGGTGCTGTGAAGATTACCCCGGCGCATGATCCTAATGACTTCGAAGTTGGCAAGCGCCATAATCTTGAGTTTATCAACATCTTCACTGATGATGGAGAAATAAACCAGCATGGTGGAGAAAAATTTGCAGGGATGCCACGTTATAAAGCGCGAGACTTGGTGACTGAAGCACTCAAGGAGAAGGGGCTGTATAGGAAAACTGAGGTTAATGAGATGAAAATCAAGATTTGTTCTAGAAGCAACGATGTTGTGGAGCCCATGATGAAGCCTCAGTGGTATGTCAAATGCTCTGGTATGGCGCATGAAGCTCTCATTAGCGTGGAGGAGGATGAAAGTAACATGAAGAAGCTAGAGATCATCCCCAAAGAGTATACTGATCACTGGAAGAGATGGCTTGAGAACATTCGTGACTGGTGCATCTCGAGGCAACTTTGGTGGGGTCACCGTATTCCGGCATGGTATGCTGTTTTTGAGGATGATAAGCGTGAGGATTTTGGACTGTTGGATGACAGATGGGTGGTTGCAAGAAACTTGGAAGAGGCTAGGGCAGTGGCTGCTGAAAAATTTGGGCAAGAAAAGAAGTATGAATTAAGTGAGTCTACTCAGGACCCTGATGTGCTTGACACTTGGTTTTCTTCTGCTCTCTTCCCATTGTCTGTATTCGGCTGGCCAGATGATACAGAAGACTTTAAGGCATTCTATCCGTCTTCACTTCTTGAAACTGGGCATGACATTCTCTTTTTCTGGGTTGCTCGCATGGTAATGCTTGGAATTACTTTGGGTGGTGAAGATGGTACAGGAGGAAATCTGCTGCCTTTTCCAAAGGTACGTATATCTGCACCCAATGATTCGTGATGCACAAGGACGAAAAATGTCAAAGTCGTTGGGGAATGTGATTGATCCAGTTGATGTAATCAATGGTATTACCCTTGAAGGTTTACATGAGAAGCTTTCAAAAGGAAACTTGGACAAAAAGGAAATAGAAGTAGCCAAAGAGGGGCAAAAGAAGTCATTCCCTAATGGTATCAAGGAATGTGGTGCAGATGCTCTTCGTTTTGCTCTCATTGACTACACTGCACAGTCTGAAAATATAAATCTGGACATCAAGAGGGTGGTGGGATATCGACACTGGTGCAACAAACTATGGAATGCAGTAAGGTTTGCTATTCTAACACTTGGGGACGGTTATGTTCCACCCTCAAATGCAATTAATCCAGAGGAGCTTCCATTTATTTGTCAGTGGATACTCTCAGTACTAAACAAAACAATTGATAAGACTGTGTCCTCATTGGAGTCCTATAAGTTATCTGATGCAGCTAAGGCTGTATATAGTTGGTGGCAGTACCAGTTATGCGATATTTTTATTGAAGGTATCAAGCCTTTCCTTTCTTATAATGATCCAACAGCAGAGTTTGCGAAACACACGCTATGGTTATGTCTTGATAATGGCCTGAGATTGCTTCATCCTTTTATGCCCTTCATCACAGAAGAGTTGTGGCAACGTCTTCATCTTCATGCAGCACCATCATCAATAATGGTAAGTGAATATCCATCCATGGTAGATTGCTGGAAGAACGAAAAAGTAGAGAATGAGATGGATAATCTTGTTATGTTTGTTGTGAATGCTCTGCGTTCACTAGCAAAAGGAAGTCGTCAACGGCGGCCAGGTTTTGTGCTATCTCAGGTGAAAGAAGAGAGACAATTGATATCCACTCAATCTGTCATTATTTCTCAATTAACCAATGTGTGGCCGTTGGTGATAATGGATGAGAAGGATACTGCTCCAACTGGATGGGCAGTTTCAAAAACTAAAAATTTTTCTTTTTATCTAAATTAAGCTTGAAGGATACTCAAGTGTTGATGTACTTCGTTTTTATTTCTGAGACTTCATAATTTTGTGCTTGTAAACATACAATATATATATGCTATGAGACTTCATATAAAGTTCATATATTTATCTGCCTGGTTTTCATTTCACCTGAGTTCTGTTATGATAATCATGATTCATGATATCGATCCCTTAGTTTTTCAAGTCCAATATTTAGTAATAATTGCTTACACAATATGCACAACTCGTATTAATGATCTTCTCTCTTGACTTAAGAAACATGCCTGCTACTTTATGAACTTTGAAATCATCAAGATATGGCATGCCCTCCTGGGAGTTGTGACTTCTCAACTTGAAGAGCAGCCAAGGACCCCAAAGAAGTTACGTTTTCCAGCATCGAGTGAATTAGTCTTCGAAGCTGTGAAAACAATGTTTTAGATAGCTGCAACTGCGTATGAAGTGGCAAATTTTAACCACAAAGCATGGTGTTCTTTTTTTATGCTTGCTGTTACATTAGAAGGAATCTGGTACCCCAATCACTAATTAGAATTAGATGAAAGTTAAACCGTATATAAGTTTCAAACCGAACTCAGAATCTTATTAAGGCCGTCCGATGTTATAAACTTGCATTCCAGACGAGAGACTTCGGGACTTCATTTGTTAATATATACCTCCAGTATCACATAGTTCAATTGAATTGAAATCAGATTTATTATAAAAAAAAATGACACATGAAGAACATAGAAAACTGTCTATAGACATGTAATGTGGATTGATAAAGATTTTCATGCCCTCATTACCAATACGTTTGAAAATGCTTTCAATCCATGCTAGCTGTTTAAGCACTCAACACAAATTAATTGAAAATGTATGAAAGGTCTAATAATCCAAATGCAAGGCAGACTAAACATGAAAATCAATTTAATCTTTCATGGGATTCCTACACTACAGCCCAAACATGTTCCTTTTTCCTCGGGGGAAAGGTTCTGGAGTTGGTTTACAAGAGTCACTGAACAGGAATTGATACTTGAAAGTTCGTCCCATGTGTTTCCATAAGTTGACCTGATCGACTCTTCAAGAGACAACTTTTCCTTCTCAAGGGATTCCAGCTTGCCAGCAGTATCTCTTATAACCTTCTCGGGGACCTTAACTTCATTAGCAGCAAGCATATTCAATTTCTTCGATTGCCTCTCATGTTCCCTGTTGGTATAAAATATTAGCTGTTGTCAGAATCCTAAACACGAATAGAATTGGGGAAGTAATGTGCAATGTAGCTTGAGATAAACAGAAAGCTTTTCATTCACAACAGAGACCGCACATCTAGTTGGAGCAGCATTGTTCTCATCGATTACCTGTGGCGATAAGAACTTTAATATGATTTATACACGAAACACTTAGGGCTTGTCCGGTAACGTTTTTAAAAATGATTTTTCAAAAACCGATTTTGAAAATAAAAACGAGAAAACAAGATTGGATTTTTGAGATCCGAAAATGTGTCCGGTAGCTTATTCCGAAAACAATTTTCAAAAACGAGAGAAGATTGCGACTAGAGATGAGAGAGAGACCTGAGAAGAAGATAGCGACGTGAGAATATGGAAGAAGAGAGCACATTCTTTTTTTTCTTTGTTTTGGAAAATATATCTCCGTGTTTTCTAAAATATGAGAATGAAAAGGTGAAAACGTCTATTTGTCGTTTTCCTGTTTTACGAGTAAACTAAAAAATTATTTTCAAAAATTATTTTCTGCATTTTTGAAAACAGACCAACGAACGCGTTTTCAAGCCATTTTCATTTTATAAAATGAAAAAGATGACTTGAAAACGTTACCGAACGCCACCTTATTTTCCCGACATCTCTACTCACAGTAATTTTATGTTTATATATCACAGAACACACAATTAGTACAATGCATGCAAGGCAACAACTAAGGACTCCTTTTTGTTCAGCAATAACTGAAATTAAAACATGCTAGATATTGAGAATTTTTTTGTTTTTTAATAAAAAATCACAGGAGTACTTGCCCTCAAAGACGACACATTAGCAAGCGTTTTAATTTCCAGTTGATGATTGCATATTGCCTCCTGGTCGCACTTTCCCAAACTTGCTCTACAAAGCACAAAACCTTTCCTCCTGTGCACAGAGAGAACAACAAACCAGATGTGTCAATTTACAAATCAAAACTTCACAAAGCTTGAGTAATGTAAAAGAGGTATGCACTGATAGGAAGTTATACCTTTCACGACTTTCCTAAGCAAGAGATTGGAGAGACTTCACAACCAACTCAATAAGAGACATATCAAACTCCACCCTTTCATTTTTCCAGCTCTGGAAGAGTATCAGAATAGAAAAACTACGTTCAGGGCAATGATCAAACAATTTTCTACACACTTTTTTTAAAAGGCTCACGGTCATATTAAAAGTACAAACCACCAAAACCAATCCCATTAGTAATCCTTTGTGGGCTGAAAAGAACACTGATCCAAGTGAAAATTCATACAAACTTTAGAAATACCAATTTATCACTGTACAACATAATGTTAAAAATACAAGAAAGCATGCTACGTATGAATGATGGACATGAGATGCAGAACATGAAGAATGGCCGTTGTGTAAAAATCAGCGCATTATCTATCAAGTTTACTATAGCTATCCAATAATCATCCAGCATTTAATAACATAATTACCTCTTACTGAATGAAAACCCATCTAAGTATACAGATACACTGTCCACTCACAGATGTGGCATCCCTTCAAATGCTCCCCCATACTGGTTTATTTTTCCATCATCAGTAAAGATGTTGATAAACTCAAGATTATGCGCTTCCCAACCATAAAGTCATTAGGATCATGGGCCGGGGTAATCTGTAGGATCCAAAGAAGATACAAAATCCTTACATACTTGAGACATAAAGCTGGAAAGAAATTTTAACAGAAAAAAAGATCATTATGTATATGGAATGGAGGCAAAATAAAAAGATGAATAGAAACTTTCTCTTTGGACTTAACAAAACAATTACATGTAGAATCTGTTCAAAATAATCTTACAGTAAGAGAAGACGGAGAAGGTTTTGGTGTCCAAGGGAAGTAATCTTTAAGGATCAAGTGAAGCAGAAGGTGGACAGGAGGTTGGTAGGTTGGATATATAAAAACATTTTTATCGAAGGGAAGCAAAATAACTTCAAATCAGTTGGTTTTGAGTAATTTGCTATCTACTATCTCACTTCGTTTCAAATCCCTTACAATGTTTCTAAAAGGTTAGAGAGATTGATGACAGCCTTTCTATGAAGGGGAGGAGTGAAAGACGCATAACTTGATTAATAAGTTGTATCTCAAGTACGAAAACAGAGGTGGATTCGGGTGGGGCGTTATGTGAAAATGAATAAGGCATTACTTGGGAGTTGGAGATTTCAGGAGAGAGTCTTTATGGTGTCCTGTCATTAGAAGTAAATACAAGCTGCAAGCAAGTAGCTGGAACCCAATATTATAATTCCAGGCTCAATCTGAAGTTCATTTGGAAACAGCTCTTTATCATTACTTTTCAATTGCTAGAGAGCATACTGATTCCTCCATTCTTCAGTTGAGTTGGGACTTTGGCTTAGAAGGAACTTGAGAGATCTCAAAGTTGGGGAGCTCATGTCTTTATCATCTCGGTTAGAGGTTGTTTTCGTGGTTTTATCTAGACACTGCCTCTTGGAGGAATTTGATGGACAACACTTCCATTGTCAATTCATTCCCACTGTAAATGAGAAGATAATGTTCCTCCCATCTGTAATATAGAAAACTTGAAGGATATTAATGTTTCTCAAGGCAACTTTGCTTGAGCCTCTTCCTCACTTCTCGGAACCACCCATCGCTCAAAAAGTCTTCCAAATTCTTCGTTGTTATCACCCTCAAAAACAACATACCATGCCGGAACACGGTGACCCCACCAAAGTTGCCTCGAGACACACCAATCATGAATGTTATGAAGCCATCTGTGATTAAAGAAAGCAAAACAAGTAAGCATGTTCACATTTCCATATTTTGAGTAAATATCCCCTAAAACAAAAAAGGCACTCAAATAAAGAATAATGACTGAAGTTAGAACAAGAACAAATTTACTGTAATATAAAAATTGGACACACAAGGTGCACGAAAAAAACCCCTAAATACTTCTGCAATTCCTCCTTTCTCATGGAAAAACTTGATGCACTAGTCTCAAGAAAAGCCTAAGATAGAAGCTAATTGACAGTTGCTGAATAGGTGGTTTAACAAGGAAAATAGATGTAGATTGTAGAGATGTCTAGATAATAGCTAGGATTACAACTAAAGTCACTGTAATCTGGTTCAAATCCTTTACATTCTTGGCAATGCATATAAACTAGAAATTTCATACAGCACAATAAGGAAAAAATGAGCACCTTTCCAACCAGCAGTATACTGTCTAGGGATAATCTCCAGCTTCCCATTTTCATCATCGGCGACAGCATTGAGAGCTTCATTTCCCATATCGCTGCCTTTAATGTACCATTGGGGCTTTATCATAGGCTCCACAACATCTTTACTTCTAGAGCAAATTCTAAGACACATCTCATTGGTCTTAGTTTCTTTGATCCTAGTTTCTTTGAAGAGGCCCTAAATGCAAAGAAAACAATGTTAATGAAACAGAGACGGTATTATTGCATATGCAACTGATGATGTTTATAAGTGAAGCAATGACAAGTAGATGATCTTAAACTTCTGTTACGTGTCTGGCTCTGGAATGAAGGGAATGAAGGTGTAAAGTTAATAAGAATATGAAAGAGGTGTGGGAGGAGTGTATCAGTAGTGATAGTTTCAGTGGTGCTTCTTAGATAGCTCTGGCAGTTGGTTCAACACATCACCGCCAGTATCAACTGTATGAATCTATTGGGCAACTGTTTATCAGCCACCTAAATACCATGATTTAGTATTGTAGAACAGATACCTTCTTCTTTAATGCATCAGTCACAGCCTCTCGGGCTCTGAAGGGTGGAATCCCTTCAAATGCTCCCCCATACTGGTTTATCTTCCCATCATCAGTAAAGATGTTGATAAACTCAAGATTATGGCGCTTCCCGACCATAAAGTCATTAGGAGCATGGGTCTGGGTAATCTGCAGGATCCAAAGAAGATACAAAATCCTTACATACTTGAGACACAAACCTGGAAAGAAATTTTAACAGAAAAATAGATCATTATGTATAAATTTACCTTGACAGCACCAGTTCCAAACTCTGGATCAACAAGAATTTCATCACTTATTATAGGAATCCTTCTTCCATTAAATGGATGGATTGCATGTTTCCATGAAGATGCTTATATATTTCGTCATCAGGATGCACTACGATAGCTGTATCACTGAGCATCATCTCTATTCCGGTAGTGGCTACAACTATCTCACCTAAATCTTCTTACACATGATATGCAAATAAAGTCATAACCCCAAATTCAACAGGGTTCTCGATCATATCCAGAAACTTCTAGTAGTGTCCTTTCTTTTATTTCAATTGGAGGATCCACCTGCATATACCAAGAAATTAAATAATGCCAAAGATCTGTAGATCTGTATTAGGTACAATATGCCACTAAAAGTAGAAGGCTGACCTCAATATCAGATATTGCAGTCCACAACACACATTCCCAGTTCACTATGCAATTATCCCTGCAAAACAAAAATATAATAGAAACAAAATCCATAAAGCAAAGTAACCAAAGTGAAGGAGAGAATGTAGACAAATGATAACCTTGATGAATGGAGAAGACAACCAGCTACGACAAAACAAGAGATACAGCTAAAAACAAACATATAACAAAGGAATCCTACTAGAAAATTATGTTAGGTCTACAAGTTCTTTAGTAGAAATAATAAGCCTGATGCCAACTGACATGATAAAGTTAAGAAAAAAAATTTTAAAAAAAAGAAGAAGCACAAAACGTAAAGCTAAGATCTTACCACCATATAATGTTATCTTTTCCAAAATGAACTTGAATTATGCGATGTACTTTTGGTAACATGTGTCACTTAAAAGGTGTTTGTACCCGATTTTGGTAAATCGGCCCTTAAATCTTTGGCCGATAGATGAGGAAAATATGGTGCTTTTATTGATGGTATCTCAATAAAATTTCATTTTATGAGATTTTATTAGGTATCAACTTTTGGAGAAGAAATTAGAATGGAAAGAAATAACGGCGGTAAAATGGTGAAGCCTTCACCTTTTCTTCGTCCTTTTTCTTCTTCTTCTCCGAATTGTCGTCCATGACTGTGATGTCCATCTGCAACACAAACCCAAAACAAAAAACAACCTTAAGAAACAAACCAAGCATGGCACTGGTTGGTCAAATTTTACATTCCTAGTCGTCCTATGGAAATCCAAACCAAAGTGGGAAACAAAATCCTAAGACTAATCTCCGAAAGCTTTGACAAAAAAAATTTTAAAATAAAAATACTAAAATAACCCGAATGGATGATAGGATGAGACTTTGGGGAGGGAATTACCTAGCAATTTTATGTTGGTTGGAGAAAGATGGAAGAAGACAAGTTTGGAAGATTGAGAGCGAGCGTGAGTGACGACTTCTAACACTTCTAGCACGTAAATATTTTTGGGAATTGAAATTCACTTTTCTTATTTTATAATCCACACTTGTTTTCTTTTCTAAGCAGTTACCCTCAATACAAACCTGTTTAGCTCGCTTATTCAGAACAAACGAGCCTACTAAGGGACTAAATTCCTAACTAACCTAACTCTCATAATAGTTAAACGAACTAAATGTCTAGAGACCTCAATTGATGTACAACTAGAAGAACTAAGAATTAAGCAGATAAAAAGACCGAGTCGAGTAATAAGCCAAAACTAAATACCAAAGAAGATTGTAATATAGATTGTAAAATATGATGTTAAGATACTAAAAAATGAAACGCAAAGTGTGTATAAAAATGAGGAATGTGAATTTCAATCGCCATATTTTTAACGGGTTTGTAAGGCGCCCTCTGTCCTAGGATTTCACCAACTTTTCAATTTCCGAAACTTGTATTCTAATTTTAGTGTTTGCCTATAAATTCCTTTCAGTAATTTTTTTTTTTTAGAATTCCATACAAATTATCTTTTACTTTCACATTTTCACATTATGGATAGCCTTATACATGTGAGATGGAAATACAAAAATACTCTATACAAGCTGCCAATATGGCAATTGAGAGTGACAAATAGCTTAATTAAACCATAAATTGTATTATTGCAAGGACATTTATGATTTAAGGCAAGAATATTTCTGATTTAATTGTAATAAACATGTATTGTCAACAATACATCTGATGATAGGCCAAGTTTTAGGTTACGAGGGTCCGATGCAAATGAAGGCCAATTACTATCTATGCTCTTCCATGCCAACGAGTCAACCAGGTGGTGCATATGCCATCCTGACTCTTGTGTGTGTGATGCCACCTTAATTGTTCTGCCTTCTCAACTGACTTGAACATCCTTCTAAATCTAGGTATGATTGGAAAGTATCTGAGTACCTTCGCTGGAACTCGTTCTTGAATCTTTTGTGTGCGCTTATCAACTTTCCAGCGTGATGAGCCACACTTAGGACACTTATCTGCATGTTCTAGTTCTTTTCTAAATAGACAACAATCTCTAACACAAGCATGTATTTTTTCATAACCTAGATCAAATGCATTTAACAATTTTTTTGCATTGTACAAAGGGCTAGGAAGAGTGTTGTCATGCGGTAGAAACCCACGAATCATCTCAACCATGTCATCAAACCCTATATTAGACAAACCATGCCTTGCCTTAAACTTACACATAGTTACTGTTGCCGACATTTTTGACAAAGTAGAGCCTTTATAGATAGGACGTTCTGCCTCCTCTAATAAATGTCCAAAATCAGGCTCTTCTCCTTCATCTCCAGGTTCCCTAACATCATTTTCTTTAGAAAATGCATCATTATCTTCAAAAAGTGCATCCTGAAACATTCTATATGTTTCAGGCATTTCCACATTATTTTCATCTGGTAATGTTGGCTCATCCCCATGCCATGTCCACTTACTATAAAGATGATCTATCCCATAGCAGATCAGGTGGTCATATACTACATTAAAGTTGTGGCGTTTGAAACTTATACAATTGTTACAAGGACAACGAATCCTTTCTGGATTCCCCATACTCGTTTGGACGTTATCAACGAACTTCCTTGCTCCTTGTTTATAGATAACTGTGTTTCTAGACAAAAGAAAGGGGAAAAAAAAAATTTACTTAGTGTCTACAGTTTATGTCCTTTACATTCAATTAGAGTTTAGGATTTTAAAATGTAACCTTTCATATTTGGTCCATTCTTTTTCCATGATGGCTGGTCTATGATTTCCTTGGGGCTCGTCTTTATATGTTTTCAGACCACCAACACTCTAAAACTAACACAGAATAATCAGAACATAAATTTAAAAAACCAGACCCCTTAGTTAAAGAAATTGCAGAGCAGTGGGAAAGTAAAATTTCACATAATAATCCAATGCATCAGACTATGAATAGTTAAAGAAAGAGCAGTGGGAAATTAAGTATAACTGGACTCATAATAATCAATCAATAAGAGCAGTGGGAAATTGTCCTTAAAGAACAAATTTGTCCATAAAGAACAAATTTGTTTAAAGACAAAAACAAATGGCTAACCTCAGAACATAATGGCTCTTCACTTTAGTGGACCGAGCACAGAATTATTACACCCCAAACTGAATTATTCCATGGATAACTTCTGACTTGGTGACTTTATTAACTACATTTCTTTTCTATCTCAAAGTATGCTTGAAGAGGAATCGTATATATCATGAAACAGCAGCCCACCATCATTCACATGCATAAAGATAACTGTTACTGGGACTATCAAGAAAGTGGCAATATAATACAGAATCTGAGGTGAGTTGCATAGAAATTTCTTGGACTATAAAGGGCTCTCTTTTTTTTTTTTCCCTTAATCTTTGTAATCATATTCTATCATGCCCCATATTGAAAACCACAGCTAAATCCACGATACATTGAAAATTCTAACATGCAACTACTTCAAACGAAACCCAGTTAGAGGGTAATTGATAGTGTCATTACATTCTTGTTATTTCTATATAAGAAAATTAAGCAAGTGCAAAGATGTACACTCACAAAGAAATGGTTCCAGCTGCCAGCCCATTATCAACAAACATCAACAATCGCTATCAGTTTCATATAACAAGATCTTTGATCTGCAAAACAAAGTATTACAATAAAGTGCAGTTACTACAGCAGCAAAACATTAAAAAAAATGAGCATGTGCATACAGAGATCTTGTGCATTAATAGACCAATTGCCACATTGTATCAGATACTTCAAACAAGGAGCCATTTCCACATTGTATTCATATCAGATACCACTAAAATGAACATATGGCTTTTCTCTTAAACACAAATTCCAGAACAACACCACGAAAATGAAAGTACCACCTGGAACCACATAAGCTAAAGCCCAAGATATCAAATCTGCAGCTTGTATCCATATTCAAAAGAATCAGAATTGTACTAAATGTGTACACAACACACACACATATGCACACAAATAGTTACATGCCTCAATATCACACGGCCCATCAATCCTACTCTCAATATCCAAATACCAGCTGAATAAACAGCATACCAATAAACTCAAAAAGAACAAAGCCAGTTGAATAAACAGCATACCAATCAAATCAAAAAGAACAAACAGCCAACTAATTAGATTTTGCTCAATGCTGTGAAGTTTATCGCTATTTCCTGAGAAACGAAGCCAATATTTCTTGGCCCTCACAATCAGTCCACACAATCAAACCCTAATTGAACCGCAAAATCAATAGGAAACTCAAAACTAGCTGAGACACAAAAATGTGAATCAACAAAATGCAGGAAGTGAGAAGAAAGTAGGAAATCGAAGATGCAGAGAAGGTGTTCGACGAAGTTACCGAGAGAGTAAAAACGAGAGAGAGAGAGAGAGAGGCTTGTCCTGAGCTCAAAGAAACGAGATGAACGGATAATTCTACAGGAGGCAAACCGGAACCCCCATGGCGCGGATGGTTTTTGTTGAGCTCCAAATCGATTTGTCCTGAGCTCCAAATCGATTGTAATGCGGATGACTTTGTTTGAGGATGGCGTGGTTTTTGTTGAGGCGGAGAGCAGCTCCGTCGTGGATGACTTCGTTGAGGCGGAGAGCAGCTCCTAAATCAACTTTCGAGTAAAGGGAGAAGGTTTTCTGTGGAGATGCATTTATGACAGAGAAGGTTTTCAAGAGAATAACGTAACGTAAATGAGCTGATTTTCAAATCAAATCTTTTTTGTTTTTCTTTTTCTATACTTCTATTAAAAAAAGAAAATTAATACCTCAGGCATGCTTGAAAAGTATGTCGTAAAATATCAGTAAAATAACTCATTTACGGCACACATCAGATGCACGCCGTGAATGACTCGAATAAAGATATTCTGACGGCACACATGAGATGTGCGCCGTAAATGACAATATTTTACGACACACGTCAAATGTGTGCCGTAAAATGTGTGTCATAAAAGACCAGTTTTGTTAGGGTTGGACGCGGTCCGGTCCGGTCCGGTCCCAGTTTTGTATGGACCCGAGACCGAACCGGTCTAATCGGTTTCGGTTCGGTTAACAGTTTTTTCCCATGTGAAACCGACTACAACCCGAACCGGTAACATTCGGTCCCAATTTTCGGGCTATCGGTCCTGAAACAGAGTTTGTCACTTTCCTGCAAATTTCCAGCTTTCCTGTTTTCCCACATTTATGAATATGCAAGACAATGATCATACAACAGAACTTAGAACTGATACAATGAAGTGAACAAACACATTACATTCATACATTATGATTGAAGAGATTACAAAATACAACATAGACAAATACTGAATACATTCCATTGATTCCAGAATAGTAGAACTACCAGAAAAGCACTTAAGCACAGCTGCACAAGTGCACAGCATCCATAAGACCACAACAGAAGTACAGAAGTATAGAACTCAGTCAACTCACATTGTTCCATAAGCCAAAGTCCCAAAACAGAAAAAGTCACAACTTACAACTCAGAAATTGTCAAATTAACTGCATATTTGAACTTAAAAAAATAGAATAAATTGTCAAATTGAAAAATGAAGATGAAGAGCAACTGAAGATGAAGAGGAGGAATTTTGCAAAGTACCAAACTCAATGCTTGTTTGTTGATGACTCTTAATCCAGGTGCATCATCCTCAAATAAAATAAAATAAATATGGAATCAACGTTTTATCCACTTCAGCCACAAGCTTCTACACTGCAGTTGATGATGTACACAAAATTTGGAGATGCTCTAGATAATATTGAATGCAATGCGTTGCAATCTTCGTGTGGGGAAAAAATTATGTTCTACTAGCATAATATAGTAGAACAAATCATGTTTATAATCATAAGACCATCATTATTAGGCTGTTGTAAAGTTTTATAGTTGCTCAATGGATTCAAATACACCAAATAATTTTAGTTAGAATCTTAACAGGATTAATAGATTCAAAGGGGCTCGAATGATCACTGAACTCTTTTTTTTTTTTTTTTTTTCCACGTCTCCATTGCAGTGTAAAATTTTCTCAAAAGATGGGTCTAAAGTTTCTTGTTCTACCATGATTAAACTTCAAAGCATCATATTAGAGAGATAGCATGACTTTGTTGCATAAGTTTTTGAAGAAAAAGAAAAGAGGGAATCGAAAAGAGTTTTGAAGTCCTCTGTGTTTGCGGAAAAATAAGGGTTTAGGATCCTCAACTTGCCAAATAGAAAAAGAAAAAGAAAAAGGGTACTTAGGATAATTTTTAAAAGAAAATTGAATTAAAGTAACAGAAAAAGAGTGTGTGAATAGCACCACCCTAAATAAAAACAATAATACATAAATTTTCTTCCTCTTTCATCTCCATCTTCTTCCAAATTTGCTCCAATTATGTTGAATTGACGGATCTAAATATAATCAAACTGAGTTGTATTTCTTTAACCTTCATCTCAATCAAATTTGAAGCCATTAAAAGAAGAAGAAATAAAAAAATCAAACTCCTTATGTGGTTGAATGGTGTTATAGAAAGAAGTAATAATGGTATTATAGAAACAAATAATAGAAGGTGGGGAAATGCTGTTGTACACCTGGTGTATGATATACCCTAGGCAACATAGTGACGTGGCAAAATCTCTACAATCTGATTCAACCCAACAGAGCGTATTTTGAAATGAAATTCAAACAGAAAAAACCAAATCGAAACGTTAATCCGTTAACTTGAAAGTGATCATGGCTGGCCTTACGATTAGAATGGATGGCCACGATTAGAACTTGAGCCCTTGCCCTTTATCGAATTGAGCACACTGGCAGTTTGAACTGATTAGCTCTTCACACTGCTAGTGTGAAGGCAGTGGTGACGCGATGGGGATGGAGGGTTGACAGTGGTGGTGACGCAAAGTGATGAAGGTACAAGAGCAATGTAGTGCATGGCAGTACTGGTATGACATTTTGCATATTGGACTGGACATTGGGCTATTGAGTTTTTTCTTACCTGTATGTACTCTTGTTTTTTGTTTTAAGTTTTGTTTTTTTTTTTTAATCATACCAAAGCACTAACAGATAATCAAACTCCACAATGTCAATATAAAATATGTTCAAATATCCCTAAACTCAACTAGGGTTCATTTGCATAGACAACTAAAGATTACAACTTGAGCGTAAATATTAAAATAGTTCCAACTACGCTGGCTCATATGATAGAAAAATCTTATTGCGCCAATCATTGAGCAACTTTCCATCAAATGCAAGCCTGGCAAGAACAGTAGCAACACGGTTCATAGAACAATCGACCTTCACCCACCTCAAGTTCAGCTCCACAATTTTCCTGGCAACAGCTGCAGCCGCATATGACCATCCAAGAAATCAGACAGGTTGCTAAAGAAACTTGTCTCGAAGACAACATTTTCTAGCTCCATCTACTGACGCTCCGCAAGTCTCAAGCTGAACAAGTAAGCCTTGCCTCTGCTTTAGGTGCAGAAAAAGCTATGTTGATATTAAAATTGATAGCAACCAGTGAACGTTGCGAATCGTGGGTGTATTATCAGTCTTATTTCAATAAGAGCTAACAGTCTTATTTCAATAAGAGCTAACATTGACCTTAACTATTGTAGTATGAGGAATCCAAAATGGGTAAAAAGCTATGTTGATATTAAAATCGATAGCAACCAGTGTACGTTGCGAATCACGGGTGTATTGTCAGTCTTATTTCAATAAGAGCTGACATTGACCTTAACTGCTGTAGTATGAGGAATCCAAAATGGGTCATTAATCCTGATGAGTTCATCAACATGGACGATCACAACAACCTCCTCAGCCATTGGAAGTGAACGAAGAAGAGAGTGGGAATGCAAGTAAAGCAAGTAATGTGAACTGTTAGTATGGTTTGCGGCTACAGCTGTAAGGCAGATCCTTATATAGTCTTAGGGTTTCTATAAGACATCGTTTTTGGATTTTAAGTTGCTTTATGCTTGCAATAAGTCCCTAGGACTAGTCAAGCATATAGCACGTGTGTGCACCCTGTGTGTTTTTCTGCCCTATCGAGGTAGTGAACTATTTTCATAGAAGAATAGGCTCATCCTTCTAGTGGTAGGATGAAACATCGTGTTGTTGGATTTATTTTCCAACATCGGCATATTAGAAAAGCTGCTTTATTGATTTTATGACATTGCTTTAACTTTTCGATAATGCCACCGTTATTGTAAAACAAATGAAGTAGTCAATATAACACTTTTTACTAGTTGGTGCATGTTTGAATACATTGTAGTAGTAGAGACTCGTGCTATTATTCGGGATGTCCTCTAGAGGCGTATTGTAATTTGGGGTTTAAGCATCATTTGCCCCCATTATATTCAACAATTTCATCAAACGAGGCTTGAGGGCAGCCGCACCAGCCATTAAAAAAAAAAATCTGATATGAAGAGTAAATCAAAATCACTTCTTTAATTGCAAGTTTGCAACAATATATGACTTACAATTATTTAAAAAAAAAAACAGTTATAAACATTGCAATTGATCGATAGACCTCCAGGAGAAATTCAATATCGACACGTGTCTTGATCTTCTTCAAAGCTTAGGTAGATTAGGCAAATAAAAGATCAGGAGAGGATCCACGTGCTTTTATATTTTCGATTTTATAACAAGAAATTATTTACATTAAATTTTATTTGCACATCTTAATTTATTTAATACACATTTTAGGGCATATCTATCCTCTAATTATAATTTTCCTTATTTAACTAACATTGAAATAAATTAAAATTATCGCCCCAATAAAATTTCCAAAGTGAAGGTTAAGTTTAACTTTCGCTATAATCTCAAACTACTTGGTGTGATAAGATTGGTTGAGCAACCTAGCATGAAACCTCCATATCTAGCGTTCGAGTCTCAACTCCCACCATTTGGTGGGCAGAAGGTTTAGAGGCTTCGGGTTTATGCCCCTAAGGTGGGGGATTAGTCTAGTTGTGCGAGTTATGTGGCTTGCTAACAAGTCCCCACCACAGGGCGCGCGAACCCTAAGTATTCTCAAACATGCTAGCCACAAACTAATGAGATTTGAGACTCGAACGCTAGATATGAGGATTCCATGTTAAGCCGCTCGACTAACTTTACCATACCAGGTGGTTTGTTTGAGTAAAAGTTTAAAATTTGTTGTATATATTTAACTTTTGGACAATTTAGCTTGAGAAAATTACTATTATTGTTTTAATGCTCTTACATTTTTTGTCAATTTTCAAATTCTTGTTCTAAGTTAAAGAAATGAACCTCCACTTCACCGGCCTACTTGATAGATAGTGGAAATGGACAACATTGAAAATGTCACACGAGAAATATAAACATTCATGTAAATTCGCGACATAAAGAACAAGTACGAAGTTGCCAAAAAAAAAGTTGCGATGTCTAAAGTACAAAAACTTTTTTTGTTTACATTCAAGTTCTTGAGTCTTTACTTTGTTGCTTACTAGTTTATGGAAGATGCGGCTAATCTGGTCAACAATGCCGAGGTGGTGGCAGCCGCTCGCGAAGCCTTTCTAGACCCTCGGTTCGCGACAATGGTATTTGGCAAACCAATTTCTCCTTTACTCGCAACTTACCCCTAAATGGTGAGCATTTTGTTTGAATACCAGTCTTTGGGATTTATATGCTGGATGTTAAGCATAGCAGCATATAAAAATTAATTTGCTCAGTTGATTTGCTCTTAGGTTCCGTGGCTTGTCTAAAACAACCGTTTAAAGTTTCACAGGGACATGTTAGAATGCCCATTAATCCTATTAAAACCGAGAAAAAGGAATCATATACTCTTGATGTATCTCCCTCTAAAAATGAACATATAGAAGTAACATATCCAATTATACTGGACAAAAACACAAGAAATAATTGAAATGTAGATGCCATTAACACTCATATGCACCAAATAACTGTAATTTATGATACAGACAAAAAGACTTGACTAAGGAGCATATCAACATGTCATTGTGTTCATTAATTCACTAGGGTCACTAACTGGCTTGATAGAATCACAAGATTAATCACAATCACAGTGTAAAGTCTACCATTCTAATAATAACTCTTTGCAAGTGGAACTGTAATAGGCTGACCATTTCATGAGATCCAAGACCCTTGCATCTCCTGCATTGGCCTGCATTGGAGTTGACCCTTCGCGATTTCTTGTGATTTAGATTCTTTCTTGCAGTAGGTCAGCCTGTTGGATGGCAATTTGGAGGAGAGCTTATGGTTACTGCTACCTGAGAACTAGTCTTTGTCACTGGTACGTTTACTGGTGGAATAGGATTTATTGACTTTGAGTATGTCAAATTGTAGTTGTAAGCCATAAAAGAATCTTGAAAATAATTGTACAGTGAATGATAGCATGGTAAACCAAATAGTTGCAAGTCTGCAACCTCTTACCAGCAATCTACATCGGCAACTTCAATGGGGTCACCATGAACCTCTAATGTGCTACCAGCTGATAGTAGACTTGTCAACCATATTAACTAGAATTGATGGATCAGACCATAATCTTAACCCAGATCACATCAACCATCTTTGTTATTGCTAACTTGTGTGCATCTGAATCCCAATTCCGTAGAACAATTTTCAAAAGTCTGATGTCATGTGGTTACATCTGACACCCTTAAAGTATGCATTCATCGAGTTCTTCTAGTGAGATACTTTGAATACTTACAAGACACCTTTGGCGGTTCTCATGAGTAGGTGCATAAGTAGCAACATAAAATTTTCAACCATGAGTAGCTTCACAGGATGAGGAAAACTGTCTTCTCAAGTCTCTTAAAAAGCCATGATATGAATCTGAAATACTTCAACAATTAATTCCCTTAATCTCCTGTCTGTCTGCCACAAATGTCAATGCAAATCATAGCTGCTTTTCTGCACCGCAGCTCTTTAAATCTGCATCACAACTTCATATTTCACAATGACAAACATAAGTAAAGAAGAGAAGGAAGATTACTCGAACCAAAAACAAAATCACTTAAAACTGCAGTTTAACTCCCAACATTTCATAAATCAAAATCACAACTCTACAAATTCTGAAAAAGGTTCATCTTAACAAACCTAAAATCATTTTTTGGATGCTTTAGCTGCATTAGAAGTTTTAGATATCTTTGTAGCTTAAGAGGTCTTTTGAAACAGTGTCCTACTTCTCTTTCTTGTTCTACATAATGCAAAAATCATAGCAAGTCTTTTGGCAGTTCAGCACATCACTGCCAATATCAAATGTATTAATTTTTTGGCAAGTATTTATCAGCAGCATAGATACGACAATTTAGTATGTCTATGTAGTACTGTATAATAGATACCTTCTTCTTTAGTGCATCAGTCAAAGTTGCAGCAAAACACTCACACGACAGTAATATAGTTCAAATGAGTGGATGCTCAATGCAATCTTTCTAAATTTAAAGCGATAAGAAGAAACAGAGGAAAAATATAAAGGTCTCAAAGGAATAGGCAAAAGGGCCCTTAAGCAACAGCTGAAATTATACACCTGAAGATGGAAAGGAAAAGTAATAGGCAGGTGCATAATTTCAAGCTGCAAATTAAGAAAGTCAAAAAGTTATGACTACTTGACTAAAACAAAGTCCATTTAGGTAGATCACAATCTGAGCATATATGCATTCCCACAGATATATATGAAGAAAACCCAAAAGCTTTAAAGATGCACATTAACTCCCTTTGGACGGCGATAGAACCATCTTATATATTGTATTAATAAACAAATACTTGCACGCTAGGATTTCTACATGTTAGAGGAAATCAATATGGGAGAGGAAATCAATATAGATTTCTACATGTTGGTAACAGTAGAGCAGATCTTAGCTATATAATTGTACAATTGTAAAGCTAAGTTCTGCTCTACTGTTACCAACAGAATTCAATGCTATAAATACAAATATTCAAAACTAATCTACAGTTACACAATCAGTTTTGATTGTGGAGAGGAAATCAATATAGGAGAGTGATTTTCTCTAACACTACATATGGACACAAATCTAGTGTCTGAAGCAGACAATTGGTTTTGGTGTTGGCCTAAACTTAATTTCCAAATAATACTTATAATAGCCATAGGAATAACTATATGCAAAATAATTTTATTAAATCCAGTAAAAGACACTGTATGCATGCAACTGTTATTTGCGTATCTGCTGGAATGAAGAGCCTTATTGAGAAAAGTTGCTTGTAATGAGTTCTCTCCTTAGACATTTATCTATCATATCCCTGATGAGATTATCACTTGTTGTACAAGGCAGTGAAGAAATGGAACTACAAAACAACTTTGGGGAAAAAGTTTCAGAAAAACTTACTGTCAATTCTCAAACGCTGCAATATCAAGTTCTCTTTCTGTCGCAAGGATCGATCAGCCTACAAGCAGCATATGTGGTCATGACAAAACAAGGGTGATCAGTGCATCAAATTTAATTATAGTATAAGACAAGCAATCTACACTTAGGAAAAGGAACATTAATTAAACTAACCTTCAGCTTGTATGACTTCCTTTCAACCAAAAAGACCCTTTTAATGCCATAACAATCCGCCAGCATTTGTGTCAAGTATCCTCTTCCCACTCCAAACTCAACCACTGCTGGGACACCATTGCTATAATCACAGTCATCGCTCACAAGGAACCCATTGCCATCGTCACAGTCAGCTCTCTCCTTTGCTATGAAACTCTTTGTTACCCCAAAATCTTCCATGTTTCCAAGAATCGACGCCTGCTGCTTAACATGTTTCTCTTAAAATGGCAATTTTCTGCAAACAACAATTTATTCTTACATAATCTAACAAACCCCACCAAGATAAACTAAACACTCCAGCTTCTACATACTTGTCTACCTCTCTTTTGATCCACATTCCACAAGCTTCCGGTACCTTAAACGACTCCTGAATATCCTTGCATATAGACTTATGAACAGACTCAATTTTTTTTGATTAACTTATAGAAATCAGGTACAGACATACTATAAACAGTCATCTTCATTTCTGACAGAATGTAAATGAAATCCCCCGACTTGGGTTCATCAGCCAATGCCGAATCCTCCACTCTTTTACTACTGACTGTTTGTATTTCTTGTTGGTGTTCCTCCTCAGGCTTTGAATAATGGCATCCCTTCAAATGCTCCACCATACTGGTTTATTTTTCCATCATCAGTAAAGATGTTGATAAACTCAAAATTATGGCATCAGTCACTGCATCTCGGGCTTTGGATCATGGCATCCGTTCAAATGCTCCACCATACTAGTTTATTCTTCGATCATCAGTAAAGAAGTTGATAAACTCAAGATTATGGCGCATTTCTACCATACTAGGATCATGGGCCGAGGTAGTCTGCATCATCCAAAGAAGATACAAAATCCTTACATACTTAATACACAAACCTGGAAAAGAATTTGGTGAAATAAAATCTTTATGTTTAAAGCTGGTTCATTTGCATCCAGTACCAAAATAAGAGAATAATGCTTCTCCAACTTCTCAACTAGACTTTGTAATTTGTGAAACTTAATCACCAATAATCTCCACAAGTGCATTTTCCATCCTCAAACCTATGAAACCTATTGTTATCCCTAACAATGATAACCCTTCCTGAACACTTGGACATAAACTTGATAGCAGTATGACAATCACCACAAATACGCAAGTTCTTCATAATCCTGATTGGCCTATCTGTAGGAATGGTTAAAAGGCCAAATGCCACGGCTAGTCTTTCACTATGATACCTAATCGTCTGGTTTTTCTCTTCATTATTTACTTCTCTAAGCACAAAACTTGTGTCTGCAACATAACCAGCCCTCTCCATTTCCTCCCCTAATTCTTCCAATTTCTGATAAATCTCTTTAGTCCTCATGTGAGTCCTGTCCCCAGCAGCGAATGTGTGAATCTTGTTTCCTTCCTCAACCCAACTCAAACCTGTCTCCTTTTTCACCCCTCGGTCTCTTAGCATCTTCCTAGCTTTTGCTGCTTCCTCGAATCTCCCAGCAGCAGCATAAGCATTAGATACGAGCACATGCATCCCAGAGCTTACAGAACCCAACTCAAAGATTTTGTCAGCCACGGAAGCTGCCAATTCAGTGTTTCCATGGAGTCGACAACCTGTTAACAAAGCTCCCCATACAGATTCCGTGGGTTCAATAGGCATCCCCTCTATTATTTTGACTGCATCCTGCAACTTTCCAGCGCGGCCAAGCAAGTCCACCAAGGAAGCATAATGCATTTCCCCTGGCTCAATCCCATACTCTTTCATGAGCCGAAAGTAATGGTGCCCCTTTTCAACTAGCCCAGCATGACTACAAGCATAGAGCACACACAAAAATGTAATAAAATTCAGCTTCATCCCAGTACTTTCCATCTGTTTAAACAGGTCGAAGGTCTTATTCGTGTGCACATGCTGCGCACAGGCTATCAGCATTGCATTCCACATCCCAAGATTTTTAACGGGTATCTCATCAAAAACTCGATAAGCTCCTTCAATCACTCCACACTTAGAGTACAAGGACACCAAAGAACTACCAACAAAACTCGACGAATCAAAACTGGTCTTGAAGCACAAGCCATGTATTTGCCTCCCCAATTCAAGAAGCGTCGAACTGCCGCAAACCCTTACAACACTCGAAAATGTAAAATCATTGACGTCCAAATCCTCAAGCAATGCTTGTTTAAAAAGCACCAATGCCTCCTCCGCCTCCCCGGCTTGAGTGTACCCGTAAATCATCCCACTCCAAGAAACCACATTCTTGTGAGGCATTTCATCGAACATGTTGCGGGCATGTCTTATCTGCCCACATTTCGCATACATGTCAACAACAGAACTTGCCACAAACACATCAACATGATACCCGGTCTTGACTGCAAGGCAATGTATAGACTGCCCAACATCAGGGCGGTTCAGAATTGCGCAGGACTTGGTGACACTGGGGTATATATGGTCGTCGGGGCGCAATGAGGTGCCGAGCATTCTGCGAAAGTAGCGAATGGCAAGAAGAGGGAGCTCATTCTGGGCAAAGGAAGAGATGAGGGAGCTCCAAGTAGTGGAGGACTTGTGGGGAAATTGTTCGAAAATTTGGCGGGAAAGGAGGGGGAGTTGGTTTTTGGAGTAGAAGTTGATGAGGTGGTGAGAGACAATAGGGATGGTTTGGAAGCCTGATTTGATGACATGGGCGTGGAGCTGGAGACCCTTTGGGAGGGCCCTTGAGTGAGTTAGGGAGAGGAGGAGGTTGCAAATGTGATTGTGGTTTGGAGGGTTTACTGGGGGTTTTGGGACTCTGGTCGTTAGAAGGTTTGAGAGTGTGGAGATGGGTTTGGGAAGTGGGTCAACCATTTTGAGAGGTTTGGGGTTTTTGAGTAGTTTACCACCAACACATACAGAAATTCTTAGGTCGCTGTTGTCCGATCAGCAAGCAAGTGTGCCTTATATCAATTATAAAAATATCAAAAATCATGGAAATGTCGATAATTTAAAAATAAAAAAATTTCAATGAAAATATAGGATGTTTATGAAAATTTTAGCGAAAATTTGAATGAAATTTGTATAATAAACTAAAAATAAAATATTAGAAAAACGAGAAAATTAATGTCAATGCTTGTAAGATGACGGAAATTTCAAGGAAATATCGAGAATATCATGTATATTTTAGTCCTTACCTTATATAGATCATGTGGAGTTTTGGCCTCCATGACCTCGCTGAGGTTTGGCAGTCAAGGCATCTTGCAAATGAATGAATGAAAATAATAACATAAAAAACAAAAATTCAAGTTATATGCAGTGACAAGGGAATGAAACATGGTGTCTCTAGGACACCGGCCGACTCACAAAACATAAATAAAAATGAGCTGTTGGTCATAATTTGGCATTACGAATACGTTTGAAAATGCCTTCAATCCATGCTAGCTGTTTAAGCATTCACCAGTCATCACTAATTAATTGAAAATGTATGAAAGGTCTAATAATCCGAATGCAAAGCAGACTTAACATGAAATCTTCTTGGTGATAAGAACACACTTAATTTGATCCTTCAAGGCGTTCCCACTTCTATACTATATCCCGAACATGTTCCTTTTTTCTTCGGGGAGAAAGGTTCCGGAGTTGGTTTACAAAAGTCACTGAACAAGAATTGATACTTAAAAGTTCATCTCCTGTGTTTCCATAAGTTGAATCGACTCTTCAAGAGACAACTTTTCCTTCTCAAGGGATTCCAGCTTGTCAGCAGTATCTCTTGTAACCTTCTCGGGGACCTTATCTTCATTAGCAGCAAGCATATTCAATTTCTTCGATAGCCTCTCATGTTCCCTGTCGGTACAAAATATTAATTAGCTGTTGGAAGAATTCTAAACGCAGTCGCAATGTATACCACATGTAATTTAGCTATTGAGATAGCTTACCATGTAATGTATTCAATCCTTTTCCGGATCTTTTCAAGATCTGTTTCTGAAGAACCAGATACATGAAGCTTGAGATAAACAGAAAGCTTTTCGTTCACAACAGACACCGCACATCTAGTTGGAGCAGCATGGTTCTCATCGATTACCTGTGGCAATAAGAACTTTAATATGATTTATACACGAAACACTTCTTTTCCTGACATCTCTACCACAGTAATTTTATGTTTATATATCACAGAACACACAATTAGTACAATGCATGCAAGACAACAACTAAGGACTCCTTTTTGTTCAGCAATAACTGAAAATTAAAACATGCTAGACATTGAGATTTTTTTTTTTTTAATAAAAAAATCACAGGAGCACTTACCGTCAAAGACGACACATTAGCAAGCGTTTTAATTTCCAGTTGATGATTGCATATTTCCTCCTGGTCGCGCTTTCCCAAACTTGCTCTACAGAGCACATAACCTTGTCTCCTGTGCAGAGAGAGAACAACAAACCAGTTGTGTCAATTTACAAATCAAAACTTCACAAAGCTTGAGTAACATAAAAGAGGTATATGCACTGATTAGAAGTTATACCTTTCACGACTTCCCTGGGCAAGAGATCGGAGAGACTTCACAACCAACTCAATAAGAGACATATCAAGCTCCACCCTTTCATTTTTCCAGCTCTGGAAGAGTATCAGAATAGAAAAACTAAATTCAATGATCAAACAATTTTCTACACACTTTTTCTAAAAGGCTCACAGTCATATAAAAAGTACAAACCACCAAGCACATTAGTGATCCTTTGTGGGCTGAAAAGAACACTGATTCAAGTGAAAATTCGTAGAGAACTTTAGCAATACCAATTTATCACTGTACAACATAGTGTTAAAAATACAAGAAAACATGCCACATATGAATGATGGACGTGAGATGCAAAACATGAAGAATGGCTGTTGTGTAAAAATCAGCCCATTATCTGTCAAGTTTATTATAGCTATCTGATAATCATCCGATATTTAATAACATAATTACCTCTTGCTAAATGAAATCCCATCTACGTATATAGATACACTGTCCACTCGCAGATAATCAAACATTTCATCTAACTATTCATTTAAACAGGTGTGTCTTTTCTTTTATTATAGGAGTAAACTAACCTCTATGATCAATGGGTACTCGCTCATCATAATTGATGATGCCCTTTTGTAATGCCCTGGCGACGGCAGACGTTGCCACAGTTCTTCTGTCACATATGGCATGAAAGGATGAAGTAACCTCAGGCCATTGTCAAGACATACCCACAGAGTGTCCCGTGCAAAACCCCTCTCTGTTGCAAACTTTGGATCATTGCCAGAAAAGTAAGGTTTGATAGTCTCAATGAAGACATCACACAGCTGGTACTGCCACCAAGCATAAACAGCAGTTGCTGCATCTGAGAACTCGTATGATTCCCAATGACATAACAGTTTTGGATATGGCTTCATTTAGCACTGAGAGAATCCATCGGCAACTGAATGGCAACACATCTGGATTTACATTTGAGGGCGGAACATAATCATCCCCAAGTATACCCAAAGCAAATCGCACTGCATTCCAAAGTTTGTTACACCACTGACGGTAACCCACAACCCTTTGGATATCCAGATTTATCTTATCGGACTGAAAAGACAAGAAGACTATGTAAGTTACAAAACATACGCATGGAAGGGACCAGTCACCTGCAGAAAGTAAGAATGATAGATGTCTGAACCTGAGCAGTGTACGAGATAAGAGAAAACCGCAGAGCATCCGCACCACACTCAGGAATACCATCAGGGAAGTCCTTCAATTGTCCCTCTCTGGCCTTATCTAATTCCTTGGGGTCCAGATTTCCCTCTAAAAGTCTATCATGTAGACGTTCTAGGGTGATACCATTTATTATGTCAACAGGGTCAATGACATTGCCCAAGCCCTTTGACATTTTACGCCCGTGTGCATCTCGAACCATTGGGTGTAAGTATACCTGAAGAAGAACAACCAAAGTCCACAACAACTTCAATAATCGAAATAAAAACCATTAATGAAGATACACAAATCAGAAAATGCACACACACTTCTGATTGTGTATAAATCAGAGCTTACAAGCCGATCTTTCAACTTAATATATAAAGGCCCACTTGCCTATCTCCATAACCACTCTTTTTCTTATAGCTTTTATAGAGTAAAAGAAACATAAATCGCACTTAAGAAGTTTTATAGTTGAGAAACTATCATGTAGTTACAAACAAAAGGTCTAACACCTGAAGGAGCATTTGACTTCGCCGCATCTACAACAAAAGAAAGAAAATAAAAAAATTATGTAAAAAACTTGCTTACCTTTGTAAAGGGAACATTACCACCCAATGTAATTCCAAGCATCACCATACGAGCAACCCAGAAAAAGAGAATGTCGTGCCCAGTTTCAACAACTGAATTTGGATAAAAAGTTTTGAAATCATCTGTATCATCCGGCCAGCCCAATGCAAACAATGGGAAAAGACCAGACGAAAACCACGTGTCAAGCACATCTGTGTCCTGTTCTAATCGAAACTTCTTTCCCTCATATTTTTTATCAGCCAATGCTTGAGCCTCTTCCTCACTTCTAGCAACCACCCATCGCTCAAAATTTTTTCCAAATTCTTCGTTGTCATCACCCTCAAAAACAACATACCATGCTGGAACACGGTGACCCCACCAAAGTTGCCTTGAGACACACCAATCACTGATGTTATGAAGCCATCTGTGATTACAGAGAGCAAAACAAGTAAACATGTTCACATTTCCATTTATTGAGTAAATATCCCCTTGAACAGAAAAGGCACTCAAATAAAGAATAACAACTGAAGTTAGAACAAGAACAAATTAAATGTAATATAAAAATAGGACACACAAGGTGCACAAAAAAAACCCCTAAATACTTCTGCAATTCCTCCTTTCTCATGGTAAACTTGATGCACTAGTGACAAGAAACGCCTAAGCTAGAAGCTAATTGACAGTTGCTGAATAGGTGGTTTAACAAGGAAAACAGATATAAATTGTAAAGACATCTAGATACTAGGATTACAGCTAAAGTCACTGTAATCTGGTTCAAATCCTTTACGTTCTTGGCAATGCATATAAACTGGAAATTTCATACAACACAATTAAGGAAAAAATGAGCACCTCTTCCACTCAGCAGTATACTGTCTTGGGATAATTTCCAGCTTCCTATTTTCATCATCAGCGACAGCATTGAGAGCTTCATTTCCCATATCGCTGCATTTAATGTACCATTGGGGCTTTATCATAGGCTCCACGACATCTTTACTTCTAGAGCAAATTCTAAGACACATCTCATTGGTCTTAGTTTCTTTGAAGAGGCCCTAAATGCAAAGAAAACAATGTTAATGAAACAGAGACGGTGTTATTGCATATGCAACTGATGACGTTTATAAGTGAAGCAATGACAAGTAGATGATCTTAAACTTCTGTTACGTGTCTGGCTCTGGAATGAAGGGAATGCAGGGTATCAAGTTGACAAAAATATGAAAGAGGTGTGGGAGGAGCTTATCAGTAGTGATAGTTTCAGAGGTGCTTCTTAGATAGCTCTGGCAGTTAGCTCAACACGTCACCGCCAATATCAAATGTATTAATCTCTTGGGCAAGTGTTTATCAGGCACATAAATACCATGATTTAGTATGCATATGTAGTATTGTAGAATAGATACCTTCTTCTTTAATGCATCAGTCACAGCCTCTCGGGCACTGAAGCGTGGCATCCCTTCAAATGCTCCCCCATACTGGTTTATTTTTCCATCATCAGTAAAGATATTGATAAACTCAAGATTATGGCGCTTCCCAACCATAAAGTCATTAGGATCATGGGCCGGGGTAATCTGCAGGATCCAAAGAAGATACAAAATCCTTACATACTTGAGACACAAACCTGGAAAGAAATTTTAACAGAAAAATAGATCATTATGTATAAATTTACCTTGACAGCACCAGTCCCAAACTCTGGATCAACAAGAATTTCATCACTTATTATAGGAATCCTTCTTCCATTAAATGGATGGATTGCATGTTTTCCATGAAGATGCTTATATCTTTCGTCATCAGGATGCACTGCAATAGCAGTATCACCAAGCATCGTCTCTATTCGGGTAGTGGCTACAACTATCTCACCTAAATCTTCTTCCACAGGATATGCAAATAAAGTCAAAACACCAAATTCAACAGGGTTCTCATATCCAGGAACTTCTAGTAGTGTCATTTCTTTTATTTCAATTGGAGGATCCACCTGCATATGCCAAGAAATTAAATTATGCCGAAGATTTGTGGAGCTGTATTACGTACAATATGCCACTAAAAGTAGGAGGCTGACCTCAATATCAGATATTGCGGTCCGCAACACACAATCCCAGTTCACTATGCGATTATCCCTGCAAAACAAAAATATAATAGAAACAAAATCCATAAAACACTGTAACCAAAGTGAAGGGGAGAATGTAGACAAAAGATATAAAGGTTTAGATGAATGGAGAAGACAACCAGCTACGACAAAACAAGAGATACAGCTAAAAACAAACATATAACAAAGGAATCCTACCAGAAAATTATGTTAGGTCTACAAGTTCATTAGTAGAAATAATAAGCCTGATGCCAACTGACATATTATTGACAAAAAAAGAAAAAAAGAAAGAAGTAGAAGCACAAAACATAAAGCTAAGATCTCACCACCATAAAATGTTTTCTTTTCCAAAGTGAACTTGAATTATGCAATGTAATTTTGCTAACATGCGTCACTTAAAAGTTATTTATCAGCTTATGTTTCAATATTATAAACCACCTAAATTTGCATGTTCTTAGTGTTGACTGGCTTTACAGTGATTCAGATGAGCATAGAGCTGAGCTGATAAACTTGTAATGAGAAGAAGCAGTTCAAAGTGTGAAGTGAAAGATAAATTTGATTTAGATAGATGCACATATCTAATGAATTCAAAGATTCTCCACTGCAGAGCATACCTGTAGATGAGTCCTTGATTATGTAGCCTAACAAAAGCTTCTGCAACGGCCTTTGAACTTTTCTCATCCATTGTAAAGCACTGAAAAAAAATGATAATAATAAAGGGAAGTCATGACAAGGTCAAATGTAAACCAAGTAAAAACAGGCTCCAGGAAACTTGAAATATTACCTCATGGGACCAATCTAAAGAAGCACCCAAACGACGTAGCTGCTGTAAAATGGTGCCCCCATACTCAATTTTCCAATCCCAAACCTTTTCAAAACAAATACAACCAACCAATAGAGTGACTAGATATGAAATGATTCAGAAACTCTCGAATATCAAATGACTTAAGGGATACTTAATACTAGCTGGTAGCAATTACAACTCACTTTAGAGATAAATTCCTCGCGACCGATATCATGTCTGGTTTTACCGCTTTCACGCATTAGCTTTTTTTCCACAACAACCTATAAAGAGAAGCAATTATAGACACCAAACAGACATATGTAATGCATGTGAGGTTAACAAAATCATAGCACATGGGCTATTGAGCACTGGATTAATAGGGAAGGACATATCATGGACTGTTACTTTAAGATCAAATATGTTGATCTTTTCAGATTTTGTCATGAAGCCAATTTAGTAGTTTACTGCTCTGAGCAGTTACAAAACTGTGGAAACACACACACACACACACACACAAAAACAGCATTCCTAGTGTATCTCTGCTGGAGGCCTAGTTTTGACAAAAAACAATCAACCTTTGAGAAGAAAATAGATTTCTTTGAGGCTTAATCCAACCTGCTTTAAAAGGAAATTTTATGCACATACAGCAGTGGCAGTCTATGTACAAGGCTCTGTGCCCCAATACTAAATTGGTGTTGTTGATAAGTGATGTAATAAGTAAAATTCTGTGAAGTGTTGGAATCACAGCAATGCAGAACCCAGTTTTGCCCAAAATGTCCATATACAAATCCGTACTTTTGGTCTGAAAGTATTTGAGAGAACATATAACTATATTAAGAGCTGCAAAAAATTGTTAAGAGAAAGGAACACGACCTGTGTTGCTATGCCAGCATGGTCAAGTCCAGGCACCCACAAGGTATTATAACCTGACATTCTCCGCCAACGAATAATATTGTCCTGCACGCAGCGAAACCACTTGGGTAAAATAAATAAATAAAATATTCTTTTAAGCACACTTTGGAAGCCAGCACTGAACAGCACAGATCACTTGGGAACTTAAACAACGATGGAAAATTTAACCTGAATAGCAGCAGTAAGAGCATGGCCTAAATGAAGGGCACCAGTCACATTGGGAGGCGGCAGGAGCTGCAACATAAACACCAGTTAATTTTGTTTCTAGAATCAATGAAAACCAAAAAACATGTCTAATTTTATTCACACAATATCATGTATGCCACCTACCATGGCAAATATAGGTTTGTGACTAGTAGGATCTGGGACAGCGTAGCCTTGTTCCTCCCACCACTCATACCACCTAATTTAATCAGTAAACACATATAGATGAATACAAGTAAAGCTAGTTGATGGGAGAAACACTAATGGCGGAAACACGAAAACACTCACCACTTCTCTACATCACTTGGACTGTAGTGTTTAGCCATTTGAGGAGACAATCGTTTCTTCTCGCCAACTGGGGTCGGAGGGTCAATGACATCACTGGCATTATCGCCGGCGTCCTCGTTGCGAAGTTTCTTCTTTTCACTGTTCGTAGGATTAGCTTTGTGCGCCTAAATTGAACCAAATATGAATCAGAACCCAGATATGAATAGAACCCAGAAACTGCATCCAAAAGCAAAGCAGATTACCTGAAGCTTGGAAGCTTTCTCTAAAGCCTTTTGCTTTTTCAGTTCGTGAAATCTTGCCTGCATCAAATATGACCAAAACAACAACAACAAAATATGAAAGATTTGATCTTTTGTCAAAAAACGATGGTGAATATGGTAAAGCCTTCACCTTTTCCTCCTTTTTCTTCTTCTTCTTCTTCTTCGATGAATTGTCGTCCATGACTGTGATGTCCATCTGTAACACAAACCCGAAAACAAAACAACCTTAAGAAAGAAACTCGATTTTCTACTGACCATGACTGTATTTGTATCGATCTTGTTGGTCAAATTTTACATTCCTAGTCGTCTTACGGAAATCCAAACCAAAGTGGGAAACAAAATCCTAAGACAAACCTCCGAAATCTTTGACCAAAAACAATTAAAAATAAAAGTACTAAATTAACCCGAATGGATGATTTGGGGAGGAAATTACCTAGCAATTTTATACGTTGGTCGATGAAAGAAGATGAGTTTGAAAGCCACGGCTTCTAGCACCTAAATATTTTTGGGTATTTGAAATTCACACTCTCCTTCTTTTATAATGGGTGATTCTAGTCGGATCTCCCAATTTTAGTATTTAGTATTTAGACCTCCCTTTATTATTTTTTTCCTCAGACTTCCTATATTACCCTCCTCTTTCTATTTACACCTCCACCTTTTTTTCTTTTTCTAATGTATCTCTACCTTTGTTTTCTTTCCTAACTCATCTGGATTTGTTCTTCAAGATTTGTTGATCGGTGATTACAATTACATGGTAGCTTCGAATCAATCAATCATTTACATTCTTTCTTGCACCATCAATAATTAACTTGAAAAAAATTTACAATTGGGGGAACCCATTTTTTTAGAATTGAATATGGACTCATCTCTAGTTATCCTAGATCAACAAGGAAATCATTTATATCAAACTAGTACAACATGAATTTGGAATAAGAATCTACCTAGATATCTAATGTGATAGTGTATCTATACAATGGATTAGGAATCCATTATTTGGACTACAAGAAAGTCCTAAAACTGTAATGCATTAGGAATCTAATATACAAGACTTGATCCCTAAGAAAATCTTTATTGAAAGATTCTTGGGACTTGGACTTGTATAAATAAGAGGTTAAGGTCCCTGTTATTAAAAGCATTCTATTCTGCCGATTGAGCTCTGCCCATTGAGAAGCTTAAGGTGGTGACTAGCGGAAGATCTTATCCTCATCCTTGTTCCTGCAACTGCGTCAATGGCCTCAACTATGGACATTAATGGTCTGTTTAATCTTCTGAAGATATTGCAATTGTGTTGAATGCATAACGTATAATGCGTGAGCTTGATTACCAAGAAGAAAAATATTGCATATTCATTTGAGAAAAGAAAATAAAGAGCTGCAATTATGTCTTTCACAGCCTTGGTTACCTAGTTCTCTGCTACATTATTACAAACTGAATAACTGATTTATAAGATCGATCAAACCTTTGACGTACGGCATGCTTCCTTCAGCCTGTTTCTGGACTTAGTCTCCTTCAAACTTATCTATAGCCACTTGTAGTTCATCTGTACCTCCAACAGCTCTCATGGTGTAGAAGTACACGCCAAAGACAAAAGTTGTCAAGCCCCCAGCAACTATAACATTCTTTGTTCTAGGTGCACGGCTCCTAAATCCCGAAATCCCAGCCATCTACCAGTAAATGCTGAATTGTGAAACGTAACAAAGTCTGAATTCAATCCGATCTGTGAGCTTGATTTGTATATATTGTTTTACACATTTGTCAAGATCAAGGCATTGTTCGAACAAAGAGCATAAGGTTTAAAGTTTCTTCTAAATCAAAGAACAACAAATTAAGAACGGCGATGCCAATAAAGACAAACTTAATTCATCAAGCATCCACCCGCATGGTAAATCAATCAATAAAGGTATTAGATTGCATGGACTTGATTTAAAATAGTGAAGAAAGACATTTCCTTCCAAACTCTAGCCAGATACAAAACGTAGGGACTCAGTGGCGGAACTTGAAAGTTATCTTTGGAGGGGCCGAATAAATAAAAAATATTTTTACTATTTGAAAGTTATCTCTAGCCACCTCTGCCCCAATAACGTTCCGCCACCCCGTGGGGTTTTATATTAAGGGTTCAAAACATGAGCTTATTCTGCTCTATACATTCTTGAATCGTTAAGATGGCATTTTCGATGCGAACTTTTCAAAGACAAGCGAGTCCTTTTTTTTGGATCCGGCTCCTCTAAATTTACATTGTCTAAAGTTTCATAAATTTCATAAAATCATAATCTTTCATCTAATTTAACGGATAAAAATGTGGCCATGTCAACTTTTAGGTTTTTTTTTTTCCTCCCAACCATCTTTAACTCTACTGTCAACGTTAACTCCATCTCCCCAGAAAAATGTTAACAAACATGGATGAACTGTATGTGAAATCTAGATTTCATGAAATTTTTTACAAATTGGATCAATTGCTCTACAGAATTGTAATCTCTTATTTTTTGAACAGTTTTCCTCTCTTTCAGTCCCCTTACAATATCAAATAGGTGTTCAGATTTGAATACTATAGAAAAATTTATGTAGTTTTGTTTCTGCTCGAAGAAAGAATTTGATTTGGCAATCATATATCCATTCAATCACAAAGGGATTTTGACTTTGGACCCATTCCTCTACTCCTTGATGTTTATCCGTTTTCATATATAAGAGATGAGGGTTTCTAATTGGTCTCGTGATCATTAATTATTAGACATCGATTTGCTTTTATGCAGCCTATTTATGAATGTTCAATCATCTTTTGCTTTGATGATTCTATACTGATATATGCCAAACTTCGAATGAAAGATGAGAATTCATTTGTAGTGGAAATTAGTACCCAGAGCCCATAAAATTGAAGGAGTCTCAGATTCATCTTCAAGTAACAGAGTGTAAACTTATTAAAAAGGCAATTGTAATATTCTGAATAATTTCATTCTCGTATCAATGGAAGATCTCCATTGAAGAACAGAACTAAGCCTGAGTTGAGATAAATAGCTTAATTTAACGTCAATTAGTAGAAAAGATAATAAAAATCCTTAGAGATCTATATTAGTTGACATGGCCACATTTTTGTCCGTTAGATTAGATGAAAGACTGTGATTTTATGAAATTTACGTAACTTTAGACAATGTAAATTTAGAGGAGCCGGATCCCTTTTTTTTTCTTTCCTTTTTTTTTTTTTTGGGTCCTGTGGGGTTTATAATCTCATGTTATAGCTTACTAGAGTGTAGTTGCTCTTGCAGGCTGCTGGTGAGATAAATGATTTGCAGTGCTCAAATGCTTAGAGCCAAGGGTTCTATATTATTAAATTGGAAACCATTAGAGATAGTCCGGACTCCTTTGGAAATACAGAGTGAAATTTGATGAAGCTATGGTATGTTAATATATCTCGAAATAGAACACTATATGTAATCTTTATAACTATGGGGACTTACGTTACTATTTTGAGGACTCATGTAGTAGGTAGAGAAAAGTATTCATCCATCAAGATAAATAAAGTTCTTGTTAGAGTAAATAATTACCAATTTACTAGTCCAGCAGTTCAAAAAGGGTAAAATTGTACGACGGCCCACATAACACTGGACTGTTCAGGTCTTAGTCACCCTCATTCGGATGACCTGATAACCCGAATCGGTACAGGAGGCCTTTCAAGTCTCAATATATAAAGTCAAAACTGAGTTGAAAGATGGCGCGCAGAACTGGCGGCTCCACTCGACGCTCCGGTTATAAGCGTGGCATTCACTCGCTTATCGGCACCTGAACCTTGCCTCGTCGGCGGACATGGATTTCTCGGCTAACCCAAACTAAAGTAGAATCTTTTCCTTAATTGTTAGTTCTGTTCCTTTTGTTTTGTGCTTTGGTGGGTTCTCCTTATTTTGTAAAAATTATGGAAGCTTTTTTTTTTGGATAATAAAAATTATGAAAGTTTAGTTGTTATGGTTTCTTCAATTTCTTGTCGAAGATAATTAATTGGACTTTATTGCTCTTCAACTGGAAGTGTTTTGACTCAGTAGTTCTTTAGTGATTGGGAAACCCAGTAACTCTCTGTTCCTTTTCATGTGCTTATTGTATTCCTTATTTATGGACAAAGTTTGAAAATTTTTGGAATAAAATTAGCTTCTCTCTTTCAAAATTTTTACTAGTTGATTGTTCTTCAACTAGCTACTAGTCACCTGATTACTAAAGTGTTGACCTTGATTAATCATATCTGTTTTCAGTTACTAACATTAATTGCCTGAGCATGATGGCTCCAACTGCTTTGTTAGTTTGTTGGCCTACACTTTAATTTAGTTCTGAAAACAAAAATGGAAAGTAGAAGAAGATTTACATTGCTTTATTAGCCATAAGAATGCTGCAGAACTTTTACTGTTGGTAGAGAAAACCACCAAAGAGGCTGCAGCTAGTATAACATCTGTCCTAGCTGCTTGCTTAGTTCTGCTTCCCCTTCTAGCATCAACTGGATATATTGTTACAGAGGTATATATGCATCTCTTTGTACACTCTGCCATATTAGCATAGGACTCATTGTTGCTCATGAAACCTATTACTTGGATAGTTGTATACACTCTGCCCTATTAGCATACAGATACATTTCGGTTACTGGGAAATTTCATGCATTTTTTTTTTTGGATGCTATGATATCGAATTTTGCAGCATTGGCCGTCTATTCTCATAGCTGCAACTCCTACTTTTTTGGAGGCTTACACAGCACATCTTGATAAGGCTTTCACCACTCAATTTCTACAGCCTTCTCTGTTTGTAAATGCTGCTCCAAAGGAAAATATCGAAACACATTACGGCGAAGAGAGCTGCGTCGAATCATCTTTTACATTTATGTGAGCACATTTTTGCATATAGGATACAAGAAACCTCATAATCAGCCTTTTTTTTTTTTTTTGTCTGACCTCCCATAATCAGGTTGAGAAATGGTTTTTGGTTTACGCTCTAGTAATACATATAAAGGGCACTTCACTCATTGCACCTACGTTTTCTACAACTAGAAGCATTGCAGCACACAATAAATCACCCTTTGTAATTTATAGAGAGAGAGAGAGAGAGAGAGATGCATATCACGAAACAAATCCTCAATAAAATGCAAACTAATTCAGTACTGACTCATCCCCAGAAATACAACAAATATATAGAGAGAGAGAGAGATCACCGAACAAATCCTCAATAAAATGCATACTAATTCAGTTCTGACTGCATCCCTAGAAGTACATGTACAACAAGTATCAACTAATTACAAATGACTCCGATGTCATGTAGACATACACATGAGGAAGAACTCTTGTAGATCAATCAATCACATGTTGGAAAATTGAGTGAAGAGTGAAGAGGTACCACAGACAATTTCTTTCCTGACCTGAAACAAAAGAGGAAAGCTGCAATAAGACCCCTAGATTCTGTAGGGTACTGTGATTGCAAATCGGCTGGATGGCAAAGGCTGTTCTATTCCATGCATGGTTTGCTGCTTGGCCGCCTTCTTTTTCCAGTGGTCTTTAATTAAATTTGTACTTCAACTGTTGGAATGCTCTTTCAGTACAACCACTTTGAAGGAACTGAGGATAAACAATGAGATTTGGAGATCTCTTATGTTCTTTTCTCCTCTCAGATTTATCTTGATGTTGATCATTCTGGCATGAATGCACTTTGCTCAGGATTTACATATGCATCTGTATGTTACGGTAATACTTTACCTCAAACTAATCTGTATGAGACTTGATTAAAACTGCATTATGTTATAAACTAAGCTTATGTAGTTATGGAACTTATGGTTAATACTGTCTTCAAATTGATTTGAATGATGCTTGATTAAGACTGCTTATGTTATTATCTTCAAAAGCGTATATTGTGGTTATTGGGTTTGGTACTAGTAACCATTGGCTTTACAAAAAAATTGGTGATTACACTTTTCATAACTCGTGTTGGCGCCTTCTGGTAATGTCAGATTTATGACCTTGACAGTCCTACATTTTCTAAGTACCAAGTCGTGAGGATATATAGTTTTGAACTTTGTTTTGTATTCAAGCAACAACCTACTGGATATGCATTAGTTAATTTTCTAAGAAACTTGTATGTGACCTGAAAGTTCTGATTTTGTTGCATAGACTGAATTTACTATGTCACTACTAATAGTTTGATTTTAAAAGAGGAAAATTGACTGATAGTTTTGATTATATGTACCAATCTCTGCCAAATGACCATCTCGATCTGCGTCAAATCTATTTTGCAGGATTCTTTTATTTATTTTTTTGAAACCACTCAACAGAATGTCTTTGTGTGCCTACTGGGATTGTGTGATATGTGTGTCTGTCTGAGGTTCTACAATATTTCAAAGAATAGTAAGATTGAGAGAATTCTACTCTGTATAGATATGATTATTGTATATTTCTTTGCAGTCAGTGTTTCATGATAGTCACTTGGTGCAGCTTTGGCAGTCTTCTTGGCATTGGAAATTGTTCAAGAAAGTCGTCATACTAGCTAGCACCTCTCATCAATGTTTACAAATTCAATTGTAATATACAAACTTTTGTCTCAGTTATCTTAAGAATAGTAGTGTGACTCACGAGAAGCAAAATGCAGGTGCTGAGAAACAAATATTGCTAATCAGAATTTTTTATCTGAATGTTGGGATGTTGAGAGAGAATTGAGTGATTTTAAAGTCTATAATTCTTTTTCATTTTGCTGACCATATCATCGTGACAAGGTATGGAGAACTTGGCCATTGGGACAGTTTTTATACATAAATTAACCAGTGCTTTTCACCACAAGGCAGGTATGGCATGACTTCTCCTAAATCCTGATAGATCAAAGCGTTCGAAACATACACATGATATATGGATGTCCGGATAGCTTTTATTTCATGTTGTATGCTTGCTTCAGCCACTTTTCAATTCGGACGTGCTCTCCTATTCGGATGTCTTCTGGGTAAAATGATCGACCTTAGTCCATTTTGCTGGAATTTCGGAATTGGAGATACAATGCTGAGTGCCTGAGTGTGCTTGCACTTGATGAAGGATAGAAATTAGTCAAACTACACATATTGCCTAATGTCTCATCTACGATGAAGAACTGGAATCTAGCTGTATTAATTTGATCTATTTTACGGGACAGGGTTTTCCCATTAGTATTCTGAATGCTGCAGATCTTTTACTGTTGGTAGAGAAAACCATCAAAGAGACTGCAGCTGGTATAACATCTGTCCTAGCTGCTTGCTTAGTTTTTCTTCCCCTTCTAGCATCAACTGGATATATTGTTACAGAGGTATGCATCTCTGTGCACCCTGCCATATTAGCATAGGACCCATTGTTGCTCATGAAACCTATTACTTGGATAGTTGTATACACTCTCCCCATTAGCATACAGATATATTTTGGTTTCTGGAAAATTTCATGCACTTTTCCTTTTTTTTGTATGCTTTGATATCGAATGCAAACTAATTCCTTTCTTTATGTAGAGAGAGAAAGAGAGAGGGAGAGAGAGAGAGAGAGATGGATATCAAGAAACAAATCCTCAATAAAATGCAAACTAATTCAGTACTGACTCATCCCCAGAAATACAACAAGTATCCAGAGAGAGAGAGGCACATCACCTAACAAATCCTCAATAAGATGCATACTAATTCAGTTCTGACTGCATCTCTTGAAGTACATGTGCAACAAGCAGTATCAACTAATTACAAATGACTCCTATGTCATATAGACATATACACATGAGGAAGAAATCTTCTAGATCAATCGATAATTACATGTTGGAAAGCTGAGTGAAGAGTGAAGAGGTACCACAGACAATTTCTTTCCTGACCTGAAACAAAAGAGGAAGGCTGCAATAAGACCCCTAGATTCTGTAGGGTACTGTGTATGTGTACCAAAGACAAATAGGTTCTCTAAAGAACTGCAGAATCATGAATGACTAAATTATACTCGAACTGGGTCTAAACTGATGAGAAGATATAGTTCTGGCCAATTTAAGACTCATATCTTGCAACTAAAGTAATTCAATTTTCAAAATTTAACAACAAAATAAGGTACTTAATCCAGAAATGGTTTATTTTATCAAGTAAAATAATGTATACAAGGATGCATGGTTAAAAAGTGGAATACCTCAAACAATAGAATGAGGATCAACTTCATTTGCTGCAATGATCATCACATGAATCCTCCTCCTCATTATTCTCTTGACAACCGTGAGTTGGTGATGTAGGACGAGAATGGGCCTGGTTTATCTTGAAAACTAGAAAAATGAAGAAGCGGCGTGGAATCAAGAAGAGTGATTGGAAAATAGGTAATTCATGCATAATGAGATTACTAGCCGCTGCAATATCCAAGAAAATTTGGTTTTGGACTTTTCGGGTTTCTCATGCCAAAAGTCAGGTTATGGATTGTGAATCAGATTGGAGTAAAATTGGGCCAGAATGTCCGTTTGAGACTCATGATCCCTTTCCAGAATGGGAACGACGAGATCTTCAAGACTCACTTTAGTGAGCCCTAACGGATTTAGGCCAAAATATGTCGTTTTAATTATCCGATTCGGGATTTAATATTTTTAGGCTAGTTTTACATTTGTTTTAGAATTCTTTTATTTTAGGTTTTTAGTTTCCTTTTTAATTTGGATTATTTAGGATTTCTTGATAGATTATGATTTAGGGTTTTGGATGCCTATATAAGCACCACTATGTTTTGTACTGGAATCAGTTTATGATATCAAATTAATAAAATGAGAGATTTTTCTCAAATTCTCTAGTGGACTCCAGATTTATCTTTTTAGGGTTTATTAAAACGACATATTTTGGCTTAAATCCGTTAGGGCTCACTAAAGTGATTCTTGAAGATCTCATCGTTCCCATTTTGGAAAGGTATCATGCGTCTCAAACGTCATTTTGGCCAAATTTTACTCCAATCTGATTCACAATCCAGAACCTGACTTTTCGCACGAGAAACCCGAAAAATCCAAAACCAAATTTTCTTGGATATTGCAGCGGCAAGTAACCTCATTATGCGTGAATTACCTATTTTCCAATCACTCTTCTTGATTCCATGCCGCTTCTTTATTTTTCTAGTTTTCAAGATAAACCAGGCCCATTCTCCAATCCTACATCAATTGGTTCGCTGAAGATACATACATAAGATGTTATTCTCTCACCATAATTCTCAGACTACCAGTAAAGCAAGCAAGGATAGTAGAGTTCCAAACTTGTCACCTCCGTACAAAAATTCATCAGCAATGTGAGATGATGCATGCCTCTCCACTCTCTAATGAGCCTATTCCACTGCGGATGGGCCTCTGAGATGCCGCCTCAAGAGGGTAGATAATTCCCTTGGAATCCTTTCTGAGTCCAGTTCCATGTTTCCATTCATACTTCTTCAAGTATTCCATTCCACTAAACTTCTTTTTGTTGTAGTCAGAAAAAGCATATGGTTCAGATGCAATACGTTCTCCTTCCAAGTCGCTTTGTGTCTTAAGTTCAGTCTCAGATAGATTCTTTCTTGAGGATTTTTTTAGTTTCTTCTCAGCAAAAAAATCAGAGGGAAGACCAAACTCCTTCATTTGCGCAGCCTCCCAATTGTTAATATTTCTCGAGGATTTTTTCAGTTTCTCTTTAGCAGCAAAATCAGAGGGAAGACCAAACTCCTTCATTTGCGCAGCCTCCCAATTGTCAATCTTTCTCGAGGATTTTTTCAGTTTCTCCTTAGCAACAAAATCAGAGGGAACACCAAACTCCTTCATTTGCGCAGCCTCCCAATTATCAATCTTTCTCAAGCATTTTTGCAGTTTCTCCTTAGCAGCAAAATCAGAGGGAACACCATACTTCTTCATTGCGCAGCCTCCCAATGTTGTTCCTCATCATTGCTAGAAACCTGACATATTACTGCACTTTCCTCCTCAAGCTTGCTGGTAGCCTTCTTGGTGTCTTTCTCAAATAGATTCTTATAAAACAGTAGGTCTTCCTTATTTGAAGACACATCTCCATAGATGTTGAGAATACGTGTCCATGAATCAACACCCTACAGTATAAAATGATTAGGAAAAAAAACAAACAACACTAAATGAACCAACCTCCACATATAAATCAACAGTGAAGAAGCATTGATGGATCAAAGAAACCTTTACCCCCTGAGTTTTCTCTGATTTATTCACAGGACCTTCATACTTGTCAATTTGCTTCTCTTCATGTTTAACAGGTTCCTGCTCCTTTTGCAAGTCATTACTCAGATCATCTTGATTCGTTTGCAGCTCATTCTGTTCATCTATATTGATAGTGTTCTAAATTTCATCCAAGGCATTTTGTTCTTCGAAGGTTAGAGGTCCAATAAGTGGCTTGAAAATGAACAAACAAACATAGGTGAACAACATTCACAAGAAGCCATTGCAAGAATCCCATTGGGGAATTTCAGCGAACACCTTCCACCTATAATTCCTTCACATAATCCCACAACCCAAAACGGCGGCGCCACCTCCATCGCCACAGACATCCAACCACCACACACCCGAATAGAAAAAACCCAGACGTTTCAAATAAAACGCCACTACAGACACCCCCCATATCCTCCATTGGGGAATTCAACGAGCACCTTTCCGCATATAATGCACAGAAAACCACAACCCCTAGTTAGTAATTTTTCGTATTATACGCAAATAAAATATGTACTTACGTTTTTTTCAAAAATACTTCCGTACTTCGTATTTTTGAAAGGGACGTTAAATTTCCCATACTTTTGAAGCCAAAAGTATTATACACGATTTTTACGTTTTTTCCCATATTTTACACATATTATTGAACAAAAATGAATATCAATTAATATTTTTAATTTTAAAATTTTAATTATTTAATTAATTAAAAATATTTTGCTGAACGTTTCAACGAACTATAGGAAAAAAATGTCTGAATAATACACATACGTATTTTTCGCGTACTATACACGTCCCGTTTTTTACTAACTATGCCACAACCAAAAACAGAGGCCCCACCGCAACCGCCATCCCAACCACCACAAGCCCCTAAAAAAACCCCAGAAACAAATATAACGCGATTGCAAACACATAACTACAACCCTCAAAAACCCTCAACCAAAATCGACGACGCCACTGCCACCGCCATCCCAACCACCACAACCCCCAAAAAAACCCCAGAAACAAATATAACGTGAGTGCAAACACATAACTACAACCCTAAAAAACCCACAACCAAAATTGGCGGCGCCACCGCAACCGCCACCGCCAACCCAACCACCACAGGCCCGTAAATAAAACCTAGAAGCAAATTACGCGCCATTACTAACACAGAGCTACCTAAATGTTGAATAACCGTTGAATTTTTAAAGAAACAATGACCGCCTGTTAAGTAATCGAGAACCGAACTCTGGTCCCCAAAAAATAAAAAGAAAAAGAAAAAAAAAATCAAAAACTGTTGTAGAGAATTGGAAAAATTGTATTATGTTGTATTCATCTCACCATGAGGTTTATATAGGGTTACATCATGTATACAAAAGGTAATACATAATAGCTATACTAATCAATCGCACGTTACAAGTATGTCAATCGCATACATTACGAATCTGTCAATCGTATACATTAAGCAGTACCTATTGCATGAATAGTAATTATCATTTACAACACTCCCCCTTGGATATTCCATGTCAATAGTGTTGCCTCTGCTATGCGCTTCTAAGTTGCCTCGTCAAAAACCTTACCAAGTAATAAAAACCTTGTGGGAAAAAACAACCTTGGTCGAAGGAGAAAAAGAGCACAACGCGCGTGAATGTGGAGTAGTCAACATCCTTCAACACTCCCCCTTGTGCCGCTCAAACTAGGTGATGACGGTTTGATCGTTGCCTCACTAAAAACCTTGCCAGGTAACAAAAACCCTGTGGGACAAAAATAACTCTGGTCGAATGGCAAAAAGAGCACAACACGTCCTTCACTCTTCGAGATCGAACATGTAGACATCATACCTCCCCCTGATATCAAGGTCTCCCCCTGATTTCTACAATTATGGGAGTTCGGATAACTTTCTTAATCCGATGTTTTTCACATGTTTCTCGAAGATGGATTTAGGTAACGACTTGGTAAACAAGTCCGCTACATTATCCTTTGAACGGATTTGATTCACTTCAATATTTAGAAGTGTTTGTTATTGCTGATTGTAAAAGAACTTAGGCGATATATGCTTGGTGTTATTGCCCTTGATGAAACCTAACTTCATTTGCTCAATACAAGCTGCATTATCTTCATAAATGCATGTAGGTTCATCTGTGGTAGACTTCAAACCACAAGTTCCTCGAATGTGTCTAACTACAGACCTTAGCCATATGCATTCTCGCACGGCTTCATGTAGAGCGATAATCTCTGCATGATTTGAGGAAGTAGCAACAAGGAGCACGGAAGGTGGCGTTTTGCCTTGTGGAGTCTGATCCCACACTTCCGTTATTTCTTTTCTCTCTATAGGGATAGAACAAGCCCATATCAATCGTACCTCTCAAGTATCGAAAGATTGTCTTTATGCCAATCCAATGGCGGCGTGTTGGCGCAGAACTGTGTCGAGCTAACAAGTTTACTGCGAATGAGATGTCCGGTCTTGTGCATTGAGCTAAGTACAATAATGCGCCTATTGCACTTAGATAGGGCCCTTCAGCCTCTAATAAGTCTTCGTCCTCATCCCTTGGACGAAACAGATCTTTTTCAGGCTCAAGACTACGACCGATCATGGGAGTACTCACAGGCTTTGCTTTATCTTCATTAAAGCGCCTTAATAATTTTTGGGTATATGCTGACTGATGGATCATAATCCCATCACTACGGTGCTCGAGTTCCAGTCCGAGGCAAAACCGTGTTTTCCCAAGATCTTTCATCTCAAATTCAGATTTCAAGTACTTAGCAGTTTCTTTTAACTCATCTAGAGTTCCAATTAGGTTCATGTCATCGACATAAACTGCTACAATTGCAAATCCGGAACTTGTCCTTTTTATAAACACGCATGGGCATATTTCATTGTTCTCATATCCCTTCCCAATCAAGTAGTCACTTAGACGGTTATACCACATCCGTCCGGATTGTTTCAATCCATATAGTGAGCGTCTCAATCTTATTGAAAATGCACTCCGTGGTTTAGAGCCACTTGACTTGGGTAATTGAAGTCCATCTGGAACCTTCATATATATCTCTGAATCTAGATCCCTATAGAGATATCCTGTAACCACATCCATAAGCTGCATGTCAAGTTTTTCGGAAACTACCAAATTGACAAGGTAGCGGAACATTATAACGTCCATTATGGGAGAATATGTCTCCTCATAGTCGATTCCAGGGCGTTGTGAGAAACATTGCCCCACAAGGCGGGCTTTGTATCTAACAACCTCATTTTTCTCATTACGCTTTTTAACAAAGACCCATTTATGGCCAACAGGCTTTATACTTGGGGGTGTCAGCGTTATAGGCCCAAATACTTGTCTCTTTGTTACTGAATCTAATTCAACCTAGATCGCATCTTTTCATTTAGGCTAGTCTGTTTTTCGTTGAGATTCTTCAACAGAGCGAGGTTCGATATCATCTTGTTCTATAATTCCTTGAGCAATAGAATATGCGAACACATCATCAAGGATAATAGAATCTCGATTCAACGTCTCATGTACACTAGTGTAATTCATGGAGATCTCCCTATTCCTTGGAATTGGTTCTAACATTGGAGCGTCCCCCAATGATGTCTCTTGGACATAACCATAATCCGGAATATCTTCATGAGACTGGCTATTTATGTCAGATGATTAATGGATCTTTTTGTGCCAAACTCGCTTCCTTTCTCGGGCGAGAATTCATCGAACCTTTGAGCCTCCCACGTTTCCTTGCTGGGAGCCCGGCCTGATCCACATTACCATCACTATTAGTGGTGGCGGCACCATGCCCAATACCCCTAGGGGTGGCACCATACCCAATACCCCTAGGGGTGGCGCCATGTCCATGATTTTTAGGGACATCAATCCTTGCAGGCACGTTTGCAGCAGGTATATGTGATCTTGTCACTTTAGCGATATCAGAAAATGCATCAGGCATAGAGTCTGCTACGTTCTGAAGATCGAGAATTCTCCGCACTTCAATTTCGGACTGTGAGGTTCGGGGATCAAGATGAGACAAAGTGGGGACAGACCACGACAATTCCTATCATTCCTGTTAAACATTATTGTTCCTATCTCCCCCTAACAATGAGAAGATTGTCTCATCATAGTGACAATCCGCAAATCAAGCGGTAAATAGATCGCCCGTCAAGGGTTCTAAGTAGTGGATAATGGTTGGAGAGTCATATCCAACATAAATGTCTAATCGTCTTTGAGGATCCATTTTGGTGCGCTGTGGCGGCGCAATCGGCACATAAACTGTACACCCAAATATGCGTAAGTGTGAGACATCAGGCTCATATCCAGTAACCATCTGGGACGCAGAAAAGGGTTGAGTGGCAGTAGGCCTCAGACGAATGAGCACAGCTGCATGCAATATTGCATAGCCCCAAGCAGAAACAGGAAGATTAGTGCCCATAACCAATGCTTTAGCAACCATTTGAAGTCTTTTAATGGCAGATTCTACTAGACCATTTTGGGTGTGAACTAATCCCAATGGACATACAGTAGTCATCAAACGTTTTTAATGTAAACTCTCCAGCATTGTCAACACAAATTGACTTAATGGGATGATCAGGGTGGTGAGCCCTTAATTTAATGATTTGTGCTTGGAGTTTAGCAAATGCAGCATTTCTTGTGGACAATAACATGACATGTGACCATCGTGTCGATGCATCAACCAACACCATAAAATATCTAAATGGTCCGCAAGTTGGTTGAATAGGCCCACAAATATCACCTTGGATTCTTTGTAAGAATGGAATATTTTCCTTAGTTTCCTTTGCATAGGATGGTCTCGATCCTAATTTTGCTAAAGAGTAGGCTTTGCAAAATGAAAGAGGGGCTTTAGAAGCAACCAGGGAAATATCCGGTTGAGCCACGAAGTCACAATTGACTTTAGAAGTCGAAAAAGGAACCAAGGAGTTATTGGTGGCGTCAATACCACTTTTGGGCCGCAGGGGGTAGGCGGCGCCAGCCCTACCTTGGATCGAATTTTGGTTCTGACTTCTTCTCATTTTGAAAAATGGATGTCCGTGTGAAGTCTTTAATATACGGATCATCATATCACGACCTGGGTGTCCCAAACGGTCATGCCAAAGCCTATATGTGTAAGAATCCCATAAGTCATCTCTCATGATATGGTTGGATTCAATAATTCGAATAGTGGTTGCATACAACCCCACTAGATCGACACATAAGTTTCTCTAATACTCGTTTATGTCCGTAGTAATTAGAGGTGATGCAAAGGAACTCTTGTCCATTCTCACAATGTGTTCCCACATGAAAACCATTAGTTCTTATATCTTTAAAACTCAATAGGGTCCTTCCAGCCCTAGGAGCATATAGAGCTTCGGTGACATTAATACTTGTGCTATTTGGCAACATAAATTGAGTTGGTCTTCGACCATGAATCAATTGTGATGGTCCAGCCATCGTAGCCACAGAAGATCGACTAGGCGTCATCCATAGAATAGTTGCCTATGTCGCAATATAGTATGTGTGGTGCCACTATCAACCAGGCATTCCAACTCTCCAGGAAACATACTGAAAAATAATAAAGTTCGTAATTAAAACATGTCCATGACATCGAATAATAATACGATACTTTATTGATAAAGATAGCCAATGATTACATCAAAGGTCCCAAAAAGTCTAATCCAAAATAAAATCAAACTAAGACACCTTGTAGTCACTCTATCCGTTTGGTAACTCCAATCAAATATGACCAGGAAAGTAGAGAGAGATGTTGGTGGAGCGAGGCTCTCTTAAGTACCATTAATCTCAATGACTTTCCTATACATCATATTTCATTGGGTGCACCACATAAGAAAGATTTTAATACAATTGTCATTTATTGACTAAGGCATATTGCCATTACAAAAATTCTTAGAAAATAAGAGGACTAATCTAATCAAAGTCTGCGGCATCCTTGTGCACTTCATCGTCAACTGTGAAGTCCTCTATGGTGAGATGGACGTCTCCACCATTTTCTTCTTCTTCAGCAAGGTACACTTCTTGCTCCCTCAGGTCTCTGTATGCCCTGTATCTTGCAGCTAGTTGCTCGCTTACCTTGGATTGCTTGAACTAATGCTCACTTGATCCACATCGATGACACACATCACTGTGGTTACCTCCCTTTAATTGAGGTGCACGTTGTGGGAGTTCCCTAGGAGGGTTGGTGCCACCATCACGACCCATGGTGCCACCACCACGGGCCATGGCGCCACCACCACGGTCAGGGTTGCCACGACCCCCCTCTTAATGCCACCATGTGTATCTGCACCAAACTTGCGGCTTCCTTCCTGGTTAGGGCGGTTATATGGACTCATACGTCCCTCATATCCCTTATTCTTAGGGTTCCCCTCCTTGCACCCTCTTTTGGGTGCATTATGATTCGCCTCATGAACGCTCTTAGTTCTAATGGGCCTTGAATTATAATTCCTCACGAGTATGTTATCATGTTTCTCAGCTACAGATATGAGATTGATAATCTGATGAAACCTCGTGATCCGTCCAGCATTGACTTCAGTGCGGTATTGCTTTGATACCACAATGGTTGAAACGGGGAAGGTGGAGAGAGTTTTCTCAATCAGCTCTTGCTCTGTGACGGGTTGTCCACAAAACCTCAACATAGACTGTAGGTAAAGAGCTTCTGAATTATATTCAGCAACAGACTTGAAATCAGCAAAGAGCAGATTGTTCCATTGAACCTTCAAGTCAGGGAGGAGGGAATCTTAGACATTTCCAAAACGCTCTTCTAGCGCTACCCATAGCTCTCTTGCATCCTTGATCGACATATACTCCAATCTGAGTGCCTTGTCCATATGGCGTCGCATCAAGATAACTACTTGAGCATGCTTTGCACGATCCGGGTTAGGTGCCTGGATTATGGGTAATATTCCCTTTGAAGTGAGGTGGTTCTCAACATCAGTTACCCAACTGTGGTAATCCGAGCCTGTTGAGTCAAGCATGGGAAAGTCGAGTCTAGGTTCATTCTACATCCTGAAAATAAGAAGAGAAGATATATTAGTTTCGGAGCTAAACTTCCACGAAAACAAAAATAATAAGATTTCCGAGCTATGCTACCAAGAAAAAAATTTCTAAGAATCTCTTTTGGATTAGACCAAACAACAATGTTTTAATATGGTCACAATTTGATGCTTATGGACGCTCTTAGTCCGAGCATTATGAACACTCTTAGTTCATACGAACACTCTTAGTTCATACGAACACTCTTAGTTCATTAAGCGTGAATCCCCATAATTCCGTTTTATTAAATAATCAAAATCCTGTTCATATATTCCAAAATTGTGCAAAAAATAAAAGGAATTTAAAATACAAGAAAGCAGCAACCTTAATTACAAAACCTACGTGTTGAAATTCGGAGCAGATTCTCTTCTGAATAGCTTTCACTTTGATTGTTGTACCAGTCTCAAAATAACTCCGATAAGGCTGAAATTCGGAGGTGAGATGAAAGAGATAGAGACGAACAACTGTGATGAAGACAATATTTTGATCTGAGGTTCCAAACTAGATGTTTCGGAACCTGCAAGCAGACGGACGTGCACAAGAAAGGAGAAGGATGCAGTCGGTGTGCGTTGGTGCTGCAGGGGCAGCAGGGATGCATGCACAAGGGCGCGTAGGTGCTGCAGGGGCAGGTGCGCAGGTGAGGCTAGGAGCTGTGGCAGTGAGGCTCGAAGGTGGCAGTGGCAGTGGCAGGTTTTGAAGAATTTTCTGGTTTAGTGTTTTTTTCTTGTGGTTAGGGCTCGTGCTGATAACGTGTTGTAGAGAATTGGAAAAATTGTATTGTGTTGTATTCATCTCACCATGAGGTTTATATAGGGTTACATCATGTATACAAAAGGCAATACATAATAGCTATACTAATCAATCGCACATTACAAGTATGTCAATCGCATACATTACGAGTCTGTCAATCGCATACATTAAGCAATACCTATTGCATGAATAGTCATTATCATTTACAACAAAAACAAAAAATGAAAAACAAAAAACCAAAAAAAAGGAAAATATTTATCAATCAAGAATCCAACCCCGGTCGCCATCAATGCTGTGAGAAACTTCAAAACTTGTAAAGAAGAAAGTTCAAAAATAAGGCTTAAAGGAAATACCACTCAAGATTCACTATTAAAGAAATTGAAGTAGTAGTGGTATACTCAAACCAGAACCAAGATATGCTATGAGAAAATTGAAGGCGAAGTTAAACCAGAACCAAGATGTGCTATGAGAAAATTGAAGGAAAAATACCTACCTTCTTGAAGAAGAGGGCATGCAGTCGACCCAAGTTTTGATCGAGATTTTCTGACATTGTGTTCGTATGGAGAAGATGGGGGAAGCAAGTGTTCTTTTGAGAAAAGAAGAGGGTTAGGAACCCTAGGCTTCTGTACCAGTTGAGGCTTTTGACCACTGGAGTCAGGCAATCAGTTTCAGGCAACAGAATTCTCGGTTAGGCTAGAAGCTAGTGAGAGCCCGTGTGGTTGTCCAAGGGGTCAGAGTAGCTACTTATGGTTGGCACTGCATACTACTACGGGGAGAATGCATGTAAGAAAAGCTAAAAATGATTTCTTTTATGTTATTATTTCATTCATTTTATGCTGTTACAAGTTGCCAAATACAATACTATTTCCCCCAATTGTACCAAAAAATATATATATATATAATGCCATTTCATTCTTGTTGCAGCGAAGTTTGGTAGTCCCAGATCAATTATGGTAAAGTAATTTCTCATGATTTTTTTTTTTAAATAACAAAGGGGAGTAGCTTTGGTCTCTCGTTATGATCTTTGTGGTATCAATTCTGAACCTTGTGACCACATTTTTCTTCATTACTCTTTTACTGCTGCAATATGGAGTCATTTTAGTTCTCTCTTTGAGTTGGGTGAAATTCTTCCTCCAATTTTAGAGGGATTCCGGGTGGATTTAGCTGTAGGAAGAAGTTCCCAACTCAAAGACTTATGGTTGATTTGTTTCACTTGAATATTTTGGTTTCTATGGGATGTTAGAAATAGAACGTGATATAAGAGCAAAAGTGATTTTCAGTTGCTACTATTAATTTGTAAACTTATCTCTGGTGATATATAAGCAGTTAGCCGATCGGCAACAGGTACAATGCACAATACCATCCAAGATCTTCGCACATTGAAATCGTTTGGGCTCAATGCAGGTTGTGTCGTACGTGCCCCTAGAGTGACATTGGTTAATTGGCATCCCCATTGACCGGTTAGGTCAAGATTAATTATGATTGAACTTGGAAGCATGATAAGGGGCTTGGAAGTTGTTTGAACCCAAAATAACATTTTTTCCCGATAAGGGAGACTCGAAGAAAACCGGGCCAGTATCCGTGGCCCAAGCTATATATTTTCGATAAGCTCGGAATATATTGTTTAGAGGCTAAATAAAGCCTACTTGGAGGCCAAGCAATCTTGGAGCAAATCTGAATATTCTTTGATTTATTATTAATTATCAAGATATCTGATAATTAATGGTGATTTGTTTGCTTGATTGCCAAGTACTGTGCAAGCAGATTGGGTTGATCAATTAAGGAAGGATACAATTGCCCTTCACTAGCCTTCACAAGCAACAATTATGGCTGCCCATGCAACTAATGGCATGCACGTACAGTATATACTTCCATGCAATCATGCTTGATGGTGGAACATATATGTATATATGATGTGGTGGCTCATGCATGATTTAATTAAGGAAGGGATATGGTGGACACGTGAAGCATGGCACAAGTGACAAGGGATATATATATATATATATACACAATTGCACATGCATGGCAGATGGGTCAATTAAGGAGTCCCCGCGACGAGTGCTCGCGACGATATATATATAATTAATGCATATCCTACAGTTCGCATCCGAGATGATTACGTCCAGGACTCCAAAAGGTAATTAACCTTGCCTAGAAGATTGCTATGACATAGTCAATCTCTTATCGCTTACGATAGCTATCAAAACTATTAAGAGTTTTGATTTGATTCAAGGCCAATAACTGTGGCCTAAAATATAGTATTTCATTCCTATTTGGAAGGGGAATCTGCAGCAGCCTATATATAGAGGCTAAAGACGATACATAAAAGAACCTCTCTCAAAATCAATCAATCCCAGCGATTGCAAAGCCTCCCCGGAGCAAACCTTCAACCTCGTTGAAACCCGGTGACCGCCCGCCAGTCCTAGTCTCCTCGCGAGCCGACTGTCAGCCTCACCAGATCAACCCGGCGACCGTACTTCCAGTCCCAGTCTCCTCGCGAGCCGACTGCCAGTACTACTGCCACTGATACACCCAGCGAAGCAAGGGTAACGCCCTCGCACCCAGCGAAGCTAAAGTCACGCTTTAGCGAAACCCGTGCTTTCTCACAACTTCCCAGTGATTGCTCTACTCAACCTACAACGTTGAGTATCGATACGGTGAACGCAAAGAGATCACAACCAAAGTCCTCATCCGTAAGGCAAAAGTCCTTTCCCGAAAGGCAAGAGAAGAACCCTGTGAGGAGGTTGGTGCTCTCCTCGTCCATAGCTCTTGAAGAAGAAGTCAGGTCACGGGACTACCCCAACGACTGCACCCCGCGATGCTGGCACGCCTGCGCAATCACACGCTCAAAAGAGACTGTTTGCACACCAGCTGGTTTTGGAGCCAAACAGAAGTTATGGAGTTATATTTAGGCATCATATGGGACATTTTCTTGGAGCTTTTGCTTCTAGCCTTGATATCCTTATATCTATTGCGGTAGAGGTGATCAATGAATCTGATAGCTAGCGTGTGTTCGTGATCGGAAACACATATATATGGCTAGAAGTTGACTCTCCTCTTATTTTTAAATTTAGGGCAATGATATAGGGCCTCAATGAGGCCTAAGATTTGTGGCCTCAAATCCTAGGTGTCATGCCATGTAAGCAAATATAAATTTTATTTTTAATTTCACATAATATATCTTGCCACATCATACTATTGTAACACCAACTCTACCCTTTTATACTTCCTTTTAGATGTTAGGGGGTGAATTACTTACAATAATGAATTTAATTAGGTGACGAAAAAAAAATAAGCTATTAATTATGTATTAATTTAAGAGATATGTCTACAAATTCTTTGACCAATATTTTTCTTAATTTAATTAAATTCTTTCCTATAATTTTTCTTTCCAAATAGTATTAATATATTGAATTAGGTGTCAAGAAATAGGCATTAACTTTTCTTTCCAAACATTGATTAATTTCATCCAAAAAACTAGCATTAATAAATTGATTTTGGAAAATACATATGTCTAAATTAAGAGGTAAGAAAAATTTCATGTTAGTAGCAGCCATTAATTATCATCTACAATCTAAATATATGGGGGAAAAATAAAAAAAATAATAAACTCAAATATAACCTTTAAACCCTAGCTACATAAAGAGAAGAAATGAACAAAAGAATATATATATATATATATATATATAATCGTATGAATATGTATTTTTCACACTATATATATTTTCAAAATTTACAAGAATCCAACAAAGGTTGAATTCATATACATGTGTTAAGCAAATCTATTGTGATCGAATGTATGTGCAAATCCATTGACTGAATTACATGAAATTTTTCTATTCTTGATTGGGGAAAAAAAATTTTATTGAAATCTAAGCATGAGTATAATGAAAAGAAAAAATGCAAAAAAAAAAAAACTAAAATATTTTTTAGAAAGCCAAAATAACATAGTCATTAGATTTTGGAAGGATAAAATGGTATTTTTCTCAAGAGTTACATAGCATGATTTGACAAATAGTTGATGTGTGTAGGTGACATGGCATGACACCTAAGATTGATGCCATAAATCTTAGGCCTCATTGAGGCCACAAATCATTTTCCTTAAATTTATTAGGTCTCTTTGTTGGTCTCCTGGCAATTTTGAATTAGCTAACTCAATTGCTTGTACTGGATTTTTCAAATGGTTTTCCATGTATCACATGTTTTTTGAGAATATAAATAACGTGGTTGATGCCTTGACGAACTATGGTACGAGTTCTCTTGATATGGTGCGGTGGGATACTCCTCCATCTTATATTTTATCACATTGTAATAGTGATTAATTAAGTTTTCCTCGATAAACGCATTTAAGTATCAAACACTAGTCTTCTCAAAAAAAAAAAAAAAAGTATCAAACGCTGGAGGATAAAAACTTGCATGATATATGTAGGGGTCGTCAACGGGCTGGGCCGGGCCGGGCCGGGCCTTGCCATATTTTTAAATAATTGCGGGCCGGGCCGGGCCGGGCTTTATTAAAAATCAAAGGATCCAAGCCCGTCCATATAAAGCGGGCCTTGCGGGCTTTTTCGGGCCGGGCCGGGCTTGGCCTTGCGGGCTTTTTTGGGCCGGGCCTTGCGGGCTTTATTTATAAATAAATATTTAAAGACACAAGTTTTTTTTTTTAATCAAGCTTTGGAAATTCAATGGATAATGATCAAATACAACCAAAGATAATAGATCTATATAACTATATTGTACCAAAAAAAATCTATATTTATATATAGATACTAATTTATTGATAAATAAATTTTTAAAGACACTAATTTTTTATAAACCTATATTTATATATCATACACTCCAAAGAGCAACCCCTATCAATTCAAAGAAAATGGAAAAACCGACCGTTGGATGGGTTTATTACAATAAATTATGAGTATGGTAAAAAATTTAGCCAATTTCACCATATTTTAGAATCCGATCGGATTGGTCAACCGTAGTCACTTATATGTTTTATTGTTTGACCGATGGCGTGGCAACCGCGAAACGTGCTTATTTTTTCACATCACGTTTGTATATATTCCATCGATGGATGTGCGTGGACATAAGATAAAAAAATTAATTTTAATTACAAACACATTGGTGTATACCAATTTTATTCCTTTAGTTGTATGACTTATACATTGCATTTAAATTGTTTAGGTTCATTCTAATGCAACCATGAAGTAGAAAATGAATTCGGATAAACCAACCGCTCGATGGAGAGATTGTAATGTTTTATGGTGATTGTAGAAAATCTAGTCAATTTCGTTATTGTTTCGAATTCGATCAACTAGGTCAAACGTAGTTACTCTTATAAACCTATATTTATATATCATACACTCCAAAGAGCAACCCCTATCAATTCAAAGAAAATGAAAAAACCGACCGTTGGATGAGTTTATTAAAATAAATTATGAGTGTGGTAAAAAATTTAGCCAATTTCACCATATTTTCGAATCCGATCGGATTAGTCAACGTAGTCACTTATATGTTTTATTGGTTGACCGATGGCGTGGCAACCGCGAAACGTGCTTATTTTTTCACATCACGTTTGTATATATTCCATCGATGGATGTGCGTGGACATAAGATAAAAAAAAATAATTTTAATTACAAACACATTGGTGTATACCAATTTTATTCCTTTAGTTGTATGACTTATACATTGCATTTAAATTGTTTAGGTTCATTCTAAAGCAACCATGAAGTAGAAAATGAATTCGGAGAAACCAACCGCTCGATGGAGAGATTGTAATGTTTTATGGTGATTGTAGAAAATCTAGCCAATTTCGTTATTGTTTCGAATTCGATCAACTAGGTCAAACGTAGTTACTCTTATAAACCTATATTTATATATCATACACTCCAAAGAGCAACCCCTATCAATTCAAAGAAAATGAAAAAACCGACCGTTGGATGAGTTTATTACAATAAATTATGAGTGTGGTAAAAAATTTAACCAATTTCACCATATTTTCGAATCCGATCGGATTGGTCAACCGTAGTCACTTATATGTTTTATTGGTTGACCGATAGCGTGGCAACCGCGAAACGTGCTTATTTTTACACATCACGTTTGTATATATTCCATCGATGGATGTGCGTGGACATAAGATAAAAAAAATTAATTTTAATTACAAACACATTGGTGTATACCAATTTTATTCCTTTAGTTGTATGACTTATACATTGCATTTAAATTGTTTAGGTTCATTCTAAAGCAACCATGAAGTAGAAAATGAATTCGGAGAAACCAACCGCTCGATGGAGAGATTGTAATGTTTTATGGTGATTGTAGAAAATCTAGCCAATTTCGTTATTGTTTCGAATTCGATCAACTAGGTCAAACTTAGTTACTCTTATAAACCTATATTTATATATCATACACTCCAAAGAGCAACCCCTATCAATTCAAAGAAAATGGAAAAACCGACCGTTGGATGAGTTTATTACAATAAATTATGCGTGTGGTTAAAAATTTAGTCAATTTCACCATAGTTTTGAACCCGATCTAATTGGTCAACCGATTACCGATATGTAGAATATATATATGCACATATTCTATATAGAATAATAGAAGTATAAGAACTTCCACACACACACACACACACACATATATATATATATATATCTCTATATATATTATATATATATATAAACACACACATATATAAATATATACATATATATAAACGCGCACACACACACATATATATATATATCTCTATATATATATATATATATAAACAAACACACACACACACATATATATATATATATATCTCTATATATATATCCTCTATATAAACACACACACACACATATATATATATATATATATCTCTATATATATCCTCTATATAAACACACACACACACACATATATATATATCTCTATATATATATTATATATATAAACACACACACATATATAAATATATATACATATATATTCACACATATATAAATATATATACATATATATAAACACACACACACACATATATATATATCTCTATATATATATTATATATATAAACACACACACATATATAAATATATATATACATATATATAAACACACACACATATATAAATATATATACATATATATAAACACACACACACATATATATATAAACACACACAAATATATATATCTATGTGTGTGTGTGTATATATTTATAAACACACACACACATAACTACAAATATATATATATATATATAATATTTTACGGGCTTTTACGGGCCGGGCCTAGCGGGCCTTTGGCGGGCCGGGCCTACGGGCCGGGCCGGGTTTTTTGCGGGCTTTAGGCGGGCCGGCCCTCGGCCCACCAAGGCGGGCTTTTGCGGGTTTTTTGACTGGCCGGGCCGGGCTAAAAGCCCTCCGGGCCGGCGGGCCTCCATCGGCCCACTTGATCCGCGGGCTTTTTGATGAGGCCTAGATATATGGGAAGTGATCACGGTCTGCATGCCCGGAGAAAAACATAGTTTCACTCCTCTACGTACTTGCTGACATATAGGACCCACCGTGTACTAAAGTTCGGGATTACCCTTACGTCTTCCATGCTTGGAGTTTTCCATACTCGGATTATTGGGTCCACACACGTGAGGTGCACATGACAGTTTAATTAAATTTAAATGTACAAGGGAAAGGCTTGGCCGGTTCCCAGTATCTGATTACTCTTTTTTAAGTTTTTTTTGTTTTGTTTTGAGAAGACAGTATCTCATTAAGGCAAGCTCTGGAATGAATCAAAAACCGCAGGGAGAGAGAGAGAGAAGAAACGGACCACCAAGAGTAGGAGAGGATGTGGTCGAGCTTGAGAACAAGCAAGAGGGTGAAGGTGAATAGCAGGCTGTGGCCTGTGGGCTGCTAAAGTGCTAAGGCCTGGACGGACTTCAACACTCTCCGCCAGTTCATCATCAAACGACGTCGTTCAAGTCGTACGTCTTCTTCTTCTTCCTCTCAATCTAACTATATACAAGACCAGGAAATATAGAAAAGTGTTGGCTTTCTTTTCTGGGTGGGATGAGATTGTTGAGAATTTTGTGGGAATTGAGAAGAGGGGTGTTTTAAGAAATTGTGGGTGTTTCTCTTTCGCTCTTTCCTGCTTTCGTTTCTTTCATGAATAAAAAAAAAACGCATTTACTCTCTCTCTCTCCACCTGCTCACGGCGTTAGTTCTGCTCTTCAATGGAGTCAGAGGCGACTGTAGCGGCGACTACTCGAAGCTCTCTGGTATAGTGGCATTTTAATCTCCGACGTGCACCCTTAGAATCCGACATCGGGGGCAGCACCACCTTCATCTCCAGCGAAGACCTTGCAGCCGTGAGCTAACATGATCCCGATGAGATTGACGGCGGAGGCCAGACGGCGTTGATATGGATGACGGATGTTGTAGGGGAGTTCCTCGACGGACTTGACGAAATGCGCGGGAAAGAAGCCATCGTTGTCCTCGCTGGTGGGCCGCCGTGACGCCGCCTGACGCTGGAGTTCCGGTCGAGTCATCGTCGCTGGTATCCGGATCGAGAACTCTTCTGGAATGTCGATCTTCATTGATCCCTGGAGCCCAGATAAATAGTTTCAATCAACGGTTCAGATCAAACAATGGAGAGTAAACGCTCCAGATCGCACCTCTTAGAAATTAATTTTTAACAAATAATTTTTATTTTTTTAAGAATAATACATAAATAATTTTTAAAACTTTGAAACTTTTAAAAATCATAATAAATAACTTGGTTGTCCGCAAAACTTCACGAAAATTCTTAGAGACTCGTCATCATATGTACTCTAATATTGTTCCCAAACTTTTGTATTCATTAACGATCTAGCCATTCGAAGTGCGAAGTTAATAAAAATAAGAAAAAAAATCTTAGTCAATTGACCGAATGGATCGATGTCATTATTATGAAGGAATTCTCTGAATTTTGAACCCGAAGATTAAAATAATGTACTTGTTATATCTAACGGACAGTGTCTCAAGTGTACGATCCGATGACACCCTTGCTCTTTGAAGCTTGTAGTGAAAAAATATAGGGTTATTAAAGCTTAATCGGTTGACCAAGTGGATCCAAGTCATTACTATCACGGAATTGTCAGAATTTTGAACCCGAAGCCTAAAATAATGTACTTGTTATATCTAACAGACAGTGTCTCAAGTGTACGATCCGATGACACCCTTGCTCTTTGAAGCTTGTAGTGAAAAAATATAGGCTTATTAAAGCTTAATCGGTTACCTAGTGGATCCATGTCATTACTATCACGGAATTGTCTGAATTTTGAACCCGAAGCCTAAAATAATGTACTTGTTATAACTAACGGACGGTGTCTCAAGTGTACGATCCGATGACACCCTTGCTCTTTGAAGCTTGTAGTGAAAAAATATAGGGTTATTAAAGCTTAATCGGTTGACCGAGTGGATCAACGTCATTACTATCACGGAATTGTCTGAATTTTGAACCCGAAGCCTAAAATAGTGTACTTGTTATATCTAACGGACGGTGTCTCAAGTGTACGATCCGACGACACCCTTGCTCTTTGAAGCTTGTAGTGAAAAAATATAGGGTTATTAAAGCTTAATCGGTTGACCGAGTGGATCCACGTCATTACTATCCCGGAATTGTTTGAATTTTGAACCCGAAGCCTAAAATAATGTACTTGTTATATCTAACGGACGGTGTCTCAAGTGTACTATCCGATGACACCCTTGCTCTTTGAAGCTTGTAGTGAAAAAATATAGGCTTATTAAAGCTTAATCGGTTGACCGAGTGGATCCACGTCATTACTATCACGGAATTGTCTGAATTTTGAACCCGTAGCCTAAAATAATGTACTTGTTATATTTAACGGACGGTGTCTCAAGTGTACGATCCGATGACACCCTTGCTCTTTGAAGCTTGTAGTGAAAAAATATAGGGTTATTAAAGCTTAATCGGTTGACCGAGAGGATCCACGTCATTACTATCACGGAATTGTCTGAATTTTGAACCCGAAGTCTAAAATAATGTACTTGTTATATCTAAAGGACGGTGTCTCAAGTGTACAATCCGATGACACCCTTGCTCTTTGAAGCTTGTAGTGAAAAAATATAGGGTTATTAAAGCTTAATTGGTTGACCGAGTGGATCCACGTCATTACTATCACGGAATTGTTTGAATTTTGAACCCGAATCCTAAAATAATGTACTTGTTATATCTAACGGACGGTGTCTCAAGTGTACGATCCGATGACACCCTTTCTCTTTGAAGCTTGTAGTGAAAAAATATAAGGTTATTAAAGCTTAATCAGTTAACCGAGTGGATCCACGTCATTACTATCACGGAATTGTCTGAATTTTGAACCAGCAGCCAAAAATAATGTACTTGTTATATCTAACAGACAGTGTCTCAAGTGTGCGATCCGATAACACCCTTGCTCTTTGAAGCTTTGTAGTGAAAAAATATAGGGTTATTAAAGCTTAATCGGTTGACCGAGTGGATCCACGTGTACTTGTTATATCTAACGGACAGTGTCTCAAGTGTGCGATCCGATGACACCCTTGCTCTTTGAAGCTTGTAGTGAAAAAATATAGGGTTATTAAAGCTTAATCGGTTGACCGAGTGGATCCACGTCATTACTATCACGGAATTGTCTGAATTTTGAACCCGAAGCCTAAAATAATGTACTTGTTATATCTAACGGACAGTGTCTCAAGTGTACGATCCGATGACACCCTTGCTCTTTGAAGCTTGTAGTGAAAAAATATAGGCTTATTAAAGCTTAATCGGTTGACCGAGTGGATCAACATCAATACAAGGTGGAAAACGAATTTAAAGAAACCGACCGTCCGATAGGAAGATTGAAATGTTTTATGGTTATTGTTAATAATTCAGCCAATTTCGTATTATTTTCGACTTCAATCCGCTTGGACAACTATAATTACTTATATAAAGATATATTTATATATCAAATTTCTCAAAGAGTAACCCCTTCGAGAAAAATGGAAATGAGGCAACCGACCGTTGGATGAGAGTACTATTGGAATAATTTATGCATGTTATAAAAAATTTAGCCAATTTCGTCATAGTTTCGACTTCGATCCACTTAATCAACCGAAGTAACATATATAACCTCTTTATTGACGATGACATGACGACCATGAAACGTGCTATTTTGCGGACCGTAAGAAATATCAATGTTTAGATCGCACAAAATTCTTATATGCCTACTAATGTGGTCTAACTTGTTTAGTAGTTGTAACAAATATTTTACTAATGGGTTAATTTTTTTACATAATACCTATTAATACGCTATAAATAGATGAGTAATGTCAAATTTATCGATTTTCAATTTCGATTGTTTAGATCGCACGAAATCCTTATATGCCTATTTGTGCGGTTTAACTTGTTTATTAGTTGTATTGAAAAATGTTCCTTCCATGAGGAACAACGTGGAGGAAATAGACTTTATCAAAATCAGCCGTTAGATGTCATCACGATAAGAAGATATAATTATTGTCAAAATTTCAGCTATTTTCGAAGTTGTTTTGGTCTCGATCTACTGGGTCAACCCTAAACCCTAAATACCACATAAAACTAATGTGCTCATTACTGATCACTCATTTTTCGATCAGTCATCTCTCACACTCTCGTGGTTATGATCTACATCAACTGATATAAAAATTTCAGAAAGTTTATCCACTCATGGTTAAGCTCCCCTTAGGGAGTTATAAGTGTATAAGTGGTTGACTGCTTTATTTGATATCTAAATGATGACGGATCAAGTTAATTTTTTTACAAAATAATTACTAATATGCTATAATATATGGATAATGTCAAATTTATCAATTTCAGTTTCAATTGTTTAGATTGCACTACATCTTGTTTATTAGTTGTATTGAAAAATATACCTTCCATGAGGAACAATGTGGAGGAAATAGAATTTATTAAAATCTGCCGTTAGATGTCATCATGATAAGAAGATATAATTATGGTCAAAATTTGAGCTATTTTCGTCGTGGTTTGGGTCTCGATCTAGTAGGTCAACCATAAACCTTAAATACCACATAAAACTAATATGCTCATAACCGCTCACTCGTAACTTATTTTTGCGATATGTCAGCTCTCACGCTCTCATGGCTAGGAGTTATATCGACTAATATAATTTATGAAAAGTATATACCTTTCGTAAGCAACAATGTTTAGGGTATAACTAGCTTATTAGTTGTAATAAAAAGTATACCTTTCGTAAGCAACAATGTATAGAAAATATAATTTATGAAAATCGACCGTAGGATGTTATCATGATAAAAATAAATGGTTATGATCAAAATTTGAGCTATTTTCGTCGTGGTTTGGGTCTCGATCTAGTAGGTCAACCCTAAACCTTAAATATCACATAAAACTAATATGTTCATAACTGCTCACTCGTAATTTATTTTTTCGAATTGTCAGCTCTCACGCTCTCATGGCTAGGAGTTATTAGTGAAAAAATATAGGGTTATTAAGCCTTAACCGGTTGACTGAATGGATCGACGTCATTACTATTATGGAATTGTCTGAATTTTGAACCAGAAGTCTAAAATCATGTACTTGTCATATCTAACGGACGATATCTACTAATGTGGTCTCCGATGACACCCTTACTCTTTGCTGCTTGCAGTGAAAAAATATAGGGTTATTAAGCTGTAACCGGTTGACTGAGTGGATCGACGTCATTACTATTACAGAATTGTCTGAATTTTGAACCCCAAGCCTAAAAATAAATAAATAATATCAAATTTATCAATTTCCAATTAATTTTTTTTTCCACAGAGTAGACCGGCTAAATTCTATTTCTACCATCCTCAGGGTTTTGAAAGGTATATCTTTCCCAATTAGTGTCAGTGATGTTTTTGCTGAAAATTTAACCAGAGAGAAGCCCCGCCCATCACTAAAAGCAGACCGCCAAAATTCAAGAAAAGGCCGCCCAAAATTTGAATCAAAACTTAAAATTCTCAATTTTCGCGTCTCACCAAAACAGACACACCTAAAGGCTGAGGTCGCATCTCGCAAGCTTTCCCTTTTCTTCTCGTTGTCATCTCCTCTAGACGGAAGGCTTAGACGTAACCTGAGCTTAGACGAGTTTGAACAAATCCAAAGTTCCAAACCAGGTATCTCCCTTCCTCCTTCTTCCTTTCATTCCAATATTTGAAAGAAATTCCCCACCGGCATTTTTTCCCAGTTATACTAAATGAATCCAGTTCCATCTTTCCCATTCAAAATCCAAAAAGTAGTAATGCGTCCAGCTGCTTTTTGGGTGTGGTTTTGGAATTCAATCCTGTATCTGTTATGCTCGATTCTGTGTTTTGAGACATTTTAGGGAATGCTACAGTGCTTGCGTTTCTAAAAAGAAGAAGAGGTACGGCGGAAGGATTAGGATTTGGGTGTTTGATATTAGGTTGAATTGCTTAGATTTGGGAGCTCATTTTATCTGCTTTTATGTTTCTGAGCCATGTTTCTCAACAACCTGTTTCTTTACTTAAACTTACCAAATTGTTTGACTTGGTTCCTTTTATATCTGTTTGTTTGATGCAGAGAAGCAGGTGCCAAGTACCCCTTCATACCCAGCAAGATAATGTTGGCCTCAACAGTGTTTCGGTATAAAACCTTGTTTATTTTTTTATTTATTTTTTTCCCACATGGTTTTTAATTCCTGAGAGGCTGCATCCTGAATTTCATATTCAATTCCATAAATATTGCATTAAGTCAGAATGCCGTAAGATGATTTATACTACAAAATCTGAAAAATGGCAAGGATATAAGGACAATACTTGCAAAATTGGCCTTTGTAACTAATCTTGGCCAGGCATCATCATATTTCTTGTCCTGTTTAGTGTTTACATACTTGTGTTATCAGCGAGCCAATATGCTTCCATAGTTTGGATGGCTGGACTTTTTATTTCTAGAATATAGGTTCTCTGTCATTTTCATTTTTGAAGATAAGGAATAGGAAGAAAAGAATCCTAAAGTCTTGTGACTTGGTATTAATAGAAATGTGAATAGTTGACTAAAAGATGATCTCTACATCATTTCTAGCCACAGTTATTTAGTGCATTGCATACTGCCCATAAATTTGTATCAGGTTGGACTTTATGATTGTTTCTATTTTGCCAAAATGGAAAGGTGGCCCCAAGTAGGATTATACAATACTGTGGTCAAAATTAAGTGTTTGATCAGTCATGAGAAGTATTTCGAGATGGCTTTTTGTCTAGCAATCAACAGCAAGTAATGAATCAAGGATCTCTCACCAGAGTTGTGGCTGCAAGGAATGAGGTTGACCTAAAGATTAGAAAGAAGTACCAGAAGGAATAGTCACGTTTGGACATGAAATTGGGTGAACCTGGTCTAAGAGCTGGACTTAAGGATTGAGAATGTGTTATGATTGAATGATTGATGTATATTATGGTTTTGCTTGGTTTCTTCTGTTTTGTGGTTATGCTTCTTTGAGTGAAATTTATGACAATTACAGATTCATATTATGAATAAGTGGTTGCCTTCCCATACTTTGTACCACCAAACTTCTCTTGCTTTACCTTCTGTAGGTAAATTTGGACAGTGAGAACAAAGAGACAGAGTTGGTTGGCTATATATAAACTACTCAACTTTTACAAATCTGGGATGGACGTCACATTGTGGACTAAATTCTGATAATACTGTGCATCAAAGTTTTGATATTAAGATCAGACCACAACGCAACAATTAATGATGGATTACAACATATTGGCAGCAAGACTCTTCACACTTCTTAACGTCTTCCATATATAGAAGCCAAAATTTCACATTTCACCTGCTCCTGATCATTAGATATTTAAACAAGCACATCTGGTATTTTAGCTAGGAGTGTGCATATAGATCGAACAACAACAAATCTGCATATCATCCAGCCAGGAGGTCCTTTCTGATTTTTTTTTTGAATATGGGTTAGTGGAGTAGAATTTATGAGGCTTAACCACTTCGCAGATTGATCAGCATTAGGATTTGCAGGAATTGCAGCAACTGTTCTAACTGAGGAAACTCACTGTAAAAGGTAAAGAAAATTAGCAAGTTACGTACTTTTTCACACTGATGCAAGTCGTGCAACCCACTTGCAAAACTCTAGTGGAGCCCTGGTTGGTTTCTCCTAAAGTTTTAAAAATGCTTTGCAGGTTGCCGGTTTGCTTGAGTAAGTGGCTAGGATGATGCCACAAATACTGCCCAGCAACTGACGGTTAGAAATAGTGCTGACGTGCCCGAGCAACCCATCCTCGGAGCATGGTAGAATTTCCGTCGCATATCCTCTATTCATTTTCTACTTCCTAGCCAATAGAATGACACCTGAGCCGTGGGGCAAAATAGTAAATGACCATAACCGCACATAATAACAAACCCAGCCGTAAAGTTTCAAACCCTACAAGAGTACAAGCAACAAGGGGCTAGAGCACGTTGACTCAAACAAGCTAGGGGTTGGGCTTTTGTACTTGCAGCTTTGTGGAATGTTCCTTTAACTATGTAAAGGTTTCATTTTGGGTGCAGCTTTGGTATGGTCCTCTGCCCGGCCTGTTTGTAATTTTGCTGTTTTCAAAAAATTCAGGGAGAGGACAAAAAAAAAAAAAAAACGCAAGGCAAAACTGCCCGTCTTTCTTCTTTTAGACTGTCAAGACAAAAACCATTTGGTTATTGTTGAAAGCGCTCGTACATGGTTTGTGCATGTACGTTATTCATGTGATTGCACCTGACATTCCCATATAGTATTGGACTTAACAAACAGTAATAGCTATGGATTTGGTTAAATTTAATCCTAATGAGGTAAGGTAAGGTAATCCAAATCAAGAATAGAATCTATAACTTTCTTAGAAAAGGAACCCCGATAGTTTTGGCTATTGTCTTTATATATAATAATGTCAACATCCCAAACTTTATGTTCGGTACTATTATTTACAATCTTCGATCAGTTAGTTTTCAAGGCTGAAATCGTAAGTTATGGGAGGTGGTGATACTACCAGAAGAAAAGAAAGATCCAGTACAATGTCGCAGTCATTGTCCCTTGAAGTAGTACCACTGGACTCTGTTCATCACTCAAAAAGATCAAAAAGATCATCACCAGCATCAACAACAAGATCAAATTCAAAGTTGATGAATAACACTACTATTGATGATCTCCCTGATGTTGTATTGGTTGACATTCTCAGTCGACTTCCGTGCTTTGATTTTGTGTTAAAATGCAAGTCTGTGTGCAAACGTTGGAGCATTCTCATGTCGGACCCATACTTCATTGGCCGCTTTCTACTTCGACTCCAAAGCCGACATACGCCAATTCCACCACTTACTCTGATCAATCAAAACGGGGAGAACTTCCCTATGGCATTCAATCCTCTTTCACCGCTCAAGTTTCTAACTAGGATGTTCTTAAGACTCATGAGTTCCCTCTCTTTGAAAAAAGAGCCAGTTGTAGTAGGGGCGTGTAATGACCTAGTTTTGTGTTGCGCAAGTGAGTATTTTCAACGTGATTACTTCATCTGTAATCCATATACCACCCAATGGGTTGCTCTTCCTCCTGTCTCTCGAGTTATCCGTGACGTACCAGTTGGATTCATATGTGATCCCTACTATAATTATCATAAGAAAGACAGAGACGAAATGCATCAACCAAAAAGTACTATCATTCAAGACCAGTTGATTAATATTAACGTGGACTATAGGTGCATGGTAGTGAGAATTCTCCCTTATGATGACACATTTGAAGATGAACTTTCCTACAAATTCAAGGTGGAGATCTTCTCTTTCGAGATTGGTGAATGGAGAGAGTCAATTATCTCATTCCCACAAAGATTTAAACTTGATGATATCGATTCCAATGTTCACTTTGCTCACAATGAAATGCTGTATTGGTCGAGTATCTGGGGACATTATAACTTTCTGATTGGGTTGAACCCGTTCATGATCAGCGACGTCACTAATAACAACATCATTAGGACCAGTAGTACTAGCAATAGTAACTCCGGTGATAATCATCAATATTACTATAAATGTCGTTACATTGAACTCGTAGTTAAAGACGCTTATTATGATGAGTTATCTTACCTCCATAACTGGCAACGACAGGGCGTACTTGTGCACGGAGCCGGAGGGTGTCTGCAAATATGTCTCTTAGACGCTGAACATTCTGCATTCATTTGGGAATTGAAAAAAGAAGAAGATGATCTGATGATTGCGGCCGATGGAGCGGGAAAATTGCATGCGAAGCATCTTTTACTACCTTTGACCAAAGAAATGGAGCTGGCTTTAGACCCAAATAATGAAGGCTACTTATATGTAAGACTCAACGGATCCCTTTTTGAACTTATAAACCTTCGTAGAAGCTTGTTATGCGAGATGAACATGCCTGAAAGGGGTCGAATTATTAGTAACTATTGCTTCTTCCCATTAAAAGCGAAACCATGGTGGCCAACACCAGTTCCCAGACTACCTCACCCATCAGCTTGAAAATTGGCGTATCGATTTCTCATAATCCTCGGTAGAAAATCTCAGACAACCGATGGGTGTGGCGGTGAAAATGGTTTACTTTTATGTGTTTTGTGGCTGAGAAACATCTAGTCTTGTGTGGTTTAATGTGTTCCAGCAGCATCTCCAAGTCTTAGGATATAAGCCTAAGCATCTGCGTAATCTTTTTCAGATCAAAATAGAAAGCAGAAGAGCTACAGGGTCTGCATGCTCTTTGTTCATCATTTCTAAAGTTCTCATCTACATTTTTCTTCTTTACTTCAATATATGTTAAAAGAGTGATTGTAGGTAAGAGAGAGAAAGATTCCAACATCTTGTAAGTTGCATGTGAGGGATAACTTCAACTTGGAAGAAATCATGACTTCAGTTGGATTACAGTTTTACAATTAGGCCTTAATGAGAAGTTTATGTGGCCTTGATAACTATTTCGGGGATTGAAACTATTGTTAATCAAGGAGATGAACATTTTAGTACAGTTACAGATTTCATAAGGATTCTGATGTTAATTAGTATAACCAGTATGTGTTGTCTTGGAGTCAATGGGGATGAGACACTTTGATTAAGAGCCTTTTGGCATTTGATTTTACAACCTAAAGAAATAAAGTGGAACCTGATAAGGTTACTCCTATGTATTACATTCTCCATTGACTTGCATTATTGTGGTATGCCTTTGGGCAGAGCACGATCATAAAATCAAATGGTTTATGTGGTGCTCATTGAAGGTATGGTTTATGAGCATTCATGTCAAGGATAAGGTCGCTTGCATGTTGTGAAGTTCTTGAACTCCTGTGCACCAGATTTTTGTAGGGTGTACCTAAATAAGGTATGAGAATCGGAAACTTTATTTGAATTGAACCGACACAGTAATACATCCGTCAGTATCCGTATAATGGTATCAAGGAATGTGGTGCAGATGCTCTTCGTTTTGCTCTCATTGACTACACTGCACAGTCTGAAAATATAAATCTGGGCATCAAGAGGGTGGTGGGATATCGACACTGGTGCAACAAACTATGAAATGCAGTAAGGTTTGCTATTCTAACACTTGGGGACGGTTATGTTCCACCCTCAAATGCAATTAATCCAGAGGAGCTTCCTTTTATTTGTCAGTGGATACTCTCAGTACTAAACAAAACAATTGATAAGACTGTGTCCTCATTGGAGTCCTATAAGTTATCTGATGCAGCTAAGGTTGTATATAGTTGGTGGCAGTACCAGTTATGCGATATTTTTATTGAAGGTATCAAGCCTTTCCTTTCTTATAATGATCCAACAGCAGAGTTTGCGAAACACACGCTATGGTTATGTCTTGACAATGGCCTGAGGTTGCTTCATCCTTTTATGCCCTTCATCACAGAAGAGTTGTGGCAACGTCTTCATCTTCATGCAGCACCATCATCGATAATGATAAGTGAATATCCATCCATGGTAGATTGCTGGAAGAACGAAAAAGTAGAGAATGAGATGTATAATCTTGTTATGTTTGTTGTGAATGCTCTGCGTTCACTAGCAAAAGGAAGTCATCAACGGCGGCCAGGTATTGTGCTATCTCAGGTGAAAGAAGAGAGACAATTGATATCCACTCAATCTTGTTGTAAATATTAATGTGGCTATTCATGTAATAGCAATTAGTGTTGCGTGATATACGCCAATTAAGATTGATTGGTGATTAACAAAATATAATTAGCGATTGATTGATTATAATCAGACGAGTGATTGATGTAATCGTTAAATAGTTACCTTTCGTAAACCTGAGGTACTCCTATATAAACCTCATTGTGAGATGAATAAAATCACTCCATTTCTCATACTTCATTCTTGGTGTCTAAACTCTCCCTCTCTCAAATTCTTTTACTATCGTTTTACAACACGTTATCAGCACGAAGCTCTAACCCAAGCCATAGCCAGAGAAAAAAAACCCCCCCTGCTGCAGCCTGTTTGCACACCCCGAAACCTCTTGATCGGGACCTCAGATCAAAATATTTCCTTCATGAAAGTTGTTCATCTCTGCCTCTTCTATCTACCCTCCAAATTTCAGCCTTATTAGAGTCGTTTTGAGACCTGTACACCATTTGAAGTGTGAGCTGTCCAGAAAAGGCGAATAGCTCTTGGATTGGCTGAGAAGACAACCTTCTCAGTTCTGCACATATAAACTGAAGATTCATCAGCTCTTCATCAAGTAATGTTTCCAAATTCTAATTTTAATTCATGTTTTCAAACTTGATTATATGAACAATCACCATGATGCATGAACCCCCAAATTTACTTTATTAATTTATTTGGTTGATACATATATATCTGTCATATATATTTGTTCATGTTTTTGGATTTGATTGACATATACCATGACACATTGACATGTAGGATTCCTATTTAATATTACTATAATGCCAGAAGCGTTTATTCAAATCATTAATTGCCATAATAATGTGCATCATTTCCTGTTAATGCCGTATATTACGCTCATCACCATAATGATTTCATTATTGACTTTATGATATTTATTTACTTCATTACAATTTCTTAATGTTGTACATTAAGTTTATTGCCATAATGATTATGTAATATTTATGAGTCAGAAGCTCAAATCAAGCCCAAAGTCACAACAACAAATCAGAGCCAGAAGCTCAGGCCCAAGTTGCAAGGCCAGAATAGAAGCTCACTACATGTTGCCATGACAAAAGTTATGAATCTTCTCAAACTAGGCTCATCCAGTTGGATGCGATGTCTAGGCAAGGTTCAGATGAGGCCGTGTACTTAAGTGAGCCTCGCTCCACCTAAACCTCATCCTTCCTTACCTGGTCGTATTCAATTGGAGTTACCGAAAGGGTTGAGTAATAACTTTTCATTCCTTGGCAGACCAGTTTGAGCCCAGTAGGCCCACTCTCCCTCTGCAGGACCTAGCAGCCCAGCAGGCCTCACATACTCTTTGACTTACGCATGAAAGCCCGGGTCACAAGCTCGCAGACTAAGCCCGATAGGCTTCACTATCAAGCCCACTCCTTCTTTGGTCCAGCAGAATCAAAAATAAAAGGAAAAATGATTTCATATTGTAAATAGATTCACCATATTTAATATGTGTAATTAATTGCCAGAAGCATTTATTCACATAATTGTGTGATAATTAATCTGTTAAATTAGTAGCATGCAATTAATATCTCAATTGATTTGTGATTTTATTTATCCAAATTTGTGAGATTATTTCAATTTTCTCAATTCAATATTATTATGTTACTTGTCTAAATTTTCGCACTAGAATATATGTGTAGAAAATGCAGGTACCTAATGAACTAGAAGTTCTAAATGAACCAGTAGTTCATACATAAATCGAATTTATAGTTTCGATAATGCCATTTAAGAAACTTGAAGTTTCCTTCATAAATTCATCACACATGATAAAACCAGTAGATTTTACATGTCTAATCCGATTTTTCATACCATGTTATAGAACCTGAAGTTCTCATTACTTGCTTATGGACGATATTACCCAAAGCACTAATATTATTTGTTCCTTTCATATAAGAAATGTCAAATCTCAACATATTTGACTTTGTTGCTTTGGAGGTTTCCGGAAGAAACTATCTAAAGTGGACTCAAAATGTGAAAATTCATCTGACTACAAAGAAGATGAGATCAACAATCGATACTCATGACAATGTCGTCACTGATGCTTTTAAGGCAAGTGCCATAATGTTCATAAAGAAACATAAGAAGAAAGCACTCCAAATTGAGTATCCGATGAAGAGGATCCACAGACTCTTTGGGTCGCTCTGGAAGAGCACTTTCACCATCAGATGACCATTTCTTACTTGAAGCAAGACATGATTAGCAAGATATTGAACAAGCCCATCTGCCCAAAAGAATACAAGGAGAGTCACTTTATTAATTCTCAGAATTGATCACTATCTTGTTGCTCACTGAAATGAACAACAACCTCCTGTTGAGGAATGATCAAGCCAAGCCCATCGGTACCTGAGCAGCACTTTTGCTTGAAGGAATTGATGTTGCTCATCGCAAACCTAATCTCGAAAGGAGAGATTGTGACCATGGAAGGGACAAAGAGTCTGATCTTTTTAGACAAGTAAAGAGAGGTGGGCCCATAAATGGCCCATATAACCGGCCCAAAACATGGCCCCATGTTATAGTGCCCCTGCCTAACAAGCCAAAGTGGAAAGGAACACTGGTTCGGCCCGCCGCCACCAAAATTAGCATGATCTTTGTTATCGATATGGAGGAATTAACTGCTGGTCTCGCACCTGCTGTGCGATAGCCGAAGCAGTAGATGAGTATTACGCCAGTCGCGGAACTCGAAATACCAACTTTATTGACGGGTAATTTTCTATTGATTCCACACTAGAGATCATGGATTTTCAGGCAGTTACTGAACATACCGAGGATTAAAACTCGAAGACATGGGTACAATTGGTCCCTTGTGCCATATTTTCATCTTAATGAATGAAACATCTTCGGATTATTTTTGGTGATTTATGTTTTCAATCATTTTGGATTATGAAAATGTGGTTATGTTCGAATGTATTTAATTCAATAAACTTATTTATACATGTGATCCATTGAATTAAATAAATGAATAGACATATTCTGTGGGGAAGTTTGTTGTCTGGTTAAAAGTGCTATTACACACACCATACTCCCAGATCGGAGATGTTTTTCAAACTTATTGTCTATTCATACCTCTGTGACAACCGTATCAGGCCAATCCAACCTGATAGAGGGTTATGGCAAAACCCACAGTATGTTGTCCAATGGTACTGAACCTACCATTAATGAGGCCTTATAATCTCCACGTTCCAGAAGAACGTTATTGAGTGTTAAGGATATTCGAACCAACAGTTACCACGTTGAAACCACTGAGAAAAATGAGTGGAATAGCTTTGCATAACCTCTGAGTGTGCGGCCAGAAGCGTACATTGGAGAAATTGAAATCTGTTAGCTAGAAGCTAACTAATTCAAGCAACTACTTGCTATGGCATGACCGTTTGGGACATCCAGGTCACAGTATGATGCACCGTATCCTCAACTCATCGCAGGTGCATCCCCTTCTGAATAAGGGTCTTGTATATAATGACACACTATGCCATACCCATTAAGAAGATTTCATACTAGACCATCATATGCAAAGACTAGTACATACACCACCATTTTTCTGCACAGAATGCAAGGGAAATTTGTGGACATATCCAACCACCATGTGGACCAGTTAAATATTAATGGTTTTGGTTGATGTATCGACAAAGTGATCACATGTAACACTATTGTCCACAAGAAAACGCTGCTTTTGCTAAACTCTCCCCAGATCATGAAATTGAGGGTTCACCACTCGGATTATCCCATAAAGTCCATAAGACTTGATAATACCGGAGAGTTTACATCGAAGTCTTTCGATGATTATTGCATATCCTTTGGGATTGATGCTGAACATTTAGTTCCCTATGTTCACACCCAAGATGGTCTCGCAGATATAATCTTGGTAATGCGCACCAAGCTTCTAATTTCTGCATGGAGCTATGCAATCTTGCATGCAGCTACGTTGGTCCCGTTGAGGCCCACTGCTACCAACCTTACTCTGCGTTACAGCTGGTGACTGGGTACGAACCTGATGTTTCGCACTTACACGCATTTGGGTATGCAGTCCTCGTGCCAATTGTGCCGTCACAACGTACAAACTTGGGTCCTCAACAAAGGATGGGCATACATGTCGATTATGAATCCCATCCATTATGTGCTCTTTCGAGCCCTTGACAGGCGATCTCTTTACCGCTAGATTTGCGGATTGTCACTTTGATGAGACAGTCTTCCCGCCGTTAGGGGGAGATAAGAACGTTACTGTTCCTGATGAACGACGTGGAATACGTGGAATGTCCCCACTATGTCTCATCTTGATCCCCGAACCGTACAATGTGATAATGAAGTGCGGAGAATTCTAGATCTACAGAGTGTAGCCCAAAATATGCCAGACGCTTTCTTGATCTAGCTAAAGTGACGAGATCATATATACCTGCTGCAAATGTGCCTGCAAGGATAGACGTCCCTGTAGGATGTGTCGTCCCAGATGGACGAGGTACGACCATGGCGGCTAACCAGTCATATGTCTCTGCCCTGAAGTGAGGTAGACTATTAGGTTCGAATGATTCTTTTCCCTAGAAGAGGGTAAACTTGGCACAAACGAATCCTCTTGACATCGCAATCTCAAAACCGATCCATCTCATGAGATAAATCCGGATTGTGGGTCTGTCCTAGAAGAGACGATGTTGGGGGACGCTCCAACATTTGAACCCACTCCCGAGAATAGAGAAACTCGGTAAATTTAGTGAGATTTGGAATCGGGTTGAGATTATCATCGATGATATATTAGTATTTGCGGTGGCCACCGAAACTATAATATGCGATGACCTCGAACCTTGCTTTGTTGATCAGATTCAATGAAGAGACGACTGGCTAAAAAAGGAAATAAGCAATCCAGGTCAAATTAGATTCCTTGACAAAGAGAAAGGTGTTTGGACCTGTTGTTCCTACACCTCTCCATGTTAAACCCGTAGAATTTAAATGGGTATTTGTAAGGAAGCGTAATGAGAAAACGAGATTGTGATACACAAGGCTCGTCTAGTGGCGCAAAATTTTCTCAACGCCCTGTGATTGATTACGAGGAGGCGTATTCTCCCGTAATGGACGTCATAACGTTCCTACCTTATCAGTTTGGTAGTTTCCGAAAAACTGAATATGCAGCTTATGAATGTGGTCATAACTTATCTCTATGGGGATCACTATACAGAGATATACATGAAAGTTCCTGAAGGACTTATGATACCCGGTGCAAATAGTTCAAGACCACTGAACATGCTCTCCATTAGTTTTGAGGCGTTCACTTTATAGATTGAAAAAATCTAGACGGAGATGGTATAACCGTCTAAGTGAATATTTGATCGGGATGGGATATATGAATAATAAACTATGCCCATGCGTGTTTATTAAGGAAACAAGTTTCGGGTTTGCAATTGTGCGTCTATGTCAAAGACATGAATTTGATTGATATTCTTGAAGAAATCAAGGAAACCGCAAAACCCCTGAAGTCGGAATTTGAGATGAAAGGCCTTGGGAGAACAGATTATTGTCTCGACCTGGAGCTCGAGCACAGTGCAGATGAAAAATTTGGTCCATCAACCAAATTACAATCCAGAAGATGTTAAGACGCTTTAATGAGGATAAAAGCAAGCACACCCATGGTCGTCTGAAGTCTAAAGAGAACCGTATCGTTCTGCAAATGATAACGAAGAGATATTGGTGCCAGAAGTCCATATCTAAGTACAATAGGCGCATTATTGTACTTGGCTCAATGCCCTAGATAGGACATCTCATTCGATGTGAACTTGTTAGCTAGATATAGCTCTGCGCCAACACGCAGCCACTGGAATGGCATAAAAGACATTTTTCGCTACCTTAGAGGTAAGGCGGATATGGGCTTATTCTATCCCTACGCATCAAGGACTGGATCAAATCCCCTTGATCCTCAGAATGATGCTTGCCTTGTTGGATATGCTGATATAGACTATCTATCAGACCCGCACAAGGCACATTCCAAACTGGTTATGTCTTTACCATTGGGAATACTGCAATTTCTTAGAGGTCTACGAAATAGACACTTGTTGCTACCTCTTCGAATCATGCTGAGATACTAGCTCTTCACGAAGAAGTATGTGAATGTACATGGCTAAAAGCCGTTACAAAGCATGTTCGAAGCACATGTGGACTGCATTCCACCACTGATGAACCAACCATTATCTACGAGGATAATGCTGCTTACATAGAGCAGATAAAGACGAGTTTCATCAAAGGAGACAACACCAAACATATTGTACAAAGTTCTCCTTCAATTAGCAACAACAGGAGCATCAGAAGATTGAAGTTAAGCAGATTTGATTTGAAGACAATCGTGCAGACCTCTTCACCAAGTCACTACCAAAGTCTACATTCCAGAAGCATGTCCAAGGTATTGGTCTACGTAAACTATCTGAATTACCTAACATGTAATTTTCAGGGGGAGTCGAAATCAGGGGGAGTATCCTGAAGCATACTCGTTTGACCATCGTGTACTCTTTTTGTCCTTCGTCCAGGGTTATTTTGTCCCACTGGGTTTTGTTACCTGGAAAGGTTTTGATGAGGCACATCTTTAGCATGGTCACCCCACTTACTGCATCCAGAAGATGCTTTGATTCGACATATATATGCATTTGCTCATCTTTTTCCTTCGACCACGGGTTTCTCCCACTGGGTTTACCGGGCAAGGTTTTGGTGTAGCAAATCTAATGCATCCCTCTCGTAGACATACTACCTACTTATGGTGCTGATAAGAAGACTCCACCTATCTCTGAAGTTGTGATACTGCTACTCCACACTCAAGCGCGTTGTGCTCTTTTTCTCCTTCGACCAAGGTTGTTTTTTCCCACAGGGTTTTTATTACTTGGCAAGGTTTTTGACGAGGCAACTTAGAAGCGCATAGCAGGGGCAACACTATTGACATGGAATATCCAAGGGGGAGTGTTGTAAATATTAATGTGGCTATTCATGTAATAGCAATTAGTGTTGGGTGATATACGCCAATTAAGATTGATTGGTGATTAACAAAATATAATTAGCGATTGATTGATTATAATCAGACGAGTGATTGATGTAATCGTTAAATAGTTACCTTTCGTAAACCTGAGGTACTCCTATATAAACCTCATTGTGAGATGAATAAAATCACTCCATTTCTCATACTTCATTCTTGGTGTCTAAACTCTCCCTCTCTCAAATTCTTTTACTATCGTTTTACAACAAATCTGTCATTATTTCACAATTAACCAATGTGTGGCCGTTGGTGATAATGGATGAGAAGGATACTGCTCCAACTGGATGGGCAGTTTCAAAAACTAAAATTTTTTCTTTTTATCTAAATTAAGCTTGAAGGATTACTCAAGTGTTGATGTACTTCGTTTTGATTTCTGAGACTTCATAATTTTGTGTTTGTAAACATACAATATATATATGCTATGAGACTTCATATAAAGTTCATATATTTATCTGCTAGGTTTTCATTTCACCTGAGTTCTGTTATGATAATCATGATTCATGATATCGATCCCTTAGTTTTTCAAGTCCAATATTTAGTAATAATTGCTTACACAATATGCACAACTCGTATTAATGATCTTCTCTCTTGACTTAAGAAGCTAGAAAGAGGCAGCTTAATGGAATCAACCAGGTTGCTGTTCTTATGCACAATATACGATTGCCTTTAGATTCTTGGGCCTGCATTTGAAGTATGCATGAGCAATCATAGAGAGCTCATGTTATTAATTTGTACATCTCTACTCTCAGAACCGCCACATGCATGCATGCTCTTTCATTGAAATTGGAAAGTCCAAGAGTAGATGTATACTCTCGGATCATGCTGTGTTTGTTGATATGTCTCCACGATTTGGAAATACCGCACAGAAAAATCCAACTTGTGATTCATATCTTAAGAGAGGTATGATCATGCTGAAAGTTCCAATATATAAACATGGGCTTACTTTCTCCATCCCTGGTATGACATGTTTCTCCTCCGCCTAATATATCTGCTTATCTTCGTATGGATGATTTGGGATTCCCTTACCTTCGCCATGTTTAACTCTCTTTCTTGCATGGGTTGGTGTTGGGCTTGTTTTAACATTGGCTACTATATTTGCTACATTCCTTATACTGCAAACGCTGGTCGCTATTACTTGGACATGATGTTACAGGGGTTATTTGGTTTCATTACCAAGCTGGGTGCTGCTGGCTTCTCTTGGCAGATAGTGCAAGTTTTGTTTTTTCTTCCATTATTTTGCTTTGCAAGCTGTTTAATTATCTGGAAGTTGGGAAAATTTGAGGTTCTGCTTCAATTTTTTCACTTCCTTTTGTCTTTCTTTCTAACTTTTAGGGTAAGGTTTATGTCCCCCCTGTTGAAGGAATATCGATTTAGTGTGCCTTATCAAACTAGGAGTAGCAATAGGAGAGAAGGTTCTAGATTTCCCAATCCTACACGGATTGGTATTCCTTGTAATATTAGAACTAGTACTTTGTAATCCCTATATATAGGGCTCCTATTCTCAATAATATGATACAATTCTCTCTACAATTTCTCTCGAATCTCTTTTTCCTTAAACACGTTATCAGCACGACTCTAACCACAAAACAGAAAACCAAAACTCATTCACAAAGCAGCCCCTAGCCCGAGCTAGCCGAGCCTTCGCTGCAGCCCGGCGCCCGTGCGTTTGCAACCTTACACAGCAGCCCCTGCTGCCCCCTCCCTGCAGCCCTGCGTTCCAGCCTGCTGCCACCGAAGCATCCCTGCTGCGCAAACAAGCCAACGCACACCCACTGCATCTTTTTTCCCGTTCCTGTGCACATCCATCTACTTGTAAGCCTCGAAACGTCTAGTTCGGAAGCTCAGATCGAAAAACTTTCTTCATAAAAGTTGTTCGTCTCTGTCTCTTCCATCTAACCTCCGAATTTCAGCCTTATCGGAGTTATATTCAGATCTGTACACCAATCGAAGTACAAGCTGTTCAGAACAGAATCTGCTCCGAATTTTCAACAAGTAAGTTTTTAAATTAAAGTTCCTGTTTTCGAATTTTAATTCCTCCTTCTTTTTCTTCGGGGACTTGCAACCTCCCTTCTTCTACATCCCACCTTTCTTATAACGTGGGTTCGATTCTTGAAAAGCGGAATCGTGGGGATTCACGCAATTAACGAACTAAGAGCGTTCGTAAGACTTCGGACTAAGAGCGTCCGTAAGCATCGATTTATGACCATATAAACATCATTGTTTCGGTCTAATCCAATCATTCTTGGAAATCGATTTCTTGGTAGCATAGCTCGGAAATCTTATTATTTATTAGTTGTCGTGGAAGTTTTAACTCCGAAACTAATATATTTCTTCTTCTTGATTTCAGGATGTCGAAGCCAAAGCTTGACTTTCCTATCCTTGACTCAACTGGCTCGGAATATCATAGTTGGGTCACGGATGTTGAGAACCACCTCACTTCAAAAGGGATCCTACCCGTAATTCAAGCACCAAATCCCGACCTCTTATTTGAGCGTACGGCTACAAATAATGCCACCGCTCTCATCTTGATGAGACGCCACATGGATAAATCGCTCCGATTGGAGTACATGGCAATCAAGGATGCTAGGGAATTATGGGTTGCGCTAGAAGAGCGATTTGGTAATGTTCAGGATACCCTCCTCCCCGACTTGAAAGTTCAATGGGGCAATCTACGATTCGCCGACTTCAAGTCTGTAGCTGAATATAATTCAGAAGTTCTACGCCTCAAAACCATGTTGGGGTTCTGTGGACAACCTGTCACAGAGCAAGAACTAATTGAGAAAACTCTCTCCACCTTCCCCGTCTCAGCTATTTTGCTATCAAAGCAATATCAAACAGAATTCAACACTGGACGGATCACGAGATTTCATCAGCTAATTAATATCATGTCTGTAGCTGAAAAACATGATAATATCCTCGTGAAGAATTATAATTCAAGGCCTATAGGAACTAAGAGTGTTCAAGAGGCAAATTATAATCATGCACCCAAAGGAGGGCGCAAGGAGCGGAACCCTAAAAATAAGGGACACAATGGACGTTTCGGTCCATATAACCGCCCTACAAAGGAAGGTAATCGTCAGAATGAAGGATGAACACGTGGCAATACATGGCGACGTGGGAGAGGAGGCCGTGGGGCTCCAGGACGTGGAGGAACCACCCAAGGCCGTGGGAATGGCGCCAATTCTTCTAGGGGACGCCACCCAAGTGCAAATAATGCACCTCAATTAAGGGGAGGAAATCACAATGACATGTGTCATCGATGTGGATCAAGTGAACATTGGTTCAAGCAATGCAATGCAAGCAAGCAATTAGCTGCGCATTACAAGGCATATAGAGACTTTAGAGAGCATGAAGCCTATCTTGCCGAAGCAGAAGAAGATGGTGATGATGCCAATGTCAATCTCACCATAGCGGACTTCAAATCTGATAAAGAATTGCACAAATATGCTGCAGATTTTGATTAGTATAGTCCTTAGTTTTACTTCCAAGAATTATGTAATGGCAATATGCCTTAGTCAATAAATGACATCTTGTATTAATTCTATCTTATGTGGCGCATCGAATTAAGTATGATGTCTAGGACAGTAATTGAGATTAGTGGTACTTAAGAGAGCTTCGCTCCACCGACATCTCTCTCTACTTTCCTGGTCATATTTGATTGGAGTTACCAAACGGATAGAGTGACTATGATTTGTCTATGATTTGATTTTATGTTGGATTAGATTTTGGTCAAGAAACTTTGATGTAATCATTGGCTATTATTAATAAAGTATCGATATATTTTAATTCAATGTCTTGGACATATTTTAATTCCGAACTTTATTATTTTTCAGTATGTTTCCCGAAGAGCTAGAATGCCTCGTGGATAGTGCTACTACACATACCATCCTTCGAAATAGACAATTATTTCTATGGATGACTCCATCTCGATCTTCCGTGACTACGATGGCTGGATCATCTCAATTGATTCATGGTAGAGGACCAGCCCAATTTATGTTGCCAAATGGCACAATTTTAAATGTCACCGAAGCTCTTTATGCTCCAAGGGCAGGAAGAACCCTATTGAGTTTTAAAGATATAAGAGCCAATGGTTTTCATGCGGAAACGCATTGTGAGAATGGACAAGAGTTCCTTTGCATTACCTCTAATGACTACGGACATAAAAGAGTCTTAGAGAAACTTATGTGTCGATCTAGTGGGTTGTATGCAACCACTATACGCATAATTGAATCCAATCATGTTATGAGAGATGATTTATGGGATTCTGACACATATAGGCTTTGGCACGACCGTTTGGGACATCCAGGTCGTGATATGATGATCCGTATATTAAAGACTTCACACGGACATCCATTTTTCAGAACGAAAAGAAGTAAATTGATAGCTCTCTTAGAAGCTATTGATTTTCCTTATTCTCCTGCATATATGTCAATTGTAATATAGGGAAATAAGGGTCTCCCACAGAGGATTAAGTTAAACTAAAGGCTTCAACAAAAGTCACAAAACGTGACTGCAGCTCCTACTGAACCGCAGTTGAAAAACAAACTAAAAACCTAACTAAAACAACCCAGAAAAATACGAAAATTTACAGAAGTATACTAGACACGTAAAGAGTCTAGCACACAAAATTTGGTGAATTTTGGAGTTGATTTACTATGGAAATAAAATACAGAAAAACAGAGAACAGAAAGAAAACAAAACTGAAGCAGATTTAAAGTTGATTGATATCAAGATAATGAAACTAGCTAGGAAGGAAGCATCCACCCCTAACAATCACACACAACACACTTTGTCCAATTTATCACCAATTAACTTAGTTGAAGATGCTCAGATTGGCTCGGTACGCTTGAACACAACCTATTACTCTTTCTTACTTTGTACGCTAGGCAGGAAGTGCTCTACACCTAGACTATTCCCAAGCAATGCAACCTAAAGGTACGTTTATTAGATTAAACATGCAGAGATCATTAAGTTTGAAAAGAGTTTGAGCAATCACTAGGCATCGCAAATAACTTAGAGCCTTGCTAAACCTAGGGTTTTGTTTACTTGCTAGTGAAAACTACCAATTACTTCTCTAGATAATTTGAGGAATCCAACTATTGATCCAGGCATCAAACAATCAAAGTATTAGAACCCTAGCATGCATACTAAGTAGTACTCCAAAGTATACAAACATAGAATTCATCAATGAGAAATCGGTAAACAAAACCTCAACTTTATTAATTGAAAACAAACCAAAAATCAAAGCATGTTATGGATCATGTCTAGGGGCTTCAACAGCTCCCTAGCTACTGGAAATTTAGTTACACATAATTGGAATCAAAAACACAAAGGAGTTCATGAAAAAGGAAGACAACAAAAATCAGAAATTGGGGAAAATACGATCAACGATCGATCTTTGAGAAGCAGTGATCGATCGTCTCTGGTGTGATTTTGCAGTCTTGCTTCTTCTTCTTCTTCTTTGGTGTGTCTCTGGTTCTTTTTATGTGATATCTTCTGTATGTGGTTGGTTCTCCTCTTTAAAATGTGGAAGGAGGCTCTTTTATATAGGAGTTGCAAGTTCAAGGGCACTCTTGCAATTAGACCAAGTTTGTTTACTTGTTCTATTTGAATTTCTCTTCTTAGGCTGAATTCTTTGACTTGTAGATCCTTTACAGCTGATATAAAGCATGCTAACAGCTCATATAAAACGTATATAACTCAGCAAAGGATCCCCAAGAAGCCTCAAAACAATCTGCCAAGAGATAAGGAAGGTGACTCACTTATCTACCTCACTTAGGATTGCCTTTTTAGCCCTTCTTTTAACTAGGTTTCATTTCAGCTTTGAATGTGATTTTCAGCAAGATAACAACCTTGATGATGACCTTTAAGAATGTGCAAAATTCTTCTAAATATCCCCTCAACTTCTTGCCCAAAAGCAGCCTTGAAAAGCCTTCAAGATAAGGTCTGTCAGAAATTTCCAGATTTTCCTTATCTTCTTGTCAAATTTATGGGCTTGTACACCGACCTTGTAGCTATCTTTCTGAACGTTTCTTAGGGCTATAATTCCCTATGGAATCATTTATTGACGTCCAAACAATAACCTTCCAAAAGACTTTCCAAGAAAGTCTCCAAAAGACAGCTCCAATATGCTTCATAGATAAGACTGAAGGTGGAAAGCTGATCAGGATGCCTATTTTGCAACGTTTCAGACTTCATCCTTGACTATTATGATCACTTGATTAGGCTTTATTGTAGTGAAATATCTGGTTTTCAAATGTAGTCAAGAATTGCTTCCATGGTGCACTCAAAATATCTTCAAAATGGGGTCCAAATACAGAAGAAAATAAGGCAGATTCCAGTTTTCATATTTTGCTTCTCAGCAACTGTTTTGCACGAATGTTTCCATAAGCTTCCCTTATTGTTTCTGACCACATAAATGGTTGTCCTTCATCTTTTGCATCACTATTATATATCTGAGCCTTAACGTTCCACAATTGAGCTCCTATTTTTCCATGGTTGATCCACAAACCTCCTAAGAAAATAACAAAGTTAGTTTGATATTTTTAACGAAATAACTAAGCAAAAGTGTAAAGGATTAAACTATAAATTCGTCGCATTTTATGCTCCTATCAAATTCCCCCACACTTAGCTTTTGCTAGTCCCTTAGCAAAATCAAAACTAACAAGACCAAACAAAGACTTGACAAAAAGCAAGTAAATGACTCTACTGCTCCGAACTGTTGTCTCAGAGATATCAAACTCATGGCTTTCACGTTAAACACTTAATCACATAGATAATTCCAAGGTTAATAAACATGTGACACTCATATGACTAAGTAAGATATGGAGAACTTAAGTTATACAGTGAATGATAGCGTGATTCGAACAAGTCCAATCCAAACTCACAAGCATACTCTCAATTTTTCTCTCAAAACGGCTATGCTTAAAAGCTTCACACTCAAGTATATGCAAGAGAACAAATAGTAAGGCAACAAACAGCTTGTATATTTCATCAATAAAAGCATTTTGTGAAGAATTTTAAAGACCTCAAGAAATGATTAAGTGCACAAATGGACCTAAACCATAAGCTCGACTTTGTAACTGACTCCACTAACCAAAGGCTGCCCATCTCAAGGATCAAGTAAGGACTTGAAACGGGTTGTAATAGGGCTAAGCTAGGGTTTTTCGAAATGAAGATTAAGGATACAAAAATCCTAAGGACCTAGCAGAGCATATATGGACCACACTATGTCACCATTTTTATTGGCCAATTATCTTTGTTTTGGACCCAACTTTCACTCTAACCAACATGGGAATGGACAAAGGCCTAATTTTCAACTTTGAGCCTTCTACAAATTTGAAAGTCCAAAACCTCACTTCAACAACTTCCCAAGAGTTTTCTTTTCAATTTTTCTTCTCTTTTGACATTTTTCTTTCTTTCCTTTTTTTTTTTCTTCTTCTTGGGTTTCCCGACCCCACACTTGTCTTTCATCGTCACCCCTACACATTATGTCATGCTCTACTAAGTCCCTAGCACAAGGGTAGAGATATCTTGTACTAAGCTCAAGGTAGGGTAGTGAGGGTGATGAAACAAAGGTTTTCAACGTAGGCTCAAAGGGGGTTCATTCTAAGGAGTCCCACGACGGGCACTATTGGGGACACATGCTTGTTTGGCTATGGTGGTTACCCTAATGCCTTCTATCCTATCCAAGATCAGGGCAATTTATGGCATACAAGTTTTGACAGTCACAAAAGTCGAGTTCTAGTATTCTCTAGTCCATTAAGATCTATGGCACATGATCATTGGATTTTCAAAGAATGATGAGGTCTTGCAAAATACAGCCATTAAATTCTGAATTTATCAATAAGCACTCGAAAAGAAAGTATTTTAGCTTAACAGCTCACTTAGGGTTAATTGAATTAGACTTAATCCTAGCATGCTTTATGAACCAAGTTACAATCCTATCTCAAATCTTCATACAAGTATCACAATGTCGATTAACCACAAAATTCAATTAAGTCCTTTTTCAATTGTGAAAACCTTCAGCCATGAATTCAGAGACATGTTCATCCTCGACGTTAGGAGCATCCTAAGACTCAAAGAAACAAATGACTCGAAACATAAAAAAAAATTTTTTTTTTTTTTTTTTTATTTGACTACAAAAACTAACTACTAAAAACATAATAAAGCAATAATCCTTCCCCCATACTTAATTCATGCATTGTCCTCAATGTATAAACAAATATAAAGCATGCAAAGCATAAATCAATCATAGAAAAGAAAGTTAACGCAACGAAACCTTAAAACAACTTAAAATTCATGAAAAAAAAAAATAAAATAAAATAAAATAAAAGAGAAGGAAGAGTTCAAGAAAGCAAATCTGCGTTTGATGGCTCCTCCAAAGCTACGGTTTAAATGGGTTGCCTCCCATAGAGCGCTTGTTTTAACGTCTTTTCAGCCGGACGGTACCACCAACAATTAGGCAAAGGTGAAGAAGCCTCCTTTCGAAGACTTCGCAAGAAATTTCGCCGTTTTCTTCATGAATGATTTCTTATTTGGATCAGGTGGATATGGGGGATCACCACTTGAAGTTCTCTTCAATGGAGGCTCAGTGAAACCACTTGAGGAAGGTGATTTGGTCGGAAGATATTCCTTGCTTGGCTTAAAATCCCCATGAAGCGACCTATCATCAATTCTTACATTCTCTATATTAGTTAAAGGAACAAAATCATTATAGAATGTAGACTTACCTTCATGACATGGAAGTACATGTTGAGCAGCTATGGTTTCATTAAAGTTCTTATGCATGGTTATCGCCACCTCCTCTTCCTTGACAATAGGTGGAGAATGACCATTACTTGCCATTGCTAACAACTCCAAATTGCCGGGATCCCATGCCTTGACTTTAGGTGATTCCCAAGTGCTAAGGAATCGAACATCTTCTCTTATCCGCCCACCATCACCTAAAAGATCTTGCTCATTAATTTGAGGACTCAAGGTGTCAAACACCTTGAACGTCACTGTCTCCCCAAAAACCTCCATACTCAAAGTGCCTCTGAACACATCAATGTTGGTGTGAGCTGTGGCCATGAATGGGCGCCCCAAAATCAATGGTAATGATATAGGCATAGGCACTTCCTCCATCTTAAGAACAAAGAAGTCTGCAGGCAAAATTAATCCATCCACACGTACTAGTACATCTTCAAGTACTCCCATAGGAAAGACTGTTGAGCGATCTGCTAGTTCAAGGATCACCATCGTCTTCTTTAGCCCACCTAGTTTAAGAGTTGAAAACACAGAATATGGCATTAAATTAATCGAAGCTCCTAAATCTAGTAAAGCATGATCAAACCTCTGTGCACCAATGGTGCATGGAATCGTAAAGCGTCCAGGATCCTTAAGCTTTGGTGGAAGCTTTCGTTGAAGAACAGCAGAGACTTCTTCACTAAGGGCCACAATTTCATTCCCTTTGAATTTTCTCTTTTTGGTGCATATCTCCTTAAGGAATTTTGCATACTGAGGTATTTGCTGGATGGCATCTAAAAGAGGGATGTTCACTTGGACTTTACGGAAAGTTTCCAGAACATCCTTCTCGTCTTGATCTTTCTTAGAGCTCATGAACCTGCGAGGAAAAGGAATACATGAAGTAACCAACTTATGAGGAGTAGGATCTTTTACCTTTGGAGGAGAAAAAGCATGAACATTCTGATCAGCCCCAAAACGATTAATTTTCTCTTCCTCCTGCATATTTCTTTGCTCCTCCCCACTCTTCCCTTCTTGACCTTTCATGGGTGCCCTTTGATGCGAAGAAGCTTTTTCCAATTGTGTACCACTCCTTAAAGTGATTACATTGAGCTCAGCCATACGTCCATCCTTAGGATTTTGAATTGTTGTGCTAGGGAGGGTGCCAGGAAGTCTAGTGTGCATGTCTGTTGCAAGTTGCCCAACCTGCCTTTCCAAGTTCTTGATAGATTGACCATGCTCCTTGAGTTGAGATCTTGTTTCTTGGATGAAGACATTGGTGTTTATGGTCATCTCCTTGACGAGTTCTTCCAAAGACTTGCTTGAGGTTTGTTGAGGGGGAGCTTGTTGATAAATTTGCTGCCTAGCCCCTTGTTGGAATCCAGGTGGTCCATTGTAGACACCTTGTGTAGGTCGAACCACGTTGTCATTGCTGCTCCAACGGAAGTTAGGGTGATCCTTCCATCCCGGATTGTACGTGTTCGAGTAAGGGTCGTATTTAGGCCTTTGTTGCCCCATATAATTCACCTGTTCCTCAGACAAAGAAGACAAAGGACATTTATCAGTAGTATGATCAGAATAGGAACAAATAGAACATACCTGAGGTTTTGCCTTAATGCCATTGCCCAAGGCATTCATTAGCATGTCGATCTTTCTTTCCACAGCCACCATTTGATTCCTTGAATCAACTTCATACACTCCACGTCCTCTTGTACGTTTATCTCTTGTGTAGAATTGTCTATTGTTGTCGGCCAAATCATCAATCAGATTATATGCCTCTTGACCTGTTTTATTCATGAAAGTACCTCCACATGCAGAATCAACACTGCCCCTATTAGCTATGTCCAATCCATCATAGAAAAATTGGACAAGGTCATTCAGACTGAAGTTGTGATGGGGACACTTCCTCTGCAACTCTTGAAATTCCTCCCATGCATCATATAGTGTATCTCCATCCTTTTGAGTGAAGTTCTGAATCTCTCTCCTTAATCGTTTGGTCAATTGAGCGGGGAAGTATTGTTTCAAAAACTTCTTCACCATTTCATCCCAAGTTGTGATGATACCTGCAGGTAACGAGTACAACCAACGTTTTGCATCATCTTTTAAAGAAAAGGGAAATAGAAGTAACCTGAGTCCTTCTGGTTGGATGTTCTGAATGGTTTGCAGCTTGCAAATATCCAAGAATTCTCTAATGTGAACATTAGGATCCTCAGATGGAGTGCCCGTGTACTTAGGCAACGAGTTAAGGAGTTGCACAGGAATGGAAAAGGCCTGATTGCCAGGTGGTGTGTAAGCTATGCATGAGGGGGATTCCGAAGCTGTCGGAACAAAAGCATCCTTTAATGCCATGTCGAGTCTTGGGGGTTTCTCTTCGTCCTCGTGAATTGATTGTTCAGGTGAGTTTGGTGGAGTTTTCCCGTGCTCCTCCCCTTGTGAGGAAGTAGAACCCGCCGTTGTGTCGTTAATTGGCAAACTAGTTTCCTTCGTTTGTTTCCTATTCGACCTGCAAGTGCGTTCTATCTCAGAATCTAAGGGGGCAAGATTTCCTTGAGCAGTTCTACGAGTAAACATACACCTGAAAACACAAACAAAGAAAAACTAAGTAAGAAACTAAAACAAAAAGCAATTTAAACAAACTAGTAGAAGCAATTAGAATAAAAGTAATCCCCGGCAGCACGGCGCCAAAAATTGATAGCTCTCTTAGAAGCTATTGATTTTCCTTATTCTCCTGCATATATGTCAATTGTAATATAGGGAAATAAGGGTCTCCCACAGAGGATTAAGTTAAACTAAAGGCTTCAACAAAAGTCACAAAACGTGACTGCAGCTCCTACTGAACCGCAGTTGAAAAACAAACTAAAAACCTAACTAAAACAACCCAGAAAAATACGAAAATTTACAGAAGTATACTAGACACGTAAAGAGTCTAGCACACAAAATTTGGTGAATTTTGGAGTTGATTTACTATGGAAATAAAATACAGAAAAACAGAGAACAGAAAGAAAACAAAACTGAAGCAGATTTAAAGTTGATTGATATCAAGATAATGAAACTAGCTAGGAAGGAAGCATCCACCCCTAACAATCACACACAACACACTTTGTCCAATTTATCACCAATTAACTTAGTTGAAGATGCTCAGATTGGCTCGGTACGCTTGAACACAACCTATTACTCTTTCTTACTTTGTACGCTAGGCAGGAAGTGCTCTACACCTAGACTATTCCCAAGCAATGCAACCTAAAGGTACGTTTATTAGATTAAACATGCAGAGATCATTAAGTTTGAAAAGAGTTTGAGCAATCACTAGGCATCGCAAATAACTTAGAGCCTTGCTAAACCTAGGGTTTTGTTTACTTGCTAGTGAAAACTACCAATTACTTCTCTAGATAATTTGAGGAATCCAACTATTGATCCAGGCATCAAACAATCAAAGTATTAGAACCCTAGCATGCATACTAAGTAGTACTCCAAAGTATACAAACATAGAATTCATCAATGAGAAATCGGTAAACAAAACCTCAACTTTATTAATTGAAAACAAACCAAAAATCAAAGCATGTTATGGATCATGTCTAGGGGCTTCAACAGCTCCCTAGCTACTGGAAATTTAGTTACACATAATTGGAATCAAAAACACAAAGGAGTTCATGAAAAAGGAAGACAACAAAAATCAGAAATTGGGGAAAATACGATCAACGATCGATCTTTGAGAAGCAGTGATCGATCGTCTCTGGTGTGATTTTGCAGTCTTGCTTCTTCTTCTTCTTCTTTGGTGTGTCTCTGGTTCTTTTTATGTGATATCTTCTGTATGTGGTTGGTTCTCCTCTTTAAAATGTGGAAGGAGGCTCTTTTATATAGGAGTTGCAAGTTCAAGGGCACTCTTGCAATTAGACCAAGTTTGTTTACTTGTTCTATTTGAATTTCTCTTCTTAGGCTGAATTCTTTGACTTGTAGATCCTTTACAGCTGATATAAAGCATGCTAACAGCTCATATAAAACGTATATAACTCAGCAAAGGATCCCCAAGAAGCCTCAAAACAATCTGCCAAGAGATAAGGAAGGTGACTCACTTATCTACCTCACTTAGGATTGCCTTTTTAGCCCTTCTTTTAACTAGGTTTCATTTCAGCTTTGAATGTGATTTTCAGCAAGATAACAACCTTGATGATGACCTTTAAGAATGTGCAAAATTCTTCTAAATATCCCCTCAACTTCTTGCCCAAAAGCAGCCTTGAAAAGCCTTCAAGATAAGGTCTGTCAGAAATTTCCAGATTTTCCTTATCTTCTTGTCAAATTTATGGGCTTGTACACCGACCTTGTAGCTATCTTTCTGAACGTTTCTTAGGGCTATAATTCCCTATGGAATCATTTATTGACGTCCAAACAATAACCTTCCAAAAGACTTTCCAAGAAAGTCTCCAAAAGACAGCTCCAATATGCTTCATAGATAAGACTGACGGTGGAAAGCTGATCAGGATGCCTATTTTGTTCAACGTTTCTGACTTCATCCTTGACTGTTATGATCACTTGATTAGGCTTTATTGTAGTGAAATATCTGGTTTTCAAATGTAGTCAAGAATTGCTTCCATGGTGCACTCAAAATATCTTCAAAATGGGGTCCAAATACAGAAGAAAATAAGGCAGATTCCAGTTTTCATATTTTGCTTCTCAGCAACTGTTTTGCACGAATGTTTCCATAAGCTTCCCTTATTGTTTCTGACCACATAAATGGTTGTCCTTCATCTTTTGCATCACTATTATATATCTGAGCCTTAACGTTCCACAATTGAGCTCCTATTTTTCCATGGTTGATCCACAAACCTCCTAAGAAAATAACAAAGTTAGTTTGATATTTTTAACGAAATAACTAAGCAAAAGTGTAAAGGATTAAACTATAAATTCGTCGCATTTTATGCTCCTATCATAAATCTCGACATTTGGATCAAGGAGGAGCACCTGCGCCTCATGGTGCCTTTCCCCTTCAAGTTCGGCCATCACAAGCCGACGCCGCCATCCCTCTGCGGCCCAAGGGTGGCTTTGACGCCACCTCTACTCCCCTGACTCCAATTTCTACTTCTCAAATCCATTGTGACTTCGTGGCTCAACCAGAATCCTCATTTTCTAAAGCCCATTATTCGTTCTGCAAAGCTTGCTCTTTAGCAAAATTAGGATCAAGACCATCCTATGCAAAGGACACTAAAGAAAATATACCATTCTTGCAAAGAATCCAAGGTGATATTTGTGGACCTATTCAACCACCATGCGGACCATTTAGATATTTTATGGTGTTGGTTGATGCATCGACACGCTGGTCACATGTCATGCTATTGTCCACTAGGAACGCTGCATTTGCTAAACTCCTAGCACAGATTATTAAGTTGAGGGCTCACCACCCCTGATCATCCTATTAAGTCTATAAGATTAGACAATGCTGGAGAGTTTACATCAAAAACTTTTGATGATTATTGCATGTCCATTGGGATTGAGGTTGAACATCCAGTTCCTCATGTTCACACCCAAAATGGTCTCGCAGAAGCCGCCATTAAACGACTACAAATGGTCGCTAGGGCATTGGTAATGCGCACCAATCTCCCTATTTCTGCTTGGGGCTATGCAATTTTGTATGCAGCTGTGCTTATTCGTCTGAGGCCCACTGCCACTCAACCCTTTTCTGCGTCCCAGATGGTGACTGGATATGAGCCTAATGTCTCACACTTACGCATATTTGGGTGTACAGTATATGTGCCTATTGCGCCGCCACAGCGCACCAAAATGGGTCCTCAACGACGATTAGGCATTTATGTTGGATATGATTCTCCAACCATTGTCCGCTATTTAGAACCCTTGACAGGCGATCTCTTTACCGCAAGATTTGCGGATTGTCACTTCGATGAGACAGTCTTCCCGTCGTTAGGGGGAGATAAGAACATAAATGTTCAACAGGAACGACAGGAATTGTCGTGGTCTGTCCCCACTCTGTCTCATCTTGATCCCCAAACCGCACAGTCCGAAATTGAAGTGTGGAGAATTCTCGATCTTCAGAATGTAGCAGAATCGATGCCTGATGCGTTTTCTGATATCGCTAAAGTGACGAGATCACACATACCTACTGCAAATGTGCCTGCAAGGATTGATGTCCCTAAAATTAGAGGACATGACGCCACCTCAAGGGCACTTGAGCATGGCGCCAACGTCCACAGTGGTAGTGACATTGTGGCTAGGCCCACGGCTCCTGCCAGGAAGCGCGGGAGACCAATAGGTTTGATGGATTCTCGCCCAAGAAAGAAAGCGAGTTTGGCACAAAATAATTCATTAATCATCGATGTAAATAATCCATCTCATGAGAACATTCCGGATTATGGTTATGTCCAAGAGACATCATTGGGGGATGCTCCAATGTCAGAACCAACTCCAGAGAATAGAGAGATCTCCATGAATTACACTAGTGTACATGAGATGATGGATAGAAATTCTATGGCAATTGATGATGCATTTTCATATCATGTTGCAAAAGGAATCATAGAATATGATGATATCGAACCTCGCTCTGTCGAAGAATGTCAACGAAGAGCGGATTGGCCTAAATGGAAAGATGCGATCCAGGCTGAATTGGATTCACTAGCAAAGAGACAGGTATTTGGGCCTATAACGCAGACACCCCCAAATGTAAAACCTGTTGGCCATAAATGGGTCTTTGTTAGAAAGCGTAATGAGAAAAATGAGGTGGTTAGATATAAAGCTCGCCTCATGGCGCAAGGTTTCTCACAACGCCCTGGAATCGACTACGAGGAGACATATTCTCCCGTAATGGACGTTATAACGTTCCGCTACCTTGTCAGTTTGGTAGTTTCCGAAAAACTTGACATGCAGCTTATGGATGTGGTTACAGCATATCTCTATGGGGATCTAGATTCAGAGATATATATGAAGGTTCCAGATGGACTTCAATTACCCAAATCAAGTGGCTCTAAACCACGGAGCGCGTTTTCAATAAAATTAAAACGCTCACTATATGGATTAAAACAATCCGGACGGATGTGGTATAACCGTCTAAGTGACTACTTGATTGGAAAGGGATATATTAATAATGAAATATGCCTATGCGTGTTCATTAAAAGAACAAGTTCCGGATTTGCAATCGTAGCAGTTTATGTCGATGACATGAACCTAATTGGAACTCTAGATGAGTTGAAGGAAACTGCTAAATACTTGAAATCCGAATTTGAGATGAAAGATCTTGGGAAAACACGGTTTTGTCTCGGTTTAGAACTCAAGCACCGTAGTGATGGCTTTTTGATCCATCAGTCTGCATATACTCAGAAAATCTTAAGGCGCTTTAATGAAGATAAAGCAAAGCCTGTGAGTACTCCCATGATCGGTCGTAGTCTTGAACCAGGAAAAGATCCGTTTCGTCCAAAGGATGAGGACGAAGAGCTATTAGAGGCAGAAGTGCCCTATTTAAGTGCAATAGGCGCATTATTGTACTTAGCTCAATGTACAAGACCAGACATCTCATTCGCAGTGAACTTGTTAGCTAGACATAGCTCTGCGCCAACACGTCGCCATTGGATTGGTGTAAAGACAATCTTTCGATACCTAAGAGGTACGATTGATATGGGCCTATTTTATCCCTACAGAGAGAAAAGGAATGACGGAAGAATGGGATCGGAACCCATTAGGCATGGAGCCACCGTCCACCATGACAAGGTGGCCGGCCATGTTACCGCTAACGCCGACACCACCACAAGGGGTGGCCGGCCTCACCCTATCCCCCTTCATCAAAACGACAATGATGTCTTGATGGGTTTTGCTGATGCAGGGTACCTCTCTGACCCTCACAAAGGTCGCTCCCAAACGGGTTATGTCTTTACCATGGGAAGCACTACGATATCTTGGAGGTCTACGAAACAGACCCTTGTTGCTACTTCCTCAAATCATGCAGAGATTATTGCTCTACATGAAGTCGTGCATGAATGCATATGGCTAAGGTCTGTAATTAGACATATTCAAGGAAGTTGTGGTTTGAAGTCTACCACAGATGAACCTACATGCATTTATGAGCATAATGCAGCTTGTATTGAGAAAATGAAGTTAGGTTTCATCAAGGGTGACAACACCAAGCATATCTCGCCTAAATTCTTTTATAATCAGCAACAACAAGCACTTCTAAATATTGAAGTGAATCAAATCCGATCAGAGGATAATGTAGCGGACTTATTCACTAAGTCGTTACCTAAATCCACCTTCGAGAAACATGTAAGGAGCATCGGATTGAGAAAGTTATCTGAACTCCCACGATTGTAGCAATCAGGGGGAGATATCGACATCAGGGGGAGTTATGATGTCTACATGTTCGATCTCGAAGAGTGAAGGACGTGTTGTGCTCTTTTTGTCCTTCGACCAGGGTTATTTTTGTCCCACAGGGTTTTTGTTACCTGGCAAGGTTTTTAACGAGGCAACGGATGAAGCGTCACCACCAAGTTTGAGCGGCACAAGGGGGAGTGTTGAAGGAATATTGATTTAGTGTGCCTTATCAAACTAGGAGTAGCAATAGGAGAGAAGGTTCTAGATTTCCCAATCCTACACGGATTGGTATTCCTTGTAATATTAGAACTAGTACTTTGTAATCCCTATATATAGGGCTCCTATTCTCAATAATATGATACAATTCTCTCTACAATTTCTCTCGAATCTCTTTTTCCTTAAACACCCCCCTTCTTTAGGTTGTATTTTCTTTTTATGTTATTAATAAAATAAAAATAGAGGGACGGGCGGGGTGGGTTCCCAGAATACTGTGGCAAACCCTTCTCCTTCAGGATAGAGGGTGGGACTTGTTCCCTACATCGTTTGCCTCCGAGGAGCTAATATGGCCTAATCCCTTATTCATTTAAAAAAAAAAAGGGCTGTGACCACTTACCCAATTTTAGCCTAAAAATTGCCCACTTACTCCACTAAGAGTTTTTTACTCCCATTTACCCAATTTAAGACCAAAAGACAAATTTCACCCCCAAATAATTAACAAATTACAAGCTATCTTTCTCTTCTACTCTCAGGCTCTCATTCGCGTCTCTCTCTCTCTCTCTCTTCCAAAATCCGATTCCAGTTCTGGTTGGCATCGCCTCCGATAGCTAGAGATTGAAAATGGAGCCACTGGCACAAGGACTTCGATGTCCAGCACAAGCACCTTTCACCGGAGGATTCCGGTTTCGATTCCAGAGAGAGATGTGTGGTCTGATTCCGGTTTCGGCGACGAGGTCGAAGAATCTGATGATTTGGGTGATTTGGGTGTGGGATCGGCGGTCTTGAGGCGGATGTGGTTCTGGAGATGGATAAAAGCTTTCAGGCAAGAATCGGCGGATCTGGTACTCCTCGCTCGCCAGAGATCTAAAGTCGGCTATGGACTAAGGCTCGAATCAAGGAGGCTATGAAAACAGATAAGTCTCCGGCTGCCTTGAGACCCCATTCTCAGGCAATCAAAGCTAACAAATCGTGCGCCGGTGCCTCCGTCCCTATTCTCAGCAAATCGTGCGCCGGTGCCTCCGTCCCTGGTCCTTCAGATCCGGTGCCCAGAGCAATTTCTGGGTGCCAGAAGCACTTTTTTTTTTTTTTTTTTGTACACTGTGAACTCCGAGAATGAGGAAGGAATTGCAATGTAACCGTGGGGTTTGTTTGATGGTCTACTGGGGGCAGTAGACACATTATTGGCCCCCAGTAGACTTTTATATGAGGGACAGGGATCACTATAGTGTGGTGTTTTGATAAGTTAACTGTTGTTTTTTGTGTATTAAAGTCAAATTATCTGTGAATCCTACAAAAATGTGCATTTTTGGTGGTCTATTGGGAGGCAGTAGAAACATTGGACTTTGTATTGGGGGGCAATAATATGATTACTGGGGGGCAGTAATATGATTATAAATTGATCAATTGTTCCTGTAGTGTATTCATTTTGGTTTTGGGAGTTCATACAATTCACTGGATGACAATAATATGATTTTTGGGAGGCAATAATATGATTACTGGGGGGCAGTAATAGCCGGATTCCGGATTCCAGTCATCGGTCGCCGGATTTCGGTTACCGGTTCCCGGAATCCGGTCACCGTTCGCCGGAGTCCGGTCACCGGTCGCCGGAGTCTGGTCGCCTGAGACCGTGCCGGCCACTGGTCACCGGAGCACAGCAAGGTGGAAGGTGACTTCTCTTTCTAAGTGAGAAAGAAGGAAAGGGCAAAAAAGTCCCAAAAATAAATCAAAAATAATTAATTGGGTAAAGGGGAAATAATCCCTTAGAGTGTTTTGGGTAAATGGGGTTAAAAAACAGTTGGTGGAGCAAGTGGGCAATTTTTAGCCTAAAATCGGGTAAATGATCATTTCCCAAAAAAAAAATGTCATCTACTTTATGAATTAACTTGGAATTTCTCGTTTAACCTTAAGTCTGTTATTTATGAGGCTCTAGATGGCGCTGATGGATTCCAGTCAAACGCGCAACAATTCCGATCTGCAAAATTTAGTATAGATCATTAATCTTTTTTTATCCTTGCTGTTACATTAGAAGGAATCTGGTACCCCGATCACTAATTAGAATTAAATGAAAGTTAAACCGTATGTAAGTTTCAAACCGAACTCAGAATCTTATTAAGGCCGGCCGATGTTATAAACTTGCATTCCAGACGAGAGACTTCGGGACTTCATTTATTAATATATAGTCCGCTCTTTTAATTACCTCCAGTATCACATAGTATTGAATTGAAATCAGATTTATTATATAAAAAAATGACCACATGAAGAACATAGAAAACTATATATAGACATGTAATGTGGATTGATAAAGATTTTCATGCCCTCATTACCAATACGTTTGAAAATGCTTTCAATCCATGCTAGCTGTTTAAGCACTCAACACTAATTAATTGAAAAATGTATGAAAGGTCTAATAATCCAAATGCAAAGCAGACTAAACATGAAAATCTTCTGATATATCACCATACAAACACAGCATGCATGCAAAGCAAACATGTTCCTTTTTCCTTCGGGGGAATGGTTCTGGAGTTGGTTTACAAAAGTCACTGAACAGGAATTGATACTTGAAAGTTCATCTCATGTGTTTCCATAAGTTGACCTGATCGACTCTTCAAGAGACAACTTTTCCTTCTCAAGGGATTCCAGCTTGCCAGCAGTATCTCTTATAACCTTCTCGGGGACCTTATCTTCATTAGCAGCAAGCATATTCAATTTCTTCGATTGCCTCTCATGTTCCCTGTTGGTATAAAATATTAGCTGTTGTCAGAATCCTAAACACGAATAGAATTGGGGAAGTAATGTGCAATGTACCTTGAGATAAACAGAAAGCTTGTCATTCACAACAGACACCGCACATCTAGTTGGAGCAGCATTGTTCTCATCGATTACCTGCGGCAATAAGGACTTTAATATGATTTATACACGAAACACTTCTTTTCCTGACATCTCTACTGACAGTAATTTTATGTTTATATATCACAGAACACACAATTAGTACAATGCATGCAAGGCAACAACTAAGGAGTACTCCTTTTTGTTCAGCAATAACTGAAAATTAAAACATGCTAGATATTGAGAATTTTTTTGTTTTTTAATAAAAAAATCACAGGAGTACTTGTCCTCAAAGACGACACATTAGCAAGTGTTTTAATTTCCAGTTGATGATTGCATATTGCCTCCTGGTCGCGCTTTCCCAAACTTGCTCTACAAAGCACAAAACCCTTGTCTCCTGTGCACAGAGAGAACAACAAACCAGATGTGCCAATTTACAAATCAAAACTTCGCAAAGCTTGAGTAATGTAAAAGAGGTATGCACTGATAGGAAGTTATACCTTTCACGACTTTCCTAAGCAAGAGATTGGAAAGACTTCACAACCAACTCAATAAGAGACATATCAAACTCCACCCTTTCATTTTTCCAGCTCTGGAAGAGTATCAGAATAGAAAAACTACGTTCAGGGCAATGATCAAACAATTTTCTACACACCTTTTTTAAAAGGCTCACGGTCATATTAAAAGTACAAACCACCAAAACCAATCCCATTAGTAATCCTTTGTGGGCTGAAAAGAACACTGATCCAAGTGAAAATTCATACAAACTTTAGAAATACCAATTTATCACTGTACAACATAATGTTAAAAATACAAGAAAGCATGCTACGTATGAATGATGGACACGAGATGCAGAACATGAAGAATGGCCGTTGTGTAAAAATCAGCGCATTATCTATCAAGTTTACTATAGCTATCCAATAATCATCCAGCATTTAATAACATAATTACCTCTTACTGAATGAAAACCCATCTAAGTATACAGATACACTGTCCACTCACAGATGTGGCATCCCTTCAAATGCTCCCCCATACTGGTTTATTTTTCCATCATCAGTAAAGATGTTGATAAACTCAAGATTATGGCGCTTCCCAACCATAAAGTCATTAGGATCATGGGCCGGGGTAATCTGCAGGAACCAAAGAAGATACAAAATCCTTACATACTTGGGACACAAAGCTGGAAAGAAATTTTAACAGAAAAATAGATCATTATGTATATGGAATGGAGGCAAAATAAAAAGATGAATAGAAACTTTCTCTTTGGACTTAACAAAACAATTACATGTAGAATCTGTTCATAATAATCTTACAGTAAGAGAAGACGGAGAAGGTTTTGGTGTCCAAGGGAAGTAATCTTTAAGGATCAAGTGAAGCAGAAGGTGGAGATGAGGTTGGTAGGTTGGATATATAAAAGCATTTTTATCGAAGGGAGGCAAAATAACTTCAAATCAGTTGGTTTTGAGTAATTTGCTATCTACTATCTCACTTCGTTTCAAATCCCTTGCAATGTTTCTAAAAGGTTAGAGAGATTGATGACAGCCTTTCTATGAAGGGGAGGAGTGAAAGACGCATAACTTGATTAATAAGTTCTATCTCAAGTACGAAAACAGAGGTGGATTCAAGTGGGGCGTTATGTGAAAATGAATGAGGCATTACTTGGGAGTTGGAGATTTCAGGAGAGAGTCTTTATGGTGTCCTGTCATTAGAAGTAAATACAAGCTGCAAGCAAGTAGCTGGAACCCAATATTATAATTCCAGGCTCAATCTGAAGTTCATTTGGAAACAGCTCTTTATCATTACTTTTCGATTGCTAGAGAGCATACTGATTCCTCCATTCTTCAGTTGAGTTGGGACTTTGGCTTAGAAGGAACTTGAGAGATCTCAAAGTTGGGGAGCTCATGTCTTTATCATCTTGGTTAGAGGTTGTTTTCGTGATTTTATCTAGACACTGCCTCTTGGAGGAATTTGATGGACAACACTTCCATTGTCAATTCATTCCCACTGTAAATGAGAAGATAATGTTCCTCCCATCTGTAATATAGAAAACCAAAGTTCTTCCTAGGTGTGGGTGTTAGCGTAGACCATTCCTCGTGGAGAGGTAAATACATGTTACATTGTCCTGATATGGCTGTGTGAACCATTTTCTCTTACAATGGCCAGTTGCATTATCTCTATGGAAAAGGGTTAGGATATAGGAGTCTAAGCTGAGATGGCAAAATTAAGCCAGTGAATTGTGTAGCCTTGTTGCATGATAGCACAAGTCCTTCAGAGGGAGAAAAAAGGGACTGATGCTAGGCAGTTTCTCTGCAATAGCTGTATTCCGGGACATTTGGATGGAAAGAAATAAATAATTTTTGATAACATGGAGGGCAGGAGCTGGACCTTTTGTGGGAAGGGATCATTATCGGGCATCGGCTTCCTCAGAATTCAAAAATAGTCAAGTCCATGCTATTTTTTATGATTAGAATATTGCTGTGGTTTAGCTCTTTTGAATTCTATTGTTTTGCTGCTATTTTGGGACTTGGACTATAACGGAGAACTAGCGAATTCAATACAGTAGAGAAAAATAAGATAGTTGACACTCTAAGATGAAGTGAAGGAAATAACGTTTTCTATATTTGTTTGGTAGTTTGCAAAGTTCATCAACTGCTAAAATCCCAGTCACATGAGTTCTACCTAAGAATAAGCCTCTTGCCCTTAACGCACTGTTTGGCATGCAATGTATAGCTTAAGTTGCAAGATTTTACACACAGCAGTGTGTTGTGTAATGCTTGGTACATTATCATTCACTAGTAAGTTTTGTGCATTACTTCTTAATTGATCTATGAACATGTAAAGTATTTTTGCTTCTGGTTGAGTCATTAGATTATTATAAAAATGACAGTATCATTTCTAATTGTGTTCAGACTTCGAAACTGCATTGAAGTTATTGTGGATGCTTTTTCGTGGATTGGGAAGTATGAAACTAATTCAATACGTTTAAGAATTTTTCCATCTTGTTCTTCCATTGGTATGTGCCTTGTTGCTTTGCCTTTTCACTTATTCTTTCATTTTAATTCAAGAACTAGTAAAAATGTAACTGCTAAACCATAATGATTGTCTTAGCTTCTTAGGTGATACTCTATTGTTTGACTGCTTCATAGAAAGACTTTATATTTACGTCTTATTTGTGCAAGATTGCTCAAACATGTGTGGGTTTTTTATTACATCCGATGTGGTACAAGACGAAAGTAAAAGAAATGTAATTGATTGCAAATCCGGCTGGATGGCAAAGGTTGTTCTTTATTATGCAGGTTTGCTGTTTGGCCTTCTACTTTTTCCAATGGTCTTCAAATTTGTTCTCCAGCTGTCGGAATACTCTGTTCTGGGATTGTGTGATATGTGCATCTGTTTTGAGGTTCTACGTACAACATTTCAAAGAATGGTAAGATTGAGAATTCTACTCCCAATACACCACCATTTGATGGCTGTCTCAATGTTTGTTCCTGCTCTTATCTTCCAGGTGATTTAGACTGTGTCATCTTGGTATATTATAAGCTTCTACATTCTAGTTGTGGGGTGTATATATATGCTTATTGTATGTTAGTTTGCAGCCAAAGTTTGATGATAGTCACTTGGTGCAACTTTGGCAGTTTTCTTGGCATTGGAAATTGTTCAAGAAAGTTGTCATACTAGCTAGCACCTATCATCAATGTTTACAAATTCAATTGTATTATGCAAATTTTTGTCTCATTTATCATAAGAATAGGAGTAAGAATAGTAGTCATGACTCATGAGAAGCAAAATGCAGGTGCTGAGGAAAAAATCAAAATTTTGTATCTGAATGTTGGGATGTTGAGAATTTGCTGACCATATTATCGTGACAAGGAATGGAGAATTTCGCCACTGGGACATTTAATTCATAAATTAATGAGTTCTTTCACCTCAAGGCAGGTATGGCATGACTTCTCAATCCTGATAGATCAAAGCTTTTGAAACATAAGCATGTTCCTATAGCTTTTATTTGATGTTGTATGCTTGCTTCAGCCTGTTTTCACTCTTGTTCAGATGTGCTCTCCTATTCGGATGTCTTCTGGGTACAATGATCGACCTTAGTCCATTTTGCTGGAATTTCGGAATTGGAGATACATTGCTGAATGTGCTTGCACACTTGCACTTGATGAACAGTATAGAAATTGGTCAACTTACACACATTGTCTAATGTCTCTTGTACGGCGTACTCAGCTGGATAAAAACTTGAATAAGTAGTTAGATTGATTTATTTTACCGGGCAAGGTTTTTCCATTAGTTTTCTTAATGCTGCAGAAATGTTACTGTTAAAGAAAACCATGTATAACACCTGCCTAGCTGCCTGCTTTCTGCTTCCCCTTCTAGCATCCACTGGATATATTGTTACAGAGAATCCATTATTGCTCGTGAGACCTGTCACCTCTTTTTTTTTTTTTTTTTCCTCATGAATTATTTAGTTAAAGTTCCAAAAAAAAAAAAAAAAAAAAAAAAAAGAGGAATTCATGCGTGAGATGTCTATCTAATTTTTCACATCAATATGAAGTAAAGTCACCTAGATGAGTTTGCGAACTAGATTAGTCATGCATGTGCAACCAATTTTAGTATTACCTATTTCGAAACAAAGAACGCATCTGTTCTCCGCTTGATTATAACTATCTTTTACTTTTGCCTGCATGACATGCATGTAATGTACCAAGTTGCTGATGTTTGGATGTGCATATTTAATGGTGCTCTCGCTCCCGTCTCCAAAATAGTTAAGATACGTAGTTACATATATTATGGTTACTGGAAAATTTTTTTTTCCTGGTATGCCTTGAAATCAAATTTTGCAGCATTGGCTGTCTAGTCTAAATTTCTCATAGCTGTGACTCACTGACTCCAAGTAGTTTTGAAGGCTTACACAGCACAACTTGATAAGGCCTTCACCACTCATTTTCTACAGCCTTCTCTGTTTGTAAATGCTGCTCCAATGGAAAATATCGAAATACAAATTACAGTGAAGAGAGCTGCGTAAAATCATCTACTACATTTATGTGAGCACCTTTTTGTAGATACATACAGCTAATCTAGTGATGTAAGATACAAGCATCCTGTTGTACCCATAATCAGGTTGAAATGGTTTTTGTTCTAGACTCTAGGAATATGTGTAAAGGACACTTACACTCATTGTGCCTACTTTGTTTACACCTAGCAGCATTGCAGCACACAATAAATCACCCTTTTGTTTAAGGAAAAAGAGATTCGAGAGAAATTGTAGAGAGAATTGTATCATATTATTGAGAATAGGAGCCCTATATATAGGGATTACAAAGTACTAGTTCTAATATTACAAGGAATACCAATCCGTGTAGGATTGGGAAATCTAGAACCTTCTCTCCTATTGCTACTCCTAGTTTGATAAGGCACACTAAATCGATATTCCTTCAACACTCCCCCTTGTGCCGCTCAAACTTGGTGGTGACGCTTCATCCGTTGCCTCGTTAAAAACCTTGCCAAGTAACAAAAACCCTGTGGGACAAAAATAACCCTGGTCGAAGGACAAAAAGAGCACAACACGTCCTTCACTCTTCGAGATCGAACATGTAGACATCGTAACTCCCCCTGATGTCGATATCTCCCCCTGATTGCTACAATCGTGGGAGTTTAGATAACTTTCTCAATCCGATGCTCCTTACATGTTTCTCGAAGGTGGATTTAGGTAACGACTTAGTGAATAAGTCCGCTACATTATCCTCTGATCGGATTTGATTCACTTCAATATTTAGAAGTGCTTGTTGTTGCTGATTATAAAAGAATTTAGGCGAGATATGTTTGGTGTTGTCACCCTTGATGAAACCTAACTTCATTTGCTCAATACAAGCTGCATTATCCTCATAAATGCATGTAGGTTCATCTGTGGTAGACTTCAAACCACAACTTCCTTGAATATGTCTAATTACAGACCTTAGCCATATGCATTCACGCACGGCTTCATGTAGAGCAATAATCTCTGCATGATTTGAGGAAGTAGCAACAAGGGTCTGTTTCGTAGACCTCCAAGATATCGCAGTGCTTCCCATGGTAAAAACATAACCCGTTTGGGAGCGACCTTTGTGAGGGTCAGAGAGGTACCCTGCATCAGCAAAACCCATCAAGACATCATTGTCGTTTTGATGAAGGGGGATAGGGTGAGGCCGGCCACCCCTTGTGGTGGTGACGGCGTTGGCGGTAACATGGCCGGCCACCTTGTCATGGTGGACGGTGGCTCCATGCCTAATGGGGTCCGATCTCATTCTTCCGTCATTCCTTTTCTCTCTGTAGGGATAAAATAGGCCCATATCAATCGTACCTCTTAGGTATCGAAAGATTGTCTTTACACCAATCCAATGGCGACGTGTTGGCGCAGAGCTATGTCTAGCTAACAAGTTCACTGCGAATGAGATGTCTGGTCTTGTGCATTGAGCTAAGTACAATAATGCGCCTATTGCACTTAAATAGGGCACTTCTGCCTCTAATAGCTCTTCGTCCTCATCCTTTGGACGAAACGGATCTTTTCCTGGTTCAAGACTACGACCGATCATGGGAGTACTCGCAGGCTTTGCTTTATCTTCATTAAAGCGCCTTAAGATTTTCTGAGTATATGCAGACTAATGGATCAAAATGCCATCACTACGGTGCTCGAGTTCTAAACCGAGACAAAACCGTGTTTTCCCAAGATCTTTCATCTCAAATTCGGATTTCAAGTATTTAGCAGTTTCCTTCAACTCATCTAGAGTTCCAATTAGGTTCATGTCATCGACATAAACTGCTACGATTGCAAATCCGGAACTTGTTCTTTTAATGAACACGCATGGGCATATTTCGTTATTAATATATCCCTTCCCAATCAAGTAGTCACTTAGACGGTTATACCACATCCGTCCGGATTGTTTTAATCCATATAGTGAGCGTTTTAATCTTATTGAAAACGCGCTCCGTGGTTTAGAGCCACTTGATTTGGGTAATTGAAGTCCATCTGGAACCTTCATATATATCTCTGAATCTAGATCCCCATAGAGATATGCTGTAACCACATCCATAAGCTGCATGTCAAGTTTTTCGGAAACTACCAAACTGACAAGGTAGCGGAACGTTATAACGTCCATTACGGGAGAATATGTCTCCTCGTAGTCGATTCCAGGGCGTTGTGAGAAACCTTGCGCCACGAGGCGAGCTTTATATCTAACCACCTCATTTTTCTCATTACGAGTCGATTCCAGGGAATGTTCTCATGAGATGGATTATTTACATCGATGATTAATGGATTATTTTGTGCCAAACTCGCTTTCTTCCTTGGGCGAGAATCCATCGAACCTATTGGCCTCCCGCGCTTCCTGGCAGGAGCCGTGGGCCTAGCCACAACGTCACTACCACTGTGGACATTGGCGCCATGCTCAAGTGCCCTTGAGGTGGCGTCATGTCCTCTAATTTTAGGGACATCAGTCCTTGCAGGCACATTTGCAACAGGTATGTGTAATCTCGTCACTTTAGCGATATCAGAAAAAGCATCAGGCATCGATTCTGCTACGTTCTGAAGATCGAGAATTCTCCGCACTTCAATTTCGGACTTTGCGGTTCGGGGATCAAGATGAGACAGAGTGGGGACAGACTACGACAATTCCTGTCGTTCCTGTTGAACATTCATGTTCTTATCTCCCCCTAACGACGGGAAGACTGTCTCATCGAAGTGACAATCCGCAAATCTAGCGGTAAAGAGATCGCCTGTCAAGGGTTCTAAATAGCGGACAATGGTTGGAGAATCATATCCAACATAAATGCCTAATCGTCGTTGAGGACTCATTTTGGTGCGCTGTGGCGGCGCAATAGGCACATATACTGCACACCCAAATATGCGTAAGTGTGAGACATTAGGCTCATATCCAGTCACCATCTGGGACGCAGAAAAGGGTTGAGTGGCAGTGGGCCTCAGACGAATAAGCACAGCTGCATGCAAAATTGCATAGCCCCAGGCGGAAATAGGGAGATTGGTGCGCATTACCAATGCCCTAGCGACCATTTGTAGTCGTTTAATGGCGGCTTCTGCGAGACCATTTTGGGTATGAACATGAGGAACTGGATGTTCAACCTCAATCCCAATGGACATGCAATAATCATCAAAAGTTTTTTATGTAAACTCTCCAGCATTGTCTAATCTTATAGACTTAATAGGATGATCAGGGTGGTGAGCCCTCAACTTAATAATCTGTGCTAGGAGTTTAGCAAATGCAGCGTTCCTAGTGGACAATAGCATGACATGTGACCAGCGCGTCGATGCATCAACCAACACCATAAAATATCTAAATGGTCCGCATGGTGGTTGAATAGGTCCACAAATATCACCTTGGATTCTTTGCAAGAATGGTATATTTTCTTTAGTGTCCTTTGCATAGGATGGTCTCGATCCTAATTTTGCTAAAGAGCAGGCTTTGCAGAACGAATAATGGGCTTTAGAAACAACCAATGAGGATTTTGGTTGAGCCACGAAGTCACAATGGACTTGAGAAGTAGAAATTGGATTCAGGGGAGCAGAGGTGGCGTCAAAGCCACCCTTGGGCCGCAGGGGGATGGCGGCGTCGGCTTGTGATGGCCGAACTTGAAGGGGAAAGGCACCGTGAGGCGCAGGTGCTCCTCCTTGATCCAAATTTCGAGTTTTACTTCTTTTCGTTCTGAAAAATGGATGTCCGTGTGAAGTCTTTAATATACGGATCATCATATCACGACCTGGATGTCCCAAACGGTCGTGCCAAAGCCTATATGTGTTAGAATCCCATAAATCATCTCTCATAACATGATTGGATTCAATTATGCGAATAGTGGTTGCATACAACCCACTAGATCGACACATAAGTTTCTCTAAGACTCTTTTATGTCCGTAGTCATTAGAGGTGATGCAAAGGAACTCTTGTCCATTCTCACAATGCGTTTCCGCATGAAAACCATTGGCTCTTATATCTTTTAAGTAATTGATACTTTATTAATAATAGCCAATGATTACATCAAAGTTTCTTGACCAAAATCTAATCCAAAGTAAAATCAAACATTAGACAAATTGTAGTCACTCAATTCGTTCGGTAATTCCAATTAAATATGACCAGGGAAGTAGAGAGAGATGTCGGTGGAGCGAAGCTCTCTTAAATACCACTAATCTCAATTACTTTCCTAGACATCATACTTAATTGAGTACGCCTAGAGGAAAAGAGATAATCCAATAAGTCATTTATTGATTAAGGCATAATTGCCATTACATAATTCTTGAAAATTAAAAGACTATTCTAAATAAAAATCTGCGGCATTCTATCTTCATCGCCAGATTGAAAGTCTTTTATAGCTCGATATCTTGATTACCATTGATCAGGTACTCCATAAAATACCATGAAGAGGATGCTCTCTTGATTGAGATGTATTGACACAATACATATGGTCCCTAGGACCAATGGCGTTGGAATAGTGCAACCATGGCCAAAAGTGGCGCCATGGTGTCCAACCCTATACCCTTAACGTCATGACTCCTATGGTCATGTTAGGGTCTTCTCAATCAATTTGTTCTTTTGTGTTTTTCACAATCATGCATCAATAATATGATGTAGAGAGCCTCCGAACAATATTTCATAACTATTTCAAAGTTTAGAGAAGCGGATATTATTTCATTATGCTTCTAAGTCCGGAAAATTGTGAATGTTACTAAAACGTTCACTAGGCGCAACCCAAAGATTGTTAGTGTTATCCTCATTCATGTACTCAAACTGGAGGGCCATCTTCATGTGGCGCTTCATCAGGGTAAATGCCCTGGAATTATTTATCTCAGTTTGAGGGCCTTGAGTGGTTCTTTTAGAACAAGACTCCTGGATTGTAGGCAATAAATCAAGGGCAATTAGGTGGAGCTCAACATTTTGAGTCCACATGAAAATTCTGTGCCCGTAGAATCCAATGGAGTAAAATCGAGCTCGTTCAAGTCTTACATCCTAAAATGGAAAGCAAGAACGTAATAGTTTCGGAGTCAATGCTTCCACGAAAACTAATATGAGATTTCTGAGCAGTAATGCTACCAAGAAATCGATTTCCAAGAAATTTGGATTAGACCGAAACAATGATGTTTGAATGGTCAAAATAGATGCTCACGAACGCTCTTAGTCCGTAGCTTACGAACGCTCTTAGTTCGTTAAATCGATGCTTACGGACGCTCTTAGTCCGAAGTCTTACGAACGCTCTTAGTTCGTTAATTGCGTAAATCCCCACGATTCCGCTTTCTCAAGAATCGAACCCACGTTATAAGAAAGGTGGGATGTAGAAGAAGGGAGGTTGCAAGTCCCCGAAGAAAAAGAAGGAGAAATTAAAATTCGAAAACAGGAACTTTAATTTAAAAACTTACTTGTTGAAAATTCGGAGCAGATTCTGTTCTGAACAGCTTGTACTTCGATTGGTGTACAGATCTCAATATAACTCCGATAATGCTGAAATTCTGAGGTTAGATGGAAGAGACAGAGACGAACAACTTTGATGAAGAAAGTTTTTCGATCTGAGCTTCCGAACTAGACGTTTCGAGGCTTTCAAGAAGACGGATGTGCACAGGAACGGGAAAAAGATGCAGTGGGTGTGCGTTGGCTTGTTTGCGCAGCAGGGATGCTTCGGTGGCAGCAGGCTGGAACTCAAGGTTGCAGGGAGGGGGCAGCAGGGGCTGCTGTGCAAGGTTGCAAGCGCAAGGGTGCGCGGGCTGCAGCGAAGGCTCGGCTAGCTCGGGTTAGGGGCAGCTTTGTGAATGAGTTTTGGTTTTCTGTTTTGTGGTTAGAGTCGTGCTGATAACGTGTTTAAGGAAAAAGAGATTCGAGAGAAATTGTAGAGAGAATTGTATCATATTATTGAGAATAGGAGCCCTATATATAGGGATTACAAAGTACTAGTTCTAATATTACAAGGAATACCAATCCGTGTAGGATTGGGAAATCTAGAACCTTCTCTCCTATTGCTACTCCTAGTTTGATAAGGCACACTAAATCGATATTCCTTCAACACCTTTGAAATTTTTAGTTTTCCACAATAGAAAGGGGCTCCTGAGGTTGGTCAAGGAGAGAATCACATGTCGAGATGAAGGATGCAGATATCTGTAGAGCATCAAATTGTAATACTGAGACCATTTGTTGTATGGAACTTTCTTTTTTGTTTTTTGTTGTTGTAAAGAACCTATATTCTGTTGGGAAACTGACTCCATTTTTTTGAATACATGATACTGAAGCCATTTGTTGTACTGGACCTATTTCACCATTTGTCTCTGTAACCTGGAGAAAGAATTGATATCGATTTTTAAAAATTTTCTTCATAGTTCTTCAGTTCTCCCTATAGTTTAGTAAATTAGTAAAGAAGAAAAAAGTTAGCATAGCATCTAACTTCTCTAACTCAGCTTTGGGTTCTGTAGGGATTACGCTTTACCTGTTCTCAATTAATAGCAAATCACTACATGTCATGCTTAGCGGACCACTTCAAAGATCATGTTATGAGCCTCTTTGATATCCTACCAAATTGTACAAAACCTGACTTAGTGTTTGATCTGTAACCCTCCAGAAGCAACCAAGAGTGCCTATAGACTAGCGAGCATATTCCTTTTAGTGAAATCTACAACTGGACTGGACTCTTGATGTTGATGAAATGGAACCATCAAATCATACATTACAAATTAGAAACCAGCTTCAAATCCTTTGTCCTAGTACATGTTCTATAATTAAGATTGCTTTCTTTCTGTTTCCATGACACGCTTGAAAGAAGACATTTTAGTGTATTTTCAAAGCTGGATTAGGATGAAAAGATATATTTGTTGTCCACTAATGCAAATCTGTGTTGTTCATTATCTGTTGTTGCTAGTAGTAGCAGATGCTGTTGCTTCTCTTTTCATTTAACAAAAACTCGTTACATTCAATGCGAACTGTAAAGAATTTCATCACAAAGTATATTGAGATTCTTGCTTTTTAATAATCACAAATTTTTGGATACAGACACTGTGTCCGTCTCGATTGCACATGGCTAGAACATCTACAATGCTTGATTATAGTTAAGCTTCATAACTGGTAGTCGATGTCATATCAATTACTCAGGGTGTTGTTTGTGCAGCCATAGAAACAGGGTAACAAAGCTGCAGTTTTAAAACATAAAAAAAGAGGAAACAAAGATAACTGTCCTTTGAAATCTTTTCTTGATTTGAAGTAAAATTTTCCCATTTTAGTGCTGCTCTGCTTTTTATTTGATGAAACATTGATCTATTGAAATACATAACCAAAAACTTATTTGAGAACCAAAAGGTCAGACTCTTGAAGATTGTTTACTTCAGAGCATACAGACGCAGTGCAAACTAATCACATGATGTGGACAAAGCCTCTAATATCATATTATGGTGTGGTGTTTAAGTGAATACATTGCTCATACAGACAGGTTACCTTCATTGAGCTTCTGCTATACCTGGTCTCTCCCATCAGTGGATTTGCTGCAGAGATCTCCAGCACATGCATCCTCCTGTAGAAAGTGATTTTCATTGAGTTGATGTTTACAATTGTACACATATATAGCAGTAGTAAGCTGCTGTTACAATGCAGGCAATAAACTATATTTACAGCTAGAATAAAAACTGATAAGCAATTATAGCTCAGTATCAAAACAGCCTATGAACAAATCAATGGAGAAGAATTAGATGACTTGATTTCAGGAGAAGATTTAGTCTCTCTAACACCCCCCCTCAAACTTGGCGGCTCCGGATGAACAAGTTTGCTTGAAAGGAGAAGATGACGTGACTTGTGAAGTGGTTTAGTGAGTAGATCAGCTGGCTGATCAACAGAGGGAATGAAGCAGACCCGATGACTACCAAGAGCAACTTTTTCGCGGACATAATGATAATCAAGCTCGATATGCTTAGTTCGAGCATGGAATACAGGATTGGACGCCATGTAGGTAGCACTAAGATTATCACAATGCAATAAGATGGGAAACTGAATGCGAGCGCCAAGTTCATAGAGCAGATAACCCAACCAAGTAGTTTCAGCACAGGCATGAGCAAGGGAACGATATTCCGACTCGGCACTCGAGCGGGCAATCGTGGGCTGCTTCTTGGAGCACCAAGAGATCAAATTCGAACCAAGATACACAAGATAACCTGACGTGGACCGACGGGAGTCGGGACAGCCCGCCCAATCCGCATCAGAGTAGGCGAAGAGGGACACTGGCTGATGTTGAGGAGCAAAGGATAAACCATGACCAAGTGTGCCTTTGACATAGCGAAGAATGCGCTTCACGGCAACAAGATGAGGAAGACGAGGTTGACTCATAAACTGAGAAACCGAGTTGACCGCAAAAGCAATATCCGGACGTGTAATCGTGAGGTATTGTAAAGCACCGACGAGTGTCCGGAATTCAGTGGGATTATCAAGTAACACACCATCAGTGACAGTGAGAGAATCCTTGGCAGACATAGGGGTACTCATGGGCTTGGTAAGCAACATATCATGTTTAGAAAGGAGATCATGAGCATATTTGACTTGATTAAGGTGAAGGCCATGAGAGGAGGTGTGAACCTGCAGACCAAGAAAGTAGTGGAGTGGCCCTAAATCTTTAATGTCAAAACCACGGGAAAGAGCATCAATGAAGCTTTGAAGAAGGCGATCATGGCTACTCGTGACCACAATGTCATCCACATACAACAAAAAATAAATAGTGTGCGGACCATGAGCAAAAATGAATAAGGATGAGTCTGCCAAACTTTGGGTAAACCCAATAGACAACAGAAAAGATGTCATTCTCTGAAACCACGCCCGAGGAGCCTGCTTAAGGCCATAGAGGGATTTGTTGAGTTTACAGACATGAGTGGGGTGAGACTGATCAATGAAACCAGGAGGTTGAGTCATGTAGACATCCTCCGTAAGAAAACCATGGAGAAAAGCATTCTTGACATCTAATTGACGAAGAGACCAACCACGAGACACAGCAAGACTAATAACAGTACGTATTGTAGCAGGTTTGATAACAGGACTGAAGGTTTCATGGAAATCAATACCTTGCTGTTGGTGAAAACCTTTGGCCACAAGACGAGCTTTGAAGCGTTCGACGGAGCCATCCGGCTTCCGCTTGACTTTGAAAACCCATTTGCAGCCAACAGTGTTCTGTGTGGGAGAAGAGGGAACCAAAGACCAAGTGTTGTTCTTCATCAAAGCATTGATTTCGTCAACCATAGCAGCACGCCATTCAGCCTTCTTTGAAGCTTGAGAGTAACAAGTAGGTTCAACCGAGTCAACCATGGTGAGGAGAGCTCGAGGAATGGGATACCGCACTGTGCCATCACTTGGGATTCTGGGTTTTTGAGTACCATCTTGGAGGCGCGTGACCATTTGGTGTCTCGGAGGAGGATTGGTAGCCGGAGGAGGAGAACTGGACCGGAGAGCAGGGCCGTCGGTGGGAATCCGATCAGGAGCAACAGTGGCCGACGATGTAGTGGTGGTGTTGATAGGAGGACCGGTGATGCCATGAGCAGCAGGAACAGCGGAGGGAGGCAGCGACGGAGCAGGAACAGGGGAGGGAGGCAGCGACGGAGCAGGAACAGAGGAGGGAGGCCTGGGTCGGCGGTGATATGTGATTACCGGTGGAGATAACGGAGGATTAGATGGAGGAGGCGCGACCAAGTCTGACGCAAGTGAAGTCGAGGATTGATGTTGAACAGACGAGGTTGGCCGAGCGTTTGGGCCGCTGGGCAAGTGGGCATCGTGGATGAGAACAGGGCCGGTTAATTGAGTTAACTTTAAAGCCTTTGACACTTGAACTAATGGGTCCTGCAATTTTCTGTAAGGAAAACTGGTTTCATCAAATAAAACATGCCTAGAGACGTAGACACGACCAGATGTCGGATCCAGACACCGATAGCCTTTATGTTTAGGGTTGTAGCCTAAGAAAACACACTCAAGACTACGACTAGAGAGCTTATCCGAGACATAAGGACCAAGATGAGGGAAACATGAACAACCAAAGACCCGAAGAGAAGAATAAGAAGGCGGAGTACCATAGAGACGACGATGAGGTGTATCCCATTCAAGGACAGGTGTAGGAAGAAGATTAATAAGATAAACCGATGTTAAGATAGCCTCAACCCAAAGATTATGTGGAGTACCCGAAGTAAGAAGAAGAGCACGAGCCATGGTGGCAATGTGGCGGTGTTTACGCTCGGCAAGGCCATTTTGTTTGTGGAGTATGAGGACAAGAAAACCTTTGTTGGATTCCCAAGGAGTTACAATAGTTAGAGAAAGCATAACTGACATATTCGGTACCATTATCGTTTTGTAGAAATTTGATGGAATGGTGGAACAGATTTTGGATCATAGCAACAAAGGTTTGAAAATGAGTAAGAACCTCATTTTTGCGACGCATGGGATAAATCCAAGTATACCGAGAAAATTCATCAGTAAAGAGTACATAATACTTAAAACCACTAACAGAAGAAGTAGAAGAAGACCAAACATCACTATGAATTATGTGAAATAGAGTAGTTGCAGTTGCATTATTAGATTGAAAAGGTAACTGATGAGATTTGCTTAACGCACAATCTTTACAAAATGACCGAAAAGATAATTTAGAACCAATAGAAGACCCTATATGGGCGAAAACATTCGACGAAGGGTGGCCCAAACGGTGTGCCAGATGGTGGAGTGAGTGGATGTAAGAGCATGGGGAGTAGGAGACACACTGGACAGATCTAATGGATAGAGACCATCTTTACAGGGGCCCTGAAACAAGAGACGACTAGTAAGTAAGCAATAGATTTGATAAAAATCAGGAGCGAAAAGGAAAAATACACGATTGTCTTTTGTGAAATGAGCAACTGACAACAGATTTTTACGAATGGAGGGAATACGGAAGACGTCAGATAAAGAGAATTGAGAAGATCCTAAGGAAAAAGGAAGGGTACCAGTATGAGAAATGGGCATCGAATCCCCATTACCCATATACACATTATGAGGGCCACCATATGGTTGAGAGTGATTGAGAGGCATAGCGGTCATGTGGTGAGTAGCACCCGTATCCGGATACCAATTGGGATCAGCAGCAAAATGGGCTCCTGCAAAAGGTGCAGTAGTAGATGGCCTAGGAAATCGATGGGGACATTGATGCAGCCCATGTTGGTTGGTATGGCAATTGGGACACCACGTTGGAGCTGGGCCGAGAAGCCCATTAGGTGGAGAGGGGCGCACAACCCAAGCAGGAGATGTAAATGGCCCTAGAGAGGGCACGGGCATCTGTTGCGCAGGAAAGGAAGCCGCAATCTGAGATGGACGACCACGGTAGGAGCGCCCACTGTTGGAGCGACCGGTTCTGGGAAAATTTCTGCCAGTGTGGGAGCGATTGTCACGACGGGAAGAAACTTGGCTTTGATGATAGAGAGCAGTGACCGGAGTGGAATCAGAGGGGCGAGATTGAGAAGCGTCAAAGGAAAGAATCCGGGCACGCAGCTCTGTAAAGTCAGGGAGAGGAGATTTCTGCGTGAGAGCAGTACGAAGCATGAGATAGTCAGGACCAAGGCCATGGAGGGTTGCAAGTACCAAGTCTTCATCCGGAACAGGTTTGTTGATGGAGGACAAGGAATCAGCAATAGATTTGGCATGGCGAAGATAATCATCAACGGATTGGGTTCCTTTGTGAAGATCAAGTAGCTGCAATTTAAGATTGGCAGCGCTAGCCACAGAGCGCTGAGAGAAATGGCGAGCAAGACAATCCCATATGTCTTTGGCAGTTTCGAAACCAATGGTGAGTTGGGCAATATTTTCAGTTAACGTTGTAGTGAGGATACTGACAATGAGCTGATCCTGTTGAAACCATTTTGTATATTCATGGTTGGGAATTGGAGTGGCTTGTTGAGTGTCAGAGGGAGTGGACATGATGGTGGGTGCAGGTGCAGATTTGGAGCCATCAATATAGCCCCAGAGATTATTGCCATTGAGGAACGGTTTGAGTTGACGAAGCCAAACCAAATAGTTGGTTTCGGTGAGTTTGATGAAGTTGGAGGTGTTGGGAGAGGGAGCAGAGGAAGGGGTGAGGGCAACCATAGGATCAAGATGACAGAGGAGAAGGATCAGGTAAGAACCTAAACTACTGATACCATGTAGAAAGTGATTTTCATTGAGTTGATGTTTACAATTGTACACATATATAGCAGTAGTAAGCTGCTGTTACAATGCAGGCAATAAACTATATTTACAGCTAGAATAAAAACTGATAAGCAATTATAGCTCAGTATCAAAACAGCCTATGAACAAATCAATGGAGAAGAATTAGATGACTTGATTTCAGGAGAAGATTTAGTCTCTCTAACACCTCCTTTTCATTTGTGTCTGCAGTGTCTTGACCACCATGAGTAGATTCTCTACCAGTTTCTGCGCAAACTCCATAAGCAGCATGAGGTGATGTCTGCCCCTTTTGCAAAAAGCCCAGACCAGTGGTGCTACTCGTCCATGTTGCTTGAAGAGGGTATATTATGCCTTGGGAATTCTTGCCTAGGCCAGTTTCTTCTTCCCATCCCATATCCTTTAGGTATTTCATGACAAACTTGGGGCTGTATCTTGTAAAACCATATGGTGTCAATGAAAGATCCTCTACTTCGTACGATTCCATCTCATTATTTATCTCAAGATTTGTCGAGCCTCTTCTCAACTTATTCTTAGCGCCAAAACCAGTCGGAATTCCAAGTTGATGCATCATGCTTGCCTCCCAATCACCTTCCTCTTCAGAACTGGAAACAGTAGATTCATCCAATTTTCCCTGACATATTAATGTGGTGTGTTCCCCAACCTTGATGCTACCTTTATTGATCAGGGGCTCCAATAGATTCTTATAGAACATGGGATCTTCGTTGTTTGAAGAAGCATCACCATACTTTTGCAGAATGGTAGTCCAAGCATCAACATCCTATAGTATCAAAAAGAAAGGGAAAAAAGACAATATTAAAGCAACATACCACCTCAAACTATAGCAGTGAATAGGAATCATGGAGCAATTGAACTTACTGCCTGACTTTCGTCTGATTCCTTCACTGATCCATGACACTTACGCAGCTCAAATTGCTCATCATCATCATCATCACCGTTTTTCAAAGGTCCTTGATTAGTGAGTAGCTCATTTTGATCACCATCATCATTCCTCAGAGCCCCCTCATTCTTGTGTAGCTGCTTTATCTTATCACCATTGTTGAGATGGTTCTGATTTTCATCCAATGCCTTTTGTTCATCAAAGGTTAAAGCTCCGATTAGTGGCCTGCAGATGAACAAACACACAAACATTAACAATATACACATTGCACAAAATCAGCTAAAACAGGAGCAAAATGAAGACTTTGGAAAACCAAAATTACAAAAGACAGTAGAAGTGCACAAACCCCAGTAAGTCTCAGATCCTAGCAAGAACCCCATAGTAAGATCCCATATATCCCTCTCAACTAAAATCATCGACATACTGGAATTATAGTTTGACAGTCCAAGAACACGAATACGATCCCATTGGGGACTTTTATCAGCTACCTTCCGGCATATAACTTCCTCCGCCGGAAACCACACCCCAACACGACGGCGGCGCAACCACCCCAACCACCACAAGCCACCCGGAAATCGCACTCCGACACCCATTTCTTCCCTCTCGACTCTCGTCACCCATTTCCCCCAAAACCCACAAAACCAAAAAGGCGGCGCCACCACCAACCGCCGTGAAATCAGCCATATATGCATTTTTGTGAGAATCGAAGCAATCTATGGTGTTTTTGCCTCGATTTTTTCAGACCAAAATAGATAAACAGTTTTTGTTTTGAAAGGAATGGAAATGGCGGAAGAGCCAAAAAGAATGAGAAAAAAAAAAATAAAAGAAAAGTAGGAGCAAGCTGCCATTGGGCCAAAACAGAAACAAGGCCCAAAGACCAAGCCCAAGAGGCCGTGAATCAAGAAACACAGCCACGACGACAAAAAGCAAGAGGCGGTGAACCAAGAATCACAGTGATTCTTTAAAGAAGATGATCGACCCGCCAAAAGAAAAAGAGAGAGAAGAAGACCTAAGGGAGAAGACTAGTCAAACCTTCTTGCAGAAGACGACGAACAGGAGGTGCTGGTTTCAGATGTAGCACAGGCCGAACATGTGAAATTGGATTGATCGGAAGTACCACAATCACAAGCACAATCCTTGTTGGAGCGCTTATTCTTCTTCTTCTTTTCGTTTCTCTTCTTCCTGGCGTTTTCACTAAGCCCCATGATTATGCTTGAAGAACGTACAGAATTAGCAGAACGAGCTAGGTGAGAGACGAGAGACAATGAAAGAAATAATCTTGGAAATGTGTACTAATCAGAAACTACGTAGCACTGTGAAGGATTTCTATATCATACTTGTATATATACTACTTCATGCTGCATTTGTAAGTTTAACTAGTGTATGATCAACCCTACATAAAGTTGGTCTATTTATATTTTTGCATGTACATATTAATTTGTCACTTGACCCATTTTACTTTTTTCATTTCATTTTACGCATGCCAGTGTCTGTGTTAAATATATAAAGTCGCATTGTTACTCTTTCGTAGCTCGATCAACATCTACATAGAGTGATCGTCAGGGTTGTTCATGCATACTTCTATATGTTATTTTTTTTTTAATAACTTCTATATGTTATTTATGCCTTTATGGTTCTGGGATAATGTATCAACTATAAACCTAGAAGAAAATTAGCTCCAGCATTGTTACATGCGATAAAAAAAAAACCGTATAGGTGCATGTCATCGGAATTGTTATTCGTGGTTCTTTTTTTCGGTAGCTTTTGAATATTGTTACCGACTCAATCTTATCAACTGTAATATTGTTGAGAGCTGGTAATTCTGATTGATCTTTTGAAAAGATGATGTAAACTTCTTGTCAATGAGTAACGAGAACTGCAACAACTTAGCTATGATTCTTACAAAATAAGTAATTGGACAATGCGACAATAGCACATTAGCACTTATAATTGGCACTGCATACTACTACGGGAGAATGCATGGAAGTGTTCTTTATATGATTTCTTTTATGTTATTATTTCCTTCATTTTATGCTGTTACAAGTTGCCAAATACAATGCTGTTTCCCCCCATTGTACCCAAAAAAAAAATACAATGTTGTTTCATTCTTGTTGAAGCGAAATTTGGTAGTACCAGAATCAATTATGGTAAAGTAATTTCTGATGATTTTTTTATAACTAAGGGGAGGAGCTTTGGTCTCTCGTTATGATCTTTGTGGTATCAATTCTGAATCTCGTGGTCACATTTTTCTTATTTACTCTTTTACTGCTACAATATGGAGTCATTTTAGTTCTCTCTTTGAGTTGGTTGAAATTCTTCCTCCAATTTTAGAGGGTTTCCAGGTGGGTTTAGCTGCAGGAATAAGTTCCCAACTCAAAGACTTATGGTTGATTAGTTTCACTTGAATATTTTGGTTTGTATGGCATGTTAGAAATAAAACGCGATATAGGAGCAAAGTGTTTTAAGTTGCTACTATTTGGAAACTTATCTCTGGTGATAAATAAGAAGTTAGCTGATTGGCAACAGGTACGATGCACAATACCATCCAAGATCTTCGCACATTGAAATCTTTTGGGCACAATGCAGGTTGTGTCGTGCCTCTAGAGTGACAGAGGTTAATTAGCACCCCCGTTGACTGGTTAGGTCAAGATTAATTATGATGGAGTTTGGAAGCATGATAAGGGGGATGGAAGTTATGGAGCTGGTATTTAGACATTATATGGGACATTTTCTTGGAGCTTTTGCTTCTATCCTTGATATCTCTGTATCTATTGTGGTAAAGGTGATCAATGAATCTGATTAAGGCAACTAAGCTAGGGTGTGTTCGTGATCGGAAGGACATATATATGGCTAGAAGTTTACTTTTCTCTTATTTTTAAATTTATTAAGTCTCTTTGTTGGTCCCCTGACAGTTTCGTATTAGCTAGCTCAATTGCTTGTATCAGATTTTTCAAATGATTTCCCATGTATAACATATTTTTTGAGAAGGTAATAACGTGTGATTGATGCCTTGACGAACTATGGTACGAGTTCTATTGATATGGTGTGGTGGGATAATCCTCCATCTTGTATTTTATCACATTGTAATCGTAACTAATTGAGTTTCCCTGAATAAACGCGCATTTAATTAGTATCAAACACTAGAGTTTAAAAACTTGCATAATACATGGGAAGTGATCACGGTGTGCATGCATGGAGAAAAAACATAGTTTCACTTCTCTACGTACTTGCTGACTTATAGGACCCACCGTGTACTAAAGCTCGAAATTACCCTTCGTATATCTCTATTCATCATCTACTTCCTAACCTATGACACATGAGCCGTGGGGTAAAATAGTAAATGATCATAACAGCACATAATAACAAACCCAGCCGTAAAGTTTCAAAACGTACAAGGGGCTAGAGCACGTTGATTCAAACAAGCTAGGGGTTGGGTTTTTGTACTTGGAACTTTGTGGAATGTTCCTTAACTTTGTAAAGGTTTCATTTTGGGTGCAGCTTTGCCGCTTTGGTGTGTGGTCCTCTACCCGGCCTGTTTGTAATTTTGCTGTTTTCAAAAAATTCCGGGAGAGGACCAAAAAAAAAAAAAACTAGCTGAGGCAAAACTACCCGTCTGTCAAGACAAAGAGCATTTGTGTATTGATTGGTTCTTGTTGAAAGCGCTCGTACATGGTTTGTGCATGTACGTTATTCATGTGATTGCACCTGACATTCCCATATAGTATTGGACTTAACAAACAGCAATAGCTATGGTTTTGGTTAAATTTAATCCTAATGAGATAAGGTAAGGTAATCCAAATCAAGAATAGAATCTATAACTTTCTTAGAAAAGGAACCCCGATAGTTTTGGCTATTGTCTTTATATATAATAATGTCAACATCCCAAACTTTATGTTCGGTACTATTATTTACAATCTTCGATCAGTTAGTTTTCAAGGTTGAAATCGTAAGTTATGGGAGGTGGTGATACTACCAAAAGAAAAGAAAGATCCAGTACAATATCCCAGTCATTGTCCCTTGAAGCAGTACCACTGGACTCTGTTCATCACTCAAAAAGATCAAAAAGTTCATCATCAGCATCAACAACAAGATCAAATTCAAAGTTGATGAATAACACTATTGATGATCTCCCTGATGTTGTATTGGTTGACATTCTCTGTCGACTTCCGTGCTTTGATTTTGTGTTCAAATGCAAGTCTGTGTGCAAACGTTGGAGCATTCTCATGTCGGAACCATACTTCATTGGCCGCTTTCTACTTCGACTCCAAAGCCGACATACGCCAATTCCACCACTTACGCTGATCAATCAAAAGGGCACTACAAGAAAACTGATCATTCACGACGCTGAATTTACGGCGTGCATTAAATGCATGCCGTAAATGATACTCATTCACGGCGTGCATTGAATGTGCGCCGTGAAACTTGCATTTTTAAATAATAAAGCAAAGCGTACAGTGAAAGCATGCCGTGTTTGTTATTGTGCAAATGTTTATAACGACGCGTTTGGAGTATTGCCGTCTTTGTGTAATCAAAACAGCTACGAAATTTGGCCAAAATTAAAGTTAAATCTCCTTCTCAGTCCATCCCTCACTCTTATCTTTCTCTCTCCGTCGAAAGCTTCGAGAAATCTCAAACCATTACCAGCTCCTCTGCCAAAATCAAGTCACTCTCTGTCTCCGAGATCACACCCCCTCAGCTCTCCAACCTCTCAATTGTCAAATCCGCCTCCACCTTCTACTTCGCCTCCGCCTTCGCCAGTGAGCCATCGGAGGCGGAGCTCCATAAGTTCGGTGTCTCCGACGATATCAGAGCCTTTGTCAAGGGACTCACATCCGAATTTTTTTATTCGGTTCTTCAAATAAGCACCGTTTCGATCGAATAGTCGACTCTCTAATCCTTGATGCTCTGCACTTCGCTCCTCGCAGCTCATCGGTCAGTAATCTAGGGTTTTCAATTTGAATTTTTCGTTTTGAATTTTTGAATTTGATCCCAACGATCATTCAATTCAATCCAATCCATATGTATACGTTATTTGCTCGATTTGGATTTGTATATCAGTTTGATCTGATTCTTGTTAATTGGAGTAGATGGTGTAGGATTTGATTAAATTTGCGATCACCAGGGATATTAAAACAGTGATCAAGAGTTTTTCTGTGATGGCAAAGACGATTCCAGTGGTACATACATACACTCTCTCTCTATTTCTCTAACCAACTCTCAATTTTAGTGAAATTTTGACTTACTGGGTGGGTGTTGTTATTTGCAGGTGAGGAAAACACAGAGACCCAGCAAAGCTTCGTAGAGAGGAAGCATCAGTTTCCTGGAATGGTAAATATCTATTATTTTTTTGTCAGGTCAACACCCAGAAACGTAATTTTGACTTTCATAGGTCCATTTGTAAACTTGTATTGATATTTATAATGTCAGAGTTGATCTTTCCCTATTGAAAGTTTTGAGCTTGAATGATGGAATGTGTGAGCTTCCACTTTAAATTTCTATGGCTGGTGACAAGCAAATGCTTTTCATGAGCTATTTTAGGAGTAATATAGTACATTTGAGCTTTGGTAGTGACAGAATGTGGAAGCTGTGCAATGAAATTTGCAAATTTGTGAAGAGTTTACATGTTCTATTCCTGTTTAGAAACAAACTTTAACTTCATATTTATATGGTGTTTAATGGAGGAATCAAATATATAGACGAGCATGTATGTATTCAACTGTATTTAATTGGATACTTAGTGATGCATTTACTTACATGGTAGCAGCAGCTCTTCTACAAGAGTTATTTTGACCTTTTCCCCCTAGGTTTTTTTCGTTCTTCTTGAGTATTTCTTAGAAGGTTGTGGCACTTAAAATTCTGTATTTGATTTCTATTTTTCAGTGTATTTCGCCTGGTCTTTGTTATTCCTTGGCCTCTAGAGTTTGAATCTCAAATTATTGAAATAAATATGTGAATCTTGGCTTGTTCCAGGAGTTGATCGTTCGAGAATTTTCATTTCATCAGCTGAATGCCAATTTACTCTGGCCGGGGACATTTGCATTTGCAGAATGGTTAATTCAAAACAGGCCATTGATTGAGGGACGGCATTGTATTGAACTGGCCAGGTATTTCTCAAAGCTTTGACATCCATTTGTTAGTGGAATCATCCACTCCTGGCCAGGCATAGACAATAATACTTGAATGCATTATTTTTTTCTCTTGCTTTGACCTCGGGGCTCCCAAGTAATAATCGCATTATGTTAATACTATCTTTTTAAATATATGGTATACCTTCCTTTTGTTGTTTGTAAGATGAAGTTTTGTTTACCTGCCGGTAGTTCGACTGATTTCTCAGGAAAACCTTTGCAAAGATGTATGCAATGTCTTCTCATGAACCCTAGATACAGAGTGTAACATTACTGTTTTCTGTTTTCTACTTCTTTGTCTGTGATGGCGTAGATGGCCCCTGTGTTCGCAAATTCATTCAAGGTACAAGAGTACTTCATTTATGAGTTAACTGATGGTCTTGTATACAGTTCAGATCTTAATTAGAAGATTAGATGACTGCAAAATTGGAGCTCCATAATCTTTTAAAGGAGAGGTAACTATAGTGTAGATTTTTACCCATTAGCTCAGGGTTAAACTGAAATAGTAAATTTTGTAGCTCTTTATTAATGTCATTCAATATTGTCCAGCTCCAACTTCAATGGGGAAACAAGAGGCATCCGTAAGTGTTGAATTTATCATGAAGATCCAAGTAAAGCTGTTCTTTTAAGACACAAGATGTATTTGAAGTGGAATGTGGCAATGTGTAGTGAACGGTTGAGGCAATCCACCCCAATGGCTTTACACTACCACTTTAGGTTCATTTTATTTGTATTGGTTTTGCTATAAGCTTCATTTGTTATTGCTTCCACAACATTTGTTTGTATACTGCTCAATTTTTTATACAAGTGAATGTTCTCTTATGAAATTGCAACAACGACAGATTTGTTATTCTTTTTATTTATAGTGTTTCTGGGTGACATTGGAACAACAGAGAATATATATTTTTTATTTAAAAAAAAATTGAATTTACGGGGTGCAAAACATGCCTTAAACCAAAATTTACGGCATGCTTTTGGGTCATTTACGGCGCGCGTACTAAATTTTACGGCGTGCATACCAAATTTTACGGCGTGCTTTTTGGTCATTTACGGCGTGCAAAATGAACGCCGTAAAAAGATAAAAAATTTCATTTTTTACGACGCGGTCTATAAGGGCGCATTTTTGCTCGGATTTTCACGTCGTAAATTGTCATTTACGGCGTGTTTTGCACGTCGTAAATGGCTTGTTTTCCTGTAGTGGGGGGAGAACTTCCCTATGGCATTCAATCCTCTTTCACCTCTCAAGTTTCTAACTAGGATGTTCTTAAGACTCATGAGTTCCCTCTCTTTAAAAAAAGAGCCAGTTGTAGTAGGGGCGAGGAATGACTTGGTTTTGTGTTGCGCAAGTGAGTATTTTCAACGTGATTACTTCATCTGTAATCCATATACCACCCAATGGGTTGCTCTTCCTCCTGTCTCTCGAGTTCTCCGTGACGTACCAGTTGGATTCATATGTGATCCCTACTATAATTATCATAAGAAAGAAGAGGAAGTGCATCAAACAAAAAGTACTATCATACAAGATAAGTTGATTAATATTAACGTGGACTATAGGTGCATGGTAGTGAGAATTCTTCCTTATGATGACACATTTGAAGATGAACTTTCCTACAAATTCAAGGTGGAGATCTTCTCTTTCGAGATTGGTGAATGGAGAGAGTCAATTATCTCATTCCCACAAAGATTTAAACTTGATGATATCGATTCCAATGTTCACTTTGCTTACAATGAAATGCTGTATTGGTCGAGTATGTGGGGAGATTATAACTTTCTGATTGGGTTGAACCCGTTCATGATCAGCGACGTCACTAATAACAACATCATCAGGACCAGTAGTACTAGCAATAGTAACTCCGGTGATAATCCTCAATATTACCCTAAATGTCGTTACATTGAACTCATAGTTAAAGACGCTAATTTTGATGAGTTATCTTACCTCCATAACTGTCAAATACATGACGTAGTTGTGCACGGAACCGGAGGGTATCTGCAAATATGTCGTTTAGACGTTGAACATTCTGCATTCATTTGGGAGTTAAAAAAAGAAGAAGATGATCTGATAATTGCGGCCGATGGAGCAGGAAAATTGTATTCGAAGCATCTTTTACTGCCTTTGGCCAAAGAAATGGAGCTGATTGGTTTAGACCCATATAATGAAGGCTGCTTATACGTAAGACTCAACGGATCCCTTTTTGATCTTATAAACCTTCGTAGAAGCTTGTTATACGAGATGAACATGCCTAAAACGGGTCGAAATATTAGTAACTGTTGCTTCTTCCCATTAAAAGCGAAACCATGGTGGCCAACACCAGTTCCCAGACTACCTCACCCATCAGCTTGAAAATTGGCTTATCGATTTCTCATAATCCTCGGTAGAAAATATGAGACAACTGATGGGTGTGGCGGTGAAAATGGTTTACCTGAAGTATGTGGTTGTAAATTTGTAATTTGTACTTTTTTCCATTGTTCTTTTGTTTTGTGGTTTAACTTTTTTTTTGAAATATTTTGTGGTTTAACTTGTTTACCTCTCCGGTTACGAAGTATTTTAATATATATGTAGTTTGTTATTTAATATATGAGATTTGTGACGTCATATATTTCCTTGCTGAGTATTTTGTGCTTAGTTATTGAACAAGTCATCATTACTTTATGTTATTTATGTTAAACATCTAATTATGGCTGACAACCAATATTTTAGTTATATATCATATACTTCAATCTAATGGAGCTTTGAGTCAGATGTGTTTAAATCCTCACACTGAGAATTGTGACATCTTAGAATGGTTTAGCTTCTGTGTTCAAGAGCTTTCTTTGATGGATTTGGGTGATTTAATTCATCTACTTTGGGGCATTTGGAAAGAGAGAAATCGTAGAATTTGGGAGAATAAGAGTCTTCCTGCTTGTGATTGGTCGCACTGCAAGGTTTGCACGTTGGTCAGCCCCGCCTTTGGGATGGTTTAAGATAAATGTTGATGAGTCTTTTGATCACACAACAAGAAAGGGTGGTATTGGTTTTGTTATCAGAGACCATCAGGGAGCATTTTCGGCTGGGGGAGGTCGACCACTACATGATTTGCTTTCTCCTGAACATGCTGAAGTATTGGCTTGTGATATGGCAGTGCAGTTTGCTGTGGACAATGGCTTTGTTCCAGCTATCATGGAGACGGAAGCACAGAGTGTGCAGAGGCAATTAACTAAGTCTGATGGGAGTAATGTTTCCATGTTGGGTCACTTGTATGATGATCTTGTTTTGAGGTTGGAGAGCCACTCCAATATGAAAATTGTTCATATCAGCAGAAGTGCAAATAAGGTTGCACACATTATGGCAGCAAGGGCTACTACTGAGCTGCAGAGTTTCTTTTATTTTTCTACTTCCCCTGCTTTCTTATTAGCTGCGTTAGCAGCTGAAACCATTCCTCTGTAATCCTTTATTTTGCAATAAAGTCTGACTTCTTCTCCCTCAAAAAAATATATCATATACTTCTTTCACTACCTACATTTCTCTTCTATAATTATCTCTTTATTTTTTTATTTTTTTATTTTTTTATCAGATATAAAAAACTCAAATGTTACAACTAATCTTTCATGAAGCAAACTCACAATCTCCCACTTATGAAGATGAGACTATGCCACTAGACCAAATAGTACTGGGATATTTATTTATTTATTGCTTTTTTCTTTTGCATATTTTTATAATAATTCTTGTATTTATTTATGTCAATTAACTCAATGGAGGTAATTAAGATAGTTCAAAATTTAGTGAAGCTATTGAGAGTTTAGCTTTATTTCTTTTGCATATTTTTATAATAATTCTTGTATTTATATATCTTATATATCTTATATAATTAAGCTAATTCTTCATGAAATGGTTAAATTTTTGAACTACCATATATGTCCTCACATAATATAAATATTAATAAATAAATTATTTCTATATGAGGATAAGATGGTCAATACATTATATCATATTGAAAAATTTGCAATATCTCCCAAGAAAAAATGAGAAGCTTCCCTAAAATTGCTGTAACTTTTTTAATTTATATATATATTAAAAAAAAAAACCAATTGACATGTGCGGAGCACATGTTAAGGGGCTAGCTAGTTTCAATTAACTCAATGAAGGTAATTAAGATAGTTCAAAATTTAGTGAAGCTTTTTAGAGTTTCACTTTTTTTTTTTCACATCATAATTAATATAAAACAATCGTCACCATGCAGCTTTTTAATAGAGATTAGCAAATCACTCAAGTACCTGAATTAATGTTTGATTCAAAACTTACCAAAGAAGAGCGAAAGATTGAGTATCTACTATATATACATACATACATACATACATACATATATATATATATATATGTATGTATGTATATCACATTCCTTTCTATGAAATGGACCACCAAATCATACATTTCAAATATATCCAAAAAAAAAATTATAAATTTAAAATTAGCAACCAGCTTACTCAAATCCCTTATTGTAGTTACTGCATGCCACTAGAGATAGCTTTCTTAATGTTTGCATGACATACATGCTTAACTGAAGACATTTTAGTGTGAATTTGATATATATAGCTTTTCAATTTAATTTTCAGTTTTATACTCAACTATTAAAAGTTGACGATTTCATATCTGGTTCATAACATTGTTAAACGCTGTTTGAAAACTTCGTTATTAATTTGCTGACATGGTAGAGATCGGCCCTCTACCAGTGATTTGAAATTTGAACAGTGGTATTTATGTCCATACTAGTCCTTTGCTCTCCAATCGTTTTCAGTATGTCATCCATTTGCTTCTTCTCTCTTAGCTGAAGTTGTAGTTTATACATGTAAAGAAAGAATCCTAGAATGATTTTGATACTAAACTGAAAGTTCTTTGTTTCTTTTATTATATGTGCGATACCGATGGATGTAGAAAAAGTGTGAGTTAAAGTATATTGTACTACTCGTTGGCAAATTCAATGAAACTTTCTAGCTTGTGACCTGTGAAAGGTCCTTGTTACAATCTGTTGTTGCTAATAATTTTGCAGTACTTTCTATTGCTTCTCCCTTCGTGGAATAAAAATTTAGCACAATCAATACAAACTGTAAAGAGTTTCATCAAAAATTTAGACTAGAACATATGCAAATGCTTAATTAAAGTTGCATTACTTGTAATCAATGTTGATATCCCATTAAATAAGGGCGTTGTTTGTGTGGTAGAGGTAATAAAGCGGCAGCTTTAATTAGAAGCATATTGAATAACGACTGCCCTCCTTTTTATTTGATAAAACAAGGATTCATTCTATGGAAATTATTCTAATCTCTCTTCATTCTAATCTTCTGGACCTTAATATTTTCAACGGAAATGCTATATGTATAGCTTATCGACCATATTTTCTGATTTCATTACATTTAAAAAAAAAAATATATATATATATATATATATATATTCTTAGCCCACCCTACCCTTACATATGTCATGAAACCCATAACCTTTATAATATTGAAATTATAACTTTTTTTCATCTGCTAAATATGACATTTTCTGTTAGTCTAATATTGCTAATTGTGACATTAGTCCAACGAGTTACATTTGATGTTTAACCACTCCTAGACGTACCTTTATCAGAAAATTAGAGTTTATAACTTCCAAGTTGAAGAAAACAGGTATGGTGTGTGTGTGTGTGTGTGTATTACCATTGAAGAAAACAACTAATTCTTCGTAATATAAATTAGAATGAACAATAATAGGTTTTTCAATTTTATAGTCATAAACTTTGTATTCATCTACTTATTAGAGCTTTATTTTGTACATATGACATCAAGTTTGAGCAATTTTCAATAAAACTAGATAATTTAACCATCTTTGACGAGATTACTTAAAGTGTATATATTATTAATGTAGTATATGTAGTAATGTTCATATTATTATGAAAATTTTTATGTTTATTTCTTAATATACATGTATGTGTATTGAAAATTATAGTATATAAAGCTAATATTTAAATAATCGGTAAATTCGGTATTTATCAAAACCAAACCAACTTTTTCGGTAATTTTCGATTTCGGTTTTATCAGCCTCGATTACTAAAAAGTCGGTTTACCAAACACAAAACATCGATTGGTATTCGGTCGGTTTAGTAATTACCAAACCAAGTGACAGCCCTAGTTATAGCCCAAACAGCCAAACTGGTCTCTGTCTTGAAAAAAAAAGGAAAAGAAAAAAAATTGAGAGTCTGTAAGACTTGGTTGAGTGTAAAACCCTACTTGCGTCCCGGGAGCTATTTTATACTGTTCGGAAGGGGTATTTTCGTCAATTTCAGCCATCAATTTTTTTTTTTTTTACTTGCAAAAATGCATATTTGTCACAAAAAAGGAAATGGACATCGACAAACAATTTTCTTCATCAGGTTTTGGTAGACAGTCAATGCAGCTGAGGGCTGATCAAGCAACCAAAATGAGAGTGCCACCTTTCCTTCCATGCTCTATAATAATGTATTCGATGAATTAGCTTCATAGCATCATTGTTCAATGCAACAGAAGGCTCATCAAGCAATCAAATAGGCATGTCGATTACTAGTAACCTCGTGAGCTGCTGCAAGCTCTTCGACTGCTCCATTGACAGGATTCTTCATTCTTGCTTTCTCCTTCGCCATTCTCCTCATCCCCATCAGCTTGTGAAGCAGGTGAAGAAGTTCCTAGCTTTCCTTCAAGAAGATCAGAGCACTCAACACTATCCAGAACCGTGAACTTCTGTGGTGAAAAACTCATAAATCTGCCATCTCGTGCCCATCCCAGAGGACCTGACCAGAAGAAGGCTTAGAAAATCCAGCCAACTTATGCAGGAGGTGGTCTAGCCAGAGCCATTGGTGCAACACTCATGGATAGTAGCATTTACATGTCGCAAGAATTGTTGGGAATTTTTCATGAAAGAGACACTGTTGAGAAAGAGATGAGGGAGCAGGGGTTTTTTGAGAGACTGCGGTCTATGGAACACAAAAACCACACCCAACTCTACGCCTCAGAAAAGGATGTTGTAAAGTAATTATGACTGATGTTTCAGTCCAGCCAACCAAACCAAGTCCCAACCAAAGAAATCATCCTGTTACAAAGTTATGAATGGAGAGAAACAAATGAGAATTCTACTTGAAATAATTGATGTGCAGTAAAAAATGATAATGAATGCATAATTAATTAATCATCACAGGACATATGCAGTATCAGTACGAAAAGTTCAGAATTAATGCAGTATAATCGGAGAAAGTTTAGCAAAATAGGTTTCAAGGAGCCCATAAGCATAAGGAGTGAGCTTGCTTATTCTTCTTCCAATCCAAAAGAAGACAGCGAGTCTGGTATAATAGATAAGTATATCATACATCGTCATTTACAATCAAATTAGCATTACAAAGCACAAGCATCAGAACAAAATACAGAACACTACAGAACAGAATAAAAATAAGTGATATAACATGCATGGCAGTATTTCATAACCCCAAACAAATTGACTGAGAAAACAAAGCAAAATCTACATACTTCTTATCGAATCATACCAAAACCAAAAGTAACCATCTGTCCTCTGATGATCCCAGCTACAACATGATGATAAAGAAAACAGATTTACAGACACATCTGGAATTCTTTACAGCCTCATTTAAATAAGGGCAATGGTTGTATGCTCTCCTCTTGTGTAGTCCTCCAAGAATCACTAAAAACTTTCTGATATTCAACTAGCACCTGGAAACCATTGCAATTAGTTCTTAATTAGGCAACTAGCCATGACCAAAATAAGGTAATTCTGAAATCCGAAAACTTCAATAGTTATTCAATGGTGGAATGGTGAGGGTCATGGAAAACGGGCTCCAAATTAGCAACAAAGAGATTTAAACTCAGCAGAGGTTATGTCATTTCAATAAGTAGAACCAACTTGGATTTTCCTAATCACAAAATCTAGAACTTCTACATGCTAACACGTCTTATGGAACATAATCCAATCTAGCAGGCAATGATTAAGGAACTAGCAACACAAGAAGCAAAGTATAGGAAACGAATGGATCTTTGAATATATATGACTACAATCAGCTCCTAAAGAAGATGCACCTTGACCACAATACTGGAAGGAAATGATATAATGAGCATTGAAGGACCCAAAATCCATGTCCTTTTGTGCTGCCTTCTAAACCTTAGGCCAATCTGTTGTTGATTAAAAGATCACTCTCTTCTTATTAGGTATAATTAAGAAAATATATCTCCCTGTTGAAACTCATGCATAAGGCAGTTTCAAAAAAAAAAAAAAAAATTCTATTCCAAGTTGGGCAACAGAAATAAGCAAAAACCCTGATCTAGAACCAGAAAACGCATGTTTACAGTAATACAGTGGACCTCGATGTTATGTTCTAGAAACAGGAGACCAAGATTGAAAGGAATTTTTTATTGCATATACCAATCTCAAAACTATGAATAGCAAGTTTATCTGGCTTAGATTAGTATTGCTGCATGCCTGCATACAGTTGTTAATGCAGACAAAGACTTGTGCATGTGAGTGTATATCTGTGTGGGTGTAACGTGTAAGGGAGTAATGTATCTTGAATGCATGTTGAGTGCTTATATCAACTAAACGGAAACTAGTCTTGAAACTTGCAAGAGAACAAGGGGCTGCTTCCACACAATATTGACAGATCCCTCAATCTCACAATGCCTTTTAGGAGTCTTCAGTATGGAGAAGCTACTTAATCTCAACCATCAAAATTCATTACTGTTTTTAAATCAGTGGTGCTACATACTCAAGTGAAGTAATAAACATATAATGACCACAGTAAGATTTCCTATACCTGATCTTAAACCTTGTTTCCTCCCACCTCCAAACCTGTCAACAAAAGGTGGCAGCATCATCATCAAAAATTGTATATCTCAAGAGAGAGTAGTCCATTAATCTTTGGAATAAGATTTGCAAGCACCAAAACACTTTACCAGGCAGGCTATAATTCTCTGACCTCCCCTAACTCCATCAAGGAGTTCATCTCCAACTATCTTTGCCTATTGTTTGGATTAACGACAGGAGTCTTTCAATCAGCAAAGCCTCCTTGTATCTGGCCTTTTCAAGCTTGTACTTGATTCTCTTGATCTATTCAGCAAATTTCTACATTTACTACTTCCTCTTGACCCCGAGCTCACGTGGGCCATCTCATTGGCTGATCTATCCTTCTCCTTGATGTTCCTCTGCAGCTTCAACTTCTTCTCGGTTCTCATTTTCTGGATGATTGATTTTGTACATCTCAAACTTCGGTTCAACTATTGATATTACCAAATTCACAGGGTCCCATGGCTCAAATTTCTAAAAACCCATCATGGGGTCTGGTTAGACAAAAAGTGGTTCTTGGGTATGACCATATGATGACCATGTTGGGATCACGTGTGTATAGGTTAGATGGACGGACCAATTTCAATCCAACTACGACCAGGTGGCATGCCTTCAACCCCATCTCTCTCATTTCATCACGAACCTTATTAGAATCATCCCACCTATCATGTTTAGCATAAGCATTTGATAACAGAGCATAAGTTCCGGTGCTCACTCCTGCACTATTGCGAAGGCCTTCTCCGATCCTCTCAACCATCTCCTCATTCCCATAGATTTTACAAGCATTAAGCAGCGCTTCCCAAACAGGACCATCAGCTTCTGTTGGCATTTCTTTAATAAAAGCCTCTGCTTCCTCTAATAGCGCAGCTCGACCATACATATCAACCAGACACGCATAATGCTGTGTTTCAGGGACAATCCGGTAGACTTTCTTCATAGCATTGAAGAACATCAACCCTTGATTTACCAGGCCAGCATGACTGCATGCTGATAACAACCCGAGGAAGGTTACACCATCAGGAGACACCCCATTGACTAGCATACTGGAAAAGAGCTGCAACACGTGTATGCCATGGCCATTCATGGCCATGCCGCATATTATGGTACTCCATGAAATGATATCTTTGTGCTCCAGGGACTGAAAAACTGAGATAGCCATTTCCAAGTTTCCACACTTCACATACATGTTGATCAAGGCATTCCCCACATTGCCATTTGCACCTGCTGGCCTGAACTTAATGCACAAATCGAAGAACATGCTGACAATACATTGACAATGGTAGCCTCATTAGACTCAGCTTCTCCACCCTGCAGCAGTTGTTGGAAAAGTTTCACTGCCTCTTCACAAAAACCTCTTTGTGCATAACCACCCACCATGATAGTCCAAGAAACCACATCTCTCTCGGGCATATTGACAAACAGGTATCGTGCACTCGCCAAAGATCCACATCTCAGATAGAAATCCAACACCGCATTGTCCAAAATCAAATTTCTTTCCCGAAAGTTCCTCAAACAATGGCCATGAACAGCTTTACCAAATTTCAAAGCTCTTAAAGTAGAACAAGAAGACAAAACAGTCACAAGAGTAGTGGAATTAGGCTTCACGTCCATGGACATAAACTTCACAATGGCTTCCTCCACAAACCCACACTTGGAAAGACCCGAAATCATCGAAGTCCAGGAAACAACATCCGGTATGGGTATTGAATCAAAAACGCGGGTAGCAGAAACAATGTCAGATTGGATTACGTAAAAGTGGAGCAAAGAGTTTTGGATGAAGGTATCAGAAATGTGACCGGATTTTGTGACGTGGGCTTGAATTTCTTGGCCTTTATGGGGTGAATGGAGCAAGCAGCATGCCTTTAGAGCATAGGTAAATGTGTAGTGGTTATGGGAAGTTGGGTGGTGGAGCATTTGGTTATTAGAGAAAAAGGGCATTTTGTGGTGCGGAAGACTTTGTCAGATATCCCAGCCAGGGGTTTAAAACTTGGGGTTTTGGATTTTTGACCAGCAGCGCATGGATTTGGTTTAGTTGTTTCATTGTATGTGGGTTAGGCTGGAGATAATGACTTCTTTACTGGCAGTGACTCTTTACCCTGCTTTTGCATACTTCAATCTTCTTCCCGTGGGCATTCAGACCGATAGTTCAAAAAAAATTCCTGCAGAAAACCACACATCATTGCCAGGTTTAGTACTAGGGACTGAAACTGAAAAGATCAGCAAACGAAGTCAAGTGAATAAGCAATGCACACGAGCGCTAACATCCCCAAACACTCGTAAGTCGTAACAATCCAATATTCTAATGAACTCACTCACTCTAGGACCAACCAACTAATGACTCCTTAAAAGAAACCCATTTTCAGTTGTCCAAAAAAAAAAAAAAAACATTTTCATTCTAGAAAATTATAAAGAAGTGTCACTTTGAGACTTATATTAGTTATAAGACCACCTAAATTGTTTTGTACACATAAGACCACTTTAGGACCCAAAACCATAAACTCCTTTTTATGTTATACCTATTTTACCCTCAGTTTATTATTTAAATTTCTGTTTCAGATTCAGTTACTCTCGGTCTCTCTCTAGCTCGCAAACGAAGATGAAGCTCTCCCTCTAGTTCGCAACAGTCTCTAATCGATCATTGAGGTTTAATTCCATATCTCTGCACTCTGTTTAGCTTGATTTTTACTTCGATTTTCATCACTGTAATTTCATTTTTGATTTGATTTGATCTCAGCCTTCTCTCTCTGCAATCTGTTTAGCTTGATTTGTATTTCAAATTTCATCAATGTGATTTCATTTTTGTTTTGCTAAACCTAAATCATGCGTAGCTTATAGTTAAATTAGCTGTTAAAAGATGCGTGGCTGTTGTGATTTCATCACTGTATCAATCATGTGTTTTTGTTGAAAGTTGATTGTAGAATGAAACTGCTGTGCAAGTTGATTGTTCATAGCCATCTCTGTTAACTGATGCAGGTTTTAGCTGATTTGTACAGTCAAAGTTACTAATGCAGTTTGTAAATGCTACTGATACAGTTCAGAAAAGCAACTACCAGAATGAAAGAATTCTACATTTGTTGTTTTGTTATATATTCTTTGTTTTTTCCTCTTGCCTTTTAATTCATATCAAAACTAGAAGCTGATTGATAGACTGATAAGTTCTCGGTGCAGCGGCACGCTGCTGTCTTCAATTTTTTTTTTTTTTTAAAGGGGCTTGGAACCCAGCCTAACTGGGAGTTTCAGCCCCACGCCCGGTTCCATTTATTGAAGTAATACTTTGCAACGGGGGGGGGGGGGGGGGGGACATAAAACCTGAATCCCGTGCTACATTAGAAAGGTTACAAATATCCTCATAGAGAACATCCCGAATAATAACAGGAGTTTCATCTAACCATACATCAGAATTGTAATTAAAACTAGTAAGGTGCGCTAACCTGTTGGCTACACCGTTTGCTTCACGGAAGATGTGACTAACCTGAATTGAGTGAAAAGATGTCAAATATGACTTACAATCATCGATAATACGCCCAATGTCAGATCTATCTTCCACATCATGCTGTAGAGTAGTAACAACAAGGGAGCAATTGCTTTCAACATCAATTACGGTCATGTCCTGATGCATCGCTAATAAGAGCCCAGCCTACATGCTTCAGCCTCCATATGTAAAGCAGATGAAGCATGTGGGAAATACCGAGCTAGAGCTGCCAAGCACATACCATTTTCATCCCGTATCACAACTCCCACGTACTCCACCATCACCATAATCAACCCGGTAACTCCCATCCTCATTCACTTTCAGACGCCCACTAGGAGGGTTCTGCCATTTGGTCTTTTCCCTTCTACTTTTCACATTTCCATGCACATGAAGTTGCTGATATTCCTCAAGAAATTTACTAGCCCACTGTGCAGTATTAGAGGCACAGAAGAAACTCCCGTTCCACAAGACATTATTTCTTTCAGACCACTGTCTTCATTTTTCATTATAATACCAATCTTTGTCATGTCTTCGTTTTTCCTTTTTGTTTACATATAGTAGCTTTGTATAACTGTTATAGTGCCTTTATCTTACTGTGGTAGTAGCTTTCTTTTCCTGTGCTAGTATTCTTTCAATCTGATTCCAGTAGCTTTTCTGCTTGATATTGCGAATAGAAGCTAATTATTCTTCATCTAATGTGTAATTGCAGTAACTTAGCCATGGATGCAGAACCTTATGCGAGGTGCACGTATATGTTTGAGACGATCATGTTCGTTCTTGACATGAAGCATACGTTTAATGATATTGTAAGGGAGGTCTTTGTGGGTTTTAATCATTTGAATCTTGGTTCATTTGACTTGAGGTATTCTTTCACGAGATATAAAAGCTGTGTGTTATCAAGTGATATGGATGTAAAACTGATGTTTAGGTGTATGTTTGATTTTAAATTGAATTCTGTTGATATTTTGGTGAGGGATTCTAATGGGAGCACCATTTTGGTGCCTTATTGTGGTGGGAGTAGTAGTTCTACTTCTGCAACATCTTTGGATGATGTTTCATGTGCTTCTTCATGTTTGTCAGTGGGTTCAAGCAATATTATTGATGCGAGTGAATATTTGGGGTGTTATAGACTAGAGGCTCCAAAGAGTTATCTCACTCATGAGTGGCAGGGCATTATAAGGCATGAGGATCAAAAGTTCGAAGGTGGGGTGTTAGAATTTAGGGAAAAGTTGACCAAGTATGCTATTGAAACTGGTTTTCTTTTCAAGTACACACGGAATACCTCAAGTCGTGTTATTGCAGAGTGTGCTAAGAGATATTCTGATGGTTGTCAATGGTCTATTCACGCTTTGAAGAACAAGGTGAATGGCTTTTTCTACATAAAGAAGTTGAATAATGTTCACACATGCAAAGGAGTTCTTAGGCAGCAAAATAGTAAGCTTTTGGGGTCTCATGTTGTGAAATCGGAGATTGCTAATGAGTTGAAGTCCAATCCTCAACTGAAGCCTAAAGATATTGTGTCTAGTTTCAAGCATTCTTTTGGTTTAGATGTGTCTTATAGGACTACTTGATATGGGAAGAAGTTGGCTAGAAAAGTTGTCCATGGTCATGATGGTGACTCATATTCTCAGCTGCTTTGGTATCGTGATGCTATTTTATCTAGTAATCCGGGCTCTTATTGCATATTGGAAACTGATCCTTTAAGTAATCATTTCGAACGTTTCTTCATTTGTTTTTCTGGTTGCATTGAGGGCTTTAAGTCATGCATTCCGCTTCTGTTCGTGGATGCTGCTCATTTGAAGAGTAAGTATAAGGGATACATGCTCTGTGCTACTGGAAAGAATGGAAACCAAGGTATGTTTTATTTTGTGCTCTCTGCTTTGTGCTTAGTATCTTGGACGGTAGCTTTATATACCTGTGATAGTATATATCTATGCCTATCATAGTATTTTTTTTGTACCTATATCAGTAGATTTGAAAGGGTCAGTAGCTTCTGTTTCAGTTTCCATTTTCAAATACTAATTATTTGTTTTATCTTTTTTTTTTTTTTTGCAGAGTTCTTCCTCTTTGCATTTGCAGTTGTAGATTCTGAAAATCATGCGAATTGGGATTGGTTTTTTTTATCATCTATATAACATCTTGTCTCCGCAAGGTAGAAATGTGACTTTTGTTACTGATCGACACAGTGGACTATTAAATGCTGTTACCAGGGTATTTCCAGATTCTCCTCATTCATACTGCTACTACCACCTTAATGAGAATGTTAGAGGTGTGTACCGAAAGCAATCTGGAAATTATTTTGTTGACAAAATTATGGAGGAATTTATGAAAGTTGCTTATTCACCTACATTAGCAAGCTATAACTTCAACTTGCACAACTTGAAGAAGGAAGGTGGTCCGCCTATCGAAGAGTTTCTGCGATCTCTGCCGTTGGAAAAGTGGTGCAATGCATTTTTCAAAGGAAACAGGTATGGTGAAATGGCAAATAGTATTGCCGAATCATTTAACAATTGGACTAGAGATTTGCATGAGCTTCCCATATTTGAGATGTTTGAAGGCTTAAGGGTTAAGGTTATGGAGAATATGTCTGAGAGGAAGGTTGCATGCAAGAGGTGGACCACTATTTTGTGTCCTCCAATGGAGGCTTTGTTGAAGAAATCAATGGATATTAGGCGGCATTGGGCTGTTAGTATGTCTAGTGAGACTGATTTTGAAGTTCATTCAGATAAATCAGTGGTGGTTGATCTTGGGAACAGCACTTGCTCTTGCTGTCAATGGAAAATTAATTCATTCCCATGTTCGCATGCTCTTGCTGCAATCCAAAAGGTTGGAGTGGAACCTGTGTATAGTTACATTGAGCCGTTTTACACCTGTCAAAGCTACATGGATTCCTACGCGCATGGTATTCATCCTCTACCAAATATGGAGAAGTTTTATGAAGATGCAGCTAGTTCAACTTCTGTTGTTAAGCCTCCATTGGTTAGGAGGCCATCCGGTCAGCCAAAATCTGTTCGAATGAAGTCTGCAGCAGAATGAGGCACGAGGAGGATTATCAAGTGTGGCCGGTGTGGTGAGTTGGGGCGCCACAACAAGATAACATGTACTGCATACGCCAATCTGAAAGCTGGCAGTAGTACATGAACAGATGGAGTATCTTTTTACAACATTAACAGTAGTTTTCTATAACAATTTGAGTATCTATTTATACCATTTGGAGTACCTGTTACTATACTTTCATTATGTTACAGAGCATAGATTTTACTTGTGTTGGCAACTGTAAATGAACAGAGAGTATCTTTATACAACATTAACAGTATCTTTTGATCACCTTTGCAGTAAACTTTGTCATTGCATTTGTACAATTTTGACATGAAACTTCAAAACAAACCTGGAAACTAAAGTTGAAAGTAACAAAATAGACATCAATTTTCATCCAATATTATAGCTAAAAGTTAAACATAAAGCTACTGTTAACAGTTCGTAAAGCCACTGTCAGTACTTCAAAATACTATTGTAAGCCCGACGTCATTTTCCATCAAATATCAAAGCTGAAAATTAAACAACATAAAGGTACTGTCCACACATGAAAAATCTACTTTCATAGCCTAAAAAATCTACTGTAAGCACTACATAAAGCTACTGTTTCCGATTATCATCTAATGCCTCTTGCCGCTCCTTGTTCTTTTAGTAGTATACGTGAACTCCTTGTCTTCAGTAGCCTTCCTTTTTTTGTTCTTGATTCGATCCACCATTGAATTTCTCTTTACAGCTTGCTTCTTCCCTTTCTTCATATTTTTAATTGGTTCTTCTTCAGGTTCTTCTTCTTCATCAATAGCTTCTTCTTCAGCAGCAGCTTTTTTCACTCTTTCCGTTCTCCTTGATTGTTTCTTTGCTTCCTGTTTCTAAGAAGACCTACCACTTTTATCTTTTCTTGCTGTTGTGTGCTTCTTTCTGGTTGTTCTCATTTTAGGTTCTTCTTCTTTGTCTTCATCATCGTCTCCACCATCTTCACCATCAGCTCCTTCTCCACCCTCTTCCTCACCATCTTCCCCATCCTAACCATCACTGTTACTGTTTTCTATATCATCTTTCCATAAATCCTCTTGAGAATCCAACATATCTTTCTCCAATAACTTTCTTTCCATTTCCAGCAATTCATTTTCCATATTGTGTATCATTTCTCTCTACTCCTCAATGACGTCCTCCAAGTTCTTTTTTTCCTTCTCAATGGTTATAAAAACTTTCCACTTCTTCAACAATTTGTTCTGCAAAATCTGTATCTTCCTTGTTGCTATATTGTCTTCCTCAAAGGCTTTGTCCAACATCTCCCAATATCTATCATTCTGCCTTGCTAGCTTTTCATTCTCTTCAGTCAACTTCTTCAACAAGTCTTGAATTTTCTGGTTTTCTTCTTGTGAGAGACTTGTTTGAGTTGTTGCTTCTTCCAACGAGCCTAATTTGTCCTTCATTCTCTTCTGACTTTCTGCTTCTTCTTTTCGCGGCTCTTGGGTGGTTTTCTTGTGCTGTATCAAAAAATAAAAATAAAAAAATCACATTAAAAAGCTACTGAGGTGGTTATAAAAGCCTACTAACATAGCTATACAAAGATACAAACTTGCTCAGAATTAATTACACGAAACTGAAAGTTTCTTAGCTACTGATTTGAATACACAAAACTACTCAAATGGTTAAAGAAAGCTACTAACAAAATCATACGAATCTACTAACTCGTCCATGAAACTAAAAGCTTCTGAAATTTTTAAAAAGCTACTGATGAGCTTAAAAGAAGTTACTCAAACAGTTACAGAAAACTACTAAAATTTTCAAAGAAAATTACTTGGTTATAGATCACATAGGCAGAGAAAGCTAGTAACCTAGGCAGAGAAAGCTATTGAAAATCAATAAAGAAAGCTACTTACCCAATCTCCAAAAGTTGGAGTTACAAAGTCTTCCTCCCTCAGCTCTTCGTCTGATGCTACTCCTTTGTTTCTTCCTCTCATGTCATGCATTGCCACTTCCAAGTCTTCCTCTGTCAGCTTTCGGTCAAACATTTCATATTTTTCATCAAACAAAGTACATACAATGTTAAAGACTAGAACAATATATTTCTAAACTGATTTCTTATTGCAAATTTATTCTTTGTTTTGCTTTCTTTACCTCTATCTACTCATTGGTTAGTTTCTCCATTTCTTTGTGCAGCTCGACGAGTGACCATCTTATGAAATTTGGCGTCCCTAATTCATTTCTCTTGATTGTTCCTCCCATCTGTCTTCTCAGCTAACCAATACTGTTACACAACAATGAGAAAAACATTAATTTTGAGGGCTAAATTTACTGATATGTTAATGAAACTAACAGTAGTGGTTACTTACCATGATTAGCGGCAAACAACCTGACAAATTGACATCCTTGTCTTCCTGCTTCTTACTTAGACCATTGTGCAGATGGTCTAACACCAAGGTTTCCCATGAATATCCCCGCTAAGAATTCCATTCGGTGCAAATTTCTACCAACTTCCAGGACAATGTAGAACCTGCGGTGCAAAACAAGAAGGATACGAACAAATTCATAACGATTAGCGATGCCACCTCACTTGGGATTTGATTCTTTGGGTCTTTCAAAGATTCGGCAAGTGCACTATCGACCATCACTTTTGTCACTTTCTTTGCATCTCCAAAATACTTGTCGATCATCTGATTCTTCATTGGCTTCTGGTGGTGCTTGTTTAGCTCGAATGTGACTCCTTCCAATAGCATTCCAAGGCAGATAGCTACATCTTCACGGGTTATTTTATGTATCCTTTCCCCAAGCAGAAACCCTTTCTGATTGACTTCGTATGTCTTGACCATTCTATGAATGTCCTCATCTACTTTTCTGCATTCATTGTCTTTTAAAAGTCCGTGATGGAAGACATAAATGATCTCCCAGAATGGTGTCCTATTCAACCTTAACATTACATCTGGATTGATCATCCCTTTGTAGGTTTTCATCTTCTCCTTGAATAACTGTAGACTTGCTCTATATTGTGGTGTTCGGTCTCTATGTTCAGCAATTTTTCCTTCTACAAGTAGATACAAACAAAGCTACTAAGGCTACAAAATATTCTCACAAAAACAACAAAAAAGCTATGAAATGTTACTGCGAAAGACTACGAAACCTACGAGCAACTAACACAAAATCTACTACCATAAACTATAAAACCTACTAGCAACCAACACAAAATCTACTACCATAAACTATGAAACCTACTAGCAACAAACAAAGCTACTAAGGCTACAAAAGATACAAAAACAACAAAAAAGCTATGAAATGTTACTGCAAAAGACTATGAAACCTACTAGCAACAAACACAAAATCTACTATCATAAACTATGAAACCTACTAGCAACAAACACAAAATCTACTATCATAAACTATGAAACCTATTAGCAACTAACAAAGCTACTAAGGCTATAGAGAGAAAAAAGCTATGAAATGTTACTACCAGAGGGAAAGCAACTGCGACAAAGAGAGGCGCCGAAGGAGAGGAAAAGCTACTGAGAGAGAGCCGCTCCGTCAAGATCGAGATCAGGATGGGGAGAGAGAGAGAGAGAGAGAGAGAGAGAGAGAGACGGTTTCTGATTCCAAATGACCTAGAACGTAAAATTGGGTCTGTTTAGAGACCAGTGGAAGAGCTATAATTTCTTTTATTTTTAATGTTTAAAATTTAACATCATTTCTAATCTAATGGCTTTATGAGAACAAGAAATATTTGGTGGCCTTAAAGCTAAAGAAACATTCAAATATGCACTTATATGTAATTTTCTCTTTTCATTCAACAGAGGACGGGACAGCTGAATCTAAAGAGCCCAAAAGCTGCTTTCAAAACCGATAAGAATATTTTCTCGAATCTTTGACCCAGAAAGGAAAACAAGATCCCAACTTTAATATTACTATCAAAATAGGTTCTCTGACAAAAAAAAAAAAAAGGTACTTCACCCGTGTGCACACTTCTGTCTCTGCACCCATGACCCACCCGAGAGAAAACAAACAATAAGGAGATATTTTTAATTCCTAACGCCATTTCTGCCACACCTCTTTCATATCTTCCCCTAATCTCCTCAAGTAAAATGAGATACTAATCTTTGTCTACATCTCCAAACAAGAAAACATAGCACTAACCCTCCACAAAACAGAGTTATTTACTTACTAATAACAGGGTCCATTAACTTAACGCTTAAGATCAACTGGAAGTTTCTGATCTTTTCCCGTGTTATTTCATATAAGTTGGCATACCACTAGTATGAAGTTTCGTGAAGAAGAAAAAAATGAACAAAAAAGAAAACAAAGGAGATAAACTTCCCGACTCCTAAATCATATATTATATGTCGAGGTCGGTTGTGGGTCCCTCACAGTCAACCATATTCGACGGTCAGCTACATCTCAAAAACCCTTTTCCCCTTCTTGCAGCGGCAGCTGCTTCCGCGGCCCACAGTGCCTCACCACCACCTTGGAAACTTCCAAATGATAACTCCAAATTCTCGCATGCAATTGTCAAATCAGAGACCCCACCATGTGCCAACTAAATTCCAAATAGAATTCCAAGCAAAAATCAAAATTGAGGGACACCAAGGCTCGAACCTTGGTCGATTTGCTTGACTCCAAGCACCTTACAATGTGTTTGCCAACTCTGCCGCACCCGCAGATGTAACATGACTCCAACATTGTAATATATATCATTTTTTTAAGAATCTGAAAACTTATGTAAATGTCCAACTAATACCCAACTTACAACAATCAATTACTGTATTGAATTTTATTTACCAAATATTTAAAATTTTTACAACAACATTTCAAATTTTTACTTCTATAAATAGTTCAAAATTTAACTCATTCCTTGCACCGAAGGCAATTGCAATTTTCTTTCTTCACTTATGTAATGTATGATATATACAAAAAAAAATGTATATAACGTGTGATGGCCTAACCTCCCATTGGGTTTCCAGTCATAAAAAAAAAAAAAAATTAAATGTTTATCAAAAAATTTAAGAGTTGTCGGTGATTCAACGTTTACTATTTCATCTTAAATTATTACAACTCACTATATAACAACCTTCATTCAAGATTTTATTTTCACATATAGTAGATAATTGATAAAACAAACATATACAAAAGTTTCATTTAAAATTTCCATATTTTTCTTCAAATTTCTATCATTTTTCTTGATTATTTGCCAAAATCGATATATCCCCGATATTTCTGTCGAAATTTCCGTTTTCGGGACCACCGATATTTCCTCGAACTCGATATTTTAGTCATTGCCGGCAGTAAGCCTTGCTCGACCAACTCCTGCTCTGCTGCTTCATCTAAGATGACGACGACGACCGTCAGAGGTGTTTGGCTCCAAAACCAGCTGGTGTGCAAACAGTCTCTTTTGAGCGTGTGGTTGCGCAGGCGTGCCAGCACCGTGGGGTGCAGTCGTTGGGGTAGTCCCTTGACCTGACTTCTTCTTCAAGCGCTGTGGACAAGGAGAGCACCAACCTCGTCACAGGGTTCTTTTCTTGCCTTTCGGGAAAGGACTTTTTGCCTTACTGGGTAAGGGCTTTGGTTGTGGTCTCTTGCGTTCACCGAATCGATACTTAGTGTTGTAGACTAAGCAGAGCAATCACTGGGAAGTTGAGAGAAGCACGGGTTTGCTAAAGCGTGACTTTAGCTTCGCTGGGTTGCGAGGGCGTTACCCTTGCTTCGCTGGAAGTAACAGTGGCGGTTGTGCTAGCAGTCGGCTCCTAGGGAGACTGGGACTGGAAGTACGGTCGCCGGGTTGATCTGGTGAGGCTGACAGTCGGCTCGCGAGGAGACTAGGACTGGCGGGCGGTCACCGGGTTTCAACGAGGTTGAAGGTTTTGCTCCGGGGAGGCTTTGTAATCGCTGGGATTGATTGATTTCAGAGAGGTTCCTTTTCTGTATCGTCTTTAGCCTCTATATATAGGCTACTGCAGATTCACTTTCCAAATAGGAATGAAATACTATATTTTAGGCCACAACTATTGGCCTTGAATCAAATCAAAACTCTTAATAGTTTTGATAACTATCGTAAGTGATAAGAGATTGACTCTGTCATAGCAATCTTCTAGGCAAGATTAATTACCTTCTGGAGTCCTGGACGTAATCTTCCTCTTGGTCGCGCGTGGACTGTAGGATATGCATTAATTGCAAATATATCTCTTCGCGAGCACTCGTATCTTCATGCAATAGTCTTTAATTATGTATATATATATGTGTGTAACCCCACATAGTCTTAGCCATGCAGCTTAACTTGTAGACATATATTCCTTGTTACTTGTGCCATGCTTCACGTGTCCACCATATCCCCTCCTTAATTAAATCATGCATGAGCCACCACATCATATATATACATATACATACATATATGTTCCATCATCAAGCATGATTGCATGGAAGTATATACTGTACGTGCATGCCAATAATTGCATGGGCAACCATTATTGATTGTGAAGGCTAGTGAAGGGTAATTGTATCCTTCCTTAATTAAATCAACCCTATCTGCTCGCTTGCACAGTACTTGGCAATCAAGCAAACAAATCACCATTAATTATCAAATATCTTGATAATAAATCAAAGAATATTCAGATATGCTCCAAGATTGCTTGGCCTCCAAACAATGTATTCTGAACTTGTTGCAAATAAATAGCTTGGGCCACGGATATTGGCCCGGTTTCTCTCGAGTCCCCCCTTATCGGGAAAAAATGTTATTTTGGGTTCAAACAAGAGGCATTTGATCGAATAGGTTCTGTGCCACCACCAGCAGTACTTCCACGAGAAATCCCGCACCGCCGAGGAGGACGTTTTCATCATTTTGTTATTTTAGACCCGCTTGGATTTATATTTTGTAGATCGAGAACTATGGAAGTGATTTAGAGAAACCTACTTAGCCGAACGCAGAGGATTCAAAGGACATGTCATGCTTCCCCAAAGTGTCGTTGGATCCATGTTTCTTGAGGATGGTGGTGCTTCAGAGAAACTAACTAGCTGGGCCAGGGTCAAAACTCAAAAGGTTTGACAGTTCCGACTTTTAATTGGCAGATCTAGAAGGTGAGTTAGAGAAACTTACTTTTTCCGAACAGCGAGGTTTGGAACTTAGGTCATTTGGTCTCTCAGATCGAGAACGATTGGTGATTTAGAGAAACGTACTGATATTCCAGAGATTAATTTGTCCTGACTCCTGGATTTGGTTTGACTTGGTGGAACTGTCTTCCCTTTGTAATTAATTTGAGAATTTTTGGTCAACCAAGGGGCCTAAAAGATCAGCAAACACAAAAAGAAGAAGGAAAAAAAAAACTAACTAGCAGGTGAATAATTGTTTCCCCCTTTCTTGCCTAGATTCTGAATTTGTAATATTATTGGTTTAGATTATTAAATTATAAATTCTTTGCACTCAAGCTTTTCTTTTTAGAGTTCTGGAATTATATGTTTTATGATTGGCTGGTGACATATTCAGTTTTCATCTGGTTTACTTTTTCTTATTGGACGTTTAAGGCGGGCCGTCCTTTTTCACATGGAAGAAAGATGGACCAAAGGGCTGGAACTTAGTGGACGAGATACAGAGTAACTCGTTTAGAATTTCCTAGGATTCCTTGGAATTAGTAGCGTTAAGTAAACTGTTAGCCATTTCATGCTTTTGGCATAATTCTATTAGCTTTTTCTTATTGCCAATTTCACCGTGCAGTTTATTTCCCTCATCTTGGAGGTCGTCTCTACTCAATTTAATTTGTTAGATATAGTTGAATTAGGCCCCGTTTGGGATTTTAGAAACAGCCTAGAGATTGCTTTTAGAAGCTGTTATGGATCAAAACACACACTGCAGTTGTTTTATGTACTGACAACACTTTTAAAAATATTTTATTTACCAAACACGAAACTGTTTTAATTCACAGCTGCTGTTTTAATTTACCAAACACGAAATTGTTTTAATTCTCACAACACAGCAGCAACATTTTTTTTAAAAAAGTCATAGCAATCCCAAACTAGCCCTTAGAGGGTTTGTTTGTGCCACAGTTTTAGGATTTAGGGACGTGTGCCTTTCCACGGATTGTTACCCCGTCGCTTTAATTTTATTGTCATATCTACTCTTATGTTCCTTTTTCAGGATGTTTCTGGTTGTTGAAGGGGGTATTCGAATGATTACATTATTTGTTCCTTGGGGGATCAAAAGAATGGGTTTTTAGGGGTGTGAATAGTTTAGACCACAAAAAAACTGGTGCGAATTTTAAATTTTAAGATTTTGATTCAGTGCCTTTTTTGATTTTGCAGGTCCATAGTGATGCCATAGTGATGGCAGTGGTACAAGGAATTTGAAGATTCGAGTGGTGGAGCTGATCGAGCTAATATTTTCTATGTTTTTAGTAACATTTTCCCTACATTTTGCTTAGTTATTTCCTTAACAATATCATTTCTAACTTAGTTTTGTGTTTTTAGGTACATTTGAGCTTTAAACGCAAGAAATGAGCTAAGAAGAGCTAGAAATGATGGAAATGAAGGCAAGGAGGAAATGAAGCTCAGAAATGACAAAGAAATGGAGAAATGAAGTTTTTCCAGTTCTACCAGGAGAAGGAAATCCCAGTTGAAATAGGAATCCTAGGTCAACTAGGATGAGCTCGGAAAAATGATGTTCGGAAATGAAAAAATGCAGAGTCCCAGTTGGACTAGGAAACCTGATCACACTAGGAGTCCTGATGCTGCTAGGAGACTTGGTGAGGCTAGGAGATGCTGTGTCTTGAAAATGACTCAAGATAATTCAAGATTGTTCTAGAATAATGAAGGAATTTCGGCAATATTGATAATGGATTTCGAATTGGCCCATTTTGGGAAGTTTGGCCCGAAATTTGAAGCATGTGATTTGCACATGAGTCTCAAGAACCTTCCTTGACGTCTTGAGGTATTCTTAGCCCATTCTACATGCTTTTTGTTGTGAGAATTACAAGGAATTATCAAAATATTTCGGCAAAATATATATTGAGATATTCTTGGGATTTTATGAGAGAAATGAACACCTATTTTCTGTTTTCGGTTTTGAACTATGTAATTCTATTTCGGGTTTTATATAAATTGCGATTTGGATTTCATTCTTGGTTTCTTGTTTTGCTATTTCTATGGTGGATGAAAGACTGAATTTAGTTATGTGATTTTCGAATATTATGAAGCATGATTTAGGTTTTAGGTTTTCAAAAAGATAATTTGTGATTTCATGATGTTCTTGCATGATTGTTAATTTCGAGCTTCAATACCATCTTTTATATTTTAATTGATTTTTGGATGCATACTTAGGTTGATAAACATGTAATTGAATCCATATTAAGGTGCTAGAGTTCTAGGCTTTAATAATTTCGGTGGAAAACCTATAAATACTTGATTAGCATTCTAACTTGTGTTCTTGACTTGAATTGATCAAACTTTCATGATTCTTAATGCGTTATGAGTGTTTTTGTTAGTGATTAGCTACCACTAGTGATTGCATGATTAATAGGGTTAACTATGGTGCGTTCATCTAGTTAATTTAATTAAGGGAAGTAAAAAAAACTTTGTATGCGTTCATCTTTGTTCTTGATTGATTCTATGCTTAAACATATTTTTGATTCGTGATTTGATGTTTAAAACCTTGCCAACGTGTTAATAGTAGTTAATTACATATTACTTTCGTTACATTCATTTAATTTTCATTTGATTCTTGGTTTTGATGTGTCACATATGTATATAATTACTTAGTTGTTAAATTAGAAAACAAATCTTAAATCCCCTTCTTATTTTTGTAAATAATATGTATATATATTCTTTTATTTGTTTTACTAACGTTTATTTTTCAGGAATTAATTAGGTCCTAATCCCCAGTTGAGAACGATCCCTACTTATTCTTACTACATTGATAGGGTTTTAAATTGATACACTAATTTGTGTACGTCAGGAGCATTTGAAGAAGAAGCATACATACAGAAATGCGATTCCTTTCCAGAAAATGTTGAAGGGAGTAGACTACATTTTGGTAAGTCATTGAAATCCTAATGTACTAGGGGTACCTCATAGAGGTCCATCATAGACTTTACTATGGGCTTTTGATCAAAAGGACAAAAGATTGGGTGTGGGTTTGTGGTTTTGATTTTGCAGGTCCATAGTGATGGCAGCGATTCAAAGAAACCGAAGATGCAAGTGATGGAGCATTTGAAGGAGAAGCATACCTTTCACTTTAGCAAAAATGCGATTAGTAGACTACATTTTGGTAAGTCGTTGAAATCGTAATGCACTAGAGGTACCTCATGACACTGGGTGTTGAAGTGAAGGCAATAACAATAAGCTTAAGCAAAGGATATTTCTGATATAAGGCAAGGACTATTTCCGATTTAATTGTACGCAAGGACATTTCTAATTTAAGGCAACGACAATTATGATTTAAGGTTATTCCTGGTTTAATTGTAAGCAAGGACATTTTATGATTCAAGGTTATTCCCGATTTTAATTGTAGTAAACATTTACTGTAATGCAGCTAATTTAAATAATCTTCAATTTTGCTATCCATGAATGTAAGTATAAAAAGAAAGTAAGAGAGAATCAAACAGATTGTGCACATTGCTAGTCAAAATAGAGTGAGAGAGCAAAATGAAAAAGGGAGGTACTAGGGGTAAGCAAACAGATTGTGGAGCAGCTAAAGGCGACCAGGATCGAGGCTCCCTTCAAAATAGTGTGACCACGAGCCACGAATGGCGATCCATTTTGTGCTCACTTTTTCTTTTTGCTTTCTCACACTATTTTGACTAGCAATGTGCACAATATGTTTGATTCTTTCTCAGGGCTGCGGGACTGGACATGCTGGCCGATGAGCTTTTCACCTCTGGGCCTGTAGCCGTGTGAGATATCACTTGTATTTCTAGATCTAGATCTGGATTTTCTCGATCTGGATCTGGATTTCTCTGTTTTCGTCGATTTAAGTTTTTATTACTATATGCATATGGATCTCTATTTTGTGGCCAGGATGGGATTTATCTGGATTTCTCTATCTTTGGTCGATTTAGGCTTCGATCTTTAATTTGCATATGGATCTCTATTTGTGGCCGGGATGGGCTTTGCGTTTGGATATTCTATATCATTTTCGTTTAGTATTAATATATTTTGCTATGGCTTGGTTATAATTAGGCTGATGATAGATGATGTGGGTACTTTTTGAGTTGACGGATGGATGCTGCGTGTATATTTTGCACTACTTCATACTCCGAGTCCATTTTGTTTTTCAAATATTATTGAGAAGCAGATGGGTGGAATTCGAAAATTGTTTATTTATTAACTAATTATCTAATTAACTAATTACATTGACCAATCAACCAAGAATCAAGGATATTATGGACGGATGAGATTCATTGATGAAGTTAACAACCTTTAACAAGAATTCAAGATCTCAAATCATAGTTTACGAATCAAAACACATACTTCAACGAAATCAATCAAGAACAAACCATGAACGCATGCATAAGTTCTTTTTACTTTCCTTAGTTAAATTAACTAGATGAACGCACCATAGTTAACCCTATTAAACATGCATTACTAGTGAGTAATCAATCCAATAACACACATATTCAACGCATTAAACACTTAGAAAGTTTGATTGATTTAAGAAAAACACACAAGTTAGAACGCTAATCAAGCATGCAATTCTCTTCGTTGATTTACCTAAGTAATTATAAGTTTTCCAGTTTAATTAACAAGACCTAGAACGCTAGCATCTTATTATGGATTCAATCATGCAATTCGAAACCTAAGTTGGCCATCAAAGAAATTGAAAACATGATAGGTGGGATTGAAGAACAAAATCAACAAACATTCAAGAACATATAAAGAAATCGAAAACTATAAATCTGAAAATCCTAAAACGAATTCATGCTTCAAGGCTATTGGAAACTAAACATCAAAACATATATTTTAACCTCTCAAGAAATCGCAACATCCAATAAAACCAAAAATATAGAACGCTACATAATCTGATTTTTAAAGTACAAAACAAAGAACCCGAAAATAACAAGTTAAGGTTCATGGTTACACTTTTAAAGAAGCTTCAAGAACGCAAAACATATATTTTAACCTCTCAAGAAATCGCAACATCCAATAAAACCAAAAATATAGAACGTTACATAATCTGATTTTTAAAGTACAAAACAAAGAACCCAAAAATAACAAGTTAAGGTTCATGATTACACTTTTAAAGAAGCTTCAAGAACCCAAGAAGGTCTTCAAAGGTGGTGGACAATGATGAGGGTCATGGCAAGGATGATGAATGGAGGATGGAACTTGCTTCACGGCTTCAAAGTCTTGAACAATTGGAGAGGCCGAAACTTTGAGAGAATAAAGGGAGGTATTTGTGATTTTGATTAAGGGTTTTATGATGATTTGCACGGCAATACATCCCTCCTTTATATAGTGCATGGCCTAGGGTTTAATTCCCTAAGAATTCTCCTTGTTTGCATCATCCGACCAATGAGAAAATTCCTTGAAAATTGGAGAACAAGTCACCTTCTCTTTGCTGAAATTCTTCAATGTATCTAGCCATAATTTGGCCACCATGCATGTAGCATATAACCAGGAAACCTAAAATGATTTTTATTTTCTTTTCCTGATTGCATACGAAGTAGATTTTCTCCCAAACTTTCCATAATTGCTCTTGCCGAATTCTTCTTGAATCTTCTATATATTTTCGGCAAAAATCAATAAGAATTGATTTAAGATTCCTCCAAAATGTTAAGAAGGGTCTAGAAACTCATGTGCAAGTCACATGCTTCAATCTTTGGGATAGGCTTCTCAATTGGACAATTTCAAAGCCCATTCCTTTGTTGCCAAAATTTCTTGTGCATTCTAGAATATTCTTGAGCAATCTTGAGTCATCTTGAAGCCATACATCTCCTAGCACCACCAGGTATCCTAACAACATCAGGTTTCCTAGTCCAACTGGGACTCTGTCATTTCTCATTTCCGAACACCATTTTTCCGAGCTCACTCCTAGTTGCATTAGGATTCCTACTTCAACTGGGATTCCTTTTTCTGGTAGGATTAGGAAAGTTTCATTTCTCCATTTCTTTCCCATTTCTACGCCACATTTCCTCCTTGCCTTCATTTCTTTCATTTCCAGCTCTTCTTAGCTCATTTCCTGCATTTGGAGCTCAAATGTACCTAATTACAACAAAGTAAGTTAGAAATGATATTGTTAAGAGAATAATTAAGTAAAATGTAGGGAAAATGACACTAAAAACATAGGAAATATTGGTCTGATCAATTCTCAATTGCTCTGCATTGAGCTTTTTCTTTGATATATTTACTTGCATAATGCAGGAACCATCATAGCGATCTTCCATTTTACCAGCTGAAATTCTCTACTTGTATAGCTTAGCACAGCAGTTCCATCCATTCCCATTTAGTTTGATCTATGAAGTTTAACTAGTAAGTCGATCTCTAAGCCTAGTGCTCCGAAACATTATTGTTTCTAGGTTTTACTCAGACTTGTTTACGATTTCTCCTGAACTTCATTCATTAGAGCATGGTTACACCATAACTTCTGTTCGTGCTTTTATATAAAAAAAAACTCGCATTTGGTACCACAGTCTCATAGTGATAGGAAGTAAGAACTTGCATTTTGCAAATGAAGCATTATTCTTTTCCCTTTACATTTCAGCCTTTCGTTAGACATTACATGAGATTGATGTTTTCTAATTCCGTTCTAGGGATCCATTTTCTCAAGGCTGTGCTATTGCCAGATACTTTTACACTTGAGATTCTGCATTTGTAGAAATCAATTGGAGAATATGTTTGTTGGATGGGATACCTTACAAAAAATTCATTTTATCTATATCTAATCATTTATTCCCTTCTTCCTCAGTGATTGGATAACATTTAGATACATAGGACATACATGCCCTCTACAGAAGGCAGCAAACAAGGCAAGATGAGCTGACCTTGGCCTGCCTACGCCTAAGATGCTAAGATCCTGCCTATGCCTATAGGCATGCTTTCCTTTTGTTCTGTTGTCCTTAACTTCGACCCCTAGCCTATGTGGGTTTAAAAAATTTGATTGTGTTGCTTTCTTGTTCTTCTGTTGTCCTTAACTCCGACCCCTAGCCTATCTGGGTTAAAAAAATTTGGAGGCTTTGGTGGATAAGGTCTTTCTCAAATTGATTGTGTTTGCTTGCTATCTATTGTGGTTGTTGGTGGTGGTTTTCTCGTTTGCAGAGAAGACTATTTTCTTGTTCGGGAATTGGGGTTATAAAATCAATCTGGATCCTTTATTTTTGGAGCCAGGTCGTTGATGTCTCAGAATTTCATTACCTATCTCCCTTATGCTTGATCCTAAGCCAAAAAGTTTTAGCCTTAAGCAATGAAACATCATTCTGGACATGAACTATCACTACAAAATTCTTTCTTACTTTTCAATGAAAAACAATAAATCTTGCATGCTGGTATCTAAAACCACTAGCAATTATTGAAAGCAATTCTTATGATTTTTCACACGCTGGATTCTGCAGTAGGCAACTAAATGAGTCTAAATCAGTATATTGGCTTCTTTCGCCATTCATAATTCAGCTGTATGTAGCTTCCAACATATGGTTTTACTCGGGGCAAAACTGAAAGTTTGTTGTGCATAAGGATTTTTAAGGTTCAGTTCTTCGGTGGAGTGATTGCTCAGACTAGGCAAAATCTGTTCTCCCTACAATTGTTCAGTTTTTCAACGAGGCTGTTCTCTATTTCAAGTCTCTTCTTCACCATTAATGCATACTTGTTAACCAAATTTTTGTCTGAAACCGCTTCAAGTTTGCACTTGAGGGACGTATTTCCACTCTTCTTTTCATACAAGCACGAGAAGGGCATAAAAGTACCTTCTGTGCTGCATAGCCAACCATGAGCAGCCCTCAATGCAGCTCCAAGAGAAGCTGAATCTGTAAAGGGGGAGAAAGAAACGAAACTATTAAGTTATATTGATTTTATCCATCAAGAAAAACTTACCTTTTAAAGCAAGACACTAGTATCAAATAGAGAATCCATCTGGTTCATTGTTTCATAAGCTTTTTTCTGGTGTGGTTTTAGTACTCATGTATTACAAAATTTGGCTCTGTTGACTATTCTAGACTCGAATGTAAAAGAATTTGGTAATTAACTAGAAAGGACTCAAAAGAGGAAATGAGATCACAGAACATACACTACTTACCAGCTCTATGAACTGTGTAGCCCTCACATCCAAATACGCTTGCTGCAATGTACAGGAAGGAACGATTCACTGATGCACCACCAGCTGCTATTATTCATTCTGGAGGAGTTAAGGCATTACAAATCTTTCTGCATGAGCTCGCATTGACATGAACTGGCCCTCTACTACAGCCCGAGCTCTGGAATCAGTAAATTAGACTCTCTTAAGAAGAGCTCATGTAGGATATCATGTTCCCATGTGAACAATTGCTATCTTAAACAACAAACCACATCAAAAACTGGTTCAAATTGCAGCTCCACTTCACGTACAGTCACACCCAGTGTCACTGGTGAAATTTTCAAGAATGTAGCGACGGACTCCAACTACAAGCACAAACTAGAGTTTAATTGCTGCTATTCAGAAGTTAAGACTTGGATGGATATCCCAGCATTCAATGAATTAGATATTGCCGCCATCTGAAAGATTGAATGTACTTCTCACTAACGTTTCCAATTAGTCCGTTTGTTTTTTTTTGTTCTTTGGTTTTAACTAATATAGAGGTTACTGTACTTAGACTCACCATTAAGACTTCATCTTGTGAAAAATGAGGGGGGAAGACCCAAACAACAACATCAAACAAAATAAATAGCTCCAAGTCTAAGGAATCTATCAATATCATCAATAACAGAGCAGCAAGCCAGATGGGCAACAAAATTGGTGTCAAATTTGACAAGCTCTGAGGTAACAAAATTGAGATTGGAGTCTAGCACAGTATTACTGTGACAGTAACCTTCAATGACGTTAGAGTACAAATCAATAGCCAAAAATCATGTTTTATTGTCTACTTGTCTACTAGCATAAGAAGCTTTTTTTTTTTCTTTTTTTTTTTTGAGCATAAGAACTTAAGAAGCTTATCAGTGAGGTTACTTGCAGGTTGAAACGAATTCAAGGAATTGATGACAAAACTTGACGAATTAATTGCGTCATAAATAATTTTTTATTTTCTTTTTATAAAAAAGAAAAAGTCATCTGCTTGGGGCCGAAGTAAACAGAAGTCGGCCAAGCAAAGCCGCGCATGTACCTATTATACCCTTTGACCCCAGCGGTCAAAGTCTCATCCAAAGGCGTAACGACCACCGTCTTCGAAGGCTATTTCCGTCATTTCCCCTCGAGCCACAAACCGCCAATAAAAGCAGAAACGCAACTCTCTAGTCCCTCGATTCTACGAGTTTCTGATTCCCTGCAATCGTCTCCGTCCGAAGCTCATAGAATCCATGGCCTCCCACGCCGCCGCCGACGACCAAACCCTCAGGGCCGATAATTTCGTCAAGGCCGTCACCGTTAGGGTTCCGTCGACGCCGCGGAAGCTCCGCGACGACGACGGCGACGACGGTGACTCCACTTGTTGCTCGGCGCGGAGTAGTCGGGCCGAGCTGGCCGCCAATTTCAAGCGCAGCGTGGCGCCGGCGCGGGTCATGTTCTACGAGAGCGGGTCCTGGACCAACTTCCCGGGCCGGGTCGTCGAATTGCTCCGGTCGGGTTTCTTTGAGCGCAAGGCGGTGCTCCACTTGGAAATCGAGGGGTCAACGTACCTGTTTGACTTCGCGCGCATGCTGCAGATTGATTCCGGCACCGGGAGTCAGCGATCGATTGCGTGGATTGACGACAACGGGAGATGCTTTTTTCCGAGGCGGTTCGTCAGCGACGAGCTGGGCTGTGGCGAGTCGGATAGTCCGAAGATCGAAATTGAGATCCGGGTCGACGTTTCGGGTCGGAGTTCGGGTAAGAGAAAAAGAGATGATGAGGTAGGAAAAGAAGAGAACGAAGTGACGTCGTTTAAGCGGCAGGCTCAGTCTCAGACAAACCCAAAGCCTCAGAGCTCTTCGGAAACTTGGCCGAATGTGAAATTGTTGAGAGAGGGAGAGAGGGCTTACACGGCGGTGAGCAATTTCTTTCTCAAAGGGATCAGAAGAATCGATCCTGCGGCTACGATCAGTGCCATTCGTCAGTGTGTTCGCTCTGGGCCGTTGGATAAGGCTCGCTTGGAGGTTTTTCAGAAGCAAATTGAAATCACCAAGGCAGCTCGGGGTTCGGCCAATGTGGTCCACGCTTGGTACGGCGCGTCGTCTAGAGATATACAGGGTATTTTGACTCATGGGTTTGGCTTGCCCAGCAAGGTTTCTGGGTCTCATGGTGTTGGTCTCTACCTATCTCATTTATCTTTACCTTTTAGGTAAATTATGTGTTCTTTACCTGTGTACTATTATATTTTGTTGGGTTGGGGGTTTTGGGTTTTACAGTTGCTTATGTTTTTATGGTTGAATTGTGTAGTAGTGGGCTCTTACAGCCCGATGATAATGGCGAAAAACATGTTCTTTTGTGCCGAGTTATATTAGGCAATGTTGAGAAAGTTGAGGCAGGGTCTCAGCAATGCTACCCTTCTAGTATGGAATTCGATACTGGTGTGGATGATCCTAGGACTCCTACGCGGTATGTGGTATGGCCCACTAATATGAATAGGCACGTTCTGCCGGAGTGTGTTGTGAGCTATAAACCTTCTGATCATGTGCCGGGTATGAATCATTTCATTTTTTTATTGTTGTGGTTTCTGTTGATTGAATGGTGGTGATAATTTTCTATCGTGTTCATTTATGGGAAATTGTTTTTGATAGGTTCTCTGCCTAGAAAGTACCATGTTGCGGAATTGATTTCGAGGGTCAGGAATTCCCTACCCCCTTCAAAAGTTCAGCAATTGTCGAATCTGGTACATGGTTTAAAGGTCAGTAAGCTTCCTTTTATGGTGGTTCATATTTCCGTTTTGTATATTATGGAAGAACCTGAATGTAATATTGAATCTTGATACAGGCTGGGAAGTTAGCAAGAAATGATTTCTGCAGACAGTTTCGATTAGTTGTTGGGGAGCAATTGCTGCGTTCTGCAATTCCTGAGATGCGTGGCTCGGAACAAGGTTCTACTTAGGTTTTATTTTTCTGGGTGGGCATATAGAAATGTGTTTGACATGGTCTAGGAAATGATAGAGCATGTGTAATCTCGTTTCTTATAAGTCATACTAGGATTAGAGTGAAATGCCAACAATACAGTATAGCGAAAACTTTTTCTTTTGGGTTTCTTATTTTTTCTGTTTTTGTTCTTTTGGTTCACGATATCAATGATGTAGCAAATATGCTTCCAACTTTTATTGGTAATGATGTTCTGGGTATGTGATGCAACCTGGCTTACATAGCTTTGCACCTTGTAGCTACACCTTTATGTATGAAGTTGAGTATATGGTTTTATTTTTCCCTTTTTTATGTTTGTGAGTTCTTTCTGATATGCTCTTATTTATCTAGTGACTGTCTGCTAAGATCTATTTGTTATGATCAGACATGAAACTTACGTATGAGCTTGCTTGCAAGTTCAAGTTCATATCTCAGATTTAAAACAATCATGATTGGAGTTTGATTACAACCTTATTATTTCCCATTATGGGAAGTTTATATTTCTTGCATAACCGGTATAAGTTCTATTATATACAGATATTCTCTAATTAAGGGGATGTAAATGCCATATTCTTAGATATATTACTCTCTCTATATTCAAGTATTTTGAAGAAGAAGAATAAGTTACACGGGATTTCAAAGTCTATAACCAACTATTCAAGGATATTCTATAGCAATTGTACTTTTTACATGATGTTCCTCTCTCTCTCTCTCTCTCTGTGTTTGCGTCTGCTATATATTAATGCTACGGTGTTCAGAAATTTAGGGAGCCTTTGTTTTCTGGCCCCTTAAGGAGTCTGACCATGGTCTTTTGTTGACATCCATTTTCTCTGGTCTCTATTTCCAATCAGGTCATTTCTGTTCTATGACCCTACTGTGTGTAAAGATTACGCACATGGTGTTGGAGTCAAATATCAGCATGACTTTGATTAAGTGGTTCAGGTACTGATACTACATACTTGGGAAGTTAAGTGGACCCAGAAGGTACCTACGGTATAGAAATACTTACCGTTGGATAAAGATTACGCACATGGTGTTGGAGTCAAATATCACCTTGACTTTGATCAAGTGGTTCACATTGATATAGCATATAAAAAGTTGCTGAATGTGATATTGGTTTTTAGAATTCCTTAGCTGTAAGGATCGGAATTTTTTTACACCCTATTATAAGTTGTAACAATTTTCTTAAACCCTGATAGTAATTATACGCACATATTCTCTAATGGCATTGTAAAGAAATCGTGGCCACTGGCAGTGCTGCAGTGCTTTGTATTATTTGTTAATGTTTTTCCACCATACTGTGGCTATGGTAAGCTTCTTTAGGAACATATTACTGATATTATACCTCAAGTGACGCCCTACATCCATTGCATATTAATGTGCCTGTTGTAATGAAGCTTTTATACGGTTAATTCTTTATCCTATTTATGCTGCCTGGTGTTGTTTACGGATGATGGTTTCAAATTGAGGGGTGACAATAAGAAATTAAGATTTCATGCTCTTCCAAGTGCATTTGTGGGTTGAAAACTTTTTTTTTTTTTTTCCTTAGATGAAAAAAAAATGCAGATAATAACTGCCAGGAGATGAACTTTCTCAATTTCTCCTACTGAAGCATTCATTCATACATGTGTGAAGTATCTTGGGTATCAACACCTTGGTACATCTAATTTTGAAAGTTAAGGAAGAAATATTTAGTCTATGTTATTACGTTTTTCTGGGGATATCTCTCACATGTCGCTTACCCTGCAAGTCAGACATAGGGGACTTGTGTTCATACAGTTGCTGGGTAACCCTTTTACAAATTTATAGCATACTGTACCATGTCAGTGCCAGCCGCTATGGATATACCTTGAAGTTCTCATATGCAGGATACGATTATTGAAGATTTTTGTGGTATGTTGTGGAATCTTTAGTTTTCACCAACCATATATATAGTTTTCAATCTGTTTTGAGTTGGTCTCTACTCAATCTGAATAAGGGGTTTTTCACATCTGTTGAGTTGTTCTGATCTTCAGATGGCATGTCCTCTTCAGTATAAGTACACTCTTTCATCAGGAAGTACTTATTTTGCAGGTGTTAACTTGAACCAAAAAAAAAAATTCTGCTTAAAAAGAACAATAATATATAGAAAAATAAGAGATTTTTGATCTTAGATTATGGCTTACTTGGGCTGCAGTTGTTGTTGTAGGATGGTGGTGAAAATTGACTGCTCATAAAAGGAAACCAAATGGGCAGGGTGCCTGGTAATGCTTTGGTTCTATATCGCTGAATACATTGGAAGCCATTAGACAACGTATGGATCTATCAGAGATGAGGTATGATGTTACATCAGTTCTCTAACATTGAAACTATTCTTGGTGGAGCACTTTGCAGTTGCTGAGCATATAAGTTAAATATCAGTAACATGCATTTAGATTTAAGTTCGACAAAGAGTTGATGTTTGAGAATATTTTCTTACTGATGGGAGATTTGCTGCCTTGATAACTATGTATTTTTCCTTAACCAAGGGGATGTAATTGAAGTAGATGTAGATTGATAATTCAAAAGGGAGTGTGTGTGTGTGTGTGTGTGTGTGTTAAGATTCTAAGGGGGCATTATTTCTACCTCCACTTTAGAGAAGTAAATCATAAGGAGTCGGATCTGTTGTCTTATGTTGATATGAATTTAGTTGAGACAAATTGTTTGAGACACTCTTATCTGGTCACTTCTATGTCTGATATAGAGATTATACACATATTGTCTTGGAATCGATGACTTTGAGTATACTACTTGGTAAGTGAGTGGAACCTGATAAGGTTGACTTTTGTGTGCTTTTTTAAGGTACATTGTTTGTTGTATGCCCTTGGATCTTTGATGTTGAAGTTTGCTTTTACGCAGAAATGGTGTGTAAAATCTCGGGGTCTGTTTAGCCATCATTGAAGGTTTATCGCTTTTGAGCTTGTAAGTCGAGGATAAGGTAATTGTGAAGTTCATGAACTTTTGTGGACTGGATAATTTGAAGGACTCTTAAGGAAGGTAGGAGCATACTTCATCTGAATTTGGATTTGGATTAAAACATGGTAATAAATGTCATGTCTTTTATTTCTTCTGATGATTGTACTATGTTCCATCACTTCCATGCAGTGCTGTGAGTCTCTGACTGCTATCAGAGTAGGGTAACGGAGTTATGTTAGATAGAGATAGAGGGAGTACTCTGAGTAACCTTGAATAAGAACTGTCAAATACTTGTTGGTGAGCTCTGGACCGATCAAGCAATAGATAACTGTAATGAATATGACTGGTTTTCTTATGCAATATATTGTGGGCATAAAAGTCACTTCAGAGAGAGATCAAAGTTGCTACACGAAGTAATAAGGCTCAGGTTTGTTGACGTACCTGTAAATACTGGATCATAAATTTGGAGGATGGAACTTTTTGTTATTCATTATTTGTTGATATAGCCTACGGTTGCAGTGGTAAACTCCATTCACTGATATTGTTGGCCGTTATGCCTTGAGTTGCTATATCCATCATCTTTGTAACTTTGGTTGCAAAAATTCATCTCAAAACCGTATTAACATATTACTCTTTGCTAACAAAGGAACTTATACGAATTCAATGCGGTAGAACAAGTAGAGCATAAAATCATGTGCAGCAGCAAATTTATTCCCATAGAGCTCATTTTTGTGTTGCAGCATTTTGTTTAGCTGGAAAAACTATACGTTCCAAGTGCATATAGCAATTTTTCTACTGGTTCAAAAAATCAACTCTCGCGCATAGGCATGCATGGTTCTCTGGGATTAGTGCCAACCATTTTTAAGAGCCATCCCTGTTGCTGAAGTCGCGATCTTCAATTTTTTTTTTTTCATTTTTGGCAGTGTCCTTGGGTCTTCCACTAAGCCGAGTTGCCGGGTTTGTATGCCATCAGACGAGTTTGGGACTCGCATATGCTTTCAGGAGAACAAACGTTAAAAGCTGTATAGTGTAGTATTGAAGAATATTGGCCATCTAATTTGTTCCTCCCCAAAAAAATTCTTGCCGACATTAGTTGCTTGTTAGAAGGCTTTTATGGGCTGGGGATGATGTTAGTCACACTCAAGAGTTCTTCGGTTCACGTCTGAACCTGGGATGAGCGGAGTAAAGCTTAGGCATTTGGAACTCAGTCGAGATTGTTGCACCATACAGGTTCTAAATTGGTCTGACCTGGTTCGAACTCAAAGCCAAAATATGTAGTGAGCAAATGACTGTATTGCGGACTATAGAGATGCTTTCATTGAGCCGTCAACCATGCCACACCTCCATGGGAACTAGATAGAGAGAAGATTATTGGATTTGATTGCTATTAAAAACTTAACCGAGACCTAGGGATGGCAATGTGGCAGGTTGGAGATGGGGATGGTATTAATGGGGCAGGTTGGGGATGGAGATCACAATACCATCCTCATTCCCGTGGTCATTCTCCACTCCAATCCCTGTCCCCATACCCTCCAAACTTCAAATTTTTTTCTCATATTGCTTTTTTTTTTTAAGCAAAATATACGATAAATAAAATTAAAACATGATTAAATTCATAATTCAATGAATGCAAAAGTCAAAATATCATTAAAGTAAGTATAGTCATTAAAGTAAAATAGTAAATGTATATATTTGTTATTATATTATAAAAATAAATTAAAAATATATATAAATTAAATATATTTATATATTATTAGGGCGGATTTGGGGATGGCCTCATCTCCGCTCCATCCCCAAGATAGCGGGGATTGAGGATCTTCATCCCCATTCTCCATTTGTCCCCGAATTTTTCCCCCATTCAGACAGGTATCCAATGAAGCTCCACCTTGTTCGAGATTTTTGCCATCCCTACCGAGACCCCCTGAGCAGTCTTGGCATGGTTTCTATAAGCATTGCAATCCCTAAATTGGAATTCCAGTTTGGAGTGGCAGTACAGACTTCTTTGTGAAGGGAGTACATTTACCTGGTTGAGAGGAAATTGACGTGCATAATTGGCCTTTGCATTTGTGGTATATAAATGCAACTGCGCACTGCCCCCTGTGAAATTGACAATTCCTTATTCCTGAATCACATTTGAAGGATTCACTGATTGATTCTATATTGGAATACCAATACCCCAGCTGACACCTCTCCTCTAGGCACTACATGCATCATAGCTAGAACAACCAAAACAGTACTAGCACTACATCCAAGTTTTATTTATTCATCAAATTATTTTCTTTTGGACTATAGGTTGACTTCTGAAAACTACCTGTTTTTAACGTTTTTCTTATTTTTTTCTTATATAGGATAATATTTTAATGTGAAAGGTTTATAACAACCATAGCTGACTGCATAGCAGTAATGTGCACTGAAATCAAATCATGATTCTTGTGCACTATTATTGAATGTTTTCCCTAAAGGATGAGAACGTCTTCCCTGCTCGGAGCTTCCCATGCTCGTCTTGTCTGGGTCCACACACGTGAACTGCACGTGTCAATTAATTAAGGGGAAATATAGATGGAAAAGGCATAGACGGTGTCCGGTTCCATAAAGAGGTAGAAAGAAATGGGTAGGTAAAATTTCGACGAAGAACAGCCCAAATCTCCCTATTCGCTTCCGCTCGGGACTTTCAAGATTGTCCAGGTATATATATATGTATCACTTGCTTGCTTGTTTTTGATTACTGGAACATGGAAAGTCATTGATCTTGAGCAATTTTGATTAGGAGGTTTTAATTTGTTGAGATATATATCGCAGGTGGCTGATATGCATTTTGGGAATGGAGGGCTTGACTAGGTGCCAAGACGTGTTGGCCTCTGCCTCACCATGTAGTCATGTACTCATCTCTCCCTGACTGGTGGCGGACGGACCCAAAATACCAATTCCTCCAACACTTAACCGAAACTCGTAAATGAACACATAATCGTATAGAACTCGAAGAGCACATCAAACCTCTTACCTGGGTCTTCGCCGATTGCGACCAAATTCGCCGGAAATTGCAGAAATCCCGCCGCGCAGGTCCGAACCTTCCAAGTTTTTATTGTCTGTCCAAAGTTGAAGATCCAAAATGCAGACACCATATGATCCTTCACCTCACCGAGACGCAGCAACAGCTACCAGTCTCGCCAGCAGTCGTGGTCGAAGTTGGAAAATCCGACTGCAAACCGCCATGCACATTGGAAACTTTCGAGCCTCAGGCCGCCGTCATAGCTCGCCCGTTTGAACCAAAGGGGACAAAGCCCCGCTTCGCACCTCCGAGACGATTCCAACGTCACCGGTCCGCCGAACAAAGGTCGTCGGAATCGAAAAGAGAAATCTTGTCACCGTTATGGGTTTTGGGGTCGAGGAACAGAGTCGACCAGTCTGGCTCGTCTCGATATTTATATTCTAAATGTAATTAATGATACACGGCCCAGATCAGTCGATGAATGAAATCAACGGCTGTGATTGTACCATGTAATCTCCATAGGATTTAAATGAATTCATTTAGTTCCTTTCTAAAAAAGCAAAAAAAAAAAATCATGTATTTTCAAACTTCCGAAATTCATAATAAAAAACTGGCCGAAAAATGTCACGAAATTTACTACGGACTTAGCGCAACGCATACTTGATTATCGAGTTTTTAAATTGGGTATTCTCATTCAACAAAGTTCCAAAAATTATGTTCCGAGTTCAACTGCCTTTTTAATTTTTTTTAAATGAATTTCTATAATTCAAAACTTCATACATTAATTGTAAATAGGTCAGGCGTCCGAAAAATTTTCTGCAAATTTTCACGAACTCATTACATCACGTAATGTAATTTGAAATATTTAAATTTCAGATTTCTCATAGCATCACTTATTGTTTCGATTTCAATTCATTTAGTCAACCGTTTGTAGACGTAAACTTTCCTAAGGGGAGCTATAGCACGAGGAGATAAAAATCTAGAAATTTTGACATAGGTTACTAGACCTCCTACCAACGAGAGTGTGAGGGCTGACAGATCGAAAAAATAAATTGCGAATGATCAGTTATGAGAATATTAGTGTTATGCGGTATTTAGGATTTAGGGTTGACATAGTAAATCGAGACCCAAACGACAACGATAAAAGCTGAAATTTTGACCATAACCATTTACTGTTATGGTGATAACATCCAACGGTGGATTTTCGTAAAATCAATTTCCTCCATCACAATGGTGTTGGAGGGTTTAAGTTTTTAATACCCCTAATAAACAAGTTATGCTACATTACTAGACATATAAGGAATTGGTGAATTCCAAAAGTGTATAAGCGGTTGACCGTTTTATCTGACATCTAAATGATGGCAGATCGGGTTAAATTTTGTACACAATACTTATTAATACACTATAAATAGATGAGTAATGTCAAATTTATCAATTTTCAGTTTCGATTGTTTAGATCGAACGAAATCCTTATATGTCTACTAATGCGGTTTAACTTGTTTATTAGTTGTATTGAAAAAATATACCTTTCATGAGGAACAATGTGGAGGAAATAGACTTTATCAAAATCAACCGTTGGATGTCATCATGATAAGAAGATATAATTATGATCAAAATTTCAGCTATTTTCGAAGTTGTTTGGGTCTCGATCTACTAGGTCAACCCTAAACTCTAAATACCACATAAAACTAATATGCTCATAACTACTCACTCGCAACTTCTTTTTTCTATCTTTCAGCTCTCACACTCTCGTGGCTATGACCTATATCAAGTAATGTAAAAATTTCATAAAGTTTATCTACTCGTGGTTAAGCTCCCCTTAGGGAGTTATAAGTGTATAAGCGGTTGACCGCTTTATTTGACATCTAAATTATGGCGGATCGGGTTAAATTTTTTACCCAATACTTATTAATACGCTATAAATAGATGAATAATGTCAAATTTATCAATTTTCAGTTTCGATTGTTTAGATCGAAAAAAATCCTTATATGTCTAGTAATGCGGTTTAACTTGTTTATTAGTTGTATTGAAAAATATACCTTCCATGAGGAACAATGTGGAGGAAATAGACTTTATCAAAATCAACCGTTGGATGTCATCATGATAAGAAGATATAATTATGATCAAAATTTCAGCTATTTTCGAAGTTGTTTGGGTCTCGATCTACTAGGTCAACCCTAAACCCTAAATACCACATAAAACTAATATATTCATAACTACTCACTCGCAACTTCTTTTTTCTATCTGTCAGCTCTCACACTCTCGTGGCTATGACCTATATTAGGTAATGTAAAAATTTCATAAAGTTTATCTACTCGTGGTTAAGCTCCTCTTAGGGAGTTATAAGTGTATAAGCAGTTGACCGTTTTATTTGACATCTAAATGATGGCAGATCGGGTTAAATTTTTTACACAATACTTATTAATACGCTATAAATAGATGAGTAATGTCAAATTTATCAATTTTCAGTTTCGATTGTTTAGATCGAATGAAATCCTTATATGTCTACTAATGCGATTTAACTTGTTTATTTGTTGTATTGAAAAATATACCTTCCACGAGGAACAATGTGGAGGAAATAGACTTTATCAAAATCGACCGTTGGATGTCATGATGTTAAGAAGATATAATTATGGTCAAAATTTCAGCTTTTTTTGAAGTTGTTTGGGTCTCGATCTACTAGGTCAACCCTAAACCCTAAGTACCACATAAAACTAATATGCTCATAACTACTCACTAATAACTTCTTTTTTCGATCCGTCAGCTCTCACACTCTCGTGGCTATGACTTATATCAACTAATATAAAAATTTCAGAAAGTTTATCAACTCGTGGTTAAGCTCCCCTTAGGGAGTTATAAGTGTATAAGTGGTTAACCGCTTTATTTGACTTCTAAATGATTGTGGATCGGGTTATTTTTTTTACACAATATCTACTAATATGGTTTAAATAGATGGTTAATGTCAAATTTATTAATTTTCAATTTCGATTTGTTGTACTGTACAAAATCCTTATATGCCTACTAATGTGGTACAACTTGTTTATTAGTTATAAGAAATAATATTTATGCCTTCCATAACCAACAAGATGGAGGAAATAAAATTTATCAAAATTGACCGATGTTATCAAGACAAGAAAAAATGGTTATGGTCAAAGACCCGATCTCTTAGGTCAACCGAGTAAGCCTTTATAACTATTCTTATTAACTACACATTTCAAAGGGCAAGACCATCAATGGATATAAGACTTGGAAAAACGACCATTGGATATGAGAATTACATCATTTCAAGCTTACAGTCCAAAATTGATCCAATTTCGTATATGTTTCAATCTCGATCCCCTAGTTCAACCGAATAAGACTTTATAAACCTATTTTATTAACTACACCCTCCAAAGGGCAAGACCGTCAACGAAAGCAAGTCTTGGGCCGTTGGATGTGAAAATTACACTATTTTAGATTTATGGTCCAAAATTACACTATGTGTGTGTGTGTGTGTGTGTGTGTGTGTGTGTTTATATATATATATATATAGAGAGAGAGATATATATATATATATATATATATAAGTTTGCTCAGGTGCGGATATCCGCACCGAAGAAAAAGGTGCGGATTTCCAGTTTTGACTCACTTTCAGATCACATTTTTACATCTTAGCCGTTCAGTTTTTAGATCCTAATGTATAGATCATCTCTGCAAAATTTCAGCCAATTTGATGATCGTTAAGGCATCCAAAATTGCAATTTACACTAACGGACAGAATATGTCGAACCGGAACCGTTCGTATTTATAATGGTAAATTGCAGTTTTGGATGCCTTAACGATCACCAAATTGGTTGAAATTTTGTAGAGGTGATCTATACATTATGACCTAAAAACTGAACGGCTAAGATGTGAAAATGTGATCGGAAAGTGGGTCAAAACCGGAAATCCGCACCTAAGCAAAAAGTGCGGACGTCCGCACCGGAGAAGCGCTGTATATATATATATATATATATGTGTGTGTGTGTGTGTGTGTGTGTGTGTGTGTGGAAGTTCTTATACTTCTATTATTCTATATTGAATATGTGCATATATATATATATATATATATATTCTACATATCGGTTGACCAATTCGATCGGATTCGAAAATATGGTGAAATTGGCTAAATTTTGTACCACACTTATAATTTATTGTAATAAACTCATCCAACGGTCGGTTTTTCCATTTTCTTTGAATTGATATGGGTTGCTCTTTGGAGTATATGATATATAAATATAGGTTTATAAGAGTAACTAAGTTTGACCTAGTTGATCGAATTCGAAACGATAACCAAATTGGCTGGATTTTCTACAACCACCATAAAACATTACAATCTCTCAATCGAGCGGTTGGTTTCTCTGAATTCATTTTCCACTTCATGATTGCTTTAGAATGAACCTAAACAATTTAAATACAATGAATATGTCATACAACTTTAGGAGGAAAATTGGTATAGACCAATGTGTTTGTAATTAAAATTAATTTTTTTTATCTTATGTCCACGCACATCCATTGATGGAATATATACAAATGTGATGTGAAAAAATAAGCACGTTTCGAGGTTGTCACGGCATCGGTCAACCAATAAAACATATAAGTGTCTACGGTTGACTAATCCGATCGGATTCAAAATATGGTGAAATTGGCTAAATTTTTAACCACACTTATAATTTATTGTAATAAACTCATCAAACGGTCGGTTTTTTCATTTTCTTTGAATTGATAGGGGTTGCTCTTTGGAGTGTATGATATATAAATATAGATTTATAAAAAATTAGTGTCTTTAAAAATTTATTTATCAATAAATTAGTATCTATATATAAATATAGATTTTTTTGGGTACAATATAGTTATATAGATATGTTATCTTTGGTTGTATTTGATCATTATCCATTGAATTTCCAAAGCTTCATTAAAAAAAAAAAAAAACTTGTGTTTTTAAATATTTATTTATAAATAAAGCCCGCAAGGCCCGGCCCAAAAAACCCCGCAAGGCTAAGCCCGGCCTGGCCCGGCCCGAAAAAGCCCGCTTTATATGGACGGACTTGGATCCTTTGATTTTTAATAAAGCCCGGCCCGGCCCGTTGACGACCCCTATCGACTACTAGGTGAGATGTAAAATATATATGCCAAATTTATTAGCCGCTTTTTAAATTCAACTTTGTCTAAGTAATGCAGTTGTTTTTTTAATTTAAAAGATAAAATAGTTTGTTAAAGAAAAAAACAATTATAAGAAAATATAAATTAAAAACACTGAAAATGAGGAAATCGTGATTTCTGTAAGGAATGCAAATTTTTTTTAATAATCCATTTTTTAAAAATTTATTTTGGTGCTGTAGTGGAAAGGAAAAAAATGACTTTAGAAAGAAATAATTAAAATAAGAAAACAAAAACGAGGTTGAGCTAGATATTCATTTTTTTAATTGTATTTTAGTAATGTAGTGGAAAGGGCAAAAAAAAAGACTATAAAAAGAAATAATTAAAATAAGAAAAACAAAAAAAACGAGGTTGAGCCAGATCGTGCCCACACAGCCAAATAGCCTAATCCACTGAGCTGACCATTGTTCATGTTGGACTGTCCTTCGACCTTGTATAAGAACAGTAAGGAAAAAAAAAAAAACTGCTTGTATAAATTTTTTACGCGCTGTTATTCTTTGCGCCCTTGCCTTTTATATAGTGGGACCCTGCATTTTTATTCAAATTAGAAAAGCTATGCAAGTCAGCCGGTTTTCCAAAGGAATGGCCATGATTGTCCAAATGAAATCAATGGACCACAAATATGGTGACGTGCCCGAGCATGCCATGTTTGGAGCATGGTAGAATTTTCGCTAAAGGATTGGAAAAGTCTCGAGTCTCAACCATACTTCTTGCCTTCCTGGTCCCTCTTCCTTTTCGGAGAAAGCTGTGCTCTTCAATGCTTGGGTCTTAATTTACAGATGTACCCATTGTCCCATTGAGATCACAGAAGAAAGAAAGAAAAGGAAAAAAAATAAAAAAGCACCCTTGGAGGAATGAGAGTACGACTATCTGGTACTGGATTCATGGAATCATATGGTCACCCACCCACTTCTCAGATAACTTGTTGTGTGCAATGATGTGATGATATTTTGTCATTTTTCTATCACAGTTGTAATGATGAGTAAAGGTGTCCTTTCAAATTAGTGTTCTCAGGTTGCCTACAGTATTTCGTATCCATGAACTTAACTTGCTCGAATCACCTAGTAGCTACAGTATTTTGGAATTCTATGACAATGGATAATTTTTGAAGCACTCACCGACCTTAAATTTGTCATTTAATTCTTCGTATTTATATCAAAATGAGATTTCATTTTGGTTTTACAAGCGCTATTCAAATTATTTTCAAAACTAAATTTACAAATCAATATTTGTCCTGATTTGAAGGGATGTGAGGATCACTAAAATAATGACTCGATGAAGACTTTCTAATCAACAGTTTTAGGGATATTTATGTATGCATGAATAAATTACTTTAAAAAAATTTCTTCCAAATTGCTAATAGTTAAGGTATTGAACTATATCAAATTAATGGATGAACTAATTCTGTTAAACTTGAACCGTTCATATTTATAAATGATAAATCACGATTATGAATGTCTTAACGATTTTCAATTTTGTTGAAAAATTGCATAAATGATTTACATATGAATATCTAAACATTTAACAGTTTATTTGTGAAAATGTAATTAAAAAGTGAGTCTCACAAGAAAGTCCTCATTTTAGTAGTCCTTATTAAAAACTCTCCTTTTCAATATACATCGATACTTTGATCCACGCCAAAATTTTCGTCGACCCTTAATTATATATTAGTGCACCACCATTTCCTCCCTCATTCCACAATTATTACACTACGCAACAAGCCCGGTATTTCGTTTAAATAGTGCAGCAGCACAAGGATAAACAGTCATTGGAGAATGATTAGACTCTCTAAAATAAAAAGTAAAACTAAAAAACCATGATTTTATTGGGCACCCTAAGTCCCCAACTCCCCATATTTGCTTCCAAATATTTGAAGGGCGGCAACCCACTCAGTCCCCATTAGCCCTGTTTCTCTCAAAATCATTGAATTAAACAACAATTTTACTTGTATGAAAAAAAAAAAAAAAAAAACAATTCTTCTTGACCGTGCGTAATATATCGAGAATGAACAAGGTAGAAGTTACAGGTTGTTTCAATCCCCATCATGTGATCAGGTAGCAGCATTTAGAGCATCCAACACGTTGTAACTCGAAATTCTATCACATGTACAGCAGGCAACAAGTAGGTTTATGTTGTGTTAATACAAATTATTTATTGCTGGCGTTAATTCGAAACATTGTATTGTTTTTATTTTTTTTAGACAAACAGGAACATAATTAATACAACATAAACGGCATATATTTATTTAATTTTATTTTTTCAAATCATATTACCTTATCGCGTCAAAAATTCTCACTCTCATGTACATCTAAGCTAGCTAGCAAGCTCCATGAGCGTGTGGAGACATGCAAGCAACATAGTACTGACAGACTTCTATCCCAGAATCACGAGCTACCCATAACCAAATACGCTATGAATAGTGAATAAGAGAGATGTCAAAAGAGATGAGATCACGAAAGAAGGAAACAGGAAGATTTTTGTCCTCTTTATGTGAAGGACATTTCATTGAAGTGGCCGGCAGGCGACGTTGTACATTCTAAATTAAAACATGTATTGCATTCTAACAAAGATGGCGACAGATCTCATGTCGATTTCAGTTTGTGATGGAACTGACTCAATTATATGCTCAAAGTTATCAAGCAACTGTGAAAGTTCATAAGAAAAAAAAATTATGTTTCACTTGAACTACATGATTGATGATATTTTTCTCGACATTTGGAGACTAAAAAATTCATTCGTTATTATTGAACCATTAGATTCAAGAATAGTAACAAGAAAATTGATGTCACATACGCTATCTGCTTATTATGATTTGTTATAGTTCAAATTAACGTCTTGCTGTGCTTCTATTTGCACCTGTTTTTTACACGTCGACCTACTAAGCTCTTGCTGTTGGATGAGAAAGAATTTTGGCTGAGATTAAGTAAGGGCCAAGAATGAAGTCACTCGATCATCCGCCCGAGAATGAAATTAATTGGTCATTCAGCTGAGATGAGGAAATTAGTCAAATAAGCATTAGGTCGACCGAGAATATAGAGTTTAGGTCATACAGCCGAAATGAAGGTGTTGACCGAAATTAGAGTTTCTCGGCTACTCGACCAAGATTATAGTTTTGAGTCGTATGACTAGGCGTTGTTCGGTCACTCGATCGAGATTAGAGTTTTGAGTCTGAGATAAAGACATTGTTCAATCACTCAACTGAGGTTTGAGATCTTGGGTCGAACAACCCAAAAGACGATGAAAGTGGATCACACGGTTACATGGTTGGGAAATCCAAGTGCAAATGAGTGACCACGCAGATGGGCCGAGAAGGAGCTTAGATATACTCGGCCAAGCTCAACTGACAAATATCGGTCGAGGAGTCTGTTCAAAGAAGGAATCTTCAAAAGGAAAGAGTTCAAATCAATTAAGGATTTCAATTGTGAAGATTCCACATATCAGCCGAATCATAATATTTATGAATGAATCAACCAAAAAAGGAAGATGAATCCTACTAGCTTGGAGTCCACGTCTTAGAGAGCAAATTAGCCTAGGTTTTGATCTGTATATATAGGAGCTTTAAACTCATTGTAAATGGTCCTGCACCATACAAACAAATCAATATACAACTTTTACTCACAAACTTTTCTCTTGCTATCTCATAGGTACTTTGCCTTCGATCCAACTTTCATAACTTGTTTTTATTTCTAGCTTCTTAGTTTCATTTCAGTCCTTTACATTCAAGCACTTTACTTTCTTGTTCATTTACTTTATATGCTCTTTACTTTTCGCACTTAGGAGTAGTTCGTAACATAGAATTATGGTTCATTGATCTCTTTCGACCAGTCCGGATTGGATCGATGCGATTCGTTGTTCACACACATATCATCTCACAATACTTTGACAATCGAATCCACTTCATCTTTGTCTTCACTGTAGTTTATGAGTACCTCCACACAATAGATCTCTCGCTTGTCGCCCGAACCTTTTAGTTTATACAAGAAGTGAACGTGATAGAACGCCTAAGCGAGGTCCTTGAAGCAGAGGCTTTAGAACCTAACGGCTGAGAGGTTTCCTTCCTCGGTCTACAATCACTTGAAAGCAGTCAGATACAAGCGCAAATTAGATCTGAACCTCGCTCGGCCATTCGGCTGCTAGTTGGCACGCTAGCGCAATTTCAGAAGGACGATTCAACCACAAGTCTCTCGGCCCACATGTAGAGTTTAGGGTTGCCGAGACGATTTTGAGGCAAACAACTTCACGCCTTAGGCACCTCATCAAATTAGACATGTTATTTCAGACACTGAACGAGTCATTAGTTTCACGAAAAAAAAAATAAAGGTCAATGCTAACACCAGATAATTGTATTGAACTTTATGGTTACAAAAAAAAAATCACGAAAAAATGAAGGTCAATGCTAACACTAGATAATTGTATTGAACTTTATGGTAAAAAAAATATATATTAAAAAAAAAAAACATTCATCTTTAACTCTAATCAATTCTAATATCACAAATAATCAAGTAATTGAAAAATGTGCTACAATTGGACGTCCCAATCATTAAACGCATCTTTCTGTGTCCCTGGGTGAATAATCACCATTCATCATTTCCTTCCAAGTACCACTTGCGTAATATAAATGGAGCATTATGGCTAATGGCTAATCGAAACAAAAACGATTTAACTATTTGATTAATAAAATCATCTTTATTTCATCCGATAAATTATATTTATTCACCCACTTTACATTATCGACACAGTGATTGTTTGTATGACTGATTCTTTAATTGTAAATAAAGCCAGAAATCTAAAATGTGAACTAAATCTATATCATATATATTGCACTACGATGTCAACTAAAGACCTTTCAATATTTTAGTTTATATTTTATAATTGATCTTAAAAGGTGTTTACCTTTTTTCCAGCAATCTGTATGTTTTGTTTTCGATTCTTGGAAAATCGTAATGCTTGAGATTGAGAGAGATGGTTGGCCACCTGAGGAACACAAATGACTGAGAAATCTTTGTCATTTGAAAGAAAATATGGACGACTTAGCAGCTATTGCCTACCGGTGGCTCCTAGCTTCACCCAAAGATAAGGTATCAATCGGATCATCACAACTATGTGGACCTAATTAATTATAATACTCAAATGAACAAACTAAAATTAATATAATATAATCCACCCTTTCATTGCTTTACTGTTATATATAAAGCACTCTAATTATATAGTGTAATGCTTATCCAGAAACGAATGAGCATATATAGATCACTGTTTAACTGACCTCGAGATTGTCATGTAGCTAGGTATTAGGTCATTCTTTATCTCAAAATGCATTGACTCATAATGATCATATCTTCAACCAATAGTCCTAGTCTTCAACATATTAGCTGAAAAGCTTTAATTTCCATTAATCTTCTAAGTTCTAACTACAATTAGTCCATGTATTTGGCAATGAAAAAGGACCTATGTCTAAGGGATGCATGCATAGTGTGTAAAACTTATTCCTAAAGCTACATTGCTACAAGATCAAATGCACTAGTACATGATGAGTACAAACATAAGCACAGACTGATAGCATATGGAATAAGAACAATAAATAATTAGCAAGTTGTGATGATCAAATTAAAAGACTGACCTAATGAGGTTATTGACCACAACCAAGGTCTTCGATATGCAATACTTCTAATTTATATGGGGCGAGATTATTAACAACTGATATTGAGAGAATATAGAAACACTAATTTAGTAATTAATTATGAGTCTAATTAATATCAAAAGGCTCGGTCTAAAAATAAATTGTATGTGCAATAATAAGTCTTCTCACTCGGTCTAAAATAACAAGTTGTGATCATCAAATTAAAGTACCGACTTAATTTAATGTACTGATGAAATTACAAATTTTAATGTACTAATACATTAAGGAATTCAAAGGGAACCCGTATTACGAGGCCCATACAATTTTTTTTGCATTTTTCCCCTTTTACACTTTTATGTTTTTGTTGTTTATTTTTAGTAAATCCCTACCAACATTTGTAGAGTTAGGTGGGTTTGTTCTAGTTTACACACTCAATGTGTCTTGTCTGGCTTAATAGGGTGGGAGCTGTTAACATGATCAAACTTAGTGATAGGATGAAATGAAGCGTCATCGGATTTAGTTTTGGTTGACAAAGTGGCAAATGTGATTTTATATTATCTTTCTAGTATGTCACCGTTGTAAAGCAAATGAAGTTGCTCAGACTGCCGATATGACAACTCTTGCTAGTTGGTGCATGATTGCAAAAGACTCTTGTTATTATTGAGGATGTTATATATGACTTATAATAATATGGGGTATAACTATTACACCCCCATTTGTGTTCAACAGTTTCATTAGTCAAGATTTGAGGGTAGTTGCACCAACACTAATTTAATATTTTGTTAATAAATTTTCTACTCTATAAATTTTTATTTTTATTTTTTTAGTTGAAAAGGTTATCCATTATGCAATTCAACAAGCAGTGCTTTGTGGTTGTAAGAGTTGAATGTATGAAGTAGATAAATAGGATAGAACAAAACCAGATCAGAGGTCTGATCTAGTCTAATGTAACCAATATAATTGAATGAATGTAACACTAAATATTCTTACTATAAATAGAAAGCTGGTGAGATGTGGCTTGTTGGTTATTTAAAATGACAAAGATTACTGGTTCAAATCTCATAGATCTTGAGATAGATGGAATGAGATTAAGAAATAACTTTAAAATATATATATATAGACTTTTGCAACCACTACTTAACACAAATTTTTCTTGCCTTTCTATGCATATTCTTCTTGCTTAAAAAAAAAAAAATCAATAATGATAGTTATGATAAATGAGATCATTTTGGATATAGTATATTACTACTGTGTTTTTGTAACCATGCACCAAAGATTTGTGAGTAGTTCGCTTTAAGAAGAAAAAAATGAGAGCTCTCGCTCTCCCTTCTTTGCGGCGGCTAACCCTAGAGTTTCACCGTTCGATTTTCTTGGATTGCGGCGATGGCCGTGGTCCTTGGCTGTCGAGTCTTTTAGACTTGAGAATCTCCCCTCTTCAACCTCTGGGTTGCTGCACCCTAGTCTCGTCTTTTTGCAGATGGGATTCAACCCCTTCGGGCTTTGCTCGTGCTGCACTCTGTTCCAAGGTTGGTGGTGAAGGACAGTGCCATGATCTAGTGGATCCAAACCAAACTTGGGATCCCGGGTCTATCAGTTTTGAGTTTGAATCCTTTCAGTTTGGGAGGAGATGGCTTATGGGTGCTGCTGCAAGGCTTCGGCGGATGTATCCAGATCCTCTCCGGCGGCGATTAGTGATTGGTGGTTGGAGGATTTACCGTTGGAATTCCCGATCGGAACAGAGGTCGAATTCGAGAGGGGGTTGATGTCGCGTTATTTCGACGTTGGTTGGAGTCTATATGTTCAGATCATCTCCGATCTCGTCTCCCCTATGTTATGTTGACGGAGCGGCAATCTACCTTGGCGGAGGGGCGGTCTGTCTCGGCGGTGTGGTGGTGTGTCTCAAGATGGGTGTGCAGCTAGTCGGGTGCCCAGAGTGTTTTCCTATGGGCTGGATCTTGGTTAATGGGCTATTTCAATTGGGCCTGGATCTTGATCATGTCTGTTTTGGCAGACTTGATTTTGGAAGCGGGTCGGATTTGGATCCGTATTTGGGACCCAAGTCGTCCTCAATTCCGGATCTTGAATCCGAGACAACTTCTCATTTTGATCTGGTATTGGTTATGGTTCTTGGGAGTTCGTTTGCTAATTCTTGAGTTTTCGACACCCTCGGTTACTTTCGAACTCCGAGTGAGCGAATCACCTCCCTTAGGTGTTTGTATCACTGGTTACAGTTACGGTTACTATTACATTTACACTGCTCGAGTGACATATGCAGTGCAGCGATGCCAGTCGGCATCAAGTCACATTGTTACCTTTCCTTCTCGATGCGTTTGTGCATCTAGTTATAGTTTATTATTTTTTCTTTATTATAGATGCGTTTGTGCATCTCTTTATGATTTATTGCTTTCTTTCGATGTTTTATGCATTGCTCCATGTACTCTTCGGTTTCAATTAATATAGTTTGTCGTCCTTCCTTCAAAAAAAAAAAAAAGATTTGTGAGTAATTCTCATAACGCTTAATATTTTTAAATGCATTTCAATAATGATTATTTTGAATATAGTGTATTCAGATTATTTTTTGTAACCATGCACAAAAGAATTGTAAGTAATTCTCGTAACGCTTAATATTTTTAAATGCATTTCAATAATAATCATTTTGAATATAGTGTATTTAGACTATTTTTTGTAACCATGCACCAAAGAATTGTGAATAATTCTCGTAACGCTTAATATTTCCAAAGACATCTCGATAATAAGATTAGAGCACATTTTTAATTGTTATTCGCACTCAGCGAGTTTAGCAAAGTTTAAAACCTGTGGCCTGTGGGAGTAGCGAATTCATCTATAAAGCAACTTATACAGCGGGTTCTTCCATAATGGTAGTTTCTAGTGTTATGACCCCAAAGCACCACTAACAATAATAAAAAAATATATATAAAATTTGAGCCCCTGCTACTGACATTAATCATGTCTTAGAAGAAAACTATGAGTTTAGGTTGAAGCTACCGGTATTTGTCATTGTCTTTCGATAACATTTTGATTTTGGGCTCAAGATTCCAGCGTCAGTCCTTATCATCGAAGGAAACAAAAAAGATGAATCAATTAAATTAGAAAACAAAATAAAAATTTCTTAAAAGCTGAACACTATTTTAAAGTGAAGCAGAACTAGCGCCGCTTCTCTCTCACTTTACGGCTAGGGTTTCAATGCTCTAGGGTTAGGGTTTTCTTTGGTGAGAAAGTTTCAGCGAGATTTTAAGCGTCTTCGTACCATGGAGGACATTGACGCTATGGCAGCCAGACTGGCGTCGTCGTTGGCGCTGGCGGAGGGGAAAAGAGCAGTGGATCTGAGGCCATCCAAGGGCAAGGGTCTACGCCAACCGGAGGTGTATATGGTTGGCAAGTTACTCACGGCAAGGGAGTATAGGAAACGTTCTTTTTTGGGGATGTTTCGATCTGCATGGCATGTTGGTGGAGATTTTCGGGTGGAGCCCGCAGCAGGAGACCGAGTTCTGTTCTCTTTCTCGGATCCGGTGGACCGCGCTCGTGTGTGGCGTGGTGGCCCCTGGGGTTTCAACCGAGCCCCTGTAGCACTAGCAGACTATGATGGGATCGAACCAGTCGAACAGGTGCTGCTGCATCGTTCTTCCTATTGGGTTACGCTGTTGGATGTGCCGATGTGCCGCCGGCATTCCGATCCGAAAGGGTGATGCGCATGATTGGCAGCACCATTGGTGATCTGAAGGAGTGGGACAGACCGGCTTTTCGGCACGGTGTACTGCGGGTCAGGGTGGAGATCGAATTTTCACAGCCCATACTTACTCAACGCCTATTTCTGTTGGAGGATCGAGTGGAGGTGCTGGTGAGATTCCGTTTCGACAAACTTTTTGGCAGGTGCACCAGCTGCGGGTTTGTAACCCATGTGGGGTTACCGTGTTCTGGACCGGTGCTGGAAGATGGGGTTGGACATGGCAGGCCTCGTCCGGTGGAGCAGAATCGCGGTGCTGCTGCTACAACAGTGACAGTTAGAGCACCGGAGGTTAGGGCAAATCCCAGCGGCCCTACTTTGGTCTTCAAGGCACGAGTTCCCTCTGGGATGGCTGAAACCTTGGCTTCTATGTCTGCAGGCTCTTTCCTTCCTCAGAAGACTCGACGTCAAGTCACCATTCGAGAAATTGAAGAAAACAATGAGCATGCATCTCCAATTACGGGGAAGAGGAGGAAAAGAACAGGTGATGTTTCGGTGTCTCCGAAGAAGCCAAGGCTGAGTTTAGCAATTGGTAAGCACAATATTGATGCAGCCACTATGGGTTTAATTGAAACTGCTATGAGTGAGCCCAATAAGAAGAAGCGTGGTCGACCTACTGGTAGTCTTAACAAGCTGCCGTATGGTACTGCTGGTAAGGGAACGAAAAACTCAGCGACACGTAGTGAGAAGAAGAAGGGCGCCAAGGCCCGACAGAATTTAGATGGGGACTTGGCAACTGCTGGCGACTCCAACCCTCAGGGGAAGGAGTTGGTTCTATTTTAAGTTTGTTTCTTTGAATTTTCTCAAGTCTAGCGTATGTGATAGTAGCTTCTAGGAGCTTTCTGAGATGTTTCTATGTGTCGCTTGTACCACAATTGCGTGCCTGGCAAGCGAGGCATAGATGATTGATTTTTCCTTAGGAGGCGAGGTTATTATAACATGTACTAGGCTTGCTTTAAGCGAGCGGAATGGTTTGTAATGAGCTGCGATACTTGGGTGACGGTTTGGTTGTTTCCCCGCCAATATCGTTAACCTTTAAGTGTTGCTAGTCTCTAGCCTTTTCATGGCTGTTGATCTAATGCAATCAACTTCAATTTCAAAAAAAAAACTATTTTAAAGTGAAGCAATAACTATTGAATTGTATACCGAGTTCCTATTTTTTATTTATACAATTCTAAATTAGGGTACAGTGTGGGCTCGTTTGGCTCATGAATGTTATCATGGATGACGGATACGTAACTGAGGTTGTTCTTGGGGAAGAGAGTGGAAAATTTATGTCCACAATCAGTTGTTTCCGTTTGTAATCGTATTTTATTGAATAAAATGTTTCTTTCATTCAAAAAAAAAATCAGGGTACAGTGCATTATATATATATATATATATATATATTTGAGTTCATTAGAGAAGAGTCGAAATTATATAAATAAATTAATGTGGGTTCAAATATCGTGTTCATAAAAAAGAAAAATCAAAATAAAAAACGTATAGAATATGCTTGAGCAGTTCATAACGCGTGGGGTTGAGACTATAAAGAATACGAACAACGTGTAACCAAAAAAAAAACAAAGAAGTTATGTGTGGGGGGCGTTGTCTATCCCCGAATAAATTAAATAATCCCCAATCAGTCCTTCCTCCCTTATAAATATACTCCCTCTCTCTCTTTCTCTTTCACACACCCACACACACACCTCTACATCACCGTCTCTTTCTCTATTTCTCTCTGCTTCTCCTTCTCAAAAAAAAAATCTAAAATCTGTGCCCAGATCAAGAATGAGGGAGGAAATGAGGGACCAATTGGTGTGCCGTGAGGGGGAAGAGGAGGCGGAGAAGGAGAAGGACCCGCAACGCTGTCGTATTGGGTTTCCTCATAAGAGGCTTGTCGTCGTGGGTTATGCTCTTACGTCTAAGAAGACCAAGAGCTTCTTGCAGCCCAAGCTTGAAGGTTTAGCTAGGTAATCATAATACTAATAATAATAATCTGGCTAAATATTAAATATTGATTTGTGTTTTGTTAAGGACCTCGTTGATTCGGAAAAATGGTTGTGTGTTTTGGTGGGATTGAATTTTTGGGTTTGGGGAATATTCCAGTACAAGTGTCGCTTTCGTTCTGGGCTGGTGAAGATGAACTTGGGAATCTGCTGCTGCGGCTCCTTTTGGAGTCGGTAAAGATTTTTACTTTGGAGTTTAAAGCATACCCCAAGTTATGTGCTTTCAAGTCATTTTCACTAAACCCAATTGAAATTAATGCTAAAGTTTTGTTTTTTGTTTTTTTGAATGAAATACTGTTAATGTGTTTTGAAGGATGTTTGGAATCTGCATATTTGTGTATCTGCAAGATCTATAAACATGAATCTTTCACATGTTTGGTCTAAGTTTAAGGCCTGAATGTTAAATCTTTCTTCTTGGAAATATTTGAATTGTTTGAATTTTTCTCCTTGAGTTATCTGTTATTAAAATGGCTTTGGTCTGAAGCAATCATGCTAGAGTTTGCTGTTTCAAGTAATGATCTGTGATTTTCTTGTGTGGTTTTTACTCATTGTTTACTTACAAGGGTTAAAATATTGGTTGTTTAATGCAGGAACAAGGGGATATTATTTGTTGCTATTGATCATAACAGGTCTCTTTCGGATCAAGGCCCTTTTGACATTGTGTTGCATAAGGTTAGGAGTTTTTCTTTATTCAGCTTCATCTGCGTGTGGATTTTGTTAAATTCAAAATCATATGATGAAAGAATCAAAAAAAGTTTTATTCTTTGTCTCTTATTCCATCTGTAAGAAATGTCCTGATAAATATAGGTGGGTTATCTGACGCATTTTGTTTATCTTTTCTGCTCTGCAGCTTTCGGGAAGAGACTGGCGCCAGATTCTTGAGGTTGGTTTCTGTAAATTTCAATTTTTATCTTTCAGTCTTAGTCCTAAGAAGTTACTTTTCTGGATTGAATTGTTTTGAACAACCTTCATGCATGCTAACCTACTAAATCATAGTTTCACACTATTTATACTGTGCACGACATCCAATAATCACTAACAGTGGCTGGTTGGCAACCAGACTGCTAATCTTAGAACTTATTCCTGTCTGACGGAATGTGCAGAGTGGTTCCCTTTCCTTCGTCACAAACCATGACTCAATATTTGAGGTCGAGGCCTCAAGCTTCCAGCAAGTGATGATGTTTCTACTTCCATGGCCATCTAGCTGAGTGTTTTCAGGTTTTCTAAGCATCTTTTTGTGAAAGATTCTTGATTCTCTTGAATTGATTCATGTGTCCAGGGTATATATACTTACCCTCATTGTCAGCGGAATGGGAGATAACTAACTTGGTCTGAGAGATTTAGATTTTTGATACTTATCTTTAAGTGTCTATGGCTCTATGGCACCAAGCTTTCTAGGATAAGGTCTAGAAAACACCCTTCCATAACATCCTCTTTCATTAGCTCGTTGAACTTTAGCACCTTTAGGTTGTTGGCCATCCATTATACCGCGGTAGATTATAACTACAAGCTTCTGTGTTTCGGATAAAAACCTGTATGTTCTACTCTGTAATTGCCTGTGCTTATGGCTAGGGGGTAAATCAAACAAGTTTATCTTTAGTTATAGTTTGAATGTTTGAAATTACAAGTCATGAACATGACACATAATGCAGACAATCTTAATTTCTGTAGTTGTTTTCCTGTCTATGACATGCAAACTATATAGGTAATATATGACTAAAGCTTTGACAATCATAATACTTATGATTGTGGTCTCCATTTTTTTTGTTTTTATGGTGATGTGTGTAAAAAAAAAAAAAAAAACAAAAGGCTAGCTTGGCTTAAAATCGTATGGCTATATTGTTAAGGTCACTCTATAACTATCGTTGTTGTTTGATCAGTGGGTTTCACAAATTCAATGCTAAGTCAGGAATTGTTCTCTGTTGTTAACAGTTAAAAGGGTCTCTTAGAGTCCGGTTATAGGATGACATCTTCTGTTAACAATAGTAATTGACAATGTCTGTGCAGAGCTTGCATGGAAAGGCAGCTTCATAATAAATATATTTGTGCACAACAGTAAAGGGTAGAAGAAACTGTTTCTTCTTCATGCAATACTTGTTTTCTGCACTTTTTAGAACATATTTTGCAAATGTTTGGTTTTCTATCACAGTATCACTATACTGTATTGTAAACTTGGATGCAAAGTGCTGTGTGGTATGTCATCGAGTATGTAAACTTGGAACCTTGAGTGATAGTTGAACAAAATTTTGTTCAATCTATGTCATATGTCATCGATTAATTCTCTGCTTGTTCTTGTTATGTGGATCAAGAGCGTGGACATAAATGGTTTGTATCATTTAGGACAGATGGTCCACTAGAAAAGAAGAAGTATTCAGGTGTAGCAGTTTGTTATTTTTGTCATTCATCTCAACTCATAATCTATTGGGTTTAGTGATGGTTTTTTTTTTTTTTTTTTGGGCCTGGGATTCAACGCTGCTCTACAGTTCTTTCACTGTGAAGTTTGGCAATGTTATAGAACCACTCTATATAACCTGTATTTTGTTTTTGAGGAAATATGAAGCGGACAGGAATTATATAGTACTAGGATGATATGTAATTTGTATGCTTAGAAGAAGAAAAAAAGAGCTAGATGATTCTTTTGTGGGAACATCTCAAAGCGTTTATCTTTTCTATTTTCTCCTGTTATTTGCGGGCAATTGGCAGCTCTGTTCCTTTTTTACTATCACTAGAATTTGGTTTATTGATTGCTTTTAGACCTTTGGTCATTATTGTTTTGTACTCTCATTTGCACTCTATGAAGCACTTTGGTTGTGGTCTGTTCTTACCCCTTTATCTCCCAATTGCAGGACTATAGGAAAACACATCCAGAAGTTACTGTTCTTGATCCTCCTGATGCGATACAACCTTTACATAATCGTCAGTCCATGCTTCAGGCTGTTGCTGATATGGACTTGTCTGATTCCTATGGTAATATATGTTTTTTTGTCCTAAAAGTTGGATTCCTTAAGAAAATTATTTTGCTTGAAGTTTGGCTCACTTGTAGTTTCAGGTCAAATTAGAAGTGTAGAAATTATTGTACTCTGTGCTGATTAATTATAATCTGGTTGATAAATGAATGCAGGCAAAGTTGGTGTTCCAAGACAATTGGTTATCAAGAGAGATGCATCATCCATCCCTGATGCTGTTACAGATAGTGGGCTGAAACTACCTCTTGGTATGCATATTTAATTTTTATAATTGCTTGTTGGAAATAATCAGGACCACATGAATTATTACAGACTATTCTTCCTTGATGATATCATTGAGATGTATTGACAATTTGACATTTTATTTCAGTTGCTAAGCCACTGGTGAATGATGGAGTGTAAAATCCCATCAACTATCACTTGCCTATGATCGATACTCCCTCCAAAAGCTTGAACCCCCTCTTGTTCTTCAGGAGTTTGTAAACCATGGTATGCACTCATATACATGCACTTCCTTCCCATTTGTACTAACCCCAAGCGTATCACAATTATTGAATTTTCACATTTTTTCCTGTTGTAGGAGGTGTTCTTTTTAAAGTATATATCGTTGGTGAAGCTATAAAAGTGGTCAGACGTTTCTCTTTACCTGATGTCAGTAAAAGGGAGCTTTCTGAAACCGCAGGTGTATATCGTTTTCCGAGGGTTTCATGTGCTGCAGCTTCAGCAGATGATGCAGATCTGGACCCTAGCATAGCTGGTGAGTTTTTCCTGTCTATGAATTTGGGTTCTTTTCCGGCATTTAGAAAATAAAGTTTGTGTACATTGCTTTACTGGGTCAGTTTTTCTTTATGTTAAAAGCTTTTGTCGTTTTAATGGGTTGAACCCTCGACTAAAATTTAAAACTCATGGGATCAACTGAAGTTACTTTTGATAGGCATCAGTAATATGAGTAGTTTTAAATTTCTATGTAGGCTGTGGAATCTGTGTATGCTGATCAGGGATCTAATATGAGTAATTCTGTTTGCCTGCAGAACTTCCTCCACGGCCATTACTCGAGAGACTTGCTAAGGAACTTCGCCGTCGACTGGTTGGTCTTACTGTTCACTGTGTGGTTTTGTGAGTGTACATGTTGGTGCGTGGATTTCTGTTTCCTAAATGTGTCGGTGCTGGGATTTAATTAAAAAAATTTCTGTGCTTATAGGGTCTGCGGTTGTTCAACTTGGACATGATCCGAGAACATGGAACTAGAGATCGGTTTTATGTCATTGACATTAACTACTTCCCTGGTACGTGAACTGTCCATCTCTCTTTCCCTGGTTAATCAACTCAATTAGTGTGCTCAGCATCTTCTTTTGATCAGTATAATGAGTATCTATCGCACTTTTAGAAGTCGTGTTCAATGGTTCTTAAACTAACTAGCTTTGCTTCATTGCAGGGTATGGGAAAATGCCCGAGTATGAGCACATATTTACGGACTTCCTATTGAGCCTGGTGGAGGCAAAGTACAAAAAGAGATCTGGCTGAAGGAACTTAATAAACTCTGCTAGAGATCGAGGTGCAAGTCTCCAGACTCTGAACACATAGCAGAGAGCACCTTAATAAGATTTGGCAGGGCAAGATTGCTTGTTTTGGCCCTACATATAGTGGCATGTGTGGGTCCCTGCAGATGGCTGAAGGAGGATGTTTGTCCAGACATTCAACTTGCTCATATATTTGATCTTCCTCCCCACAAGAATGCATCATGTACAGAGTTCTCATAAGTCTAACTTGGCTCTGTTAATTCTTGTTTGCCTACTACTCAATGTTGGTTGGTGATGTACGTAAGCGCAGTTACTGATACAGAATTTCATAATTTGCTGGGATATTTATTTTCGGATTTTAATTGGATCTACATGTTAATCTTCAAAAAATAGTTAAGGAAGCATGCAAAATGCATATTCCTGTTTAAGTCCCATTCCTCATTTTTTTGCTTTAGTTGAAAATGCTCTCTCTTTTATTGAGCTATGGGAAGTATAGAGAAGATGAATGCACTCCTGCTGGTTCTTTTGGTTTATAATCTAGGGGATCCTAATCTGGGTATGGTAAATGACAATCGAGCTCATGGTTGGAACTCATCAGACAATGGAATGGTGGTAAAAGGGTTAACCATTGGGTTAAACATTGCCTCCAAGGAGAACGAATTGACAGCAAAAAATTCATAGGGTTGCTATAGTGGAGGACTGCAGGGTGTGTATAAACCTGAAAGCAAGAAAATGCATTTTGAACAATCGCAAACGTAAATGGTCAGGACCAGCATGTATGGTAATTTCACGAGCAATATCATTGTGAGGACATTAGCCAATCTTGTTTTAACTGATTTTGCAGAACCGGACAGTAAAGACATATTCTAAGACAATGGCAATATCTAACTTGTAGCGTAGATATAATCGATAGTATATTCCAATGGGTTGTTTCATACAGGTAAATGCTTGCAATCAAAGAGAAGTATTGCTTTACTTGTGTGATGCTCAATGTTTGTAATTTTGAGTTTAGGGGGGGTGTATTGTATATGGAATTAGTGGAACTTTTAAAGAAATCCATGGAATTTAAAAGTCTGGGTGTATTCAATATAGACTTTTAACAGTCCATGAAAGTCTTGAGGTATTCAATTAGGATTTTAAAGACTTCATGAATTCCACCAAAATCTAGGGGTATTCAATTAAGATTTTTAAAAATGAATAAAAGTACAGAGGTATTCAAAATATCATTCATACTTATGGAATTAGAAATCATGGATAATCATGGACTTTGTAGTGTTAACTATACATATCAAACTCCAATAATTTTCCAGCCTCCAGACCAAAGATTTCAAAAAGTCCATCAAAGTTCCCTCTTCAAAAAAAGAAAAGAAAAAAGTCTATCAAAGTTCTTCTCTCTACGCACGAAGAAGTTTGTCCTTCATCATCTCTCTTTCTTAATTTTTTGCCTTTTCTCTAATCTTTTATGATATCAACCTTTTTTGATACCCAATATGTTCATTGTAGTTGTTGAATGCGATTTTTGTTTTTTGTTTTTTTTTTTTCAATTGTGATACTTCAAACCCTAATAGCAATAAAAATAATTTATGAAACCCTAAAACTCAAATATTGTGGTCTAACCCTAAGACCTTGAACCATACTAAATTTTATCTTATTAATTCATTATTCTCATTAATTTGAATTTATATTATGGTTCAAAAAAAGGTTGAACAATTGAATTTCAATTGATTGATTATAGATTGACCAATATTGCTACAATATATGTTAATCGGCGAAAACAAAATTGATGAGAATAATTAACCATAAACATCAAGTGATCTATATTGTATATTTATGTTGGTGGAATATTAGGAATGAGAACAAACTCGCTAGACAGACTAACAATCATTTATTTGAGTCAATTTCTATTAGAAGATACTGGAGCATTGAAGAGACAACAAGTTATTATTTTGTTTTGTGTTTGGGCTGCATTTGTTTTATTTTTTATTTTTTTTTGTTTTTGTTTTTTTGTTTTTTTGTTTTTTTGTTTTTTTGTTTTTTTGTTTTTTTGTTTTTTTGTTTTTTATATTTTGTACATCCTAGGAAATCTGTAGAAGTCATTCATAATAAAGTATATAGATTTTCATGAATCAATAAAAGTCTGTTGCTAAAATCAATGGTTTTAAGAAATCCATAACAGTCTATCAACTTTTTAAAGAGTCTATGGACTTTTCAAAAAGTCTGTCATTTAAAAAAAGTCTGCACAAATCCAAATACAATACACCCCCCTAAGTGTCAATTTATATGCTTTTCAAAATGTATATATCATCTCGAAAATGATCACCTGGTCAGTTATTGACCAAGAAAATAATGCTCAACCACCCTTGGATGTAAATCCAATGGCAGAGAGAATTAATTAAGTTGAGGTGTGTTTTTTCCCCCTTGGATGTAAATCTAAGGGTTATTGAGCATAAATTCTTTGGTCAGCAACTGACCAGGTGAACACTACTGTATATCATCTATAGGACTGTGACGACCGGCAATTTCTACAAAAGACTGGATATGATCCTTGTGAACACCGGCCAACTTATGACTTTGAGGCCTCAGCCCTCGCCCTCGTAATCTATGGAAACTTGAACAAGGGAATATTTCACCGGCAACCCTCGACTTCATCGGCAAGCACCAACTGGCGACTAGGTGTGATTTTCATCTTTTCCTTTTATTGTCTCCCCTCCCCCCCCCCCCCCCCCCCCCCCCCCCCCCCTCAATTTATTCACGTTAGTAGGAAATTGCATTCCATTTATAACAACAGAAAGTAGAAGTAGGTTACGAAGTACAACCTTTCTCGGCTTGTTTAGTTACTCATCATGACCACTCAAGGAGCCTCTTCCTCTTCCTCTGGTTTCACCCATTCATGGAAATACGATGTCTTTTTGAATTTTAGAGGCACAGATACACGCAACAATTTCACAGGTCAGTTGTACAACTACTTGACTGACAAGGGAATCAAAACCTTTATGGATAATGAACTTAGTAAAGGACAGGAAATATCGCAATCTCTTCTCACAGCATTGAAGGATCCAGGATTTCTGTCGTTGTCTTCTCCAAAATTATGCATCTTCAAAGTGGTGTCCTGGATGAACTTGTGGAAATTCTTCAATGTAAAGAATCAAGGCATCAACTGGTGTTGCCAATTTTTTACAAGGTGGAACCTGCAGATGTCAAAAACCAAAAAGGTAGTTTTGCTGAGGCACTTGCTCGCCATGAGTGCAAATTCAAGGATAATCTGGACAAAGTTATAAGATGGAGAACAGCTCTTACACATGCAGCAAACTTATCTGGATGGACTTTCTCAAAAGGGTATTATTTCTGACCTCTATATAATCTTCTTCTTTTTTTGCATGTTAAGATCTATATGTAAAATTTTCACTAGTGAACAACCCCTTGAGAATCCAATTAGACAAGCTAGGGTCGTCAATCCATCCATAAATGGTCCAGTTTACATGTTTATTAACGATCTTGTCATATATAACCTGCATACAAAGACCATTAACCTTTAAAACATTTCAAAAGTTTATATGTTTTTTTTTTTTTTTGAATAGAAAGTTTATATGTTTTTCTTGTTTGGCTCAGCACGATATATATGAGTAATTATGGTTATAATTTTTGTGCATGTATGAAATTGATCTAAACGATGACAGAACTAGTATATACCTCTTTATATACAAATAACTATGTAATTTTTTTTTAAAATTAAAGTTCAATATTTTTTTTTAAACTGATAGGTCAGAATCAAAATTTATTCCTGAGATTGTTAAAGAGATTACCGCACATGTATATAAACGTACCCATTTAGATGTTGCAAAATATGCGGTTGGAATAGAGTCGCGTGTACAAGATGTGCTCAAGCTTTTAGATATTGGAGAATGTGATGTCCGCGTGGTAGGGATATGGGGAACAGGTGGAATAGGAAAGGCAACAATTGCTAATGCAATATACAATTCAATTGCTCATGAGTTTGAATTTGGTTGCTTTTGGGCAAATGTGAGAAGAATCAATACCATATGGAGGTCTAGTAAATTTACAAAATATTCTTCTTTCCAAGATTCCAGGGGAAAAGATGTCAAGGTAACTAATGTTGATGAAGGGATCACTTTCATAAAGGAATTGCTGAGTCATAAAAGAGTCCTCTTAATCTTGATGATGTGAATCAATTGAATCAGTTGAAGAACTTAGCTGGAGGGCATGATTGGTTCGGTTTGAAAAGTAGAGTCATTATAACAGCAAGGGATATACATTTACTATTCTCATCACATAAATCTGACATACAAGGTTAAGAAATTATGTTTGAAAGAAGCTTGTAAGCTCTTCATTAGTTGGAATGGTCAGTTAGCAAATAGAGAATTGGTTGATTATGAGAA